>JAVLUX010000030.1:23985000-25225000 GCA_032164185.1 Moxostoma hubbsi | reverse complement strand
GGAGATCGGCCTCAGAGACTCGGCTATAAGGGCTGAGGCAACCGCCTCTTAGTGTGGGAGGCAGAAACCAATAGAGCTTGCTCTATGCAGACACCAAAACTCAAGAGTAGCCCTGTTGCAAATGTCACAGCAACAATTACTTTTGAACTAAATGTCAGGATAATTGCATTACCACCTAAATGGGGGCTATTTTATATGGGAGCTGAAACGGTATAGTAGATGCAGACTGTATTATAGTTCAAGTGTATCATTTTTGCGCCACTAACATCACCAGACGGAATTGCTAAAATAAGAATTACTTTAAAATAGGTTTAACAAATACTCCCCCACCATCTTTCATTGGTTAGGCAAAAAGATAGCCCTGCCCTAAAACTCACACCAAAGGATGCTTTATAAAACAGAGCAATGTTTTGATGGTGCCACAGAGCCACATTGTTAACACTTTTCGAAGAAATCAACCTGAAAAACCTAGAAAAAATACACTTTCAGTAGGGATGCACCAATACAAAATTAGTTTTTATTTAGAACAGTATTTATCTGCGGATGCCGATACAGTTTGGTGGTTCTGTTTTTTAATACTATCTTGTTTCAAATCACTGATAGTTAAAGGTGCACTCGTAACTTTTTGCTTGTGTTATCTAGAACTTACAGTGACACCTAGTGGTGTGGATGCGGCATCATTCAAAATCAATAGTTTTCTGTCACAGACATCATTGTACAAATTCATTATACACAATTAGCCATGAATAATTTAATCCAAGAGTTAAAATGTCTAATAACAAGATGGCTACTGAGATTAAGTGAGTAGTATTCAGCTGGTCATGTGATTCTAAAATGGCAGCCCCCATGAGAGCGCCCCTACCCCATGTAGAATAAAACCGCTTTTATAAGGTTACTGATATGACTAGAGTCCTCATCTCATGTGAGTGGTCATGATTTTATACATGTTTTTCAAAATAAAAAAATTATTTAAAACTTTTTTATGGGGAATAATTACACAACTTTATTCTCTATGTCTCTAAAGAGATATATGTCTCAATTACTCTTAAAATTAAGAGTAATTGGTCTTAGTTGTAAACAAAAAACTGAAATGCAAAGCACATTATTAACTAACATTAACTGAATTTCGAATAAGCTCCTGTTAGGCTCACTTCAAACTGTTAAGATTTTTTAACTGATTTTTTTTTAAATGTTTTTAACTCACATTAACTGAATTGAAGCAGCGATTGCTTTAGTTTAAAAAAAAAAAAACACCATATTCCTTGATTTGTCAAGCTTTAAGGTGAGTATTCAAATTAATTAAAAGTTTTAAACAATACAGAGTAATTCCATTCATCAGACATTTTCTTTCACATATAGTAAGAGTTGTAGGCTAATTTGCCCGACTGTCTTTTTCTGCCCCCTTTTGATGGACAGATAATCTGCCCTAATCATGACTGATTTGTAAACAATCGGTTGATGTCTGGTAGTGCAAACAGGGCCATAACCACCATAGGGGAACATATCCCCCCAATATTTATAATAGTGGTCTCCTGATATGAGCTTTTTCCATGGTTAATTTTTTTAATTAATACATTTGGTCCATCCTCCCATTCCTGAATATGTGGTTACATCTTGAGTGGAGATAATTGCTTATGTCGGCCGATACAGATTATTGGCCAATTCATCTGCGCATTTCTACTTTTCAGCTTCATAGAGACGCGGCTCCATTTCATACTCTAAAAATCATTGTTCGATGTGACGATCCATTCTCTTCATAGTCTATCCTGGATCTCCCAGCTAGCATTCCGACCGTCTTGGTGATAACATGTCCTTTTCTTTACTCCGGTAAATGCCACGGAATATGCGGTTTGAGATGAGAAGAAGAGGAAGTGACTTGAAGGAGGACACTCTTTCCATGTTTAAAAGGAGAGTACAAAACACGGACACGCTTTAGTGTTCTCCTTTATATGTCTTTTGTTGGTTATGACCTCACCTTGACATATTTTTGCATAGCCAAATTCGAATAGTGGAACAAGTTTATTGGAAAAAACAGCATCTATGCAAATCAGGTAGATGGCCTGTGTGATGAAATAGTGCCTTGTAGTATCCTCTAGTAGGCAAATGCAGGACAGTACAAACGCCTACACTATGGTTATGATGGATGGATATAGGATGGCTCTGGTGATCAGCTGTTTCTGTCAGTTCCTTGATCTCGCCTTACAACTCAAGGTGAGATAGCTTTTGAGGTGGCAGCCCATAGACTTTGGAATGAGCTTCCGCTGGCAATGAAATCACCTCCATCTCTAATGTCATTGCAGGGGGCCTTAAAAACGTATTTCTTTTCCCTAGCTTTTACTTTATTGCATCATAAATTGACCTATGTACATTTTTCTTATCCTGTCTTTGTCGGTTTTAAATGCTTGATGTATTCTTAAGCTTAAGTATTCTTAAGTGCTCTTTAATAAAATTGAGTTGAGTAAGGATGCATATATGTGTGTTGTTTGTGTGCCTGTATGTTTGCTTGTGTGCCTAGTTATCATTTGATAGCAAATTCAGACCATAAAGCCATAATAAAATCAGATAGGACCCTCAAAGTGCCTTTTATTTCTTTATTGTCAATTCAGCATCCCACAGTATCACCACATATTGCTATTGCCTTCTCAAACATAGAAATCTCAGCAATCTGCAAGCTCTGTCTTCCACTGTTCTTGTCAGTCATTTAAAAGCTTTCCATAAGTTAACCAAATCTCAGCAACCCCCTCCCCATCGCTCCGTCCCCTGTGACAATGTGATGCCTCAATTGGGTTACGGCACACCATGGGTGGGGAGCAGAAGGATGGACCATTGAAGAAAAGAGTTTATCAAACAGAGTCTGAACAAATGTGAGGAAAACAGAGAATGTGCTGATAGAGAGACACAGCTGTGTTAATGTTGCATATTTGCTGACTTCATATAAAAACAATACAAATCTACATACTGCTCAACATTGTCTCTTTGTTTTAGACTCTGGTTTGGACATACATCAATCAGCAATGCTACTGTCTCCAGATCTCTCTTTCAATCACCCGCTATATCCATTCCCTGTTTATTTCTCCATTCACTCTCTCAATTTCCTCCCTCTGCTCCTCTGAGCTGTCATCTGTCCACTCCCTCCCCCACGACTGTTTTATGGCACTGTCAAGACAAACTGCGAATTGAGCTTCTTTTTCTTCAGTATCATCTTTTTCCTTCTTCACACCCTAAATTCATCTCTCACTCATCGCCAGGCCCACACGGAACCTGTGCGCGCGCAGAATTCTACAGAAAGTTCGGCAGAGTCATTTATTGTGAAAAATGATATCTTATGGTGAGGTCAATCTCAGCAGCCAGTTTTTTTTTGTTTGTTTTTTTTACAGTACATTTATCATTTTAAATATTTAAATCCATTCTGCAGAATTTACTTCAAAATCTGAAGGAAAAAAAAAGCGAAAAAAAAAAAAAGGTCAGCCGATTCTAACTGGGGCTGCTCATCGCTATTCATGTCCAACCTTCTCCTCCATCCGGATGACTTACGTTACACCCCTTTGTTCTTACACTGACACCTAACCTCTATCCCATAATCCTGTGTGCTGGTGCGGCAACTTTTCCCCTTGTCAGCTCAACCGCGTGCCGCATTCATTGGAACTCACGAAGAGCAAGCATGACAGTATTGACCTCCCTCTTCGTGCCTCATGCTGTTCCCAAAGGAGCCCGGTTTGACTCATTCAGCAACACCCCACCAGCACGATCCTCAATCTCCATAGATCGTACACCATGCCAAGTGTGGTTAGATTATTCTGTCAGCAGACTGTAAATAAGATAAACTGGAAGTGCTATATATATTGCAGTAATCATCAACAGGGTTAGGGTCTAAATCATGACCATTAACCCCTGCACAGGAACAAGATGGCTGGTATTTGAAATCGTTACACAGTATGTTTGTGAATCATTGCTTGGCTACTGTAATCGAGATGGAAGATTTAAGTGATTTAAGCAAATTTTCAGTTAATTATGTAAATATTTATTTATATAATATTTTAATATTTAAATATTAATATTTATTTAGTTAGGTTTTATTAGTCATGTTAAAGGAATATTCAGGGTTCAATACAATCTAAGCTCAGTTGACTGCATTTATGGCATAATGTTAATTACCACAAAATTAATACTGACTTGTCCCTGCTTTTCTTTAATAAAAGCAAAAATCTAGGTTAGAGTCAGGCACTGAAAATGTAAGTTAATGGGCCAATTCGTAAACGTTAAAATACTCCGTTTCAAAAATAAAGCCATAAGACATAACAATATGTTAACATGATATAAGTGTGATAAAATCACACTAATCTTTTCTGTGTAAAGTTATATCCAATTTTACAGATTTGTTGCCATGCCGATGCAACACTGTAACCCCTACAACATTAATACAACCTCCAATATAAGATTTAACAGAATAATTATTCTAAGTGCTTTTATAAAATTATAAGCTTCACATTTCTGTCTTGAAAACCTAAAAAATATTGTCCCCATTCACTTCCATTGTAAGTGCCTCAATGTAACCTCAAATTTTGCTTCTTTTATTTTTTTTTATTTTTATTGTGCACTCAGTATTTTTTTTATTTGTCATCTCTGACTTACACTGACACCTAGAGGTGTGGATGAAGTATCATTGAAACACAATTGTTTTCAGCTATACATCAATCAGCAATATCTTTATGTCTCACTTTAGATATAAAGTGAGAAGTATTCAGTTGGTCATGTGATCTCAATATGGCCGTCCCCATGAGGGGACCCTCTCCATGTAGAATAAAACAGCTTTTATGAAGTTACTGAAATGACTGGAGCCTTCATCTCATCAGAGTGCTCATGATTTATTTCAAAATTGCTGTTAATTTCTTGAGGAGTAAAATCATTTGAGTCTAAATACATTTTTATGGTAATAATAAACATTATGCCACAAATGCTGTCAATTGAGTTTAACTTGCATTGAACCCGGAATATTCCTTTAAATAATATTTTTGATGAATAAAACCAGTTAATTTAGATGTTACCACTGGACGCACATTTTTAGATTACCTGATAATTTTTTTTTTTTTCATGCTATTGTCTCTTAATGCAATTTCTGTTAGTGGTCTTCTTAAACCAATGGTGCATACATTTCCTCTTATTGCAAAAAAATTATGCACCCTGGTTTTCATGGTAGCATCTTTTGTGTTATTTGATATTATGAAGTAGTCTCTCCTTATATGTCTAATAATGGCACATGTATTTTTAGCACATATACTGTCATTGTTTCTCTTTGACAGTAAAAAAGATGACAGGTATCTCAGAAGTCTGAGATATGAAGGAAGATGTACAAAAAGTTTCAATTCCTATTGGTTTGTCCAGAAGGATATCAAATGAATGGATTACATACTAACGTAATATTGATTTGTGTATTGTTACAGCTATTGCATTAACAATCATTTTAAAGAAGGCTGATCACAAAGACAAACACACCCTCTCCTAACACACTATGTATCCTCGGGATCTGTGTGTGGTGAATGTAGGCTGACTCTAAGCATCATTCACTCAGCCATTGTGTCCAATGCCACTCTGTTCTGCAGTCTCTGTTAAACATAATCTGTCAGATCGAAATACAAAATAAACAAATAAATAAATACGTAAATAATTAGTCCTAAATGCATTTTAGATACACTCCAATCAATACTAAATAATAATAATTATATATATATATATATATTTTTTTTTTTTTTTTTTTTTTACATGTATTTTGTTTGAAGTAGACAAATAGGCAAATGACTAACCACTTAACTGAGTAGACATGTAATTACTAAACAAGAAAATAACGAAGAATACACGTTTTGCCCCTTTCACCACAGAAATCAACCCGAATCAACAACAATAGTCTTGTGCTGACTCTTATAGTTAATACACATTTAAGGCTTTAAAACGGCCATTTAACGTGAAATGTGAGCAGCACGATTTTCCCGACCACTACCCCAGTCATGCTGGTTCACACCTCAGTTTCCAGTCAGACACACGCGGCCCGATTCTCACATCATCATCATCCGCGCGCGAGACTGGCACGCACAATAGAACGCATCTTACCTGCTCACACTCCGAAAGCTCTTTCTCCAGTTGCCAATGTTTATTATGCCACACCAGAGAATGAATATGATAGCGACTCTTCTCCGGAGTTTTTCTGGCAGAAATCATCCTCGCTGCATAGTTTGCGGCTCTCTCCTCCCTTCCGTTTCTCTGCTTCTTTGCGGTATCAGTTATTTTAGCGCGTGCTATATTAGTATTGCTGAGAAAACCGATAAGGGGATTTCTCTCCCTTTTCGCATCCTGGATCTCCTTTGCATAGTAACTTGGCATGCAATAGATGTCTATGTTGAAATGCAATGTAAACCTAACACATGTGCACGGATGGTCTTCGTTCTGTTTTACTCTCTCTCTCTCTCTCTCTCTCTCTCTCTCTCTCTCTCTCCCTACCTTATCTTTCACACACATTCAAACGCACTCACACACGCACGCGCTCTCGCTGAGGCAGAGCTCTCCTTTCCCCGACGAAAGCAACTCACACCTATGAGCCAGTGAACTTTAGTGTCTAATCAATAATGTTGTCATACATACTGATGATGCTCACTGCGGCATGGAAAAGAGAGGGACAAAATATGATCATGTTTAAAAATAAAATATAATACCTGTTAGCCTTGAAATATGCCCATCATTTCAACAAATTAAGTTTTACTCATCAGTTTGTATTGAAACTTGCACTTGTGCTTAGCAGAATAAAACAGAATATAATTGGGGAACTCATTTGAGAATAGAATAGAATTTATATTCTAAATTAGAATTTCTTCAAAGACTATTTTGAGCTGTTGTGCTGATATATCAATATTTACTGTATAAGGTGTTGTTTATCCATGTACACATCAAAACCAGAGACTGAGCTAATTTATACTATGATTAGAATATAATCAGAGAGAATTATATAATTCATTTAAACAGTTTTATTTAACAGTGTGCAGTGGTGGAGCTAGGGGGTGGCCAGGGGTGGCCGTGGCCAACATGGACCGAAGCATGGCCACAATTTAGTGCTTTGGAGGTGAAATCATCTCTGTATAAATGTAAAAACATGTGTGCAAGGTCACCAATCCTCTCTGTCCTGGGTGTCATTGTATCCACACCTTGTACCCCACAGTCCGATGATATAAAAATGCTGCCCGAACATTTCTGTGCCACCACAGACTGATCGTTTGCCCCTGCCAGGCCATCCCTTTGAAAAACATCTGGCTCCGCACCTGACAGTGTGTAACAGGTAGCCTAAAGGATTGGTAAGGAGGAGGTGGGAACCAGCAGCATAGTCAACATAACCACAATGATATAAAACATAAACAGACACACACAACGCAGCCACATGTGTCTCTCTCTCTCTCTCTCTCTCTCTCTCTCTCTCTCTCTGGAACTGGCATCTCCGGCTGCCCCTTATCTTGCTCTCTCGCTGATCAGCTGACTCAGCGCCGGTCATGCTCCATCATGGCCCGGCCATGCCCTCGTCCTCGTCACACAGTACTTGGTAAAATAGAATAGAATAGAATAGAATGTGGAAACTGGTCTATTAATAGAATAGAAATTCTCTAATAGAATACAATTTCAGTTTTAGTAATAGAATGGAACAGATTGTGAAGATAATATCAGTATCTGTCCACCCCATCCACCCATCTCTATAAAAGAACTAACGGAACTAGCCTCAGGGGCGGTTCTCTCTGGATACTATGGGGCCATCTTTTGATGAAACATTGGGATATAATACACTTTATAATGCAATTTTAAATGTTACATCTACAAGGTGTCATTTATATAGTACATTTATTTAGTCTTAGTCTCAGATATGCTCAAGTTGATTTGGCATAGTTACTGTAGAAAAAACATTTTATATTACTTAATATTCAATATTTTAGTCACTTGGTAGTTCAGTGAGTAAATATGCTGACTACCACCCCTGGAGTCCAAGGTGTGCTGAGTGACTCCAGCCAGGTCTCCTAAGCAACCAAATTGGCCTGGTTGCTAGGGTGGGTGGAGTTACATGGGGTAACCTCCTTGTGGTCGCTATAAAGTGGCACATGGTGAGTTGTGTGTGGATCCACACGTGCTATGTCTCTGTGGTAACACGCTTAACAAGCCACATGATAAGATGCATGGATTGACGGTCTCAGACACAGAGGCAACTGAGATTCGTTCTCCGCCACCCGGATTAAAGCCACTAGTCACTACACCACCACGAGGATTTAGAGCGTATTGGGCATTGGGAATTGGGCATTACAAATTGTGGAGAAAAAAACAATTCAATTCAATATTTTAGCATCAACTTGTTACCGAAGTGCTTGTATTTTCATCATTACTGCAAGCTGATGAAACATTTGGGGCTTTACTGAAAACATTCTGGGCTTTAGTCCAGGTAGCCCACCCCTAGCACTGCCCATGAATAGTCTTTTTCTATAATAATTGCAAAATGATCAAATATGTATTTTTTTTTAATTAGTTGATATAAAACTTGTACGTTGTAGAATAGAATAGAGAATAGAATAGAGGAATCTAATCTTTTAAAGGAATATTCTGGGCTCAATCAACTTACAATGGAAGTGAATGTGTCTATCCATACATTTTTAAATACTGTTTCAACAAGCAACAAGACATAAAGAATATGCATGTAAACATGATTTTAGTGTGATAAAATTGCTAACTAACTTTTTCTGTGAAAAGTTATATACAATTTTATATCTTTGTTGCCATGACGACACAACACCTTAAACCCTAAAACCACTGTAGAAATGACGATTTAAAGAACTTTACAGCTCAAATAATACACTAGTTTAACAGAACAATTAATGTAGTACTTTTATAAAAGTATAAGCTTCTGCCTTGAAAACCTCAAAAAACTGTCCCCCATTCACTTCCATTTTAAGTGCCTCACTGTTACATTGATTTAGCTTTTATTTGTTTTTTTAAGAAAAGGAGGGACAACGGAGTCCAAATTTATTTTTGTGTTAAACAATACCACAAATGATGTCGATTGAGCTTAACTTGCAGAACCCGAAATATTCCTTTAATAGAATATGAAAGAAACTCTAGAATGGTATTTCTGTTTAAACCATATAGCAAAATATAGAATAAAATGACAGCTATCTGATCAAACTGATTTTTATGGAACAGTTAGTATACTATATATTATATTATATTTGTATTATGTATAAAACCAATGAATTTACTGAGGGGCACTCCAAATGATTTTCTAGTTAAAACATTTTCAATTTAAAACTTAATAATAATAATAATAATAATAAAACAAAATTGTCAACATTGCTGTAAATAACTACTGCATGGCCCCTCTATCATCTCTGTCTGCCCCCGCCTGTGCATTGTGACGAGTGGGGCAAGAGAGAAAGAGAGAGACGTCATAGAGGTAGACTATGCAGCCTGCCATGCAAAAGTGTATAGGGCAGTGGATGTAAATAAACGGTGTTTCAATACTTTTCCTACGCCCACCCCTTTTAGCCCAAGACAGAAACGGGGCTTCGATAATGTTTCGCGGAAAAATATTTTATCCTGTATTCAGCTGGGACAAACGAAATTAAATAATCAACGGAAAGGGGCCTTCTGAAACGCCAAAAGAGAGTCCCTTTATTGTTTTGAAGAAGTCCTTGCAGTGCAGATACAAGATAGCCGAAAAGGAAGCAGAGAGTGAGAGAGAAGGGTGAGGACCGGGAGCGCTGGAGAGCTCATCGCCGGCTTCCGGACATTCGGGGCAGCATTCAGATCGCAGACATCGCACCTGGGGGAAAAGAAAGCCAAAATACCGTCAACATTGGACTGAAATCTCTGGAAGCGTTTAAAGAACGGTGAATTTTGTTACTGCGATGTCCAGGAAAGTACACAGAAGCGAGGTGTGTGCCGACTGCAGTGCACCAGGTACGGCTGAGATTTATGGATCTAGGCGTTGTTGTGAGTTATGGCTAGCTGGGGAATTGGGCGACCGCAGCGGCAGGCGGGTGATCAGCAAGTCCGCGTTTGCGCATGGAGACTCGGTCCCACTCATCAGGAAAATGCCCGAAAATGAAGGCCGATATCGCGGCCCAACATTTCGCCTCCTATAAACCTATTCAAAATCCAATGCTGCGTCTGTCTATTGCCTGTGATACGTTAGAGAAGTGATATTCCATAAAACAGAGCCATATATGTGTTTTCAAAGCTTTTCTTGAGATTAATATGGTCTCATTGAATCTTCACCAGCTGAAGTTGTATTCGCCGCTTGTTGTTAGGCTCAGGCTAGTCCACTTGAGGCGAGCTTTTATCAATTAAAAATAGCGATTTTTGTATATAAACAACCAAATTTGTCTGCGGATATTATAGTCAAAGCTAACTGTTAATTATAAGTTGCTTTTCATTAAATCTTGATCACGTAAATGGGCTCAATATCGATAAATGCTAACTGACAGTTGCTTAAGTAGACTGTCGTCAGGCTCGTTTGCTAGTATTTTAGCTAAACACATTTTGCTTTTTACAAACTTTAAAAGTGTCCTGTCTTGTTCGGTTTGTACTGTACGGGGTTTTTAAGCTAGTTAGACTAAACTTGGGTTGGGACTAGCGTTAGTAGGTTGACTGGGCACATCAAACTCTGACGTGCCGTTTGCTTCATTTAGTATGTTTGTGCACAACTTAGCTTTATGTGGGTATGTGTTCTTTAGTGAAATATTTTCCTGAATGTTTATTTGTTTGGTTGGTTAATATCTTTTTATATTTACTATTGCAGATGATCCTCACGATATTAGAGACATCAGTGAGTTAAGAGATAAGATTTATGGTCCGTGGTCAAGAATATGGGGTTTGTTTGGCATGCCTTTCATTTTAGATTTCAACATGATACTTTTCTTAAGCTCTCGTTCGTTGTTGCTCTTTAACGTGTTTCTAATATGCTATGAAAGTAGGCACACTTTAGTGCAATTTTATATTTGGGCATCATAAGATTGTCTGTTCAGTAATATTTCTCTAATGCATATTATATTGGAAGTATACTATTGGTGCATTTTCAACAAAATCATAGGTAGTAGCAATGATCCATTACATAGGCCTATCTCTATTATGGGTTTGCACAGGTCAAGGTTGCAAAAGGGTTCCCACACTGCTAGACATTGTTTTGAGTCCTTCATGTATCATCCATGTATAGGCTAAACTTTAACTTGTCCCATTGTGTACTTGGGCAAGATACTAATTTCCTAAATTCTACAGGGAAAACATATACTAATCTTTCAATTGAAGAGGAACTTGCTCTTATGCAAAGAGTCTTTGAAATCCACCCTTTAGTTCATGCTGTGTGGATTTTCTCAGCCATTTGTCCCAAAATGTCCCAACAAAAAGACACCACACAAAATAGATGGTTTATAAAACATATTTTTAATGGCAATCAGCTGTGCCATTGGTACAGACCCAGCCTTGGCCTTGCTCATTTAGCCTCATCGTCCCCATGGGGTAGGGGATCAAGAGATGGGACGGGGGGCATGACAGCTGCTCCCTCATCCACAGCTGCTCTCTTTCCAAGAATGTATGTTTAAGTGGAAGTGTAGCATGTCTTTGGTTTACCAAGCATCCTTTTTTCTTTTAATTTTGACAATTTCTATTTCACTTCCTCAACTACCTGGTGCTCTAAGCTCGGCTGCTAGCATTGTCACAAATGCCACTGGCCAACTACGCCGTATCTGAGTACTCGTGTGGCTCTTAACAGACTCGCCCACACTAGTGTCCCTGTATTAGCCTGTCCAGCTTTGATGAGAGAGCTTGTCATTTTCATGTTTGACATGTTAGAGGAATGTGAATAATGGTGAATGTATGAGATGTGGAGAACAGGAGGAGGGGCGTTGGGCAGACAGATGGAAGCGTTCTGGTAAATGTGTTATGGGAATAAATGAACGTGGTAGATTTTTCAATTGTTCGGCCACTGAGGGCATAATGGCGCCATATGCACCAAGTCTGTGTGTGTCTGTAAGTGTGTACGCATGAAATTTCATTAGGCCCAAAGAGGAACTCCAGTTTGAGATGGGGGGTAACTAATGGTTTCAAGCACTTACAGGAAGGATGAGCATGTTCATTAAAAAGTACGGCATCGGCTTTGATATTCCCACACTCATGTGCTCAGCTCCACCTCTGTGAATGTCTGCTCATCTTTGAGAGATAAGAGATTTACAGACTTGAAACATTATTGCAATATTCATAATTCTGCCAATATACTGAAGTTCTTCATCAGTTAATAGCTTATATTTTCTACTAAAGTAAGAAGACCATTGTTCCAATACTGTAAGTAAAAGATACATGATCATATATTAAAGTATATGGAGTCACTAATTAATGTATCATATCTCACTGCCTAAGTCTATAGAAACTATAGACCATTTCAAGGATGTAAACAATTAAAAAAGAAATTGGAACACTACTGACCCTGAAGCATTTCCAGTATCATTAACAGATCCTTTAAATAAGGCTCTGAGTTAACATATTTTCTCAAAAAACATCAAACGTTTACCTGAAGTGACATCCAAACGTGTTGTTAATTCTGAGCGTCTACACAAGAGGCGATACAATTGTCTCATAGTTTAGATGCTCACAATTATTTTCTCGGCAGAAAGATCAGGACTATTGGATTGCTCCTGTTTTAATCAATGAAGTCGTTCTGAGAAAAGCGACAAAGACATCCACCTAGGGGCAGTGGCTCAGTTGGTAGAGCGGGTCGGCCACCAATCGTAGGGTTGGTGGTTCGAATCCTGGCCCATACGACTCCACGTGCCGAAGTGTCCTTGGGGAAGACACCGAACCCCAAGTTGCTCCCGATGGCAGGCTAGCGCCTTGCATGGCAGCTCTGCCGCCATTGGTGTATGAATGTGTGTAAAGCGCTTTGAATACCAATAAGGTTAAAAAGGCCCTATATAAGTGCAGACCATTTACCTAAGTGGCAGTAAACACGCAGTAGATGAACGTGTTTGAATGTTTCACCGTGTTTTGTTGTTTATTCAGCATCTTGTACAAGAGTGCTGTGTTTTTTAGATGTCGTGTCAAGACAAAAATACAGTTTTCAACCTTTAACATGCATGTCGAGGCACCTGCATTTGTTGTGTTGCATCTAGCCTATTTAATGCAAGAATGCTATCAGTCTGAAGTCGTCATCAGTGCTTGGCACACATCCAAAATTCGAACGCACAGTTCAGCATTCGAATGTGCCCTTTTCCTCTTAAATTTGACAAATACTCCGCACCATTAATTAATTTCACCGCGCCATTGTGCAGGCCTGTTTATTTGGCCAGTATTTGTCTATTTTGATAACCGTGGAAACTTTGCAGATTAGTAACTGCAGTTGTAGCCTAGTTTGTGTCAGTTTAGAAAAAAGTATAGACAACATTGTCAATAAGTAATGCACATTTTCTGGTTTGAATATTATAATTTATAATAAGTGTTCATTTTATTTACAATTTTGTATGTTTCCTTTGCTATCATCAAATTACATATATTGGTATTATTTCGGACATTTGCAAAGCTGCTCTCTTGATATGTTGGTATCTACATCCGCCAAAACATTGTGTATGTTGTATGCATTAATACAGGAAATCAATACTCCTGTTATGACACTATTTAGATTGGTGCTCTGAAATGTTAATCGTAGCAAAACCCAGTTTAGTGAAATTCTCTGGATGAGATTAGGTGCATAAGCAAACATGAATGTTTGTTTAATTTTAGCCGGATCCTGGGGGTCCGTGGCAGCCAGAGGCACATTTCTGTTTACCTGAATGTTACCTTGACCCTAACTACACTTGAACTCTGCCATTGGTTGTGACCCCAGAGTTCAAGAGCTGTACCACAGTGATATGAAAGGCTGTTGCTCAGATAACCTCACTCGGGAAAGTGCAGTTTGGAGAATGATGGTATTGCGGGGCTTTCACAGAAGGATTTTTTTCTTCTGGCACCACCACAAAAAAAATAAATAAATAAATAATAATAAAAAAAAAAATAATATATATATATATATATATATTTATACACTGGTGGCCAAAAGTTTGGAATAATGTAGAGATTTTTCTCTTATGGAAATAAATTGGTACTTTTATTCACCAAAGTGGCATTCAACTGATCACAATGTATAGTCAGGACTTGAATAACGTAAAAATGTTCTATTACAATTTGAAATTTCTTTTTCAGAACTTCTTAAACTACTTCAAAGTGTTCTCATCAAAACAAATTATCCATGAGCAGCAATGACAATGAGCTTTGCAGATCCTTGGAATTCTAGCTGTGACATTTCATCCCACACTTCCTGTAGCACTTGCCATAGATGTGGCTGTCTTGTCTGGCACTTCTTACGCACCTTACAGTCTAGCTGATCACACAAAAGCTCAATGCAGTTAAGATATTAACATTCTTTTCCAATTATCTGTTGTCCAATGCGTTTCGTTGCCCACTCTAACCTTTTCTTTTTTCTTTTCTGTTTCAAAAGAGGCTTTTTCTTTGCAATTCTTCCCATAAGGCCTGCACCCCTGAGTCTTCTCTTTACTGTTGTACATGACAAGTCTGTAGTGTACACCTTTGAATGAAATCTGCCATTTTTTTTTTTTGGCAATTTCAAGCATTGCATAGCCTTCATTTCTCAAAACAATGATTGCATGATGAGGTTCTAGAGAAAGCTGTTTCTTTTTTTTTACCATTTTTATTTATTTCTTTTTACATAGTATTGACCTTAAGACATGCCAGTCTATTGCATATTGTGGTAACTCAAAAACAAGCACAAAGACAATGTTAAGCTTTGTTTAATGAACCAAATAGCTTTAAATTGTGTTTGATAAAATGGCAAGTGGTTTTCTAGAACCAAATTAGTAATTTATCATGATTACTCAAGGATAAGGTGTTGGAGTAATGGCTGCTGGAAATGGGGTCTGTCTGACTTTTTTCAAATAGTGATGGTGCTGTGTTTTACATCAGTAATGTACTGACTATACTTTTTATAGACAGTTGAATGCCACTTTGGTGAACGCAAGTACCAATTTCCGAAACAGCAAAATCTGTACATTATTCTAAACTTTTGGCCGTGTGTGTGTGTATATATGTATGTGTGTGTGTGTATGTATGTATGTATGTATGTATGTATATATATATATATATATATATATATATATATACACTACCGTTCAAAAGTTTGGGGTCACCCAAACAATTTTGTGTTTTCCTGAAAAGTCACACTTATTCACCACCATACGTTGTGAAATGAATAGAAAATAGAGTCAAGACATTGACAAGGTTAGAAATAATGATTTGTATTTGAAATAAGATTTTTTTTACATCAAACTTTGCTTTCGTCAAAGAATCCTCCATTTGCAGCAATTACAGCATTGCAGACCTTTGGCATTCTAGCTGTTAATTTGTTGAGGTAATCTGGAGAAATTGCACCCCACGCTTCCAGAAGCAGCTCCCACAAGTTGGATTGGTTGGATGGGCACTTCTTGCGTACCATACGGTCAAGCTGCTCCCACAACAGCTCAATGGGGTTCAGATCTGGTGACTGCGCTGGCCACTCCATTACCGATAGAATACCAGCTGCCTGCTTCTGCTCTAAATAGTTCTTGCACAATTTGGAGGTGTGTTTAGGGTCATTGTCCTGTTGTAGGATGAAATTGGCTCCAATCAAGCGCTGTCCACTGGGTATGGCATGGCGTTGCAAAATGGAGTGATAGCCTTCCTTATTCAGAATCCCTTTTACCCTGTACAAATCTCCCACCTTACCAGCACCAAAGCAACCCCAGACCATTATATTACCTCCACCATGCTTAACAGATGGCGTCAGGCATTCTTCCACCATCTTTTCATTTGTTCTGCGTCTCACAAACGTTCTTCTTTGTGATCCAAACACCTCAAACTTGGATTCATCTGTCCACAACACTTTTTTCCAGTCTTCCTCTGTCCAATGTCTGTGTTCTTTTGCCCATCTTAATCTTTTTCTTTTATTGGCCAGTCTCAGATATGGCTTTTTCTTTGCCACTCTGCCCTGAAGCCCAGAATCCCGCAGCCGCCTCTTCACTGTACATGTTGACACTGGTGTTTTGCGGGTACTATTTAATGAAGATGCCAGTTGGGGACCTGTGAGGCGTCTGTTTCTCAGACTAGAGACTCTAATGTACTTATCTTCTTGCTCAGTTGTGCAACGCGGCCTCCCACTTCTTTTTCTACTCTGGTTAGAGCCTGTTTGTGCTGTCCTCTGAAGGGAGTAGTACACACCGTTGTAGGAAATCTTCAATTTCTTAGCAATGTCTCGCATGGAATAGCCTTCATTTCTAAGGACAAGAATAGACTGTCGAGTTTCAGATGAAAGTTCTCTTTTTCTGGCCATTTTGAGCGTTTAATTGACCCCACAAATGTGATGCTCCAGAAACTCAATCTGCTCAAAGGAAGGTCAGTTTTGTAGCTTCTGTAACGACCTAAACTGTTTTCAGATGTGTGAACATGATTGCACAAGGGTTTTCTAATCATCAATTAGCCTTCTGAGCCAATGAGCAAACACATTGTACCATTAGAACACTGGAGTGATAGTTGCTGGAAATGGGCCTCTATACACCTATGTACATATTGCACCAAAAACCAGACATTTGCAGCTAGAATAGTCATTTACCACATTAGCAATGTATAGAGTGTATTTCTTCAAAGTTAAGACTAGTTTAAAGTTGTCTTCATTGAAAAGTACAGTGCTTTTCCTTCAAAAATAAGGACATTTCAGTGTGACCCCAAACTTTTGAACGGTAGTGTATATATATTAGGGCTGTCGATTTAACGCGTTAATTCAGTGCAATTAATTTTACAAAAATAACGCACTAAACGCACTTCCCCCAGACCTTAGAAATGCAAGCTTGTAGTACCACCTGTTTACTCCAGAGGGCAGTAAGTGAAACGTCAGCTTTATGAGCAACGAACAGTTTATACAGTGAAGAAAAGACTTCAGTAGGTGTTCTTGCGTTCAAAACACTCGGAGCGCAAATGCGAACTAAGGGATCTCAAGATGTGTTTAAAGATTGAGTATTAAACTATATTTAACTTGACACAGTGACCTAAACATTTTATGTTTATGATGCAACGCACCCGCGACACTACACACTGGATTGAGATGGTGCAAAATTTGGAAATTAACCCATAAATATCTAATCACAAATATAATCAAAGAAATTTCCTTCAGACTTATTTATAAGTACTACCCCACTAATTTTCTTGTAGAGAGATTTAATTGTGATGTCGATATATTCTGTACATTTTGTGGTCTGGAGGCAGAAACATTTTTTCATTTATTTTGGAGTTGTCCCTACCCGTAAGATTGTTAGAGATCATATTATTCCCAGCTTTCAACTGTTCGTTGAAAAAGTAATTTGTTTTTTTTAGCTGTGACATGTTTCTTCATAAGGAATATTATTTGATAAATTTTCTGCTTTCGTTGGCAAAGTTTAGTATTCATAAATGTAAGTATGTTGGTCATAAACCGGTTTTAATTTTTAATTCAGAGGTTCAGCAATACCTAAGAACAATTTCCAATTTGAGTAACAAGAAAGCTGTAAAGTGTATTGAAATATGTAAACAATTTTATATTTTTATTTAAGCTGTTTATTTATTTTCCTTTTTGTTGTTGTTTGTTTTAATATACCTCTTGGCTCTAGATGTAAAAGATTTGTAAGCATTAATTTTAAAAAAATGTCTGACGCAGGTATACAGGTGCTGGTCAGATAATTAGAATATCATCAAAAAGTTTATTTATTTCAGTAATTCCATTCAAAAAGTGAAACTTGTATAGTGTATACATTCATTCCACACAGACTGATATATTTCAAGTGTTCATTCCTTTTAATTTTGATGATTATACCGGACAACTAATGAAAACCCCAAAATCAGTATCTCAGAAAATTAGAATATTGTGAAAAGGTTCAATATTGAAGACACCTGGTGCCACACTCTAATCAGCTAATGAACTCAAAACACCTGCAAAGGCCTTTAAATGGTCTGTCAGTCTAGTTCTGTAGGCTACACAATCATGGGGAAGACTGCTGACTTGACAGCTGTCCAAAAGACGACCATTGACATCTTGCACAAGGAGGGCAAGACACAAAAGGTCATTGCTAAAGACGCTGGCTGTTCACAGAGCTCTGTGTCCAAGCACATTAATAGAGAGGTGAAGGGAAGAAAAAGATGTGGTAGAAAAAAGTGTACAAGCAATAGGAATAACTGCACCCTGGAGAGGACTGTGAAACAAAACCCATTCAAAAATGTGGGGGAGATTCACAAAGAGTGGACTGCAGCTGGAGTCAGTGTTTCAAGAACCACCACGCACAGACGTATGCAAGACATGGGTTTCAGCTGTCGCATTCCTTGTGTCAAGCCACTTTTGAACAAGACACAGCGTCAGAAGCGTCTTGCCTGGACTGCTGCTGAGTGGTCCAAAGTTATGTTCTCTGATGAAGGTAAATTTTGCGTTTCCTTTGGAAATCAAGGTCCCAGAGTCTGGGGGAAGAGAGGAGAGGCACAGAATCCACGTTGCTTGAAGTCCAGTGTAAAGTTTCCACAGTCAGTGATGGTTTGGGGTGCCATGTCATCTGCTGGTGTTGGTCCACTGTGTTTTCTGAGGTCCAAGGTCAACACAGCCATCCATCTACCAGGAAGTTTTAGAGCACTTCATGCTTCCTGCTGCTGACCAATTTTATGGAGATGCAGATTTCATTTTCCAACAGGACTTGGCACCTGCACACAGTGCCAAAGCTACCAGTACCTGGTTTAAGGACCATGGTATCCCTGTTCTTAATTGGCCAGCAAACTCGCCTGACCTTAACCCTATAGAAAATCTATGGGGTATTGTGAAGAGGAAGATGTGATACGCCAGACCCAACAATGCAGAAGAGCTGAAGGCCACTATCAGAGCAACCTGGGCTCTCATAACACCTGAGCAGTGCCACAGAGAGATCGACTCCATGCCACACCGCATTGCTGCAGTAATTCAGGCAAAAGGAGCCCCAACTAAGTATTGAGTGCTGTACATGCTCATACTTTTCATGTTCATACTTTTCAGTTGGCCAACATTTCTAAAAATCCTTTTTTGTATTGGTCTTAAGTAATATTCTAATTTTCGGAGATACTGAATTTGGGATTTTCATTAGTTGTCAGTTTTAATCATCAAAATTAAAAGGAATGAACACTTGAAATATATCAGTCTGTGTGGAATGAATGTATACACTATACAAGTTTCACTTTTTGAATGGAATTACTGAAATACATCAACTTTTTGATGATATTCTAATTATATGACCAGCACCTGTATATTGACAGGTCCTTAAACAAGCTCTCATAATAAATTTCCAATTGATTGACAAATTCACTTGTAAAATGGATTGCTGTGAACTGCATGCCAGTGACATACAGTCATATATTGACTTATGATCAATAATATGGTAGTAAACAATACATTGTATTCTAAAGCCGCTTTTTGTGTGGCCTTATCAATGATTAACTCTTCTGCCACAAGAATGTAATGCATTTTAATTATCTGAATATTTATATATATATATATATATATATATATATATATATATATATATATATATATATATATATATATATATATATATATATATATATTAAAGATAATTATATATTGATATAAATATATACATAATAATTTTATATTGAATTATTGTTATATGATGGGCTTTCTCAGCAAATATTTGTATATGCGATTAATCGTGATTAATTAATCGGGACACCATGTAATTAATTTGATTAAAAATTTTAATTGATTGACCGCCCTAATATATATATATATATATATATATATATATATATATATACACTCACCTAAATGATTATTAGGAACACCTGTTCAATTTGGCTGGTGGTGGTGTAATGGTGTGGGGGATGTTTTCTTGGCACACTTTAGGCCCCTTAGTGCCAATTGGGCATTGTTTAAATGCCACGGCCTACCTGAGCATTGTTTCTGACCATGTCCATCCCTTTATGGCCACCATATACCCATCCTCTGATGGCTACTTCCAGCAGGATAATGCACCATGTCACAAAGCTCGAATCATTTCAAATTGGTTTCTTGAACATGACAATGAGTTCACTGTACTAAAATGGCCCCCACAGTCACCAGATCTCAACCCAATAGAGCATCTTTGGGATGTGGTGAAACAGGAGCTTCGTGCCCTGGATGTGCATCCCACAAATCTCCATCAACTGCAAGATGCTATCCTATCAATATAGGCCAACATTTCTAAAGAATGCTTTCAGCACCTTGTTGAATCAATGCCACGTAGAATTAAGGCAGTTCTGAAGGCGAAAGGGGGTCAAACACAGTATTAGTATGGTGTTCCTAATAATCCTTTAGGTGAGTGTATGTGTGTGTGTGTATGTGTATATATATATATATATATATATATATATATATATATATATATATATATATATATATATATATATATATATATATATTCATTCCAAAGTTAAGCTTTTCTGATGACCCAGAATTTATAGGAGTTGAGTGACACATTCAAAGTCATAGTGTGAAATATATAACCTAATATTTCTGAAAAGAAGGATTTAAAAAAAAAATACAGCCATGTCATATTTATTTAACCCCTATTGCATGTAGCTGATTATTTCATATGTAAGGCTACACAAGTAAATGTTTTAAAACAAAATTAAGCCATCACTCTACAATAACACTTATTTAAGTTTAGTGTCGTAAGCAAAAATGTATTTCTATGCAAAAAATGCAATTAAATATAAGCTGTCACAAAAGCTAATAGAGGAGATTATTTCATTACACAAGAAAGGTCATGGCTAAAAGTGGAAGCACCATTCATACATTTTTAAAATATGGTACAACAGCAACCTTCTTGGGTGTAGAAGAAAGCAAAACTTGCACCAAGGGAAATGTTGATTTGAATATTCAAGAAGGAGTTTGGAAAGACCTGTTGAGTGCTGGAAGGTTTTTATGGACGTATGACACTAAACTGAAAATTAGTTTATTGACCAATGGGTCAGCAATATGTCTGGAGTAAGAAAGGCAAGGTCATAAGACCTTGCGAAGAACGACACCATCAAGAATGACACCACAATAACAACACCATCCCCACAGTCAAGCATGGAGGTGGGGTCAGTCCTATTATGGGGGTCTGTTGCGGCTGCAGGCAATGGCTATCCTGACTATGTGACTGACGCCATTGATTCTTTCAGTATAATGTGATTCCTTCAGTTTGTAAATTGAAGCTCTGTGATCACTGGAATTTCCAACAAGACAATAACACCAAGGATACATACAAGATGTCCAAAATCTGGTTCAGGGATGGTTCATGGAATGTCCTTGAATGGCCCTTTCAGGGTTTGAATAATTTTGACTGCAACTGTGTGTATATGTATATATACACATACACGTGTATATATATATTAATAATTACAATTATTATTTATTTATATACCATTTTTTTTTTTTTTTTTGTATCTTCAGAAAGCAACAAACAAACAAAAATGTATTCTTAATGTACAATAATGGCTGGAAATGATCTTGTAAACTCTATGACGGCTATACATTCAAAATCTCAAAAGAGTAGCAGACAGTGATTTGTTTATAATTTTCAACCTGTCTAAATGGTGCTGCCAATACTATCACAAATCATTCTCACAATTTTGTCGAAATCAATATTAGCTAGCTAGAAATCTTTACCTTGTTACACTTAAATTAGCTACAACTGTGTTGAAAATGTCACAGACAACCATTTTAAGTTTGCAACATTCTGAAGACATGCAGCACAGGTCCAGTGGACCCTTTTCACAGAGAGAGCAATGACGTGTTTCTTGTTTAGAAGTGTTAATCTAGCAAACCTATTTAATTTTTCAGTGTAACATTATACTTTGTGTTATACAAACCTGGCATTAATTTATTAACTTGTTTCCACTGCTGCAGTTTGCATCTTTCTCTCTTCTGACTGCTGTAATCCACCGCTCTCTCATTTCTTTCTCTTGTGAAAAGGTGTGAAAACATAATAGTGGAATTTTTTTTCTTTTGCTATTGGAGCAAATATGAATGCAAAAATATTTTTTGTGGTCTCCCATTGACCCCTATTGAAGTTTATTGTGCTGTACTTGACATCCGGGTTCAAATCCAGGATATGTGAGAAAGTTTGGGCAATTGACAGTAACGTTAACTGCCTCAAAAACACGCTCGCACTGGCCCACTTTCTATCTGGTCAATATAAGCAACATAAGTATGTCTGTCCGCTGTCTGCCCTTTTAACTTGTTAGAAATGCAGCCTTGGATTAATGTAGTCTTTTGTGGGATGATAGTTGCTTCTCTCTGAAGAAGTATAACCTGCTCTATTCTGTATGTTCAGACCCAGGCTGGAGCAGTATAAACCGAGGGGTTCTGATCTGCGATGAGTGCTGCTCTGTGCATCGGAGCCTGGGCCGACACATTTCCATCGTCAAACACCTACGACACAGCGGCTGGCCTCCCTCTTTACTGCAGGTAACTTAACAAAGAGCCTCACACTAGGGGTGTATGATATTGGCAAAAAAATTCAAATGAAATCAATTTTTTTCTGGGATTTTGTCAATAACGATAAGTAGATGAAATTTTGCATCCTTCAAATATGTGTTTTGTAAAAGTCTTTTATTATACTAGCTCGCTCTTGTTAATAGGATATGAATTGTTGCTTACTAATGATTTTAATGGAAACAACTTATTTAAGGGAAAAGGGTCTTATTTACTTAAAAGTGAAGCATTCAAGTAAAAACAATAAAAAAAAAAAAAAAAAAAAAACATATTTGTTGTGTGCCTCAGGATCATGGGCTAACAAATTTGTGTCTCTCAGATGGTGCAGACCCTGGCCAGTAATGGCGCTAACTCAATCTGGGAACACTCCCTGCTGGATCCAGCACAGGTTCAGAGTGGGCGCAGGAAACCAAACCCACAAGATAAAGTCCAGTAAGTCTCATCAATCATTTATGCATCATATAGCATTATGTAATGAATGACTGGTAGTATAAATGTGTAATATGTGTATATGTAGTATGCGATTGATATTGTTCTGGAGGAGCTCTGTGAAATGGCAAAACAGAGGCCTACGTCTGCATTAATTACGATACATTTAAAAAATGAATTTTTTTTTTTCCGAAACACACTCTGTCCACCAGTGTTTATTTTCACATTCAATTTTGGTTTAATTTTAGTCAGTCTTTTGACTAAAATGCCATTTAGTTTGTCATATTTTTGTCATCTGAATTGTTTTAGTCTACTAAATATCATAAGATTTTAGTCGACTACATCGACTAAAATGGATTTAGTCAAATAAAGTCTAACAGGTTTAGTTGAAGTATATTTACATGCATTCTTGAAGGATTTCTCTAGAATTTGCAAACTCATACTCCTGGAGGCAACATCTATTAACCTGTTATTATGAATGTTATTAAGGTTTGAACATGCAATACAGACACAGATTTAACTGTTGTGATGCATAACATGTCTTTATCTTAAAATTAAATAAAACCAAGTCTCATAAAGAAACAAGAATATGGCCTTGCTTTTTTTTTTTTTTTTTTTTACAAAAGACCAGTAATTAGATTTGCATTGCATATAACAACTCGTATATGACATTTTTCATTCTTTCAAGCAGAAGTGCAACTGTATTGTCTGTAATGCCATTGCACCGATTACCTGAATATAGAAAATTCAACAGTCCTCTGTTAATTATGAAAAAAGCATCAAGTAACACAACACAAGTGAAATAAATTTGGGTTGTGCTCTTTTTACAGCTAGCTCAGGCAATGTAATATTTCTACTTCTCAGACTAATGAAAGGAAATATTGTAAAGGCAGCAATGGCTTTAGTGCATAAAAGCGTGAATCGAGAACAATAACATGGTGAAACGGCATACCAAAATACTCGTGGGTTGTGCTTATTTCTGTATGAAGAACTAAAAATAATTCACTGTTCACTGTTAATTATTGAAACAATTCTAATTCTCAAATATACTCAAAGAACAGTTGCATAGGCTATAATGCCATCAGTGAGTCAGAAGAAAAAAAATATCCCATCTCCAAATATTGAAAACATGTCTCAAAGGCTGTCAGTAGCAGGAAATGCAACAATTCTAATTCAACATTCTCAAAATTAAAATAACAACTGCTAGGCTACAATGCCATTAATGCGTGGAACTAAAAATCAACTCTCTCTCAGCATTGACAATAGCATCACATTAAACAAAAAAACACACCAGTAACTTACAATGAGATTGTGCATGTTGTTGCTATAGGAAGTGCTGTCAATGGCAGTGAATAAGTTCTAATGGGTTTGATTAATTTTAAGGAAAGCACTTTGTGCCAATGTGACCCTTGCTCTATTGCACGGGCCTCTAGTGAGGTCACCTGTGACCCTCTCTGCAAAGGCTTGAGAAGCTGGCATAGACAAGAGGTCTAAAGAAAAAGGTTTTCACTAGGGCTGCCATAGTGTACGGTGTTACCAGTTTTACTCTGTATAAGGGACAACACCAGTGTGAAATTTTATTCAGGTGTGGGGAACATTATGAATGGAACTTCCAATATCAATACAATAGCTTAACAAATAGAATAGCCTAAAATAAAGGACAGTTGCCTGATGAAGAGTTTATAAACCGTGATAAATGAACCTAAATAATGCATTGAAAGCCTGATGTTCTTTACTAACATATCAAATTTCACAGGCAGCAAAGTACGTGCACTGACAGAAGACTGTCTTGCCGCCAGTGTGTGTGTGTATGTTTTATATATATATATTATATAATAATATTATATACATTATATACTTTCATTGACAATATCTCAATTCCAGTTGGTCAGAAGTTTAGCTTGTGTACCTTTTAGATATATTTTTAGACCTGACTTCAAACTCCAAGCCTCTTTGCTTGATCATGGGAAAATCAAAAGAAATCAGCCAAGACCTCAGAAAAAATATTGTGGACCTCTACATGTCTGGTTCATCCTTGAGAGCAATTTCCAAATACCTGAAGGTATCACATTCAACTGTGCAAACAATAGTACACAAGTACAAACACCACGGGGCCATGCAGCCATCATACCGTTGAGGAAGGAGACGCACTGTGTCTCCTAGAGATGAACGTAGTTTGGTTTGAAAAGTGCAAATCAATCCCAGAACAACAGCAAAGGACCATGTGAAGATGCTGGAGGAAACCAGTAAAACGAGTCCTATATCGGCATAAAATTAAAGGCTTCTCGGCAAGGAAGAAGCCACTGCTCCAAAACCACCATAAAAAATCCAGACTACAGTTTGCAAGTGGGGGGGCAAAGATCTTTTTGGAGAAATGTCCTCTGGTCGGATGAAACAACATTTTTTGCTGTTTGGCCATAATGACCATAATTATGTTTGAAGGAAAAAGGGTGAGGCTTGCAAGCCGAACAACACCATCCCAACCGTGAAGCATGGGTGTGGCAGCATCATGTTGTGGGGGTGCTTTGCTGGAGGAGGGACTGATGCACTTCACAAAATAGATGGCATCATGAGGAAGGAAAATTGTGGATATATTGAAGCAGCATCTCAAGACATCGGCCAGGAAGTTAAAGATCTGTTGCAAATGGGTCTTCCAAATGGACAATGACCCCAAACATAACTCCAAAGATGTGTCAAAATGGCTTAACGACAACAACGTCAAGGTGGCCATCACAAAACCCTGACCTCAATCCGATTGACAATTTGTGGGCAAAACTGAAAAAGCGTTTGCCATCAAGGGGCCAACAAACCTGACACAGTTACACCAATTCTGTCTGGAGGAATGGGACAAAATTCCAGCAACCTATTGTGAGAAGCTTGTGGAAGGCACCCCAAAATGTTTGACCCAAGTTAAACAATTTTAAGGCAATGCTACCAAATACTAACAAAGTGTATGTAAACTTCTGACCCACTGGGAATGTGTTGAAAGTAATAATAGCCTAAATAAATAATTGTCTCTAAGAATGAGAAATGTCAGAATAGTAGTAAAGTAGTGATCCTAACTGACCTAAGACAGGGAATATTTTCTACGATTAAATGTCAAAAATTGTGAAAAACTGTTTAAATGTATTTGGCTAATGTGTATGTAAACTTCTGACTTCAACTGTTTATGAAATAAACCCCAGTATAAGAATATTATTCTCTTCAACTTGATCATGTCATGTGGGTCCTCTGGGTCATTCTAGACTCGTGCGTGGGTTTTTGCTGATTGGTGAAGATGCTCTATTATGTCTTCCCTGTCAAACCGCTTTGACTATCAAACACATCCTACTGAACTGTAACGCCTTTGAAACTATCAGACAATTATTTTATTCAGAAACATACTTAATGGAAACAGAAAGGCATCACCTTGAACATATTTTAGAATTTGTATCTTTTATTAATCTCAAATGTCTTATATAGCTTTGTAAATTGTATATATTTATTGTTTGCCATGTGAATAGCCATGTTGCTGACATGGCGTTAAAAGTTAATAAACAAACAAACAAATCCACTGAGATCAACAGGTATATTCTTTTGTGGACAGTTTGTATCCCTTGATTTAAATTGCGCATGTCTCTTACATAAACAAGGGTCAGATAATTGTAATTACAATTTGACTCTTGAATTGTTCGAATTCGAAACCGTGTATCATGTTGCTGTTTCTAATAAAGTTACCTGCCAGCTTATTCACTGAAACATTGTATTTCTTGTATGTCATGAGACCATAATGTCTTAATTTAACAACCGTGACTGTAAAGCCCAAAGGATACTTCAGTTTCGACACCAACGCATAATGTTTGCTTGCAGTCGAATGCTCAACTTTCAAAGTATACTTTTGACTGTGCACGCATACACAGGCAGTTGACGCTTGCACGCTACGACTGCTATGAGATACTGAACTATTTCTCTTTATCTTCTGACCTTCTCACACATACTCTCTTGCTATGCACATCCACTGTTGTTGTTTTTACCTTTGTCTCCTGTACATACTGCGTATTCAGCGTATGCATATTTAGAAAATCAGGATGCACCTGTTTGGTGCTTGAGCAATCTGCTAATGACACAATTTGCATCACGCATCCTGTGTGCAGACGCCTAGCGTTCGCGTCTAACCGAAGTATAATTTGGGCTTAAAGGGATAGTTCACCCAAAAATTACAAATCTCTCATTATTTACTGTTTAGGTGTTTATGGCTTTCTTTCTTCACCAGAACAAAATTGAAGAAAAATATCTCAGTTCAGTAGGTCCTTAAAATGCA
Organism: Moxostoma hubbsi; assembly: GCA_032164185.1. Taxonomy (NCBI): domain Eukaryota; kingdom Metazoa; phylum Chordata; class Actinopteri; order Cypriniformes; family Catostomidae; genus Moxostoma; species Moxostoma hubbsi. The sequence continues at coordinate 25,197,662 of JAVLUX010000030.1, read as the reverse complement.
AGTGGATGGTGATCCAATATTTGAAGCTCCAAAAATCACATACAGTCAGCGTAATCGTCATCCATACACCTCCAGCTTTCTGAAGTGACACGATCGCTTTTGATTTGAAAAAAATATATATTAAGTAATTTTTTTTAACTCTAAATCATGCTTCCGGTCAGAAGCGGTATGTGTGTGTGATGTAATCGCATTGGCATTTGAAACACGTGAGAACTGACGCACGTGAGTCACAGCCAGAAGAGCAGCACTGTTTCAAGTGAGTAGGAGGAACGCTGTAGATAATCTTAGTTGGTTTTGGTTTAGATATGTAAGTGTAGCATAGTTCTAACAAGAAGACTATCAGCTGTACATCATCGCACCATTACATGTGATCCTAACCAATCACATGTTAGCCATTGCTTTATAAGTCTGCTCACAATCTATCACATTGCTGTTTCAGTGTGCTAACACGGCAACTTCCACCACCCGTTGAGTCCTGTCCTGCATGGGGGTAGGTTCCTCGCCCCTGCCTCCTATCTCTGGCAGGATATGATGGTTTCGAGTACAACTTCGGACCGCCAGACAGGGCTTATGCCAAAGAATGACATTACATTTCTGTTTTATATTCATCAAATAAACGTCATCTTAAGTTTCACTCAAGTCGGTTTCTTTGCTCACAATGGTGCATTTGTGTGTTTATACTGGATGTCTTAACTGAGAGGAGAATGTGAGATACGTGTCTGTATCATGGCAATGGTAATATGTCACATGAGAGACTGCGTGATCTCCACCTTCTCATCATGCGATGATTTAGAGTTAAAAAATTGACTTAAATGTTGATCTTTTTCACACCAAAAGTGATCGTTTTGCTTTAAAAGACATAAAGAGTCATATCGATGTTGTTTATGCTGACTGTCTGTGATTTTTGGAGCTCTAAAAATAGGATCACCATCAATTTGCTTTTTAATGACCATCTGAGCTGAGATATTTTTCAAATTTTCTTTAAATGGAATCTGGGGAAGAAAGAAAGTCAAACACACCTGGGATATCATGAGGGTGAGTAAATAATGAGAGAATTCTCATTTTTGGGTGAAAAATCCCTTAAATGATGCAGGATTATTGAACGGGCATCCCATTTCATATTGAATCACTGATTTGACATTCCTCTCAGTGGTCTTCGTATCTGTTACCTGCAGCCCCACTAAGTCAGAGTTCATTCGCGGCAAGTACCAGATGTTAGCCTTCGTCCACAAGCTGCCCTGCCGCGACGATGATGGGGTCACCACCAAGGACCTCAGCAAGGTAAGATCGCCCCAAGACATCAGATCACTCTTTCTATCTCTGCCTCTCACTCGTTCCTTCTTTCCTCTTCGGGTTGTCTCTGCTCCCCACTGCCTGTGCCCTTGCAGGAGGGCCCTTTAAATGACATCCTGCTAGTGTATAAATGCGACTTGCCTTAAGTGTTATTGAATGGCCCCAATGAGAAGATTCACAGGAGGTCTGCTCTCTCTCTCTCTCTCTCTCTCTCTCTCTCTCTCTCTCTCTCTCACACGCACACACTCACTTGGTCTCCTGCAGCAACTGCACTCAAGTGTACGGACAGGAAGTCTGGAGACGTGTTTACGACTGCTGTCTCTGGGGGCACAAGCCAACTTCTTTCACCCGGTGAGATCTATCATTTCGCACAAGTCCATCTTTGTTTTGTCAGGTGTACTACGTCATATAGAAAAACGTATAAATAATCTACATGTATAATACACATAATCTTCCCTCTGTAGGAAAAGGGCACAACCCCTCTGCATGTGGCCGCCAAGGCGGGGCAGGTTTTGCAGGCTGAGCTGCTGGTGGTGTATGGGGCAGATCCGGGAGCTCCAGATATCAATGGCCGCACACCCATTGACTATGCCCGGTAACACACACACCCACGTTTAACTAAGGACATATCATACCCTTGTATTTTATTTTATTTTTGTTGTATAAACTTAATAATAATTACTACAGACTAAAACTGACCCTAATCAAAATAAAAAAAATTAATAATTTGTGAATCATTTTTACCTTTGAAGACATCCATGGGTGTCCCAAAAGGGACTTTTTTTCACATTTAGCTAACTTCTGGCGACAGTTTTGTCCACAGAGTATAGCTAAGTAAACACACACATGCAATGTTATTAGATGCTTTGCGGCCCTGATAGTCTCACACTTAGACTGCCGGCTATCAATGTAGTTCACAAATCCCCTCATAGCATATGAGATGAGAGGTATTCATTCATGGTTTAAAATGGAGATTTAGAGTGAACTACAGTCTTGGGTTTCATGTTGTGAATGTGCTCTTGCAGGCAAGCAGGACATGTGGAGCTCGCTGAGCGTTTGGTGGAGTGTCAATATGAGCTCACGGACAGATTGGCCTTCTACCTGTGTGGCAGACGGCCAGGTGAGCTCACCGCTTTATAACCATGGTATAGCAGACAGATGTGATCTGAGATCAGGATAAAAACAGCAACATTGTCTGTCTTTTGTGTCTGTGTTTTTGCAGATCACAAAAACGGACATTATATCATCCCTCAGATGGCTGACAGGTACATTGTGTGTATATGAGGGTGTTTTGGTATGTCTGATTCATAATAATAATGTGTTAAATAAGTAATGGCTTTAGAGCTGTATTTATTACCTGCCCTTTTGGATGCTGTGCATGTTATAAGTCTTTTCCTCAGTGCTGCCCATACAGGGTAGAAACAGTGTACTAAGATCAGTTGGCAGCAGGTGTATTTGAGCATGCTGGCCAGCAGGTTGCGCCAAGTGGTCAGTAAGATTACATTAGGGCAAAGAGTGCCCACAGTCTCTATAGAGCCGAATGCCTCAAATGCACCACAGCTTAATGAAACCCATATGATAGTCTTAACTGACCTGCCCAAATGGAGTGTTGATATGGGGTCTATCCCTTTTCTTTCTCTCTACCTGTCTGTCTTCTGCTCACTTTTCGGTCTCGCTCACTCGTTCTCTGTTCTCTCCATCTTGCTGCGCTTTTGGAGGCAGAGCTCGCCCTAAGTGCCCGACGCAGAGGTATCTCTCTTCCTTCTCATCCCCCTCTCCATAAACCCTTCTGTCTTTCTTTCTCAAATGGCCTTTATCTGGGTGTGGGTGTCTGAAAGATGATGGAGGATGAAGGATTTGGAGAACACAGCTAAAATCTGATCTGAATTAAAAGTGTCTTTTGCTTTCTATATTTAAAGTCAACATGAAAACAATATTGACCCTATTTACTTACGTAGTACATGTTCCTGATCTAAAGGAACATGATTCATCTGTAATGTTATTTCAAACAAGTATTGGTCAGGGATGGATTACCAACCGACCTTCGACTGCCAGGGGGTGCCCTGGGCTTTAAGGCTGCCAATCTATTTTGTTTTCTTGTTGAGTATTTCACACAGAAATACTTTAAATTACTAAAGTAAATCCATTGCTAATGTACAAAGTGTAACAACAGCTTGCTTTAATTCACCATGACTATTTGTGTTAAGGCCTAATTTAACTGTGCAGACCATTAGCGGTCTTGCTAGTAAATTGTATTCTCCTGCCCTTTTTCAACGTTTTTTGGCTCCCACACCTTACGCCATACTTCATTATCCACCTACCCATTTCCACATCTCTCCTTTCTTCTCTCCTCATCTTTCTCTGTCCGCATGTCTCCGGCATCCTTTTACTCCTTTGTGTCTTTGTCTCTGCGTAGCCTGGACCTCTCTGAACTGGCCAAGGCAGCCAAGAAGAAGCTTCAAGCGGTGAGTGATGCAGGTTGATGGACCGCACAAGAGAATTACGGACAACATCACGTTACACTGTGTCTTAACCAGAGATGCCACTGTACAACAACAAGCGATACAACATATCAATTTAGAGTTTTTGTTGTAACCATGAGACAAGGCATTTTGTCGGCCGCTTGGCTTCTATTTCGATATTTTCTGTAATGATTTCAAGCCCTGCATCATTTAGTTGTATATTAAACAATAAATATGCACTGATTTGCTGTGAATGTGTCATGTTAGGCAGCATTTTCACTTTCGGAGTGGACCGACAAATTGCTTGTCATTGGAAACTTGTAATGCCTTGTTAAAACACCGTGTTAAGCCTTGTTTATATTTTCGCCTGGCACTGCAACATGCCCTGTGCATGCAGGTCTCGGCAGCCCAAGACATTTATACTTGATGCATGCCGCAGTTGCACTCTTCTCCAAATGACAGACGACAATTCAGAGAAAATATCAGCTAATCCAGCAAGAAACCTCAATGTAAAAGTGCTTTGTTGAACTTTACATTTACCTAGCCAGGTATGATGATGATAATTCACGTTCGCTGGTCATATGCAAGAGGTGAACAAAGGAAAAGCCCATTAGAACCAGTAGTAAGCAATTTAAACTGTATTTCTGTGGCTAAACTCAAGCACTGAAGTTTACAGATAAAACATTAATGTTATATATTTTAGAGCCTAGTCAATATGATAACTTTTACATTTAAAATAATTGTGTGAACTCCAGTTTCACTTAAACACATGTTAAAGGTGCACTCAGTAACTTTTTTTGCTTGTGTCATCTTGGACGTACAGTGACAACTAGCGGCGTGGATCTTTCTGTCATTGGTGCCATTGTAGAAATTCACTATCACAGTCAGCCATGAATAATGTAATCGAAGAATGAACATTTCCAATAACAGGGTGGTTTTTGATTTTTAGCGAGTGATATTTGGCTGGTCATGTGATTCTAACATGGCATCCCCCATGAGTGGACCCTCTCCATGTAGAACAAAACCGCTTTTATAAGGTTGCTGATATGACTAGAGTATCCATCTAATGTGAGTGGTCATGATTTTATACATATGTTTTAAAATTACAATTAATTTCTTTAGGATTATAACTTTTTTTAATGAGGAAAAATTGCTAAGTACGCCTTTAATAAATATGCTTTTATTTTGCACAGTGTAAAATGAACAAGAGCTGTTCTGTTATATTTTTATTAAAAATATCTTTTTTTTTTCGTGGTACAAACGGTTATGCACAAATAGACTTACTTGTCTTTCTAAAGAAGAACAATTGAGGATATAATTTGTAATAATTAAGGTAATAAGTTTTACGCTAGTTGTAGTTTTATGATGGCTCAAAAGTGCTTGCACATCTGTCCTGCCACTTTCCTTGAATTTGTCCAATGGCATGTGCACGTTCACGCAAAACAGATCCTTGCAAAGGCTAGGTGACAGCTGTAATGATGTCACTTTCTTCATGCAAACCCTCTAAACATGTAGCTGCATCAAGTATAATCCAGGTTTTAGCCTATTTTCTCAACAGATTTGAGAAGAGTTTTCATAAACTCTTCAAATGCTTAAAATTCAGTAGATACATTTCGTAGAAGCTTTGAATGTTTATTCAACTTGGCCTGCATATTATACATATTTATTGTCTTGTATTACTTTGGTTTGTCTGCTCCCTGATGTCTTCCTGATGTTTGTGGATGTCTTCCTATTGTGTGCACTGTTTTAGCTGCGCTCTGCGATTTTTGTATGGTTTTTCCCTTGATTTCAATTTTAATGCCACATACTGATGTGTGTGTATGTGTATGTGTGGAAACAGTTAAATAACCGCTTGTTCGAGGAGCTGGCCATGGATGTGTACGATGAAGTGGACCGTAGAGAGAATGATGCAGGTAATAAAACTCTTCTCCCATCTGTTCCTTATCCTCTTATCTATCCTTCCAAAGCTCCCTGTCCCTGCCTCTCTCCGGCTTACGCTTTCCCTAATGTAGCTGTGGAATGGTCTGGATGCGTGGGGACAGTTGTAGCGTTTCTCTGGAGACGCTGTGTTTAGTGTTGTATAAACACTGACTATAGAAGGACTTAAGCAATGCAGTTAGCCTATAGAGAAGGGAAGGAGAGGAGAGACGCTTAAAGGAGGGTGAAAAGGAGCGAGAGCGAGGGAGTGCCGCAGGAATTCTCTCCTCTCTCTCTCTTTGCTCCCTCGTTCCTGGTTGTAGAGGCAGAAGAGGTAGCCTGCTGGGGTGGCAGACTGAGACTCTGTTGGTAAGCAGGGCTGTGTGCGAGGCAGGGGGCGGCATGCACACACAGCAACATACACACAAAATGCAGGGGAGGGGCAGATTCTTACTATTTGAAAATATATTCCAGCTATAGTGCTCTCTAAAAGCTGAACGAGGGTGTTCCTAAAGGCTCAAGTTTTTATTTGTGTGTAGTTTTCTGTGCAAAATCATTTTTATAATGTGTGCATTCTGTGATTATTTATTTCAGTCAGAAATATCTCCCCATCTCTCTTATTTCTCTCAGTGTGGCTGACAACTCAAAATCACAGTACGCTTGTGACAGAAAGGAGTGCCGTCCCCTTCTTACCCGTTAACCCTGAATACTCAGCAACACGTAACCAGGTAATACACACACATACAGCATTTTATTTTTGAACAGCCAATGTTGCCATTGCTCTGTCAGTCAGGCTGAAAATGGGCCCAGATGTGAGTGATCGGCCCATACAGAAGGGAACATCAAGAACAGAGTAGCTATTATGTTCCCAAATCTAGAGAACTGTATATCTAGACTGCACTTGAAAGCATAGGCGTGCTCCTAACGCAAAGGCTATTCCAGAAAATAACGTAATTATGCTGCGTTCTAAAAATACAATGTTTCTGCCAAATTCTAAGGAAGCGTACTTTGTAGACAAGGCAATCCCGTGCTGTTTAAAAGTTCATCAAAGATGGCGGATTAAGTGAGAGAAGTTTTGACTATTAAAATATTTTTTATTGATACTTTAAAAATGTGTGATATTTTGTTACAGTACAAGTTAAGCTCAGTTTACCGCCCTTGTGGCATAATGTTGATTACCACAAAAAATAATTTAGACTCCTTTTCTTTAAAAAAAGCAAAAATCGAGACACAATGGAAGTGAAATGGGCCTATTTTTGGAGTGTTTAAAGGCAGAAATATGAAGCTTATTATTTTATAAAAGCACTTACTGTTCATTAACTCTTCTGGTAACTTATGTATTATTTAAGCTGTAAAGTTGTTGAAATTTAAATTTTTACTGTCGTTTAGGGTTCATGGCATCATCATGGGAACATTGTAAAATTGTATATCTCTTTAGAAGTTTAGTTAGCGATTTTATCACTCAGAAAATACATACATATTGATTAATCTTGTGGCTATGATATTAAAATAGTGATTATTTAAATTTTTACAGAATGGCCCCATTCACTTCAATTTAAATGCCTTGCTACAACCCAGAGTTTTGCCTTTTTTTCTTTTCTTTTTTTTTAAAGAAAATACTTTTTTTTTGGACAACATTATGCCACAAATGCTGTCGATTGAGCTTACCTTGTATTAAACCTAGAATAATCCTTTAAAATTGTACTATTTTACCCAATATTTCTGTGTGCTATGAATTGTATGCTTATTAGAGTATATGCTTACAGCTGCCTGTGTAGGCAGTTGACAGAAAGACAGCTCACTAGGTTTTGGAATGGAGCTAGAGTTTTGCAGATGGGAAATGAGAAAGTGCAAAGGAGAGATTAAATTGGGCTGCGGCAAAGCAAGAAAGAAAGGGATGCAAGCAAAGGGCTAAAAATAGAGTTTGTGGCTGTGCAAACGACTGAGGCTCAGGTCTGGCTAGCAAACTAACGAATAGAGTGGAAAAAAAGACTGAAAGATGTTTTCCAGCTGCGTTACCACGGCAGATGCACAATGACTCCCGTCCCCTCAGCATTTCCACTGGCATCCTCATATGACCCTCATCATCACTCTCTACCACTGCTTTAAATAGTGCTTTTATACAGCAAGAACACTAAGTGCCTTTACTTGGGGGCACATTTCCTGCGTGCTGATTGGCCAGGCTGAGAATTTCTTGTTTGTGCGTATAAATAATGTTTTATGAAATGGAATGAGAGAAACGATGGAGAAGAAATATTTAATCTTCACTATTTTGTGGTAACAAAATTTGTGACATTTCACACAAAAAACATTAAATATTTGGGATATTCTTATCATGCTGGGATAACATGGGGTCATCAGATTTTGCATAAACTTGTGGACTCCATGAGAGGTGAAGTGTATACTGTCATTTAAAGCAAAAGGGGGCCATGCCAAATACAGAGAAATGCTGAAAATCATGAAAATATTTTAATCAATTCAACTTTGCTCTCAAAATGTTATGCTGATAATGTAATTTTTAATGAAAATAATCTTGTATTAAATTAGAAAAGAATGCAAAATGGAAGCATTTTCACTGATGTTTCCACTGATGTTTATTAAAAAAAATAAATAAATAAATAATAATAAAATATATATATATATATATATATATATATATATATATATATATATATATATATAAAGGTCAGTTTAAGTGATAGTTCATCCAAAAATGAAAATTATCTCATAATTTACTCACTCCCCTGGCATCCCAGATGTGTGACTTTCTTTTTTCTGCAGAACACAAATTAAGATTATTTCAGCTCTGTAGATCCTCACAATGCAAGTAAATGGGTGCCAAAATTTTGAAACTCCAAAATCCATCCACATAAAGGGAGCATAAAAGTAATCCATATGCCTCCAGTGGTTAATTCCAATTGTCACACGACATGATACGTTTGGATGAGAAACGGATCAATATTTGTCATTTTTTTTAATCATAGATTCACTCCCTACCCAGTGGGGGGTGATATGCATCAAGAATGTGAATCACCAAAAACAGAAGAACAAGAATGAAAAAGTTAAATTGAAGTGGTTATTGACTGAGCAGGAAGGAGAATTTATTATGGAAAAAGTTTTTGTATATTGATCTTTTTTCTCACCCACAGCTATCATATCGCTTCAGATGACAAGTCATCTTGAGTACTTTTATGTTGCCCTTATGTGGATTTTGAAGCTTCAACATTTTTACACTCATTCTCTTGCACTTTATGGACCTACAGAGCTGAGATATTTTTCAAAATTCTTCATTTGTATTCAGCAGATGAAAGAAAGTCATGCACATCTGGGATGACATGAAGAGTGAGTAAATTATGAGAGAATTTTCATTTTTGGATGAACTAACCCTTTAAAATCTGTTGTTTTGTGTGTAGGGGCGACAAAAATTGGCTCGTTTTAATGCGCGAGAATTCGCCACCCTCATTATCGACATCCTCAGTGACGCCAAGAGACGACAACACGGAAAAGGCTTGACAAGCCCCACAGGTGAGACGCCCACACTGCACCGCTCATAAACTCGAGAATATTTAATAATACAGCTTCAATAAAGAGCAGAATATGAATAGATAACGAAGCCAGTGCAGTTTCGACCCTCTGAATGTTTCTCCAGATTGAAGATGTTATATTTTTGTTTGTTTGTTTTACAGACCCTCTGGATCTGAGCCAGGCAGATGATGACCAACACGATTATGACAGCGTAGCGTCTGATGAGGACACTGACAGCGAGCTGACCACACAGAATAACAACAACACCCAACGAAACAACAGGGCCAAGGTGAGCCCAACAAAACACTTACTCTAGCATTTCTCATAATACTCAGATACTGGGTGTTTCCCAGGGGGACCACAGAACTCCACCTAAATCTAGAGCAGTGGTAAATGTATTATTATTTCATAAGTGGGAGGGGTTTATGACTTCACTCATTTGTCCAGACAGTATCCATTCTATTTGATGAAGCTACTAGGATGAGTGGAGAAATGTCCATACGACAAACATTAAAGGAATAGTTCACCCAAATATTTAAATAGTTATAATCTACTCACTCTCAAGCTGGTCCAAACCCATATGCCTTACATTCAACCGTGGAACACAAAAGGAGATGTTAGGCTAAATGTTCCATCTCAGTTACCATTTACTGTCATTGCATCTTTTTTGTATAACATAAGCGAGGTACAGAAGCTAGCGTTAACATGTCCCAGCATGCACTGCTGGAAGAGCAGCAGCCCTGCCTCATACTTGCAGAATGACATCATCCCCTGTTCAAGGCTGTGATCAGTGAGGCTATTGTTCTGCAGCTGAAGACAGGAAGCTGAGTGTGAGCATGCACATTCAACAGACAGGAAGTTTCATGGCTGAGTGTGGGAGAGCAGAAATGAATCTTCATATTCTTCACTGTCTGACTGAAATACCAGCTCCAGAGTTTTGTTGAAAATAGATCCTACAAATGTGTTTTTTGGTTTGTTTTACCTGCTTTTATATTTTAACCTTTGCTATGAAAATAGCCATAGAAACTGGCATGATGTTACAGACAAACAAACAAAACAGCTGACTGTTAAGGGATATGGTGTTTTTAAGGACATTTGTAATGCTTTATAATGGCTTTAATTAGGAATTAGGTCATTAAGCACTATATCAATGTTTGTTAGGAGCTCATATACATTCAAAACAGAAAATGTATGCATCAGTGATTTTTGACTGTGATTTATGTCTGTTTAATGATCTTTTGAGCATTATGTAATGCAGTACTAATTACTGGTGCATGTTAAATCGCACATCACTATTATCATACTTGTGGTTTGAACGAACCCTGAAGCCCAAGTATTAAACTTTGACATGTAAAGCTGGCGTGATACTAGCAAACTCAAAATTACTCTTATTTTTGCTGATGGTGTCACACTTGTTGAGTGTTTTGCTGAGATCTCGCTCTCTTCAGTTGATGCTATGACACTTGCGAATTAAGAATGGTGGAGTGGTGACAAACATACAGACTCACCACAACTCTCCATGAATCTGATTCTCTTTCACGTGGAGATCACCAAAATAACAACAGGAGTATTTTGTGAGCATAAACTAGTGTATAAGAGTGATTTAGGTAACTTTACCTTGTGGAATGTATGTGACTTTGTATTTATCCCTTGGAGGATTGCAATGCATATGTCCATGAAGCTTTCAGTGAGTTAAGAACTTATTCTCAATTAAAACTGACTGTTGTGGCTATACTTTCTGATTTCATTAGTCATTTTATACTATAGAGGAAAAAAGCAGGGAAAAAAAAAGAATCATTTGATTACAATCGCGTTTAAAAAAAAAATAAAAAATTTCTCCCAATTTGGAATGCCCAAATCCGGTGGCGGAGGACAAGTCTCAGTTGGCTCCTTCTTTGACCATCAATCCAAGCATCTTTACGTGGCTTGCAGTGCATGACACCGTGGAGACTCGCAACACGTGGAGGCTCATGCTACTCTCTGCGATCCATGCACAATTTACTACGTGTCCCATTGAGAGCGAGAACCCCTAATTGCGACCATGAGGAGGTTACCCCATGTGACTCTACCCTCCCTAGCCACTGGGCCAATTTGGCTTCTAAGGAGACCTGGCTGGAGTCATTCAGCACGCCCTGGATTTGTACTTGCGACTCCAGGGGTGGTAGCCAGTGTCAATACTTGCTGAGCTACCCAGGCCCCCACAATCAGTGTTTTTTTTGTTTATTTTTTTTTCTCCCTAATTTGGAATGCCCAATCCCCAATGTGCTCTAAATCCTTGTGGTGGCATAGTGACTCGGCTCAATCTGGGTGGCGGAGACAAATCTCAGTTGCCTCCGCGTCTGAGACCGTCAATCCATGCATCTTATCACATGGCTTGTTGAGCGGAGAAATAGTGCATGTGTAGGCTTCACACTGTTTCCTACAGCATCCACGCACATCTCACCATGCACCCCACCGAGAGCAAACCATATTATAGCGACCACGATGAGGTTACCCCATGTGACTCTACCCTCCCTAGCAACTGGGACAATTGATTAGGAGACCTGGCTGCAATCAGCGTTTTTGATGAAATGTAGCTGAGTGGAAAGCAAATATACAGAACAGCTTGACGCCTTGCCAGTTCTTCAGTAAAAGAAACAGCTCATTGGTCATTTGGACTTTGGTGTGATATTTCTCCCTGGTGCAGCTGAAATTTTATCTAAGCACAAAAGCAACATTTCGAGCAGAATTTTCCATTATTTTAGTGAATTAGTTGTATTAACCAGAGCTGCAGATGTTTGTGCTTTGCATAAGTGTCCCTGCATTTTGATATCAGACACCCTGAAGAAGATCCAGGAAGTTGTCATGTTTGTGTATATGTCCATTTTTTTATAAGATCTTGTTTTAGCGCAGCCGCTGATTGACAAGTGAGGGGAGGCGCTTTGCTGCTGCCAGGAGGCATACAGGAAGGATTGCCGTTTACACATAAAATGCGATGAAGTCATATGTGTTTTTGACCACATTCGTATGTGGTTTTTGTAATCCGATTGTGGTGTAAACAAGGTGTTGAAGTGAACACAAGAGCCCGCTCAGGAGACAGAAATATTTTTTCTTAAATATTTGATTTGATTTCCTGTTACTGAAACTATTAACTCAGCAGGGAGTCCTGATGGTCAAGTGATTAACGACCTCCCGCTGGCAGACACTAATGCCATTTTGACAAATGATGTTACCTGTTGAGTAAAGGTGTGCACTACTACTATTATGATTTTTGTCTGACAGATGACAAAACAAGCAAAAATATCCTTGTATTGAAGGATTGACCCAAGCCATGTCAAGAGACCATGGTATCTAAGGCCAAATACACACTGCAGCTAAATTCGGTTGTCCGTTCACCTTTTTAGTGCTTAATCCTATTCTGTACAAACACAGTTCAGAAAAATTTATTTAACTGTATATTGTGATTTGATTGCTGATTGTGTTGTGTGTTTTAGAGCATGGATTCGTCCGACCTGTCAGATGGGCCTATTACACTTCAGGAGTATCTGGAGGTGAAGAAAGCACTGGCCTCTTCAGAGGCCAAAGTTCAACAGCTTATGAAAGTCAACAACAACCTGAGCGAGGAGCTACGGAGGCTTCAGAAGGAGGTACACCAACCCATGGTTTGTCTTTTAATTTTTAATGAGCTGTGCACTCTTGTTTTGATACACGAGAACATGTTTACAAATCCATTTATGGTTGCTGATCGTCACTATGTGCTGTGTGCACATCCCAATGTCATTCTGTCAGGTAGAATTTCACACAGATTGATGTTATAAAATTCTTAAAGCTGAAGTGTCATTTTATTTATTTATTTATAAATGGTCTTAATATGTAACCAAGGGTACGTTTACATGACAATGATGTACTAAAAACGGAAAAGTTTTGTGTACAGACGACAAAGTTGTCAAACAATCCCCGTTTACACGGATCTGCGAAAATGACTAGAAACGCTCTATTATGCATGCCAGGCCAGTAGTTGGTGATGTCACTTTGTAAAGAAGCACTACGCGCCTGCATAAGCAATTCTTGTAAGCGTTCTTCCACAAAGCAGTGAGTAAAAACAATGAAGATGGCGAAAGCATTGAGCAATTTTGTCTGGGCGGACGATGATGTTGCTCTATTACTACAAGTGACCCTGGACTATAAAGCATGCCACCTTTTTAAGGACTTTAACTGGTGATCTCATGTTGGTCTGTTCGCTCTGGAGGTAAAGACAAAATTCAAAGTTCATGGCTATAGACTGAACACGTATTATGCGTGCACATGACGTCATTGTTTTCACAAATTTGCACTTTGATACCCGTTTTCAGGCCGTTTTTAGTTGAAACCGTTGTTGTGTAAACGGCCCCTCAGTCAGTTATTTATAGGTTGATTCCCCTGAAATAAACACTCTGGCTCTGCTCTAAGCATTCTGTCCAGCCTGACTTGCCAACATTGACACTGGAAGGAGTTTGGGGCGGGACTATCTATTTTACGATTAATGGCAGATGGGGGAGTGTTCGGGGAATCTCAAAGTCATTATTTTTGCAATTCTGTTTGGATTGTTTTACACACTTCAGCTTTAAACATAAGCAAACCATCACAGACCTGTTTGAGTGAACTATCATAAACCATTTATACTGAGAATGAAGCCCCTCCTTGTCCAGACAACCTTAAACTTCCTGTCCATCACAATGACACCGTTTTACTGGCCCCAGCATGATGTAGCCCTCCATACTGCAACTGTTGTGTTTTCTTTGGTCCTTGTGTTTGTGGATGTGTGTGTGACTCCCGGTGATGCCCCTCCATCCCTGTAGATCACACGGATGCAGATGGAGAACAGAGTGCTGCGGGGGGCCCAGGCTGGAGCCGGGGGCACTCTGACTGGAGGTGGTGGCCAAGGGCTGTGGCACGGTGGGGTAAGGGGTACGGGAGGTGGCGGAGGGGGAGGAGGGGTTGGCGGAGACTCCGGCCTAATCGCACATTCCGCCCCCCTCCGCCGGGACAGACAAGCCTTCTCTATGTATGAGCCTGTGGTGACCACCCCTAAAGCTCTCACCCCAGCCTTGGACCCCCTGACCGGCCACCTGCAGCCTCTCAGCCCCACCGTAAGTGTGAGCATTAGTGGTTGGTCTGACCTTTTTAAACTTCCTTTTCCTGGCGGGGCTCTCTTTTTCTCCCTCTGCTAACTTGAGCCCTCATTGGTGTGCTGCTGCTGCCTGGAGAACTCTACTTCAAAGTCTGTTTATTCACCACTCACTCACCTCTCACTCACTGCTCTCTACTACCACCTTATGGCCAGACTGGAACAGTGCCTGCTCTGATAACACTTTCCTTTTTCAAGATATTGGCTGTCACACAACTTGGTGAGCTGCCTACATGATGGTATTTTTGGAATAACATAGACCCCATTTACACCTGATATTAATATTTGTCTCAGGTGATCCTATAACAAGTGGGCAATCTCTTAATACTGTGTATATGTAAATAGTGGGGTGCAAAATGTTCAGAAGACCACCTACTTACCTGAATCTGGTGTTGAGATAAAACAAGGGTTTTATCTTACATGTTCACATGAAAAAGAAAAATGGAAGGAAGCGTCTTTCATGGTGCCTATGAACGTACTTCAGATATCAAGAGTTTCACTGACAAATGACTTCTGTGTGTTGTTTCTCACCAAAACCCATTGTATGCCTTCAGAAGACTTGGAACATGATGCACGAACCTCGTAAATTTCTTTAATAATACTTTTGGATCCATTTATGCTTTAAAGTGGGACATAGACCACTGTCATTGTATTGAAAAGACACCCCGCAACATTCATTAAAACATCTACTTCTTCTGTGTAAGAAAGTAAGTTGTGTGGTTTTGAAACGACATCGGTGGAGTAAATTATGAAAGTGCTTGATCAGGATGATGATGATGATCGCTCTGATGTAGTAAGTAGTGCTGTCGATTTAACACCAACACTAATTTTGTGATTAATCCTTTGAAAAATAATGCGTTAAAGTAATGAAACTAATCATGCCCCTGACCCATGCGTAAATTCCTTAAAAGGAATTCCTACCATTGGAGCAATTCAAGCTTAATATATCACCTTAATATTTTTGCGATTCTGTGACAGTAGGAGGCAGTCAGCGCTCCAGCTGCACAGGCAACATGCCTCATCAAACCAACCAACAAGCAAGCATGCAGCACAGACTCGCTTTTGCACTTGAACAGCTGGACTGAGCACAACAGAATGTTAATACAAGGCTAGAACAGGACTATGTGCATCCAAATGTTTGCTTTTGATGCCCAAAAATGCTGACTAGGTAGGCAGCTCACTAGATTTTAAGACACAGCATTGGTGTGGGGGGCCTGGGTATCTCAGCGAGTATTACCCCTGGAGTCTTGAGTTTGAATGCAGGGCGTGCTGAGTAACACCAGCCAGGTCTCCTAAGCAAACAAATTGGCCCAATTGGGAGGGTAGAGTCACATGGGGTAACAATGTTTTTTGTGAGGGGTAGGTTTAGGGTGAGGGGATATAATCTACAGTTAAAAATCATTATGTCTATGGAGAATAATGATAGCTGCATCAACATATATGTGTGTGCATGCATGCGTGTTTGTGTAGTCTGTTTGAATGCCTTGTTTAGATTTGCCTAAATTGTTTTGGTTATGGAATATTACATTTTTGGGCTATTGCTGACAGTGTGGTATAGTCTTTGTTTTATTAGCCTTTGTTAATGTATTTGGTGTGTACCTTTTGTGCCTGCTTTATTAACTGCACTCTTTTCCAAGTTATTTAATCTGTGAGTGTCTATTTTTTAGGGTTTTCATTAGTTTAGAGAAGAGGCTGTTATTGCACTGTTAACTGAGTTTAGCTTGTAAGCTTTAAGTGGGCTCTTCATGTTCTACAACTGCCATTTATACTGTAGAACTTCTGTACAAATGCAGATTTTATTTCCTCTAACAGCGCGCTGCTGAAATTACTATCAAGGCTTCTATTTTCTTTTTAAAAAAAATGTGTTGACTGTCCATCAGGTTTTTTTTGTCATTTTAATCTGATTCTGCTTGTGTTCAGGTGCGAAAGGGAGCCCCTGCAGGTCCGACCCCTTACGGAGGGTCACACTTGTCAGCCTCCACTGAGGGACGATACAATGTGAGTGCCAGTCTCATTCACATGCGAGTATAAGAGTATGCATGAGCCTTAATGTGTAGCAGATCTCTGTTTATTTTCTCCAGACTTCTAAAATGGGAGAGAAATATGGAAGCGGCACAGATAGTGACTATGACAACTCTCAAACATACGACGTCTCCTTTGGGTGAGTATTTGGTTGTTTTCATATTGTGCACGTTTGCTGTGGTCCAAATCCGTGTGCTATTGTTACCGGCACCACCCATGGTGGAGAACACAACACTGGTCACTATGTTTGTGTGGTTTTTATAAATTATGTGTCATTATGCACACCTCAGTGAATGCCAATTGCATCTCTCTGCATCACATGCTGTAATTTAGCAGATGAACATTGGGAGATATGCATTTGCAGCCTTGCTTGTGTTGCACACTCACTCCGGCACGTATCACCTCACCTCTTCTGTGTCCCACAACGTTCCCCTGCCACTCATAGTGTGTGTGTGTGTGTGTGTGTGTGTGTGTGTGTGTGTGTGTGTGTGCAACTGATGACGTCATCATGCTGTAACTGCCAAAAACTTATGTGCTAGTTATTTTACTTCCTGAACATGTGCGGGTGCAAGTGCAGGTCGCTTTCTCACTCATTTAAAGCGGCACAACAGTTCCATTGCAGCCAAGCTCAAACCACCTCCTACAGATAGTCTTAGGTTCGGTACCACGGTCCGGTCCATGATCTGCAAAGCTTTCCTATTATCAATTTCTTAATGCAAACTGTGCTCTGTTTTAGGACTAAACTGCCAGTGTGAAAGCCCTCTTAGCCACCGTTGCATTTTTGCACTTTACAAATGGCTCGGCTTTAATTGTTGAAATCGCAGTATTTCATATCAAAGTAAAACAACACTCAAAATCTATTTATCTTCTGTAATGTAACATTTTTCATGTACATGATATCATTATGTATCTAGTGGCCTGGCAACCCTAAGCTTAAAAACATCAAAACAAAAAAAAAAGCTTAAAAATTGAATGTTTATAATTCTATGTGTTAATCTAAATTTATTGGTATTTTGTGGTAGCATGGGCCGCAGCAGTGAGGAGGACAGTAGGGGGGATTTGGAAGAGACAGAGGGTGAGCCTGACCCCACTCTGCCCTGCACAGAGGACGTCATCCTCAAGACAGAGCAGGTCACCAAGAACATCCAGGAGCTCCTGAGAGCTGCACAGGAGTTTAAACATGACAGGTAGGATGGACACTTATCTGTCAAACTGATTACTTTTACAGAGAGATTATAGACAGGACTATGGAAGACAAAACGGCCTAACATCTTTCTTTCTTTGCAGTTTTGTGCCATGCTCAGAGAAGATCCACTTAGCTGTGACAGAAATGGCTTCTCTCTTTCCCAAGGTAAATGAGGCTGCAAATGCATCTTGTAATGGCTCTTTAAAGACCCAATGAAATATCTTGACAAGCAAGGATTTCTGTCCCTTGGTTTAACTAACATATTTACTATTGAAACAGGAAATTTATGTGGGTCAAATAGAAGGGCTTATCCTGTTTTAAAATGGCCAATTGGCTGTAGTTACATCACAACTATGAACCATTATTTGCTACTTGCAAGTGGGTTGCATCTGGTATTTGGTGAAGGGGTATTATTATTCTAGAGAGCTTTTCAATGGACAAAAATGTGTGCAGTGCAAGATGAGTCATCAGTGTGGTTGGATCTTTTTACTGGAAGAAAAAGTAGGTAAACAAGAGTACCCAAGCATATAGATGACTTGAAAGCTAATCGGCATTGGCTAAAAACCAAAAAACTAAACTTTTATTTTCATGGGGGCTTTAAAAAGTCAGGCCCTCTGCCTTATTAAAGGAGTAGTTCTCCCAAAATTCTCTCATCATTTACTCACCCTCATGCCATCCCATATGTGTATGATGTTCTTCAGCATAACACAGAGTTTTTAAAAGAATATCTCAGCTCTGTAGGTCTATACAATGCAAGTGTATGGTGGCCAGAATTTTGAAGCCCCAAAAAGCACATAAAGGCAGCATAAAAGTAACCTACAAGACTCCAGTTTTTTAATCAGTATTTCAAAGTGATTTTGGGGGGGATTTTACATTTTGGATGAGAACAGACTACATTATAACTCCTTTTTCCACTTAAAATCTTGACATCAGCAGTCTCTTTTCAGGCTCGATTTCACTTCCTAGTGCCATCTAACGCTCTGCGCATGCATCAAGCTCTAGGAAGTGTAATCAAGCTTGAAATCATGATCGTGCCTAGAGACTGCAAATGGAAGATGTACAGTGAAAAAAAATAAGTTATATTATCACCCAAAACCGATTGGATTGCATCAGAAGAATGTGGGTTAAACCACTGGAGTTGTATGCATTACTGTTATGCTGCCTTTTATATGCTTTTTTTTTTTTAGTTTCAAAGTTTTGGTCACCATTCACTTGTAATGTCTGGAACTACGGAGCTGAAATATTCTTCTAAAAATCTTCATTTGTGTTCTGCAGAAGAAAGAAAGCCAAACACATATGGGATGGCATGAGGGTGAATAAATAATTAGATAATTGTAATTTTTGGGTAAACTATTCTTTCAAAGTTTTTTTTTTTTTTAATCTGAGCTGAAGTCTTTTTATCGATCTGTTTCACAGAGGCCGGCATTGGACACAGTGCGCTCCTCTTTGAAGCTCCTGGCAGCCAGTGCCTCCCGTCTACAGGTGGAGTGTCGCAAAGCGGCTCCCTCTGACTCGTCAGCCAACACGGTGGACTACCAGCTGCTCACCCAGCAGGTCATCCAGTGTGCCTATGACATTGCCAAAGCTGCCAAACAGCTGGTCACCATCACCACCCGTGAAAAGAAACAGTGACCCACCCACCCACCACAGTGGGGTCTGTCGGGCTGGGCATATGGACCGACTGAGAAAGGGAGAGGAGGAAGACACTATACTAAGAAAGTGGTGGATGATGGAGAAAGGAAGTGACGCATCGTAGATAGAAAATGAAAGGTCAGATGGGCCAGAATGTTGAGTGTTAGAACAGACAAGTAAAACGATGGGTCTAATGATTGACAAGAAGGAATTATGGGTGACGAAAAGACAGCAAAGGTACCATGCAGATGTGGCCAACAGGACGTGCAGCAGTGGTGTGGAATGTTTTGGAGAGGCCAAATGGAGCAGCTTGTTGTTTCATTACACTCCTGTTCATCTTTCTGTTCTGTGTTTTGAGGATTTCTCTCTTTAAGACAATATGGGCTGTTGTTTGCACACAGACGACTGTCGTGTGGTTAAATTTCTCTGTCACAAACGGACACAAGTACACAAGCGCTCCTACCCTCACCTGGAGAACCACAATATTTCCTCCTGTATTGTTTTGTTTTTGTTTTCTTCTATCTCCTGATACTTTTTGTATTTTTAAGTGCCGCTCCATTGACCTGTTTCTCTTGAGGCAGATGTACTGACTTCTAAACGAAACAAAACGAAAAACACTGGATTTATTTTAATGTTTATGACTTTTGTTTTTTATTATTGTTACAATTATCTTTGTCCTCGATCTTTTCTTTTTAATTTTGTTTATTTTGATAATCCGTTTTGTTTGTGGAAATCATGCTGAGCTTTGAAAACATTTAATAGGGGTGAACAATAACCTGTTAAACTTGAGCAAAACTCTCCCGTCCTCCAGTGTACAAACACTGGTTCACTCACAGTGTTTTACTATGTATACTAATTTTGTTTGTCAAAATGTGTTGAACACTAGCCAAAGGAACAGAGGGGAGTGAAGACACTACTGTTGCGGATTCCTCTATTTTCTGCGAGCACAAAGACAATAGTTGGGGTTAATGTACGAAAAGGCTAGCCAGGTCACCCTGGCGGTGAGACAGATGGCCCTAGCTCCTCTCATCTCAATGCCTACATTAGTGGGTATATGATCAGTACAATGCAAACGTGTTAGCACAATCACCACATTCTTTTCCTCTCGAGCTGTTTATTAAAGACCACCACTACTGGACATCTTTCTTTTCTGCACATAAACTTCATTGATGATACATCTACTAAACTTCTTCATTAGCTTAGTGGAGTTAAAGACTTTAATAAGGACTCTTCCATTCTGGACCAGATCTGTTTTATTGTTGTGGTGGTTTTTTATTTTCCTTTTGAAAATATTTGCTCTCTGGAGTATTCATCCCTCATGCATTATTATATTTCCTTGTTAAATATTTTTGTTTTAATCAATGCATATATGTAGTTAATGTTTATTGATGTAAAATGACCCTTACTATGTTCTATAAGCTACAAGCATGTGAATGTTGATGGTTGAAGATGACCACTATCAATGTTCTCGTCACTAACATTTCAGTTGCAGTCACAGGGAAAACGAAGATGTCCAACCACTGCATCAGGACCAGTGAACTTCTGTTGGAGGAATATAGTTGTTCAAAACTAAACTCTGTTGATTTGCAAGGGAGAGGTGTTGAACTGGAGCTTCCAATACAGATAAAAAGTTTTCCAAAGTGAGGCTTGATACCACATCTGCGTTCAAGCTTTATCAAATTAAGTGTTAATTTGTACAGTTACCTTGCATTTAAGAATCCCATCTCAAACTACAAGCCTTAAAACTACTTTGTTGTTCTTCATATCTGTTCTTTTATTTCCCCTACCAGCCTTAAGTTAAGCCATGTTTTGTTCATGCCATTTGTCCTTTTGTTTAACTTTTTCAATAGGGTGAATGGGATAATGTTAACGTCCCCCAAAATGTGTCAAAAAGATTGTCTGAAAATCTATAATCGTTGCCTTTGCACATCTGCGAGACCGTAATTACACAGTAATTTCGTGAATGCATTTCTTCCACACTAGAAGAACACCATGAGTTAAAGTGTAGTGGTTTTATTTCCAGATTTTTGTTTTTACAATAAATATGTCAGGATGGTCACTAGGAAATGGTTTATTATGTGATGACTGATATTGGGAGAAAGACCTTTGGCCATTCTTAAATAAGCACTAAATTTAGAAGTGTGTGGGAGAGGGAGTAATTCCACATTATGGAAGTTTTCCCACTCATTCTGCTGTGAATGCATACTTTGCTAACTCATTGCACCAGTAAAATAATTTCTTTAAATAAATTAACACACACACACACACAGGACCACTGTTATATAATACAGTTATACTAGTAGTTGCACTGTACTTGTAATGACTGTTCTCCGATATCTTACAGTGCTTACATGAGAGATCAGCTGATGGGAGAAATTATTTTAGCAGAGGTTCCCTATAAATAAAATAAATTTAAAGACAAAGTAAAACAATTTAAATCATAATAAAGACTCGCAAGCTGTACATTTGTAATCAATAAATGGAAAAACTGGATTGTTTCTTGTGACTCATTCTTTATTTTGGGAGTTCAATCAGAATTATTGCAGAACAGGAAAAGATCTGTATTAATCTCTATTGTATTTGGCTTTTTCATCTGGCAAGTTGATATGACATTTTAAAAGTAGCATAGTAAAAATGTAAACAAGTTACTTTGGGGGTAAAGTAACTAGTTATTTTTAAAAATAGAAAGTTACTTTGAAAAATAACAAGTAACTATTGAGTTTCTTTGTTGTAAGTTTGTGTTTGATAAGAATTAAATTCAGAAGTGTATGGGAGAGGGAGTCATTGCAAGAAAATTCTATTCTTTAAAATATTAAAAATAACTAGCAATTTCTTGAGCATTTAAAAAGTAACTAACAAGTTAATTTGAAAACTAAAAGCAACTAGCAAGTTACTTTGAAAAATAAAAAGTACCTACTGAGTTACTTAGACATTTAAAACATAACTGACAAGTTACTGACCTTGATGTATACTAGCATTAAAATAACTTTGGCCAATGTTAAATAAGCACCAAATTCAAAAGTGTTTGGGAGAGGGAGTCATTGCAAGAAAATTCTTTACTTTGCTATATACTTTTAATAAAAACAAAGTTACTTACTAGTTACTTTTTATATAGCAAAGTAACATGTTAGTTACATTTTAAATGTCTAAGTAACTTGGTTACTTCATATTTTTCAAAGTAACTCACTAGTTACTTTTTAATTTTCAAACCAAGTAAATAATTTTTTTTGCAATGACTCCTCTCCCATACACTTCTGAATTTAGTAGTCATTTAGAGTCATTGCAAGAAAATTCTTTACTTTAAAATATAAAAAAGTAACTAGTAAATTAATTTTCTTTATTAATTAATTTTATTAATTTTATTAATATACAAGCATTAAAAGATATTTGATCTATCCTAAATATGCACTAAATTCAGAAGTGTATGGGAGAGGGAGTTATTGCAAAAAATAATTTACTTTTATGAAAAAAGTAACTAGTTCTAAAAATAAAAAGTAACTAGTAAGTTACTTGTACATTCAAAAAGTAACTAACAAGTTACTTTAAAAATAAAAAAGTAACTGTCCTGTTACTTTGAAAATAAAAGTAACTACTGAGTTACTTTGAAAAATAAAAAGTAACTATCAAGTTACTTAGAAATTTAAAACGTAACTAACAGGTTACTTTGATGTATACTAGCAGTAAAATATCTTTGGCCAATGTTAATTAATCACCAAATTCAGAAATATATGGGAGAGGGAGTCATTGTAAAAAATACTTTGTTAGAAATATTAAAAGTAACTAGCATTTTACTTTGCTATATAAAAGTAACTAGCAAGTGCTTAATTATGTTGTTATTTTAGCTTTTTATTTGCTTTGCTAATTTGGTTGTGGTGTGCATTTCTCGGCCATATCAACTTTGATATATAAAAAGTACCTTAAAATGTACTAACAATTTACTTTGGTGTATTAAGTATAAATAACTATTTACTTCGCTAATTTTACTATGTTCTCCAGGTTCGAACTCAGAAACACTTGGCTGATGAACACTGGTGTCTTTTTCGTTTTTCTTGTAGCGCTTAACATTTGATTTAAAGACGGCCTTGCATGACTTCATGATGTTGTGTTTTGTAATGGTTAATCTCAGCTCTTCAGACTTGCTACACTATATTTGCGTCTCAAGCTAATTTGAACAGGTATTTAACTCTCACAATGCCTTAATTAGGACAACAGCAGAGTCTTCTCTAATTCCAGCCAGTCAGAATTGAGTATTCAAAAACTTTAATGTACACTATCAAGTTACTTTGATATATAAAAACTAACAAGTTACTAAATATTTACTTTGATATATAAAAGAAACAAACAAGTTACTTTGATGTATACTGGTAAGTGACTTTGATATGTAAAAAAAACGATAACATTACTTTGATATACACTAGCAATTTACTTTGATATTAAAAAATATAATAACAAGTTACTAACAATGTACTTTGATATATTAAAAGTAACAATTTGCTTTACTATATATATATATATATATATATATATATATATACACACACACATACATACTTTGATATATCAAAGTAATTAGCAAAGTTACTTAAAGCAAAGAATCATCCAACGCAAAACAAAGTTCATTCGAATCATTTAACGCACAACTCGCCATGGATTATCTCGCTTATATATGGGCATTAGCCAACATTGATTAGTTAAAGCTGCCATTGATTTTTGCAGTGCAAATTTAAACTGGAACAATAAAAATAAAGGTTAACTTTATCTATGGGTCATTAGAACTAGTGTACTTTTATAAGAATATAAATATACTTTTATACTTTTACTTTTAATAAGATAAATTTTATTTTAAAGAATTAACCCCATTTCTGTTAGGAAAGTATGGAAAATGCTAATAAAAACAACAAGGAGTACTTTATAAATTCTATACGCCATGTCCTATATTGAAGGCACTACAACAACACTGTTTTACATAATGGTTTTATTTTTGAAAATATACAATATACACTCATTTCAAATCAGATGATTGCAATACACTGCCAAAAAATGTGGGACAGTCGAGTGTTTACCACCATGTATCACCATTTCTTCTAATAACACACTGAAGACATAAGTTTAAGTTTTGCAAGCGGATTTTCCACCATTCATCCATTATGCAGGTCAGTAGCACAATTGCATGGGGCTTTCAGTGTCATGCACACATTCTCAATTGGAGACAGGTCAGAACTGCATGTAGGTCAATCTAGCACCCGCACTCTCTGCTTACGCAGTATGTGGTTTGGCGTTGCCCTGCTGGAAAATACAGGGGAGTCCCCAGTAAAGACATCATCTGGTCTTTTTGCATTGATAGTGCCCTAATAGATGTGCAAGTTATCAATGCCATTGTCACTGACACACCCACACACCATGACAGACACTGGCTTTTGGACCTGAAAACAACCTAAAGTCTGAACTTGCATCAGTGGATGCAGCGGTGAGTGGTGTTGACTGACAAAGGTTTACTAAAGTAATCCCAAGCCCATGTTCATGATATACATTACAGAGAATTACATTTTTAAAACAGTGACGTCTGAGGGATCGGAAATCACACATTCAGAAGTGGTTTTCAATCTTGCCTTTTATGCACCAAGATTTGACTGGATTCCTTCAATCTTTTAACTACATTGTGCACTGCAGAGGGTGAAATGCTGAAACTCCAATTTGTCTTTGGGGAACATTGTTCTCAAAGCACTGGATTATTTGCTGATCTGTTGGGAAATTGGTGAGCCTCAACCCAACCTTGCTCTTAAAAGACTAGGCTTTTTTTAAGGCTCTTTAAATATTCTAACACAATTTTTGGAATATGTTGCAGGCATCAATTTCAGAAAAAAATTGTATATCTTCAAAAAGCAATGCTGTTGATTAGGTAAAGTATGAAGAACCTGTACATTAACAAATCAATCCTTTTTTTTTTTTTTTTTTTTTTATCATTTTGCATACTGTCCCAACTTTTTGGGAATTGGGATTTTAGTAGAAATGCTGCTATGATGTAGCTTTATGACAAAAAAAAAAAACCCCGCTGTTTGCACATCTAGTATCCTCAATATCACCACCCACCACACTGGCCCATACCCAAAAACATAATAATCTGGCACAAATAATATAAATTTCCTTTAATGTAATTCATTTCAGATTATGAGGCAAAATTAAGAAATTACATTTACAATGTATCCAAATCCAGTAAACAGTGTTATATCCAAAAGGACAAAGTGGAACAGAACAGCAAAATACTGTTTGAACAATTCAGTTCATAATTAAGCCTCATATGACAGAGGCATAATGCATAATCAAAACATGTACTAACACATCTCCAATATGACTTTTACGCAAAATGATATTAAAATCCCTATATATTACTGTAAACCTTGATCGTAAACCTGCTAATGCCACACTCTTAAGATTCAGTCCTTTCAAATTTACAATTAGACCTGAGAAAAGTGTGACTGAGCTGTAACCCTCCAATACGATAAACCTCATAAGAGGCAGTTTCATAGAGTACGAATATAAAAAATATATATGCCACGGGTGGAAACACCTGTTGGAGAAACATGTAAACATGTTAACATGCTGGTGATACAAGTAGTGAGGGAATATTCAAAACATGTAAGTGTTGCTGTTCGTCAACTTGTTCAACAAAAGGGTAAACAGAAAATAGGTAAATACTATGAGTCACTTTCAAAATAAAAGCTTGCAGACATGGCAGCACAGTGGGCGGAAGAAAATATTAGTGTAAGAAACACCTCTGAGGTTTAGCATTTTGTTGCTAGACCTCCTGGGTACAGGTGTGGAGAACAGAGAAACTATACTGGTGTGGAGCTTGAGGAGAGAGAGAGAGCAGCCCATTATGCTGCAAAGACATTTTCCAATACTGCTGCTGTTCGGACAGCATCTAAAAATACAAGGATGACAAAAGAAATTGAGAGATAAATGTTTAGATAAATACAGAGCCAAACATGGTTTACTACAATTTAGGATATTCCCTACTGCACATATCTAATAAGCAGAATGGTCCACAAAATGGACATTTGGGGGGGGGACTGGGTAGCTCAGTGAGTAAAGACGCTGACTACCACCCCTGGAGTTCACGAGTTCGAATCCCAGGGCGTGCCGAGTGACTCCAGCCAGGTCTCCCAAGCAACCAAATTGGCCCGGGTTCACATGGGGTAACCACCTCGTGGTCGCTATAGTGTGGTTCGTTCTCGGTGGGGCGTGTGGTGAGTTGAGCATGGATGCCGTGGTGGATGGCGTGAAGCCTCCACACACGCTATGCCTCCATGGCAACATGCTTAACAAGCCACGTGATAAGATGCACGGGTTGACAGTCTTAGACACGGAGGCAGCTGGGATTCGTCCTCTGCCACCCGGAATGAGGCTAGTCACTACGCGACCACGAAGACTTAATGTATTGGGAATTGGGTATTCTAAATTGGGGGAAAAAATGTTGACATTTGAGCCATTGGCCAGTGTTGAGTGGGCGGGGCTCTTGGAACGTCCCTTGTGAGAGAAGCAGCTATTCCAACCAGATATAATAAAAAAAGCACAGCTGTGCTCATTATTCACAAACCTTATTCATCTGCTGCAGACATTCCTTTTACTGGATCCTTCTCTCGCATCTATTGATATAAAAAGGAAAGAAGTTTAAAATCACCTTTATTCATACAATAAACAACATTGTTATTCAAACATTTTTAGTCAAGCTCTTCTTCATGAACACAACATAGTACTTCTCCAAAACACCAATTTTCTTTAAAAGTTGTCAAATCTCCAACCAATTCACAAGCGAATTCAGTTCTCAAACTATTTGCAAAGAATCCCCTCAACATAGTCTCTGGATCTACACACATTCCCAGTTCTTTTCTCTTGGTTTTCCAGGTTGCTAGTTTAGCTGTACCAAAACATAAATCTCCTTTTTTGAAGCTCTATATTTTACTCCTCCAATAAAAATACTTTCAGACAACTCTTCACCGAGACCCTCAAACCATCTTGTCAATAACCTAAAAAGATCTTCTAATCATGCACATTCCACTGTCTCCTCCTGTTCTCATTTATGAAACATGAACGCAATGAATTTTGTTAATCCTTCATAAAACAAAGCAAAAATGAATGCAAGAATATATATTTAGGACATTGTACACAAACTCGTTCAGTATGCCTGTGATGGACAGCCTGTGGATCGGTCTACATCACGGGATTTTAAAGAGTCTAAAGAAAGTTTTTCTTGTTTTACTCACACATTTTCAATATTTATTGGGGTTTTATTGTGCAAATGTCATCCGTCCTGTTTATTGTATCTATTGGTGTTTTAACTCTCTCATTTTAACTAATTTAAATGGATTTATTCAAAGATTTTCTATTTAAGAATGGGAAGGTGAGGGTTCATTTTATATAAATAATGGTATGTTCCTATCGAAAAAGATGGGAAAATGTCCCTGTTTAACCCAGCCGCCACTAGAGGAGAGGAAGAAAAGTTGGACTTTGAGTGTTTGGAGCACATGTTGCTAGCACTGCTTGAGCACAATATACTTCGGCCTCCATAGTTTAGGGATGGGAGTTGGTAATGCTCTTAGTTTCTTGTCTTTTTTTATGTAACTTTGTTTTTATGATTGCTTTTAAACACTATTAATTTGCCCATTTTGCACCTCTAATGGATTAAACATATTTTTTGGAATGGCATTGCTTCTCTCTGGTGTGATTCTACTTGTTACTGCCTTGGTCCCCATCACAACACCTTTCATGAATGAGGCCCATTGAACGAACTGTACTTCCATCCCTTACAGCCAGAGGGTACTCGGATTAAAATCTAGTAGTATCATTAACAAGGATTTGTATATACTTTACTGCATAAACCCGATCATAAATGATTGTGGTGAACACTAGAGGTCTACCGTTGTGGATTTTACAGATACGGTTAATTAAGATGGTGGAAAAGGCCGATGGTTTTAAAAATAGATTTTTTTTATAGATTGTCTTTGTTTTTGAGTTGCCACAGTATGCAATAGACTGCCATGTCTTAAGGTCAATATTATGTCAAAAATGGCAAAAAAGAAACAGCTTTCTCTAGAAACTCGTCAGTCAAACTTTGTTTTGAGGAATGGAGGATATACACTGCTTGAAATTGCCAAAAATTATTATTATAATTATATATATATATATATATATATATATATATATATATATATATATATATATATATATATATATGTGTGTGTGTGTGTGTGTGTAACCAAATTGTTTAATGGGATATAAGGTTTTGCATCATCCACAAGATATGAAGTTAAGACACAATGTGTGGTGATTAGTAACTTTTTTTTTCCTCCTACTATTATGAACACTTGATTATCTAATCAAAATAACAAAATATGCATTGAAGTGAGTATAAAAACATCAATGAATGTCAATGTCAATTGCCAGCCATGTAGGAACACAGAGAAATAATAATGATAAAAAAAACATATCAGCAACTACTATTATCAATATTTGCATGACCAGAAGTTCCAAAAAACAACTATCAGCACCGATTAATCTATAAAAACGATATTTCGGTCTACCTCTAGTAAACAATGCTGGCATTACTACATGTAACAAATTAAATAACAATGAGTATTAAAAAAGTATTTCAATGACTTAAGTACCAAGAGTGCCAAAATAACTCACATTATCGAGTTCTTTCTGTGTCTCCTCCTCCATACGACGAATGTCCTCCATTGTCAGACCTATCCATTTGTCTAACCAGCAGAAGAGTTGCCTGTGGAAGTTGGTGAACAGTCGCTTCTCTTGCTGAAGTGAAAACCAAAACAAACATTAATGTTTCAGGAGTCACGTGGATGTGTTTTTTAAATCAACATTACAAATAGACCCATTAATGGAGCGCCACTGAAATAGCTGCACTAAAGTAACGCCCTGCAATAAAATGAAGGAACGCTATCTGTTTATCTTTCTACACCGTTCCTCTGTGCAATATCACAGACACTATGTTGACACAACATTGAGTCAAACTAAACACAGCATGGAATACATCACATAGTTTTATACCTTCTGGATGAATCCTTCCACCTTGTTCTGCAAGCCAAACCATTTGAATTTGACAGTGACTAGTTTATAGGCACACATATGAGGGCAGTCTGTCTTCTGAGGAAGCTCTTTCTGCAATACAGACACAAAACGGTCAACAATCATCTCCAAGACTACAGAAATGTAGCTATAAATCTAGTGGAACAAACAGTAAAACAAACCATATACACACACCTTCCAGTCAGGTCCTAATGGCCCTCTTCCAGTCGTCTGTGATTTAAATGTGGCTGGATCTTCATCTGGTTTGTAGTCCTGTTAAGGTTGTTCAAAAGTGGGTCGAATGTGTCAGTGGGTCTCAAAGTATAACAAAAACATAAATCTGATTCCTAAATGTCTTTTTGTGATGCATTTAAAGTAAAAACTTTATATTTCTTACTTTAGTCTCCACCTGAGATCTGTCGGCAATGTCAATGTGTACTACCTCCACCTTCTTCCACTGCTCTGGGTCAAGTTTATGAACCTTCGAAACAAACAAGTCAAACAGAAAGAATAAGCACTGTTTAAAAGAAACATATTGTTTTCTTGCATATGACAATGCAGTGTAGTGTAATTGTTTCCTACATTATCATGGTTAAAGGGATAGTTCACCCAAAAATGAAAATTCTCTCATCATCCCAGATGTTTATGGCTTTCTTTCTTCAGCAGCACACAAGTGAAGATTTTTAGAAAAATATCTCAGCTCTGTTGGTCCCATACAATGCAAATGAATGGTGATCACATAAAGGAAACATAAAAGTAATCCATATCTTCAGAAGCAATATAATAGATGTAGGTGAGAAACAGAACAAAATTTAAGTGATTTTTTTTACTCTAAATCTCCACTTTAACTTTCACTTTCAGATGCGAAAGTGAAACTTAACATGTGACTTTTAAATATAAAAATGAAAGTGGAGATTTAGAGTAAAAAATATGTTATTTTTAATTATCTGTTTCTTACCCACACCTATTTTATTGCTTCTGAATATATGGATTTAACCACTGGAATCTTATGGATTACTTCTATGTTTCCTTTACGTGATTTTAAGCTGCAAAAGTCTGGTCACAATTCACATGCATTGTGAGGACATACAGAGCTGAGGTATTCTTCTAAAGATCTTTGTGTTCTGCTGAAGAAAGAAAGTCATACACATCTGGGATGGCATGAGGGTGAGTAAATGATGAGATTATTTTCATTTTTGGGTGAATTATCATTTTATTCAGTTTAATGTCAATATGTATGCTGGATACTCACATTTTCCTGTTCACCGAGGTCAGGCTTGTGCCACGTCTCAATCATGACTAGAAAATTGTCCTTCATGTACTCATTCTACAACCAAGACACACACACACACACACACGCCGTATGTTACTTGTACAGTTACTTGTAACTTCTACAGAACAAATTCACACAATTCTGGGATTTTCATAATGAACTCCCACTTGATTGCGGGGCCATTCACACTCTGTGGTGTGTTTACAATTGATTTTCTATGTAAACATGCGCTAGAATGACACCTTTGGCTGTTGTGTGGCCTTGAAAAAAATTTTTGGACACTGTGTCAAGTTAATAGCACATCCTGCATTCTGTTCCAGTTGTAGCACTGCATCTAACTTTTTGTAGCATAATAATGCGTTTGATCTGGATGGCCCCTAAAACAACAAAATCTGGAGCTTGCACACTGTCCTCAACAAGCCCCATTCCACAAACAATCCCTAACCTCAAGTATGAGTAATAGTAAGGGTGATGCTGATGATTAACTAGTGACTTACAGTAAGTCTCATATAGTGTAGTTACACATAATAGTCACATAGTCTCACCGTAAGAACTGGAATGATGAATGATGACGTAGACAACACATGGAAAAGACAAAATACATAGTTTTGAGTTTTAGCTTATCTACGAGTTCTGTATTTAACAGACTGTTTGTGCTTAATACATGTGACAGTGAAGCGTGTCAATGTGTGTTACATTCAGGTAAACAGTACTACTGTGGCCAGTACCTGTGCGGCAGTAAGGGTAAGCATTCCAGGCTTCCTCATGGATTCTCATGGCAGATGATGGGGCCAACAACCGTACAAAAGTTGGAACTTTACTGCATGAGAAAGAGAATGTCAGAAGCACAGACAGAAACTGTATTTGAATTGAAAGATCATTATCTCTATTATGCCAAATGCATGCATGTATGTATGTGCATTAAAGGGATAGTTCACCCAAAAATAAAAATTCTCTCTTTTAATCACCGTCATGCCATCCCAGATGTGTAAGACTTTTTTCTTCTGCAGAACCCAAATTAAGATTTTAAGAGGGATATCTCAGCTCTATAGGTTCATAAAATGCAAGTGAATGGGGACCAAAACTTTAAATCTCCAAAAATCACATAAAGTCAGCATAAAAGTAATCCATAAGACTCCAGTGGTTTAATCCATGTCTGCAGAAGCAATATGTTAGTAGTAAATGAGAAACAAATCACTATTTAAATTTTTTTTTTACTATAAATCTCCATTTTCTCTTTCACATTCTTCTTTTGTTTTTTTGGCGATTCACATTCTTCATGCATATCGCCACCTACATGTTGGGGCTGGTCAAAGGTGGAGATTTAAAGTAAAAAAGGACATAAAAATGTATCTGTTTCTCACCCACACCTATCATATCTCTTCTGAAGACATCGATTTAAACTCTACCGCCGTATGGATTACTTTAATGCTGCCTTTATGTGCTTTTTTAGGTATGGACCTATAGAACTTAAACATTTTTCTAAACATCTTTGATGGTGTTCTACAGAAGACAACACACACATTTGGTGTTACACGAGGGTGAGAAAATGTACATTTTTGGGTGAACTATCCCTTTAATAATGGTGCTTGACATTAAAAGTTTCTCATACCTCTGCAAGTGGTAGATCTTGTGCGTATACTGTCCCTTCTCACCATCCTCCTTCTCATAGGGCTCATTTTTCAGGACCTCAACCCCTTCTCCACCTCCCGTCTCATTCTTGCTGGCTTCTGCTACTGAGTACAGCTGGCCAACCTGATACTGTGGATGAAAGAACACATAGTAATGTTGACTTTACTTGGCCATATGCAAATGTACAGCCTAACAATCTAGAATAAAGAAAGAAACAAAAACTTAATGACAGTAAATGTATTCTCTCATTGCATTTGCATTCCATGGCTGAGTGTTGTGCTGGTAGAATATACAAAAACTACATAGATCAATAGCCATATATAGGCTGGCCTGCCATAAATAAAACAGCCACAATTATGAAGGAAGTACTCAACCCCTATAATCTGGAGACAGACAAGCGAAGGAAACTGGGCTTGTGTCTAATATTTTAAGCAGATACATGTGCTCCCAGCACCTCTAGCAGTGACATGCTTCTTCCTGGGACTCTAACTGAAAAGAGAGTGACTTTGCCAGTTTTGAGAGGATATGAAAGAAACAAAATGTCAAATATTTGGCCACTGAATGCCTGACCCAGAGCCTTTTAGAAAGTAACTTAAAATGTATTAGTAATGTGATTACTTTTTCAAATAAGTAATCAGTAGTCAATATCTGATAACAATTTTAGAGAAGATTAGTAATTTGCAGTAAATTACATATTTTGAGTAACTTACCCAACACTGTCACGAAGACAGATGATCACGACTAGAAAATATCCAGCTTACAAGGATGACGATCAAGTGAACAGACTTGTGATATTTCATTTTTATTTGGAAGTAGACATGGTCCGGGAACTATGGTTCTTGGTTCCGGAAGTACATTTTTCATAGGGATATATAACAGTTAAACCTGTTATAAAAGAGTTCTTAAGCCATGAACCAAACCAGCCAGCTCTGAGGTGATTCACATAACAAACTTTGATTTGAAGCAAAAACACATTTACAAAAATTGGATGACAAGACAAAGGCACAAGACTGTGTACTTATCGTTTTTCATGACGCAATGAACTAAAATCCCATGAAGCAATGCAAATATCAACGAAGCACTGCAAAACAAATCAATAAATAAAACTAAAACTACTGATTTAAATTTGTTGATTACCAATTTACCATAGAAACACATTTAAAAAATTTTGCAAAATATTCAAAAATATTCAAATATAGGCCTAGAAGTTGTTTGAGAGTGATGGGAAAATGACTCAATTGTGTCATTCACAGTGCGTCATGGGAGTGTGTGTTAGAGGTCTGCAACCCGACCCGACCTGGGCCCATTGGGACCAGAGAAGAAGTCGCGTTCAGGTCAGTAATTAATGAAAAAATAAACATGACAATAAATATATATATGACAATAATTATGCGGTCTCTTTCACAGACATGTGTTAACGGACGAGTTAGGGTCCGTTCACACCTCTACTCTGTTTATCCATAGTTTTTCCAAACATGTGCTGGACGGACATCTTTGACTGTTGCACCACGTCTCACTGTTTTGCCATTCTAGCTGCAAAGTGGACTTCAAGTGACTGTTATACTTGTAACATGTGATTCCAAATTGTTCTGCAACAAGTGAAGTTTCAGTGCATGATAAACATTAAACCAATGTCTTTGGTTCAATGGCATGGCGGACCCTCAGCACACTAGAGCGGAAGGGAATTCCACTCGTGTGCTGAGGGTCCGCCATGCCTTGTTAAAAGGATATTTAACCCAAAAAATACAAATTCTCTCATCATTTACTCACCCTCATGCCATCCCAGATGTGTATGGCTTTCTTTCTTCAGCAGAACACAAAGATTTTTAGAAAAATATCTCAGCTCTGTAGGTCCATACAATGCAAGTGAATGGTGATCAAACATTTGCAGCTCCATAAATCACATAAAGGCAGCATAAAATGAATGCATATGACTCCAGTGTTTATATCCATATCTTCAGAAGCAATATGATAGGTGTGGGTGATAAACAGAACAATATTTAAGTCCTTTTTTACTCTAAATCTCCACTTTAACTTTCAAAGGTGAAAGTGAAACTAAACAGGCACCACTTGTGACTTTCAGTGGAGATTTAGATTTAAAAAAGGACTTAAATTTGTATCCGTTTCTCACCCACACCTATCATATAGCATCTGAAGTTATTGATTTAACCGCTGGAGTCTTATGGCTTAATTCAATGCTTCCTTTATGGGATTTTTAGAGATTCAAATGGTCTGATCACCATTTAATTGTATCGTATGGGCCCACAGAGCTGAGATATTCTTCTAAAAATCTTAATTTGTGTTCTGCAGAAGAAAGCCATACACATCTGGGATGACATGACGGTGAGTAAATGATGAGAGAATTTTCATTTTTGGGAGAACTATCCCTTTAAAACTGTGTATGTTTACAGTTACAATACTGTTACAAATGTTGCCTATGACGCTTCCATAAAATACATCCTATTGCAACAATACTTGCTTGGAAAATAAATTCTAAAGTGAGCGATTTTGGGTACGGGTCGGGTTCAGGGTTAAAATATGATGGGTTAGGTTTCATTTAAGGACTGTGCAAACCTCTAACGGGCGATGAATGCAGAGTATGTTTAGCGCGCCTTACTGGATGTAATTATTTATGTGAATTAAAAGATGAAGATCTGCTGAAACAGAGGTGGACAATGATAGTCATATGATGTCCATTATGTCCTTTTCTTATTTGGTGTGGGATTAAAACTTGCTTGTCCCCTAAAAGGCTAGGAGTGTGGAGGTCTTTCCAATGTGTTCTATGTAAAAAAAAAATACAGTATCACAAACTTCCCATTAAAAGTTAAAGCACAATGTACACGAATTGTTGAATTTTGAATGCAAATCTGCGGTGTGCAAGACTGGAAATGCCAGAGTAATATGATTCGAGGTAAATTTAAGAATGCAGTTTACCGCAATTTTTCTTTAAAAGTACAATATTGTGCATAATGTGAACTTCCACGCCCACTGTGTGACACACTCTGAAACGTACTAACATCTAACTGAAATAAACTTACTCTGAAGCAGGTTATGTTCAGAGAGTAAGTTGCCATGGCTACTAACATACCCTGAAAGTTACCTCAGTTTTTGGAACTGAAAGCTGAGGTTATCCACTTACTCGGAGTAAACATACCCAGGTAAGTTGCTTAACCTGATTTCTGGAATACCCCTCAGGAGTAAAGCTCTCTCATTCATACAAATGGGATCATTACATATGTTTTTAAAACTGTGACTAAATTAAACCAGAAAAAACTGAATGAGAGATGTTTAGGTGACGTACCAGTGGGCATGTGCTGGCTACTCGTCAGTCACACATCAAGACTCACCGGCATTCGGAGATAAATCATATATAAAATATCTTTAAATGTCCGTGAAAGTTCAATTTGCCAAAATGTGTGCTGTCTTCGGACCTGTATGAACTTTTCCTGGGACTGGGCATGGACCAAAAGCAATTTTTGATGTTTTTCTTGATATTATTTCTTGGGGGGTTTTTTTAATTCACCGCCATTGTTTCCTCCCACTGATGGTCACAAATATAGTGGCTGCGGGGGAAAAAGCGTTACTGAAACAGGTCAATAGACCACAAATTTGAAATAAGTAGGCTGATGGCTTCATCAGAAGTATATTCCATTCATGAACAACCTCAGAGCTCACGGTAGGTTAGTCTATAAAGGTTTATAAGTTATCTTTAAAAATAATTTTGTCATTGGAAAAAATGTATGAGATTTTATTTCTAGAACCCATTGTGCCGTATTGTCATTAGAGCAGTAACGGTGGCGTAAACCACTGACATCAACACAGAAATTAGTCATTAGCTCCTAATAGCCCACGCCCCCCCAGTTTTACCCATGCCAGCATAACGCATGCCTGCAAAATCAACTTCCACAATATAACATCCCCTTCAAGGTTCCTGTTTCAGTTGGTAGGGTTGGGCAGATGAATTTGTCATCAATCTTGTGTATATTACACAGCCGTTTGTGTAGGTGAATAGAATGGAACTGCACATGCAAAACTTGTATGCGTTCTTACCGCTGTTTAGACATGAGCATCTTCATTGATCTCTTCTACAAACACCATAGTTACAACACAAATGGTGGCAAGTCATTGAGGTATCCAGGGTTGGGACACACTTGCCTATACCAACGAATACTACAACCAGAGATAACAAAGCTAAGTCAAATTCAACCTTTGCTTAGTAAGCTGGAGCAGAGAATGTACACTTGATAAAGTCTGATAAGCTCAGTATCGGGTAACAAATAGTTGTGCTCTGCCCATACACAGGCATGCTGCTAAGTAAAGCTAGGCTGCTTTCTCACAAACCTCAGATTGTTTGTTTCAATTCATCATTCTGAACGCCTATATATGCATGAGCTTAAACTGTCCCGCCCTTCACAAAAAAACTAGGCGTAGCCTGGAAAACTGGAGTTTATTCAAAGTTTGACCGGTTAGAAGCAGTAAACAAATGCAAAACTGAATTAGGAGCAGCTTTTAAAGAAAATAAAAGAAGCACTTGTGAGAGCTGAAGACAAAAGACATACCTCTTCAACAGAAATGGGCAGGACGATTCGGCTGAAAGACAGAAGAGAGAGGCCAAATATTAATCATGGAGTCAGCATAAATGTGTGATGACCTTTAAACTGTTCTCATTCAGTCAACCACATTTTTAAATTGCTTTGACACCTTTGTATTCTGGGAGTGACAACAAGACCTGTCAATACCGTTGAAAACGTGTATTGTTCCATGTATAATATGCTATAAATAATAGAGCATTCATGCTAATGAGCATTGTTACTTGATGCAGCAACTTGACCCCTCTCATGCCACAGTGAGTTTTACTGCATGAGGTGGTTTTGAATTAGTAGTATATGGCTGAGATATCAGGTTCATAAACAAATGTTAACCTATAGGCCTACACAATGCATTATGATTTAACCCTCTTGAATAAGTGCATACTAATTATCTAGAATTAAAGTAGATCTTAACATGAGTGTATAGTCAGCTTAAACGAATGAAGGCGTCATAAAAGTCATCCTGACAGCAATGGGCGTCACGTCATTATGACGTCACCGTAATGACGTCATTGTGACTAATGTCTGGTCACAGACATTTCATAGGAATTTTACAGAGCAGTGAGCGTGTTATGTGAACCTTATAGATAAAAGTATAGTTAGAGGACATTATAATGCATACATGTGCCATTTATACACTGTACAATTACTTTATGGTCTATATCTGGTCTTGAAGTTTCAAAGTGCACTTGTCTATGACCTGTAAACCGGTGCATTATGACGCGTGACATTCATGTGATAATCACATTCATATTACCTAGTTTTAAACACTTTTTTTAAAAGAAAAAAAAAAGTGTTGAGCACTTTCTACTTTGCAAAGCAAAACAGTGAAATCTTTGGGACTCTAATCTGACAGCACTATTTATTACAAGAGACCACTTGGTAAAACGTACAACTGCTGTGTGATAGTAAACTGATTCGCGCCGAATTAACACATAGCATTGAAACAATCACAGAACAATATCTATACTTTATTCATTTATTAAAATCTATTTAAATCTAATTCATTAGTCAACAGCCGGCGAAAGTTACCAAACACTCTTTCCAGATTCAAGTTCAAGCCATTTCACTCCTCTGATGTCACAAAAGTGTATACTATTATACAATATTACTTACAATTCCTTTATTAACATGTTATCTCCTTCGTCTGCGCGTGAACAACATTCAAAAAGTTTATAGGCAGTTGATTATCTTCGGTCCTGCCCGCCGCGACTCGTTTCTGTTCGAGTTCCTGGATTTCTCATTTATTTAATATAATTTCCTGAAAGATGTCGGCAGCCACGCCCACTGTCACTGGGAATCGGGGCTGGAGCGAATTTGATTGGTCGAGAGGGAGACACATAGAACTCTGTTTTTTGGCGCCACACCCTGCCCCGATATTTAACTCGCACAAACACTTCACGGGACTAGAGAAAGGTAACTCAGGACGCAGTGGTGGAAAAACGTGCGGGTGACAATGTGCACATGTGGATGCCAGCTTGATGTTCTTGTTCTGCTGGTTAAAAATGTAGTTGCTTAACAGAAGAGTTTTGGGCGTGAGCATGTTTTTGAATCTAAACCCAGTACTGAACCAGACCTGACTTTCCAGTTAATCACTGACTAAAGTAGTCTTTCTCCTCTCCACATGAATTTGGGTTCAGCACTTGTTCTACAGCACAATTCTGTGTAGGATACAACAGGACTAAATGCACACCTTTAGAGTTTTTTTGTCGCAAAATGTACCAAGATCGAAAAAAATAGTGTCTTTTTGTTGAATATTGATTGAGCAAGATAATTTGTGTGAAAGGAAAGAATAACAGAAGGGTGTTTCTATTAAAGTGATTTATATAGAGTGGGCCCTTTACAACACACCTGGTGTAAAAGGCCCCCTGGGGGTGTATCTTGATATTGTGTCAAATGTAGGGGCAATAGTTGCAAAATATGCCAACTTAGGCAAAACATTTTGAGACAGAAGATGCTTTTTTGATTGCGTATTCAAAATAATTATCTTGGGAATGTCATTCTTTTACTACTAATATTTCATTTTATTTTTTATCAATTTAGTTCTAGATTATAGTTTTTATTTGTTTGTCTTTGTTGACTGCACGTACATACTGAGAACATACATACTGTGCCTAGAACATTAGAAACTGGTTCCCAAAAATAACCAAATGGAAACCAAGTGCTCACATTAGGAGAACGTTCTATGTTTGCTGAGGAATCCATTCACCTAAAAGAATCATTCTGATTCGTTCAGTGACCATTTCTGAAAATTAAAAATTTTAAGCAATTAGTTAATTAATGTATTTTTTAGTAATTTAATGTGTTTTGTTCCTGAATTAATCCTTTAAGTAAACAAACCATTTTCGTTCACTTCCATCATAGACTATTTTGCAACAAGGCATCCAAGAGCACTGGCATTCAAATGAATGGGAGATCTTTGGAACGGCCAATATGATGGATGTAGAAAAGGTCCCGCCTTACAGGTAAAAGTGCCATCCACCTTTTAGATACAGACATTGCCTTTCAGTTGTCTCGACAACGCACATGCGTATTAGCTGGACCAGCCTGAAAAATGTATTTTTTTATTCAGGACAAGCAGGTACAGCATTTTATGTCCCAGAATTTAAAATTGGAAACTTTGGGAGATTAACGGATGAGGCATCTGTGTACACTGCAGTTAGTTGCTATTCAGATGGCACTTGGTTGAGTTTAGGAAGTGTTGCCAGATAAGGCTGTAATCTGCTCAGATTCAATGGCATCACTCGTAAGCCTTCAAACTTTTCAATCATGTCAAAGTGATGTCTTGACAGGAATATTGGTTATTTTATATAGATTAAGGTAGATTGGAAATTTGGTACACTTTATGTGGGTGCCAGCAGATGTGGGATTACAAGGACACGGAAAGGCAGATAAAAGGAAGCACTTACAGTGGATAACATAAACGTAATAGTCAATTTATGCAGGCAGAAAGAGAACATTTAATTCAAGAAGCTTGCTATAATAAATGGCAGAAGTTTTGGGACACATGTCAGAATGGCAGACATTTCCATAAAATACAAAGTAATGTTAGACAAAGTAAAATCAATCATAACCTAAATAGAGAGGGTCATATTATATTTATGATATAATATGATTAAGATGGTTCATACTAAACACTTCACATCATGGTCAAACACAACACAGGTCTATGTAAAATGTGTCAGGTAATGGAAACTGTGGAACATGTTTTAATTAAGTGTAGTAAGTATGAACAGGAAAGAATATAATTTATAAGAGAATTACGAGCTTCAGGATGCACAGAATTCACTTTATGCAATATATTAAATATCAGATTAGAAACTGGTAGAATAATAAAAGTGATAAGATTCTTGATAAACAATGGTTGAAACATAGACTATAGGAAATCTTTTCACCCATCTTCGTCACAGTCCGGAACAGTAGGTGGCAGTATGCATCTCTGTAGTTGGTTTGCAACCCACCAGAATAGCCAAAGAAGAAGAAGAAATGGCATTTCTCTGAGTGATATGAGCTACAGACGCACAATTATATCACCATTGTCAGATTTTACTGCTGATTTGAAATGTAATCTCTGATAATAATCTTGACCAACCATTTTGGAGATTTCGGTTTTTCCCCATTCAAGTAGATAGGAGCTGGTGGACTTTTATGCCATTTGTATCCATAAAAATAGCCGCTCAGGAGCGTTCCAAAAATGGCCGCTGAGTGGACTGACTTGTCTTAAAAGT
This sequence comes from Moxostoma hubbsi, assembly GCA_032164185.1. Lineage (NCBI taxonomy): Eukaryota > Metazoa > Chordata > Actinopteri > Cypriniformes > Catostomidae > Moxostoma > Moxostoma hubbsi. Next base: position 25,157,174 of record JAVLUX010000030.1, on the reverse strand, counting down.
AACTTTGCTTCAATGCACTGCCTCATATTTCTCGTTCACTGAAGTGTCTTTTTCGAAGCCAATGCGCTCTAGTTTGAATCTTGTGAAGACTGACTTCACAGGCTCATTATAACTCCGTTATGTTTTGTATAGTAGGCTACTACTTGTACTTTTTATTAGCTTGAAAAAAAAGTTCGCTCTTGAACGACCCAGTGTTTTTAATGGTTCCAATTACTCACTCAAAACAGATAATAGATGTTAATTTGTCGCTACCTATTGGTGTAAGGAGTCATTTGCCGAAATGGTCAGTGAAGGAATATTTTTGGTGAACGGATTCAAGAGACTCTAGTCACTGGAATGAATCCAAATGAATTCAGTCCCACCAATAGAAGTCACACTGCCATCTGCTGTACAGGTTCTACTGTAATAATCTTAAAAATTCTACATTCAAAGCAGGCAAAATTTTGCAACAGAAGTGAACAATTTCATTACGCATTATCTGGAAAACAGTCTTCTTGATTTATAAATCATATTGCCATTTGCCAGCATGACTAATTTTCATATAAACCAGAAATGAGAAAACATCTGTTACAAATTAAACTCAGTTCTATTTATTTTTCACACATCTGATATTTTGTTTGGACAAGTATTCCAAAAAGTAATCATTTGCCATATAACCATTGAATGAAATAACCCAAAACCCAAATACAGTGCAAAAACACCCACAAAATTGTAGAAAAACAATGTACACGTACTGTACATAGAACAGAAAACACTTACAAAGATGAAATAATGAACTGAATCCTTTAAAAGATCAAATATAATACAGGGAGAAACACAGCTTTCCAGCTGATCTGTTCTGCTTTTCACCTTTAAGATCTCTGTGTATGGGCAGCTTGCTCACTCATACATGTACAATCAATATATAAAACCAAAGAAACATTTGACTCTAACTGTATTGGGAAAAGAATGAAAATTTAAGGTATGGCAGTGAAAAAAGTGCAACTTCTTTCGTTCTGAGAGCAAAAGCTTTCACTCTCACATTCATTACGCTTAGTACAGTACTGAATTAGAGTGGCGATCACTTGCACTATCTAGACATGTTCGAAGGACACACTTCTAGCCTCGATCATGTTGAATATTCATGCGAAGTGTAACAGACAAAAAGTGGATGGATTTGGGTGGATCCGACCCGTTTTTACTGACAGTTACATAAGGGGCAGGCCATAAAAATCAGGTCACATTTATGGACAACCCATTCAATCCATGATTAAAATGACTCTGGAAATTTTTACAACTTGAAACTATGGGCATATGAAACAGCTTAGATTAAAAGGTGCCAGAATGGTCTTTTCAGGTACTCTAAGGTTATATATTATGAAAATATGTTAAAAAGAACTTCAACCTCTTCCAAGCAGTCTTTGTAGATCAATATTTTAGTGATCTATACAATACTGGCTTGCAAATGCCCATTAGTAGCTACAAGAATGAGGGTTTTCCAAAGGGATTATCATCAAGCATGTCTCAAAAATCTCCCTTTTTATAGTTGTGAGTTAAAGGAATGGTTCACCCAAAAATGAAAATTTTCACATCATTTATTCACCCTCATGCCATCCCAGATGTGTATGACTCTCTTTGTTCTGCAGAACACAAATTAAGATTTTTTAAAAAAATATCTCAGCACTTTAGGTTCATACAATGCAAGTGGATTGTGACCAAAACTTTGAAGCTCTAAAAAGCACATAAAGGCAGCATAAAAGTAATCCATATTTCAGTGGTTTAATCATTGTCTTCTGAAGTGATCCAATCGATTTTGGGTGATAACAGACCAAAATATGACTCCTTTTTCACTTTAAATCTTGACATCAGCAGTCTCCTTGATTTGAAACTTGATTACTCTTCCTAGTGCCATCTAGCGCTCTATGGCAAGATGTACAGTAAAGGAGTGATGTTTTGGTTTGTTCTCACCCAAAACTGACTGGATCACTTCAGAAGACATTGATTAAACCACTGGATGATGGATTACTTTTATGCTGCCTATATGTGCTTTTTGGAGCTTCAAAGTTTTGGTCACCATTTACTTGCTTTGTATGAACCTACAGAGCTGAGATATTCTTCTAAAAATATTTGTGTTCTACAGAAGAAAGTAAGTCATACACATCTGTAATAGCCATAGAAGGTGAGTAAATGATGAGAGAATTTTCATTTTTGGGTGAACTATCCCTTTAAATTCAAGTTCTTGTCACCACAAGGTGTGTGTGTGTGTGGAAGTAACTAAATGGCCACTACTTGACCAATATATAAAACAGTTCTATTCTTGTTCTCTCTCTCTCTCTCTCTCTCTCTCTCTATTAAGCACCTTTATTAAATGGTAATCAGACCAGAACAGCAATCTTGTATCTTGAATGACTAACATGTTTACGGGTATGTATCTGAGAATGGAACAGCATGCATATACTCTGTAATGGCTAAAATAAGGGCCTTTGTAATTATGAGACCTTTGTTTACTGTAGTGCAAGATCATGACATCTTTTATTTACCCTAGTACACTGTGTATACTTTATACCGTGTCTCGATTTGTACCCTTCAATGCACCTTAATCATAAGACTGAGCAAAGTTTGAAGGGATCATATTGCAGGTAGATAAATCTGATATGAATTAATATTATCACTTGAAATACAAAACACCCTGAATAATTTTTTACATTTAAATCAAAACAAATGAGTAATACGAGGAAAAAAACACACTGTTTTGTGGTAACAAGTGAAGACCAAGTAGTGCTGTATGGATAAGTAGTATAGAGAACAGACCTTCAGATTAACTGTAAGATCAGTGTGGAATAGTATTGCTGGTGGAGATCAGTCACTCTTGATCTGAATGTGAAACAAATCCAGTCCTCAACCAAAACATAATTTTAGATTTAAACCCATATGGCCTCTGCAACCTTCTGCATGGACTGATACGTACAAAATTAATCTAAATTTGTGAATTGGCTTAGATGTTTTGAATGTGCATGTCAAAGCAAAAACTAGCACAAATCTTTCTTCAAAATATTCCTACCACAGCAATCTTCATTGCTATGGTAGGAATGTCCTTTAATATCAGCCCAGTCCAAAAAAATATGCCTTTGGGTTTTACATCTGTCCATTTTAAATAATAGCCCAGAAGAGACAATGGAAGCTACTTGTCTCTAATTGCAGAGGGTAGAACTGGGACAGAGAATGTGCAGTATCTTTCTGTTTTAAAGTGGTTTTAACTACCCGGGCCATCATGGGGGATAACGACTGGGAACGTTGTCCCACTAATGGGGCTTTTTCACTGCACGTGCAGCTCGACTCGACTCTGCTCGCTTTTACAGGGGTTTTCCACTGTGGATAGTACCTGGTACATGGTACTTTTTTTTTTGTACCACCTCGGTTCCAAGCAAGCCAAGCTGATACTAAATGTGACGTCAAATCCCTGCAGATCACTGATTGGTCAGAGAATCGTCACAACCAGCGTCACTGGATTTGACACATGATCCGCTAGTTTTAAAGTTAGCAACAGCGATAACAGTATCATTTGTTCATACAACTTTCAAATTGTAAAAAGAAATGGCTGTGTGCAAAACCACGCCGTGGTCAATAAACGAGGTGCAGACAGTCCACTTGTTGTAGGGAAAAGTACAAAAAAATGAAAATAAATAAAAAATGACTACAGAACCATCAAGGATTACAACAGCCGGAGTGGTACAATCAGAAGAAAGTTGAAGTAATTTGACCAAATGGACGTTATCAATGGCAATGGGAGGGAGAGTGCATTGGACTCGGCCACAGCGTTGTTGGGGTCCACGATGGAGGGTGGTATGTTTTGTTATGTTAACTCTATACTCTGCTTGAAAGCTTCACTTTATTTAGTTGAACAGCTACTGGAAATCTTGCTTCTAAAACAACCACGCCAATTCAACTGTTACACTTGTGTTAAATCTCCAATCAACAACTGCTTTATGCAGCACAATGAGCTAGTAGCTAACAGCTAGCGGTCATGTTGTTGTTAATGGACAGTAATATTTGTGTTGTGTTTAAGATGATGTCACAGCAGTAGAGGCGGTGCAATTATGACGATCAGTCTAATAATCCCACCCATGTTGAGACGGCACTAAACTGCAGTGGAAAAACAAGCTCAGAAAAGTAAAGCGAGCAGAGTCGAGTCGAACCGTAACGTGCAGTGGAAAAGTGCCATAAGTTCCTCTATGGTAAAGCCATTTTCAAACTGCAATGGAGGGTTCATGTCGTTTCTCATTCGGCTTGTCTGACTGATAAAAAAAATATACAACAAACTGAAATGAAAATGTAAACAGATCTTGCATTTCAGGAGCTTTGTGGGCTTAAAAATGGAAAGTCTTCATATTGATTTAAAATCAATCTGCCAACTAACAATGAGGAAAGTGTTTTGGCTGAGTTTGCATTTCAAACAAGCTTGATTACTGGTTAAACACTAGTGAGTGATACACATATAATGCTCTGTTGAGGAGGCATCGTAAGGACTTTTCATGGACTTTGAATGGTTCGCCTTTCGTATCACCATTGTGTGAAATGTTACAAATAAACGATAAACACAGGAAAAGAGGGAAGGGCAGAGCGTGCCTTTTCTTCTTTCTTGTCAGGTGGCAATACATAATGTGTAGATGTTACCCATGTCTATTTCCAGAACAAGTGCATAATTTTTTGGTTGTATGGCCATCTGTATTAAAGAAGAGAAGGCGAGAGCAGAGGACATGGCCTTTAGCTCTGGGACTTGCCTTTCACAGTGTTCGTTCAGTCCACTTGTTTAGGGAATATGTAAACGTGTTTGTGTGGCACATGGTGAAACGCGCTTGCTTTGGCTATAATTGTGCCTGTTTGTGTGTCACATATGTGTTTTTGTGTGTGTGTGTGTGTGTGTGTGTGTGTGTGTGTTAATGCATCAGTTTTTGAGTGTAGGTGCAGACTGATGGAGGGATCAGGGAGGTATTATCACTAGTCTTGTGACCTTCAGTCCTCTCTCCCATTTTCTCTCCTTCCACCTGCTCGATCTCTCTCTCTCTCTCTTTCTGGCTGCTGTCATATGTGTGTTAACAGTTAGACAAAGGCTTCGGGGTTGGGGCTGTTGTTAATCTGAACATAGATCTTGGGGTCTTCTTCGCGCTCCTGTTTCTGTCTGCGCAGCTGCCTGCCGTAGCAAAGAAGATAGCTGGGCAGGCAGAAACCCAGCATGCTCAGGATCAGTAACCCTACGTTTACCTGCATAGGAGATGAGAACAACGACATTTCTCACATAAAGTGATCAAATGGCTTCAGAGGACTTCAAATATAGACATTGGTTGTAATGACTAATATCATACATGGATATAACCAAATATTGAAGATTGGGTGGACCAAAGATAACATTTGAAAAAGATAGTTCACCCAAAAATGAAAATTCTATCTTAATTTCTTTGTTCCAAACATTATGTTTTATCATGGAACACAAAAGGCAGGTTAGGGACTAAAGACCTCAGGCACCATTCAATTTCATTGTTTAACAAAATGATGCATTGAAAAAGAAAGGTGACTTCTGCCTTTTGTGTTCCACAGAATAAAGAAAGTCACATGGGTTTGGAATGACATGAGGGTGAGTAAATGATTATATATTTTTCATTTTTGGGTGAACTATCCCTTTAAATGTTTAGTTACACATCTTTACAATAAGGTTCCATTTGATAACATAAGTTAACAAAGTAAGTTAACTTTAACAATGAACAATACATTTACAGCATTTGTTAATTTTGGTTCATGTTAATTTCAACATCTAATACATTTTTAAAATCAAAAGCTGTATTTGTTAACATAAGTTAATGCACTATGAACTAACGTGAATTATCAATGAACAATTGTATTTTTTATTAACTACCAATAACAGACCTGCCAACCTTGGACATTTTTTTGGAATACCATCAGTGTGACAGGGCACGGGGTTTGATAACATACCATGTTTTGCTCATGAGGACATTGTTCTGTGCACACCACGAGTGAAAGAGAGAAGCATGAAATCATCCTTCAGATAAACGCTTATTAAATAATTGTGTTAATAATTCTTTTTTAAGTAATGATAAAAGCAATATAACGCAATGTGTAAATAAATGTTTTATGTAAATTCAATACTGACAGACTAGTCGACTATTATTTCCAATGCCGACTAGCAGCAGCTGTACCATTTAGTCGATTAGTCTCAAACATCCCTAATTTACATATGTAAAAAAAAATATATAATAATAATTAAAAACAATTATGTTGTGATGTAAAACAGTCAATGAGATATGAGTAAAACCCAAGTTTGAGTTCAGGATGTACATTTTGTTTAAAAATTAAATCAGCTATATAGTCACACATACTGAAATAGGCACAATGAAAAATATCTAGAAACGTAGGCCTTCCTAGATAGCTAAATAATTACCTGAAGCTCCTTGATGACTAATGTCAAACATGAGTTCATTGATGTTATTAAATGAGTCTGCTTTTTTATTCCATCAATTACTCCTGGTCGGAGGCCTCCGTAAATATATAGTTCATATGTAACCTACCTAAGTTTAATGGTGCAACGCTCAAATATTTAGTAGTGCTTAAATTTAGTACCTAGTAGCCTACAACTAGGCTAAGTTGTAACTTACTTGTGTAAGCTAGCTTGCAAATTACGTAGCGTTAGTATAACGTTATTAATGTTAATATTTTCCAAAGTCCCCGCGACCCTGTACACAGGATAAGCGGTTGTCGATGGATGGATGGATGGATTTTCCAAAGTTTAGCAGGTCTGCACTCAGTCACACACACCTTTGTGCTATCCCTGTTAAGGCAGTATTTTAGAGGAAACACTGGTCATAATCTAACAAAACTAGGGCAATACTCATATTTACTGTATGAATGTCTTTAAATTCTTCATTCTGCCAAAACAAAACAAAACAAAAAATTAAAAAAACACTTACTACAGTACAGCGCTTATTTATAAACGATTCTCATTACAAATCAAGGTATATGTTTGCACATCTTGCGGTCAAGTTAACGTTATAAGTGGCACAAACTCACACAGTTTGTGAGGAGCAGCAGTAAAATGAGCCGCTCTGAGATGGAAAAACCGCGTGTGTGAGCGCAGAACACGCGCCTGAACATTCTGGAACTCTGGAACACACGGCGCCTCAAAATATTTAAATCAAAGCATTTGCATAATCACTAATACATATAGCGATTTCAATTTTATTTAGATTTATTGTTCAGCATTAGTTGAGCATTTTATAACTTGCATGGCTAAATTTTGTCTTCCTCTTATCTGAGTGACCATGAATGACGGAGTAGCCCATTTTAAATGAATCCATGTCGACTCCAGAGGAAGTTAACTCAATTCAATATTTCAACTTTCCACATCCACCACAACCCGTTTACCTTAAGGAGTTAGAAGTACAATGACTACTGTACTGTCCTCGCTTAAGAAATCAGTAAGACGGCAGGAGTGGAAGGGGCCACTCTTCTTTTGCTGTTGCTTGATTTGAGTAGTGCGCGTGCACAGAGTCGTCACCAGGTTTTTGCGTAGTTTAGAGTGACAAATCGTACCAGTGTACTTTGAGGTAAAAATGCGTACCCGCTACGCAAAATGCGTCTAGGTTGGCAGGTCTGCAATAACTAAGATGAATAAATGCTTTAAAAAATATATATTGCTCATTGTTTGTTCATGATACCTAAAGAATTAAAGGTGCACTCAGTAATTTTTTTTTCCTAAAAAAAACTCCTAAATATATGAATTGCTATTTTGAAATCATGAACACTTAAATAAAATAAAGAAATCAGTCATATCAGTAACCTTATAAAAGCTGTATTATTCTACATGGAGAAGGTCCACACATGGGGGCTGCCATTTTAGAATCACATGACCAGCCGAATACTACTCACTTAATCTCAGTATCTGTCCTGTTTTTTGACACTTTCACTCATTGATTAAAGTAATCATGGCTGACTTTGAATACTACATTTCTACGATGGCATCTGAAACTGAAAACTACTGATTTTGAATAATGCTGCATCCACAACACTAGGTGTCACTCTAAATCCAAGATGACAAAAAGACAAAAGTTACTGAGTCCACCTTTAACTAATGAATGTAACCTTATTGTAAAGTGTTATCGATTAATGTTGCCTTACATAGGACCAGAGTGTTTGTGTTGTGTACTCACCCAAAGTGGATCCCCTTCCAGTGGGCCCATCATGGCCATGAAGAGGGGCTGCTGCAGCAATGCAAAGAGTGCGCTAATAAGAGACTGCATTCCTGTCAGACTGCCGAATTGAGAGGACGGGTACCTGCATATGAGAGACAGAGATAAACAGTTCTTTTTTTAAGCATGGTAGACTAGACAAACAACACCATGAAATACTCAAAACACGATAATAAAAACCACAAATGGAGAAATTATACTCACACAGCAGCGTACAAACCGCCAACTGCAGAGTGGATGAAGCCTCTTACAATGGTATGCAATATAAAGGACAAAATCTAGGAGGAAAACAAGAAATTTGTTTGAGTTTACAATATTCTGCAAAGTTTCCTAAAGGCATAACATACTCTTTGTATAGTAGTTATTCTTTGTAATGAATAAATAATTACTAGCTAAGGTGATGTTAAAAGGGATAGTTCACCTCAAAATGAAAATCATGTTATCATTTACTCACCCCCATGTTGTTCCAAAACTATATGACTTTCTTTCTACCATAAAATACAAAAGGAGATTTTAAGCAGAATGTGAGATCTCATTCATCATTCACTTTCATTGCTCAGTTTTTCCATACACTGAAAGTATGTCTGAGGCTACTATTCTGCCTAAAATGTCCTTTTGTGTTCCATGGAGAACAAAAAAAAGTCAGTTATTTTATTATTATTATTTATTTTTTGCAATGAACTATCTCCCTTTATCCTACCTTAAAATAAGTTCATAATCAATGCTGCCACTAAGGGGCACTGCTGCACTCCGGGACGACTGCACAAGATTCCGCTGCAACTGCTGCAGTAACATGTGAGTGGCTCTGCACCATATAGTCCCCCATTGGGTAGACAATCGTTCTGCAGTGGGACAGATGATTTTGCTCTCAGTTACCTGTAGATGAAGGTTTGGCACCAAGCAGGTCATCCCAAAGCCGACCAGCAGCAAGTTAGTGAAGATGAATGCACGGGTGGCATTGCTAATCTTCTGGATCTGCTTGTCACGTTTCTTTGGTTGAGCAGGATCCCTAAGAAACAGCCAAGAGTGCATTATGCAGGTGTAATGCCACATTAAGCTGGTAATCAAATAATAATTACAGGGTGGGTTGTTTGGCCGTACATGCCAAAATGATGGATTAGTCCTCATGTTCTATTTGAGGTCGGAGAGACCTCAAGGCCATTTTATTAGCTTGACAAAAATACTTAAACAGTTTCATCACTTACTCACCCTAATGTTGTACAAACCCCGTATGACTATCTCCCGTGGTACAAGAAACATGTTAAGCAGAATGTTCATCTCAGTTTGACTATATTCATTCTTTACAATGAAAGTGAATGGTGATTGAGTCTGTCAATCCCTAACAAGAATGTCATTTGGGTTTGGAACGACATGAGGTTGGATAAAATATGACATAATTTTCTGTCCCTTAAATTTCAAAATTACTTTTATTATTTTTTGACGTACATTATTAGGGTCTCTGGAACACAGAACATTAAAACAGCCTATATCAGTTATATCATATACCGTTAAGGGGTTAAGAAACAGAAAGATCATCACAAAACTCACTTTGCAACATGTTTCTCATTCTCATCCTCGCACCCTTTGAGCTTCCAGTCCATGATGTAACCAATCACGGGGGCCGTCAGGAGACAGAGCAACTGCAGAACCCCGAAGATAGATGTGTACATGCTCACTGAGAGAGAGATAAAGTTGAGTTTTAACATTGTTTTGACAAGTTCCCAAACAGAGTAGGTGGACGGATGAATGATTAGATGGATATGATGCTGTTTACTGAGTTAGATGCATCACGCCAATCTCTAAGCACCAAGGGCTCGCTTCATGCTTTTACATGACAACATGAATCAATGTCAAATGAAGGTGGAAGAGGAGGTGGTGGACAGGGAAGAGGGGGAATAAATGGTGGGGGTGAATCAAGGAAGCATTTCATTTTGCCTGCAGTCTTACCCATTTCCATCCTCTCCACTGAAAAAGACACCAAAGCAGCATGAAAGAGTGCAAACAAAGGTCAGGAGACAGACAGCAAGGAATTAGCAAGGTGAACCTGCTGTGCCCATCCGGGTAGATATTAAACAAGTATGATTATTAGACAGCCATTATGAAGGAAGCTGAGGAATACAGCGCAATGGTGACTGCCCACTTTTTCAGCTACCTTGGTTCCGGAAGTATTTTTCACATTCATTTTCTCTATAGAGATTTAAAAATATTCTTCAATAAAGAGTTCTGAGCCATGAAGTCCAACATGCTGCGAGATGAGCTATAACTTTGATTTCCGTTTCTATGGTAACAACAGTTTCTCTGTTGATTTCTGTTTTGGATTATGGGTAGTTCTTAACCAGGAATTTGACTACCGGTAATTCACTTTTCTTTTTCTTTTTTTTTCTTTCTTTTTTTACCACAAAATCACACTGACTTGTGGCTTGAATCACTTAAAGAAATAGTTCACCCAAAAATGTAAATTGTCCCATCATTTACTGACCCTCATGCCATCCCATATGTGTATTACTTTTGTTCTTCTGCAGAACACAAACAAAGATTTTTAGAAGAATATGTCAACTCTGTAGGTCCATACAATGCTGGCGAATGGTGACCAAATCTCTACGCATGCATCAGGCACTAGGAAGTGTAATCAAGCTTGAAATCATGATCGTGCCTAGAGACTGCAATGGCAAGATTTACACTGTAAACTGAGTTATATTTTGGTCTGTTCTCACCCAAAACCGATTGGATTAGACATGGATTAAAACACTGGAGTTTTTTTAATAACTTTTATGCTGCCTTTATGTGCTTTTGGAGCTTCAAAATTTTGGTCACCAATCTCTTGCTTTGTATAGACCTACAGAGCTGAGATGTTCTTCTAAAAACCTTAATTTGTGTTCTACAGAAAAAAGAAAGCCAAAACACATCTAGGATTCAAGAGGGAATTATGAGAACATTTTCATTTTTGGGTGAAATATATCTTTAATTTCTTAAACTCATACAGTTCTTTATGAAAAAAAAATATATAGGATGGTTAGTTCTGGAAACCTACTGTTGTGCTCTATTCTATACAGCAGGTGACAAGTAGCATCAGAGCAACAGACACCATGCAGTATATGTTTAAGGTATTAGCATGTAGAATTAGGCTTCCTGTTTGGTAGCATTTTGCAAATTTGTTCAACATACAGGATGTGTACACCATACTACACAGCCACATATGCAGTCAATACACACACCTTTGTTTAGGTCTCCTTCAGCAAGGGACTCCAGTATATTGTTCATGGCTCCCATGTAGAAGATGAGTCTGAGCTGAGTCACACACATTGTGATGAGGCTGAGCATGAATATGGGGCTGAAGATGCTCCGCATGAAGGACTGGGCTGCAGACACATAAAAAAAACAACAACAAAAAAAACACATTTATTACATGCTTGTAAGAAAATGATCTAGATCATGGGCATAGAATGGATTTGCAATTTGGGTGGGGTTTCGAAAAATTAGGGTGGACATATAGCTGCATTTAATTAGTTATATTTCAACAATGTGCTCTGTGATTGATGAGTGTGAGTGCCAAAACCTTTAGTTACACATCTGTTTTGATTCGTCTTACAGTATTGTGCATTGTTGCAGTGATTTAAAGTTGCAGTATGCAAAGATAACTTTTAGTAAGTCATTTTCTTTAGTCTCAAAAAGTGTAAAAACCACGGTTCTGTAGTGTTATCAAAACATTCCTCTGTTTGTTTGAGCATCCCAACTGTGAAAACCACTGTGAACAAAGGTCACCTCAATCTAAAGTTAAATCCACAGCATTAAAACATGTGCATGTGATGCAATGCAACAACACATAGGGTCTTGTTCGAAAGGAAAATTATCCTACAGGTGCTTCGGTGACCAGGCAACGTGTCTGGGTTTGTTAATGATCCACTAATTCTGGTGCAGTTCAATGCAAACTGCTGTCCACCGACAAGCACTGGAAGGACTTTATGGTGGCCATCACAGCTGTTTATTACCTGGTACTTCCGAAATCTAACATCATGCACCTGATCTGCTCTGAAACACATGCAGACACACAAACAAACTACCTCATTATTCCTCCAAAAGCCATAGGCATAGCTTGACATTAGAATTAGACTGCACAAACACATACAGTTCACACACACACACTTTCCAGTGTGGCAGCATGAGGCTGACAGTAATTGATTGCGGTAATGGAAACATGGGGTGGTGAAGGAATTAGCGTTCTATGAATGACAGTTAAAAAGGATCAGCATCAGTCTCTCTTTCTCAAACCTACCAAAACCCACAGCTTCATATCCAGCTGTGTCTCTAAAACTGGCCCTCTGTGCTATCTGCCCTCTCCCTTGCCACCTTCCCCAGCCAGTTTTAGCCCCGGATATATGCCAGTGCTTCCAGGAGCGCAGTCCGAATCGATTGCACGGTCCGTTTATTACAAAAGAGCCCAATCAAGATCCCCGCAGAGGGTTAAAGAACCCTAAAGAGGGCCAGTGGGGGAGCGAGGGCCCTGACATGTTATTCTGACATGTTTGAGTTGAATTTGGAATAATTGCACGGCACAGATTTGGGTTAGTAGAAGCAAAGTGCAAACAGCATGTGTGAGCTACCACACAGAGCAGGCATGGACTCGGTTACCCTACAGCTTTTATTGGACAAGCACAAAACCAATGTGGTTTGGCAAACTCCAGATGTCAGAAACTGGGCATCCCTGCTGATGAAGGAATCCCCAGGCACATTAACTCGTTCATTAACACACTCCCTGTCTGACTGCATATTCCTCGCATGTCCAGACGCTCAGGGACGCAATGAGGGGGAAGAAGTTGTGCACTGGCAAGAGACAAGTTTCTCTTTGTTCTGTCCAGTTTGTTTTAAATATGCATGAATGCAGGATTACATAAGTCATTCGAATTTGAAGAGCAATGACTTTGCACAAAAACAATGGAAGTTATAAATGACTTTTGGTAATCCAATAACCATCCTTCCATCATAATAAACAATCAGTTAATCATCATAACAGATTCCCTTAAACTACTCTGCACTTACATGACCAGATCATTAAAATAGAACCTGAACGGCAATTATATAATCAAGGAAGTCCAGCAAAATTTGGTCCTCCAGAGGAAATACAGTGTTACACAACTTCTTCTAATACAGGTATTATTATGATTATCTTTACAATGTCAACAACTGTCTGGTACAGTAACTCTGACCGTACATGCAAAAATAAACTGGAATGGATCTTAAACAGCATATGATCATCAAAAGTAAACCTGGGGTAAAAGGGGTACTTTTTTATGCAATTTGGAGATTCATTATTGTAAACTGCAACATTTATTACAGGTTCTTCCATTCTTTTGCAAACAATATTAATCTATAAAAATAGCAATTTGGAGATTAATTTGGAGATCTGCAATAATGGAATACAACTCGTGACGTACTTCCTCTCTGAAACAATATGACCATCTATTTTGTGTTCACATGTGCCATAGTTGCCTAGTTCCCCAAACGACACTTAAAATTAGTGTTCGGAAGAAGATTTTAAAGTATATTTATTTTCAGAGACAGGAGTTTTCCGATCTGAGAAAGCAACGACTGGTATACTGTACATTCCAAGTGTAAGTCATCAGTTCTCCTCACACGGTGGCCTGTAGAAGACATTTAACCACAGATCAGCTTGAACTGCATATGACAGAAGGTTGAAGGAGACTAGTAAAGGGTGTCAGCACCAGCAAACGTTAAGTAAAACAACTATTCACTTCAAAAACTGCATTGCTGCTGTGTGAGGTAGGAGAGAGACCTGATGAACACATGCATCAACCCGTATTTATGAAATGTATGTTTTAATCTTTATTTTGTGTCACTGTTTCATTAATGACTATATCAATATATGTTGAAATGTAAATGCATAAGTAGAAGAGCTGCCAAAGATAATAAGTTATTTATTTATTTAATTTGAAATAGTTCACCCAAAAATGAAAATTATCTCATCATTTACTCACTCTCATGATATCCTATGTGTGTATGACTTATTTTCTTCAACAGAACATATTTAAAGAAAATTAGAAAAATATCTCATCTCAGTAGGTCATTAAAATGCAATTGGATGGTGATCCAGTTTTTGAAGCTCCAAGAATCACACACAGTCAGCATAAACATCATCCATACGTCATCCAGCTGGAGTCCAGCTGTTAAATTAATGTCTTCTAAAGTGAAACAATCGTTTTGGTGTGAAAAAGATCAATATGCAAGTACTTTTTAACTCTAAATAATCGCGGTATGCATGTGTGATGTAATTGCTTTGGCACATGAAACACGTGAGAACTGATACACATGGAAGAGCAGCTCTGTTTACGAGTTGGAGGAAAGCTGTACAGAAGCTTTGTTGGTTTTGGCTTAGATCTGTATTGATCTGTTTTTATCTCACAATGGTGCATTTGTGTGCTTATCCTGGATGTCTTAATCGAGAGGATGTGAGATTACGTTCATAACATGGCAACGCAAATACGTCACACAACAGACCCACATGATCTCCACCCTCTTGTGGAGCTTACCGGAAGCATTGGATTATAGTTAAAAAGTACTTACATATCTTTTTTTAGAAGACATTAATTGAACCACTGGAGTCATATTGATAATGTTTATGCTGAATATCTGTGATTTTGGAGATTCAAATGTCTAATTACCATCCACTACTGAGCTGAGATATTTTTCTAGTTGTCTTCAAATATGTCCTAGTGAAGAGAGAAAGTCATAAACACTTTGGATATCATGGGGGAGAGTAAATAATGAGAGAATTTTTAACCAAAGAAAAGTTATTTGCAATCATTGTATGGTGGAATTTATCATTGAAGAAAGTCATCAACAGGTATGAAATATGATCAATGAATGAAACAAATGTTAATGAGATGGCTAGACTGCTGCAGGTTATATATGTTTCATATATTATTCAGAAGCTGAGTGTAGCTACACTGGCAGCCAAAAGTTTGGAGCAATGTACGGATTTTGCTGTTCCGGAAAGAAATTGGTACTTTTATTCACCAAACTGGCATTCAACTGATCACAAAGTATAGTCAGGACATTACTGATGTAAAAAACAGCACCATCAATATTTGAAAAAAGTAATTTTTGATCAACTCTAGACCGTACAATTGTAAAAAATTGTACAGCACTTTGGTTACAACATTTGTTGTTTTTAAGTGTGCTTTATAAATAAACTTGAACTTAAATGTATCCCTTTTGCAAAATCCTGATTTCCAACAAATGTTAAAGGCTGAAATCAATGTCTATATGGAGACCAACTGGTCCTCAGTATCCTCTGTGGACATGGCTTGGGAGGCACTTAAGGCAGTTCTTAGGAGTCGGCTCATACAGTAAGCCTCATTCATCAATAAATCCAAAGAAAGAGAAATAGTGGAAGATGGCACATAATTCCATCTGATGGCCTCAAAGAATTGACCCAACTAAAATACAGATATAATACTATTTTGTCGCAGAAGGTGTAGTTTTGTCTATTCCGGGGGACAAAGCAGGGAAGATTTTGGCTAGATATATAAAGCAGAGAGAGTCTTTTTCAACCATTCCCTCAGTGAAATCTGCTTGTGGTGAAATTTTTACCTCGGCCATTGAAATTAATAATGCTTTTAAAGAATTCTATCTTGATCTTGAGGATAGTTCCAAATCTTCGTCTACTGATGAAGTAGACGTCTACTATTAGAAATTTTGTGGAACCATTAGAACTTCCTAAATTGACAACTGAGCAAAAAATCTTGATTCTGAGATAACCTTGGAGGAGCTTGATACCTACCTACAGGCAAGGCTCTGGGCCCAGATGGTTTTGCCGCTGAATTTTTTAGATCTTATGCTACAGAACTGGCTCCACTTTTGCTAGAAATTTATATGGAATCATTAAAGAATGGAAAGCTTCCGCCAACCATGGCACAAGCTCGGATAAGTCTGATTTTTTTAAAAGGACAAAAATCCAAGCAAGTGTAAGAGTTACCATCCAATTTCCCTGATCTAGCTAGATATTAAAATATTGTCAAAAAGTTTGGGTAACCTATTAAGTAAAGTTATGATATCTCTTATACGTATAAGGTGGGGTTTATTCAGGGATGCAGCTCTTCTGATAACATTAGGCATTTCATCAAAATCATGTGGTCAGTGGTGAATGATCAGACTCCGGTCGCTGCCATCTCACTTGATGCCAAAAAGGCATTTGATATGGTAGAATGGGATTATCTTTTTAAAATGGGTTCGGGAATACACCCGGTAGTGGTGGTACAAAAAAATGGTTTAATTTCGATTATTTTTCTCTGGATAGGGGCACCCGGCAAGGTTGGTCTCTTTCCCCGTTATTGTTCTATCTTGCCCTGGAACCCTTAGCAGCCGCGATAAGAAAATAGAATGATTTTCCAGGGGTGGTGGCAGGAGGTGTGGCGCATAAGCTTCTGCTTTACGCAGATTATATTTTATTATTCGTCACTAACCCCACTAGATATATGCCTTGCCTCCACAGAATTATTAATTCCTTTTCAAATTTCTCAGGATACAGAGTTAATTGGTCTAAATCCAAAGCTTGTGCTTGGACAGCATAATTCCCAGTAACAGCTTTCCAGCCAGGCACTTTCCCCTGGCCCAAACAGGGCATTAAATATTTGGCCATTTTATTCCCAACAAATTTGTCTGATTTAGTTAGTTAATTTGGATACCTTAATAAAAATTTTCTCGAGCGATGTGGGCAGGTGGGCTTCATTACATTTATCCATGATTGGGATGGTTAATGTTAATAAAAATAAATTGTATTCCAAAATTTAACTGCCTGCTACAGTCTCTCCCTATAGATGTCCCCCTCTCTTGCTTTAAGCAATTTGATAGCATAGCAAAGTACTTCACTTGGAATGGTAAGCATCCAAGTTTACATTTTAACAAGTTACATAGATCAATTGACAAGTTGGGCTAGGCCTACCCAAGATTTTTATTTTATAAGTCTCAGACATTTGGCTCATTGGTCACTTCCACCTGAGAGAACCCCTCCTTGGTTTTAAATTGAACAGGAAGTTCTTGCCCCTATTTCGCCACTGCAAAGCCTTTCTATCATATTAATTGGAGAAGATAAGTTACACCCCGTTATTTCGCATTTGATTAATTTGGACATTTATTTTAATGTTGCCTCAAGCATATGGCTGAACCCAAAATTATTTATTGATAAGTCTCCTTTCTGCTGATCAGAGTTGATTGTGAGGGGGGTTGCTACGCTCAGTACTTATATGAGAGTGTTGAGATTGTTTGAAAATTTGGTCCAAAATTTTGGGATTCACAGATCTTAGTTCAATAGGTATTTACAGCTGCACCACCTGCTCTGTATTGTTTTTGGGAGTGGCACCCCCTAAAGCAGGAGATACACTGGGAGAGGTGATTATTGGTTTTGGAAAAGGTCATGAGCCATCAGTGTATTACTCCCTGTTAATTCAGAGTCTGGGGGACAGAGCTTCAACTTCTCTCAAGAGATTGTGAAAGAAGGATTTAAGCTTGGTGTTGGAGGAGGGAGTGTGGGCTAGAATTCTAAGTCTTAAATTCAAGTCTTAAATTCAGATGCAAGGGTTCGCCTTATGCAGTTCAACATTTTACACAGATTCTATTGGACCCCCTCTAGACTGTAAAGGCTTGGTCTTAAAGACACACCCACCTGCTGGCGATGTCAATCGGATGATGGGGACAAAACCCATGTTATTTGGGGGTGCTTGAAATAAGAGAGGGGGACACCTACAGGGAGATAACATTAACCTTCCCAATCATTGATAAATGTAATGAAGCCCACCTGCCCACAATGCTCAAAAACCTTTTATTAAAGGTTCAAAATTAACTCAGACAAATTTTCTGGGAATAAAATACCCAAATACTTAATGCCCTGTTTGGGCCACTGGAAGGCACCCGGCTGAAAAGGTGTTATCAGGCAGTATGCTGTCAGAGCCAAAGCTTTGGATTTAGATCAATTGACTCTGTATCCAGAGTAAAGTAATCTGAAATTAATCCATCCAATAAACATTCTCCCAAACTGAGCAAGTTCTGTAGCTAAGCCATCTAGCCCCAGAGCCTTGCCTCTCCAAGCACCTCCAAGGTTATCTCAGAATCAAGAGAATTGTTTTGCTCAGTCGTTAGTTTAGCGGGTTCTAAAAGTTCCACAAAATTTTGAATATCTTCATCAGTAGATGAAGACGTGGAATGGAGAGATCAAAATAGAATTCTTTAAAAGCATTATTAATAATTTTTCACATTATTAATGTCCTGACTATACATTGTGATCGGTTGAATGCCACTCTGGTGAATAAAAGTACCAACATCTTTCCATAAGAGCAAAATCTGTACATTATTCCAAATTTTTAGTTGTCAGTGTACATTTGGAAAGGAGAACAAATATTTAGAGGCAAATTTAAGCAAATTATACATTTGAGATATCATGTAAGCTCCAAACATGACTTATTGTTTTAATAAACTGACAGCCCTAAAAATAAGAAATAATCTGCCTACCCATGAATAAATCTCTGCATGTAGGAACGCTGAACACTGAAACCGGAAAAGCTATGTAGAACACGGAAGCAGTTGTGCAAGTAGTCTATTGTTCCAGAATCTTCCATTTATTTTGCAAATAGTTAGTCTACAATATAAATATGTGAATTCATATTGTATGAAAACAATCCATAAGGTTCATGATAGTATATGTACAGTGTAGAAAAGACACTCACATTCCTCTTCAGGCTTGCATTGGACCTCTAGATCAAGGGTGGAAAGGCAGAGTTTATTGCCATCCTGGGTGGCCAACTGTTTTGGCGGGTTTTTCATGGAATTGCCTACACTCAGTCTCCGACCAACAGTGGTCACCTGCCTGTAGAACTGTTTGCCTGTGATCTTATGGTCAAAGCCCAGCCAGCTGAACTTGATCTTTACACTGGTGGAGAGAATTAGTGAAGGTTGAGGTGCATTATATCAGAACCTTCAATAAATGGACAAAGCAAACCAAATAAATGGAATTCTACTATTATACATATTTATGCCTATAATGCTAGTTCTTACTACCGGTAGTTAGGGAACAATAGATGTCAGGGCAACACATCATCTTTGGTCTCACTGACCAAAACGTCTCAGGTCTCAAAGAACCCAGTATACAGACAAAATGACATACGTGTAATCCATGTCCTCAGGTCCTGGGAATGGTTCGAGTGGCCAGTTGAAGAAGCAGTTGATGAAGACCAGGCCAGCACAGCTAGCCCACACAAGCAGGATGGTGATGAAGGCAACACCGAGGTCATAGATCACCTGAACAACAGTCAACAGTCATCATTATCCAATGATTTAAGCTCAGCCTAAAAATAAATCCAACCTGGGGTTGAGCTTTACCTTTATTCCTGGGAATGTGACAGCAGATGAGGCATACGAGCCAATCATGAGTGCAATGAATGTAGAACGAAGGTCACCAAACATGTTGGGAAGCTGAGAAAGAGATGGACAGGGGCTATCAAAAACTCACCACTTTTCAAGTGCATATTATCAAAAATATTACTGTTTACAGGGTTACAATGAATTGCTATTACTTTTACATGACCTATTCCAGTCATTCATGTTTACTGGAAAAGGATTTTCAAGTCAAGATGAGCATAACTAGAAAATGTATATTTGCTGTAGAAATTTAAATTACTTTTATAGACTTCCATGACAGTGCAAACCCTGTTTATTGAGTGTCAAATTTGTGGCATTAAGGTTAAGAAGCCCACCAGCCACATTTCATGACTATAAAAAGCTAAATATTCATCCATATTTTAATCGAGATGTATGTCATATGCAGAAATATAAACATATACCCTAATGTATCAGGACAACAAGTTTTAATTGTGACAAATCATGTCAGATATAGAAAAGGGCATGAAAGTAAACATTACTCCAGAGTAACAGTGATATTCTCTGGAGGAAGCAACATGTTTAGCAGTGAGAGAAAGTGTGAGGGGCACTGGAGAAAGCTTGCATAATGCTGTTTCCTTTTAGTGAGGCAGAGGAGTTGAGTACGGACTGTTCTTAACTGCACTGTCAGGGTAAACAACGGTCAGGAGCAACAAAAAAAACACAATGGAGGGAAGGGAACACCACGATTAGAACAGTGGAGATTATTAGAAAGACAGAAAATTAGTAAAGCGAGAAATAGAGTATTCCTTATGTTCCATAGAATACAACAGATGTCTATTAACTTTTTTAAACACTTTACAATAAGGTTATATTCATAACTAATGCATTATGAACAAAGAATGAACACTGCTGTTTAACAGTGAAAAAAAAAAATTATATTAGTAAATGGTTTATAAATAAAGTATTGTTCTTTTTTAGTTCATGTTAGTTCATAATCCATTAACTGATGTTAACATCAACAATTTTTTATGTTATTAGTATATGTTGAAATGAACATGAACCAAGATTAATCAATGCTCTACAGTACTGGTCCTTGTTAGTTCATGTTAAATAATGTAGTTAAAGGAATTGTTCATCCAAAAATGTAAATTCTGTCATAATGTACTCACCCTCATGCCATCCCAGATGTCTTTATTTAGCAGAACACAAATAAAGATTTTTAGTAGTATATCTAAGCTTTGTAGGTCCACACAATGCAAGTGAATGGGTGCCAAAATTTTGATGCTCCAAAAAGCTCATAAAAGCATCATATAAGTAATCTATATGACTCCAGTGTTTATATCCATGTCTTCTGAAGCGATATGATAGGTATGGGTGAGAAACATCAATTTTTAAGTCAATTATTGCAAGAAATTATCCTCCCTGCCCAGCAGGGGGTGGTATGCATGAAGAATGTGAATCACCAAAAAAACAAGAAGAAGAATGTCTGTTTCTCACCCAAACATATCATATTGCTTCTGAAGACATGTATTTAACCACTGGAGTCACTTGGATTACTTTTATGCTGATTTATGTGATTTTTGGAACTTCAAAATTTCGGCACCCTTTCACTTGCATTGTATGGACCTACAGAGCTTAAATATTCTTCTAAAAATCTTCATTTGAGGTCAGCAGATGAAAGAAACTCATACACATCTGGGATGGCATAAGGCTCATAAGAGTGAGTAAATTATGAGAAAATTTCATTTTTGTGTGAAAAATTCCTTTAACTAATGTTAAGAAAATGCAACCCGTAACGTGTTACCATTCAAATGTATATGAATGCATCAGAGAAATTGTATGTGACTGTCATAATTTCCTCACGTTTTTCAGCATTTTAAATAACAGTAAATATTTGCATTCACTAGTTCATTTTAAATCATCCTTTTAATTTTGAAAAGTACAAATATTCCACGTGCATGTTGTCTCTCAATAAATATGGTCATAAACTGCATGCATAACAATTATAAAATAATTAGTAAAATGCTGTTTAAAATAGTTTTAGATGGAGTATAACATTTTATTTATTTTATTTTGTTTTATTTTATAGCAAGTCACACAGCAGGGCAAATCAGCTACCCAAAAGTAGTTTCATTTTTTATTTTTCTATATATTGTTATTTATTTACCATTATTGGCACCTTTTTTCCTTAGGCTGAAACAGGGTATCATTGTTCCAGTATACACTGTTTTTAATATTTTCTAGGTATGTTAATTTTTTAAAAATACGTAATTTTTGCTACACCAGATAGCAGCGCCTTCATATTGCATTTCCTCCAGAACTCGCATTTCAACATCAACACATATTTTCCAAGAATTCTCTGGACATCATCCACTTAAAGGCAGGAATGAAGGAAGGCTCTCCATTGGAACCCAAACCTGATGTCATTCACTGCCTCTAATTAGAGCAAAGGTCATCGCAGAGCTGAAACATCCCAGATGCCACTTACAATAACTCTTTTACACACCCAAACG
Organism: Moxostoma hubbsi; assembly: GCA_032164185.1. Classification (NCBI taxonomy): domain Eukaryota; kingdom Metazoa; phylum Chordata; class Actinopteri; order Cypriniformes; family Catostomidae; genus Moxostoma; species Moxostoma hubbsi. The sequence goes on along the minus strand of JAVLUX010000030.1, from coordinate 25,135,036 downwards.
TTTCAAGACGGCATTGTGCCTGTGGCTCAAGAGGCTGTATAGAAACAGCTTTGGCTAATGGATTGTGGAACCAGGCCAGCAACAGAACAGAGCTCCACATGATAGGCCTGTCATACGGAGAGTTATGGCTTTTTCAGGGAGTTGAGCAAAATGTGAAATACACAGTTTCAACAACACTGGTTTCTTCAGCTTTCTCAGACAGATCACCAGACAATGGTGGTCAATGGTGGTGATCTCATGGACAAAGAGACACCGCAACAAAGACTCTTTTACCGGCATTACACTCATCGTAATCTATTACATGATATTATAATGCTAGCACCTTCCTTGTTCTGCTTGTGCTACAATGCACTTGACCAGTGATGATAAAACTTTAAAAGTTAAAGGAATAGTTTACCCAAAAATGAAAATTCTCAAGGCAGCATTAAAGTAATCCATAGGACTCATTGTTTTCTGAAGTGATCCAGTCGGTTTTGGGTGAGAACAGACCAAAATATAACTACTTTTCACTGTACATCTTGCCATTGCAATCTTTGGGCATTATCGTGATTTTAAGCTCACTTCACAAGACATTAAATAACCCACTGGAGTCAAATGGATTACTTTTATTCTGCCCTTATCTGCCTTTTTGAGCTTTAAAGGTCTGAACACCATTCACTTGCATTGTATGGACCTACAGAGTTGAGATATTCTTCCAAAAATGTTTGTTTGTCTTCTGCAGAAGAGAGTCATACACATCTGGAGATGCAAGCGGGTGAGTAAATTATAATTTTTGGATGCACTAACCCTTTGTAAGTCTCCAAGACAAGTGAAATTGTCTGGACAAAATCCACATCTTTGACAATATTTGGGTCAAAAAGATCAGGGGAATCCACAGAGACAAAACATTCCTAAACTCATGGCCACTGGAACAGAGAGAACACACTATCACTCTCTATAGATATGGAAACCCATATGACGGTATTAAAACATTAACAGATACAGGCAGAGACTATCTACAGTTAAACCTATCAGATATATTATTTTAAACAAGATCATAAAATATTTTTTTTATTTTTACATTTTATCCCCCTTTGTCTCCCAATTGAAATGCCCAATTCCCACTACTTAGTATGTCCTCGTAGTGGCACGGTTACTCGCGTCAATCTGGGTGGCGGAGGACAAGTCTCAGTTGCCTCCGCTTCTGAGACAGTAAATCCGTGCATTTTATCACGTGGCTCGCTGTGCATGACACCGCAGACACTAACACCATGTCGTCATTCTACTCTCCGCGATCCACGTACAACTTGCCACATGCCCCATTAAAAGCGAGAACAACCAATTGCAACCACAAGGAGGTTACCCGATGTGAATCTACCCTCCCTAGCAACCGGGCCAATTTGGTTGCTTAGGAGACCTGGCTGGAGTCATGCCCTGGGTTAGAATTCACAACTCCAGGGGTAGTCAGTGCCCCCAAGATCTGGCCTTTTAAGATATTGAGGGAATTTGATTGAATTCATATGTGTCTTTTGAAAAGAGGCCTTCGATCAATACTGGGAAAGTGCTTTAGAGTTAAACTGAACTGAATTGAAATGGATCAATGTCCACTAAAGTTATTGGCTGTAAATTAATACTTGATACATTTTTTTCGATACAAAGAAAATGTAGCTGCTGTGCACCACTCTCAAAATGTATGTATGTGTGGGGGTTTTTTTTGGGAAAATAATTCAATGAAGGCTTTAATGAAGAATCATAACTATAATCAATATGAATTTGTTTCTTACTCATCCCTGTTTGTGCAACATATGACCACAGAAAGCTGTCAAATCCTTTTTCCAGCTGTCTCTGTGAGGAAGGAGGGTGAATCATTGTAAATGGGGTGGGGGAAGGGGGGATGAATTGGCAAATTCATAGATGATACCACAAGAGAACAACAAAGATAGAGGAAATGAACATAGGGAGAGAGAGAAGTGAAAGACAAACTATTCAAAGCAAGCCTGTGAAAGCTAGTAATGGCTGGCCAGATCCTGACAAAGCGAGTTCCGGTAATGACAGGACAAGGACAGCTGTTGCCTATCAGTATATTCATGCTATTTAACACTCACACTATCATTATTCAGTTACAATTTAACTGGGGCACTTGGATGTTTAATTAAAAAATAAAAACGATTACACCTCTTTGAGCCAGACTCAAACGGAATACACCAAAATGACCTTCAAAACATACATCACACTTTCTTGGTGTGAATGGCAGGAAAAGCATATCTCTGAAAAACATGGCATGTCCACTCACAGAGTTATTTTAGGCTGGTAATATTTTGTTAAAGGAATATTCCGGGTTCAGTTCAAGTTAAGCTCAATCGACAGCATTTGTGGCATAATGTTGATTACCACAAAAATACATTTAGTCTCATCCCTCCTTTTCAATAAAACAAGCAAAAATCAAGGTTACATTGAGGCACTTATACACTGGAAGTGAATGGGGTCCATTTTTAGAGGGTTTAATGGGTTTAGGGTGTTACGTCGTCATAAAAGCAAAGTTGTAAAATTGGATATAACTGTACGCAGACAGGTTTGGTATGTGATTTTATCACACTAATATCATGTTAACATGCATATTGTTTACATCTTGTGTGCTGTTTTGAAGAAAAGGAAGGACAAATCAAAATTTGTTTTTTGTGGTAATTAACATTATGGCACTAATGATTAGAAATAACATGCATTTAACCCACAATATCCCAAACTCCATCTCTGCAATAATCCTTATTTTCTAATTATTTTTTTAAATCGCATGACTCGGCATCCTGAAGAAATGGATTTCAAATGGTTGTAAGCGCTAATGGACCAAAACATAGCATTAGTAAATCAATGTGCATAACTCAGAGAGTTTGAGAAATGTCTGAGTTCATATTGAAATCACTGACTTAATTGCAGACTTTGGAATGTTTGAAAATCTGAGCTTTGTTGAGACATTGTTGAGATCACTTCTGAAATTCTAGAGGAGACACGTTTGGTCTTTATCTCGGGATAAAAATATGAGAATCAGTATTTGTCTTTCATAGCAGTGCTTGCGTACAGGTATGAGCTTAATGTGTGCTGGTTGGTATTTGCGAGGGATGTGGTTGCGTTCAGAAAGACTTATGGAGATGATTACTTGACACAGAACCAGTAGGATGACATATAGAGAGAGCGAGACAGAACTAAAAAATGGAAAGGAAAAGAGCAGGAGGAATGGACAGATGAGGGATTGAGGTCATACAATGAATCAGAGGCTGGGAGGCTGGTGAAGGAGGGAGTTGGGGAAAATCCAGGCATTAGAAAGAGAGATGAGTCAGAGTCAGTTTACTGGGAAAATATTAGAGGTGTGTTCAGAGGAAACACAAGCTCTGAAGCTCTCGCTTATTGCAGCAGGTCCATAAACTGCTGTGTGCGCAGACAAAGAGAGAGAACGAGAGACATAGAGATAGAAAGAAGTGAGGAAAAATAACAGGTAGAACCTTGCGGAAATTTGCCAGCTTCAGTGCCACATCAATAACCTCTAGGGTATGTTAATTTAATTGTGAGACTTGGTTTGTTTAGAAGTTGGTAGTTTAACTCCAAGTGTATAAACTAGATTTTTTTTTTTTTAAGAAAATGTTGTCTGAGCAAAACTTGCCGCCCCAATGCTAGGGACTTGAGGGTGGTTGCAAGGGCATTGCTATGCAGTTGCTAGGGTGTTCTGGGTTGTTACTAGGCTTATTGCTTACTGGACAAAGTAAAAAAGAGTCCACCCCTAAATCTCTACAGTGACATCCCAATTCGCATACTTTTTGGTACTATTCCATGACATTTAGTAGTGTAAGTAGGGCTGGGTATTGAGTTCGATACATTTTAGGCACCGACCGAATTGCTCTAAAAAAATCGAGTATCGGAAAATGTTTTGTCGTTTGGTACCAAATTTCGATACCTAAGGGGTTAATCTCGCCAACGTCAGTGATAAGCATATAGCATGCCAGATGTGCCCAAATCTAAAAGTGCCGGAGATTGACTGTGTTTAGTTATCAATGGAAAAACACTTGTTTATGCCGGTTACGCCCAGAGATCAGGTGACGGCTCACACGTGAGGCTGTAGTGTGTATGCGCCCCAACATCCATAGATGTAAAAGATGTGGAAAAGATCAAAAGTGTGGCTACATTTCACCAGGCTCGATGCCAACAGCATGTGATGCAATATCTGTGACAAGATAATTGCTGCCAAGACCGGCAACACGACAAATCTGATGAAGCACTTGACTGTGCACGGAATAAACTTAAGAGCAGAAAGTTGCTCCGTCTTCGACTGCAAGAAGACCGAGCCGGTGCAGTCATCCTCTCAGCGACCTGCCACAGAGCTTCCTTGAACATGCCCACCACGAGTCCTTTTAGATATTGTTTGGATGAATGGATCTAGATAGCTAGCTAAATCAATGCTAAAAATGGTTTACGGTTGACAGTAACTGATCAAGTTTAACTCACATTAAACTAGTTATCTTGTTAAACCATACTAATCCTTAGGGTTGGCTGAATTAACAGTTTAGCTTTCTTGTTTGTTTTTTTTCCTCTTCATATTAATGTTATAGTCTCTGCCCCCTCTCCGGCATAAGGAGACAAGAAAGTTCAGGAGATGAGTCTTTGAGTCTGTAAAAAAGTCAATAAACTGAAAAAAAAAAATATATATTTTTTTTTTGAGGTAATGTTTGTAATCTTGTTAAAACGGATTTCATAAAATTGGTATCGAAAAAAGTATCATTTAGGAACCGGTATCGACATTTTTTGGACGATACCCAGCCCTAAGTGTAAGTAGTGCAAGTAGTATGTTCATACTAAAAACACAATGAGAAGAAGAGTACTATGAGTCCCCAGATGATGCATTTCTTCAACCGAAATAACAGACTGTGAAATGTTGGTCACTTCATGCACTCAATGAACATGGCTAGTCCTATGTAGTGAAAGGTACAGGGTTAGCTGGCTGCAGTGGTGGCCTGACAAAACAATTATAATTAATGGTTAATATGGCAACTAGCGAAACTTCTGTGAAGACAGGACCTTGAAAATGTGAATTGAATGCTTTACCATCACCCCACGCTGTGGGAATATGTACAGAGTTTTGGGGAGTAACAGAATACATGTAATGGCATTACATATTTAAAATACAAAATATAATAACTGTATTCCACTACAGTTACAATTTAAATCATTAGAATATAGTTATATTCAAAAAGTATTTTGATTACTGAAGAGATTACTTTGCATTTTATTGTCATTTGTTTCATTTAATATTTAGTCCTTTCAGATGGAAAACATTTATACACATAAATGATGCGATCCAAAGTGCATTTGAACAGCTGTGAAACACTTTCTTATGATGTGTTACATTCATACGAGCAGACAAAGAAGTAAGTTTGAAGAAAGTTTGGAGCACAAGAAATAGAAATAAACCTTGTGTAAATTGTCAGCTTTAAGCTAAGCTAAAATGCTATTGCTAGTCATTTTACATGCACATGTTACAGGCTCGATCATATTTTATATCAAGAAAATTCACATTGGATCATAATTTCTTTTTTTCTAGTAAGACCTTTGATATTAGGACAAAAATCATATTCTTGATGTATTGTTTTCTTCTAAAACTATCTTAAAATCCTTAAAACACGATACATTTGATTTGTCTTGTTTTAGAAACAACACTGCATAAGATATTTCGGTTTTTCAGAGAATGTTTTTTTAACATGTATTTTGTCTTTCTGTACTGGCAGAGTTTTTATAGTCAAAACAAGTGAAACAATCTACCAGTGCTGAAGAAGTAATCCAAAGTATTTAGAATATGTTACTGACCTTGAGTAATCTAACGGAATACGTTACAAATTACATTATACAGCATGTATTCTGTAATCTGTAGTGGAAAACATTTCAAAAGTAACCCTCCCAACCCTGTATGTATGTTATTTGTAATTTAAGTTTTGGACTGAATTTGGCTAACACTCTAAAGATAACAGCAACACATTACATGCATTTGAAACGTCACTTCTGTCCGTTTAAAACGGCGAATGCTTCCACGTATTAAAAAAACATAGATCTATAAGGGACAATATGACACTTTGAAAATTCATACACTTGATGGCTGAGAGGATAGTGTGTAGTGCATCATTTGGGACACAGCTTACAGGTTTCTATTCAAGTCTGATCATTTTGAAAAGTAATATCAGACATCTCCTAAACAAGCCGAATGATTAAAGGTATTTGAGGTATTATATACTGTATGTCCGTTGCCAAGCGGGGTAGGATGAGTTACACACTGAAGTTGAGGATTAGTGGGGGTCTGTTCAAATGAGCAATATTCAAATGCCCAAGCAAGAAACAATAAATCTAATAACATCTAATCTAACATCTAATAAAGCTGTTGAGTTTGCACCCAAAAAACAGATGCCAGACAGAAAGAACTAAACTATGAATACCAAGTTCAAACCTCTCACAGCAGTGTAAAACACACAGTTACAGAGAACAGCTGGGAAAAGGTTATAAGAACACAACAGCTGAGATAACAGTTCCGTACTGTTCCGCAGTGCATTTTGCATGCCAGTTCTCTCTCTCACACACACATACACACTCTCTCTCTCTCTTAGTGTGTTTAACATATGGAGCTAGTAAACCCAGGGTTGATCTGACATGCTGAGGCATGCAAAGGTAGTACATGAATTTGAGATTGATAACAACAACACAAGTTGAGAAACTGGTTGTGTTAATGGCTGAGCCAAACTGGTGAGGTTTTGTGTGATCTCAGAGTGGCATGCAGAAATAAGAAACAACCACCCTTCAGCTTCCTGTTTACTTCAATCGAGCCTGTCTGCTCTCTTTTATCTACAGTTGAAGATGTTTAACAATATGAACCCAATGAACTCCTTTCATGAACGCCTTTATCACTACTATTGTAATGATAATATATTGATGATGTAGTGAGCTGTCTGCAGATGACTCCAATAGAGTTTAATGTTAGCATGTTGCAAAAGGCATTTAATAATAAAAAAAGGTATCTTATAATTATGCTGCCAGCCTTTTGGTACAGCTTTTGGGCATGTGTCAAAGATGTCTTAAAATGTTGTCTAAGTTGAAAACCACTACGTTTTGGTACAAAACTATTATTTAAATTATTTTTTAATTATTGGCAAAAGAATAATATCTATGTCAGTGCCCCGCAATTCCTAGTGTGGAATTCAGCTTAGAAAAATGTCTATCTGACAATAAATATATATTGATGAAGCTTATTTTCGAGAAGAACGCTGCTGCACAATTCAGCTACATTGAAATCAAAGGGCATGTGAGATTGTGCTATTGCCTTTGTGCAAAAGATGCACATGGAGCCTTTAACCACAACAAATCTGATATCAGGCCTGTGATGCGAGAAAGACTTTAGCACTTACTGTGAGCGAGGTGAATGTCATGCACATGCCTCCGAACCCATTCAGCGCCAGGGCGAAAAAGATCAGGATGGAGAGATCTGCAAAAGAAACAGACATTAAAGTCAATCAAAGCAAGCTAAGGACAGTATAAACAGCAATGGTGGACTAGGGTGAATGTGTATACATACTTCTAGGGTCGCTGGCTCCATATGCAATTAGGATGCAGGAGAGGGCAAAGGAGGCACTACGAAGAGATGATTTTATTTTACTGCTATTATGTATTAAGTATTGTACATTTTAACTTGTAAGCAATACTATGGAACACTGGAGTACATTTTGTATGCAGTGTATTCAAAAAACATCCTTCCTCCTACCTTCCAAGCAGTCGTAATTTGCGTGGGCCGTACTTGTCCATTATGATGCCGAGGGGCAGTGTGATGGCACTGAGGAGGAAGGAGCCGATGGTGAAGGCCAGGTTCAGCATTTCATCTTGCTCTTTACAGATGGTCCAGCCATTCATCTGAAGGAACTCCTCCTCACCTGAAGGGTTCGTTGTCGTACCATTGTCATTCTCTGACACATTCTGCTCTGTACTGTTACCTGGAGGAATAAAGAGAGTAGAACCCCAAATATAATCATCCGCTGACCAGGTTTACAGTCATGATATAGGCCACGAATAAGCAAAAGCAAATATGCTGCAAGGTACAATGACAACAGAAGAAAGTCAAAGGCCATTGAAAGTGTTCATTAAAGTAATATTTTCCCCATTAAAAAGTTCTTAAGAAATGAACAGTAATTTTGAAACATAAGTATAACATCATGACTACTGACATGAGATGAAGACTCATGTCAGTAACCTTAAAAAAGCTATTTTATTCTACATGGAGAGGGTCCCCACATGGAGGCTGCCATGTTATGACTACATGACCAGCTGAATATTACCAAAGTCCCTTTCAAGGTAAGTCAGTCCACATGGTGGCCATTTTTGGAACACACTTGGGCAGGCTGGGTAGCTATTTTTAAGCAAGCGGCATACAATTACAGCTCCTATCTTCTTGAATGGGGAAAGACTGAAATCTACAAAATGGTTAGTTAATATTATGATCAAAGAACATATTTAAAATCACCAGTAAAATCTTTTTTTCTACATCTATTGGCCATTCCAGTTTCTCTCATTCATCTTAATAGAAGAGGCCTATCTGCTAAACCATCTCTGATATTACTCACTCAACCTCAATAACCACCCTCATATTGGATGCTTTTTCTCATGGATTAAATTAACCATGGCTGACTATAAATAGTGAATTTCACAGAACGGAATTGGGAACTAAAAACTTTTGCATTTGAATGAGACTGCATCCACGCCACTAGGTGTCAGTGCAAGTCGAAGATGACAAACATAAAAATTTCTTGTGCACCTTTAAACCAACCTATGCTGGTTTAATGGTCTTAGTTGGTCTCCCAGCCTGGTCTAGTTTGCAAGTAACTAGTTTTTACAAATTTTTACTGGTAACAAGTTTTTTTCTTGATCCTTGAAGATTCAAGTAAGTTGTTTTCAGGAGTTCCTTTGAAACCTGAAAAAATTCAGTCAACAGCCTTGAAACTTGTTCTGAGCTGGTGAGATGGGGAATGGGGCTGCTTACGGCACATGTATGAAGATGGTAACAGGGTGGGCAAGAAACAGGGAGCTTTTTGTGTGAGGGTTTTGTTTTTATATGTGATCAGTAAATAAACAAATGAGTTGTGTTTGTGGAGCAGACCTGGCAGGTGATTGAAAATGAGAAGAAATGGATTAGAGCCCCTCAATAGATTATTAGAAGGCAGGTGGCTGCTGGGCTTTAGATGTTTTAAGTAATGAAGAAGGACCTGCCCTGAGTTAATAAAGTGAACATACAGACCAATTTCCAGGACTGCTCCAGTTAAGTCACAGACTGACCCTAAATTTACATTTATGCATTTGGCAGACGCTTTTATCCAAAGTGACTTACAAAGCCCTTATTACAGGGACAATCCCCCCGGAGCAACCTGGAGTTAAGTGTCTTGCTCAAGGACACAATTGTGGTGGCTGTGGGGATCGAACCAGCGACCTTCTGATTAACAGTTCTGTGCTTTAGCCCACTACACCACCACCACTCCGCATAAATGAATGTTTATCCTATTTTTCATACAACTAGATTTTTTAATTTTCTTAAGAGTTTTGTCCAAGGAGGCCTGGGTAGCTCAGTGGTAAAAACGCTGGTTCGTTAGTTTGAATGCCTGGGCGTGCTGAGTGACTCCAGGCGGTTCTCCTAAGCAACCAAATTGGCCCAGTTGCTAGGGAGGGTAGAGTCACATGGGGCAACCTCCTCGAGATCACTATAATGTGGTTCGCTCTCGGTGGAGCGTGTCGTGAGTTGTGCGTGGATGCCACGGTGGATGGCAAAAAGCCTCCACACACGCTATATCTCCATGGTATCGCGCTTAACAAGCCACGTGATAAAATGCACGGATTGACTGTTTCAGACGCAGAGGCAGCTGAGATTCATCATCCCCCACCCGGATTGAGGTGAGTCACTAAGCCACCATGAGGATATAGAGCACATTGGGATTTGTCATTCCAAATTGGGAGAAAAGAAAAAAGAGTTTTGCCCATGCAAACCATGATAACAGGTTGTTGTGGGTATTCGTAAGGGTTTTGCTATGCAGATGGTGTTCTGAGTGGTTTTTAACGTGTTGCTATGCAGTTGCAAGGGTGTTCTAGGTGGTTGCTATGGTATTGCTGTTTTTTCTAGGGTTTCCTAGGTTACTAAGTGGTCACTTACTTGCCCAAGTAAAAAGAACCCACCACGAAGTGTCTATTATATTCTGAGGCCGGATTCACCAAAGTCCTCATAAGAAAAAAATGAAAATAAGAATGAATAAATAAAAAATTCATAGGAATAAATGAGAAGTTCATAGAAATATCAAACTATAAATGTTGCCGGTTTAAAATAAAAAATAAAAAATAAAAAATAGAACATTCTTCAGAAATATTTTTAGGAATACAAAATATTGTTAACTTTGTTTCTTAAGTTATAAAAATAAAAAAAGGAGATTGTAGTTAAAAAGAAATGTATTCTTAAGAATGTTTCATGAATGGCTTGGTTCCCTCCTTTAATCAATGCAAGTTTAAGGATTTTTATTACCCACCTAATATTTAGACAACCCTAACCCTAAGAATGTTCAATAATAAGAATGCGCAATAATAATACTGATGCTTGCCTTAGCAGCATTGATGAATGGTTGCAGAAGGTAGTTTTCTATTGAATCCAAATATTCACAAATATCCCTGTGTCTCTTGAGATAAGAAAGGAGCTCAGAAAGGTGCTCTGTTTCAGAACACATCGTTCCACTTGATCTAATCAGCCACAGCAACAAAACAGATACAGAAAATGCCAGGTTTCCCATTTGCTCTGAGATATGGAGAAGTGAGAGCAGAATGGGAAGACTGATGATGCACAGAAACATCATGAACTCAGACTGTCAGATGTGCTGAGCTGAAACATTTAGCCAGACAAGCATGTTCTTGTTTGATGTTTCCTCATGCCTGCTGATTACAGAGAACCAGCCAGTTGATAATGCAAGGTTGAAAGCTGAGTCCAGGGGAAATAAGTAGGACAAGAGGTGAGGAAATGGTGCTCTAATCTCATATTTGCACTGAGCAAACTCTTGAGCCACATTTACATCCTCTCGTCATCAGAAATGTGAGGCCCAGTGTCTAGAAACTAGAAAACAGACTATGAACGAGATGCTGACAACAGCTGAAATGAGAGAGAGAGAGAGATGGGGGGGTGGGGGTGGGTGATAGGGGGGGTTGCTGGACCACTTGAGTGGAACTCAACTAACTGCAAAGTAGGATAGATCTGAGTAGGCCACACATTATAACACTTATCAGTTTAATTCATGAATATTAATATAATATTATTTAATATTAATACTGGCTACATTTTTTCTTTATTTTGACCAAGTAAAATTCAACTATAATTATTATAATGATTGTTTCAAGGAGAAGAGGATCATGTTGCTGTGTTTGGGAATTGGTTTGGGATTTGGGCTTCACACGTGAACCACGAAGTCTCAAACAGCAAATAATTGAAGAACATCTGACGTGCCCTTTAGATCGTAGTGATACTCTATTACATCTATAGTCATCTATTGCATAACTCCAAACAAATTTGATGTATGGCCCATAGGCACACATGATTTCTCTGTTTTGCTAAGTGCCGAATATGTCCTATGGAAATTTCCATGGACCCATATGGATATCATATTGACAAAAAAACAACAACAAAAAAACATGTGTCTACTTCATACATGACCAGTTATCAATGTATCTGCATGACTGATTTATGCACGTCAGTCCATAATTATGTTATTTATGGATAATAGATACAGGTTGCATTAATAAATAGATTTAAACTCTTGCTAAACAAGCTTGTAGATGCTGTTTGTTATCGTTAATGGCAACACAAGGCAAGAGGGCTTCCAAATAAGGTGCACTAACCCTCCACTAGGCTTGTGATGGATGCCAGACTCCAAAGATGTAATGTTTATTATTTTACACTCACCAATGCAACAGCTAATCGGTGAAGTGATTGTAACATCTAGCAACTGTGACGCTTTTTAAGGTAAATAGTGCAGCCTCTATTGTGAAAGAAGTGCTGGTTTGATTATGGCAAATCAAAAGTCAAGGTGTCGAGAGGGAACTGCATTCCAAGATTCATTCAGAGCATGTTTAATCATGATTTAATTTAGATTTGAGCTGCCAAACATCTCACTTTTATAAGCTGGGTTCTATATGAACAAAGTGAAAACAAAGTTTTAATAGTTGTATGAGCAACTGGGAGCAATTTTATTACCTAAGTTTAATCAAATGCTGCCTACAATATATAAGACTTTCTTTGATGTTCTCAAGTAATTATTTGCAGTGTGCAATATGGCTGCGGTATATAGTGCATTTATTTCCTTTATAGAGATTCAAAAACCAACCTGTGTACCCATTTGTCTCCCTCTTTACCTGGCTCTCTGCAGAGGAAAGAGTAAAAGCCCTCTGATTTCAGCATAATCAGCAGTGAGCCCCATCCGAGCAGCACGGCAGAGAACAGCAGGCTTTCAATCACCGCAGTTATTGCCATCCACCAGCGCCTGGAGAAAGCTGTGGCCAGTGAGGGAGCCATGGCTGAAGGAGATGGTACAGTTGCTATTGGGAATACAGAGGAAATCCCCTTAAACTTTGGTCTGTCCTGAAAAAATGTCCATAGAGAAGAGAATGGCGGTGGGACGTCTGTTATTTAACATTGAATAATAAAATAATAGTATTACATTATTAATACACTATTACATATACACACATTCATGCATATACAATATTGCATTATTATACTATTATATTATTATTATAATGCCAGTCATTACACACAACATATAGAAGTATAACGTTTATTTGTTGACAGTTTTTTATATCCACAACTCTTGCCCAACATCATTTTAATCCAGTTCCTTTGTCTCACTAAGCTACAAAACAGCTCAACAGAAAACAGCTGAGTTCCAAAACAGCATGTTGTTGACTGAAGCCCCGCCCATTTATCCACCACTAACCCCGCCTTACTATCGTCCGATTGGCTGTGGAACGTTTTCGTCTCCCCTCATTGGGTGCCCGAAAATAACAGATTCAGAGCGCAGCTCCACGTGAGACCAAGATCCAGCCGGTTCGAACCAGTGCGGCGCGAGCCAATCGCTTTGTGCTATGATATCTTTGTGTACAATCTTTCTCACCACAGACATGAGAAGTGACAAATACGTAACAAAATTCGATTAGATTATGTTCGTTACCCACAAACGTCATATATTAAAAATATTAAAAAATATATGGTTTAATACATCATATTTAATGCAGTAGGTCACAAGCGCTTCATAAAATATTTTAATCATTGTGAAAATTTTGCTCTGGTTTACTCGTTGAATGAACTGTCTTGATTTACACGCGCTTGCCTAATGTTAATAATCCTGTATCCTGCGGAAAACGAGCTGCCCTAAAACTGGTCTAAACTGGACATGCATCATCAGTGCCTCCGCCTGTGTGTGCGTGTGCGTGTATGCCCCTCTACCCATTGCTCCTTCCTCATGCATATACAGAGCTCAGCTGTTCACAAGGAAGCTGAATAACAGACGCGTTTAATGACTTATGGTTATACGCTTCTCACTATTGTTTCTGCATTAGGCTATAACTGCTCGCAGTGAAAATGCCCTCATAGTAAATAATGCCTTATATAAAGAGAGCTTAAGTACACGCAGTTCTTTCCCACCATGCATCACATAATACTGCCAAAAAACACATTCTGGTGGCAGTTGTAAGTAGCTCTGTTCACGGTACAGACACGGAACAAAGTTGTGCATAAAGCACACACTCAGCATAATTTATTAATTTCAACAAATTCTCAGTTCATATCTGCAAAAGCATGCACTGAAATGATTAAATACAGTTAATTAGAACGCTGATTGAACGTATCTAATTTTTTTGTACAAAATTAAACCAACAGCACAATCATTATATATATATATATATATATATATATATATATATATATATATATATATATATATATATATATATATATATCCATCCTCATATGTCAAATTGCTATGTTTTACATGAAGTAATACAAGATCAACAACTAGCCTATAACACGTAAACTTACAGCAGAGCATCCCTATAATGAGTTATACTTACAGCACCAGAGACCTTCAACGAATCTTCACTTCGGCTCTCTCGAAATACAAAAATGTATTTAACACCTTCTGATGCCAAATACCCTCTTTGCCTTGTATGTTCATCAATGTAGTTTCCAACATCTCTTATTGCCGTTTTTATATTTGCACCTCTTTGCTTCACACAAACAAGCAAACTTCCCCATTGGCTGCTTTCTGAGCTAGAGATGAGAATAGCCAATCAGAGGGCTGCTAGGATAATTTCTATACATAATTTTACATTATATTTTCCTCCTGTGCAAAGACAACTCACTTGCAGAGCAGAGGTTTGAAACCTCCATGTCAGTTTACCAGGTCTTATGCTGTTACGGGTCATGCAGCTAATACCATTTTACCATTTCATTCCTTTCCTGACTTATTCGAAACAAAGAAAACTTTCCTCACGCGCTACTTCATGATTGGAACATCTCTGATAGTAATGGTCAAACTGAGAGACACCATTGGCACCAATGCAAAAACACAGACAGACTGGTGTACTAAACGTGTAACATATGGTAAATGTAAGTGCCTATAATGTCTTATATCACACGATTGTATTAATGTGGGGGAAAAAAACTCAAGTAATTTGGTGTCTTAGTATCACTTTAGCACTGTTTCCAAGCTTCTGAAGTCAACTGTAACTGTCAGTTAATCATTGGCCATTCGCAATGTAGAAATAATAAAATAGCTCATATGAAAGGTAGTAGCCTATTATTTAATAGAAAGTGATCAAATGGACAAAGCGCTTTGTTCAGTTGTGTCTCGTCTACTCGTTACAAATCACTCAACCGTAGGAAACAGGAACCACAGGAACCGTGTCACAAAACATCGCGTCGGCATCTGGTGGTTTATATGAGTAACTGCAACTCAATTACACCGAGGGAAGTAGCCTACTATATGGGGGTTTATTGTGATCAAATATTCCCCAGTTGCCAAGTGAAATTTGGTATGCTTTTCAGCACATTTTATGTCATGCTTTCCATCCACTGTTCATATAATAGGGTGTATGATGCTTCATTATTGAGCTATCTTTTGCAGCTATACAAAGTAGGCTACATACTAAGTATACCGTCTGTAAGCAATGAAAATAATTCATTCAATAACATGGCAGAATGACACACACACACGTGAGAATAAACATGTACAGTAGGCTTTTCACATCAAGGCAGTAGGTGTGGAATCAGACACCTGCAGCAATGCAATTTACTGTAGGAGAAATAACATATCACAGACTCCATTGCATAACGTAATGAAATCTGGAGAATACATTAAATGCAAGGGCATAGATTCCCCCCTATATTTATAACATGATCAATGGGAACATGGGTAAATGCCTCACACTTCACTTAAATGAGTTTACTGAACACTCATTTGTACATTACATTATAGTTTAAACGACTGCTTAATAACACTTGTACTCTGCATCGTTAGTATTATTAAAATTAAAAAAAATGATACATGATAAAACAATGCATGAGCAATTTGTTACTAAAACTTTAACCTTTCTGCAAATACAGTATCACTGCAATGACTTCTTACTCTAGTGCTATATTTTCACATGTATAAGAAGTTATACATTTAAGATAGACATATGTTTTGAACACTATTCTTATAGTACATTGGCGTACAAAGCAACAATATAATTAATATAGGAAGGCTGTGTTCATAATGAAATGTTTTCTTTTGTTTAAACAGTTACAACACTTATTGTGATTTTAGTGAGGTTAATCACTGATATTATAGTGATTTAGTTGATTACCTTGTCAGCTTAAAAAGCATTGACTAACCAAAGTACAACATATGACCCTCTCTGTTTTTTGTGTAAGTTACACGTACATTTTTAGTTCTGTATAAAAAGCATGCAAAGTCTAGATGCAAAGTGGAGCCCTGAGCTCTGCCTATAAAAAGCCCACAAAAATGGGCAATAAACCATAGCAGAGATTGATTGTGGCACTATAACAGGAAAACTGGAAAGAAACACTAGAGTGCAAGTTAAAAAAGAAAGCTTCAGTCAAATATATAAGCTTCAGTCAAAACCTTTAACAGATTTGCTAATGAAAAGAAAGCAATTCATCTTTCACTAAATAAATTCTAGCAATTCATTCTTTAGGGGAAGTGGTCTAAATAGTCTAAAAGGTATAAAGTGCCTGAATTATTGTAGACAGTTCTTAGTACATTCATGTTGATAAATTCCAGTGGTATGAATTCAATGTACCATACAAAAACGTAGCGAATTCTCCATTAAAATTCAGTAGAGGGAAGTAGTAGCCTGAGTGGTTCTGTCAAACCTGGAAGGTCTGGCTAAGTTCGGACATGCCATATAAATAAGGCACAAATAGTAAAAGTAGTATGCCATTCCGAACTCAGCTTCTGCGTCCATTAAACATATGCATTCCAAGTAATATATCAGGACCAGTGAGCAACTGTATGAGTCATGTGTATGAGTGACTGCTGTACCAGGCAACCGATGAATTGCAAGAAAAGCATGATCCTTAACATTCCTCCCTGGTTTGTTTGTTGTGGCTCAGTCACAAACTTTAATGTCAAGATTAGGTCTGCTCTTTGCAAATTCTCTCAGCTTCTTGACACCCTCATTGGAAAACTTGTTGTCAAACATCCTGTGATGAATAAAGACAACAAATGGCACACAATCACTACTCTATACAATCATGTATAGATTAACTCAAATAAATTAGATATAAATGAATCATACCACAGGTATTTTAATGTAGTGTTCTCCTTTAGGGCCACCGTGAGGAGTTCAGCTCCTTTGTCTGTTACATGGTTGCCACAAAGTCTATAGAATGCACAATGATAAAACACACACTGAATGGCATAAAAACATTGCTAGCTTCAGTGATTAATAAGAACCAATAGGAAATGTAATATAAGGTTCTCTGGAATACTTGTTTCTTATTGGTCAATCGCTGCAGTCAAATATTTTGTATAAAGACCTCTACTGTATAATTGACCATTGTCTCTGGCGACCAATGTCCTACACAGCTACGCTAGTATCACTTCTCTCAGAAAACTTTGTGGTCTCTTTGTTTCTCATATAATACAATAATTTAAAACTCGAATTACTGTTTTTATATGCAGTATAATTAGCCTGATCACATTGTCAGGGTTTATTTTGCGATATGGCCAGCTGTTAATTTTCCCTACTCCAACATCAGAGACATTAAAGCTTAAGACAAGTCTCCTTCACCTGACATCTGTCAAAGTGCGATTTGTCCTCAACAATTCTGCAAGAAAGCCAACTCCAACATCTCCAATTTTATTGATGGCCATTCTACTGAGACAATGACATTGTAGGTTACAGAAAACAACACAATACAACATGACATGACCATTTATTTGTGTACGTACTGTTTTACATCTGTTTTCTCATTGGTTACCTGAGGTCAGTCACAGTACGATTTTCTTTTAGTGCTTCTGCAAGAATCTTCAGGCCCTCACAGCCAAGCCCTGTCGCGACCACCCTGTGTTAAACATATTGTATATAGTCAAAAGTTCACACTTTCAGCATGATTTTTTTTGGAACATTTCTTTGAGCAATTTGTTGTGGCAACTTACCACAGCTTCTGAATGCAACAATCTGGATTTTGCAGAGCAAGGGATAGCACAGCTGACACCTCTGGGCCAAGAAGATTCTGTTCCACACTTTAAACAAAGGCAACACAGTTAATATCACAAAGCACAATTATTCAAAAGGATAGTTCACCCAAAATTAAAATTCTACTATTATTTACTTCTCATGTGGTTCAAAACTCTTATGACTTTCTTTCTTCTGAAGGAGATATTTGGCAGAATGTTAGCCTCAGTTACCATTCACTTTCATTAAATGGAAGACAAAACAATTGCAATGAAAGTGAGTGGTGACTAAGGCTAACATTCTGCCTAATATCTCCTTCACATTCTGCCAGTGGCAACTACTTAGACTACAGGGGAAGCAGTTAAAATTAAAATGGTTAAATCATTAAAATTGCGCAACAACATGTATATCAAATTGCATATTATCTCTGTATAATTTAGACTATTGTTACAGTTCAATATTTTAAATAACAAAACTGCAATACATTCATGACATTTATTCTGTTGATGTTATCTGCACGATTATGTCCATCGCAGTTAGCGGACGCACGGCCCATAGAGCCCCACTGAAGCCGTATAAGGGAGATACGTGTCCCATTGAGTTCAATGGAGCAAAATATCGATGTTCATTAGACAAGAGGCTCTAAACTAATCATTTTGGGTCCTGCCTGGATGCCGTGCATCTCTAAAAATTGATGGGAGTTTCATGAGGGCTATTTGAATAAGGTAAATTATCTGATTATTGATTGGACAGTGGGCTTTTTAATCAGTGTATTTTTATCCCGCCTGGAAGCCTATCTTCTCTATATGATGAATTGTCGCGCTCTCAAACGTTCTGCATTCTGCTTAACATCAGCCAAATTGGTTTGAACTACATGAGGGCGAGCAAATGATGACAGAATTTTCATTGTGGGTTGACTGTCCCTTTAAGAGTGCCATAGCAGATTTTGACCAATTATATCTTATGTTTACAGTACCTGAGTGTTGAAAAGAGAGGAAGAACTGGTAAGAGCCTGCGGAGCCCATCAGCATTGAGTCCTTGTGCATCCAGTTTTAGAAACTGCAGGTCTGGGCTTAGCTGTAAAAGGAAAGCCAGCTCGCTCCACTCACTGCTCACAGAGCCAGACTGATTTGAAGCCTGCTGTGAAAGGAGTTTCATCCAGCCCTGTAGCCGTTGTGACAAACCAGGGTCTTGGGCCTCGTAAAGACAGTGACACACGTTGACCTGCCTTTCAGGGCTGAGGGTGGAGCTCTGAAGCTGGGAGTGTAACAGACGGAGGAGGAAAGGTGGAGTTGGATCTGGAGAGTGTGTGCATAAGAGAAGATGTGTCCGTGGTCCATCAGGGAAAAATCCATTTAAGATTAGGCGAGTACTAGGGACCAACAGACCGCACACAAACCTGTGTAAGAGTGTACATTACAGGTGAGTTATGAAATGAGAAAACACAAAAACCTTAATTTATTGATAGAATAAAGCATTAAAGAAATGTTCTGGGTTTAAATAAAGTTAAAGGAATGTTCTGGGTTCAATACAAGTTAAGATCAATCGTCAGCATTTGTGGCCCAATTTCAATAACCACAAAAATTTCTGTAAAACAAAAGCAAAAATCGAGGTTACAGTGAGGCACTTACAATGGAAGTGAATGGGGCCAGTTTTAGGAGGTTGAAGGCAGACGTTTTATGCTTATAATTTTATAAAAGCACTTACATTCATTCTTCTTTAAATCATGTGTTATTTGAAATGTAAAGTTGTATAAATTGTAATTTTTACAGTCATTTTAGGGTTTGTTGACATTACATCGTCATGGTAACAAAGTTGTAAAATTGGCTATAACTTTACAAAAAAAAAAAAAGGTTAGTAAGTGATTTTATCACACTACAATCATGGTTACATGCATATTGTTTATGTTTCGTGGCTATTTTAATGTTAAAAAATTTACCCCCATTCACTTCAATTATATGTGCAACACTGTAACTGTGATTTTTTTGCTTTTTTATTTTTTTTATTTAAGAAAAGTTGGTACAAGTCAAAATTTATTTTTGTAGGCTTAACTTGTATTGAACCCATAATATTCCTTTAAGCTCAGTCAACACCTAATAATGTTAATTTGTAAATCTTATCTATCTATCTATCTATCTATCTATCTATCTATATATATATATATATATATATATATATATTAGGGCTGTCGATTTAACGTTTTACATTTTTTAACAAAAATTTACGCATTTAATCGCATGCCCCTGGACCATAATAAGGAAGATTCCTGAGAAATGCAAGCTTGTAGTACCACCTGATATACTCCAGAGGGCAGTAAGTGAAATTTCAGCTGTATGAGCTACACGCATTTTATACATTGAAGAAAAGACTTCAGTAGGCAGAACAACACAGACATGCGTTACGTTCTTGCGTTCAAAACACTCGAAGGAGTGCAATTGCGATCTAAGGGATCTCAAGATGTGTTTAAAGGTTGAGTATTAAACTATATTTAACTTGACACAGTGACCTAAACATTTTATGTTTATGACACAACACACCCGAGATGCTACACAAGTATGTCTGACGCAGGTGTACATTTACAGGTCCTTAAACAAGCCCTCATAATAAATCTCCAACTTATTGACAAATTCACTTGTGAAATGGATTGCTGTGAACTGTATGACAATGACATACAGTCATATATTGACTTATGATCAATAATATGGTAGTAAACAATACATTGTATTCTAAAGTCGCTTTTTGTATGGCCTTATCAATGATTAACTCTTCTGCCACAAGAATGTAATGCATTTTAATGATCTGAATATTTTTTATATTATATTATAATTTTTTTATATTTAAAGAACTATGTATAATTATATATTGATATAAATATGTATAATCATTATATATTGAGCAAATATTTGTATATGCGATTAATCCCGATTAATTAATCGGGAGACCATGTAATTAATTCGATTAAAAATTGGAATCAATTGACACCCATAATATAAATAAATAAATATATATATATATATATATATATATATATATATATACATATATATAAAAAGAGCATAAAATGCAGGTACATTAAGGCACTTACAATGGAATTGTAAGGGGCAAATTCTTTAAACATTAATAAGTCCATAAACATTAAAAAACTTATCGTTTCAAAAGTATAGTCCCGAGACATAAAAAATTATACATGCAAATATGACTTTAGTGTGATAAAATCTCTTACTATCATTGTCTGTGTATTCAAGTTATATTAAAAAATACAACTTTGTTGCCTTGATGCCATAACGCTGGTAAACGCTATAAGCGATTTTTTTTCCCACACTAAAATCATTTGTAACATATTTTATCACACCAAAATAATCTTAGCATGTTTAAGGTTTATATCTTGAGGCTATACTTTTAAAACAGTGTGTATTTAAATTTTTATGGACTGGCCCCATTCAGTTCCATTGCAAGTGCCTAATTGCAATCGTGATTTTTGCTTTTTTATTTGAATAAACGAGGTATGAGCACTGATCTATATAGATCAGTGGGTATTAGTTGAAAATACTGTATTTCCTTTCAGAGAGCCTACTCAGTTCTGATTGGTCAGATGTCACAGCCTGTTGTGATTGGTCTACCACTTTGTGTAGTGTTTGAGGGCGGGTCAAAGCTGTTTGCAAGCAGCTAATGAACACCAGAGTACAGAAAGTAACGGTCACTGCCAGCTACACGCAACGACAAAACGACCTCATACCAGTCAGAGACAGAAATAGCTGAACACTTGTCTTTTCAATGTAATTTGGTGTATTCATTCTGGAAGGATGCATTTAGCTGGATGCAACAAAAAATACCTGCATGGGAAGTTGTTAAATTTGGTTTATTAATTAAGGATAAAAATGTATCATGTTATTAATAATTTATTGCTTTTGTTTAAATTTTACATAAGCAAATGTACAATTTTCTAAATTCCTCCTTGATTACTTGCTTTTAAAGAGGAATCTTCAATGTATTTAGAGACAATGAGTGGGATGAAAAGTCCCAAAGCAAAATATCTGTATTCTTTGTTGAAGGATTGGTTTTGTAATCTCCTACTCCCCTACTTTATTTTTTGTTTATTTTACTTATTTTTGTAATGTATTGTTTGGTATGTTGTGGAGAATGCACTGTTTAAATTGAATTGCAATTTCAGTCTTTGTTTGTAAATCTTTCAAGTATGACTGCCTTTCTGTTGATGTTCATACAAGAATAATAATTTAAAAAAAATTATAACAAAATAAACAGACCGGAAAAGGGTAAGTAACCAATGACATTTTAGTTTACAATCAAAAGTGCAAAGCCAAAAATAAAAGTGTTTTGAGCGAGCAAAAGCAGCAGATGAGATTAGATAGTGCAGGAGACTTTGGGAAATATTCTTGCCTGTGCTGTCAGGCATGTCCTCGCGCGCGGGATCTTCCCGTTTCCTCGTGCAGCAATGAACTAGGTCTACTGTGCGCATGTGCCTATAATGCGCGCGAAGGTTTAAAACGCGAGCGTCAATAACGCGCGCAGAATAATGGTTTTGAAATGCCTTCATACTTTAAACAAGTCTCCTTTAAACAAGACGGCCTTCGTTGGACAAACATTGTTATCATTGTTGATATGAGATCACGCCACTCTTTAACAAGCGCGAGTGCTTTGAGTAAGACGGTAACAAAGTCCATCTGGAAGGGAACGAATGTATGAGGTACATTTTAGGAGAATCAAGATAATAAGTGCCCAAAAAGGATACACCTCATGCATCCTCCTGTGAAAGAAGGTCGCACTCGAAGTGTCCTACTCGCTTTTCTGAAACGAGACAGCCTCGATTACGTATGCAGCCGACAAATGCCACCTCCGGAGGACGCAGCCTTCAAATGAGACATAGAATTACTAACGACTCATTTCAGGTGTTCAGAATCGGTTCTTTCTTTTGGGAGTCAATAACTCAATTTGTCGTGCACTTTGATTTTTGAAACTTTGCAGATTTTTTTGTTACATTCACAATCAGCTGCACTACATGAAAGGTAATATTTCAAAGACCATAATAGCTGCTCTTTAACTTGCACTGAACCCGGAATATTCCTTTCAAAACAGCAGGAAATGGGTGAATCTCATTAAAACAAGTCCAGGTTTTTACTCTATGAAAAAATATGTATTATTATTTTGCATTATGACATCATTTTCATGACAATTACAAACATAAAATTGTCCAAATCTCATTATTGTAATGTGTACATATCTTTTACTTGTGATAAATGTTTTGTTTGTTTGTGTATTCTCATTGGTGATTATCAATACTGTAATAAAGTGTTTTTACGACATTATTTAAATCCACATAAAGGCAGTACAATACTACCAAAACACTAACAAATAAATACTTCAAAAAAGTGATTTTTTAAATATGTCGTCTTCGACACCTAGTGTTGTGGATGCAGCATCTTTATAAAAATAAAAAAAGCCATTGCAGATATTATCAATTCACAGTCAGTCATGATCAGTTTAATCCAGGAGTTAAAGTGTTGAATAACAAAGAGGTTAATACTGAGATTAAGAGAGTAGTATTCGACTGGTCATGTGATTCAAACATGGCTGCCCCCATGAGGGGACCCTTGTAGAACTTACATGACCACAGTCTTATGTGATCTTATGTGAGTGCTCATGATTTTATACGTATGTTTGAAAATTACAATTAACTTATTTACGAATAAAACTTTTTTAATGAGGAGAAATTACTGAGTGCACATTTAGCATTTTCTGTTTCATATTAGAATAACAAGAATGGTTTGAATATGGTTAAATGTCATGAAAATAATTTCACAATGCAAAAATCTTAATAGTCCTAATTAACAGACCAATTTCTTCCTGTTGATTTGGGGTGATATGAGACCCGGACATGTACTGTATGTACCTGCAGAACAGATCCATGTGTCCAGACTGATGTCGTTCCCCACAACAAAGAGCCTTCTTTATGCATCTGCGGAAGAGACGGCGTGGTCTGCCAAACTTATGAACAGCTGACACCATTTGCTTACAAACAGACAGGAAATAGCGGCCTGTGGTTGATTTGAGGCCTGAAAATGGATCTGATCCTGAGATAGACTGAAAAACATAATAAAGTGCAGCCAAGAACTCTTGCACACTGGTGTGGATGAAGTGGAAGCCCTTTTCAAAGGTAAGGGAGGCTCGATCCTCTTTAAGAAACTCTATGAGGAATACCTGTGACAGCTTAGAACTACCCAAATTAAAGGAGTTAAAATCAGAGCTGTCAAAGATGAACCGTCTCTCCAACAGACCTTTGAAGGCCATGGCTCCCAAGCTTTTTAGAAAAGGCTTCATTTCGCCAAGGATGTGAGGAGCATGTTGGAGCCTGGTGAGATGGGAACACTCTGTACGCCCCTGCACATGGAACAGCAAGATGGATTTGACGAAGCAACAGTAGATGTCAGTGATGGTGACTGGTTTTGAGGTCTCCTGGGACAAGTTGGTGTTTGTTAACTCCTTAGGTCCCAATGAAGTGTTTCGTTGGTTTGCTTCCTCATTGCGTAATCCTCCTTTTGCTGGCCTGGCACTTACAGTGTCAAGACAAAGACATGAGCCACAATCATGCAAAGCAGTGGACACAATCCAGCAGAATGCCGGAATGTGGCACATAAGGAGAAGGGGTTTATAGGATGATACCGAGGCCCACACTGCAGCAGCAGTTTCAGGAGATTCACAGTTCTGCTCAAAGTATTGCTTCTGCTGAGCTACGGAGAAGCCCAGCAGACTGTAAAACTGACTGACCAGCACAGGAGGCACTTTGGAGACCGCGTGAGGCCGGGAGGTGAGCAATATGGACCCACCTGGAAGTAGATTCCCCTTGATCAAATTCACTACAATGGCTTGTATAGGCTGCACCCGCTCAGGATCTGAGCACTTGGGAGTATGTTCGAAATTAAGATGGTAACAGAATTCATCAAGTCCGTCTAAAATGAGTAAAAACTGTGCTGGGATTGAGGTCAGTAAATCTACCAGAATGGGTTTCAAGTGGCTGTAGTGATCAGTCAACAGCTCCTGCAAGCTTTGCTCCTGAGTTATAAGGTTCAACTCACGAAATGACAGAGATAGGACAATCTTGGTCGAGTTGCTTTCGGCAGCCCACTCTTGCACCAGCCGTCTCACTAGCGTGGTTTTCCCACTCCCAGCAAATCCGGACAGCATATTCACCCCACTCGTTATGTTAGACAGCAGATTCTCATACACGTCCCTGAAAACACAGCTCTCATCTTGTCTACCAACCTCATCCCCCCTTGTCCTGAAAGCATCACCCACTCCTGAGGCCTCATGCCGGCACTGCAAGGGTGATGCATAGCCAGTCTGTCTTGAGAATGTAATATCAGTCAAGCATCCAGTCACAGTCTGCTCTGAATTCGGACCTCTGATGCTTAGATAGTCCACTGCACAGTGCTGTCTAGCCAAGATGTCTTTGTGCTTTTTCAGTTGGTCTTGCTTGCTGGTCTGTCCTGATTTTGTTGCTGAGGCTGTTTCTTCCTGAACGCTTGGAAGCAAGTAGAGGAAAGCCCTGCATGATTCTTCACCTCTTCCATTGAGCACATCCAGAAGAACTCGCATGCACTCTCTCTCACCTTTGAGAGCTGAACCTCTAATGAGGCTGAGGTCTTCCTCGGTCACTGCACCCACGTTGAATAGCACGTCAAGAAGGCGCGTCAAGTGTTCACCGTGGTTATCCACAAGCTCCAAACGCCGCTGCTGAATCTCTGCGCTACATGGCCCTACAGCCATCACTGCGAATAAGCTGAGAACTTTACAACTCTTCTTCTTTATCTGAGAAGTTACCGGGGATAATCAATTACCGGAATAGTCGTTCCATAAATAATACTAATAAACTAACTTACAGACGCGCACCCATCATTCTCCTTGGACGAACGCATTCGCTTTTTTTCGATCTCAACAATCAACGATGCCGCATCTCGCGCAGAACGCCGTGTCAAGTTAAAAGAAACGCGTCTCGAGACACCGGAGTCCTGTTATATTCGTTGCGCTGCGTCTAACTTTCTTAGCGCAAGAACGCGTTTGTGGAGTCTCAATTGATAGTTGTTACCAACGAATGTGAAACTAACCTTTGCGATATAGTACGCCTACTGTATCATAAACATAATGGATATCTTGTATATCACATATTGAGTATGTGTACAAACTATAGTACATAAATATACCATTAAACCAAAACAAAGTGTGTTTAAAAACACGACGACAACCGCTATTCTATGCGTTCATTGCGTTGTCTTCTAAGTCACCTGATATTGTTTGGCAATAGTAGAATTTAAGAAGTATCTCCGCCCAGTTCTAACACGTCTCTGAATTTCCTTCTTTAAAGTAATGAGTAGAGTGAAACCAACAGAGATTACAATAAAGCCTGCATACTCATTTTCTTTCATCTGCATTATTTCAGCATTAACCTTAAAATACAAATTATAGAATAGTATAATATTGTAGTTATATTAGTATAATTGTTAAAGTCAATGGGAGAGTTTAAAACTTGAATGTTACGTTTTAAACTCTCCCAATGACTTTTGAAAATTATAAAAAATCCATCTACATCAATATTATCATAATTTATTATTATTGCCAAGAAATTTAACAGTAGGCAATAGGGATATTTTTGCAAGAGCTATTGCATTTATGAAATGCCAGTATAGTGTTAATTTCTGCCCTGCTGAAAAATAAACAGTTTAAAGGAATATTCCGGGTTCAATTCAATTTACCTTCCAAAAATGGACCTCATTTAATTTAATTGTAAAGTTGTTTTTTGTGAGATTACAGTGTTGTCATGGCATCAAAGTTTTAAAATGGGATAACATTTCAGATTGACCCATTCACTCCAATTTTAAGTGCCTCACTGCAACCAAGATTTTTTTTTTAATTAAAAGGAGGGATGAGTAAAAATAATTTTTTGTAATAAACATTATGCCACAAATGCTGACGATTTAGCTTAAATTGTACAGAACCCGTTATTTTCCTTTAAACCAGCCTGTGCTTTCAGTATGCTCAGGCAGGCCTATAACATAACCAGCATAAACCAGCAAACCATCTCAAGTTTTGTTATTCCAGCAAGGAGTATACATTAGAGAGATTAATAAGAAAGTGATACACAGAGATGCACAGATGCCCATTATCAGAAAATCAGAGAGCTGAGAAGTTCATGTTTTTAATCAGCTTTAATATGCTCAGATACATTGTCAGTTTGCTTCCATCCAAATGACACATTTCTTCCAGGTACTTACATTACACAAATAGTATAAAACAAAATCACAAAGTGTGAATTACATCTCAGCGCATTAAGAAACAGGTGGGCCAACAGTTTGTGTGGAGAGTATTTGGGTACTTTTTATAAATGTCAAAAAATATATTTTTTCTAAATACATTACATGCGGCACTTATCCTTACAACAGCATTTAAATAGTATTCTTACAGGGTTTTTTGTTGTTGTTTTGTTCAAAGCATATTTCCTCAGCTATGACACTTGTCATGGTAGGCACATGCTCAATATTTCACTGATGACCTAAAGGCTGATCACTCGACATCAAGGCAAAATCAAATAATTGAGCTATGAATGGATTTTAGGTGCCTGAATAATCCAATAGTGCAAGAAGAGGGTGTGGCAAATTTTAATCTCTATTTGGTTTGTGAACAGTAATATAGAATTGCTTTGTTACATTTTATCAACAAATACACAAACCTGCCTCAGTGACATAAACATACTGTAGATAACATACAACTTCCCCTATAATTAAGGCTATCAAAACCTCCCAATAGTTGACTAATTTTGAAAACCTTTCTGCTTTGCCACAAGGTTAAAGCAGTGCTAATGCAAGACATTGGCACTAATAGGAGATTATTATGTCCAGTGTATTAAGAGGACAAAGCCTGAGTAATTCACCTCTAGTGTATGAGGAAAGACCATTCTCAAAGTCAAACCTTTTGTCCATCACTGGATTTCTTCCCATTTCTACAGGAATTACTAACACTTTTCTCATCACAGAACATCAGATATACTCCTAAACGTATTCTACTTAAATAGCACATTTTGAGGCACAGATTTTAGGGCTTAGCAAAGAGATTTTTGCTGATCTATGTATCTCCAGTCCTGCTTGCTACCCCTATTTAACTCTCTGTATTGGTTTATCAAATTGCAGCATTATACAGGGTAATAAATGATGAATGAATCACAATGTAAATATATGGGGCTGGTTTGCAAGCATATCTGCTGTAATTGGATGCAGAGTAATCACTTTTTTCCATCAAGATATCTTTAAGGAACCTCCTTGTACATGACACACTCCCTCAATGCACATGGCGTACACTCTCTAAAAGTCCAGCCAAATTTTACTTTCCTCTTGAACACACCAACCTGTATTAATAACTTATTAGGCTCGTAAGAAATATTGTATGGAACAGCTAGAGTGGAACAGATTCATACATCTTTTTGAAGTCATCTTCTCCATAGCAAAACAAGTAAATAATACATTTCCTATGAACTTTTTGAGTTGTCAAAGCATTATTACATATATTATAATTACACTGATATAATCAAAGTAAAAGTGTATTGAAGTTCTGAGTAGGTTTGTATAACTTTATTCCTAGAAAAGTAATCATGGGTGAACGTAAATATAACCATAACTAACAACTACTCATTATGAACCCTGATTTTCCTTGTAAATGTGGCTGAGGTCACCTTCTCTAATGACAAATCTATATTCTCCAAATAATCTAAATAGAGACAGAGTGCAGGAAATATGCACACATATTGTTATTTCTTGGCTTCGATATCTAAAATCATAATATTCATAAAACAGTATTATTCCCCAAAAACATAAATAAGTTTGCTAGACTTTCCCAACTGAAAGTAGAGGCCTTTGGTGCAGCTGGCTGGCATCTGATTGGCAGAGAGAAGCTTTGCCTGTAGTCATGTGATTAATAAACTAAGGAACATATCAGAAATATCATGTGAGAACACAGGAAGTTCTTGGGCATGACTTGTCCATCATCTTGTGTTAAGGCGAGGGGCAGTCTGAAAAATATGATACTCTGTAAGTACACCTGTTGTTTGTGTTCTGGAACTCTATTTATTATAATTATTTCAAGAAGGAAAACAATTATAGTCTTTAATTTACTTCCTCAGCATGCAATACATATACACCACCAACATAAACATGCAATACTAAATAAAGACAGATAGATGGCCAGACAAGACAGACAGTTTGATAGACAGACAGACAGACATAGTCTGAAAGACAGACAGATAGTTAAGATAGACAGACATATAGATAGAAAGGTAGAAAGATAGATAAACAGATAGTCTGACAGACACAGATAAAGACAGACAGATTGATAAGAAAGGTAAACAGAGAGATAGATAGACAGATAGACTGACATACAGATAGATAAGAAATGTAGACAGACAGATAGCATGACTGACAGACAGACTGACAGATAGAAAAGATAGGCAGAAAGACAGACATGGTTAGATAAGGTAGAAAGCTAGACAGATAGTCTGACACAGACAGACAGATAGTTAAGACAGAAAGCCAAATAGTTAGTCAGTCAGTCAGTCAGACTGACAGATAAAGCGACTCACCACAGAAAGGTGTCCATTCTTAGCCTTGGCTACCACCAGATCTGAACCAGATGTAAAATCTATGATCCCTTCTTTGCCTTGTGCCACACTGAACGTTATGCTGTTCATGATACAGAGAATACATTTTATCTATTAGTCCATCTGTACAATGTCCATATTGTGTTATTAATCTAATAATTAAATAAACTGCATTCAAGGAAGTTTTTTTTTCTAAATCTCAGAAAATATATTAGTTACACTGTATGTGTTATTTTTACGGGGGTTCACAGGTACAAGCTCCTGTATGTACGGAGTACTATAGTGGCAAATGGGTAATTTTGCACCTTGAAACTCACCTTCCCTGGTTAATGTTAATGTTGTTGATCTTGTCAGCACAGATAGCCACTTTGGTTAACGTCTCAATGACATAATCATTTTGAAGCACCACATCACCCTGTGAAACCAATAAAATTCACATATTCACTTTAACTCTATAATGCATGTGGTTAAAAAAATTACATGACCGTCTACTTTTTATTATAATTTTACATGAAGCTGTCTTTTGATCTGACACACCAAATATTCTTCAATTAAGGAGTCTTCAACCATGTGAACCTGCCTACCTTTTATAAACGTAAGTTAAATATCTTTCAGATTATAAGAGAGTTTGCATCAATAACCCTAGAATGCATACATGGGTCCTCTATGGCCCATATATTTACTATGTATACAATGCATTTAGCACTAGTATTACATTTGTAATACATTCACTGTTTTAATTTTCCAGCTGTTATGAAATGAAATGTATGTTTAAAAAATGTTATGTTCACGTTTATGTGTTGTATGAAAATATAACAATTTGTTGTGTCAAGTGCATGACACTATACTCTTAATGGGGACAGTTCCCATGGAGCAACCCCATGGAGGTTAGATGCCTAGTTTACAGAACGGACACAATGGTAATAGCATCTGGACCACTTTTTAGTGTTTTTGAACATGCAACTTTTCTTTATTTAGTACGCCTCACCTCCGAACAACAAATAGAGTTACATTGAGTCATATAGCAATATAGAGTACATAAGGTTAATTTTCCTTGAAAAAACAAGTAGTTTTATAAAGAATAAGCATCCAGGTTTCACCTCGGTCTCTTCTGACTCTCATGCATTCTAGTGGTTAAAAGCAGTCAGTTAAGTGCTTTGGGAAAGACTCTGCCCTTGAAAATTTGACAAAGTTTAATCAATAATTCAACTGAACTTTAGACTCACTTTCTGCTTATTGTCTTCAGATGCAACATGGAGAACAAATATCCCATCACTCAGAGAGCTGACTGAAATCCCTACAGATAAAGCAGAAGTGGTTATTGTGTCACTCTTTTTGTTAACAAATTATTTTTTTAATTTTTTTTTTAAGATTCAGTGGCTCTTTCCATCCTTCCACCTCACCTTTCAGTGCACTGTAGTCAATTTGCTGTTTCAGCTTGGCCTCTTCCACAATGATTGCACTGTTGGCCGTGAGCAAGAGCTGTCGGTTGCGAGCTTTGTATCCCTTCCTGTCATACTTTGTCACTGGAACAGCATACTGTGAGGAGGAATGGAGGATGTTTAGATTATACTAACACATAATAACACATATGTTAGTATGAAACTGCTACATTCACCATATAGACTCATTTAAGAAACACAATATATATTTATACTGTAGAATCTTCTTTAACGGAATAGTTCACCAAAAAATGAAAAGTATCTCATCATTTACTCACCCTCATGCCATCCCTGATTTGTATGACATTCTTTTTTCCTCAGAACACAAATTGTGATTTATGAATATTTCAGCTCTGTAGGTCAATGCAATTGAAGTGAATGGGTGCCAAAATTTTGACGCTCCAAAAAGCACATTAAGCCATCATAAAAGTAATCCATCCGACTCCAGTGTTATAATCCATATCTTCATAAGTGATATGATAGGTGTGGGTGAGAAACATCAATATAAACATCAATAATTGTTCGCCCTGCCCAGTAGGGGGTGATATGCACAGAAAATTTGAATCACCACAAACACAAGAATGTGAAAGTGATCTGTTTATCACCCACACCTATCATTTAGCTTCTGAAGACATTAATTTAACCACTGGAGCCTTATGTTATTCTTATAACTTCAAAATGTTGGCACCCATTCACTTAGATTGTATGGACCAAAACTTCATTTGAGTTTAGCAGATGAAAAAGTCATACACAGCTGGGATGGCATAAGGATGAGGAACGGAAGAGAGAATTTGCATTTTTGGGTGACATTTTAAACTATCTATAATAAAATTACTTAATGATCTCATAAGCCTTACATAATGTAATAATGCCAGTTAAAGTTTTTAAAGACAGGCATAATTAAAATGTTACAGTTTTACTTTTTTTAAATGAGGGGCCCTAGGTCAGAAAAATATGATAAAGTTAGTTCCAGGCTCATCTACACTGCTAAGCAGAATTTGATGAAGAACCCCAAATTAGAGATCTAAAACACACAATTTCTTTAAGCAGCACAAAATTCAACACACCTTCATCTTCTCATTCCCGAGAGCCTGTATCACTTTAGGGTTGATGTCCTCCCCATCTTTTGAACACACACACAGAAAACAATCAGAATATACAAGGCAACAGAAAGTCAGTCTACATACAGTAACTGAAAAAGAGACTAAATACTCACTGAGCCTTGTGCCGACAAACAGCTTTGGCACACTTTGAGGGTAGTTATCCTTCTTGTCCTTAAAGACTTCACTTGCAACCATTTTCTGCTCCAGCTGCAATAACAGACAATAATTAATTTCCAAAAATCTATCAATTTAGTGAACAGTGATTGTAAAAAGTCTGTACTGATGAATTTAATTTAAAGATGCAGTGTGAAATTTTTGCACTATTCACAGTACACGTAACTGCAATCTTGTTGAGCGGCCCGACAATGCTGTTTTGTTTTTTAAATAATCATTATTTTTGCAATATCGTTTGGTGCTGCTAAAATTTCAAATTACACACTGCATCTATAACTGTGTTGATCATGAATCTGACACCTGGTGCTTCCACTCTGGGTTGATATTCTTGCAGTACTTCCACACCATGTTCTGCATGCACAACTTGCGGAGCTGCTCTGAAGCCTGTATGTAGAAGGCAGAATTTCTTAATTCAAGTCTAACAGTATGTTTGAATGTATAACTATTCATGAATGAAGTCTCACCTCGGTG
Source organism: Moxostoma hubbsi (assembly GCA_032164185.1). NCBI lineage: Eukaryota > Metazoa > Chordata > Actinopteri > Cypriniformes > Catostomidae > Moxostoma > Moxostoma hubbsi. The sequence goes on along the minus strand of JAVLUX010000030.1, from coordinate 25,102,439 downwards.
AGGGCAGGAGGAGGTGTCGGCCAACTCTTATCCAGGACTGTTTTGGGCAGGCTCTTGTGCAACTTCATTAGGAACGAGTAACGAACATAGTCCAGGAAGTACTCGTTCTCAGGGCAACGAGGCTGGTGACGGTAGATGAAGCCTTTGATGAACCTGCAATTGTTGCCACAGTATCATTAACAAAAACTACATGAAAAAATAAAAAAGGAAATAAATGAAAAAAAAAAAAAAAAAAAAAAGACTCCCAAACAAAAACTGGCAATTAATATTTTTTTTGGTTTAGATACATGGCGTGTTCTCACATGTGAAACCTTTACAACATGCTTTTATGAATCCTTAAAATATCATTAGATGCCACTAGCGGTAACATAAGATGACCCTGAGAAATGTAACAACATTAAACATACAGTATTTAAATGATACCGGTTAAAACAAACTTTGGCAGCCCTAAAATACTGAAACTAAAATAAAGAATTAATACACAGAAAAACTAAAACAATAAAACACTGGAAAAAACCTAGCTAAACTTTAACAGTCAGAGTGAAAATGAATGAAAACTAAACTAAATTGAAAGGACAAATTGAAAAATACAGAGAAATAAAAGCTAAAATCAAAAATAAATGATCCCACCACAGACTGCCCCAAAACAAAAGCTACAATCAGCGTCAGTAGCATCTCCTTTACTCTAGATTTAGATGTTTTACTGCACTGTTTTTTTTACTAGTCATGTCATGCAAACAGACCTGCGGATGGTGTCAGCAGCCTCTCTCCTGCGCTTTGCTTGCCTGCGGGCCAGAATACCTTTCCACCAGGCTTGAATCAGGATAGCTGTGGAAGAATGACAGAAGCAAAAATTTCAAGCATCAATTTTTACGATATTATTTAATTTATTTAAAACAGCACTTCTTTTTTTTTTTTTTTTTAGACCTTACCCGATTGTCGCATTTTACAATATTTCGTTTTTTGACTGTAGCCCTTCCAGGATGACTGCAGTTTGGTAGCTACAAGGGCAGGAAGAAGAGTTTGAGGTGGTTAGAGTTAGGAGATCATCCAGTATACCAAGATATGTATGCTATCAAAAATGTACCAATATGAACTCGTACCAAGACTGTGTTTTCTGACTTCAAGAGCATCTTCGGTAGCAAACAAGGTTTTGGGGAAACGGATGAAGATTTTGGTCCTTAAAAAAAAAAAAAAAAAGACATGAAAAGTAATTTTTCTGGTAGCACATAATTCAAATAAAATAAAAAAATTAAAACTTAAACACAAAATTTAAATTGGCATTTAAAAACTGATGTCTTAACCAACCGGCCGAGTTTGTACTCCTCTGGTTTGTAGCCGAGGTGCTTGACGAGCATGGACACTCCATCGATCAGACGACCGTCCCAGTTGGGCCAGGTTTCTGGACACAGGGATTTATACCTGAAAGAAAAAAAATACCAGTGTAACACTTATCAATTAACCACATTTCAAAAGTTGAAGCAACAATCACTGTTTTTTTTTCACATATTGCTTGTATCCTTGTACCCTAAAGGATACAAGCTGACATCCTCAGGAAGTGCAAAGCTTTCAAAAGAGGATTAGAAAGTACAAAATACACCAGAGTTTACAATCATAAGCACATCTGAGCGAGAGCCCTGCTGGAACAGCTGGCGACCATCAGATATGACCAGTTCAAACCAGTTAAAAAAATATTTCTGTTTACTATTATTAAGTATGTTTTAGGCACTTTCTTGCTGGTTATGGAGCATGGCTTCACTGGCCAAGCTAGGTATACTTGCAACAATACCAACTTGTGCCAGTAACGGACCAGAATTGCCAGTCAGAAACCAGTTAAGATCATCTTGGAATTTAAGCTGGCCCAGATGCAGTGATAGGGCTGGGTGATATGACGATATACTGTATATCGTGTGGATGATATAAAGTATCAATCGATAGAGATTTTGTATATTGCGATATATAAATATCCATGTGTGCAGCACATGGGCATCTATCAGAAGGCATGCTTCACGTCAGACTGAAACCAGGCTTGAGGGGGGAATGTGGCCGGTAAAATTGGCGCTTGCTGGTTTAACACCAGATTCCCTTAAGGAATTATGCAGACCAGTCAACAACGCAAACGCGGCCAAAAACTTGTTGACGATTCTTAGTGCTCCACCTCATGCAGCAGTCCACCATGATCTGACACTCTGCTGGGACAGCGTCACTCTGTGATCAAGACACCCGAATCATCTCTTTAACATGACGAGGTGCGCTTGACTACATCGCACATCTGTAGCTCCCTTACGACTTATATTTGACATTGTAAAATTATGTAATATTTTCCTTGTTACTTTTCTTTGAAAAGATCTTGAGTTTAAGAGAGAAGTTTATAATAATATTAGTCAACAACATATCAGACTGAAAGGTGGCATAATGTGAAATTGAGTATTATGCTAAGGTTGATTTAAATCTCTGTTTATTTTATTGTTTAACTTTGATTGTTTGTCAAGTTCTAAATAAGGAGAAAATGATATATACTAAGAGGAAGAACTTTTCATTAATTAAGTAATTATTTCACTGACTAGATTTTCCAAAAATAGGCATTGTAATACAGTTATTTATTATGTTCATTTTTATTTGTTTTCCAGAAGAAAAAAAAATACTATATCACGATATATATTGTTATCGTGATATAAAATTACTCCTATCGTGATATAACATTTTGGTCATATCACCCACCCCTAGAGTGATATACTAACCTCTGCAGAAATGTCTCGTAGCGACGGCGGTATGCAAAGCCAGCTCTCCTCACTCGAAGGTTCTCCATAAGACCAAGATATTTCACTTGGTGCCTGATGAGGACCTCATCAAAACGCCCTGTGGTGAGAGGTATAGATATAGTGAGTGTCACAAAAGTTACAGGGGTTAAATTGGGACAGAACGGACCACCGTTCCAGTACACTCTAACTTCTACTTCGTTTTACTTGCAGCCTGAACCATATTTGCAGTCACTGTTAATTTAAGAGCAAATCATGTTTCTGCTTTGTTAGAGGGCATTCCAGTCATTACACGCTGGTAGTACAGGAGAAAGCGCAGTATGAAACATGAGCATCAATGGATGAGAGAAGAGCACGCATGCACAAACTCACAAATTTAAATCTACTCACTTGCGAGGTAACCAAACTTTGTATAATAAATGCGATATGTATCTTATGTATGATTTACCCCCTATATAATTTGTATTTATTTTTTTTAATCCTATTTTCTCTTTATTTATTTATATTTATTACAAAATAAATATTAAATTTTTTCAGTTATTCCTACTTTTGGTTATAATTGGGTTCCCCTACAGTTCTAGACTTAAACAGAACTTTGGGTCACTTTATGTTGTTTTTTTTATATTTATAGTTATTTTTCATATATAACTTGAAAACAGTGCCAAAAAGTATCATGGCATTACCATGATTTTGTGGGCATGGTAACATGTAACATGGTAATAATACCATGATTTTTTATGCACCTTGGATATCTAAATAAATACCATTGTATATGAATATGGCAATCATTTAATGCTATGCGCTTACTTTATTATAACATGATTGTACCATGAAAATGGTTGAAAGGAATGGGTTCACACAATGAGAAAAATCCTTTCTAAGGTTAAGCTAAACACAACAAGTAATGACAAGAGCTCACAAACCTGCTTGCTTGGCATCGTTAGGTTTGATGCAGCGCACGTAAGACGGGTCCTTAGACATCAGGATTTCCATCAACTTCGCCAAGCTGTTCTTGAACTGTGTCGCTGCCTGGTCGCAGCGAGTCAAAGGAGTGAGGAATAAGAAAGACACAGGCAGTGAGATATCAGTCAGAACACAAGTCCCAGTGTTCAGGTCTGGCCAAGCAGTGACAATGTGGGAGAAGTTAGCAGTCAACAATGCAAGCAAACAACTAAACAACAGCAGCCCACCCACTCTCTGCCAATGGGGTTCTGCAGTGTGGGCAGTTTGGGGGTGGGGATTCAGGGCATTCCTCACAGTGTGGGTGATAAGCAGATTCTCAATCTCATGGACAGAGGCCAAGTTTCTTCAGTTTATGTAGAAGTACTGCTATGAATGTGGATTTGAGGTGCCTGATTCACAAATAAATAATTATTTCGCATTGGATGATTGGGTCAAAACGATTCAAAGTGTTTGTAAATCCCTCAATTGTGAGAGAGAACTTTGTATGAGAGTAAAAATGTGTGGTGAATGACATGTAGGGACCATAAAAAAGCACAACAGTCTGTACAGTATATCTGCTTGTCTGACCAATGGGAGAGTGCTTGGGAAACCTGTTTGAAAACAGATGTTATTTCTGCCATTCCTTTAGGTGGGACTAGTGACACAGAAAATACACACTTCACCATCAACAAAAAATGTATGTTACTAGGGCAGGACGATATCGATGATAAACTTTAAAATCATTTTTGATATTTAGCTTATGCTCTACATTTAGACGATCGGATCAGGTACGTGTCACTAAAAACACAAGCAGTTCAGCAAAGTTACTATATGCAGACAACTAGCTTGCTGAATCACAGTCATTAATTCAGCCAGTTAGGAAGTATTAGCTGGCTAGCCGCTACCTAGCCCTGCTGTCATGTAAACCAATAATGAGGCTATGTAGCCGCTAACTAGCTAGCTAGTAAGTTATCTGGCTAATATGAAATCATTGTGCACTGAATAAGACATTACTGACAATGCAATACAGCTAGCAACTGAACACAACAGCAATCCTGACATCAACACTATTGCTGTCTATTTATGTACTATTTAGTGGGCATAAAGACTTTTTAGGCTACAGCAATTATGTCATTAACGTGCGGGTTAAGTAGCTGACACACGTCGGGCCAAAACCAGGAAGAAAGACATTGTCGGAAATTTGAAATCTAAAAGTATATTGTTCTAAATAACAATATCGAATGATATTTAACAAAATATATACAGTAGTAATAATATGTTTTGCCATATCGCCCAGTCCTTTATGTTAATACAAAAATTGGGTAGAATTTGCAGCACAGGGACAATTTAAGTGAATCAGTTTTTTGAAACAAACTGATTGGAAGAACCAGCTCACTAAAATTAATCAGATTTCCCAACACTAATGTGAATTCTGGTTAAATATGTCAAAACATAGAGAATAAAAACACAACAGGGCTTTACCGTTTCAGGGCGCTTCTTGTCTGTAAGCTCTTCCCGGTCAAAACACTGAGTGAGGATTTTATTTTCGGACATGCACATGACCTGTACATACAGACACATATATATATACACATCATTCAGGCAAACAGATTCAAGCCACTATAATAAAAGTTTGAAATTCTAACAAAGAGGTGGTGCGTTTATCTTATTGTATATTATTTTTTTCTGGGCCTACTCCCTCACCTCCTTCAGGTTTCTGAAAAGTAGATCATTGTTCTTGTCCAGGAAGCCTAGAAGTTGGAAAATACACATTGACGTCAGTCAGCGCTCAGCCTGGGAAAATGATGTGGGCATAAGAACCCGCTCTTGTTCAACGACTGCTTCACTCTCTCCATTTCATAATTTTTCCCTGACCTCTATCCAATAACTCACCATTCACATTGTAGTTGACTTCTCCTGCGTAGTGAAGCAGCCTGAACTCTTCACGACCCATCACTTTGCGGGTTTTTCCATCAGCCAGCTTGTGACTGTAATATAGTGCAGATGCAGGTGCATAAATATCATGGGTATAGCTTTAAATGTGCTCAGGATACGATTAACATATAATAATTAGTCTGAATCATAAATACACATCTTTTCTAAAGGGATAAAGGCTTTATTCACACAAATCTGATTACTATAGTAATGGTGTCAGAAAAGAGGACAGAAAACATTCAATTTGTCCTCTGCTCATGTTTATCATGACATATTGTATCTAAAACCACTGATTCATTCCCTCATTTACTATTCATAAAGTCAATGTCACAAAGTCTGCTATATGAGGAAAGAATAAGCTAAATGAGTATATTCTGTTAAAGCTCTGGACAATATATAGTACACTTTATATGATGTTACATATGCATTGCAACCCTAATTATGAAAATAAACTACTTCCAATACATCCTACATCCAATTGGACCATACATGCTTCGTTCCATTGAAGTCAGATGTGGGATATTCCTACTTGATATCTCTGAATTCCGACCATAAGGGCATTCCATTGCCAGATGCTTGGAAGGTGACATTTAAGGAAACAAAACTGCAATGTTCCTGTTAGCTTAGCAGGGGTTTGACTGTCACCAGAGACGTCTCCTAGCATCCCAATTGATAAACAATGCTGCAACTCTAGCATTTGTGCTACAGGTATACTATTATCAAAATAGGTTTATTTACCATGCTGTATACACCTGTCTCTGCGGACGCTCATTAAACAAGCTTTAATATCATGTAATGTAGGAACTTTGACTCATTGATCGAATAATACAACTATTAAAAGTGAATGTTTATCAGTTATTTTGTATATCTCCCTGGATGCGGATATGTTTGAGTAACGTAACCCACATGCATCTCGGCGAAATCTTAGTTGAAGGTTTCCGCATGAGTTTAAAAGCTGGAATTCTGACTACAAGAGGCATTCCACTTTTCCTAGTAGGAAGATGAAAATTACGACTGAGTTGAATGGAATGAAGCATTAGACTGAGACAGATTGGATTGGATTAACACATTTTTAACCACATACAGTTGGATCTAGTTTGTATTTCATGTGTTTGGTTTTTTTTTGCTACCTAGTTTATAAGATTTGTATAAAAAAAGAGAGAAATCAGATTTTTTTTCTGCCTGTCTGAACAAAGCCAAAGGGAAAGTGTAGTGTGACTGACGTTAGGAAGTGGGCATGTCCACCGACGGAATTCTCCAGCTTCTCCAGGAAGGTGATGTCACTGGCATCCCCAGGTCGCAAACACTCCTCATCCTGCAGAGAGAGAGGAGCAATTTTAAGCCTAAGAAGTTTAAACTGAACTATGATGTCACTGATGAAAGTCCTAAGAGAGCATTCTCACCAAGATGGAAATGATTCCTTTGAACTTCTCCTCCACAAGATCACAAATGATCTTGTTGTTAAAATATTGCACAGGCTCCCACTAGAGAACAACAACAACAAAATAGAAAGAATTAACAATTCTGCTTCTGCAATAAGTGTAAAACATTCAAGATTTGTGGTGGTATTTTTTCCATTAAAATTTAAGGAATCCAAAATCAAGTGCATTCCCAGCTCACCCACATATCAAGGCCACAAGTAGGCTTTAACTGTGTTAGTGTCATAATGTTTTATTGGCACTGTCAGAGGTCAGCATTACCATATTAACTGCATAAAACAAAGCCCACAGCACATGATTGCCTATAATGTGCCTTTTGAGCTGTGGGTAAGACCCCATTCCACACATGATGAGCTGTATATGTTTGTGTGTGTGAGAGGGAATTCTTACCGTGATTCCCTCGGATTCATACTCCTCCTGCTCTGACTTCAGAGTCAGTTCAATGAAGAGCTGCTGCAGCTTCTCATTACAATAGTTGATACAAAACTGCTCGAAACTAGATAGATAGACAGACAGACAGACAGACAGACAGACAGACTGTTTATAGTTCACATAAAATGTGATGTTTTTCAGATTAAAAGTTAAACAAGATGAAGACATACACTGTAGATGCAATATTATACTGCCAGCTAAATTATATGATCCTTGTATAACCAAAAGAAAGAACATTCACTCTACCTGTTGTTCTGAAAGACCTCAAAACCATAGATATCCAACAGACCGATTACTGAGGCATTTTTACTGTTGAATGAATCATCCTGTGAGAAATTAAAACCACAGGAATGTTCAACAACATGTTGTTTAGACTAAACATTCACAGAGTGAAACAACATATGGCGAGAATGTGCTCCAATAACACCCTTTGAAAACTGAAGTAATCAGTGGTGTACCATTTGGAGGGTTTCTCCACAAGGAGGCGCCAAATATTTACATTTAGCAGATGGCTTCTGTCAAAAGTTTTTGCAAAAGCCATGGGCCAGATCAAACAATCAAACTGCCACCATACCTTCAAGGCCAGCGAGTCATTAATTTTGTTGACCAGCCAGGAAAATGTACGTCCATATATGGCTTTAGATAAGGCATCTCGTGCTGAGGCGGCCTGCTCTTGATTCAAGGGGCTCATTAGCTGCAACACAAACAGTGGAATAATGGGAAACATTCCAAAAAACTTGACAGATACATTTACATTTATGCATTTGGCAGACGCTTTTATCCAAAGCGACTTACAGTGCACTTATTACAGGGACAATCCCCCCAGAGCAACCTGCAGTTAAGTGCCTTGCTCAAGGACACAATGGTGGTGGCTGTGGGGATCGAACTAACAACCTTCTGATTAACAGTTATGTGCTTTAGTCCACTACGCCAACACAGATACTGTACATATTTTAAACTTTTCTATGAACCCTCTGATAGACTGACAAAATATATAGCCTACCTAAATATCTGAGAAAAAAAAAAAAAACAGTTTAACAACAGCACAATTTAAAAAAAATACAAATGAACAAATTCTTTACATTTTTTGAAGAAAATTTGAAGCCTTGTCTGTGAAAAACTCAATACCATGATGTAAAGGTGTTGTGGGTGGCTACCAATGTATTGGTGTTCGAATTGGCTTATAGCATGTTGCTATGTTGTTGCCAGGGCCACTTGCTGGTCCAAGTTAAAGGAATCGTTTACTCAGAAATTAAAATTCTCTCATCATTTACTTACCCTCATGCCATCCCAGATGTGTCTTTCTTCTGCAGAACACAAATACATTTTTTTAGAAGAATATCTCAGCTCTGTATGTAAGTGAATGACCACAAGAACTTTGAAGCTCCAAAAAGCACATACAGGCAGCATAAAAGTAATCCATATGACCCTAGTGGTTAAACTCATGTATTCAGAAGTTATATGAAAGGTGTTTGTGAGAAACAAATCAATGTTTAAGCCCTTTTTGTTTTGTTTTTTACTATAAATCACTACCTTTGACCAGCCCCGGCCTGTTGGTGGCAATATGCACGAAGAATGCAAATCTCCAAAAAACAAAATAAGAATGAAGAAATGAAAGTGGTGATTTATTGTAGAAAATTACTTAAATATTGATCTGTTCCTCGCCCACGCTTATTATATAACTTCTGAAGACATTGATTTAACCACTGAAATCGTATGCATAACTTTTATGCTGCCTTTATGTGCTTTTTGGAGCTTCAAATTTCTAGCCACCATTCACTTGCATTGTATGGGCCTACAGGGCTGAAATATTCTTTTTCAGCAGAAAAAAAGAATGTCATACACTTTTGACATGGCATGAGTGTGAGTAAATAAGGAATTTTTCTTTTGGGTGAACTTTCTCTTTAAAAGAGCCCACTTCGAAACCTCTATTACATTCTGGTCACTAGATACAGTTTGTGTGTTTGATTTTTAATGCTATGCCAGCTTCCATGGCTATTTCCAAGGCAAAATGAAGGTAAAATATTATAAGAGCTACGTTCTAAAAATCTATTTTAAAAACTGATTTTGGACTGACTTAATTAAAAACATTTTCAAGTGTGTTGTCGATAGATATTGCTTGGGACCCTCATTCAATATAAGACTATGGGATATTTTTTCACTCCAGACAAAAATCAAACGTCTAATTGCTTTGAATGGTAATTGCACTCCTCTTCTTAAAAAAGCCACAGGATTTAACTAAAAACAAGAACTAAAGACATTTTTATACTAGGGTTAGGGGTATGTTAAAAGGAATATTAATAGTAATGCTTGCCTTAGCGAACAATACTAATAAATATGTATTCATAATAAAGAGGAACATACCTCTTCTCCTTTGGCGCTGATCTTTTTATGTGTTAGAGCCTCTTTCAGAACACAACCATCCACACCTAATAACTGCAATATTACAAATACACACAAAAAACACGCATAAAATAACATCACAAAAATGTCTCCAACAAATTTAAGGAAAAGGTAACAAAGTTTCAATATAGGTTTAAACACAGAGGTTGTACACATGTAGCCATAAGCCCATGATTTAAATAAACTGGCCTCATACCCTGGCTAAGTATTTGATCTGGGTTTCTGTAGTAATGTAAGAACTGCCACTCTCCTCTCCTCCATACTGGACATTCCCCAAGTGTAGTACACTGGCAAGAATGTTCAAAAGCTCCTGCAGAAAAAGAAAAAAGGAAGGGCTATAACTGAGGGTCAAGAAAAAATCTATATTTAAAACAACTTGCATATTAAACTTTGTAATTCTAAAGATAAGTGTATTTTTGTGCCACTAGTGTCACTAAATGAAACTGCATAAATAATTATATATTAGATAGTCCCACCCCCAACTCAAGCCATTGGTTGAGCCAGTTTTGCAGTGTTAGGCTGGTTGGGATGCTCTAACAAACAGAGCAACACTTTGATTGCACCGCAGTCACACTGTTTACACATTTCAGGAACACCCTCCAACAAACGGCTTACAGTTCATGACAACTCTCAAAAAGATTAAACTTTTTAATGTGGGTATGACATATTTATAGGATATTGGACTTGGTGGACTAGGTCTGCTATGCTGCTGCAGCAAAGCAAGTACAGAGAGAGACTTGCTACTGCTAGAACATACACAGACAGTTAATTATGTGGACTAGTGGTCGACCAATAGTGGACTTTGCCACTAGCGATTAATAAGGTATTAGGAAAGCCTGATAGCCGATTAATCGGCTGATAGTTTTTAAAACTGATTTATAGAATGCAAAAAACTATTTTTATTATATACTTACTACAGACAAAGTGTCCTAAATAAATCAAATCACAAATGCAGTTTATTGTTCAACCAAAATCCCCAAAATAACCAGAAAGAAAATAAGATTTGGTGCATAATGCATGACTTAAGTATAAACAAGCCCGAAACACACCAGGGACTCTTATTTTGAAATAACAAAATTATCGGGAAATATTGTCATAGATTTCTGCCAATACCGATAGTTTCAGGAAGCAACTATTATTCGGTAAAAACGATATTTCGTCCGTCCTCTAATGTGGACCTGCTGCTGCTGCACAATTAATCAAACACAAGACATGTATGACATGCTGCTGCACAATTAGACATAAATACAATCCTCATGTAGCATATCTAGACAAGTGAAGCTGGGGAGGAGGAGAGTTTTAGAGAAAACAGCAGCATTGAAACTGGCTTACATGCAAATGGAGCAAATTTAAATGTTAGGCAAAGAGAGAGTACACAAGTCGATTGGCTACCTGATTACACATAAAAGGACCTATCAGCTAACACCATATCAGTTGATTGGCTTGACATATTGCATGTGAGCGAGCTGCTTGGCTAGCAGGTGACAAGTTATTAAAATATTTTAACATTGAAAGACTCCGCTCAAGAGTTAGCAATCAGCATCTCTGTTGTGTTGTCAAGAAAACAAATTATCCATCTTTCAGATAACACCACGCAAACAAACACAGTTAGATGCACGTATACAGTTTACACAGAAGTGCTTTGGCACTGTGCCCAGATATAGAGGGTCTCATCAGCAAGAACGACGAGTCAGCATACAGAGAGGAGGTGCAGCGGCTAACGGACTGGTGTAGAGCCAACAACCTGTCCCTGAATGTGGACAAAACAAAAGAGATGGTTGTTGACTTTAGGAGAGCACAGAGTGAACACTCTCCGCTGAACATCGACGGCTCCTCTGTGGAGATCGTCAAGAGCACCAAATTCCTTGGTGTTCACCTGGCAGAGAACCTCACCTGGTCCCTCAACACCAGCTCTATTGCCAGGCTGAGGAAAGCACATCTACCATGACTATTGAGAGCATCCTGAGCAGCCTCATCACTGCCTGGTTTGGGATTTGCACCGTTTCGGAGTGCAAAGCCCTGCAGAGGATAGTGAAGACAGCTGAGAAAATCATCGGGGTCTCTCTTCCCTCCATCAAAGAAATCTACAAAAAAACACTGCATCCGCAAAGCTCCTAGCATTGTGGACGACCCCACACACCCCCTCACACAAACTCTTCACCCACCTGCCGTCTGGCAAGAGGTACCAAAGTATTCGGGCTTGTGCACTTTATATAGGTATTATATTTAGTCTGTGTAGTCTCATGTGGTTCTGGGTTTGTCCTATGTGGTTTTATGTAGCACCATGGACCTGGAGGAACGTTGACTCATTTCACTGTGTACTGTACTAACTGTATATGGTTGAAACGACAATAAAAACCACTTGACTTGACAAAACTTTTGCTTTCTGTTAATTACAGAAGAACGTTGATTCATTCTATATAGTGTTTGTATTTGGCGATTGGTTGGTTGCTCATACCTCCACTTCATCATCAGTGAAGCCAATGACGCTCAAGGCTTTCCTCACCAACTTCCAGTCATTGCGGTCATTTATGGAGCTCACTTTGGGACAGTTACCCTGAAAAACACACAAAACACACGCTCACTCAGCAAAAGAGAGGAAACTGGGGGAGGAGGGACTCCTACTGACTTCCTCTATTAAACACCAGGGAGCGTGAGGAATGAACAGACGGAGATTCCTGCATGTTTGAGGACAAGTTTACATCAAACATTTTCTTCTATGAATGTATGTGATGAACTTAACTACAAAACTACTTAATGCACATTCCTGGTCTTCTTGTTCACGTTATTTTAAGTTTAAAAAAAAAAATAAGTTTGTCTTTGTAATCAAAATGTAATTATTTGCTCTGCCTCTGAAACGAGTTTCCTTTTTAGCCTGATCTCACAAATCACTCTTACTTTCCAACCACTTGACTGACTTTTTATGATCCAATCAATTACTGTTGGATAAAATAAAATAAAAAATAAAAAAAAATCACAACTAATCACACATATCAATGTTTGCTGAGAGAGGCCCCCAAATAAATATGATTTACATATATAATAATTATAATTGGTCTGTGTATATATGCATCTCAGTGGTTTTCAGCATCATAAAGGCTGTGTTTTAGGATGCTCCTTTGTTAAAGGTTAAGTTAAATAGTTAAAAAAATGTAAATTTTTTCAAAAAGCCTGTGCTGACTGCCCCCTGTTGAAGCACCTTGTAAAAATACAAATTGACAGAATTTATGTACTGGTCAGTGGGGCATGATTAATTATGTACATTTTTTTAACCTATTCTTTTTCACATTAATCACATTAAATCGGCAGCCCTACTTAAACGTTCTTTTTTTTGGTCTTTTGATGTTTTTTAATTGATACAGGAAATTATTTGGATGAGAGAAGGGGGAAAAGGGATTGGAAAACAACGCAAACCAGATTCAAACCTGCATATCCCATATAAGTGCATCAGAATGCATAAAGCTTTCTTTTCTTTTATTCTTAAACATCTGCTCTTATCATAACAAGTGTATGAGGTCTATCTCTAACCTTCACCAGATACTGGTACTGTTGGGCATTCCTCTCCAGGCCCAGTCTCCTCAGCAGGTCTTCCTCTCCTCCCTCAATCAGCTGATAGAAGATGTGAAAGTTCCTCTCGCCGTGGCTCTGGTGCACCACGCGAGACTTCTCCAGCAGGTAGTTCAGGATGTGACCACCCACAGGAGCACCCTGCCAACGGGGACACCCGGAGCGAAAAGCAGAGGGGATAACAATGGGTTCCTGACAAGCACGTGCAAGCATGCATATTTTTCACATACACAAACACACACACACACACACACACACACACACAAACACACACACACACGCACACACACACGCACACACACACGCACGCACACACGCACGCACGCACGCACACACGCACGCACACACGCATGCACACACACACGCAGGTGGATGCAGCCAAATACCCAACCCAAGGAGAACATTGTAGGGGTAAAGGTGTATCAACAAAAACACATTATTGCTGGTGAACCACTACAATTGAGGCATACGCTTTGCTTGATAACTTGGGTAGCTACTTGTGTAGCTGATGCATAACAGTGTACCACCATTTTTTTTTATCATCATCAAGATTATAAAATTTACATGAATGTATAGGGGAAAGTATATATTTTAGGTCCTGTAACTATTCATTTTTTTACACCATTTTTAATAATATTTTTGCCTTCACTCGTTCATTTTAAAAGCTCCTGCGGTGTGATTTAAAAGTACATATAATACTATTCTATTTAGTCTCCCAATTAATGTCATAAAAGCTGTATGCATTACAATAATATTAATAATAATAATAAAAGAATTAGCAAAATGCTCTTTAAAATCATAATGAAGTTTTAGATGGAGTAAAGCATGTCACACCACAGAACTTACCAAAGTATGTCATGTCAACTACCAACTTTACCTGAGGTAAAACTCACCTTGAAGTCAAACTGAATATCCATGTATTTCCCAAAGCGGCTGGAATTGTCATTACGTAATGTTTTTGCATTTCCAAAGGCCTGAGAAAAGAATTGGTGAAAGGAAGAGAGAGAAAGATGGGGAAAAGGAGAAGAAAAAATGTTGGCATACAGAAAACAAGTATTATCATGTACACAAATGTTGATTCCACACTACTAGACACACACATACACTGCTAGATTACAGAAAAGAAAAACATCTGGCCATCTTGGTCATTTTGTTTTTAGAAGCCTTCATATATGCCCCAATCTTATCACACAGATAATAACGTGCTGTACAATTACTTGAGGTTTCTACTGAAATCAGAACTGCACACTGCTCAGAATAACCACTGTTCTCTTCCTTGGCATTGCTGAGAGTAATTTGGAGTGTTTTTGCTGTGATAGCAGTCCAGGGCAACAATTACAGCCCACAGCAGGTTGACATTTGAAGGATAGGAAAAAGACATGTTGGATTAGGTTTGTTGTGTATATGTTTACCTCCAGCACTGGGTTGGATTGTAGCAGGCGATCTTTTATGCTCTGCACATGCTCATTGGCGGGGCAGGTGAAGGCATAGTACTGCAGAACCTTCTTGGAGGCCTCTGTCTTGCCAGCACCACTCTCACCTGAGATCAGGATACATTGGTCCCGCCTCTCGGTACGCATGGAGCGGTACGCATTATCAGCCACAGCATAACTGAACAGAGAATATATACATACCATTAATGCTTAATCATGTATTTTAACATACAATAAACACATTATTTTAATAAGCAAAGCAAGATTATGTATTGTAAGTAAATGAAATCGTCATAAGCAATTAAAATAAACATTTTAACAGATTAAATATAAGTAAATCTTAATTATTTATTTTGTATTCAAATTACATGTATTTAAAATTAATTAATCATGTGATTCATCACAATAAATCACATAATTATACTTAATAATTGCAATAATTATAATATATAAAGCAAAAATTGTAATATTTAATTTATTATTATTAATAGTAGTAGTAGTTTTCTTATTATTTTTTGTTATTATCAATTTTTATTGATTCCAATCATAAAACATATAAACACAACATAGAGTACAGAATCAATTAAGTTGTCTTATTATTATATATTTCCTGTAATCATTTAATAAAAAAAATTATATATATATATATATATATATATATATATATATATATATATATATATATATATATATATATATATATATATATATATATATATATATATTAATTTTTTTTACATATGAAATACTACTTACATATATTAAGCAATTAATCTAATACATTTTTAATATTTAGCCATTTAATTTCATAAATTCTAATTGCAGGTATTTAATAAAAACTAAAATAATAATAATAATATCAATATATTAATAATCAAATTAATATAATATTAAATAACAATATTATTTTAACTAAGAATTTTAATAATTTAAATACATGAATTAAATAAGCAAGTATAACACAAAACAATTTTAAGTAATTAAATTATATGTATTATTATAATAATTAATTTATTGTTAAATACACACATTTTAATTAATTATTATACAACCTTTAACATTTCTGATAATATATCTTTGTCTTATAAAAAGTATTATAAGATTTAAAATAACACATTCTTTTGGCAGAGCTTCACCTTTTCACGAGTATGGTCTAAATTCCCCTGCAGTACACACTGGAGTGAGTTATTGTTGCACATGTAGATGAGCATTTATTTTATTTCATTTTTGATTTCTTGCCATAAAATAATATAATATAATACTGTATATAATATAGTAAACGTGAACAAATGGGTTATGTCTGCTGTACTGCATTTGTTTTATTTTGTTTTTATAGATGTAAAAAACTAATTAACAAATAATATCAGCAGTCTGGTTTGCCTATATGCACTGTTTGACTTTTCAGAGATTGTGTGTGGGGTGCTAATAATGTAAACAATTGGCAGCATGCATCTGAGGAAGATCACGTTTGATGTATTGACCATGCGTATTAGAGCTGTAGACTTTTTAACGTGGTACTTTGTGAAGAGTTGTATGTATGTATATAAATTAAACTTATTCTGTGGTTTAAAAGACTGTATGAGTAACTCTTTGAGTGAACATAAATTACAGGCGCTTGGACCAGCGCAAGCCAGTGTCAGCACGAAAGCCGATTTGAATCACATATGTGTGACGCTACCCTGCGGGCCCAGTTATTAACCATCACATATGTGTGAGGGCACGAATGAAAGGGTTAAATGGACTATTAGGTGTTGCACAAACAGTGGAAATGCCCCGAGTGAGGAAGGAGTTGCCAATCATTTTAATGAGGAAAGAGAAGGGTGACACGAGAGAGGCCCAGTATTTTTTCAGCCTGTATTAGAGCTGAGATAACGCTTTCATCACTCCACTCAACATTCTCACACGGATTCTGAGGGAATTCACTCCTTATATAGCAGCTAATAATGAGAGGGCAAACAATAAACTGCTAAGACAAGCCCCACCTGGTCCATAGAACAGTGGCCCCAAAACACATTTGGATACTTAAACCACACTTAAAAATGAATTCATTTTTTAAAAATGTTTGTGATTACTTTCAACAAACTGGTCCCAAGATCACTTAAAGTCGATGTTTGTTTATCACATTAACTATTGATATGTTCCAACCAATTAGACAAACAAAAAGAGCTGTTTTTTCATTTCTTTTTGAGAAATGTTTTGCTTGAGAAGTGTGCTTGTGTTATCTTTCTTTAAAATAAATGGCACTTTTTTGTATCATACTTCGTTATCGAATGCAATGACATTCATACAAGTGTGGCTCAGGTTTCCAAAATACTGTATTTCACAGCACAAGTTTTGTAGAGTGGTTTTTGGACCTCTGATACACAATAGAGGATTATTATGACTTGGTGGTTGCTTACATGTGAGGTGAGACTTCATAGAAATTCACACCCCTGTATCGCTCCATGTGCTGCTTAGTATAAATCTCCAAATCTTTGTAGGGGTTCACCGACACCAGCACTGAACCAATGTACGTCTGTGAGAGAGAAAAAGAGATGTTCAGGCGACAAACAGAACTAAAACGGTTATTAACCCTTTTTTGTATGCATTGTACAAGCAACATTAAAACAAGTTTGATTAAGGTTTTTATTTTTATAAAATTAAAAACAGCTCAAATTAGTAGTCTAAATGAAAGATTATGTTAAACAAAAGATACTTAGATTAGAAATTTTATGTACATGTAATTTACTATCAAATTACAAGGTCAACAGTTCTTACATAAATGAGGTTCTCCTTGAAGCGTTTTCGGAGGTTTTCGATGAATGCCACCTCACTGGTGTGGTTCTCCAGCAGGACAAAGTCCTGCACGCCCACCCGGTCCCTGGCAGTCAGGGCGCTTTCCATTGTCACCCGGATTCCGTCACTGCCCACACTCTGTAAGAAAACCAGAGAACCAGAAGTGAGATATAGACTCACACCTAAATCCTCCAGACGCGTTGCAGTGTAAGGCGATATCAACACAGCAACACACACAGAATGTCAAGGCCCTCTGTAAGACTTCAGAATAAACTCTCAACAACACTCCATCACTGCCCCTCCCATTTCATATCTGCACTGAGTTCAGCTCATTTTAATCTCATTTCATGTTTCATAAGGACTGCTTGCACTGCGATATTCACAACGGCAAGTCGACCACCATAGTACATGACAAGACACAATCTTATAATTGATCAGTGTCAAACTAATAAACGAAGTACCAAAAAGTACCTTATTATTACATTATTCCAATGTTTTTGGTGATCTAAAATGGTAATACCATGTTTTTGGACATACGACATGTACCATCGTATATAAATATGGTTATCACATAGTACCATAAATGAAAGTACCAACGTATTACAATCTAATACGTAAAACCACCACAATACATTTTAATAGTGGTTCAGACTTGTGTTTTCTGTCATTAGACAGATTGCATCAATTTACAAGAAAACAAGAAGTTACTATCGATCAATTTTCACACCAGAACCACATCTTTAAATACATCAACGAAAACCTATCAAGATCTCCACCCAAATTAACACAAAAACACCACCTTACTTACAGCATTCCCTGCATCATTATTTTTAAAGATCAAACCCTTCTCCTCAATGAAGACTTGGGTTTTCCGCATTAGATCCCCAATGTTAGACAAATCCATGGTTTTAAAACAACCTCAGCAACTGGTCCTTATCCAGAGATGCTCTATATGCATAAACAAGTAGGGCTCGAAAATGTGCTAAGTTCAAGCAGGACATCAAATCACTTGTCATCTGATGTGCCTGTAATCTTGACCTGGAATCTATGTGTGATGCGTCCTTGCTTGAACAAAAATATCTAGATATGCTCTCACACCCACTCACTCACACACGAACAAATGTGTGATTATGCATTGAAATATACACAGACACATTGTGTGAATGCACCAGCTGCCACGGCTGTTGTTTTGCTATTGACACAGCAGTGCCCGTCCCCTGGAGTTTATGAGACAGGGAGAGAGAGAGATACAGCACACCTGAGTAAGCACTTTAATTAAGGTGATGTAAAACAAGTACAACAGAGATGCAACTTGGATGGAGAACTGAGAAGGAGGTAGACTAACAACAGGAAAAACAAGGAGAAAGGAAAACATAACGGGCGAGTGGGAACAGTCTCCAAGTGCAGTGCCAGGAAGTGACTTCATTCCTAATCCGTTAGCCCGCTGACTGCACCAACAGAGTTGCAAAGACAACTCTGCACGTCTAACACGGAGTCTGTTTGCCTTTCTTGTTATTAGACTCTTCTCCTTTTTGCATATCAATTTCATACTGCACTGCTGTTATGCAAACAACAACATGGAACAATACGGTTTTCACAAATGAGGTCCAAATCACATTTGAATGCATTGTATTGTGTTTCAATCTGATCATAGTCCAAATATTATTATTTTTTTGTTCATTCTGGACCTTACGCATATTTGACGTCATGCACAGATGGTTGCAGACAGAATGCAAATAAAACTAAAGAACATGAGAATAGATCAAAGGTGTTCAGAGTGTTTATTAATGAATTGCTATGTGGTTGCTAGGGCATGTTAGGTGGTCTGTAGTCTTTATTATATTCTGGTCCATAGATGTGGCTTGGGTCCCACCTTCAATTTAGGTCTAAAGGATCTCTTTTTTTAAAATCTGTTTTATCATAAGCCAGGCGAAAATGTCAAGTCTGATCGCTTGGAAAAGCAGAAGCACATCACTGCTTAACAAGTCACAAGATTTGAGATATCAGCTCTACACAGAAACATTTGAACAGTTATGCTTAGGGGGTTTTACAAATCCTTAAATAATAGTTCACCCACAAATTAAAATTCTCTCATCATTTACTCACCCTTAGGCCATCCCAGATGTGTATGACTTTCTTCTGCAGAACACAAATGAAGATTTTTTTAAAGAATATCTCAACTCTGTAGATCCATACAATGCACTTGAATGGTGGCCAGAACTTTGAAGCTCAAAAAAAGCACATAAAGGCAGCATAAAAGTAATTATACGACTCCAGTGGATAAATCCAGGTCTTTAGAAGTGATATAATAGGTGTGGGAGAGAAACAAATCATTATTTAAGGACTTTTTACTATAAATCTCAACTATCACTGCCACATTCTTCTTTTGCTTTTTAGCAATTTAACATTCTTCATGCATATTGCTACCTACTCGATGAGGCTGGTCAAAAGTGGAGACTTATTGTAATAAAGGACTTAAATATTGATCTGTTTCTCAACCACACCTAGCATATTGCTTCAGAAGATTTGGATTTATCTACTGGCATTATATATTTAAATTTTATGCTGCCTTAAGTGGCTTTATGTGCTTTTTGGAGGTTCAAAGTTCTGGTCACCATTCACTTACATTGTATGGCCCTAAAGGATACAGGAGATATTCTTCTAAAAAAATCTTCATTTGTGTTCTGAAGAAGAAATTCATACATATCTGGGACAGCATGAGGGTGAGAAAATGATGAGTAAATTTTCATTTTCAGGTGAACAATTCTTTTAACCCTAATCCTATGTAAAACAACAGTAATAGCAATTCTTTCCCTTAGCAAGTACAACTAAATTGTTCCATCAAATGTTCCCAGGAACTGCATGCGACCACCACTTCCATGCCCTGGGCTGCTCCAATAATTAGACCCCCCCCCCCCCCCCCCCCCATGAAAAAAATAGAAAAATAAAAACAAAAACAAAGAGGGCTGACTTTATTTTTTTCACTAAAAAGATATTCGATTTGGTCACTTGAACATAAGAGTGCGGACAGTCAGTCCCACATTCCGTGAGAGTATTCTATAGCAGTGACACAAAACAGACAATAAACACCAGTGATGGTGTCATATTCAAAACAAAACCTGCAGACCAGACAGACCATGACATCATTTGTTGTCCAACTCAATTAGAGTTTGCCCAACCCTTGACAGAACATTTCCACTGAAGCCACTAACATTAAGTCAGTTTTTCAATACAGATTTGTTTTTCCTTTGTTGACATATCTGTGCATAAATACTCATTAATACCATGACATTCAGAGCGGTTTGTCAATCATCTATGATGTTTTTGGAACTACAGAGAGTTATTGATGAGTAGTTTGAGATAGAATGGCACCCTATTTAATAAACTGACAGTCTTTATTACACACAGGTAATCTGATGCCAAGAGACTAAATCAAAACTAATTTGGTCAATAAAATGAATGAATACATCTGAATGTTACCTGCTTGTTGTATTCATATCTACAAGGAATAGTTTGGTCTCTCAGAGACCTTGACTCATTGTCAACAGGCCTGTTTCAATTATTATATAATTATCTGATCACTATTGTCAGTGGCAGTGGATGGCCACTGACAATGGCCATCCACTGTCACAATCCTCCAGGCGCAATTATTTTCCATTTACATAAATCTATATATTTTGGCCATTGCTGATTAACATACAGAGCTAATATAAGGGCATAGATTAAAACACTGATCATATAGGATCGTTCAAATTAAGATCGTGATTAGCAGGAATGCAATGATCTGATTACTAAAACGATACCAGCTCCGATATACTGACGTATTTAATGGATATTGGTCTAACGAGCCCGATCCTAATCCGATATTGTGAAGTTGATCACGGCCATTTCAGTCAATCTCCGAAAATGGCATAAAAGAACTCGCTGCAGTTTCCTGGTGAAATGAACACTAGAGGCACTACAACAACTGTGTGGTTTAATCAGTCACACAAATCACGAGTACAATTGCTGTCTCCCCCTGCTATGTTATGATAACAAAACACTTTTACTTTAACACGTTATTTAAAAAACAAAACATTTTAACACTTGTATTACAGACCCACCTACATATACACACTTTTTCCAATACTGATAGGTTGCTTGGTAGCTCACCTGATATAGCATTGGACTTAAGACACGGCGGCGATGGTTCGAGTCCAGCCACAGACATTCGAAAGTGAAAGTGGCATAGAAGTGACATGAAATGATGTGGGGGGTTTTTTCCTTTCTCGAATTTAGCATTTTAAAACACTATCGGTTAGGGTTAGGTGTTGGTTAAGGTAAGGATGTCTGTTTTGTAAAACTTAACCTTAAAAACCTTCTGATTACAACCTCATTTCACTCAGTTTTGGTGCCCCCTGCTGGACATTTCACTTTAAAACTGCAGCCAAATGTGTAACGAAGCACATAATTTCAGTTTTGCAAAAGCAGTTGCAATGCTCACATAAATTTCATGAGAACACACTGCATTCTTCATGCATATTGCCACCTACTGGTCTGGGATGGTCAAAGGTGTAGATTTTTGGTAAAAAACTTAAACGTTGATCCTTTTCTCACCAACACTTTTGCATATCCCTTCTAAATAACGGATTTACCCACTGGATTAGTAGAAATACTTTTTATGCTGACTTTGTTATCTTTGCAGATTCAAAGTTCTGGTCACCATTCACTTGCATTATATTAAGTATTTGCATGTTTATGGATATGCCCCATTCACTTTCACTCCATTGTAAGCGCCTCGATTAACATTACTTTTTTTTTTTTTTTTTTTTTTAAACGATTGAGCTTAAATTGGCTTGAACCCAGAACATTATTTTTATTTTTCTAAGGACGGGAATAATAACACAACCATGAGTGTAACTTTTTTGCAAAACTCCCTATATAACACTAGAATGTTGTGCATATTTCCATAATTAATGAAGGCAGTGTATAAAGGGCACATTCCTATAAATCTGCAAGGAATAAGAATGGGGGAAAAGAAAACCAATTATTGACTGCTTGCTTATGATTTTGAGCTTTTTGAGGTTTACCAACTATTTCCATCTAGATTGAGTCATCTGGCTCACTTGTTACCTTTCCCTTCTCTTCTGTTCTTGAGAAGGAAAGTACAAGGGGTGGAGACACATACAGAGTATAGCCACGGCTAGATTAAAGCGGAGGATAGAAGCATAAATCAGAGGCTTCCCACAACATTAAACAGTAAGGATGACAAGTGTAATGAGGAACATGGGTTTGCTCTGCGTTTCTAAATTTTTTTTTTTTTTTGTAAAAAAATGTGAAAAAAGGTCAAACGCCTGCAGTTTAGGTTTCTGCAGCTGGTCGGGGGAGTAGGGGGTGGTTGGTCATTTTAGCACTTTTCCAAGGCGAGCTTTTTAGAGCGTGTTCTTAATTTTAAATATACCATTAATTAACTTTTATGCTGTTTTGCCTTTTAATAATTTAGAGCTTATTGATGGTCATGAAATTGACATCATAGGGGGCATTTAGACAGTTTTTTTTTTTTTTTTTTTGCTAAACATACTAGACAGCACAGCCAATAAAACAGAATGCAGGTGTCTCAAGACTTTGACACGGAATCTAAAAAACAACTGCAGACAAAAATGTCTGTTTACATAAAAAAAAGATGTGGAGAAAGATGCAAAAACGTATTCAGTGTGAACAGCCCCTAAAGGGTGCAGAAAACTATGTTGATCCATACAGAGTCAATTCCAAGTCAAAACACTGGCATATGCCTTAATGCGTGCATTCCACATAAAAGATCATCTTTTAATTAAACCACTTTCATCGATAAATCTTCATAAGAAGATGCCTTACAATCCTCCTTTAATTTACTGCTTCTCAGATGGTGAGAAATTCCATGGGTGGCATTGTAATTCACACAGGACTGCTGAGTCGATGGCTGTCCTCGTTCAAGGGACTGTGTGTTGGTTTGGAAAGTCAGCTGGTGGGTGTCAAGCTCCAGGGGGAAAGTTGACAGACAGGTGTGACTGGCTCTGCCTAAACAGGTGAAGAGTCTTACATCACATGCTCTGGAATACCCTCCCATCCATATGCTAAACTCTTAAACTCACTTTCAAACACTCTTTGACTTGGAGAAGATATGAAGTGACTGACTATACTTCATTCCAGCCTGCCAGACAATGCAAGGCATTCATATACAGAGGGCATTTGAAGAGCACAATTCAGGCCAACTGTAAACTGCTTACTGGACTCAGCAGGGCTCCCTTACACAGTTGCATTCTTACAGTATTTTCTGTCCAGTCATCAAAGTTCCTAAAGGTCAAAAGTTGGGATGCTTTTTAAACAGCTTTGAAAGAGTTATATGTTGGACACTTTTTGGCTGTTCTTGTTGGCGTCACTTTCCAGTCCAACTCAATAAAAACAATAGCTTTGTGAAGAAAGTTAAACATAGGTACAATTTATATTCATCTATAAAACTAATTTTAAACTTTAAGCATAAGCATTTAGGTTAAAATGTTTTTAATATCAGGACAAACAAAATTCAGTCAAATGTATCCAAATTTGCCTAGCAGTGTAAAGTTAGAGCTGTCCTTATCTCCTCAGCCGTTCAGAGCAGCGTGCCACTGTGTAAACTTAATTTCCTCTGCCTGAGATCTGCATCTTCCTGCTTGGAATGCTCTATAGCCACTTATTGCAAATTCGGGTGAAACTGCAAAGTGCAACACAAAGGCATGCTGCAATCCCTCCTTACCTAATACCTGATCTCACACATTCATCAAACCTCAGAAGTTATTTGCTTATGAGCAAATGTTTCCCAAATTTGATACGAAACTCGATCATGACTAAACTACTACTGACCACAAGGTACGTTTATTTGAATGTGAAATGATGCTCGGCAAATGACAGCCGCAGTTTATCATAGTATGACAGCATTGAGTAAATGAAAGGTAAAAGGCCAGAGATGACACCTGCAAAACTCAAAACTCATACACTGAGGTTCTTGTCCTGTGTAATTGTTGTTGAAGTTACTGTTGACTATCAGAAGAAGGCTGAGGATGACACAGGCAGGAAGAAATGTAGAAGGGCGGAATGGCTGATGACAGATGGCAGTTTCATAATATCTCTTGCTCTCACTCTCATTCCAGCCAGGAATTCAACAGTGACTGCTGGTTCTAATACAGAGATTGCTAAACTGTTAGACGGCACTATTGCATAAACATAGATACTAACAGTCAGTATGTTCAGGCCTGAAAGGGACTAATGAGATCAACAAACTCCCAATTCACTAATATATATTTTAATATGAAATGAACAATAACATCACTGAGGCGCTTCACTGTTTATAGCAGCTTGTCTGTTACGTTTCAGAAAAGTTGATCCTGTTGGCTTTGGCTTTGTATGAAACTATTTTTGGTGGCAGCACAAAACTAGACAAAATAATTGGCTATATTGGGTCTACAATTTAAGTGACTCATTATTAAAAGGTATAGCTCACCCAAAATTACATTTCTGTCATAATTTACTCACCTCATGTTTTTCCAAAACCCTTTACTCAAAACCCCTTTTTATACAATAGGTGTTAAAAACAATGCAAGTTCTCACATGGACATGCAAGCCACTATAAACAAGCTTTTCTCATAGCGCTCAGAAACGTGCAAAGGACGTCAAGATTTTCACTGAAACATTACTTACTTTTCGGGTTGTTTCTCACAAGAACCTATTTTATATGCATTCAGACTTTTAATATGACGCATGAGTTGCATGGACTACTTTTGTGATACTTTAGGTCCTTTTTAAGCTTTATAGTAAGGCACTTTTCACTGCATACTCAATGGATAATGCTGATACATTTCTGCTTTTACATATAGAAATTGGTTACCACACTCACTAGTTATTGGTATCTGTAGTTATTGCTCAACCACTAATGTATATATTCCATGTGATGTGTTCACTTGCATTCAATCCATGTTAGCCAATCATTACATAATCTAAACGCAAAACTAAATAGACAAACAGACCCCTCCCAATCTCCTTTCTATGACTTTGCACAACCACATATTTCACTTTCCATAAGCTCCATACTGATACTGCAGAAATATCCCAGCTGGCTTTGTTTAGTATATATTGTGCTGTGGTTCTTACCATGGCTCGATACTTCATCTTTGCGTTCTTCCCAGACTGTTGCTGTAACTGTATAAATGATTTAAATGCCCAAAACAACGCCCCTCATTTGAAAAAGTGTGCCACGCTTGTTATTTTAACTTCTGCTCCATGTGAGGGAGCGTCCCAGCTGCCATTTCTTCAGCTTCTTTCTTTACGTCTTTCCCTCTCCTCTCTCTTCCCCCTCGCTGCCTACAGAGGCACGAGTCAGTCCTCAGTACTTCTGAAAAGTGACACACTCCCCCTTCTTTGCCTCCCTCGGCTGGTTTGCTCCGTCCTCCTGCAATGGGATTTACAGTGAAAGCTAAAACTCGGGCCCCCTGTAGTAGCCCTTTATGCGCCTGCCCTTAAAAAAAAAAAAGAGCCTGTGAAAATACTAAAGGGAAAGTTCACCAAAAAATATTTTTCCATGGAACACAAAAGGAGATTTTTGACAGAATGTTAGTTTCAATCACTGTTCACTTTCATTGTATGGAAAAAAGATGCAGTGAATGTAAAGGATGAGTGAGACTAGTTCACAGAAATGAATGCTTACAGGTTTGGAAAAACATGAAGGTGAGTATTTTCAATTTGGGTGAACAATCCCTTTAATGACAAAATATATATGAGTCACACACGACCATCAAAATGAGAGGGAAAAAAGTATGAAAACATGCCATCTCATGCTGACAGACTCCGGGATTCACGGATTTGTTATTCAGATCTTTGGAAAGCTACATATCTAGTGGTATGATTTGGATGAAATTATGAAATGAAGCTAGCGATTATGCCAAGTGAATTTTCCTTCTCTTCCTGCCTTGGCCCACTACTTCTTCCCCCCCACCCACCATAATGCAAGCTGAAGCAGATGTGAGGCAGATCTCAGATAGGGAACAGCCAAGGAGGCAAGATTGATGTGCTCAGTCTTGGCTCAGTTGCAAGAAAAAGAAAAATGGGCCATGTGCACTTTGCAGTGCACAGGTCACATTCACTTGTAATTATGGTGGTATACTTTATGAGTTTATAGCCTGATGTCATGGACATATAACTTTAACATACAGCTATATCAATAGGTCTGATTTATAGCTATTTGCTTTGTTTGATAAACACCAATAGAAATACATAGAACAGATAAAAAGAACAGTAAGACCAAGACTGCTGTATTTATACAGCTGAGAAGTTTCGGAGGGGCAAGAATCTTATGAAAGATTTCTGCTAATCATCAACAAGACGCTTTGAAAAATTGGCTGCTAATGACTACTTACAGAGATAGAGAGAGAGAGGTGTCAGCAGAAAGTCATGCAGGTTTGGAACAACAAGAGGTTGGGAAACTGATGCCAGAACTTTCATTTTTGGCTGAACTATACCTTTAACCAAGTTACCTGTAGCCCAACTGGTGCTAGCAATGCCAAGGTCATTGGTTCGACTCCAAGGGAACATGCATAGTAATAATGTAAATGCACTTAAAGTCACTTTGAATAAAACTGTCCTGCAATAGATGATGTGAAATGGAAATGTACAATGCAAGATCACTACAAAAGCTCATACAGAGCAGTGCCCTCTACTGGACAATTATAGAATTCTGCATAGATCATGAAATGAACTACACAACCAGGTTTGTTAAGGCTTTCTATAATATCTGAAAACAGCAGTATGTCATGTTAAAGTTGCAGTACAGACACGGTGTTAGTATGAATGTTAATAAATCCTCCAATTTTCTGTCTCTACTATCAATCTCTCACTCCCGCATGCTCCTTCTCCCACATGTGCCAGTTGAATCAGAGACCCCTCCTGCTGGAACCGGAGTAATATTTTCCAGACAGTGTGAGCTGCTTTCTTTCGCTCTAGCTATTATCTAGGAACACTGACATTACAGGACCAACGTGTAAGAGAAGCAGGTAACAGCTTTGTCACTGAGCACTATACACTACCAGTCAAACATTTGGATGTGCCATTTCATTCCTTACTATTACCATTTTCCACATTTTGGATGGACGTATGGGAATTATGTAGATACCCAAAATGTTAAACATATCAAAATATTTTAACTTCTTCAAAGTAGCCACCCTTTTCCTAAATCACAGCTGTGTACACTCTGGCTTTCGCATGCTTTTCGTTACTATCTGGTCATTGGAAGAAAAAAAAAAAGCAGCTTTTTAAGAAATAAATACGTAGAGACAATTTATATTTGTCTACAAAACTCATTTCAATTTTGTACATGCTCTGCTATCATTACAGTAAAACTTTATGGATTTATGATGAGCAGATGCGGTCAATAGATTACAATGGTTGTCAACGAAACAGGATAAACAAACAACGGTTCCAAATCATCCCATTGTTTGATCTCTCAGGTCGCTTTGATCATGTGCATCTTTCAAAACGTGACTTATTGCGTTCCTTTGATCTCTGGCAATAATTACATTTACCTCACTGTTCATTGCTACGGAACGGAGCGAAATATGACAAGAAAGACAGGAATTGTTCAGGAATCATTTAGGCCTACTCACCCAAAACCAATCTTTCATGGGCATTCTGCAAAACCTCCTTTTATGTTCCATGGAAGAAATCATACAGATCTGGAACAACATGAGTGTGAGTACAATGATAGAAGTATGAAAACTTCAAAATTATTTTTGAAAACAGACAAGAGTGTCCCAGACTCTGTGAGCTCAGTCACACTACAGGTCACTGGAAGAGTACATCACACATCCACACATGGCCTTCTTGCAGAGAAACTAACACTCAGGGGTTATGCTTGTTATGTGAGGGGTTCTGGTCTTTAGAATGGTCAAATTACATCAGTGGGAAATGACTAATGGAAACTGTGGCTTTTTTCCCAGCATGCATGCCTGTCGTGTTCTCACCCTTTGTTCTCATGTTGGCCACTTTTAGGCCCCTTTCCTTTACTTTCTCTCTATAACTCAATCTGCAGAATACATACTTCTGTGTGCAAAATCTTCTTATTTGCTACCTCCCAATTCAGGCACGTATACTATGCACTAAAAAGGGCTTTTCACACCATGCGTAACCCCGGGTTATCTCCATTCTAATCCCCGCTTTTAACCCTGGGTAAAGCAACATTTCATACTTGTAATTTCAAAAGGGGGTTAGCACCGCTTTTTACCCAGTGTTAAACCCTGGTTCAGAGCAGGGTTAGCAACACTTTGAGGGGTTAACCTCATGTCGCGGTGCCAAAGGTATACAGTGTGAAACGATGCAGTGTTGGAATGTTTCAAAGTAGCAAGAGACAACCAATCATATAAATCCTCGGTACTTACCTCATTAAATATTCATGTGCTTTGTACCATCACTGAAACTTTCACAAGCGGTTTACGTTCTGCGTCTGAGGGAAACCTGTAAAGTGTCGAACACCGGTCACAAACGCAATAACTGGTGAGATTAAGAGACAGTATTCCGTGTTTTCATGGCATATTTCAGAAAACGAAAGACAAACAGAGCTGATTTGCTTGGCGACATTTCCAAAAGAGCAGAGCATCTCCACTGACAGGTTGCATATCTGTCGCGAGCTGTATTCGTCCAATCATTGTTATAGACACGCAAATAAGCACGTTACACGTTAACGATTTCAAGTCTGAAAAGCCTTAAGGTGTGTACTTTGCTGTTGAGAAAGTACATACTTCTAGTAAGACAATAGGCTAAGGGGACATACTGGGCCATGCTACCACATCTTTGAGATGTGTCTCGAGACAAACATACTTACGGTTTTCTCATAGTGGACTATTAAAAAGGCCTAAAATTGCATAGACCTTCATTGATATCTTCTGACTGCAACTACTCCTACAGATTCCACCTACCTTGGCGCAATTCTTTCAGCATTTTCTGTATTTGTATTTTTCTTTATTTTCTCTGAAGTGATCAGCCTTTCATTTCACTTGTCCTGTAGTGGGTGGTCAAAAGTCCCTGGAAATCCCATACACCTACAATGAATGCTTGTGATGTGGGGAAAAAAACTACAACGGTCAAATAGTTCAAATGCAATGTAAATTCAAATGCTTTAAGTCTGAAAAAATTCTCCAGCAACCACCTAGAAGTTCAAAACAGTTTAGCAGCTGTTTAGCAATTGCGAAGCAACCACTTTGAACACCTTAGCAACTGACCAGAAACTGCCTAGCAACCACACAGAACCGCTTATCAAGCTTCTAGCAACTGCCTAAGAGCAACGTCTTAGCAACCGCTTAGCAATGCCAACCACTCAGAACACCTTAGCAACAGATAAGCAAATGCCTAGCAACTCCCTAGCAACCACCATGAACATGCTTGTGAGGTTAACCTCCAACTGTCAAACAGATCAAATGTAAACATAAAAAGCCTTTATCAATCTGTATGTCAATTCTCTAGCAACCACCCAGAACAGCTTAGCAACAGTCTAAAAACTACCTAGCAACCACTTAGCAACGCCCTAGCAGCCACCCAAATCATCTTAGAAACCATTAAGCAATGCCTTAGAAAAAAATCAGAACACCATAGTAACACTTGACACCTTAGTGTCTGCCTCTGATCTCTCGTAAATGCTCTGGAAAAGTCAATTAAGGCAAGCACAAACAAATCAATTTTAAATCCCTTTTGTTCCTGACCACAACCATTTTTATCTGTCCACATGAGTTTATTTGGAATTGGATCCTCATGAATGCCTAACAATGTGGGTGAGAGGCATTTTAATTCAAATTGTGAAAATGTTTGGTCTTTGTACATACGCAATCCCTCCTGTTCTCTCCTCTTTCTTCTCTATTTCTGCCCCTCCTTCTCTCCACCTACTCTGTCACAACCTATTTATACTCTAACACCAGGACAGGTCTATTTGTAGAAACTGTTGTGTCGCACTGAGAATCCTACACTGAGGCCGAAGATTAAAGCTATAAACTGCCATGAGCAGCGAGTCACTCTAACAGCACAATGGATCCACTGGACAGGGATGAGGATTTAAAGGAATAGAATGGAGGAGATCCAAAGCTTGATGAATGAACTTGAAACCCTGGTTCTAGTTGGGTCTAAATGGAGAAGTTAAGAGCTTGCGATACACTTCCTCTCTGTTCTAGTTGACCACTAACTCAGTACTTCTAACAGCAGAAAATAATCATAAACTCTGCATCTCTAACTACTTATAGTAGGTTATTTCACTATTGTTGTGTTTTTTTCTTTCTTCCTTTAGTTTTTAAAGACATAATTGACCCTAAAATAATAATAATAATAAAAAAGGAAATGATTTATTCACAGCTCATTTGAAGCAGTTTTAATGAATGTGGCAAGCAACATAAAAGTATAATAAACGTAGTCATATGTCTTTTGAAGCATAGAATACAATATGTGTGATAAACTGACCAGAATTCAAGTTATTCAGTGTGACTCATGTGGACCATATTTATGATACCTTTATGGTACTTTTGCATCTTATTTGAGGCTTGAAAGCTTCAGTCCAGGTTTACTGTAATTGCATGGAACAAAGTAGTACATTATAAAATATTCCTCCTTTTGTTTTCCATGGAAAAAATAAGTCATACAGATTTGGAACAACAATGTGTAAACAATGCCTGAATTTTCATTTGGTGAAATATTCCTTTAAGACACTTCCTGGGAATTTGGTCGCAAAGAAAATGCAACACAAAGACAATTTGTCTTTCTTTGTTTACTAATGTGTCAGAGCCTTGAGCAATAGGAGTAGTGAGAAAAGCCTGATACTGGAAAAAGCCCACAGGCATCATAGGATGGGAGGAACGGTAAGAATAAAAGAAATGGAGAACAGAACAGTTTTGCAAAAGAAACTGCAATGATTTCATTTATGAGACTTGTGGAGGGAGGTTGTGAGGGGACTTATGGGACACCCATGAGGAAGGGAGTGAGTGAAGTATGTGTGAGTGCTGTGATGTTAGAAAAGAAGAATGCAATACATGTGGGTGTTAAACAGTCAGCACAGAAATGGAAACATCAAAGCTGAGAATGAGTGATTTAAGGAGTCACTGATATGTAGCAATCAGAAGATATAATGCTTTGTTTGGTATAACTAAACAAGGTCACTGTGCCCACGTGCAAGCCAGGAAGTTATTTGTTGACTAATAAAGTAAAGCTCACTCAGCCTTAGATCATAGATTCTCATTGCTTCATTCGTTCTCTCTCTCGTTTCCTCTCAGACCTTCTCATCTCTGGCCTTTTTGAGCTATCATACATCACCTCACATGATAGTGTGAGTGTCAGTTTTACCCCACTGAGCAGAACATATTTTCAGAGGGCTTTGGCCTGAAACACTCCAATGCACGGTCCTGCTGAATATACTTCATGTGACTTCTTGCGATACTGTGGTGGTATCAAACCTCAGTACTCAAGGGGGTGATAGAATTGCCTTAAAATTGTTGTACTATTAAAATGGATGGGCTGTTATTCAGGTAGGTAACAAAAAATGTGTTTCTAGGGCTGGGTACCGATTCGAATCCATTCTGATTCACAAGCTCTTAATTTGATAACATAATATAGCATGTATTTTGTTAAATTTCTATTGCATAATTTGTACTATTTACAGGTATTTACATTGATTTGTTGAATACATGCTAAAAAAATGGTACGGTCTCTTTAAGGGAATCCTGTATTTCATTAAACAGTGTCTTTAAATAAGCGCATGATAACTAGAGAGACTCAAATGGCTTTATCTGTGCTATGCCTGATTAGAATTAAATGCTTCTTTTTTGTTGTTTATGATCAACAACTGACTGTAAAGAGCAGAACCGGGTATTAAATGACTCTCGTCTTTGGACACACAATAAATGGAACATCTTTTACTCTCAACATGCAGTGAAAGAATGTTTCTGCTGAATACTCCACCACTATATTTTACAATTCATTCATTGGTGAGTGAAATCTAAACGTTTACCAGCTAGTTGCCAAATATATATATATATATATATATATATATATATATATATATTCCCAATGCGCTCCAAGTCCTTATGAAGGCGTAGTGACTCGCCTCAATCCGGGTGGTGGAGGACGAATCTCAGTTGCCTCTGTGTCTGAGACCATCAATCCGTGCATGTGATCACGTGGCTTGTTACTCACCACAAGCCCCACCAAGAGCGAACCACATTATAGTGACCATGAGGAGATTACCCCATGTGACTCTACCCTCCCTAGCAACTGTAACAATTTGGTTGCTTAGGAGACCTGTCTGGAGTCACTCAGCATGCTCTGGATTCAAACTCGCGACTCAAGGGGAGGTAGTCAGCATCTTTACTCGCTGAGCTACCCAGGCCCCCAATATATACATTTTTAATCGCATAGCGTGAAATTTGGATTCAAATGCGAGCGATTTTCTCTCATTGTAGTAGAGGGCTGTGCATAGAGTAAAAGATCGCTCATGGGATTTAAGAATCGATATCGAGATCATTCAAATGAAGATCGTGATGCATCTGATATTTTTACTCACCCTTAGTTTGTTTCACAAACTTTAACTAACTTTGCTCCAAACTGCTGTTCTGTCATGTCATCTAAAGTTTCTCTGTAGAAATGCCAGTTTACACAAAATCTATTGTGCCACTTGTGGCAATACTGAGAATGCAACACCTACTTGCGTTGTGTTTTGAATTGTCATCTGACACATTTTGGAATGCAAAAAAAGTATAACTTAAGTACAAAAAAGTGTATGCGTTGTACTTGCATAGAGTATGTTTCAGGTCTTAAAGGATTACTTTGGTTTTCCGTGTGCTGGTATATCCTGCATGGAACCAGAGATGATCTAAACAGGCATACACATTTTACAAAAGGCAGAGCTGTGGCCAATTTCCTTAAAAGTTCCAAATGAAGATACTCCTTTTTGCTTCTCCAACAGAAGTGGGTTGATGTACGGAGGGAAGAAATCTACAGTGAAAGAGCATTAATCATACAATTCCAGCTCCCTTTTAAAGCACTAGTGGGCAGAGTAACACATTCATGGGTGGAAATTAGTTGGATCGTGCCCACTTTGGCAACAGCCAATAGGTGAAGGAGGAGGTGTGGAGTGAACGGACCAGCAATAAATTATTGCAGTACCCAATTTTCTCACCTCTGTTGAAAAAGGTTGCACTGAAGTATAAGCATGCAACACTGTACTCGTTGCAAAGGAACTCCAAACTATTTATCCAGAAGCCTGGGCCCAAACCACAACTAGCCCTCCTTTTTCCAGGACTGGTCTAGGAGCACGATACAGTACTGTGTCTCCGCTTAAGGCCAGCTGGATCTCCCATTGCTTTTATATACAGCAGCTGAGTTGGCAATGCTGAGGCCTTAAACTCCTCCTCCATGAGCTTAGAATACCCACAATCCCTTATAAGGGCAAGATATTTCTTTAAGCGTGGGACAGGGGTTTCCCACAAGGGTTCCCGTCTCTGTCCAATGCTGAGAAGATGGAGGATGGAACACTGATGACACTGCTATATCCTCCCTCCCTCTTTCCTTCTCAGGCCTCTAACAAACTGTGTTTATGACTTCGGGCAACTACACAGTACACACTAGAGAAATCTCTGATGGAGCATTTGACGGATTGGAATGCGTAAAATGCATCTTGATGGTGTGAAAAGTGCCGGGTCAGTTTGAAACCAAGCGGGAATGCAGCTGTCAATGGTAAATTAGAGATTTTGATATTTAACTTTCAACAACACATCCACTGGAAATGTACTGCATAACAATCCTTGAAGATGCTGCCAAAATTCCCATGATGGACCTTCCTGTTTGCATTGTTTTCCGCTTTTTCGGGGGTCTGCGATCAGCAACAATCAAACCGTTTTTCAGAAACAAAGAACAGTTGCAGACTTCAGAAGCTGACGTCCTACATATGACCCTCTTACCTTGAACTGTTCCACTCGAAGGAACAGTGATGCATTTTAAACAATTATTCATTATAAGTGGAACAGATCTCTCAGCTCCACTCTGCTTACATTGTTGGAACAAAAGAGCATCACAAGCCTTCAGAGAGCAACAGATTGTTTAACAGCGAGAGGATAGAAAAAAGGTTAAATCCACTGTTAGACAGATGTAAAGAAACACAGAGATACAGAGGCAGGGCCACAATTGCAGCTGGACACTAGGTCACCAGTAGGGATAGTTGGATGATCCAAAAGTATCGATACTTCCGATACTGATGTTGTATGATGTTGTAAATAGGGATATTATTATTTGGTTACTATGAACAGTAATCATAAGCTTCAAAGTGAAACAAAACGGATTAGGCCATATTAGCAAATACTTGTGCAAGACGGGAACTATTTCTTCTTCCACTCATCTAAACATGCATGCTGAAAGACAAACATAGACAACCCTTGCATCATCACAAGACTCATTCAAACAAGAGTGCCTTGTAGAGGTAATGATAGAAAATCAGAAAAACAGCTTCTGGTCTGGAGTAAATTCACACTAAATTACATATCTAAAAGGTGACATTTCTTTTTTCTTAAAATTTTATAATTGTGTGTAATTGTTGTTAATAAGTAATAACGAAAATGGTTAACCATGGTTTTGCTACAATAATATTGTAGTAGTACCCATGGTTAATTGAGTGGTTTATGTCTATGGTTTAACTAAATCCCATGGTTAAACTACAGTTACTGTAGTGAAACTAAGGTTAATTTTTGAAAGGGTAAACAAGACGGAAGTCTAATAATTTTCTGTTTAGGTTCACAATTGTAAAATATAAATAAATATAATAATAATAATGGTGATGAATTATTAATAAAAATAATATTTTAAAATACCCATTTTATCCTAAGAAATCTCATAAAAATCTATTTAATATAAGTATCTGTATTGGTATCGGTATAGACGATATTGGACATGAAATTATTGGTATCCGATCGAAAGAAAAGAAGTGGTATCTCCCATTCCTAGTCAACAGTCCCCTAAGAAAGTATGACTTAAGACAATCAATCACTGCAACCAGAATTAAACAATTTTAAGCATGTGATGTACTGGGTTCATTTGAGCATGTAGTAATGCAGCTCTATTAATCTGTGGGATAAAATCCTTCTTGAGAATCCAAACTTTGACGAAGGGAACCAAAGCCAGGATGAAGCAAACTGCTGGGAATCACATTGAGAGAATCTTTCCCTCCATAAGGACAACAACGAAAGGCCAAGACTATCTATTACAACATCTCTGCTATGATAGAGCATGACACCATTATTTCATTATCCAGCATGGCTCAAATGCAAGTCATGCAGTGAGGATATCACTGCACACAAACAGAGACAATTTGGCATGACCAAATACTGTGGCAACCACAACAATAAAATTTACAGGGGCCAGAAAGCCACCACACCCATTCATTCCACACATTACAGACATAATTATGAGATACCAGCAAGCCCCTTAGGGAAAAGCAAAAGGACAGATGCCCTTCAGCCATGTTAATGCTGATCTAATGGGAGCAAGCATAGACACACTCAACAGAACAGAGTATATAGCAGAACGATTACATCTGCTTAGTTCTTTAGACTAATATCTATTACAACAAATGAAGTTATAAAGGCATCATAACTTCCCATCCTCTCCAATGAAATAAAATGCATATAAAGACTCATTATTGTCTAGGAGAGCTACATGTCTTTAAAGTCACTCCAAGTCTGAAAACAACTGCCCTGTCTAGGAAATTAACTGTTTTAATGCGGTGTTGTAAGTATATTCAATGTAATCGCACTTAAACATGCCAGGACTCAGTTTTGCACATACTTTCCTTATCTCTGCTGCTATATTACCCATATCAACATACAACAGCATTCCTTATATATATATATATTTTTTTTTTACAAAGGCATTCTTTTTACCTGTGCGAAGGTAAACAATACCAATATGCTTTCACTGTACATCAATGTGAAACATTATAATGGCCAAATTCTATGGCCATTGCAGCTGACATTTTATGTCAAGACAACAAATAAGTAGTGGACACTCTTAATGAAGAATCTGATTTATGTTAACCTAATTCTAAAATACAATTATGATACTAATACGATACTGTAAAGGGAATTAGACGGGCAAGGAGGAGGCGAGAACCGGCTTGACAATATAAATAATAGCTTAATGAGAAACTAAAACAAAAGACAAAACACACACACATGACGGACATGTCTGTTAACGATCTCTCTCTCCCACACCATCCTCTGCAGTCGGCCTTTATCCCTCTTGGAGGCTTGATTAGCCTAATACGGGACTGGGTGTGTAGGGTCACGACCCGGCCCTGCCCTCCACCCTGCTATATATATATAAGGGGGAGAGGAGTGTGTGGGGTGGGGGGGTATAGAAGACCGGGGGGGGGGGTTGGTTATTTTGAGAGCCACTGGCCAATAACTGTGCCTGCTTGGCCAACAAACATTTTCTTTTCACCACAGAGCATCAGCAGCGCCGAATGGATCCCGAGTTGAAACCAGGAAGTAATCGCGTTCACGTAATCAGTGACGAGCGTGAATATAAAGTTGGATTATTCCAGGTAACATTGTAATTTTACTCCATTTTAGATGATTAGTTTCAGTTTTGGGGGTAGAGTTATTTGATAAAATATGCATTCCTGATAACTGTATTACAGACTGTACAGCTGAAAACAGCTCACTTTTGGCAACCCTCCGTGGACATTTCAGGAAATAGAGCTCAAACGAGCTCATATGCTCAGCAATAGTTACCACTTTGGACACTTGGGGCAGTGTTTTACATTTCAGTAAGCACAGACCGAGTATAGCTTTCTTTCTAGTTATCGGTATCGCCATTGGAAAAGCCAAATTGGTTGATAGTTAATCTAATTAGACCAACCTATTTTGCTAATGTTTTTTTATTATCCAAACCATTACATACCATTTAATGTAAAGCCATTATTGATCTACCAATGACTCTAGGAAGTCAGAACAAAGTAAACATTAAGTTTTATCAGTCAAACAAGCATTAACAGACCAATGTGAAATATCATGAGGGCAGTTATTTCTCAGTGAAAAGATATAATCACCACTGTAATCTCATCTCTATGCATTCCAAAGGCAATCTCTGGAAAAAGGCATGTAACCACAGCCTCAAGTTTTAATCCATCAACTCCAGCCCCAGTGTCCACCCTTGTCAATCAGGACAAAGTATGAGCCTGGGTGAAAGGATTCCAGATGGATTAAAGAATGTCTAACACCATCAGGTTAATCAGTAGTCTGTATATGTGTGTGAGTGTGTCAGTGAGCAAACTGAGGATCTTAAGCTTCAAAAACAACACAGTCAGCACAAAACGAGTAATGCGAGCTGGTAAACATAAACGGCAATATCAAAAGACCCAATCTATGAGAATGAAAGAAAATGTTTGACGCTGAACAAACATGTCACTTTTCCATTCTAGAGTTAACAAAGTACCACCAAAAAAACACCATGCAACTGCCTTGTTTTTTTGGACAGAACGCTATGGGAATACAATAATATTCTTTGAAGTGCCTTGGCGTAACAGTACCATCTCTGATAACACCAATCATACCAACACTTTTTGAAAGGGAGATTAAAATCAAGAATCTCGAAATTATATCGAAACCAAGCAGTAAAGTTTAAGCGCTGTAGCAAAAATTCTTCAGCCTGGCTTTGCAGTTTTTCACTGATATGGAGCGTAGTGGAGTCCAAGGGCAGGGCCCTCCATGGGAAATTTGAAGTAGAAAAGGCACAGCTAAATTAAGAAAAACAGCAGATCCTACAATGAGCTCATGACTCACCACAGGGCATGAAGACATTTACTCAAACAAGTCCACATTCTGAGAATCTCTTTCTTATCCTCTGTACCCCTCCAGATTAGAGCAAGAAATGCTTTGCTGTTCATACTGTAAACAATTATCAAGGCTAACACCACTCGTATAACCCACTGATTTCTCTGTTCCTCTGGATGCAAACATTCCAAACCAAAAAATTTAATTAAGTGATGTATCCAACTCTGTAATGTTGAGTTGAATTGGTTGAAAAATTTGTGTTTGGTAACATCAGCTGAAAAGTAAGTTGTGAATCATTCACAATATGACCAGGAAAATGTATGAAGTAGGGCTGTCAATCGATAAAATGTTTTAATCGAATTAATTAAATCGCAATTAATCACATATACAAATATTTGCTGAGAAATATATAAGAATTCAATATATAAAATGATTAAATACTTGAAATAGATAATTAAAATGCATTACATTCTTGTGGCAGAAGAGTTAATCATTGATAAGGCCATACAAAAAGCGACTTTAGAATACAATATATTGTTTACTACCATATTATTGATCATAAGCCAATAATTGGCATACAGTTCAGAGCAATCCATTTCACAAGTGAATTTGTCAATAAGTTGGAGATTTATTATGAGGGCTTGTTTAAGGACCTGTCAATGTACCCCTGCGTCAGACATGCTTGTGTTGCGTCTCGGGTGCATTGCATCATAAACATGAAATGTTTAGGTCACTGGGTCACGTTAAATATAGTTTAATACTTAGAACACATCTTGAGATCCCCTAGGTCAAATTTGCGTTCCATCAAGTGTTTCGAACACAAGAAAGTAACGCATGTTTGTGTTGTGCTGACTGATGACTGTTTTGTTCACTGTATAAACTGCGCACTGCTCATACAGCTGAAGTTTCAATTACTGCCCTCTGGAGTAAACAGGTGGTACTACAAGCTTGCATTTCTCACAAATCTTCTTTATTACAGTCTGGGGCATTGTAATTAATTGCGGGGGTTTTTTTATGCGTTATTTTTAACAAAATGAATCGCACTGATTTAGTGCGTTAAATAAACAGCCCTAGTATTAAGATAATTACCATATGTAAATAGTGTCAATTTTGATATCATGTTGAATTAAATTAATATACTGTAACTTCATATACATCTTCTGCTACAACAGATTAATCTGTAGTTAATTTCTATGCCTAAAGCAGCTATAAGACCCATTTATTTTAGTGGTTTGCTAGCCCTGAGAACTTCCTGTTCTGAATATTACAGACACAG
This sequence comes from Moxostoma hubbsi, assembly GCA_032164185.1. Classification (NCBI taxonomy): domain Eukaryota; kingdom Metazoa; phylum Chordata; class Actinopteri; order Cypriniformes; family Catostomidae; genus Moxostoma; species Moxostoma hubbsi. The sequence continues at coordinate 25,062,647 of JAVLUX010000030.1, read as the reverse complement.
GTGTATCCCCTCTCTGGGACACATTGACAGCTGGCTGGTTGACAGCACAGCATTGAGGGCTGGGTTTACATAGCCACAAATCCCATCAGCCCTCCCATTCTGAGCCCTAAATCCAAATATCCAGCAGCAATCTCATATCTCATCACCATAAACAAATGACGAACAGAGTAATTGGACATTAAAGAAACAGACTAGACAAGAAATCAAAGCAGTTGATACGGCAATGGTTATTTTGTCTAACACTAGGTGTGTACGTTTCCACACTTGGAGCCCCATTGCTCTAAAAATATGCTCTTTTCTAAGCTCTATCCCAAGTATTCCCCTTTGAAACAGCTAAAGCATTGTATTCGTGTATCAGTTACAAGCCTGAGTTAATCAGTTTTACAAACCGGATAGATCTTTGTAACCATGTAATGGCAATTTCATTTTAAATCAGAAATAGTTCTTGGAAACATATACAGCACAACCAACTCTAAGCTTGACTGTTTATAGCATCATTCGCAGAGAAAGATCTGCCTTGTATAGAATCCTAATCAACTCTCAGCTCCTAATTGTTGTCAGTTGTAGTGGTTACACCACTACTCAATGTATTGTTGCACAATAAAATAGATTTGCAGCCTCCACTTGCCAGCAATCCATTTCATTTGACAGGCACATTTTCGTTAAGTTTTGCAACACATGGAAACATGACAGGCATGTCAAACACATGGGGGAATCAGGGGATGTGAGGAAGGACACTTGAGGACATGGCCTATCAACAACCATAAGATGTCACCAGTGCTGTGCAGTTCAACCATGTACAGGTGAAAGCAACATCCTCTTGCATCCTGACATATATACTAAAGCAAACATATGTTCTGAATGGTAGAAGCTCTACATAAAAGGGTCATGCAGATAGCATATGCCCAGTGGAATCTCTATTATGCAAGACAACAGACAGGGAGGTTAGTTTGGCATGACAGATAATTAACAGCTGGTCTCCTTCCATTCTTGCCATTTATCTGAGTGGACAGAAAACAATGTGGACAAATGGGTGAATAACAAGCAGTACAATAATAGCTGTGATGTATTTCTGAGTGCAAGTGAAACGTAGTTTACCAAATATGCACAACAGTAACTCCAAACTCCAGTGAGTTGCAACGCTCCACTAATGCCCAAAATGCTGTCTAGGTAGGTAGCTCACTAGGTAGGTCCTCTGAGACCGTCGCTGCCCCAAGAACTACTCAAATCAGAAAACAAAACCAATCTTAAACTACCATTTCCGAACAGACAGTCTTAGTGCTGACACTCACACGTGTGCATTCTCGGCTCATACGTCATGTAGAGTAACCCGACGTTATGGTTTACTTTTAAAATGGAATGAATGACGCGACAAACACTTACCTCGATCAAAGCAAGTCGACTACAACTCCCGCAATGTTCGAAAAGTAAAAGTGATTTTTCGCTGGTCGGTCACTGTAATACTGCATGCATTCAAGAGAAACTCTGTAATCGTTCTCAAACGTCTGTCAAGAGCTGTAATCTGGATCTTTACCTCGTGTTAACCACACCGCCCTTATAACACTGAAAAATCTTTAAATGTTCACACTTTCAGTAGCACACGCACCACTTAATTCTAAGTGGACGCAGAGAAAGTATTAGTACTGTATGTCATAAATTAAAAAATACTTATGCTCTAGTCTAGACTGAGCAGTACCATGAGACATGTACTCAGTAATGGGTTGAAGCAAATGTTTGAAATATTACCTCCCTCCCTCTCTCTCTCTTTTTTCACTCACTCACTCACTCACTCACTCACTCTCACGACAGACATTGTACCAGGAAGTTCCCAATCCCACGACCAATACAATGTATTTCTTGAACTTTGGCTTAATTTCAATTAAAATATGAGCGTTTTTTTAAATTATTATTTTAATGAAGCTGTCATTAAGCTAAAAATGAGCCTGTATTTTAGCCTGTGTGTGTGTGTGTGTGTGTGTGTGTGTGTGTGTGTGTGTGTGTGTGTGTGTGATTTTAGTATAAAAAGGCTTTCATTTCAATTTTTGAATTTTTAAATGTAAAAATATTGGCTGTGAAATTTGAACTAGCGTAGGCGTTACTCGTATGTTGGCGTTATATCGCCCTCTACTGTTAGTATAGTAGGTATTGCACTTCAACCACATCTCAAGCTCACAGCAGCACCATGAATGAATGGGGAAAGAAAATAAACTTAATTCAAAGGAAAAACAAATTTATTTTTCTTACCCCATTAGCAAACAGTTTTTTTCTCTTGTTTTAAGCCTACGGTTCACTCAATTCTGTCAGATTTCTCAGACATGAAGACTTAATATCTTATGCCATTTTGCTTGCTATGTAAATAAATCTAATTTTAAGAAATTTTGACTGGAAAACAAGATAAAATACAAATTAAGAAACTTATTTTATGCAGTGCAGTTGTAGTTCTGAACATTATGAACCAACATGAACTAACAATTGTAAATTTATAGATTAAAATTAAGTAAGATTAATCAATGATGGATTTTTTTTATATTTCATGATCATGGTACGCAATGCATTAACTAATGTTAATGAACACAACATTATTGTAAAGTGTATGACTTTTTTCTTCAAAAAGGGAATAGTGACTGTGGCTAACATTCTGCATAATGCCTCCTCTTGTGTTCCACAGAAGAGAGAAAGTCATAGGGGTTTGGAACAACATGAGGATTAGTAGATGATGAAAGAATTTTCATTTTTAGGTGAACTATACCTTTAAGTAGACAAAAATTGTTAAAATTGTTAGTTAATAGTGATTTTAAAGAGCATTCACTTATTCTGTAAATGTTTTCAGTCCTCACACTTTGAACGGCATGCCCTGTGAAAAGACAGCCATGCCTAAACATTCCATTGTATCAATAAACTGCTGAAACTAAATCCCCCATATCAAGGTGACCTTGGTGCTTGATAATCCTTGTGAAGTGCAGTGTGGTACTGTAGCCAGAGGGTGGAGTGATCGATTCTGCTCTTGTGCTCTTGTATGCTTTGGACCAGCCAACCCCAGACTAACATTAAGCACATTATTACCGACCAGCTGAACAGGGAGGAAAGGTTGTTTCCTGTTGACAAGGCAATGCTGGACAGACAGGCTGAACTAAAGGGTGTGTCTATGTCTTCTATTACCGGTTGGGTGGAAAGGGGCATTACAGCTATTGTTATTGATTTTATCAGTGATTTAAGAATAGTACAGTGCTAACTCTTTCTTATTAAAGGAATGGTTCACCCAAAATGAAGATTCTCTCATCATTTACTCACCCTCAAGTCATCGCAAATGTGTATGACTTTCTTTCTTCTGCAGAACACAAATTAAAATTTTTAGAAGAAAGTTTCAGCTCTGTAGATCCATACAATGCAAGTGAATGGTGACCTACTAAATAGTGGGAATTAGGCATTTAAAATTGGGAAAAAGGAAGGAGGAAAACGTAGGAAAAACTCAAATAATAATAAAAAAAGATCTAGGAAGTGTAAACCAGTTTTTGAAATCATGGTCATGGCTAGAGACTGCAATGGCAAGAAGTACAGTTATAAAAGATATACAGATTGGTCTGTTCTCACTCAAAATCGATTATATCACTTCAGAAGGCATGGATTAAATCACTGGAGTCTTATAGATGACTTTCATGCTGCCTCTGTGTGCTTTTTGGAGCTTCAAATTTTTGTTCACAATTCACTTGCATTGTATAGACCTACAGAGCTGAGATATTCTTCTAAAACTCTGTTTGTATGTGTTCTTTTCATCTGGGATGGCATGAGGGTGAGTAAATTAACTATTCCTTCAAAGTAAGAGTAACATACCTCTATCTTTTCCTTTTACTCGCTCTCTCTCCCACATTGTCACCCACACACACACACACACATCCGCACACACACACACACACGCAGAGAGAGAGACACACACACACACAGGAGTCAGGAAGTGTGTGCTGTTCAGGAATTCTGTGTCATTTCCTCATCCAAGTAGCATTTCATTCCATATGCATAGATGGAAACTAAACTCTAACTTTAACTAGCTTCCCAAATTAACGTGTGATGACACATGCGCTCTTTTTAACAGCAACCAGTCAAACTATCGATTGATTTACATAACCACATAATAGTTTGAAGTGATAGTTTACCCTGAAATTTACTGTGGTGCACCAAATCCTTATAACATTCTTTGTCCTCTGATGAGATTTTAGGGAGAATGTTATAGGGACTAAAACCTCAGTTACCATTCATTTTCAGTGCATAGGGTTTGGAACGACATGATGACATTCATAGGGCATTAATAGAACTTCTCCCTGTCTTTAAAAATGTGTTCTTTGGATAACAAAACAGATTCTTATCTTATCCACTATTACACTTGTTAAGACTACGTGAACCATTAAGTGGCAGAGATCTTCAAACCAAAAAATAATCATGGACAACCGGTTTCAAACACGAAAATATAGAATGACAGCAGCACAGAGCATAGCTGATTTAGAGGGGTGTATCCCTGATAGTCTGCCAGCTCTTTTGCTTTTTGCCAACCAGACTAGAAAAATGTATGCCATCCATAAGAAACATTCAAACTGCTGTTAGAGTAAATGCAAAGTTTTAGTGAACTCCTCACATTCCTTGGTTTATTTCACTGTTATTTCACAGAGTAATGCAGATCCATCCCTTAAAATATGTTTGATCACAATCCTTAACAATGAGATAGAAACAGTTTTTATATTTTCTATATATTACATCACAATAATTATGCATTACGACTTCTTTAACATTTCTGAGTTCTGATAGTTATGTATTCATTCAACATGCATAAGCTTATTGTCATTAAAGCATTTGCTCCTTTTGATGTAAATACCCTACATCCTCATTACACAATCACTTGCAATGGTTGCTTATTATATTTTTTATTACAAACAACCATGTGCAATCAAGAGCTTGCTTACAACATGGAAAAGTCAAATGAGCCTTAGTTACAGGGCATGCAAAACACCTGCATGCTTGGTTAAGCACCACATATCGTGACAGCTATCACAATTCAAATTTGTTAAGATAAGACCTATTGGTTCATTTGATTGCTAATTTGTTTTTCTGCTCTCCTGATACACTGAAAAAGTAGAAGAGATTCAAAACATGGTCTGTTCTTACCTTGTTGCAGCTTTGGCAGTGAAACTCTCCATTTTTCCCTGGAGGCAGTATGATTTCTCCTGTAGGTACCAGCTGGATCTTCAGCTCCATCATGTTGCCTGTGTGTCCAAATGTGTCTTTGACTGTGTATGAGTGACCCTCTTCACAAGCAGTCACTATGCATGAAGCGTGCTTCAACCCTCACCGGTGCGTCTGCTCTTTTAGATACACAGAGAACCAAAGCAAGACAGGCAGAGTGTTGTAGAATTACCTTTTGTGGGACAGAGAGTCAATGCAAGTTGTTAAAGATATGTAAGATGTGTATAGGACTCTTTCAACAGCCAGACATGCACTATAATTGATGTTCTTTGTCGCTGTGCTGCTTCCTCCAGGCTTCAAGCATCCTGTCCTTGACATTCCCGTGGTAAACACCGGAGGAGCCTACTCCATTTCCCCTGCACATACAAGAAGCAGATGCACGTTTTTAACACACGCTCTCACACGTCTATAAAAAGAGTGACTTTCCTTTAAAATTTGCTGATGGCGAGTTAAAGGAAGGATAATTCTTTGTGCGGTGGGTATGATTGTGTTTGAAAAACGCATGATTAAAAACGTCATGTTATATCAAATCTATTTTAGCTTTGAAATCCTTTGACCTCAGCATTCCTTTAGGATACTATACAGGAGTCCTGATACTTCAATCTCTTATTCTTTATGTTGAGTATAGTTCTTATGAATATGAAAAAGAAGAAAATATTACACATTAAATGGCATTAATACATGAAAAAAATATATATTTAATGGCATTGTTACATTATGTCTTTATTGATTTTTGTACACACCCTTGAGGTCACCCAATACCACTTAGACTCTGTTTAGAAGTTGTGCGTTTCTTTTACGAATAAATCTGTTTACACAATTACACATAAGGCATTGTGTGTCTCGAGACTGAGCATTTCCAGTGCTTTGAAATAGCATTATGTGATTGTCAGTGCTGGATATGTCTGAAAAGTGCTTGTAAGAGGGGAAATGACACAGGCACACATCCTCTGACCTATGACATTAATTGAGACATTCTTGATTTCTGGGCATCAACAGGAAAAAGTGGCCTTGGCATCTCATTGCACAAGATGGTGTAAATTTGGGTAAAGAAAGACACAGCTCTCTGTCAGCATATAGTTACATTAAAGTTACAAAAAACGGACTTTGCCTGATGACAGTTTTATGATTTTAGTTCACATGGTCTTGCCTGCATACTGTATGTTGTGATCTCAATAAACAACAGATGGCTGGTAGAAAAGAAAAGGGAAATGACAGACTAAATAAAGAATCACCTATCAAACAGATAGTGTATCTTTACAGGATGTGTGATGCTAGGTGTATTTCCTCCCTGTTTCTTGCTACTAGATGTTTCTCTGAATAGCCTGTGTATTAGAATATGCATGGGATACAAGCAAACATTCTTGAAAATAGCACTTCTACAAAAGAAGTAATACTAAAAGCTGTACAAAATCAAAGATATAATGTGAGTATCAAAACTGCAGCCCCAGAGAAGTTTGTTGATGTGGTTTGTAGTGTAAGGCTTTCAACAAAGAAGTGATGACATCCTGTTTGTGAGAGGGATACCAGGGAGACGGTAAGCTTTGGGGTGTGGTACTGTAGGTGAGACTGGGTGAAGTTTAGAGCAAAGATAATGGGACAAATCAGAAGCGTTCATGACATGGTAAACAGTACCACAATAGTTATGTAAAAATGTCTTAAAGATGTATCTGTTTCTCATCCACACCTATCGTATCGCTTTTGAAGACATGGATTAAACCACTGGAGTTGCAGGGATTACTTTTGTGCTGCCTTTATGTGCTTTTTGGAGCTTCAAAGTTCTGGTCACCATTCACTTGCATTGAATGGACCTACAAAGCTAAAATATTCTACTAAAGCTCTCATTTGTTTTCTGCAGAAGAAAGAAAGTCATACACATCTGGGATGGAATGAGGGTGAGTAAGGATAGGTGATCTCATGCTTTAATGTTACTGTATTCGCCTACAGCACCACCTGCTGGGCAGATTGTTTATTGAGTCAAGTGCTAATATGCAAATACAGCATTGTTAAATTAATTAATAATACTAGAAGTAAAGTGAATAACATTTTAAGCATGATTGATCTTATAGTTATAGAAATGTTGCATTAAATGTATCTCCTTTTTATTTTGTACATATGTGTGAATGGAACTAGGCCCATTTGGCTTTTACAGAACTGAAATATTTAAAGTAGTTTCAGATCAGTCCTCTGTACTCGTCATATGTCATGATTTTAGATCTATATTTCGTATATTTTTTTCCCTGCATGTATAAATTAATATGATATAAAGCGACATAAAGCAGTGCAATACTTTGTTTTTTTTTTACAAAACTACAACACATTCAAACTGTTTTACCATTTGAATACAGAATCTAAAAGGAAATAATATTATATTATAAAATATATTATTGTATATTATAACGTTCAATTCTATAGCCATGGAAGAGTATAAAACACACCAGAAGTTGGAAAAGGATGAAAACATACATTTGAAATAGGAAGAAAGCTAGCTATTAAAAAGAGAGCACCAAACAATTTAATGGTGTTTACGGTTGAGTTGGTGGTAATATATTTGGCTCTCCAGTAGAATGTCTTGACAAAGTATTCATTTGCGCAGACTCTTTGGCATCCCTGCACATTTGCACATTCTGACTCAAGACAAGACATTTATTAAATTGTAAAACTCTTGTACACACTGCAAAATCAAGGACACATCGTTAGTTTTCTCTGGGTTCCTGCACATGTAGGAGAAGGAAATGAGATTGTGGACAAACTAGCAAAAAACTCATTCAAATGTAACAATGTCGAATCATAATTCACATGAGCAAATCGGATGCCAAGGGACTTATTCGTAAAGCTGCAAATAATATCTGGCAGAAACTTTGGGATGGATAAATAAAGGGGAGACATTTATATAAGATACAGCTAAAATTCTATTTCTAGCCATTTTACCTGCACATGTTACCAGGCACGATCATATCATAAGAAAACTCACATTCGATCATAATTTCTTTTTTTCTAGTAAGACCTTTGATATTAGGACAAAAATCATATTCTTGATAATACTTTTTATATTGTTTTCCTATAAAACTATCTAAAAATCCTTAAAACAAGATACATTTGATTTATACAACACTGCATAAGATATTGAGGTTTTTCAGAGAATGTATTTTAACATGTGTATTTTGTCTTTGTCAGAGTTTTTATAGTCAAAACAAGTGAAACAATCTACCAGTGCTGAAGAAGTAATCCAAAGTATTTAGAATATGTTACTGACCTGAGTAATCTAACGGAATACGTTACAAATTACATTATACAGCATGTATTCTGTAATCTGTAGTGGAATACATTTCAAAAGTAACCCTCCCAACCCTGTATATGAGTAAGAGCTCCTTCCACATCGACGTTTCACACTCCTGTTCAGTCGGTGACGGTAATGCACCAAAAGCAAACCGCCAATAAACAAGAGAAGAAGAAGCTTTTCATATCCGGTGCCATTTATTTAAGCTTGGACCTACGCATTTTCGTACGTTCGGTGTCGTAACTGTATATCACTTCCGTTGAGAAAGACTCCGGAAGATACGTAAAACTCATCCGTGAATCGATAGGTTGTAAGCACAACGTGCACGGTGCGCCATTCCGCAGACACAAATCCAACAGAGAACTACGTTCACTGGAGAGAAACCGCTTTTAAATACAGTAAGATCTATTTCTGTCATGCTAACGCTTTCAGTTTTCACTTGCTCTTTATAAAAGTCACTATTTTATATCTGGTAATGTTTGTTTACGGAAAGAATGAGCTAGTAGTGTTATACGAGTTAAGCTAAGCTAACGTGCTAAATGCTGCTTTGTTGAAAGTAAAGAATTTAAATATTATCTGCAAATTTACAAATCTCATATTCATGATTATTTGATTATTACTCGACTGCTGGTTGTATAAAAACTTATCTGACGGGTACTTCGGGTTTATTCGTGGTCTTTTCTGAATAATCAGTGGCTGGATAGTTTCCGTGCGATGAGGAAAACAATTCAGGCGCCATAGCCAAGTCCGGGACACCATAGTGTCTTGATGACTTTTTGTCATTCGATAATTGATCGTTTATTAGCCAGAAATTTCAGCCTTTGTTTGTGAAGATTCATTTAAATACCTCAATTAAATTAGTAGCTAGTGTGGATCTTAATTCATATAATGTATTATTCAGCTCCAGTGTATTATGAGTATCTACGGTTTCTGATCATCTATGACATAATTTATATTTTTTTGGTTTATCAATCAATTTGTTTAGTTTCATTGTTTTTCCTTTCCAGTAGACGCTGCCATGGCAGCTGCATTCTCCTACAGAGGTGTTCCTGGAACAATGCCTCCAGGTGTTCCTCCACCACCTCCTGTTGCTGCTCCGATACCAGATTACATGACAGAGGAAAAGCTGCAAGAGAAAGGTGTGTACATATGACTTTATATTGTTGCATTGTGCAGATTTTTAGTTTGCTTGGGTAACAATACCTTGCCGTTACAGCTCGGAAATGGCAGCAGCTGCAAGCAAAACGCTATTCGGAGAAGAGGAAATTTGGCTTTGTGGATGCCCAGAAAGAGGACATGCCACCTGAGCATGTTCGCAAAATCATCAGGGATCATGGTGACATGACCAACAGGAAATTTCGGCATGACAAGAGGGTCTACCTTGGGTAAGCACATTTGCAATCACATTACCACGGCAGCCAGTCTGTTCATTAGTTTTGTGCTTTGGCAATTGATTTTTATATGCAAGTTACATGAATATCTGTTGCTCTCTATTTGCAGAGCCCTGAAATATATGCCACATGCTGTGCTCAAACTGCTGGAGAACATGCCCATGCCCTGGGAGCAGATCAGGGATGTTCCTGTACTTTACCACATCACAGGCGCCATTTCTTTCGTAAACGAAATCCCATGGGTTATTGAGCCAGTATACATTGCACAGTGGGGGTAAATTATCATATTCAATAAAGTGGCCTCAAAGTACAAATAATATAATCTGGTGTCCTTTGCATGTTTCCGGCAGAGAGTGAAAAAATTGTTCTTTTTTTGACCAGCACAATGTGGATCATGATGCGTCGGGAGAAGAGAGACAGACGGCACTTCAAACGCATGCGTTTCCCCCCATTTGATGATGAAGAGCCTCCATTGGATTATGCAGACAACATTCTGGATGTGGAGCCTTTGGAGGCAATCCAGATGGAGCTGGATTCAGAGGAAGATTCCTCTGTGGCTGAATGGTTTTATGAGCATCAGCCCCTGAAGGACACCACCAAGTGAGTGCTGGTGAAAGTTTTAAAAACACAAGGATAAGTCTATCTCCCTCCCCTCGCTCAAATTATCTTTTCCTTCCACAGATATGTGAATGGAACCACGTACAGACGCTGGCAATTCACTTTGCCGATGATGTCCACACTATATCGACTGGCCAACCAGCTGCTGACTGATTTGGTGGATGGCAACTACTTTTACTTGTTTGACCTGAAGGCTTTCTTCACCTCCAAGGCTTTGAACATGGCCATTCCCGGAGGGCCCAAATTTGAACCCCTTGTCAGAGATATTAACCTACAGTATGTGCCATCTCCATTTCAGAATCGCATCTTGTAGCATAATCAGTCACAACTTTTTCTGTACTGCAGAAGTATAACTGGTGTATCACTTTTTCAGGGATGAAGACTGGAATGAGTTCAATGACATCAACAAGATAATCATCAGACAGCCAGTCAGGACAGAATACAAAATTGCATTCCCTTACCTGTACAATAACCTGCCACATCATGTGCACCTCAACTGGTACAGATTGCTATTATACCTTGGTGTATTTGATTGTGTTATAAGCGGAATACTACATGTGTTAAGCCACTTATTTGTGACTCCTCTGTAGGTACCATACACCCAACGTGGTGTTCATCAAGACTGAGGATCCGGATCTGCCTGCCTTTTACTTCGACCCCCTGATCAACCCCATATCTCACAGGCACTCTGTAAAAGTCAGTAACTGAAGTGTATTCTACTTATAATGTGGCTGTAAATTGATTCATCTTGTTTCCATCTCACAAATTTACTCCTCCTCATGTTCATTTTGAGTTTGTTTTCTTCACAGAGCCAGGAGCCATTGCCAGATGATGATGAAGAATTTGAACTGCCTGATTACGTGGAGCCATTCTTAAAGGAGACGCCCCTCTACACTGACAACACCGCAAATGGTATTGCATTGTTGTGGGCGCCTCGTCCATTTAATCTTCGTTCAGGAAGGACCAGACGAGCCATTGATGTCCCTCTCATCAAAAACTGGTTGGCATTGAACAGTATACTTGTCATTTGACCACATCATTCATGTGGGCTCCTTTTTATTTGTATTTTTTATTAATTCTCTCCTAATGTCCCCAGGTACCGTGAGCACTGTCCTGCAGGCCAGCCTGTGAAGGTGCGTGTGTCTTACCAGAAGCTCCTGAAGTACTATGTGCTGAACGCTCTGAAACACAGACCACCAAAAGCACAGAAAAAGAGGTGAGCACAAATTTGTTTGAGAACATGTTATTCATGAATGCTTTGTCTGATGCGTCTAACAATGGCTGTATTTTTTTTTTCCTGTCATTTTTAGATACCTGTTCCGCTCCTTCAAGGCCACCAAATTCTTCCAGTCTACAAAGCTGGACTGGGTGGAGGTTGGCCTCCAGGTGTGCCGGCAGGGCTACAACATGCTGAACCTGCTAATTCATAGAAAGAACCTCAACTATCTCCACTTGGACTACAACTTCAACTTGAAGCCTGTCAAGACCCTCACTACTAAGGAGCGTAAAAAGTCCAGATTCGGGAATGCGTTCCATTTGTGCCGTGAGGTTCTGCGTTTGAGCAAGCTTGTGGTGGACAGTCATGTGCAGTACAGGCTTGGAAATGTTGATGCGTTCCAGGTACATTATACAAAACAATAGAGCACATGTTAACTGTAATCTGCATATGTATGAGAGGCAAATGCCTTATTGTCTCCTAAAGCTTGTGTTTTGTCTTTGTGCTGTAGCTGTCAGATGGTTTGCAGTACATCTTTGCCCATGTGGGTCAACTGACTGGCATGTACCGCTACAAGTACAAGCTCATGAGGCAGATCAGAATGTGCAAAGACCTGAAGCATCTCATCTACTACCGCTTCAACACAGTGAGTTATACTCTGTGCGACCAAACATGTCACTCTGTCAAGTGTATCGGTGTTGCTTGTAACTGTGTCAGGATTCGTGCTATTCCTTGAATCTAAGATTGTTTTTTTGTTTAGGGCCCAGTTGGAAAAGGACCAGGATGTGGTTTCTGGGCTCCAGGATGGAGAGTCTGGCTGTTCTTCATGAGAGGCATCACCCCTCTTCTGGAGCGATGGCTCGGCAACCTTCTGGCTAGGCAGTTTGAGGGTAAAATTTGGTTGTCTTTTTAAAGTGGTAATGCATATATTAATTTAAAGTTTAATGCATGACATTTTATTCAGCTCTTTGCGATGTGTCATTACGCTGACACAACAGCGATTCTGTGTCAAGTGATGGAGAAAGGACCTTTTTAATGCTATTGTGCAAAACAAGTCAAGATGGGACTTGTGACAGAAATCAAGTTCTTTGCAGCCTCTGTAAGGTACAATTTGATTACCACAGGAGCAGGTCAAGTCTTAACTATCACGTAAAAACAGAATGAGACGTTGTCTGCTTGCAGAGGTCAAAAGGGCGCTTGACACCGGTGTTGATGCCTTGACATGAATGCGCATTAAAATATACACGCAACCTATGGGGACAAGTTCTTTCAATTAATCAACCTCCCGCTTGTGCTTAATAGGAACAGGTTTAATGTTACTTAAATTGGTGCTATTTTAGTGATTTTGTTTTTATATTTTGTTCCCAAGGAAATACAACCCCAATTCTGAAAATATTGGACTGTATGAAAGATGCTAATAAAAACAAAAATTAGTGATTTGTAAATTATATTCACCTTTTGCTATATTGATAGCACTTCTACACATTATATATGTTTTACACTGTGAATTTCAAATTTTTATTTTATCAGATGATTGCAACACAAAGTTGAGACAGTCAAGTGTTTACCACTGTGAAACCTCACCATTTCTTCTAATAACACTTAAGCATTTGGGCACTGAAGACAAGTTTAAGTTTAGAAAGTGTAATTTTCCCCCATTCATCCATTATGTAGGTCTTTAGCTGCATAATTGTACAGGATCTTCGTTGCCGTATGTTTTGCTTTATAATGCGCCACACATTCTCATTTGGAGATGGTCAGGACTGCAGACAGGGCAGTCTAGCACATGCACTCTCCTCTTACACAGCCATGCACTTGAAATCCAGGCAGTTTTTGATTTTGAAGTTGTCCTGCTGGAAAATGCAGGGACGTCCCTGGAAAAGACTGTGCTGGATGGCAGTATATGTTTATCTAAAATGTGTACATATCTGTCTGCATTCATGGTGTTCTCACAGATGTGCAAGTTACCCATGCCATGGGCACTGACACACCCCTGGCCCATACAGACACTGTAAAAGGGTGACCCTTTTCCTCTTTGGCCCGTATAACACGACGGCTGTTTTTCTTTTTTTTAAACATTTTGAAATGTGGACTCTTCAGACCAAAAAACACAGTTACACTGTTCTACTTTCCATCTAAGATGAGACCGAGACCAGAGAAGTCGACATTGTTTCTGGACATTGTTGATGTAGGGCTTCTGCTTTGCGTAGTAAATTCTTAACTTGCATCTGTGGATGCAGTGGTGAGTGGTGTTGACTAACAAAGGTTTACTAAAGTTATCCGAAGCCCGTGTTCATGATATACATTACAGATGAATGCCATTTTTTAAGACAGTGACTTCTAAGGGATCAGAGATCACGTGCATTCAGAAGTGGTTTTCGTCTTGCCCTTTACACTCTGAGATTTGACTATATTGTGCACTGTAGTGGGTGAAATGCCAAAATTCCTACCAATTTGTCTTTTGGGAACATTGTTCGCAAAGTGCTGGATTATTTGCTGAAGCATCACTTGGCAAATTGACATGCTTTGAATGATCATTGCTCTTGAAAGACTAGGCTGTTTTTGGAGGCTCCATATTTAGTATACAGTATTATGACATTGCCTCACCTGTTTAACATCTCCTGTTTCACATCGCCTTGTTATATCAAATTATCATTAGTCTTAAATTGCCCATCTCAACTTTTTTGGTGTGTGATGCAATCATCTGATTTGAAATTACTGTACATTTATAAAAAAATATGAAAATCACAAGGTAAAACAATGTGTAGTTGTAATGCTTTCAATATAGCAAATGGTGAATATAACTTACAAATCACTTTTTGTTTCTATTAGCGTTTTTCATAGTGTCCTAATTTGTCGGAATTGGGGTTGTACATTAATTTTGACAGGAAGTGTTTAAAGTAAAATTTCATCACTTTCAGAATCTGTGATTTAATCGTGATGAAAAAAAAAATATCGATTGACAGCATTCATTTATTGAATTTTTTTTTTTTTTGTCAAATGTTATAAGATTGTACGTTGTAAAATCAATGTAATGCCCTTTAGGTCGACACTCTAAGGGTGTTGCCAAGACCGTGACCAAACAGCGTGTGGAATCTCACTTTGATCTGGAGCTGAGAGCTGCTGTGATGCACGACATCCTGGACATGATGCCTGAGGGTATCAAACAGAACAAGGCCAGAACCATCCTGCAGCACCTCAGTGAGTCATGGAGGTGCTGGAAGGCCAACATCCCTTGGAAGGTACAGCTTTCTTGCATGGAATATTTCCCATCTATGTTATATTATGGTTTATTTCTAGTTAGCATGCGCCTCATTAAGGGAGAACATGATTTTGCAGGTTCCAGGACTTCCAACCCCTATTGAGAACATGATCCTCCGCTATGTGAAGGCGAAAGCTGACTGGTGGACCAACACAGCTCACTACAACCGTGAGAGAATCAGACGAGGAGCCACTGTGGATAAGACAGTGTGCAAAAAGAACCTGGGGCGTCTCACTCGACTCTACCTCAAGGCTGAGCAGGAGAGGCAGCACAATTACCTGAAGGTGCATTTTTTAGGAACATAATAAGATGACTATTTACTTCAAAAACACTGTTTCTGTGAAAGAATACAGTTAATGCTGATATACGCTTTTATCTTGTAGGATGGGCCTTACATCACCGCTGAAGAGGCTGTGGCCATCTACACCACCACCGTACACTGGCTGGAGAGTCGTCGTTTCTCTCCAATTCCATTCCCTCCCCTCTCGTACAAACATGACACTAAACTGCTCATCTTGGCTCTGGAGAGACTCAAGGAGGCTTACAGGTTAGGCCAGCACCACCTACTTCTGAGATCATTATAATATCACTACATTTTAGAGTACTTGTTTGATTTGTTTGTTGAAATTGTCATCTTTCATGACTTTGTGTTCTGAATTCTAGTGTGAAATCGAGGCTGAACCAGTCACAGCGTGAGGAGTTGGGTCTGATTGAGCAGGCTTATGATAACCCTCATGAGGCTCTGTCCAGAATCAAACGTCACCTCCTCACTCAGAGAGCCTTCAAAGAGGTTAGCACTCATGCAACATTTCAGTGCACTTCATAGAACCACAAGGGCCTTCTTGGCCCATTGCTGGTCCTAGCTTGTGTTTACTGATGTGCTTTTCTCTGTAGGTGGGCATTGAGTTCATGGACCTCTACAGTCATCTGGTGCCAGTTTATGATGTTGAACCTCTGGAGAAGATTACAGATGCCTACTTGGATCAGTACCTGTGGTATGAAGCAGACAAGCGCAGACTTTTTCCACCATGGATCAAACCAGCTGACACTGAGCCACCGCCTCTACTGGTATACAAATGGTGCCAAGGTAAGACAGGAACTCATACTGCCTTCTGTTGGTTGGCATGATAAGGTCTTTAAACACTAATAATATTATTATGGTACTCTGAAAATAGTTAATGAACAGATTGCTCTTTAGCGATGTGTGTTCAGGAAACTGATTAGCAATAGCCATTGATTTGTGAAAATACTTCTTAATATGTCTTTTTACAAGCATTAAATAATTCCCTCCAGGAATCAACAACCTGCAGGATGTGTGGGAAACAGCAGAAGGTGAGTGTAACGTCATGCTGGAGTCTCGCTATGAGAAGATGTATGAGAAGATTGACTTGACGCTGCTGAACAGACTTCTGCGTCTCATTGTGGATCACAACATTGCTGATTACATGACAGCCAAAAACAACGTTGTCATCAATTATAAGGTCTGCACACAGAGTCCCTTGCTAACTTTATTTCCCTCTCTGAGTGTTTGAAAATATCAAACCTTGCTTAATTGAAATTTTCTTTGACTTCTCTGATTTTAGCTTTCTTTGTTGTCTCCTAACAGGACATGAACCACACCAACTCATACGGTATTATCCGTGGACTGCAGTTTGCCTCTTTCATCGTGCAGTACTATGGGCTGGTGATGGACCTGCTGGTGCTAGGTCTGCAAAGAGCCAGTGAGATGGCTGGACCTCCTCAGATGCCCAATGACTTCCTCAGCTTCCAGGACACGGTCACTGAGAGTGCGCATCCCATCCGCCTGTACTGCAGATACATAGACCGTATTCACATTTTCTTCAGGTCAGATAAGCAAACAGTGCAACTTCTCTCCGGTGGTGCAAAATTGTAATTTTCTGACTATACAGTAGGCTACAGTAGCAGAAGTTTTATCTTCTGGTTACCCCTTTATCCACAGGTTCTCTGCTGATGAGGCTAGAGATCTGATTCAAAGGTATCTGACTGAGCACCCTGACCCCAACAATGAGAACATTGTGGGCTACAACAATAAGAAATGCTGGCCCAGAGATGCTAGAATGAGACTGATGAAACATGATGTGAACTTGTAAGCCCTCTTTACATTTGTACTTAATGAAAAGTAGACTGAAATGTACTTTGTGTAACTGAGATTCCTTTAAATCTCCCAGGGGCCGTGCTGTGTTCTGGGATATCAAGAATCGCCTCCCTCGTTCTGTAACCACAGTTCAGTGGGAGAACAGCTTTGTGTCAGTCTATAGCAAAGACAACCCCAATCTGCTCTTCAACATGTGTGGCTTTGAGTGTCGTATTCTGCCCAAGTGCCGCACCAGTTATGAGGAATTTACACACAAAGATGGCGTCTGGAATTTGCAGAATGAGGTAAAAAATGAATTCCAGTAGTTGTTACCAATACCAGTGAAATTTCATGTTTCTTGATACCAATTTCGATACTACAGCAAAAATATGCTGTATGATGTAAATCAAGAATGGCTTGTGGATTATTGCCTATTAATATTGATTTTCAGGTAACAAAGGAAAGAACAGCTCAGTGTTTCCTGCGTGTAGATGATGAGTCCATGCAGAGGTTCCACAACAGAGTACGACAGATTCTGATGGCCTCTGGCTCAACCACCTTCACCAAAGTATGAGCCTTGAATCTCATCCCTTCCAAAACTAAATAGAAATAATAAGATAATAATAACTGCTATATTTAAATAATTGGCTATTTTTATAGCATTTTATGAAAGGTAGTATTGTCTGGTAATATCTTCAGAGCTCAACATTGTCTAACTCATTACCATGATTTGTGTGTTCAAACTTCCTCAGATTGTGAACAAGTGGAACACTGCTCTGATTGGTCTGATGACCTACTTCCGTGAAGCTGTGGTCAACACGCAGGAGCTGCTGGATCTGCTGGTGAAGTGTGAGAATAAGATCCAAACCCGTATCAAGATTGGCCTGAACTCCAAAATGCCCAGTCGTTTTCCTCCTGTTGTGTTTTACACCCCCAAGGAGTTGGGAGGGCTGGGGATGCTTTCCATGGGACATGTACTGATCCCACAGTCTGATCTGAGGTAAATTATTTGCACAATAAGGCTTTGAAATGTTCACTGTTGAATCTGTCAATTCCAACCCAACATGATGAAAATTGCATTAGATTTTGATTATTTAGTGGATCCCTCTTAAAGTTCCTCTGTGTCATCTTAGATGGTCCAAACAGACTGATGTGGGCATCACTCATTTCCGTTCTGGTATGAGTCATGAGGAGGATCAGCTCATTCCTAATCTGTACCGTTACATCCAGCCTTGGGAGAGCGAGTTCATTGACTCCCAGAGAGTTTGGGCTGAATATGCTCTCAAGAGACAGGAAGCCATTGCCCAGAACAGGTACTTTTTCATGCTGCCAAACCTACATCTTGAGGTCATATGTTCAGTCTTATTAATGAGAATTTGATCACACACAGGCGTTTGACACTTGAGGATCTGGAAGACTCCTGGGACAGAGGTATTCCACGTATTAACACTCTCTTCCAGAAAGACAGACACACTCTTGCTTATGACAAGGGCTGGAGAGTCAGAACAGACTTCAAGCAATATCAGGTAAAGGTCATTCCCTCTGGGACATGAATGGGCTGTTAAAGCAATGCAGTGGATTTTTCAGATGTGTTTAGGTGTTGTGTTTAAAGCTTTGGAGTGTGTTTTCAGGTGCTGAAGCAAAATCCATTCTGGTGGACCCACCAAAGGCATGATGGAAAACTGTGGAATCTGAACAATTACCGTACAGACATGATCCAAGCTCTTGGAGGAGTGGAGGGCATTCTAGAGCATACTTTGTTCAAGGGAACCTACTTCCCCACCTGGGAGGGTCTTTTCTGGTAAACCTTTTCGGTGCTGATCAATGTAGTGAAGTTAGGACTAAACGTTTAAAGCAGAGCCTTAATAAAGCTTAAACTTGAAGTTCAGTTTAAGCTTGGCTGTTCATTTGTCTTCATACCTTGGTGGTTTGCTGGTTCTGTATTCTCAATCAATGTTTTCATTTTCCATAGGGAGAAAGCCAGTGGTTTCGAGGAGTCCATGAAATGGAAGAAACTCACCAATGCTCAGAGATCTGGTCTGAACCAGATTCCTAACCGACGATTTACTTTGTGGTGGTCTCCTACAATCAACAGAGCCAATGTATGTCTGGATCCCCTAAGCTATTTACTGGGGTTCCAACATTATCTATTTTAATGTGAATTTTAAATTTGTGCTTCAGCAAACCTGAATGGAAATGCTTGATGTGTGCATAAACTTGCAAAAATTTGCTTGTTTATGCACTATATTTTTTCTTTCACGTTAAAATGCAAATTAAGGTTGATGTTAATAGGTTATTTGCTAAACTATTGTATGTTTTGACCATCTGTGCACATGTTATGGGTGTGTGATAGCTTAATGTGACAACGAAACGTCTGACCGTGGCACACGTTTCTTCTAACATAGCCCTTGGCAGTTTCCTCACATTCTGCCAGAACCGGTGGTGCGCCTAGTCATACAGCGGCTGGCTGTATATGGCCATCGCAGCCATTTCAGCCCTCATATGAGTATTACACTCGTTCTTCTTTGTCTTATGGTAGCTTTTAATAAAACAATGTACAATGGCTCCAATACCACAAAACTAACTTTCCTCCAAGCAAGGATGTCATTCAGCTGCTCCGTCATTGACACGGCAGGCCTTTTCGAGTTAATGCGCGCATGACCTAGTGTTTGGAAAAGCACAATGATTCAGTTTCTTTTGTTTAATTTGTAGAAATTGCTCTGTTAAACATTTGGATGGAAAACCAGCTGGTGTTTAAGACAGAGCATTTAAAGTGTGTTTTCTAAAACTTTTACTCTGTTTTTGACTTTTTAGGTCTATGTGGGTTTCCAAGTGCAGTTGGACCTCACTGGAATCTTCATGCATGGTAAAATTCCAACCCTCAAGATCTCTCTGATCCAGATCTTCAGAGCTCACTTGTGGCAAAAGATTCATGAGAGCGTTGTCATGGATCTCTGTCAGGTAAGAACATGTGCATTGTCTTGTTGTACATGCCTGATATTTAATAGAAACTTGATACTGTACGGTTGTTTCACACAAACTTTACTGCGATTTATACACGTTAGTCTGAACTGTTAGACAATTGACCTATTCACAGTTATTCTTTTGGGTGCAATCGGTAAGCTTCTGTTTGTTCTATGCAGGTGTT
This sequence comes from Moxostoma hubbsi, assembly GCA_032164185.1. Taxonomy (NCBI): domain Eukaryota; kingdom Metazoa; phylum Chordata; class Actinopteri; order Cypriniformes; family Catostomidae; genus Moxostoma; species Moxostoma hubbsi. The sequence goes on along the minus strand of JAVLUX010000030.1, from coordinate 25,042,405 downwards.
TGACCAAGAGCTGGATGCTCTGGAGATAGAGACAGTCCAGAAAGAGACAATCCATCCCAGGAAGTCATACAAGATGAATTCCTCCTGTGCTGACATACTGTTGTTTGCATCCTACAAGTGGAACGTCTCACGCCCCTCACTTCTAGCAGACTCCAAGTATGTGTTACTGGGCTTAACAAGCACATAGTTAAAATATCAAGAAACTGATGTCTCATTTATATCATGTTTATTGACATGTCTTCAATCACATCTAACAAAAATGTAAAATACAAATGTCTCAAATGTTATGAATGTTGTATTTTAAATATTTCTTCCTTTTGGCTCCCTTCTAAAGGGATGTTATGGACAGCACCACAACACAGAAGTACTGGATTGACATTCAGCTCAGATGGGGTGACTATGACTCCCATGACATTGAGAGATATGCAAGGGCCAAGTTCCTGGATTACACCACTGATAACATGAGTATTTACCCATCACCCACTGGGGTCCTGATTGCTATTGATTTGGCATACAACCTGCACAGGTCAGTGTTTTATATCATGTTATGCAAGTGACTATTACTCAGAAATCTTTGGTTTTAACTGTTAATATCACATAGTTAGGTACAGTCTTGATTACACATAAAAAAAAGTGAGCTCTGCACATTGCTGTTGTCAACTATTTGATATTGTCTGTTTTTTGTAGTGCCTATGGAAACTGGTTCCCTGGAGCCAAGCCCTTGATCCAGCAGGCCATGGCGAAGATAATGAAGGCCAACCCGGCTCTGTATGTGTTGAGAGAGCGAATCCGCAAGGGTCTGCAGCTCTACTCTTCAGAGCCCACTGAGCCTTACCTATCTTCTCAGAACTATGGAGAGCTCTTTTCCAATCAAATCATCTGGTTTGTGGATGACACCAATGTGTACAGAGTCACCATCCACAAGGCAAGTGAATGCAACACCATTCACATGTCCCTCTGGGACTTCATATCACCATCTCAAGTTTTAGGTGCAAAAAAAGTGTAATTTTTAAATTGATTTAATCTCTCCTGTGCCCTGTGTTTGTTTTTTAGACTTTTGAAGGCAACTTGACCACCAAACCAATCAACGGAGCCATTTTCATCTTCAACCCCAGAACTGGACAGCTTTTCCTGAAGATCATTCACACATCTGTATGGGCAGGACAAAAGCGTCTCGGACAGGTCAGACTGTCACTATATATGTCTTGTATTTCTCCCCCATATGTTTCCTTTTTACTTTAGACAGTAGTCTGCTGTTTGGCTGTCCGTTTTGCTGAGTTGCTCATTTTCTGTTTGTGTGTTCTTGTAGCTGGCTAAGTGGAAGACAGCTGAAGAAGTGGCTGCCCTTATCCGATCACTGCCTGTTGAAGAGCAGCCTAAGCAGATTATTGTGACTAGGAAGGGCATGTTGGATCCACTTGAGGTTTGAAAAACTCCCTAAAACTGTTAAAGGCAATGTGTGGAGTGGTCTTGTTAAAACGACCGGTAGTACAGAGCACCGACTATCTAAACTGAAGAATTAAACTGGTGTGTTCAATAGCACATAATATAAGCATATTTTTGCTGTGGTATTGAGAACTGTGAAATTTTACTGGTATCGGTACAGACTACTGAAATTTTGGTAAAGTGACAACACTAGTGTGGAGGTATACTTCTACCTTTTGGGAGTTGAGGTGTGAATCTTGTAATTCAATTACTTATTTATTTAGAATTAATTGATCTCTAGCCTATAACTAACCACAACTATCGGTTGCTGGTCCAGGATGGCTACATGAGAGATCGACTTCTTTTAGTGTGGAGATATCAGCTTCTCCTTTCCACACTACAGGTGATATTAAAGTGACACAAATAGCGGGGTGGCTGCATAAGAAATCAATCAAGCGCCTTGTGTGTGCACTGTTCTGATGAGCGTGAGACTGCCAATGTGCAACAGTCAAAAACATTAGGGACCGCAAGAGGAGAGAAAGTCATTGGGAAGCAGAAGATGAAAATTATTAGAAAATAAAAACATCACCCCATAGTTCCATCTCCCGAACTAGTCTGTGATAAATTCTGTGGTGCGATTTGGCTTTAGTATATGCCTGTCTGACCATTTGATGCATCTCCCTCTGTCTTTGGTGCACATAAGCACCTCTGTGCTGCTGCTGTTTAAATTGAACTCAAAATCTATTCCGAATCACGATGCATAAAAGAAAAAAGAAAAAGTTATCCCACCCCTAATTGGGAGATTATTTATATCAAGCATGTGCTGATAAATTTTTACCCTATTTTCTCAGGTGCACTTGTTGGACTTCCCAAACATTGTCATCAAGGGCTCTGAACTACAGCTGCCCTTCCAGGCATGTCTGAAGGTGGAGAAGTTTGGAGACCTCATTCTGAAAGCCACAGAGCCTCAGATGGTTCTATTCAATCTGTATGATGATTGGCTGAAGACCATCTCTTCTTACACTGTAAATACAGCTCTTTTGCTCTAATTTTGACCATCTATCAAAATTAAACCAACCGGTTTATCTTAGCCCTTTTCCACCAAAATGGCTATGGTTAAAGGTAGCTACATTATTTTATTTCCAAAATTTGTTGACGAAACATAATCGTCCTCCGCTCCCTGATGTAAACCTGTGTGGAGACCAGAAAGCTTTTGGAGCCAGTGTCAAATCATATGTTTGGCTCCAGAACTGCCTTTTCTGCGGTGGAAACATGCAGAACAGTTGAAGAATTCGGCCCAGGAAACCGAACCATGTTGGTGGAAAAGCACTATCTTAGGATTACACTTCTCGGTACTACAAAGTCCTAAAACGGTATATATTTTTTTTGCCTAGGCATTCTCTCGTTTGATCCTAATCCTGAGAGCACTTCATGTCAACAATGACCGTGCCAAAGTTATTCTGAAGCCTGACAAGACCACCATCACCGAGCCCCACCACATCTGGCCCACTCTGACCGATGAGGAGTGGATCAAAGTGGAGGTGCAGCTCAAAGATCTTATCCTGGCTGACTATGGCAAGAAGAACAAGTGAGTGTTGAGAAAATGCTGACTTCAAGTGCATATCAAAAGATTTATTGGTGTTATACACCGATTGTTCACAACATTAAAACCACCTGCCTAATATTGTGTAGCCAAAACAGTGCCAACTTGCATCTCAGAATATTAGCCCGCTATTCTTCTCACCACAATTTTACAGAGTGATTATCGGAGTTACCGTAAACATTGTCAGTTTGAACCAGTCTGGCCACTCTGTTGACCTCATCAATAAGGTAGTTTCGTTCACAGATCTGCCACTCACTGGATGTTTTTGTTTTTGCCACCATACGGAGTAAATTCTAGAGACTGTTGTGCGTGAAAATCCCAGGAGATGAGCAGTTACAGAAATACTCAAACCAGCCCGTCTTGAACCAACAATCATCCATGCAATTATCTAGTCAGCCAATTTTGGTACGTTTGGTTGCAGTGCATAAAATCAAGCAGATACGGGTCAGGAGCTTCAGTTAATGTTCACATCAACCATCAGAATGGGGAAAAAAATGTATCTCAGTGATTTGGACCATGGCATGATTGTTGGTGCCAGATGGGCTGGTTTGAGTTTTTCTGTAACTGCTGATCTCCTGGGATTTTCACACACAACAGTCTCTAGAATTTACTCAGAATGGTGCCAAAAACAAAAAACTTCCAGTGAGTGTAAGTTCTGTGGACGGAAATGCCTTGTTGATGAGAGAGGTCAACAGAGTATGATTCGAACTGACAAAGTCTACGGTAACTCCGATAACCACTCTGTAAAATTGTGTTGAGAAAAATAGCATGCTATTATTCTGAGATGCAGGTTGGCGCTGTTTTGGCAGAACAAGGGCTACACAATATTAGGCAGGTGGGTTTAATGTTGTGGCTGATCGGTGTATGTGTACAAACACAAACTGCACTCCAGTTCTAGGTTCATGACTTTTTCCTCCTCCACAGTGTGAATGTTGCATCTTTGACCCAGTCTGAGATCAGGGACATCATCTTGGGTATGGAAATCTCTGCTCCATCCCAGCAGAGGCAGCAGATTGCTGAGATTGAGAAGCAGACCAAGGAACAGTCTCAGCTAACGGCCACACAGACTCGCACGGTCAACAAGCATGGAGATGAGATTATCACCTCGACCACCAGCAATTACGAGACGCAGACCTTCTCCTCCAAAACTGAATGGAGAGTTAGGTATGGAACACTATCTGACAGATACCTTCCATGTTGCTCATATCTTTTGAGTAAAAAAAAATAAAATAAAGGCTGGACATTGGTTAAACTGTTATCCTGATCTCACAGGGCAATCTCTGCTGCCAACTTGCACTTGCGTACCAACCATATCTATGTGTCATCGGATGACATCAAAGAAACTGGCTATACGTACATCCTGCCCAAGAATGTTCTGAAGAAGTTCATCTGCATCTCAGATCTCCGTGCCCAGGTGACATTTTAATTATTTTTATGAATTTTGTCTTTTGTGGACCTTTTCTCCTTATGTATTATTTTATGTTCTGTTTACATCTATATTTTTCCTCATTGTAGATTGCAGGGTATCTCTATGGAACCAGCCCTCCAGATAACCCTCAGGTAAAGGAGATTCGCTGCATAGTGATGGTGCCACAGTGGGGTACACATCAAACCGTTCACCTGCCCAACCAGCTGCCTCAACATGAGTACTTGAAGGTCAGTATTTAACAATTTTATACAATAAGGGATTGTGTTATACATAAGGCTATTGATTTAACATGTTAATTTTGTGCTATTATATTAATTTACCCCCTAACCCATACAGAAATTCCATAATAAAACTACGTCAACCCCCTGACCCGTACAGAAATTCCATAATAAAACTACATGTCAACCCCCTGACCCGTACAGAAATTCCGTAAAGTACATGTATTCCTACCACCAAAGCAATTAAAGCTTGAAATAGATGTAATGTTTTTACAAACCTCATCAGCACAGGGTAGTCAGAGCGCCTCAACAAACTTCACAGGCAGTGACTGAATGTCACACAGGACCTATTTGTAATCATCTTGCACAGAATAGAAGCATTCTTGACAGCTTGACGAAACAACAGAATACTGGGGACTCAAGACGTGATTTTAACAATTTTCAACTACTTTTAAACGAGACGTAGACCGATATATCGGTTTTACCGATCAATAGATTCTTTTCAAACTATTGGATATTGGAAAATATCTATGCTAATAGTTGCCAGTAGTTTTTTGTTTTTATTCCTCTGTGTTCCTCTGTTGCTGGCCGTGGAGAATTCTATAATTAGAACGGCTTGAATTCTACAATATAACAGTAGTCTCAAAAAACAATCACGGACACCTCCTGGCGATTTGATGTATCTAGATCTTCATTAACAGTATTAATTAATATTTTTATCCTAACTTAAATTCATATTTTGATTAGATTAGATAATTTAGATGATTAGATAATTGTTACTATACACTACCGTTCAAAAGTTTGGGGTCACCCAAACAATTTTGTGTTTTCCTGAAAAGTCACACTTATTCACCACCATACGTTGTGAAATGAATAGAAAATAGAGTCAAGACATTGACAAGGTTAGAAATAATGATTTGTATTTGAAATGAGATTTTTTTTTACATCAAACTTTGCTTTCGTCAAAGAATCCTCCATTTGCAGCAATTACAGCATTGCAGACCTTTGGCATTCTAGCTGTTAATTTGTTGAGGTAATCTGGAGAAATTGCACCCCACGCTTCCAGAAGCAGTTCCCACAAGTTGGATTGGTTGGATGGGCACTTCTTGCGTACCATACGGTCAAGCTGCTCCCACAACAGCTCAATGGGGTTCAGATCTGGTGACTGCGCTGGCCACTCCATTACCGATAGAATACCAGCTGCCTGCTTCTGCTCTAAATAGTTCTTGCACAATTTGGAGGTGTGTTTAGGGTCATTGTCCTGTTGTAGGATGAAATTGGCTCCAATCAAGCGCTGTCCACTGGGTATGGCATGGCGTTGCAAAATGGAGTGATAGCCTTCCTTATTCAGAATCCCTTTTACCCTGTACAAATCTCCCACCTTACCAGCACCAAAGCAACCCCAGACCATTATATTACCTCCACCATGCTTAACAGATGGCGTCAGGCATTCTTCTAGCATCTTTTCATTTGTTCTGCGTCTCACAAACGTTCTTCTTTGTGATCCAAACACCTCAAACTTGGATTCATCTGTCCACAACACTTTTTTCCAGTCTTCCTCTGTCCAATGTCTGTGTTCTTTTGCCCATCTTAATCTTTTTCTTTTATTGGCCAGTCTCAGATATGGCTTTTTCTTTGCCACTCTGCCCTGAAGCCCAGAATCCCGCAGCCGCCTCTTCACTGTACATGTTGACACTGGTGTTTTGCGGGTACTATTTAATGAAGATGCCAGTTGGGGACCTGTGAGGCGTCTGCTTCTCAAACTAGAGACTCTAATGTACTTATCTTCTTGCTCAGTTGTGCAACGCGGCCTCCCACTTCTTTTTCTACTCTGGTTAGAGCCTGTTTGTGCTGTCCTCTGAAGGGAGTAGTAAACACCGTTGTAGGAAATCTTCAATTTCTTAGCAATGTCTCGCATGGAATAGCCTTCATTTCTAAGGACAAGAATAGACTGTCGAGTTTCAGATGAAAGTTCTCTTTTTCTGGCCATTTTGAGCGTTTAATTGACCCCACAAATGTGATGCTCCAGAAACTCAATCTGCTCAAAGGAAGGTCAGTTTTGTAGCTTCTGTAACGACCTAAACTGTTTTCAGATGTGTGAACATGATTGCACAAGGGTTTTCTAATCATCAATTAGCCTTCTGAGCCAATGAGCAAACACATTGTACCATTAGAACACTGGAGTGATAGTTGCTGGAAATGGGCCTCTATACACCTATGTACATATTGCACCAAAAACCAGACATTTGCAGCTAGAATAGTCATTTACCACATTAGCAATGTATAGAGTGTATTTCTTCAAAGTTAAGACTAGTTTAAAGTTGTCTTCATTGAAAAGTACAGTGCTTTTCCTTCAAAAATAAGGACATTTCAATGTGACCCCAAACTTTTGAACGGTAGTGTATTAAAAAGTGCCCCATCAGCACATACGTTGTGTCTCTTCATATCTTGTGAATAAGAATGAACCTTATTCTTTATAAATCATCATCTAGGCTATTTACCAAATTAGGCTTTTATAGTCTAGAAAAACTATAGAGTATTTTAACTCTTGCCATTTTAAAATAAGTGTCCTTAGTGTGTTTTAGGCTTGTTTATAGTTAAGTCTTGCATTATGCACCAGATCATATTATTTTTTTTAAACCGTATCTGGGATTTTTTTTTTTTTTTATGACAGCATAGTAAGGAAAGGCTAAAATGTTTTCAATGTTCTATGAATCATTTTAAAAATTATTGGACTATTAATCTGTTATTGGCCTTCACTACCACCTTAGTTACGGGTATCTGCAAAATCCACTTTTGGTCAACCTCTTAACTTGACACAGTGTCCTACAAATGTGGCATTTGACACTAAAAGCAGTAAGACGCTCTAAAGCAGACGTCTGATATTTATGCACATTGACGACAATTAAAATCGTGCTGACAGAATGTAAGAATGGTTGCTTTAACTGGACAGATTAGTGATCTACTAAAAATTGTATTGCTGTGGACTGTAGGCCAGTGTTGGGCATATGGTCTATTAAATGGAAATAAAACAAAAAATATATGGACTTTTAAAGCTTCTTTTTGGATTGCCTAATCAATGCTTTTCTCATCTGACACAAAAATGTGATTACATTTTAGTATGAATATCTAAATGATTACTGTAAATATTTGAATTATTTATTCAATTATCTTTATTTTGATACTTTAAGTAAATATTAATGTATGCGATTAATTGCAATTAATTTGATATATTTTGATATCATTGAATTTGATTTGATCATGTAATCTAATATATTATTTATTAATAATATATTATAATTTTAATTGAATTGATAGCCCTAGTTTTGTTTATTGTCGTCACACGCTATCTTCCCATCTGTAAACCGTTTGTATCCCTTCTTGATTAGGAAATGGAGCCTCTTGGATGGATCCATACACAGCCTAATGAGTCACCCCAGCTGTCTCCGCAGGATGTCACCACCCACGCAAAGGTCATGGCAGACAACCCATCCTGGGATGGCGAGAAGACTATCATTATTACTTGCAGGTATAAATCAAACACTAACATTTTTCTCTTTGAATGTTATTTACTCTGTGGCCTCATTCAAACATCCTAGCGTTTCCTAGGGTCCGGTTTTAAATTTTGCACATTATATGACATTGCCCTTTTGATTGCTCATCCAGTTTCACTCCTGGATCCTGCACACTGACTGCTTACAAGCTAACACCCAGTGGATATGAGTGGGGCAGGCAAAACACCGATAAGGGTAATAACCCCAAGGGTTACTTACCCTCTCACTATGAGAGGGTCCAGATGCTCTTGTCTGACCGTTTCCTGGGATTCTTCATGGTGCCTGGCCAGGTCTCCTGGAACTACAACTTCATGGGTGAGCGCAGCTTAATTACTCAACTTAATACTACACCTCAAATGATTTACGTCTTTGAGTTGGTCCTATCAGTTGACATTCTTTTTGTTTGACAAAATGTGCTTTTCTTGCCCTTTCCCTGTCATTCTAGGTGTCCGTCATGATCCCAACATGAAGTACGATCTACAGTTGTCCAACCCGAAAGAGTTCTACCATGAAGTTCACAGACCATCTCACTTCCTCAACTTTGCTTCTCTGCAAGAGGGTGAAATCTACAATGCTGATCGTGAGGATATGTACGCATAATGGCACAGACTGAGGCTATTAATTGGATAAGCACCCAACAGGCTAAGGCTTCATGTTTTTGTACTGTGCTTTCACCAAAAACATAGTTTATTCATCCGGTTTGCAGTAATGTAAACACTTTGAAACTCTGAGTATGTCAACCCTCTGTTTATTGCTTTAATGTACTTGCTTGGCATTGAGTTGGATAATGCACATTTCTCAACGTGTATTTTGTCTAGATGTGAGAAACTTAAAATTCTCATCTAAAAATATGTTCCATTTTTCATAATCAACATTTGTAGTACTTTTTCTTTCTTTTTTTTTTTTTTTTTTTTTTTTTTATTAATCTGGTGTAATTTGTCTGTACCCTGTAACTATGTTGTGCATCAGATATGTACACTGTAGTTTGGGTTTAAATAAAGCTCACCACTTTTATAAGAATTTGCGCTCCATCATTATTAATGTTGCTTTCATAAAATTGGCAGTTTAACAAACTTAAAGAAATATTCCAGGGTCAGTTAAATTTAAGGTAAATAATGTCCCTCCTTACATTAATTCCTTTGTTAAAACGTATGAATTTCAGCTGTAGAGTTGTATAAATGGTCATTTTAGGGTTTTTTGACAATATTGTCATGGCAACATACGAAGTTGTAAAATTTGGTTATAGATTTACACAGAAATGTAACTGATGTTATTACACTAAAATGATGTTTACACATGTTGTTTGTCTTGTGGCTATTCTTTTGAAAAAGTGAGTATTTTAACATTCAAATTGGCTCCCATTCACCTCCATTGTAACCTCTTACCCAGAGTTTTGCTTTTTTTTTTTTTTTTTAAGGGATGACTTGAATAAATGTTTGTGTTAATTAAGATTATTGCCACAAATGCTGTCGATTGAGCTTTACTTGTATTGAACTGGGAATATTATTTTCAAACAGATTGTTCAACTAAATTTGTTTTATTTTTTTGTCTTTGGGTTTGATCACTCTCATGTTGTTCCACTTCCAACCCATATGACTTCATACTAGCAATGCAACACAAAAGGAGATATTTAGCAGACAGTCCTTCTGCTGTCCCTGTTCACCAATGAGTTTCATTGTCATTCTTTTCCACACAAAAAAACTGAATGTTGGTCAGGGAGAGTTCATTTTTATGTGAGCCATCCCTTAAGGAACAGTAGCTGCTCTATCTGAAATGGAAGGACACTGTATGCCTTAAGAGCAAAGCCAATCTGCATGCATATGTTCCAGTCCACTGAGCAGCTGAGCTCTGAACACGTGCTGCGTTAAAGCTCTCGGGTTGCATTGGTCAGAAAAGGAGGAGGATGGAACCATGGCAAACAACCACTGGGCTGCCATACATGTATCTCTATTCCGCTACTTTGAGAAAAGAACACTATGCAAACATATCCGGGCATAAAGCTTCCACATGTTTGTGCTGTGGGTGTGAAGTTCAAGTTGGGACATGCAACGTTTAACACTGGATAGATATGTCAGCTTTATAACTCTCTGGTGTTTATCGGATCGCATCAACAAAGGCTGAAATCATCGCGTCTCTGTTGTGCATGCGGTTATAAAATAGTCGGGAGTGAAAATGCATGCGTTTAAATGCGAAACGAAAAAAGATACGCGTTTTCGGTGAAGCACAACGGGACGAAAATTTAGACATTGCCTACAAAAGGACTTTCGATTGTCGCCGTTTTATTACAAGTTCATTTCTAGCGCAATATGGAGACTTGCGCGATCGCGGTCGAGCAAAAACGAAACGATACAATCAAGACAAAATCATGTTTCGGAAGGGCGTTTTCATCTATGACAGTCGACGATGTGTATGAAATCGCTAAAGTGGTGGGATCAGAAGTGGAGAAACTCATCGACAGCTACGGAAAGGCGAGTGTGGAGGGTTTGGTGTCTCACATAGTGAAAGTGTTGGAGCTCTTGGAGAGTTTCGCGGCGAGAAATCAAGCTCATAAATGTAAAGAAGAGGAACTATTGAAGGCCTTTGAAACGCTACAGGTACAACAGCAGAAGAAACGGCATGTGAAGGGCTGCGATGACACCAGCGTCAGCGCGGAGAGTCAGGTAAGTGCACGAAAACATGTCGACATGTCAAACGTGTTAGGGGCCGTTCACCCATAACGCGTTGCGCGTCCGTCCGCTCTGCCGTGTATTGTTATGTAAACAAGCTCGACTGACGCCTTTTGACGACGTGCCAATTAAAAAAGAACATTAACGGTTAAAATCGCTAAAACAGTCCAAAACTGCCACATAGTGACGTAGCGACATTACGAAGAACCATAAAATAACATTGTAATTGTTTTATTTAAATGAATATGTATATGTTACATAATAATATGCTCTTCTGTTTAACCCTTAAATGAATGGGTGTTTCGCCATATATTATTAATTAGCGGGGAAAAATTTTTATAACACTATTTTTTACACTATGCTGAAAAGAGAGGTTGAGGAAATGCTAAAGAGGTGTGGGCTTAGCTTCAAAACATTTATAAGGTCCAGGGAGTGGAATGATGTCCCGGGTCACTAAAGACCCGAGGTATGCATTAAAAGGGTTACATTTATTTGTTCCAAAAAGTGTGACCATTCAGTTTGTTATATTGTGGAAAACTGCAGTGTTTAATGTTAATACACTGTTGGTGTGTCGCAGGTTATGATAAAGCATTTAATCCAGCTACACTGTTGATTCAAATCGTGATTTATGACTCGTTTTTATTTAATTCGAGGAACTGCCAGGAAGGAGTTCATTTCTGGTCTTACCCTCAATTTTTAATGTCATGTAGAGAACATCATGTTCCATCCATTTAAATAGAACCCACTCTCAACTAAGTTAAATGGTGGAGCTGCTTATAAAAGTAGAAATACTTCAGAGCCATTGTGTTTTCATGTGTTTTGTAAATGATCTGCTTTTGAGGCTGGTGTAATGTCAGGGTGACAGGGGTCAGTGTCACTCCATCTGTTTGTCCGTGTTTTGGGTCGATATTTGTGATGACTCTATTTTGTTTGCTGCAGGACTGGCATCAGAAAGAGCAGAGATTGAAGCAGACTGTTGATAGGTTGCAGGCTCAGGTTCTTCTGCTCAAAGAAGAGAACCAGGAGCTTCTAAACCGCTTGCAATGTACACACTCCAAAGAAGGTAAATGACCTTGGCAGTACCTAAATATAGTAGAATAGCAATGCCTCCTTAATTACAGAGTAATTACATTGATATCTGACTTACACTCTTGGAACAAAAAATAAATAAGAGATTTGTGTATTTTTGTATCATGAAATGGTTCCAATCCAAATGGATTAATGGGGAGTCCCAGTTTGTATGTAAAAAAACATATTGGGATTATTAAAATAGATATAAAATGTAGCTACTGTACCTTGTTTTATTAATCACATAGTTCTTGATTAGACAAAAATTTAGTATCAGAAATATTATAACCCTGCTGACTTCTCAAAGTAATGACCTTACAGGCTTTCCTTGTTGTGGAAATTAATGTATTTCTATGTTGTGCAGAGTATAAAGTCCAAAATGTAATAACTTTGAAAGGTAGTCATGATATCTCTGAAAAATAAAATATGATTATCATCCTTAAATCAGAGAGGAATAGATCTTTGCAGGAAACTGAATTACTGATTATATTTTGCACAGGTTATATGCTTTAATATAACAGATTGTTTTTCTGCTTTCAATTTGACCTACTTGTGATACTTGTGGTAACTACTTCATTCTTTTGGTCTGTATCTATGTGGATGTACCTCAGAGAATGTGATGGATCACTTAAAGTGATAATTTATAATTGAATGGGAAATAATTCCATTTAAATCCTTTCTTTGATATTAATCCATAACACAGTACTTGAGCATGTGTGCCCACCTCTAGACTTTAACTTTGTAACGGTGGGTCAGTTTCTGTGTGTTTTGTGTGAAGACTAACTAAAGCTGGGCCTGGGTTTATTCATGCTTGTTTTTTACTGGCAAGTCAGCAATCAGAAATGCTGAACTCCGAAGAGTCAATGAAGTTGCTGGATTCCAGAAGATGTTAACATTTGCTTTTAACTTGTATTACAAGTTCACTTGTTTTGGGAAGCAACCATGCTAGTATTTTATTTATATTGTAACTCTGACATATTTTGTAATTATGCTGTTAAAACAAGCTATTAATAACATTACAAGTGCTATGACATAAGTTTAGTATGTAAAGATATCCCACAGTTGGTTGGAAATAACAATCGCAGTACACGATTCATCTTTTTATGCTTGTGTTTTAGAAATCTTGTAGTACATTACTGTCTGCTTGCAGTGTTTTGTAATATGCCCATATTTTTCTCTATCTCTCCCCTAGATCGGACACAGCGCCAGGAAAGAGAGGTGATGCTCAAGCTGAAGGAAGTAGTAGATAAGCAGCGCGATGAGTTACGAGCGAAAGATCAGGAGATTTCCACCATGTCCAAAGAAGTTGAAGCGGTATGAATCTCTCTTTACATTTCAAAGATCATGATTGGGGATCCCAGTACCTCTCCAGTTCATGAATCACCCTCTTCAGGGTTCCTAGGAGTGGGATGTGGAGAGTGACATGTCACTGAGTGGTTTACCAGATTGCAATGCAGTGCATTTAATACTTGACTCGTGTACATTTCAATGATAAGGATTAGTGCAGTCAAAGACTACATCTTTTCACTGATAGAAATCTGTTTTGGATAATATGCCGGTTTGGAAGTGCAAAAAACACTCTAAACTTTAAGATGGGTTTAAAAAAAATAGCCAAATCTATTGAATTTTCCAGCCTTATCTCATGAACATTATGTGACCGTGGCAACAATTTTGCAAAACGAAATTACGTGCCTTATTACGCGTTTCGCTGCAGTTTCACAGTGATATATGGGGGGTGCCAAAAGCGAGTGAAATGGTGTTGCTAGTTTTTTAAGGTCAATATTAGAGATTTTAACGAGGAAAACGTACCTCCCTAACCTAAAACTTTAACCTGACCAATAGTGTTCATAAACAAAATGATAGGTAGACACAAAACAGACATCCTTACCCTTTAACAACACCTAAACCTAACCGACAGTGTTCTAAAAGCACATAAAAGGTAAACAAAACAGACATAACCCTAACCTGTTTATACACCTAACCGATAGTGTCCAAAAGAAATGTGATATGAAAAGTAAATTTTCTGAAGCAACAACCTGTGTGCTACACTGGTCTCGCATTCCAGTGAGTGGCGGCGGGAGTATTTAAGGAGAGGAGACAGCAGCAGACAGGAGAGAGAGAGACGCACAAATGTCTCCTCCCCTTAAATACTCCCGCCACCCCTCACTGGAATGCGAGAACGGTGTTGCACACAGGTGGACCTCATTCACCACTTATCTTCCTGGCCTCACTCTGCCCACACAAACATAAAACGCGGCACATCAAACTTAGTTTGCAAAAATTTAGTTATAGTTACGTTCATTCTAATGAGACTAGATTGAATAGGCCTATTTCTCTTCATTTTCCCCATAGAAATGCCATATGCTACCCATAACTGTTTTCCTCAATGCAAAAGCACAATCCCAGTATATGAGAAATTGCAGAATGAATATAATCTTCCCTCCATCAGTTTGTAGATTTAGCTTTTTGCAACATCAAGGTTTTCTTTGTTGTATGTAAAACAACAGTTTGTCACTCATACTGCACCTGTGACAAAACAACAAGTGACAGTCCATAGACATGCCAGAGCTTGCTGCCAACAATATGTCGCTCATGAATTATAGTGCACCCGAGCCTTATCACCTAGCTACTGCAACATTTAAGCTTGACAGTAGTACTACATACTTTCCCTTTTTGATGTTTTATGTTTGCCTTACCTTGATGATGAAACTGGTCAGACCAGTAACACAAAAACAGAAAAACCCCCCCAGCAAAATCATTATTTACCTCAAAGGGATCATTTCAAACTTGTAAAACTTTCTTCTATGGAACACGAAAGTGGATGTTTATCACGCTGTTTTTAGCAAATTTCTACGTGAGTAGAACATGTTTACATTTTGTTGTGCAGCTCCAGGAGCAGCAGGACCGGCTAATGAAGATAAATACAGAGCTCAGACACAAGCAGAACATCTTACAGACTCAGATGAAGAGCAATGTGGAGAGGAGGGCCTACTTGGAGACTGACGTGTGTGAGAAACAGAAGGAGATAGAGCGCCTGACCTTACAGCTGGAGAAAGCCAGTGTGCTTACTGCTGCTAACATAGTTAGTCATGTTAAAGTTACTTCTTCTGTGCACATGTGCTTATCTATTAATCTTACTGACAACAGTTTGTGTGGCTTTGACTCTATCTGTGGTTATGTTTTTATGCTATTTGCATGTGTATGTGCACTTCCTAAAGGCATAATTAGAAAGATGCTTGAATGTTCTTCTTGTGTGGTTCAAGTATTTTTATGTAGCACAGGGCCTCATTTCTTCATTGTTTGTTTGGGTAATGCAAATATAGGTCGTGTATGTCCTCGCTTTAGTGGAAAGGACATGATTGTGCACAGCACACTTTCAGGTTAGAAACATTTGGGACGCTTTTTAAATTAAATTCTGCCATTTAAAACCCATTAGACTTTTGATGATTATTCAGTTTCATTTGCCAAAATTAAGAAAATTTATTTTAATGCAGCAGTAAATACAATAAGCTTTTAGGACTGAAGAATAAAAAAGGGGGCATTCTGAAAGTCCAGATGCGCAAAGATTAGAACAGAACCCAGATGTCTCGAGACACTTGTTGATCGTGTTACCGCAGACACATTGCGCTTGTGGAGGCTTCACGCCATCCACCGCGGCATCCAAGCACGACTCACCAAGCGTGAATATAGAACCAAATAACATTATAGTGACCATGAGGAGGTTACCCCATGTGACTCTACCCTCCCTAGCAACCGGGCCAATTTGGTTGCTTAGGAGACCTGGTTGGAGTCACTCAGCAAACCCTGGGATTCGAACTCGTGAACTCCAAGGGTGTTAGTCAGCTTCTTTACTCACTGAGCTACCCAGGCCCCCTTCGAGACACTTTTTTAAAAGATAGAGTTCTTTTACTTTGGCATGCCACCTAAAAATTGTTAGATGCTGAAAAAACAGTGAGAAGCAGAAGGTCCAAGACATCTAGCACATGTTTACATAAAAAAATCAGCATATATGGATGCAAAAACACAAAATGGATATTTTTAATGCACTAAACTAGATCTCACCACTTCTCGATTATTTAAATTTTTCAAATTATAAAATGCAATATAATCACTTTGGAGGGGAATAGGAAACAATGGGGAAATTTTGCATACGTGATTGTGAAATTGCAGATCGTCTACTGTGCTCAGAAAACAGACATTTATGTAATTTGTATCCTAAACTCCTATACTTCCACCTTTGTCTCTTTCAGAATAGTTCAGCCATTGACCTCACGGATAAGATGATCATTGACTTGAAGGATCCAAATCGGCCGTGCTTTACGAAGCAGGAAGTACGGGATATGCTTTTTGAGAGGAATGAGTTGAAAGCCAATCTCTTCCTGGTGAAAGAGGAGCTTGCTTATTACCAAAGGTGAGATGGACTATACAGGTGTTTCTGAAGCACTCTAATCATTTATATCATCAAGACTTCCTCTCTCAATCTGAACTTTTTACATTTCTTTGTGTTCCTTAGGGAAATCCTGAATGACGAGAGATGCCCAGGCTTCTTACTTGATGCTGTACGCTCTGCCATAAAGAAACAGAGGACAGTCATCAAGTCTAAAATGCTTGGCATACCTGTTAGCGAATGCAGCACGTGAGTTGCAGCAGTCTGCATTGGTAGTTCACTGTTTTCGTGACCACCTTTGTGTTTAACTGTGTGTTTGTTGTGTTACAGAGATGAGACAGATGGTCCGCTGTTTGAAAGGAGCGTAAATGAAGACAATGACACTGACAGCACTGACAACAGGCCCCAAGAGTCACGCATCAGAAACCTGTGAGTGCTGCATTCATGCTACTTCAGTACAGACATATAGTAGTAATTTACTTCAGTACAGCAGCCTACTTATTTACAACTAACCTACTTCAATAAAATGGATTTCAGCTGAATTGGACTTATAGGCTAAGCCACTAATCCTAAGTACAGTAAATACATTATGAGTGTTAAAGATTTTGTGCGAAAGTGGCAACTATAAGTAAGCCATATTGAAAATGGTAAATGCTGTGGTTCTAAGGAGTTTTTTCATTCTTGTTTAGTTGAGCAGCCTGACATAGAAACAGTGCCTTTACCAATGGCTTGAGTTTGGGGTGGGGCTTCCTGTTTGCCAACTAATTGCAGACGGGTGTGTTTGGGAAACTTGTTTGAAAAAAGTAATATTTTGCAATTCATTTTGGTGCCGCTAACGATGCAGGAATTACACACTTCACCTTTAAGGAGCAAATTCTACCTGATCTGAAAAACTGCTTTCATTTATGTAACTTCATTAGCCTAACTTGGTATTAAATAATAGTTTTGTCTTGAATAAAGCCAGTTAACCATTTCGACATTTCGACATTGTGGTGCAGGTTGGGCTGTATAGTCTTCTTAAAGGAGTCATGCCTTTTTTATTATTTTAATATGTTCCTTGAGATTCAATTATAATATTAGTAGTTTTTGCCACAAAACAGTCAATTATTTGTAAAACATGATAATTTTCCACCCTCATTGACTTGACAGTAAACGCCCACTGTTGTGATTTGCACTTTGTTCTTGACTGACCTGCTCTCTGCTTGTCATCTCACTGCTCACCACTGCTGAGCAGGGTATGGAAGTAATAAGGTAAAGTAGGCGTTGATGTGTTGTCCTGGAGGTGGTCAGATGCAAATGTCTATCATAGGTGTGGCACAGAGTATGGGAGCGAATGATTTTGCCTGGAGTGAGGAGTGTGTATTAAAAAATCAGAGCGTCATTGTTTTCTCTCGCTCCAAGAGTGCTCCACTAACGCTCCATCAAGGGCAAAACACCTGTTAACAGATCTTAAAGCAATAATTCACCATGTATTAAGCAGTGTTAAACACCATTGGATGGAATTTCTGATACATTCAGAAACAATGTACTCATTTAAAATCTAGCAGCACTTGGTAATGTTCGATCTCCAGCACGAAGATTACTTTCTGTTTTCACGCTCCCTATTATTGAGTTAAGCTTGCGGTAAAGCTTGACTTAACTACAAGCTTGGGTTTCGTCTCTTTATTCTTACGTCAACTGGCATATAGTGAAAATTAATGATGGGACAGCGAAGGAGAACACGAGTGGGGAGGTGATTGCCACGATTAAATGTTTGTTGTGAAATCCTAAAACACGTGTGCAAAAAACACGATGATAATCCGTTCACATGTGGAGAGAAAATCTAAAGGTCAGTAATACAGATATCCCCTATTAAATATTTTGAATAATCATATCAACATTTTAATCTAATGCATCTCAATCTTAACTCTAGGTTATTATTAATATTAAATAGGACTGAACTTTTAACGATGTTAAACACCAACTGAACTGATCAACATGTTAATATTGTGTAGTTAATATTGCCATCTAAGTATATTTTTGACCCGTAGGATAATTTTGCCTTATACGTTTGCTGATGAAGAAGCTCAGTAAATGCGAATAGAGGAAGATTTAAAAACGCTAGTATTTCTAAAAGTGAACTCTGCATTAAACATATAGTTTTGACAGTCGTATATAGTTTTGATTAAAAAAAAGTGTAGAACATTCTGAGAATGTATTTTTTTTTCATTCACAGAATTATAGGCCAAGGTTAATTAAAGAACTGAAATGATAGAAAATAATAGGCAATAATTAGGTAATAATACATAGGTCTAATGTTTATTTTATATTTTTTGTTAATTTATTAATTTGATTTAATTTAATGTTTTGTTTTTGTTCTGGTAATTTATATAATATTTTTCAGTTGGTAATTTATATATTTAATTGAATGTTTTTTTGGGGTAATTTATTAATTTGATTTAATTTTAGGTTTTTTTTGTTCTCGTAATTTATATAATTTTTTTGTTTGGTCATTTATATTTTTAATGTAATGTTTTTTGTTTTGGTAATTTATTAATTTGATTTAATTTAAGTTTTTGTTTTTTTCTGGTAATTTATAGATTTTTTTCATTTGGTTATTTATATTTTTAATTTAATGTTTTGTTTGTTTGTTTGTTTTGTTTTGTTTTTTGTAACTAGCTATATATTTATAATTGTTTAAATATATTTAATTGATTAAACCCAGAGAATGATGATGATATGTTTCAAAATTAAGCTATAAAAATCTAATGTTAGTGTTCTAATAAAGCACATTGTAGCTTTTCTTCTAGTGTTGTCTATTTATTTTTTATTTAATACATCTTCTACATGGAAGGTTGTGATATTAAAAAGCATACTGATATAACTTTACAGTGGAGTGGTAGTTAGGCACTATTTTTGCCATGGAGGGAACATGGATCGGGGTTTCTCTAATCCAGGAGTGTGGAGTGAGCGAGGAGCGGGAAATGGACAACCCGGAGTTGAGCTGGAGCGTTTAAAGAATGCTTTGAGCGCAGAGGGGAAATTGTTGCCACTCCACTCCACTCACATACTCTGGTGTGGCACATACTCAACAATGTGGAGGAAGTATAGGACGAGTCATTTTGGCAGCTTGGTTTAAACAAATGCTCTTTTTACAGTGAGGAGGAAGTTTTGAGTTCTGAAACTTAAAGTATGTTTTTATAGTCCATTGAAATCTTATATGTTAAAAGATCAAGGAAAATGTAATTCCTCATGTCATGACCCCTTTAAACTACACCTGTGCACTGTATGTTAGTTATACATTATATGTTTTATGTGCATTTAACCAATCTACTCTGCAAGGAAAAACAAGAAATACCCCTAATATTTAATAGAAAAACATTTATAAAGAGAAACTCTTCTATATGTGTGTTTGTGTAGTCATTAGTCTGATACACTGGTATATAATGGCTGTATGTTCTGGCCCTTAGCAGCTTTCATACTATATGTTCTTGGGAAAACATAAAGCCTCATAATTCAATTAAGCTCTGCATCTTAATAACCTTCCCCTCTGTTTGTTTATTGTTTTTGGTGAATAACCTAATTTCTTATAACTAAAGCTGCTGACAGTAAAAACTTTTCAGCTCTAAACTCTACTTATGCTCAAAGGAAATGCACCTATTTCATTCTTATATAAGTGATTTCAGAAACGTCTTGTCTTCTCTGCCTCTACCCTTTAGATTTGGCTTCCTGACACTCTCCGGTATCACTAGGAGCTCTGGTTCCCAGACCTCTGGCCTTCCCGTGTCCAGCTCCACATGGGAAATCATCGATCCAGATGAGCAGGAAGATGAGGAGACACAATCCCTCCACTCCTCGTGAGAACCATCCCACATACCGTATCACTCAATCTCACCCACCAGAGACTGCTTGTCTAGATTGGAGGCAGCATCAGAAATTAACTTGATTTTTTGGGGCATTTGTACCTTTGTGAGGTCATTTTTGCTATCAGTCCTGATCCATTTTATACCTTGGTTGGAAAAAGAGAATGGAGATTTTATTTAAATGTTCTTGAGCTTTTTTAGGTATTAAACAAGGGAATGGGCAGAAGATTGTATTAAGAGAAAATGATTAACAGTGTAATGGGTTACAAACACGGTATTGTAATATTTGTAATAGTTGTAGCCTGTGCAGTCATTTGTATGCACAAAAAAAACTTTTGTTAACTTACTCGATAGAGTAGTGACTGATGGTCATTTACATGCCGGCCTGATGATTGGACTGTCAGTCACAGAATACTTGTTACTTTGGTGAAGTGTTTATTTGTTTGTGTTAAATATTTTTTACTATACCAGTTTAATATGCAGAGACAACTATAAGTAAGCCATTTGTATAGGATGTCTGCCCCAAAGAATGGTTTTGTTCGTTTTCCAAAATTTGATAATCTTTCTGCCTCATCCATTGGTGTGCATTTGGGGCGGGACTATCTGTAATAAACTGTTAGCGGAGAAGGATATAGCTAAAGGGTGAGCTCCAAAAAGGCGCAGGAGCGCCAAATCGCCAGAAAAGAAATACAGAGCCCCTAACCTTGTCCCTAACCCTAACCAGATGTGGAAGTGTTGCCCTCTCTTGTAGCTGGCCCAACCCCCTTCTGAAGTAACCCCACCATCTTTTGGAGATCTTGCTTCCATTCGGAGATCTCTGATCTGCAGCTGTACCTACTTGGTTTTAATTGACTAGTTTTCTGCGATGGGCGGAAGGTGCCATCCATTGTTCCTGGCAGGCTACTCTGCCTTACAGATTCCATATGGTTAGGTTTAGCGTGGGGGTGGGGTTAGAGTGTCTGCTTCCTGCCAGGAACAGACTGTGGTCCCTATGTACAATGGGCCTAGTTTTCTGAATAATGGAAGACAGGGGCAGGGTGGTAGAAGTGTTTGGGAAACCCGTCTGTAAACAATCCTTACTTTTGCAATTCTATTTCGAGCAACTAGTGGCACAGAAATGACGTACATCACCTCGAAAAACTGCATACTGGGAGAACTTAAAAACAATTGGAACAGTGTTTTAATCATCATACTGCACCTGGCACTAGAGCATTATTGACCACAGATGTCTAGGTAGACTCGTTTCTAATTTGCTCTTAAGGTACAGAGAATTTTAGCAGTTATTTTTTTATATTTTATTTTTTTAGAGTATATTTAATATTGATTTTAACCAAAGATACTGATATGTATTTCTGTCACTATCAGTGATAATCACAGTGATCTTTTTATGTCACAAGGAGGCATAAGAGTATTTTGTATGAGTATTCCTCCACTATTTTTTTTTTCTTAGAAAGCACTTGCTGGCCGTAATTAAGAGTCGGTTTTGTATCTTTTTAAGGATGTTTTTAGCATGCCCATGTGTATAATTCTGATTTTAAACATTTTAATTAATTAGTAGGTGTCTAATTTGCATCCAACATTTGGTTACATTAATCAATGTCAGCACTGTGGAGCTCTGTGTCCATTTGTTCACATAAACTCATGTTGACCTTATGTTAAAAAGAAATAAAAACTATGTCAGAAGAAAAGTATGCAATGCATAAAGAGTAAATGAAGTGTTTATTGTCTGCTGTATCTGTAATGAGCTAGCACTTTGCCCTCCTCAGCCATTTGTCTGGGTTTCAGCTATTGTGCCATCGCACTTCATGTAAAGTACGTGTTATGATTTGAGTGGTCCACAGAGATGGATTTTCTGTGCGTTTCATTGTGGACATATACAGTATGTGTGCATGTCTTTATGATTTAAATCCACTTGGATTACATGTATGATTATTTAGGTGTTCCCTGATAGAGAGGATGTCTGTATTTCCTCCAGAGGTATTGAGAGATAATGAGTGCCCATATGTTTCTTACCGCATGTAAGGCCTGTCAGTGAAAAGTAATTCCATACTTGTTTGCTGTCTGTGATTCAACCATAATCAAGTTAATCTTTGGACCTTTGGAACCTGCCCTGCAAAACTGAATTAAAACTGAATGACTCCATAGAATTTTGTAATAGCGTATATTATTTTTGTAAGAATGATTGTTACTAAAAAGTTCTTTAAAACTAAATAAAGCCTTGAGATGTTATTGTCAAGTATGCAAATGTGATTTTTGACCTGGGAATATTATAGTAATTATTTTTGCTTCCTCTTTTTACTTTGTATTCTAAAAACAGACCACTTAATGTGTTATAAGATGTGTTATAAATTCATGTTAGTTTGTCTGTGTATTAAGGAGAAAAAGAGAGAGGGTAAATAATTGGTGTGGATTGGCAGACACACAAACACATACTCGCAATTAAAAATACCCTACTCCTCCCCCAGAATTCTGGGCCTTGATTTTTCTTTAAACAACCAGTGACTTATTGAATTAGAGGAAGCTGCCTTTTCTTCCTCAGGAAACTTGCAGAGGAATACAAAGGGAACTGGTGAGCCCATTATTTGACAGACTTCCAAAGATAGAGACTAGCGAGTAAGACAGAGTAGAACTGGGTCTGTTCTGCTCCAGAAGTACAGTACTGGTCCTGTGGTGGTAGAAGAGGTCTGATTTTGGTTGGTAGTGTGGTTCCTCCCTTGATCCTGAGAAGAAAGCGTATGGATGCCTTTCTGACCTCATTTGGACTGATGCTCATGTATGGCCTGTGCACAGCTCAGAAAATCTCTCCAACGGGGAAGAATGTTTGCCTCAATACCAGGTACTGATATCTCATGTTAAAAACGTTTGTCTAGGTCTTCTTCAGTCTTATCTACACTCTTTTTGTATTTATATCTTTAGTCAATTCAATATATAATATTCATTATGTATATGTACAATTACATGTACATATAAATAATTTGAACAGGGCCTTATATATACAGGGTATATTGCTCTGGGCCCTTTTCCTATAAAAACTTTATATTTATTAATTTTTTTCCTATAAAAACAGTTTAGAATTTGTTGTGGGGTCCCCTGGACCGTTGGGCCCTTAGAATTGTTACCACATTCACACCACCAGCTACAGCCCTAAATTTGAATATTGTACATAAAATATTATACTTAACATATAATATGTCTATACCTTTTCAATCAAATTGTTAAGCTGATTGTTAAGCAGAATTTTGGACACCAGTGTATATGTATATTTAATGAAATACAGTAATTTCTTAACAGGAATTCTCCCACATGTTGTTCTGGATGGGGCCAGCATGGTGATGAATGCACTGTTCGTGAGTATCAATGTAGTTTTAAAGCAAATGTCTTCCATGTTTATTTTATTGATGGCACAGGACACAAGTGGTTTGTTTCCTGTAGGTCTGTAGCTGTCAGCAGTTTTGTGTAGTTTGTGCAATGCTTTTATTTGTGATATCAGGTTTCATTTAATATGATGTAGTCTCTTGACTGTTTTCTCAGCGCTCTGTGAGGGGGACAGAGCCTGTCTGCTGGATGAAGTGTGTGTTTATCCTGGACTTTGTCGATGCAAAGCTGGATTTTATGGTTACCAGTGCAAAACTCGTAAGTAATATCATTGGGAAAATAGGATTCTAGTTTAAGTCCTCTTCTTTAGCAATTTTGTGCTCTTGTAACTTCAAGATCTTGTATTGGTAACACATTACTATAATGTTCTATTCTTTAATATTAGTTAATGTTTTAGGTATCATGAACTAACAATTTTGAGGCAATTTCATGTGCCAGGGGTTGATTTTTATGAAAAAATTAAGATTTCAAAATGTTTTCTTTGTGTTAAATGTAACATTAAAACAGACTTTTATAGATATTTTTTAATAATGCCTTCCTTATTTATTTTTGGTACTTTTCAAATATGTATTTATTTATTTATTTTTGAAGGTTCAGGCTTTCAATGTTAAACTATTTAAAAAACATTACAAAATACAAATTATTTAATGTTTTACGCTATAATAATCTAAACAAAAAGTGCAAACAACTGTGTAAAAATGATTTCTATGAATCATAGTCGTGCCGTCATTTCAACCATACCAAAAAGTTGTTTGAAGAATGTTTGTTCTTCAGTGATGTTTGAAGAAAACATATCAAACATAAGAAAATTTAAGGTAAATATCACTTGTGAGTAGATTTTTTTATTGGGCATTATTTCCAATCAAGCTGTAATTTTGCCAAATTGTGCAATAAGTTTAAAAAATATTTATATTTAATTATGTTTATTTAGGATACATAAAATGTTTGCTATGTAATTATCATTTGTCAAAGTCAATCAAAGCCATTTTATTAAAAATAATTAAGAATTGTATTTAAAAATGTAATTTCCATCACTCACAACAGAATTCTATTAAACAATAAAAAATGAGGTGTGGTGAATATTTTCATGACTTTGACAAGTTACACCAATTACATGTACATACACTGTTAGGCATGTTTAGTGCACAAAAAATATTTAAATAAAATAAAAAACTATTTACACATTTGTCCACAGTGCTAAATGTGCTGGTAGAAACACATAACAAGGAACAATGACTTTAAAGGGGTTAAGGAAAAGGAGGAGGCGAGAACCGGCTTGACAATATAAACAATATTTTAATGAAGAACGTACAAAAATACAAACACATAGAGGTGTCGGACAGCTGCCTGTAAATCTCACTCTCTGTCCCACTGCAGCTTCCCTCTCTGAGGCTTGATTAGTCTGATTAGGGGCCGGGTGTGTAGCATCACGACCTCTACCCTGTCACAATGATGTTTTAGAGACTTTGTTAGCCTTTTCATGAGTAGAGTTCTGTAACTCACTCCTCTGTAGTGCCCCCTGGAGTGAGTTATTTTTGCATGTGACACTGCACAAGGGGGCAGAGTGTAGACAAGTATTTTTTTTATTTCTTGTCATGAAAACAATACTGTATATAATATAATAAAGATGAATAAATGGGTTATGTCTACTGTTCTAGTTTGTTTTTATTAATTATTTTGTTTTTGTAGCTGTAAAAACAAATTAACTAATAATATCAGCAGTCAAGTTTGCCTATATGCACTGTTTAACATTTCAGACATTTTGTGTGTGTGTGTGTGTGTGTGTGTGTGTGTGTGTGAGTGTGACAAGCGATAATGTAAACAGATTGGCTGCATGCATGGATAATCACACTTGATTAGTATCTGTGAGTATACAAGTTTTAAACTGTTCTCGTAGTTGTTTTGTGATAGTTTGGCTGTCTCTTTCAGAAAACAAACATATTATATGCCTGAAAAGACTGTTTGAGTTGCTGTTTGTGTGAATGAACCGCATCTGCACCTAATAAGTAGACATGGCTGCATGCATGGGAAGATCGCGTTTAGATATGATTGCTGTGACAAGCTGTTATTGCGATACTTTTTTGACAATTTGGCTGTTTGTTACATAACAAACATATTATGTGTTTGAAAAGACTCTTTGAGTTGCTGTTTGTTTGATGAATGACTCTGAGCATGCATCAGAGGCAGATTACGTTTGATGTATTGACTGCATACAAGAGCTGTAAATTTTGTATCGTGGTACTTTGATTTGGATGTCTGTATATAAAATAAACATATTCTGTGGTATGCACTCCTGTATGAGTAACTATTTGAGCGAATATAAATGACAGACGCTTGACCAGCCTGTGTCTGCGTGAAATCCGATTTGAATCTAGCAGCTTGTAACGTAACTGGCTGTTGCAGAAACACTTGTGTGATTGTAAGTATGAAAGGGTTAATCTTGGTTAATTTATCAAAATACTATTGTTCAGTGTTCATGTTCATTCAAATTGCATTAACAAATGCCAATGTATACAACTTTGAATGTAAGAAAAAACTTATTAGCGTATAGAGAAATTAACAATAACCAAGATTGATAAATGCTGTAAAAGTGTTGTGAGTTCATGTTAACTATTGCATTAACCTATGTTAACGAATACAACCTTATTGTAAAGTGTTGTATCTTTTAGCTAGACATAAATATACACCAAATCTCTGTCAAATTTAAACTGAAAGTGGTTTTCTTTCGTAAAAATTTTTATTCATATTATTCATATATTATTCAAAATTGTGATTAGTTACAATAGATGTATATTTGCAATTGTCAAAAAGTAATTTTTGTTTGTTCATTGGGTTATAATGCATGAAATTCAATTGTATTTTTATTTATTTTTTCAGGTTGCCCTCCTGAATTTTGGGGGCCTGATTGCCATGAGCTCTGCCTCTGCCACCCTGGTGGTGTTTGTGACTCAGCCACAGGCGAGTGCTCATGTCTGCATAGCCACTGGGGCAACCTTTGCCGAAACAGCTGCAAATGTGGACGTCATGGGAAATGTGACCCAGTCTATGGCAACTGCACTTGTGAGGAGGGATGGTGGACATCCACATGTTCCAAGGCTTGTCAGTGCTATCCTGGCAGATCTACCTGTGACCAAGCCACTGGACACTGCTTTTGTAATGAGGGCTTCTGGGGCCAAAAGTGCAGCTTACGTTGCAACTGCTATTTGTCCCCTTGCCAGCAGCACACAGGGGCCTGTCAGTGCCTGCATGGCTGGTGGGGTCCATCCTGCGATCGCCGTTGCAACTGTAATTTCAGCCATGCCGAATGTGACCCGTTAACTGGAGTCTGTTTGTGCCACCCAGGTTACAAGTGGCCTTTATGCCACGAGCCCTGCAGCAGTGGAAATTACGGGAGTGGCTGTAAGAAGAGGTGAGGATTTTGGTGAAAGCTATGGTGCATTCCTGTCATGTCTGAATAAATGTAATTATGAGATTCCAACATTTAAAAAGTTTCGTAGAAGTCATAATTACATTTCGTGAACCTGGAGCTCTATGAATGCACCGACTTGACAGTTGTGATGTCATATTAAAGAACCAAAATATCAGTGACAACCATTATCCTGAAATAATATTATGTAGGCAATGTAAAATACATTCATATGTTTTTGCATTTCTGTTACAGCTGAAGGGTGTGCTACAAATAACAAGGCAGAAACATATACATTATTTGAAATGTAATGATGAAATATTTTGTAAAACAGTTCAAGCTCACGGGCAAGGAAGAGGCGAGAAACTGGCTTGACATACAATAATAGTTTTAATGAAAAACTCAAAAGACAAACACACAGGACGATGGACATGTCCGTAAGGATCTCTCTCTCCCACACCGCCCTCTGCGATTGGCCTTTATCCCTCTCGGTGGCTTGATTAGCCTAATATGGGACTGGGTGTGTTGAGTCACAACCCAACCCGCCCTCCACCGTGCCACATATTTATTGTTCGAAAAAAAGCCACATATGCATGGATACGTTTTGGCGTTGTGAGACAAATTATTTCTAGGTGTGATGACGTGAACATTTCCAAAAAGAATCTGAGTTGTCCTCTCATAATTATAGTTATTCCAACATGATGTGAATGCAGCATTAATCTGAATACATTTGTTCAGATTTCAAGGTGCACATAGTAATTTCTGTTCATATTTTTCAGTTTTTCAAGTAAGAATACAGCAGTGGACTAAGACCGTATATTGGCACCTGCTGGTGTGAATGCATCACACAACAGTTTTTGGTTATTGATGCTATTGCAGAAATATCTATTTAATAAACAAATGAAAGGGTGTGATAATGTGAGGGTTACTGAGATAAAAACTCTGTAGTATTTGGATTGTCATGTTATGGTCAAGGATTCACCACTATGGACAGTAAAATTAACTTTTTCTAGGCCAATAATATGACTAGTCTTCCGCTCCTCTGAGAATACATCATTTTAACAAACAGTATTTGAAAAGTGAAAAGTGTTACTTATTTCTTTAAATGTAAAACTTTCTATACTGATTTGAAAGTGTTAGGAAACTGATTTGTGTAATTCCAATCTTTTGCATATCAATAGAATGATTTGAAATTCAGTACTTGATTTTTATGTGGATGTTTAATTATTGAGTGTATGCCATTTTTTTTATTTGTTTTTAGCTCATCCTTAATTTCTGTGTTTTCAAATGTACATGGGTGTGTACATTTGTGTGTGAGTGTAGATGTGGACACTGTGAGGGTGGCAGACCTTGCTCTATACAGGACGGCCTGTGTGATGCCTGTGCACCAGGGTGGAATGGCACTCACTGTGACCAGAGCTGTCAAGAAGGTTTTTATGGTCATCATTGCCAGGAGGTCTGCCCACACTGCAGAAACAAGGACCCGTGTGACCTGGAAACTGGAGTGTGCTTACATTGTGATCCTGGCTGGACAGGACCAAGGTACAGATCTTTTGGGATCCAGCTAGTGGTTGTTATTGCCATTGCAAGAGAAGACCTTCAAGATGATACTTTCATACAGAGTAACCACAGTTGTAGTTTATCAGGTTAAAGGGATAGTTTCTTCTGCAGAACACAAATAATTTTTAATAGAATATCTCAGCTCTGTAGGTCCATACAATGCAAGTGAATGGTCACCATTCAAGTACTTTTTACTAAGAAAGTCCAAAAAAGCCAATAAAAGGCAGTATAAAAGTAATCCTTGCAACTCTAGTGGTTAAATCAATATCTTCAAAAGTGATATGATAGGTGAGGGTGAGAAAAATATCAATATTTAAGTTTTTTTTTTTTAACCATAAATCTCCACTTTAACTTTCACATTCGGAAAGTGAAAGTGGAGATTTATAGAGATGTATAGATTACTTTTATGCTACTTTTATACGAGTTCTGGCCACCATTCACTTTGCATTGTATGGACCCGCAGAGCTGAGATATTCTTCTAAAATGTATGTTTGTGTTCAGCAGAAGCAAGTCATACACATCTGTGCTTTCATGGTGGTGAGTAAATGCTCAGAGAATGTTAAATTTATTGGATGAACTATCCCAAGTATATATTTTTTCTTGAGTGGATAATTTAATAATCTAACTACTTAGAAGACGTCATTCTCTTAGATTTGCAGATGTGGGTACCTTTTAAAATAAGGTGTCATCTTTTAATGAAGTCCCATTATTTTTACTCAACTTTATTTTGGGCCTCTCCTTCCCTGCAGATGCGACAAACCCTGTACAGATGGCACTTATGGAGATGGCTGTCGCTTCCTGTGTAAAACCTGCTATCACGGCCACTGTGATCATGTGACAGGAAGTTGTATTTGTCTCCCTGGCTTCCAGGGTGAGAGGTGAGGGTACAGTGTTTTTTATAACTTATTTATGGCTTTATGTAGGATTAAAATGAGTGCCTTTCTAGCCTTTTATTTGAATGAGTGCTAATCCTAACTCAATCTCTGTTGTAGCTGTAACAGCACATGTCCCATTCAGTTGTATGGTGTTAACTGCTCTTCTATATGTGACTGTGGGAATCACGCCTGCCATCCCACCACAGGGGCTTGCCCAAACAGTATGTGCAGAACCTACATTTTGTTTAAACATTTGTTATCTATATTCTCCATATTAATCTTTCTGTATGTGTGTTTGTCTACTAGGTAGCAGGACAGGTCTCTTAGTAGGGCTTTTGATTCCCCTGTTAATTTTAATACTTCCCCTGTTGTTCTGCTGCTGCTGTTGCGCAGGTCCAGTCGATGGAAAAGAAGGGTAAGTTTTCTTCTTTTAAAGGTGCACTCAATCATTTTTTGGTTTTGTTGTTATCAGATATGGCAGCAGAGGACTTAAACTGACACCTAGTGGTTTGGATTAAACATAACCCAAAAGCAAAAGATTTCAGTTACTGATGCGATTGTAGAAATTTGCTGTCAGCTATGATTCATTATTGAGTGAAAGTATACCATTATAAGGGGTTAAGTATTATTTGGCTGGTCATGTGATCTCTCAAATTTGTTCCCTAGAGTGGCGGTTGTGGATGGAAACCCTGTAGACCGCATGAAGCATCATGTTTATACTGTGCTGTCCAACATGGGTTCAGCCATGCCATGTATTACCCTTTGGTCATCTGGTCTGCCCAGAGTTACAGGTGACATGTCTATTTATTCTGTATGCATAACACTTCAGCATCTCTTCAGAAAGGAGCTGTCACTCAGAAACACATAAAAGTGATCTTGTGTTCTGTTGAATGGACTAAAAGAAATAGGGTGACAATGTTCGCTACTGTGTCTTCAGTCTCTCATCATGATCCTGATCTCACATTGAACCACAGCTTCATTGAACAACCTTCCTCTGGCTGGGTGACTGATTCATTTGAAACAGATGATGAAGGAGAAGCAATCTATTGTGAGCCTCCTAGGGAAGGTAAATTACTTTGGCTCCATACTTCACCTGCCTCTTTATTTTTCTATTTCTCTCTCTCTCTCTCTCTCTCTCTCTCTCTCTCTCTCACTCACCTATCTTGTGTATCCACTGCTGTAATTAGGCTTTTGCCTTGGTTATTCTACTAACCCTAACATTTCTCATCAATTTCTTCAAAGACCAACCTAGATCAACCTCTGAGCAATAAATGTTCCTTTTTCCGAGTTTCTTGTGATCCATGTTTGAATGTTCTTCTCTGCTTCTCCTCTCGCAGATGTCCTCACTGTGGCTGGTGGAGAGCTCCAGGAGCTGAACTCTAAGTGTAACTTCTTCCTTGACCCAACAAATTTCAGCAGTGAGGACATATCACAAGATTTTGGTATCCCCCGTACCTCCAGCATTGCCAAATCCAAGCGCCCTTCTGTCTCCTTTGCCGAGGGCACAAAGTTTAAAGAACGCAGATGCTCAAACCAAGATCTGAATGGCTCTGCCCGGAAACCCAAAGCCTGGGGTGTGCTGATGCTCTCTGCCTTGCAAGGAGGACAGGGGAACCATAGCGAGATAGAATCAAAAAATGAAGAGAAGAACGAAGTGGAGAACGCGCAGCTACAGAGCTCCTCTGATGGGGACCAAGAGACAGATTCAGATGCAAAAGAACTGACAACTGTATATGTGACTGTGGGTAAGACCCCAAACATGGTTAAACAAGAGTCCAGCTCAGAGGGACCTGTGCAGGCAATGCTGCGGAGGCTGGGCAGCCTCCAGAGACAGGAGGCCACCCAGCCCAAAGGCAGGGGGCAGGTGATTGTCAAGCCCCCAAGGAGGAAATTAGGAGCACTGGCCAGTGTGTGGGAGCAAGCTACTGGGTCAGGCCATGCAGAAGTGGTCATGAGGAAACCTAGTCGCAGAAAACACAACTCCCTCAGCTCTCCCTGTACAGTAGGGCCAACAGACTTTTCCCAGGAGAACAGAACTCTCAAAAGGCCCCTGTCTTCCATTTTAATGAGTGTTCGAGAGAGAGAAGTGCACAGATCACTGGTGGAACAAGACGCAGAAACTATAAGTCAGACAGGTTGTCCAACAGAGCATGCATTTGAGACAGTGGCAACATCAGAAGGGATCTCTACCTCCTCAGAGATTATTATCAATGAGATAGTTGTGGAACAAGTGGAAAATGAATCAAATTACGAGAATGTTTATGTAAAAGATGTTTATGTACATTCATAATTCCTGAATCTCAGAGTTAAGAATTAAAGAGAGATCCACAGTGGGAACCAAAAGTCGGAAATCTGGAATTCAAAATGGGATATAGCCAACTCCCGTATTGAAGATATACTGTCTGAAGCAGACCTGTTAAATGACTCATAGTATCCAATATCAGACATAAACCCAATCAAATTCTCAAAGAATGTATGGTTAAAAATAACACACTTGTGCTTTCATCTTTACATTGGCAGATCAACCACCCACACAAAGGACAGAATGAGCCAGTTACAGGACAGCCAATCTATAAAATCCAAAAACATTTGTGAGGTGACGCCCAATTTATTGGTGCACAAATGTTGTGGACTGAAACGCCCCTAAACAGCACCTGCAGCCATGCCACATTGAAAATCTGTTATTCAAAATGTTAGGATTTTTAAAAATTAAAAAAAAGTAATGGCTCAAATTTTGCAAAAATTCTAGGTCGCTAATCAAATAAGATAATTTGTGGCATTGACTGTTAACATCTTTGTTATGAAACGTCAGCTTTTCTTGCTTCCATCGAAGCACACAGGAATCATGACAAAAAATAGTTCATCAGGTTTTGCACAAAATTGTTGAGTCCATGTCAGCTCTAGTGCTTGATGTCATTAAAGCCGAAAGAGGACATTACAAATAATACAAAATTCTCAAATTCATGTCAATTTTTGTATTCAACTTTTCACCCAAAGTTTTAAGCGGATATTTGTATCAAAATAGTATATGCAAAATAGAAGTATTTTCACTAGTGGTCACTGATTTTTCAACCCTACCTAATTTCCCTTTTAGGTTGTACTGAGAATTGGATTTGCAACTGCATGACCAGACAAAATGGACAAGCATTTTAGGGATAAATGTATTTATATATTCCCATTATGGGTTTCCATTAAATTGTTACTTTTACATTTAATAAAGAAATTACTTATTAGTTTAATGTTTTCTTTTAAAAGCATTACATTTAAAACTTTTCTCTAAATGTTTTCAAGTAGCTCTAACTGCAGGCCGGAGACCTTCAAATAGGGGCGAAATCTCCAAAACGGGATGGAGTTACTCAAGAAAGGGGTGTTGTTACTTCAAAAGGGGGCAGGACCAACTCCAAAAGGGGGCATCACTTTACTCATGGTTAAGGTTTGGGAAAGGGTTAAGTAAGGGGCTCTCTATATATTTCATGGCGGTTTGGAGCTTCCACCCCTTTTTGGAGCAATGCCTGCAGCTACAGTATATCCTTCTCAATGTTTGAGCTAAATGTTGCACTAAAACCCAAAAGTAAGCAAAAGATCAGATCTGACCGAGAACATGAACTCCACAATGATGAAATAACACTATGTAAGATACAAATGGATTTAAGGGGAATTATTACAAAATGTATCCTAAAAGTAACCTGATGGACAGATACTTCCGGCTTCTCCTAGAAGAGCCTTTTTCTCTAAAGCTTAATGTGTTGCTGTGGAACTGCATATCTTGGTATTTGGCATCTCTTTCTCTTGGATTATTCCGTACAAGCATCAGTACAGTGCAGTGATTTGCAGTTTGACATGGAATACTTGTAATATAGGGTTATGTGGCTATATTAAATTACCTGCAAGATTTTTGGAGAGAACTCAACCACAATGAACAGATGAATCGTGCCAAAACACAGACTGGAAATGTATTAGGACATTGGTTATTGCCAGCAAAGCAAGTCAAGTCAAGTGGTTTTTACTGTCGTTCAACCATATACAGTTAGTACAGTACACAGCGAAATGAGACAACGTTCCTCCAGGACCATGGTGCTACATAAAAACAACATAGGACAAACACAGAACCACATGAGACTACACAGACTAAATAACATTTCTACATAAAGTGCACATGCAAACATGTGCAAAAAAGTACGGGACAGTAAGCAGTTAAGAAACACAATTTTACTCAAAATGCAAAATAAAACTGTTAATGATTTTCAAAAGTAATTATAAATTGATAAGTGATATACAGTATCTATTGCTTACAAGCGATACTAGCCATTGAATTAGAAACAAACCCTTCCCTCCAAAGACACGCACGCACAAAACTGCATACTCTCACAGTATGTACTGTATTTGATGAAGGACGCACATCTCGGACGGTAAAACAGTACGTTCTTTTAGGTATGCATGCATGAGTAGTAAGAATATAGACTGATGGGAACGAACTTTGTAAAATACATATAGCACTAATGAAATATATATTAAATGATAAAAATTTTATTTTCTGGTTCTGACAATCTCTAGGCCAGCAGAGAAGGCCTTGCTGGGCCTGACGGCCCACCTCTGATGAATAGGTTTCGGATGTAATTTATCCGGGGATGTGGGGATTAACCCTTGACCTGAATACAAGATGGAAGAACAACAACCATGGAAATAATCTGTTTCTGTTTTTTTTAAACAAGCACCATTTAAGCGAAAGAAAAAACTTTCTTGGTATATAACTTACAGTTGAGAAGATCTGTATAACACAGTTCAACAGCATTCGTTTTTAATCCAATTGTTCGAACTTTACATCGCCTCAGCTCCTTAGGGATTATG
The DNA here is from genome assembly GCA_032164185.1 of Moxostoma hubbsi. Lineage (NCBI taxonomy): Eukaryota > Metazoa > Chordata > Actinopteri > Cypriniformes > Catostomidae > Moxostoma > Moxostoma hubbsi. Next base: position 25,008,149 of record JAVLUX010000030.1, on the reverse strand, counting down.
TGAGCATAAAGTGTCCAGTCGATCCGCACTTCAGTATCTCACCTGAAACAGTAGGACATCCGAGTATTTCTTGAGATATATGGCTACAGCCAGGGCCGGCCCATGGGTTTGTGGGGCCCTAGGCGAAATTATGAAAATGCTCATTGTCATAACTTTAAAACACCCATAGAACCACTGCAAACATAATGAGCAGATTTATTTATTATTTATTTATTTTTTTTTTTAAATAGAAACCACTAAAAAAAGAAGCACTATACTGTATATAGCTCGGTAGATGACATATAACGTGTTCCAATAGATTTTTTCCCCAACATGAAGATGTTAGGTTCAAATGAACATGCATGCATAAAGGAATGTGTATATTAGGTGCTTTGACAAGTCACCATTTTATCACCTTATCCAAAAAAAGCTGGGAGCTCCAAACCACCAGCAAAAGTATAGAGATCTAAGCATAGAATGATGAGAATTTAAGTATAGAAAAGCTAACCCGTTCTCTAAACTTCACTGTGTGTGGAGGTGGCCCCACCTTTTGGAGTTAGCCCAGCTCCCTTTAATATAGCAATCAAAGATTCAACAGCTGTGAAAAGTATGGTACGCATTTGAAGTACCTCCTTTGAAGAAGTAGACACATAGTAAGGGTCAGCTCCTGCATAGTATGTCATGGGCTGTGTTGTATCTGTAGTCTTAATTGTCATCATTATGCCTTTGGTAATAGTCACCATGTCACCACCAGTCCTGCCCGAACCTCTGAGCAAACTCCTTTCCAGCGCTGATGCCCCTATCAGCCATAGTCTCCCAGAATAGAGATCTATTCTCTATAAAAATATATTATATTAAATCAAAGTTTATATTAAAAATATAAATACATGAGTATATGTTTAACAATAATAATATTAATAAAGTGAATGACAGAAGCAAATACTCTAGTTCAATCTAAATTTATTTATTTAAGTAAGGCCCAACCTTTAAAAAAAAGAAACCCTCTCTTTTCCACAGTGGTTATGAGTAGGAATGGCAAAAGCAGCATGCAGATTGTCTGGTATCTTCTCAAATCCTACAGAAATATCTCATGGGAAGTCGTCATCTAGTACACCATCATCAAACCTCCAGTATTTATTACCCTGGCAATAAAACATCTCAAGTTAAACATCGTAACTCATTATTTCAGATTACTGATGTGACAGTTTATTCCATTTCCAGCAGTACAGAGAAACATTTCACACTGTCTAAAATAAATACTTGAAATTCTCAATGCTTTGAATTTTAAGGGTAATTCAAAAAAAAAAATGAAAATGATGTCATCATTTACTCACCCTCATGCAATTCCAAACACCTTATGCCTTTATTTCTTCCGTGGATTACAAATGGAGATGTTAGGCAGAAGGTTAGAAGCTGACAACCTCAGTCATTCAATGAAAGTTAATGATGATTGATATTTGGCTAACAACCTGTCAAATATACAGGTTTCGAACAACATGAGTCAATGATTACAGAATTGCAATTTTTTTTGGTAAACTATCCCTTTAAGTGTGAGGATTTCCATACTTTGAAGATGTATGTCTTTCTTTGGCAGTTTATGCGAGTGAAGGCAGCGTCTATTGGACGTTTAATTTCCCAGATGTCTTGTATGAGCTTTGTGTACCTGAGCAATACCGACTTCTCTTCAAGCTCAAAAAAATATTCTACAGGTGACATATATACCACACAACATTAGGTACAACAACATTAGTGAAGAGTAAACATGAAACCATCATTTGATTCTAGTAGCTGTACTTTTTATTGTTTAATGTTTTATTGTTTCCAGCTGTAAAGCTGCGTTGAAACGTGTTGTGAGTGGTGCTATACAAATAAAAATGACTTGACTTACTATAAAGTTAAAGCAATCCCTAATTTCACTAATCATGTTGTATTGCACATGTGGGTGATCAATGTATACGTAATAAACAACACATAACACTTTATGTGTTTTAGGTTATATGTCAAATACATAATATTTTATAACGCAATCTAATATATTAATTAATTACATTTTATAGCAGTTTCTCACTGGTAGCTATTGCAAAATTAAAAGGATAGTTCACCCAAACATTCACATTCTCTCATTATTTACTCACCCTCCCAGATGTGTATTACTAACTTTCTTCAACTAAACACAAACAAAGATAGAAACAGATAAATATTTAAGTACCTTTTTACTATAAATTCTCCTCCCTGCCCAATAGGTGGCGATATGCGTGAAGAATCATGAATCATCAAAAACAAAAGAAGAAGAATGTTAAAGTGAATGTGGAGACTTGTAGTAAAGAAATACTTAAATATTTATCTGTTTCTCACTCACACCTAATATATTACATCTGAAGACATAATTTAACCACTAATGCTGTCTTTATATGCTTTTTGGGCCGTTACATTTCTGGCCACCATTCACTTGCATTGTATGGACCATCCGAGCTGAGATATTCTTCTAAAAATCTTTGTTTGTGTTCTGCAGAAGAAATAAAGTCATACACATCTGGGATGGCATGAGTGTGAGTAAATGATGAGAGAATTTTCATATTTGGGTGAACTATCCATTTAAGATCCCTTTTATTGTAGAATCAACATACAGCCATGGCCAAAAGTATTGGCAGTGACATAAATGTTGTGTTGCAAAGTTTGCTGCTTGTTTCTATGGTATACTGGAAAACAATAATAAGCATTTCATGAGTTTTAAAGGCTTTTATTGGCAAAAACATTCAATATATGCAAAGAGTCAATATTTACATTGTTGACCCTTGTTCTTCATAACCTCTGCAATTCGCTCTGGCATGCTGGATATCAGCTTCAGGGCCAAATCCTGACTGATGGTGATCCATACTTGCCTTATTAGTACTCAGAGTTGATCACAATTTATGTGCTTCTGCTTGTCCAATCGCCTTTTGAGGACTGACCACAGGTTCTCTATGGGATTAAGATCCGGGGAGTTGCCTGACCACAAATCCAAAATTTCAATGTAATGATTTCTGAGCCACTTCATTATCACTCTTGCCTTGTGACATGGTGCTCCATCATGCTGGAAAATGCACGGATCATCACCAAATTGCTCCAGGATCGTTTGGAGAAGTTGCTCTTGCAGGACGTTTTGATACCATTCTTTATTCATGGCAGTGTTTTTGGGCAGAATTGTGAGAGAGCCCACTCTCTTGGATAAAAGCAACCCCTACACATGACTCGTGGTAGCGTTCACCTTTTCTTCTCCGGACTATCTATTTTCCAGATGTCCCAAACAGTCGGAAGGGGGCTTCATCAGAGAAAATAACTTTGCACCAGTCTTCTTCTGTCCAATCCTTGTACTTCCTGCAGAATTTCAGTCTGTTCTTGATGTTTTTCTTGGAGAGAAGGGGCTTCTTTGCTGCCCTTCTTGACACCAGGCCATTGTCCAAAAGTCTTTGCCTCACTCTGCATGCAGATGCACACACACCAACCTGCTGCCAATATTGAGCAAGCTCTGCACTGGTGGTGACACTATTCCGTAGCTGACTCCTCAGGAGGACACGGTCCTGGCACTTCCTGGACACTCTGGGACGTCCTGAAACCTTTTTCACTGCAGTTGAACCACTCTCTTTGATGATCTATTTCAAAGGTGCAATATTCTTTGCAGCAATTTCCTTGCATGTGAGGCCATTTTGATGCAAAGCGATGATGACTGCATTTCTTTAGAGGTAACCATTTCTAACAAGAACACAATTGGAAGCACTTCTTCCCTCCTTTTATAGCAAACAGTCTGCTCTTATAATCCAATCAGAATGATAGAGTGATTTCACCTGACTAGTAATCGTTCACACTTTCCCAGGTGCTCCTGATATGATTAGTGAAATGATGTTAGCTGGTCATTTTGTGCCAGGGCCAAAAACAGTGATTTTTTTATTTATTTTTTTTGCCAATGAAGCTTTTTGCAATGATTTAAAATGCATCTGATCACTCTGCACAATAATCTAGAAACAATGTGAATCAACACCACAACAACTGAATCAGAAAAATTTGCGAAAGACAAAATGTATGTCACTGCCAATACTTTTGGCCACTGCCGTAGGCCAACCGTTATTTGTTAATTTACTTATTTTTTTTACCACCAGAGGGAGCTCAGCAATACACTAAAGTGATGTACACTTTATATACACTGTGAATACACTGTGATGCTGATGGTGAGACTCCACACAGTCCACAGCCACACAAGTGTCTGAACTGGGCGGGTCTACAATCTGACGCCGGGGATGCTTGAGAATGCGATCCGTTCATCAGGAATCTTGACTTTATTTACAAACATACAAATATCGCTTCAACGGCGCTTTCGCGGACTTCACTCAAAATCTCAACGAGGGTGACAAAAGGAAACTGGAAATATTTGTCTTTTGTCTGCTAACGCCCAATTAACAGACTGCGGTGCACAGCTATACAACCGGTTAATGTAATTTTACCGTACAGCTTCCTTTTTGTGCCTTATTTTCTTCTTGGGCAATTCATTTGAGCGACTGACTGACAGCGGCAACTTGTTATTTCTCACGACGAGATTTAAACACGCTTCTGGGCCTTTTCTGAGACATGGGCCCGAACGGTGGATTGTAAAGGAGCCGTTCAGTCCGAACGCGGTCTTTTGCTAAAAAACAAAAAAAGAAGAAAAAAATATAGATGCAGCGCAACAAAACACGGGTGTATTGAGACTGCGTGTAAAAACGCGAGAAGCTGAAAAAACAGCAAAACTTCCGTCTATCGCATGTTTACATAGGGTAACAAAAAAAAAGAGAGAAAAAAAACATCGCGTGCGAGCGTAAAAAAGCATTAGGTGTGAACGGCCCCTTAAACGCCTTAGGTAGTCGAATGACGGCTTTATTAGAGCTCAAATGAGACAAGAATGATTTGCTTGAGAATGAGTTAGACGAGTTTGTATTATACAGGCCAGTTAATCACAGTTTATTTGTAACAGCTAAATTAAGAAACAACAATATAAGGAACAACAGGCATAGAACTTTTTTTTTTTTTTTAAATATTCGAATTAAAATAATTACAATAATAATAATAAATATAATAATAATAAAAATCGCGTGAACTATAGTTAATCCTCACAAGGACAGTGCAGCTGTCTTTAAGAAACAGCTGGTAGATGTTTTTGTCCCTCGTCGTTTACCTTAGCAAGATCTGCCATTATTTATCCATGTTTAGTCTAAACAGACTCTCAGATCCCAAATATGTCAGTCGACTGCACCCCCGGAGGACGGTCTCTGACCCCAAGGCCATCTCTCCGGGCATCAGCACCAATGTCCAGATCGAGTTGGACGGCTGTCTCCCTGCGCTGCGCACCGCAATCAAAACACTAAAGTCTTCCAAAGATACCGGAGATCTGGAGGAGACCCGCCGGGCTATTGCCGAAACTTTCCAGCTGGTTGAAGAGGCCTGGGTGCTGCCCACAGTGGGTCGACAGGTAGCAGAGGAGATCTGTAACAGAATCAGGTTGGATGGAGGTCTGGAGTTGCTCTTGCAGTTGCTGCAGACACCTGCTGTAGAAATCACCTATGAGTCTGCCAAGCTCCTTGAGCAGATACTGGTCTCAGAAAACAGGTAAGGGAATAGATTATGCTGAATAAAGTGTGCAATTTATATACAGTGACAAGATATTATGAAGCTTTTAAATGCACAAAATGAATGTCATTGCACTAGAAAACAAAAGATCAAACCCAGTGATAATTTGTATAAATATTATATTGCACAGGTATGTTTTTCAAGCAAAACATTGAACAAAATTAGGTCTGAAATAATAACATGATAGAATGAAGTCAAAAAGCAGTAAGACACTTTCTGATTGGTTGTCAAACATGAGTGCAATATGTCCGTATTGTCAAAAACCACTCCTGTGGTTTCTCTGCTACGTTACCCATGTCAACCTGCGCCCACATTTGTACGTCCACTAAAAATGTCAAAAGTAAATGGCGAAGAAAATTAGTTAGATTTGAGCGAAGGCCATCAATCATTTACTGGTTCCACTATTTTGAGATTTTGTTTTCTATTTAAAATGTAATTCATGCATTTTAACCCTCCTATAGGATTCATAAATGAGCCCTACCTTTGGTCCTCCCAGTTAGTCAAAAAAATATGTAACTTTTTTTTGATGATGATAATGTTACCGTTTTTTCTTCCCTAAAGTTATAACAATAAATATATGCACTTTTTTGGAATTTAATGCTATTTAGATCTTATTTACATGTAAATGTATCAATTTTACCATTAATTTTCATTTGCAAAAAAGCAATTTTGTGAAACATTAGTACATTAAAAGTTGAAACATGATGAAAATATGAGTATGTGACATATATTGGAGGCAGATTGCTGCCATCTGGTGGACAAAATTTAAATAACATGACATGATCATGTTGTGACAATAATAGCCAGTAGGTGGCAGCAGAGTTTCAAGAGAAGTAAAGAGTTTCGCCATGGTGCTGGTACAGAATGAACTGTGAGCAAGGCTCGACGAGGCCACATTTATAACTTAGAGCTGTGGGAAAATGTCTTTGTTTCCATAACAGAAAGATGCATTATTTTGTCTTGAAGGTGAGGCACCTGCATTTAAGCGTAAACTTTCCCACAGTGGAAAAGGAATGCTTTTGTACTTTGGGGTCACTCAGAAGTTGTTCTTTGATCTTTGTTCTCTGTGTGCATGAGTGTGTGTGTTATGTTGTGTGTTCAGCCTCCTGGCTGTTTTAAGGCAGGTATACACAGTGCGATTTTTGGCTCTCGTGCAAGCTGGAAATCATTGGTGCTCATGTGGTCACGGCTCACATCGTGTGAGAGGAATTACGAGTGAAGCTGAGCGGCTTACGAGCAGCTCACAACCTCCTGATAATTTTTTTAAATGTCTAAAATTCAGGTGCTGTCGATTAGAATTTGAGAGATGTGTGCAGTTGAATTAGCCAGTTGGTCAATGGTCATGTTTTCCCATATTATTTATGAACACATCACTGGAAAGGATTCTACAGAAATGCCATGCTGTTCTCTGCTCTTCAAACAAATCATTTGCCATATGGGTTACGCTAGAAAACAATCTCTATCACTCTGACGAACTGAGTTTTAAAATTTCCATCATGGTCTATATTTGTTTGTCATACTTGCATTTGTTTCAGTTCTAGGGCTACATTTTAGGTGGATGTAGCATCTGTTATACTTGTATATGCACACGATAGTGGATATCAAGCGCGTGTCTGGTGACACCAAAGACTTCTAGGTTGAAAGTTCTACCTGTCAATCAACCGCTGTGTTAAAACAAGATTTTTAAACTTTGCTATGTGCTGCTTTAAATCGCATTCACATGGAAAAGACCTCAAATCTTATTCAGAATGTCTGCTATCAACATACAAGCAGTGACATAGATGAGAAGGACGTAGACTACATCTAAAGCTGAATAATACAGGTAGACTATACACTAAAATTGCTCAGAATTCTGCACTAAACATCATGTTTGCACTTAAATTAAATCGAAATATAACCAACAAGTACCTTCACGGTACAGTATGGTTATTTAGGTTATATGATTATTCATATTATAAAACCATACTGCCATATATTAAAGCAAGGGTCACCAATAATGAAGACATTAACCAAAAGTTCACCTGTGTTCTCAAGACGAGTATTCTACATAAATGTCAGGTCAGTGCAGATTGTGTTTACGATTTATTTATTACGATATTGGCCAAACAATGTTTTGTTTTTTTATCTTTGTAAATTTCCAGTTAGTACACCTTTGCTATTTTATTAATAATTTTGTGCTTCACAATTGTTTTATTGTTTAAATAATTGTAGGACAGCATACCCTGCTAGGTCAACGTGTGTTTAATAATCTGAATCTAATGACAGAAGACGCTAAACAGATGAGACTGTAGTTTGCAATAAAGCTAGACAAATCTGATTTAATGCTTAAGCCTTGCTTTTAATTTTATGATTTCAGAATTCCTTGAACAGAGATTAATATATTTTCTTTGACATATAAAGAGAAATATGTCTAATAAACTGTTCTCTGCTCTTTATATAGCTCTCTCTATATAGCCTATATTACCCTGCAACCTAATTTGCATTGGCCAGAGTGCATTTATAAGATTACTGCTAGCAAGCAAGTACATTCATGGCAGTTTTATTGATATAATATTAAAAATTACTTACCTTGATGTGTTTTTCAAGTTTCATGTATTTTGCTAGACAGGCACAGAAGACTTTCAAAAATGTCTTTTGGTGCTGCAGAAACACTCACGAGACTGCATTTGTTGCTGGGTAATGGTTATAGTCTCGCGGGAACAAGACCTACTAGTCTATTTAAATTTAACGCTATTTATTAATTTATTCATTATAAAGTAGCGAGGAACGGCACATTTTTTTTAAAAAATGTAGTGAAGTAAAAGTTTCCTAAAATAAAAATACACTGATAAAGTACAGATACCTGTAAAATGTACTTAAGCACAGTAATAAAGTAAAAATACTTTGTTACTGTCCACCACTGGAACTCGCTCTGTGTTCGCCCAGCCTTAGTCTCACCCATTTATTTCTCTCTCTGTGTGTGTAGTATGTGTGTGTGTGCACACTCGTGTTCTGCATTGTGGGTGTGTTATTGTCTCACCCCCTCATTTCTAAGTGTATGTGTTTAGCATTGTGGCTGAATTAAGTTCTGTGTTATAGTCTCACCAGTTAATTTGTGTGTGTGTGAGTGGGTGTGTAATGTTTTTCACTCTGGATGTTTTATTGTCTCACCCTTTAATTTCTGTGTGTGTTTTTTCAGTATTGTGACTGATTTATTGGTTGCATTTGATAGTTAAAAATATTGCTCTGTGTTATGGTCTTTCCTATTAAATTTTGCCCATGAAGACAAAAGGTGTAATCAAGTCTTGTACCGCTCAGATAAAAGACACCCTTTTTATTAAATTGGCAAAAATAAGACCATAAGAGGATTAAGTGTGGTTTAAGTGTCCCAAATACATTTTGGGGCAGCTGTAGTTTGTTTGTTGGACAAGGGCCTATGGGTAATTTTAAAGAATCTGAGCTTGAACTATGGCAGTGAGGATTTCTGTATAGGAATCAATATGAAATTCTGTTCTGAAAGTTGAACACAATTGATGCTCCATCTTGCACATAAAAATTACAAAGAATTTAATGCTTTATTTAAAATAATAAAAAAAAACTTTCTGGTTAATGTCTTAACACTGCAACACGGCAGCTTTAAAATTATGACTTTTTTAAATGTAGTATAAACAAAATAAAACAATTTAAAAATATGTTTTAGATAATGTATGTTGTATCCAAGTTCTGTGCATTTTCATTACCACAACTAATGCTAAATTGGTAAAACAATTATCAATTTTGCCCACTAGGTTAGTTTTTAAATACATCTGTATGATGAAGCAATCATTTTTGCTCACTTGTAATGGGTGCCCCTATTATAGTGTTTTTGTGTTAGGTCACCTCATTACCGCAATACGTTTTATTATTACCGCAACATTTGTGTAGCCTAATTGTTTCGGTAATGAGAAAATATGCTGTGGTGAAGATGTTTTGGTTCTCAGTATTTCAACTTAAAAGTATCTTTTTAGTTTTAATATGAATGCATTCAAATATTATGATGCATTATATTGTTATCTAAGTTGAAAGATAGAGAGCTGAAAAACAAAAAATAGTGTGAAATTGATTGGTGTTTTCAGTAATGAGAAAAATAGTAAAAAAATTAAAAATCGAATTAGGTTAGGAACGATGCTATGTTTAGAGCCTCTACTAATTATCGATATGCAAAGTTCAAATACATTTTTGTTCTCTTTCAAACTAATCAGCTTCTCAGATTTTTGGGCAAATGTCTTTTGTTGCAGTTTAATAATAAATGACAATTTATCTGTACGTACATGTTCCAGAAAGTGTTTTTAAAAATGTGGGAATATGTTTAAATATGTTTTGATTTCACTGTTTACAATGATTTTCAGACTTCCCTTTTCATGTTCCAAAAGAAAATAAACAAAAACTTTAAAAAAACAATCTGTGACGTGAATAAAATCAGTTTTTGTGAGAATTTCCACTTAAGGCATCAGAATTGCTATTTTAAAAGTTTCTCTTTGTAATTCTCTTCAGGGATTATGTGGCACGCATGGGGCTCGGTGTCATACTGAACCTCACCCGGGAGCAGGAGGATGCTCAGCTGGCACGAAGCGTGTCGGGCATCCTCGAGCACATGTTTAAACACACAGAGGAGACGTCTGCCCAGCTCATCACTCATAGAGCCCTGGACACCCTGCTGTATTGGTGCCGTGGAACAGACCCAACTGTACTGCGCCACTGCGCTGTGGCCCTGGCTAACTGCGCCATGTATGGTGGGCATCGGTGCCAGAGGCTGATGATTGAAAAACAGGCGGCCGATTGGCTGTTCCCGTTGGCTTTCTCTAAAGAGGACGAGCTGATCCGTTTCTATGCCTGTCTAGCCGCGGCTGTGCTGGCAGCTAACAGAGAGATTGAGAAAGAGGTGGTGAAGTCTGGCACGCTAGAACTGGTGGAGCCCTTCATTGCCTCGTTAGACCCTGATGAGTTTGCATGCAACCTCTTGGACAGCGCAGACAGCATGCAGGGCCGCACAGCTGCAGACCTGCAACACTTGCTGCCTCTGCTGGATGGCACACGGCTGGAGGGGAAATGCATAGCAGCGTTCTACCTTTGTGTGGAGACTAGTATTAAGTCCCGTCAACGTAATACCAAGGTCAGGCAGACACTACTGTATATTCACAGCTCCAGCACTTAATTAAGTACTGTGTTATTGATGAGTGAGAACATGACACTAGTACTGATCTTAGGACCATATACTGTATACTCATATATTAAAGGAACAGTTAACTAAAAAAATTTAATTCTATATTCAGTCTCATGTTGTTCTAAACCTGTATGAATTTATTTCTTCAGTTAATTAAAAGGAGAAACAGGGCTGCTAACTTTTGAGTTCAGCTTGGCATGAGAGTTGTTGGGGGGGGGGGTCTGAGAGGAGAGGGAGAGACACTGTGGTGCTCCTTTCCCCCTGATTGGTCTGAATAACGCGCTGCTGCTGTCTTGTCTGTCCGTGCACTGTCAGTGCCCTCTTTGCTCCATGAAGTTATCACTGCATGAGAAAAGGGACATGTGGCGTGTCAATTGCATGACTATCATGCTTAATGCTTGAGAGTAGGCAGCCCTGAGAAATGTTAAAGGTGCTCTCAGTAACTTTTTGCTCATGTCGTCTTGGATTTACAGTGACACCTAGTGGTGTGGATGCAGCATCATTCAAAATCAATAGTTTTCAGTTACAGATGCCATTGTAGAAATTCACAGCAATGATTAAATTAATCCAAGAGTGAAAGTTACTGACAAGTTAAAGTAAAGACTGTTACTGAGATGAAGCAAGTAGTATTCATCTGATCATGTGATTCTAAAATGGCAGCCCCCATGAAGGCACCCCTCCCCCATGTAGAATATAACAGCTTTTATAAGGTTACTGATATGAGTTCTAATCTCATGTGAGTGGTCATGATTTTATACATTTCAAAATTACAGTTAATTTATTTAGGAAATAATTTGTGCACCTTTAAAGAAATGTTGCCCAATATTTTCCATATAAATGAGGTATTGATTAAAATTTTGTCTGTTCCTCACAAAAAGCTATGGTGTCAGGAGACTTAGAATATAGTGCACAATAGGGCTGCACAATTAATCGAAACCGCGATATGACCTTGTGCGATTATTAAATTGCAAAGTGCTGCGATTTAATTAAATAAATAAATAGTCTACTACCTTCAAAGTTTATTTGCACGGCTCTGTCCAGTCTATATTAAGTTAGAGCATTGTTGCAGTGTTTTCAGAGCGGTTCTGTGCTCCACAACGCCCTCTCATGCTTAGAGTAAGAGAAGTGATCAGAGTTCGGTTCCGTTTGCTTACGTGCGATAAGCGTTTTATTTACATTAAACTGACACATCCTGCATCAAGCGTTTTTTTATTATTATCTGCGGTAGCAGCATCTCAGTCTTATTCAATCAACCAACACCAGCAAAAACTAGGCAACAACTATGTTATTACCAACAGGGAAATTTAGTTAAGAGTGACATTGAGCAGAAAGCTTACATATGACCAGTTTTGACAGAGCTACTGATCAAAGTTAAATGATCAGCATCGATTGATGAGATGAAAATTGGAGATCGGTATCGGATATTATAATCCTGATTGGAGCATCCCTAATATTCAAGTTGACTGTTTCAAAAAACGAATGCTGATGATTAGTGAGCTGAGACCCTGTCACAAAATGTACAAAAACAGGTACACAGTGGATGGTAACATTTGGATATGAGGAAGACTTTGTTTCACTGTTTATATATTTATTTGTTTGTGGCTGAACTGAAAAAAAGGTCTCAGTTTGGTTCTTTTTAAGAGGGTTCAAGTGTGAAAAACCTAGTAGCCTTTTGCAGTTGAACATGTGGAAAACATTACCATCATAATCACAGTTCAGATATTTTTAAAAATAATCGCAATATGACTTTTTGTCCAAATCGTGCAGCCCTAGTGCACAAGTTGTGTAGTCTAATTTTATGAATCTTTTCTGGTGCTGTTTATGTCATTTTGGTGCTCGATGGCATAGGTCCCCATACACATTCATTATATGAAAAAGAGTGGACAGTATATTCCTCAACATTTCTCCTTTTGTGTTCCATGGAATAAAGAATGTCAAAGGGGTTTTGTAATGATATGAGGGTGAGTAAATGCTACTGAATTATTTTTTTGGGTGAACTATCAAATTAAATAAATGTTCTCCCAAATTTCAAGTTTATATCCAGTCTGTTTATTTTTTTCCTTTCTACTCAGATATTTCAGGAGATTGGGGCTGTTCAGAGTCTAAAGAGAATTGTTATGTACTCCAGTAATGCCACAGTCTGCTCTTTGGCTAAGCGGGCCCTTACGATGATGGGCGAGGATGTCCCGCGTCGTATCTTGTCATCTGTACCCAACTGGAAGTGCGGAGAGGTGCAGACCTGGCTGCAGCAGATTGGCTTCAGTGCATTCAGTGATCGGTTTCAGGTTTGTACACAGCTACCATTTCCTGCTGAACAAGATAAATGTACATAAAGGGCTTTAATGGAAAGGAGGAGGCAAGAACCGGCTTGACAATATAAATGATATTTAATATAAAACTGAACCAAAAGACACAAACTCACACATATGATGGACAGCTGCCCGTAAACTCTCTCTCTCTCTCTCACACCACCGTCCGCAGTCTGCCTTTATCCCTCTCGGAAAAAAATCACATGTACATAAGTTTTCACAGTCTTTGCCTTGACACTCTAAATTAAGCTCAGGTGCATCCTGTTTCCACTGATCATCTTTGAGCTGTTTCTACAACTTGATCGGAGTTCACCTGTGGTAAATTCAGTTGATTGGATGTGATTTGGAAAGGCACACACCTGTCTATATATGGTCCCACAGTTAACAGTGCATGTCAGAGCACAAACCAAGCCATGAAGTCCAAGGAATTGTCTGTAGACCTCCGAGACAGGATTGTATCGAGGCACAGATCTGGGGAATGGAACAGAAACATTTGTGCAGCATTGAAGGTCCCAATGAGCACAGTGGACTCCATCATCTGTAAATGGAAGAAGTTTGGAACCACCAGGACTCTTCCTAGAGCTGGCCGTCCGGCCAAACTGAGCAATCAGGGGAGAAGGGCCTTAGTCGGGGAGATGACCAAGAACCCGAAGGTCAATCTGACAGAGCTCCAGCGTTTCTCTGTGAAGAGAGGAGAACCTTCCAGAAGAACAACCATCTCTGCAGCACACCACCAATCAGGCCTGTATGGTAGAGTGGCCAGACAGAAGCCACTCTTCAGTAAAAGGCACAAAAGGAGTTTGCCAAAAGGCACCTAAAGGACTCTCAGACCATGAGAAACAAAATTCTCTGGTCTGATGAAACAAAGATGAACTCTTTGGCCTGAATAGCAAGCGACATGTCTGGAGGAAACCAGGCACTGCTCATCACCTGGCCAAAACCATCCCTACAGTGAAGTATGGTGTTGGCAGCATCATGCTGTGGAGATGTTTTTCATGACAGGAACTGGGAGACTAGTCAGGATCGAGGGAAAAATGAATGCAGCAATGTACAGAGACATGAAAACCTGCTCCAGAGCTTGTGTTGATGAAAAGCAGTATTAGTTTTGTGGGCAGATGTGTAGTTTTTAAGTGTAGCTCTTGAGTACAGTCTTAATCAAATTTGTTGTACATTGTGTGTCTCAGGAGCTGCTGGTGGATGGAGATCTACTGCTTAATATCACAGAACAAGATCTGATCCAGGATCTGGGAATGAATTCTGGGCTCACCCGCAAGAGGCCAGTTAAACTAATTGTTTAAAAACATCTTTGTTTTAAGGTATAGTTCACCATTTACTCACCTTTTTGTCATTTTTAACTCATATGACTTTCTTATTTTCTGTGGAACATAAATAGAGATGTTAGGCAGAATGTTAGCCTCAGTCACTATTCACTTTCATTGTGTGGAATAAAAAGATACAAAAGTGAGAGAAAGCTAGATGCATCTCCTTTTGTGTCCCACTGAAGGAAGTCATACAGGTTTGGAATAACGTAAGGGTAAGTAAATGATGACAGAATTTGTATTTTTGGATGAATTGTCCCTTCAAATGTTTAAACAAATGTTAAATGTTACACAAATTTTTAAACGTGTCATGTTTACATACAAGTGATTTTTGTTACATTACTACAGTTTTCCAATTTCACTGGCCAATACATTGTAACCTGTAGCAATTCTTTGATACCCATTGTGTAGGTTTCTAAGAGACCTGCGTGTACTGAAGACCTATGCCAACTACTCAACATGTGACCCTAGTAACCTGGCAGACTTGCTGGCCGACATAGACCCACGATTCCGTCAGTACATCTACGGCCTAGTTCAGTCGGGGGTTGATCGAAACAATATTGTCCACATTACAGAACAACAGCTGCAGTCTGACTGCCACATAGAAAATGGCATCCATCGTGCCAAGATACTCTCTGCCAACCGCCGTCCTGCTGAGCCCTGCTTAACTGACTCCCAGCCTGCGGGTCCTGATGTATTCATCAGCTACCGTCGCACCACTGGGTCACAGCTTGCCAGGTTAGGCTACACATGGGATGGCTTTCATCTTGATATTATATCGATCTTTACAATAATACATGTACTGGGTTGCCCAAGTCCCATTTTAATGTCAGTGTAAAGATTCTGTCTGAAATGACTGTATTTTGAAGACTACATCTGTGTCTATGTGCAGACAGTAAACCTTTCTAAAAGAGAGGAAACTGTTTCTAACATTATTACATGTCTCTCTGGAATATTTTATTCTGATTGGCCAGTGCATTCTGTGATCAAAATATTTTTGTTTAATGACCGCTATCTGTGTATTTGACCCTTGTCGCTGACAAACAAGCTAATATATTGTGATGGTCTGTAGCACACCTCAGTCTCTTGCTTCTCACATAATACAATCATTTCAACACAAATCTATATTTCAGGTCCATTAATTTTCTTGTTAGTAACCCATGTAATAAGCGTCAAAATTGACTGTTTGCCTGATTAATCTGTCAGGGTGTATTTTGCGATAATGACGCGCTGAGAGATACATTATCCCGTACTAAATTAAAATGGAAGATGTTAGTTTAGTGCTAGTTCCTAACCCACCATTATCTGTTCTCTTTTTCTGCAGCCTGCTAAAGGTACATCTACAATTACGTGGTTTCAGTGTCTTCATCGATGTGGAGAAGCTGGAGTCCGGTAGGTTTGGGGAGAAGCTGATCACGAGTTTGCAGAGAGCCCGCAACTTTATCTTAGTGCTGTCAGCCAATGCACTGGACAAATGCATGGGGGATGTTGCCATGAAGGACTGGGTACATAAGGTTAGATGCAGAAATCCTCTCTTTAGCCTCTTTATTATTATTAATGTTTAGATCATTGTACAGATGCTGCACTTTGATTGGACAATGCACTGTCATGGAATTAAGGCATCAGTTATTACCTACTGAATCTCTTTAATAGAATCCATAAATCTATTCTCAAAACAAGCCAAAATATCCATCTGCCAACAATTTTATTGATGTAATTATGTAATAGTATTGTCAATCTGCCATGTGAAGCTAAACATTTTGATTTGTGGTAACCACAGGAGATTGTCACTGCTCTAAATGGAAAGAAGAACATCGTCCCTGTAACTAATAACTTCATGTGGCCCGATCCAGCCTCTCTGCCGGAGGATATGAGTGCCATTCTCAAATTTAATGGCATTAAGTGAGTCAGCCCTCTGCCTCACTAAACATGGTGGTGCCTAGTCAGCAACACTATGCTATACACAGTTACTCTACTTTACTAATCCATTTTTTGCTTGGTCAGAAACCTGCTGTATAAAAAAAATTAAGCCTGCACCAGATCCATATCCAATGGTTTTAATAATGATAATAAGTTTTATTTATCAAGCACCTTTCCCACAGCTCAAGGTTACTTTACAATAGAATGAAACAAAACAACAAAAAAGAAACTTAGCAATAGAGTGACAACTTGAAAAACAGCAATAGAGAGCTGATCTCAAACAGAACAAAACATTAAAGGGATAGATTACCCAAAAATTATCATTCATCATTTGCTCACCCTCATGCCATCCCAGATGTGTATGACTTTCTTTCTTCTGCATGAACACAAGTGAAGATTTTTAGAAGAGTATCTCAGCTCTGTAGGTCCACACAATGCAAGTGAATGGCGAACTTTGAAACTTGAGTATGAGGATGAGTAAATGATGAGAGAATTTTTATTTTGGGGGGAACTATCCCATTAAGAGGTGGAGAAATTGGGAGTTGAATGCTATGGAGATTCAAAAGGAGTGAAATCCAGAGTTTCGCTGCCTTTACACTAAAGGATCTGCCACTTTTAGACAAAAGATGGAATCTAGGGACAGCAAGAAGTTGAGAATCAGTGGACCTGAGATTATGCACAGGTGAGTTAAGGTCAGAGGGATAGCAAGGTGAAAGTCCATTGAAGTGTCTTTGAAGGTTAGAAGAAGAATCTTGTAGTGGATGGGGTGGCTGTGGCTCAGGTGGTAGAGCGGGTTGACCACTAATTGGAGGGTTGCCGGTTCAATTCCTGTCCCACATGACTCCACATGCCAAAGTGTCCCTGGGCAAGACCGTGAGCCCCAAGTTGCTCCCAGTGGCAGGCTAGCGCCTTGCATGGCAGCTCTGCCGTCATTGGTGTGTGTGAATGGGTGAATGAGTCACAGTTTAAAGCGCTTTGAAAACTGCTAAGGTTAAAAAAGCGTGTAGTTTGCACTATATAAGTGCACACCATTTACTGGCAATTAATGTAAATGACAGAGAATGGGAGAAATGTGGACAGATCGTTTGAGGTGGGTGACTACTCATGCTGCAGAATTTTGAACATAATGCAGTCTGGCAGTGATTTAAGTGATTCAAGACTTCAGTGTCTTTCCGGCTTAACAGTGGACAGAGACATGCAATTGCAAATGTTTACAAGTGAAACTGTATATTCAACTAAATTTGATTTTATTTATTGGGAATGGAATGGATCATGAGAAGTTGGCATTACATATTAGAATTGAGTCAGCTGATTGGAGAGATCTGAGAAAGAGAAATCTGTGACGTCAGCCAAAAAAAGGTTATTATAATTTAATAAGAGATTACAAAATACAAATATGTTCTTATTTGGGATTATGTGGGCCAATAAATTGTGCACAAAAAGACCATAATTGTGCTTTAATAAAGGAAATAGGGTCAATTTGTATTTCATTTAATTTGTCAAAATTTACTTGAATTTCATGTTGACTAACATTTAACTGATCAAAATCTTTTCTCTCAATAACACAGGTGGTCCCATGAGTATCAGGAAGCCACTATTGAAAAGATACTGCGTTTCCTCCAGGGATGCCCCAGCAAAGAGCAGACAGACACAGCCAAAACAGCCAAAAAAGATTCACAAATAAAACAAGATATTTGTCCTATTAATAACTTACATAATGCCTGATATGTATGGACCTTTCCAATTATGTGCTCTTGTGATCGTATGGGCCATATCTATAACTCAGGAAGTTGAATAGATTTCTGCATTAGCAATCACATTAATGACATTAGCATAAACATTAGCATAGTTACTCTCTAACCTTTACACACTAGACAACATCTTTACTTAAGTAAATTATGAACTGGGTTTGCATCATCCACGAGGCATAGAACTAATATTTCACATGTGCTGAGATTCCATACTGTATATCACAAAAGTTCATAAAACTTAAAATAAAAGCGTTAATCATAATGTCATTATTCACCTCAAAAAAAGTATGAGAAGTATTAGGATTAGCCTACTATATTGTAACATGAATTCAAATATGGCTTTAATGGCTTTCTTAGGATTTGCCAAAATAATACTCTATGAATTAAGTCACTGGTATATTTTCCACTGTGAATAAGGTGTACCCTATCACACAATGAAAGATCCTTATGAACATTTACTAACACCTCAAGCTGTGCTCAGCCTTATCCAGCTTTTGGGCTCCCTGCTGTTGCCTTATGATATCTTTCTGGGTCTCTTTCATGTGAAATACCACTATGTTTAGAAATTAGTCCTGAATTTTGAATTTATCATGTGCTTGCATTCAAAATCTGTACAATAACAATGATCTTATTCAAAAATAAACAGCAATACAATATGTTTTGTAAAATATCCTTTTATTTGCCCAGTTAGATTCTTAAAAAGTTGCCTGTTCCATTGAATGTAGTATTCTTGATTAAAAAACACTTTTAAATAGAGGAAGAATTCACATTTATTTTCTCTTCCCGTTAGCATACTGACAAACCACAGAAAGAAGCCATAATTACAAGAGTGTTCTCTCACATCCACATAATTCTTACCTGCTTGACAGATTCTTACATATCTGAAACACAGCTCAAAGGAGGAAGACTTTACCTTTAACATAACTGTGGGACAGATTGTCTCTGGTATACCATTGAGATATGATCTGTGGGTTAAGGCTGTGATGAAGTGTCCTGAGCTCGCAATATAGCTGTTAACACATAGGACTTATACACAGGGAACCATATTACTCTTCATTCAATACAGCTAATGAGTTCGACAATGTATAAATCATCAATTTATAATCTAATTTATAATAAAAAAGTATGATTAAACTGCCCTTCAACATAAGAAGGAAATCCTAACTGCACACTTAGGTCTAGTAATATGTTTATGTGCCATAATATTCAATTAAAAACTGATGACACAAACAAGTAAAAAATGAAATAACAGATCACAATTTGAAGGATTGAACATTAAATAACTCTTGTCACTCTTTTAAAGCCCAATGCCTTCTGCTGCTTTGGAGTAGTGTGTATTGTGAAATGCAGAATACATAAAAAAAAAGTTTAATATAAATTTCTACCATGCGCACCTTATCATAGATTGCGCATAGACTCCAGTTTGTGTACAATAATGGCAGTCAACTTTATTCTTTTTAAATCCCAACTGAGCTGAAAATCCTCCTGGGGTCTGGGACTTACAGACACTAGATCTCTGCTGGTAGCACAGCTCAAGCCACTGTCAGGATATCTCAGAGCCTTCTCTGTTTATCAGCATCAGAATCAGCTTTATTGCCAAGTATGCTTACACATACAAGGAATTTGTCTTGGAGACAGGAGCTTCCAGTGTACAACAATACAAAAACAGCAGCAAGACATAGATAATAATAATAAAAAAAAGAATAATAAAAATAAAGAATACATATACGTACATACACTCACCTTCATACATACCCACACACACGTAGTGCAAATCTGTTATGTAAAGAACAAAAATACAGTATATTATGTACAGAGGAATGTAAGTAATGGCAGAAGTGGATATGTTGGATAATATAAATAGACTTAACTGTGTATTGCACATAATTATTGCTCAATGGGGCAATTTAACTGTTCATGAGATAGATCGCCTGAGGGAAAAAACTGTTCCTGTGCCTGACGTTTCTGGTGCTCAGAGCTCTGAAGCGTCAGCCAAAAGGCAACAGTTCAAAAATGTAATGGGCTGGGTGAGTGGGGTCCTGAGTGATTTTACCAGCCTTTTTCCTCACTCTGGAAGTGTACAGTTCTTGAAGGGGGGGCAGGAGGCAACCAATAATCCTCTCAGCAGTCCGAACTGTCCTCTGTAGTCTTCTGATGTCTGATTTTGTAGCTGAACCAAAACAGACAGTTATTGAAGTGCAGATGACAGACTCAATGATTGCTGAGAACTGTTTCAGCAGCACCTGTGGCAGGTTGAACTTCCTCAGCTGGCGAAGGAAGTACAACCTTTGCTGGGCCTTTTTCACAATGAGTCAATGTGGGTCTCCCACTTCAGGTCCTGTGAGATGGTAGTGCCCAGGAACCTGAATGACTCCACTGCTGCCACAGTGCTGTTCAGAATGGTGAGGGGGACAATGTTGGGGTGTTCCTCCTAAAGTCCACAATCATCTCCAGCGTTTGGGCGTGTTCAGCTCCAGATTGTTTTGACTGCACCAGACAGCCAGCCGTTCAGCCTCCTTTCTATATGCAGACTCATCGTCATCTCGGATGAGGCTGTGGTGTCGGTTGCAAACTTCAGGAGCTTGACAGAGGAATCCTTGGTGGTGCAGTCATTGGTGTAGAGGGAGAAGAGTAGTGCGGAGAGCACACATCCCTGGGGGGCACCAGTGCTGATGGTACAGATGGTGGAAGTGAACTGCGTCATCCACAGACCTGTTTGCTCGATAAGCAAATTGAAGGGGATCTAGAAAGGGTCCAGTGGTGTCCTTCAGGTGTCAACACCAGTCTCTCAAATGACTTCATGACCACAGATGTCAGGGCGACAGGTCTGTAGTCATTAAGTCCTGTGATTTTTGGTTTCTTAGGGACAGGGTTAATAATTGAGCATTTGAAGCAGCATGGGACTTCACAC
The DNA here is from genome assembly GCA_032164185.1 of Moxostoma hubbsi. Classification (NCBI taxonomy): domain Eukaryota; kingdom Metazoa; phylum Chordata; class Actinopteri; order Cypriniformes; family Catostomidae; genus Moxostoma; species Moxostoma hubbsi. Next base: position 24,987,141 of record JAVLUX010000030.1, on the reverse strand, counting down.
TGCTCCAGTTATCTATTGAAGATCTGTGTGAAGATGGGGGCCAGTTGGTTAGCACAGGAACGAAGGCACGCTGGTGAGAAGCCATCTGGGCCTGAAGCCTTCCTTGACCTTTGCTTCTGAAAGACACGGCACACATCTTCTTCACAGATCTTGAGTGCAGGTTGTGTAGCAGGAGGGGGGAGGAGGGGGGTTGCAGGAAGTGTTAATGATTGTGTGAAGTGAAGGTCCAAGTGCATGTGGGGTTTGAGATTGGGCCTTTCTAATCTGCAGTAGAACACATTCAGGTCGTCAGCCAGTCGTTGGTCCACCACAGGGTCGGGGGTAGGAGTCCTGTAATTAGTAAGTTGTTTCAGGCCACTCCACACTGATGCAGGGTCGTTAGCTGAAAACTTGTTTTTCAGCTTCTCAGAGTAGCTTCTTTTAGCCACTCTGATTTCCTTATTCAGTGTGTTCCTGGCCAGATTATACAAGACTTTATCCCCACCCCTGTAAGCATCCTCTTTGGCATGACGAAGCTGTCTGTTTTTTCCTGTGAACCATGGTTTATCATTGTTGAATTATAAAAATGTCCTAGTAGGGATGCACATGCCCTCACAGAAACTGATGTATGATGTAACAGTATCTGTGAGCTCATCCAGGTCTGTATCTGCAGCTTCAAAAACACTCAAATCAGTGCAGTCAATGCAGGCTTGTAGTTCCAGTTCTGCTTCATTAGTCCATTTCTTTACAGTCCTTACAACTGGCTTTGTTGATTTTAATTTCTGCCTGTAGGTCGGAATAAGATGAACCAGACAGTGATCAGAGAGTCCCAAAGCTGCATGTGGGACAGAGTGATATGCATCCTTTATTGTTGTGTAGCAGTGATCCAATATATTCCTGTCTCTGGTGGGGCATGTAATGTGCTGTCTGTATTTGGGCAGTTCACGTGTGAGATTTACTTTGTTAAAATCTCCAAGAATAATAATAACTGAGTCCGGGTATTGTTGTTCTGTGTCTGTGATTTGATCAGCCAGCTGTTGCAGACGCGTTTGGAGGAATGTAAACACACACTAGAATTAACAAAGAAAACTCCCGCGGCTTAGAGAACGGCTTACAGTTGATAAAGAGCGCTTCCAGATTAGGACAGCACATCCTCTTTAACGTTGTTACATCTGTACACCAACTTTCGTTTATGTAAAAGCATGTTCCACCACCTCTCGTTTTTCCCGTTAACTCCGCGATGCGATCCGCTCCAAACAGCTGGAAGCCCGGCAGATGTAACGCGCTGTCCGGAATGGCTTCACTCAGCCAGGTTTCTGTGAAGCACAGTGCAGCAAGTTTGAGAAGTCCTTATTAGTACATGTGAGGAGATGTAGTTCGTCAGTTTTGTTGGGAAGAGAGCGGAGATTCGCTAGATGAATGCTGTTTGAACGCCGGCCTGACAGAGTTTAACCCTCATCTCCTGACATCCCAAGCCCCTGTATACATTATATGACAAAAATGTAGATTAATATACAGCCCTGACATAAAACTAGTTTTGTTTATGCAGAATAAAAATACTTGTTTAAGCAAGGCCATATCCTAGGATGGATGGACACACAAGCAACTGATGTAAATTCACCTCCTTAATACATCTTTACCTACTGCCGCCACTAGAGGATAGTGAGGATTTGCAACCTTGCTGCAAGGTTTACATATTTCAGGTGGCCCGACCAATTATCCTGTTATATAGACCTATTCTAAATGTTAGAACATTAACATATTATCTCATGGTCATATTCTGGTCAAGTGTGTGAGCAAATTGATTAAATAAATAAGTTAATAAATTAATGAAGGACTGAACATTTTTGTATTAAAAGTAATTTTTCTTTAAAAAAAATATTTTAATAAAAGTTTTTACAACACGATACGTTTTGCTTGGAAGTCTTAAGCTGTTGACGTTTCTTTGACTTAGTATTAAAGATGTGAAAAGGGTGAAATCGATAGAAAATGTAACAGGTTACACTACTCATAAGTATTATCTTAATGCATACGTTCCCTAGGCACTTAGAAAGTAATTTCAAAATATCCTACAGTGAGTCATTAAAATGTAAGATGTAAAATGTATGCCACATTGTCCGAACATGTGTGTGAATGAGAAACCCCCCTTTCTTTTTTTTTTTTTTTCCTGTAGGACTAGATCCCATTCAATTTGCTTTTCGAGCAAACAGGTCTGTGGATGTTGCAGTCAACGTGTGATTGCATCATGTCCTGCAACATCTGGACAGACCAGGGACATATGCAAGAATCCTTTTTGTGGACTTCAGTTCAGCTTTCAACACCATCATTCTCCAGACTAAATTACACAAACTCTCTGTACCCACGTCTGTCTGCCAGTGGATCACCAGCTTTCTGACGGACAGGCGGCAGACAGTGAGACTGGGAAAATTCCCTTCCAGCACCGTATGATCAGCACTGGTGCCCCCCAGGGATGTGTGCTCTCCCCACTTGTATGTCATTGTGGTGTCATTACTTTTTTGGGACTTTCAGGAATGTGTGCATCCTCGTGTGTTGTCGAAACTAACGATGTCGTTGTCGTCATCGGCTAAAACGCATGCGCAGGCTACTTTACTTCCTGAACGGGGCCGGTTGCACCAGCTATACATAAGTTACAATTTAACCTAGTTCTGGCGTAAATGGGCACTAAGTCATAATTTAAGCACTACTAAATATTTGATGGTTGCTTTAGGTAGGACGTAACCCTATGTATAAACTAAATATTTACAGAAGCCTCCGACCAGGAATAACGGATGGAATAAAAACGAATTTAATGACATCAATGAGCTCATGTTTTGGTTGACAGGCTTCAGTCCTTTCGACATATATGATGGCGTTGGCATTTACACTCGTTTATATTTACGGGAGAAAACATTATGGTAAAAACGTACTTTTTCAGCATGAAACTTATCTAATGGTGCACTTTCCTGTGTATGCCTCCCGGTGTCAAGTTTCAACATGTAGGCCTCCAAAATATATAAAATATTAAAATGAATAAATGTCTATTGTTCCAGCCTGTTGTATTAGTATTTATTTATTATCCCTTATTCATTTTGGATACAGTTATTAGATTCCTCCGATAGGAGGGAATCTATTGCTATTGACAGTTTTATTATTATTATTATTATTATTATTATTATTATTATTATTATTAGATTCCTCCGATAGGAGGGAATCTATTGTTATTGACAGTTTTATTATTATTATTATTATTATTATTATTAGATTCCTCCGATAGGAGGGAATCTATTGTTATTGACAGTTTTATTATTATTATTATTATTATTATTATTATTATTATTATTAGATTCCTCCGATAGGAGGGAATCTATTGTTATTGACAGTTTTATTATTATTATTATTATTATTATTATTATTATTATTATTATTATTATTAGATTCCTCCGATAGGAGGGAATCTATTGTTATTGACAGTTTTATTATTATTATTATTATTATTATTATTATTATTATTATTAGATTCCTCCGATAGGAGGGAATCTATTGTTATTGACAGTTTTATTATTATTATTATTATTATTATTATTATTATTATTAGATTCCTCCGATAGGAGGGAATCTATTGTTATTGACAGTTTTATTATTATTATTATTATTATTATTATTATTAGATTCCTCCGATAGGAGGGAATCTATTGTTATTGACAGTTTTATTATTATTATTAGATTCCTCCGATAGGAGGGAATCTATTGTTATTGACAGTTTTATTATTATTAGATTCCTCCGATAGGAGGGAATCTATTGTTATTTACAGTTTTATTATTATTATTATTATTATTATTATTATTATTATTATTAGATTCCTCCGATAGGAGGGAATCTATTGTTATTGACAGTTTTATTATTATTATTATTATTATTATTAGATTCCTCCGATAGGAGGGAATCTATTGTTATTGACAGTTTTATTATTATTATTATTATTATTAGATTCCTCCGATAGGAGGGAATCTATTGTTATTGACAGTTTTATTATTATTATTATTATTATTAGATTCCTCCGATAGGAGGGAATCTATTGTTATTGACAGTTTTATTATTATTATTATTATTATTATTATTATTATTATTATTATTAGATTCCTCCGATAGGAGGGAATCTATTGTTATTGACAGTTTTATTATTATTATTAGATTCCTCCGATAGGAGGGAATCTATTGTTATTGACAGTTTTATTATTATTATTATTATTATTATTATTATTATTATTAGATTCCTCCGATAGGAGGGAATCTATTGTTATTGACAGTTTTATTATTATTATTATTATTATTATTATTATTAGATTCCTCTGATAGGAGGGAATCTATTGTTATTGACAGTTTTATTATTATTATTATTATTATTATTATTATTATTATTAGATTCCTCCGATAGGAGGGAATCTATTGTTATTGACAGTTTTATTAGATTCCTCCGATAGGAGGGAATCTATTGTTATTGACAGTTTTATTAGATTCCTCCGATAGGAGGGAATCTATTGTTATTGACAGTTTTATTATTATTATTATTATTATTATTATTAGATTCCTCCGATAGGAGGGAATCTATTGTTATTGACAGTTTTATTATTATTATTAGATTCCTCCGATAGGAGGGAATCTATTGTTATTGACAGTTTTATTATTATTATTATTATTATTATTATTATTATTATTAGATTCCTCCGATAGGAGGGAATCTATTGTTATTGACAGTTTTATTATTATTATTATTATTATTATTATTATTATTATTAGATTCCTCCGATAGGAGGGAATCTATTGTTATTGACAGTTTTATTATTATTATTATTATTATTATTATTATTATTATTATTCTTCTGCTTGAGCCCCAATATCTCAAAAAGTCACTGGTCAAAAATGTTCTAAATTGGCACATTGATACTCCATGCCAACGGGTACCCCCAAACCAAGAATGGCCCACATTCGCCCATAGGTGGCGCTACAGGCCACGCCCCAAAAAAATATTTTCAAAGTCATGGCATTTCCAAGCCATTTGTCCAATTATTCTCAAACCTGGTGTACATGCCTCATTTCTCATGGGGAACAAAAAAGCCTCAAGGACCCATAACTTCTGCCCTAATGGATTTTCCTGTACAGTGAAAATTTGCCAAAACCTACAAAACTCTTCTTCTCCTGAACCGTAGCTCCAATATACTTGAAATTTGGTACGCATGTGTAGAATTGATGCCTTTGAAAACGTTACTTAGCAAAAATGAATACGATATAAAATGGCTGAAAGGGGCGTGTTTATGTAAATGTCCACATTTAATCAATATATATGTCAATATATCAAATGTAATTTTGACCCAGGGTTTTTCAAACCTAACATTCTTCAAGATAACATCCCTTTGAAGTACTGTGCAAAGAATTGCCCACATTCGCCCTTAGCGGTTCGCTACAGGCCACGCCCAAATGTCACATTTTCAAAATGATGGCATTTTCACCACAATTTTCGAAATATTCTAAAACTTGGTATACTTGCCTCATTTTTCATTGGGAACAAAAAAGCCTCAAGGACCCATAAGGTACGATTAAAAATGGCTGAAAGGGGCGTGTTTATGTAAATGTCCACATTTAATCAATATATAAGTCAATAAATCAAATGTAATTTTGACTGAGGGATTTTAAACCTGACATGCTTCAAGATAACATCCCTTTGAAGTACTGTGCAAAGAATTGCCGACATTCGCCCTTAGCGGTTCGCTACAGGCCACGCCCAAATGTCACATTTTCAAAATGATGGCACTTTCACCCCAATTTTCCAAATATTCTAAAACTTGGTATACTTGCCTCATTTCTCATTGGGAACAAAAAAGCCTCAAGGACCCATAACTTCTGCCCTAATGGATTGTCCTGTACAGTGAAAATTTGCCAAAACCTACAAAAGTCTTCTTCTCTTGAACCGTAGATCCAATTGACTTGACATTTGGTACCCATGTGTAGAATTGATGTCTTTCAATTTGTTACTTAGCAAAAATGAATACAATACAAAATGGCTGAAAGGTGCGTGTTTATGTAAATGACCACATTGCCTCAATATATTAGTGTCAATAAACCAAATGTAAATTTGATTGATGGTTTTTCAAACCTAACATGCTTCAAGATGACATAACTATGTTGGCTTGAGAAAGCCAACATATTGTTATGTTACATACATTTATTATTATTATTATTAATAATACTATTTTACTTACTAAAATTTCAACAACCTCACCTCTAAGAGCTTTAATGCTATAAGTACCCAACTTGCCACAGACCTGGGGACTGTTCTGAAGTTTGCTGCTATGTCTTTTTTTACCTGATGCGACTTAAGCTTTTTATATAAATGACGATCAAAAATGTAAAAAATCCCATTGATTTACAATGGCTGAGCAAAAATGCCCCCTCTACTGGATCAATACGGTCTACAAGTAAAATCCCATTCACTTACATTGGCTGAGCAAAGAGGCTCCCTCTGCTGGTGTAACTCTGTCTACCAAATGCACTTTTACTGGAGAAATCTCTCTAATGGAGCAATTCTGTCTACTAGTGGGTGGAGCTCCCGACTTTCTCAGCCAGAAGAATTTTGCCTGCGTTTGCACAAAGGTATGTCAATTGTGTGTGTTTAATGCTTGACATTTGGAACATTCACGCGATTTTATACTATTCATCTCAACAAATGGTAAAACAACTCATATAAATGTTTTCGAGCAGTTTGTGTGAAACAGCGATAATCGTCGCGTCTAACGCACGAGCCCCGATGAGAGTTACTGCACAAGGTCAGTGAGATGTATTTTACTGCTTCCCAGTTTGAATATTCAAGCAATTTTACACTATTCAACTCAACAAATGGCAAAACAACTCAAATAAATGTTTGTGAGCAGTTTTGTGTGAAACCGCGAGATGCGTCGCGTCTAACGCACGAGCCCCGATGAGAGTTACTGCACAAATAAGGTCAGTGAGATGTGTTTTACTACTTCCCAGTTTGAATATTCAAGCGATTTTACACTATTCAACTCAACAAATGGCATACAACTCAAATAAATCTTTGCGAGGAGTTTGAAATCGGGAACCATTATTGAATTCTGGCATTATTACGGGGGTCAACAATGGCGCTGTAATGTCCTTTCAGATGCATTGTTCTAAACAGCGGAAAAACTTAAACAAAATACTGCATCATTTTTGCCCATTCAGATACATGGAAGAGATCATTACAAACTGTAAAAGGTCTACTTTTATTTGTGTACACTTACAATAACAACAAAACCTTGAGCTTTTGTAAAATAACGAAAATAAACAGGGTAAACCGAATCTGTCTTTGCGATAATCTGTCTGATACACGTCAGAAAAATCAAGTGAAACTCCGCGAACACTTATCACACAAACATGAAACATATGTCTAAAGAAAGAAGGGATGGACGGATCGATCCTAAAGTATCAATACTTCCGAGAATGATGTTTCATCTGCGTGTTCTCTGACAGCACGCGATAGTGACGCGATCTCATTTTTACTCGCGTCTTCAATGCGAGCAATGTTTGTCTGTTGTATGTGTTTTTAACACTTTCCTCTTTGAACTTTCAAGCGATTTTACACCATTCAACTCAACAAATGGCAAAACAACTAAAATAAATATTTGTGTGAAACAGGGAGCAGCGTCACGTCTAACTCACGAGCCCCGATGAGAGAACGCATTCGCTTCTTCTTGCGTTTGAACGGACACTTTCATACAACCATACATGATATATTGTCTGTTTTGTCTCAAGTGAACATAAACAGTTGATGATGAAATCGCGAATCTAAATCTAGTATCAACACTTCCGAGAATGATTATCAGCGTGTCTGACAGCGCGAGAAGATCTCATTTTTACTCGCATCTTCATGGAGGTTTGTCGGTTGTATGTAGTTTCACAATCTCAATCAATTAATCTCTGAAATGAATACAGATGTAACAGCACGAAAATAATGAGACTTCACAGTTCTCAAAAGATTAAACTCAATGAAACAAGCCGCACAGACTGTGCCTTGAATGAAATGCGTTTAAAATCCTCTTAAAGAGACAGTAACAATTTTCCAAGTAAATAAAAAGTAGCCTACAAATGGTTTTTACCCCAAAAATAAATTTCTCTCATCGTATACTCACCCTCATTCCATCCCAGATGTGTATTATTTCCTTTCTTCTGGTGAACACAAATGAAGCTTTTTAGAAGATTATCTCAACCCTGTTGGACCTTTCAATGACTTGAATGGTGATCAGAACTCAGAAGCTACAAAAATCACATAAATGCAGCATAAAAGTAATCCATACCACTCCAGTGGTTTAATCCATGCCTTCAGAAGTGATATTATAGGTGTGGGTTAGAAACAGACCTATATATATATATATATATATATATATATATATATATATATATATATATATATATATATATATATATATATACTTCAAGATGACATCACTCTGAAGTACTGCGTAAAGAATATCCCACATTCTCCCTTAGGGGGCGCTACAGGCCAAGCCCAAAATTCCCATTTTCTGGTCAAAAATGTTCTAATTTTGTATATTGATACTACAGACCAACAGGAATCCACAAACCAAGAATGGCCCACATTCGCCATTAGGGGGCGCTACAGGCTATGCCCAAAATTCCCATTTTCTGGTCAAAAATGTTCTAATTTGGTATATTGACACTACAGGCCAACAGAAATCCACAAACCAAGAATGTCTCACATTCGCCCTTAGGGGGTGCTAAAGGCCATTCCCAAATTGCAATTTTTTTTTGTCAAAAACTTTCAAATTTGGTACATTGATACTACAGGCCAACAGGAACTCACAAACCAAGATTGGCCCACATTCACCCTTAGGGGGCGCTATAGGCCATGTCAAAAATTCCCATTTTCTGGTCAAAAATGTTCTAATGTGGTACATTGATACTGCACGCCAACAGGAACCCACAAACCAAGAATTGCCCATATTCGTCATTAGGGGGCGCTACAGGCTATGCCTTAAAGTCCTATTTTTTGGTCAAACATTTTCAAATTTGGTACATTGATACTACAGGCCAACGGGAACTCACAAACCAATAATTGCCCGTATTCACCATTAGGGGGCGCTACAGGCTATGCCCCAATGTCCCACATTCAAAGTGATGGCATTTCCACCCCATTTTTTCAGTTCTTCTGAAACTTAATGTACATAACTCATTTCTCATTGTAAACAAAAAAGCCTCCAGGATCCATAAGATCCCAGGATCATGGATTTTCCTGTACACTGAAAATATTTAGTTTAGGATTCAGACAGAAAGACACGTTTTTTGAATTTCTTCATTGGGAGAGTTTAACCCCAACCCTCTACTGAACAATTTTAAATGATTTGCCATTTTGAGGAGGAATCGCATTGCTGCTTGCAGCTATATTTATTATTATTATTATTATTATTCTTCTCCTTGAGCCCCAATATCTCAAAAAGTCACTGGTCAAAAATTTTCTAAATTGGCACATTGATACTCCATGCCAACGGGTACCCCCAAACCAAGAATGGCCCACATTCGCCCATAGGTGGCGCTACAGGCCACGCCCCAAAAAAATATTTTCAAAGTCATGGCATTTCCAAGCCATTTGTCCAATTATTCTCAAACCTGGTGTACATGCCTCATTTCTCATGGGAAACAAAAAAGCCTCAAGGACCCATAACTTCTGCCCTAATGGATTTTCCTGTACAGTGAAAATTTGCCAAAACCTACAAAACTCTTCTTCTCCTGAACCGTAGCTCCAATATACTTGAAATTTGGTACGCATGTGTAGAATTGATGCCTTTGAAAACGTTACTTAGCAAAAATGAATACGATATAAAATGGCTGAAAGGGGCGTGTTTATGTAAATGTCCACATTTAATCAATATATATGTCAATATATCAAATGTAATTTTGACCCAGGGTTTTTCAAACCTAACATTCTTCAAGATAACATCCCTTTGAAGTACTGTGCAAAGAATTGCCCACATTCGCCCTTAGCGGTTCGCTACAGGCCACGCCCAAATGTCACATTTTCAAAATGATGGCATTTTCACCACAATTTTCGAAATATTCTAAAACTTGGTATACTTGCCTCATTTTTCATTGGGAACAAAAAAGCCTCAAGGACCCATAAGGTACGATTAAAAATGGCTGAAAGGGGCGTGTTTATGTAAATGTCCACATTTAATCAATATATAAGTCAATAAATCAAATGTAATTTTGACTGAGCATTTAATCAATATATAAGTCAATAAATCAAATGTAATTTTGACTGAGGGATTTTAAACCTGACATGCTTCAAGATAACATCCCTTTGAAGTACTGTGCAAAGAATTGCCGACATTCGCCCTTAGCGGTTCGCTACAGGCCACGCCCAAATGTCACATTTTCAAAATGATGGCACTTTCACCCCAATTTTCCAAATAATCTAAAACTTGGTATACTTGCCTCATTTCTCATTGGGAACAAAAAAGCCTCAAGGACCCATAACTTCTGCCCTAATGGATTGTCCTGTACAGTGAAAATTTGCCAAAACCTACAAAAGTCTTCTTCTCTTGAACCGTAGATCCAATTGACCTGACATTTGGTACCCATGTGTAGAATTGATGTCTTTCAATTTGTTACTTAGCAAAAATGAATACAATACAAAATGGCTGAAAGGTGCGTGTTTATGTAAATGACCACATTGCCTCAATATATTAGTGTCAATAAACCAAATGTAAATTTGATTGATGGTTTTTCAAACCTAACATGCTTCAAGATGACATAACTATGTTGGCTTGAGAAAGCCAACATATTGTTATGTTACATACATTTATTATTATTATTATTAATAATACTATTTTACTTACTAAAATTTCAACAACCTCACCTCTAAGAGCTTTAATGCTATAAGTACCCAACTTGCCACAGACCTGGGGACTGTTCTGAAGTTTGCTGCTATGTCTTTTTTTACCTGATGCGACTTAAGCTTTTTATATAAATGACGATCAAAAATGTAAAAAATCCCATTGATTTACAATGGCTGAGCAAAAATGCCCCCTCTACTGGATCAATACGGTCTACAAGTAAAATCCCATTCACTTACATTGGCTGAGCAAAGAGGCTCCCTCTGCTGGTGTAACTCTGTCTACCAAATGCACTTTTACTGGAGAAATCTCTCTAATGGAGCAATTCTGTCTACTAGTGGGTGGAGCTCCCGACTTTCTCAGCCAGAAGAATTTTGCCTGCGTTTGCACAAAGGTATGTCAATTGTGTGTGTTTAATGCTTGACATTTGGAACATTCACGCGATTTTATACTATTCATCTCAACAAATGGTAAAACAACTCATATAAATGTTTTCGAGCAGTTTGTGTGAAACAGCGATAATCGTCGCGTCTAACGCACGAGCCCCGATGAGAGTTACTGCACAAATAAGGTCAGTGAGATGTGTTTTACTACTTCCCAGTTTGAATATTCAAGCGATTTTACACTATTCAACTCAACAAATGGCATTACAACTCAAATAAATCTTTGCGAGGAGTTTGAAATCGGGAATCATTATTGAATTCTGGCATTATTACGGGGGTCAACAATGGCGCTGTAATGTCCTTTCAGATGCATTGTTCTAAACAGCGGAAAAAACTTAAACAAAATACTGCGTCATTTTTGCCCATTCAGATACATGGAAGAGATCATTACAAACTGTAAAAGGTCTACTTTTATTTGTGTACACTTACAATAACAACAAAACCTTGAGCTTTTGTAAAATAACGAAAATAAACAGGGTAAACCGAATCTGTCTTTGCGATAATCTGTCTGATATACGTCAGAAAAATCAAGTGAAACTCCGCGAACACTTATCACACAAACATGAAACATATGTCTAAAGGAAGAAGGGATGGACGGATCGATCCTAAAGTATCAATACTTCCGAGAATGATGTTTCATCTGCGTGTTCTCTGACAGCACGCGATAGTGACGCGATCTCATTTTTACTCGCGTCTTCAATGCGAGCAATGTTTGTCTGTTGTATGTGTTTTTAACACTTTCCTGTTTGAACTTTCAAGCGATTTTACACCATTCAACTCAACAAATGGCAAAACAACTAAAATAAATATTTGTGTGAAACAGGGAGCAGCGTCACGTCTAACTCACGAGCCCCGATGAGAGATCGCATTCGCTTCTTCTTGCGTTTGAACGGACACTTTCATACAACCATACATGATATATTGTCTGTTTTGTCTCAAGTGAACATAAACAGTTGATGAAGAAATCGCGAATCTAAATCTAGTATCAACACTTCCGAGAATGATTATCAGCGTTGTGTCTGACAGCGCGAGGCGATCTCATTTTTACTCGCATCTTCATGGAGGTTTGTCGGTTGTATGTAGTTTCACAATCTCAATCAATTAATCTCTGAAATGAATACAGATGTAACAGCACGAAAATAATGAGACTTCACAGTTCTCAAAAGATTAAACTCAATGAAACAAGCCGCACAGACTGTGCCTTGAATGAAATGCGTTTAAAATCCTCTTAAAGAGACAGTAACAATTTTCCAAGTAAATAAAAAGTAGGCCTACAAATGGTTTTTACCCCAAAAATAAATTTCTCTCATCGTATACTCACCCTCATTCCATCCCAGATGTGTATTATTTCCTTTCTTCTGGTGAACACAAATGAAGCTTTTTAGAAGATTATCTCAACCCTGTTGGACCTTTCAATGACTTGAATGGTGATCAGAACTCAGAAGCTACAAAAATCACATAAATGCAGCATAAAAGTAATCCATACCACTCCAGTGGTTTAATCCATGCCTTCAGAAGTGATATTATAGGTGTGGGTTAGAAACAGACCTATATATATATATATACTTCAAGATGACATCACTCTGAAGTACTGCGTAAAGAATATCCCACATTCTCCCTTAGGGGGCGCTACAGGCTATGCCCAAAATTCCCATTTTATGGTCAAAAATGTTCTAATTTGGTATATTGACACTACAGGCCATTGGGAATCCACAAACCAAGAATGGCCCACATTCGCCCTTAGGGTGCGCTACAGGCCACGCCCTAAATTCCCATTTGCTGGTCAAAAATGTTCTAATTTGGTACATTGATACTACAGGCCAACAGGAACCCACAAACAAAGAATTGCCCATATTCGCCATTAGGGGGCGCTACAGGCTATGCCCAAAATTCCCATTTTATGGTCAAAAATGTTCTAATTTGGTATATTGACACTACAGGCCAACAGAAATCCACAAACCAAGAATGGCTCACATTCGCCCGTTGGGGGCGCTACAGGACATGCCCAAATTGCACATTTTTTTGTCAAAAACTCTCTAATTTGGTACATTGATACTACAGGCCAACAGGAACCTACAAACCAAGAATGGCTCACATTTGCCCTTAGGGGGCGCTACAGGCCATGCCCAAATATCATTTTTTCAAAGTGATTGTATTTCCGCCTCATTTATTTAGTTCTTCTGAAACCTGGTGAACATAGCTCATTTCTCATTGTAAACAAAAAACCCTCCAGTATCCATAAGGTCCGGCATGATGGATTTTCCTGTACACTGAAAATGTTTCGTTTAGGATTCAGACAGAAAGACATGTTTTTTGGATTCCTTCATTGGGAGGGTTTAACCCCAACCCTCTACTGATCAATTTTAAATGATTTGCCATTTTGAGGAGGAATCGCATTGCTGCTTGCAGCTATATTTGAATATTGTTATTTACATACGCTATATCATTAATGAAGTCTTGTATCTTTTTGTCCTGGCCTTTCCTTTTTTTTTTGCCAAGAATTTAAGTGTGTTTAAAGTCAGAAATTGACTTTCAAATATGAACCTACTCTAAGAAATAGACACTGGAGAAAAAGTGGAGAAAAATTGGTACTCAATAGAACTGAGGTGACTACATGTGTAAACAAAAGGCATAATAAACCACTGTGAATCTCTTAGATTCACATGTTTAGATATGATGTGGCATCAAAAGAATTTGCCTAATAATTTGCATACAAGAGTGAAGACAGATTTGTCATGTGGATTGGCATAGCTTCTGGTGTTGATTGTGTGAGTATATTACTCATCTTTGTGTTCTCCAACAGGAAGCATTTGTAGCATAATTCAACTTTGACTAAAAAAAGAAAATTCTGATGGAACTGTTTTGAATTGTTTTGTTTCTTCTTATTTTTAATATCAGTTATATACTATGGGGTGTTCAGTGTTATATTTGATATTTGAAGACTAAGTTAACAGTGCTTTTAACCAGCTTGAATAATTCCAGAAATTGATGTCAAGTCTTTAGACAATTAGCTTCTGATAGGAGGTGTACTGAATTGGAGGTGTACCTGTGGATGTATTTTAAGCTTCAAACTCCATGCCTCTTTACTTGATATCATGGGAAAATCAACAGAAATCAGTCAAGACCTCAGAAAAAATTCTGTGGACCTCCACAAGTCTGGTTCATCCTTGGGAGCAATTTCCAAATTATAAAATGTTTTTTATAAACACCATGGGACCATGCAACCATCATACCGTTTAACCTTTTTAGACTCATTCTGTGTCCTAGAGATGAATGTAGTTTGGTGCGAAAAGTGCAAATCAATCCCAGAACAACAGAAAAAGACCTTGTGATGATGCTGGAGGAAAGAGGGAGACAAGTATCTATATCCACAGTAAAACGAGTCCTATACCGATGTAACCTGAAAGGCTGCTCAGCAAGGAAGAAGCCACTGCTCCAAAGCCGTCATAAAAAATCCAGACTACAGTTTGCAAGTGCACATGGGGACAAAGATCTTACTTTTTGGAGAAATGTCCTCTGGTCTGAAGAAACAACAATTTAACTGTTTGGCGATAATGACAATCGTTATGTTTGAAGAAAAAGGGTGAGGCTTGCAAGACGAAGAACACCATCCCAACCGTGAAGCATGGGGGTGGTAGAATCATGTTGTGGGGATCTTTTCTGAAGGAAGGACTGGTGCACTTCACAAAATAGATGGCATCATGAGGAAGGAATATTATGTGTATATATTGAAGCAACATCTCAAGACATCAGCCAGGAAGTTAAAGCTCAGTCACAAATGGATCTTACAAATGGACAATGAACCCAAGCATACCCCCAAAGTTGTGGCAAAATGGCTTAAGGACAACAAAGTCAAGGTATTGGAGTGGCCGTCACAAAGCCGTGACCTCAATCTGATAGAAAATTTGTGGGCAGAACTGAAAAGCGTGTGAGTAAAGAGGCCTACAAACCTGACTCGATTACACCAGTTCTGTCTGGAGGAATGGGTCAAAATTCCAGCAACTTATTGTGAGAAGCTTGTGGAAGGCTACACAAAACATTTGACCCAAGTTAAACAATTTAAAGGCAATGGTACCAAATACTAACAAAGTTTATGTAAACTTCTGACCCACTGGGAATGTGATGAAATAAATAAATGCTGAATTAAATAATTCTCTCTACTATTATTCTGACATTTCACATTCTTAAAATCTTGCCTCACATCTCAGGCAACACGGCAGCTGTTGAGGTGTGTGCATGATAAACAACACATAAAATGTCATGACCATGTTCAGCCAAAAGTGAATACCATATTTTATAAATCCAGGTGCTGATTATATTTTAAGTCATAAATCTGTCTCCCTCAACTAAACCGCAGAAACTTCACCCATCAAATAGTCAATATTTATGGATGTCAGCTATTTCCAATCATTCATCTGTTTTACAGATAAACACAGTTACTGGAAATCAGTGATAACTTCCTGTATAATTATATGCTGCTTTTTTTATAAGAGCAGGACCACACATCTTTCCTGTTTGTTGCTCACCATAAACATGTCCTGATTTTCTGCAGAGAAAAAATCTTTTTTCTTCTGTGTTGACTTTGCATGAGTTATGTCTCTCTATCTCTCTATCTCTCTATCTATCTATCTATCTATCTATCTATCTATCTATCTATCTATCTATCTATCTATCTATCTATCTATCTATCTATCTATCTATCTATCTATCTATCTATCTATCTATCTGGGACAACAGATATCAATTACTGTAACATCACACAGTAATATAAATGTACCAGATCAAGCCAAAATTTCTAATTTTTAAAAGACCAAAGAAAAACAAAGAGAAACACCACATATCCATCATAACATTCTAAAACAAATCACACAGCAACTCAAATAAAAAAGCATAAAAATGATGTAGCACACCTAGCAAAATTTGTATTGCAATACCCAGACAACTGCATTCATTCACTCTAATTGTGATTGCCTGACATGAAAGAGTCCCATACTGCCCTTTTTCAAACAGTATAGAATAAGCACTTTCTCAGTTCTTCTCTTTCGCCATCACAATTTTTGCTTGTCTAAACCTAAAACATCTCCCCTTCCCATTAGTATATGATTTTAATATAGCAGCTCAGGAGGGCCATGAGTCCGCCTCCAAGGTTCACTAGTAGGACGGTAGGGGAAGTTTTCACCTGTATTTACATTTATTTTCCCCTCCCTTCCACCCTCTGTCATTCTCTCTCTCTATAGATATGTCTCATTTGTTTTTCTTGTCAGCAATCAGTCACTATAAAAGCAGAGAGGCAACTCTGAGATAGATAGAGAAAGAGAGAGAGAGAACAATTATTTTGAGGAGATCTACAGCCAGTGTGCAGGCACTTGTGTGGAGTGTGAACCATTAGATTTACAGCCTGGGCCTGGAAGCACCACACACAGTGGTAAGTGGGACTCTTTAACTTTATGTGATGGGAGGTGTGCCCTACAACTTTATCTGCGTGAACCACTTTTTCTCTCCATTCAGGACATAGTAGGATAATTTTCTGGCTCAACACTGATATGTTTTCAAACTAAAGGCAAAAACTAAAGTGTAGAAGAACTGTGCATTTTATTTCAAAGAAAGTGTATACAAATGAAATCATCTGTGGGCTTGCATTGCTCTCAATTACACAGCAACAATTGTGCCATTGTATCCCGTTTGGCACCAATAAATAAGGATCACAACTTGTCTCTGTGCTCCTTGTCAGGCTTGTCTCCCCCTGAACGAAATCTCTGCTGAAAATCATCTGAAAAAGTCTAGAGAGGGATAGTGCACATGTATGAATGAGAGAGAAATGGTAGGGCAAGGCAGGTGTAATCAGCAGGATTGTCTCCCTCTGGGTGTTGAACTTCAGCAAAGAGCCTATTTTTTTTTACGGCATATTATTATGGATGTGTCTTATGTAACGTTTAACATTTTTTTCTTATTACTTCTGAGAGAGGCTCCCAGCTGCCAGTGACTTCAGTAAGAAGTGTGTGTATGTGTGTTTGATTGCCCACAGATGTGAATGCACGTGTGTATGTGTGCATGTATTGGAAAACCTGTTGCAGCAGGCTTGTCCCCTTGGGGTGTGTGGCCTCACAAGTTTGCTGAGAGCCAAAGGGACTGAGACCTTAAAAATTCCCATTTATAATCTCAGATCCAATTTCTTTTTATGAAGCACGAGTTATTTAATTAATGCAATTCAATTATTTAATGAAATGTTACATTGATGTTATTATACAACTGTGCCAGGTACAGCCACCTTGTCATACGTAGTTTTATTTGATAGTACTAGAATGAGTTTGATTTGAGACACTGCTGATGATGTAACTTTAACAGCTGAACACTAATCATGTCATATTATCTGATTTCTGAATAACACAGCAGACACAGAAGTCCTTGGAGACTTCTGTAATATGTAGTGTGCTTAGTGACTTCTTTCTTGTATCCCAGATTGCATATTTGCAAATATAAGTAAGCTATTTGCAGGTTGATTTATCCAGTTATACTGTTTGTATATCCAATTAAATCGGGAGTGTTTTCTGGAATCTGTTTGAACACATGATTTTTGTAATTTTGTTTGGTGATGCTACTGGCGCAGAAATTACGCTGAAAATGGCATTGATCAGATGTAACAGTTCAAGGTTAAAACATTTATAAATGAAAGAATGTTAAAAATATTAATATTGAAAATCATATGCTTCTATATTTTATGAGTGCAACTTGATAACAGGTATTGTTGGTTTATTTTTTTGCGTCTGTGCTTGGAAGGCTTACATTTCTGTTAAGTGTGGGATTTGTCAAACATACATTACTATTCATGCCCATGCTGTTGTGTGTAATGACATTTCTTGATTGCATTTGATCGACATTTATAATAGACACTAATACTTCTTGAAACAGATTACCAGAAATATTCATAGGTGTTCCTTAAGGCAGTGTGTGGCACGGTGGAGGGCGGGACCGGCGCGTGATTACGCACGCCCGGTCCTGTATTAGGCTAATTAAGCCGTCAAGAGGGATAAAGGCCACTCGCAGACGGCGATCGGGAGAGAGAGCTCAATTACGGACGTCCGTTATCTTATGTGTTTGTCTTTTGAGTTCTCCGTTAAACCTTTAGTTTATATGTCAAGCCGGTTTCTCGCCTCTTCCTTGCCCATGAATATGATCTGTGTTACACAGTGTTTCATGGCACTTTTTACGACTAAACAATTCTATGGCACACCACCATCCCACATTGGGAATGTCAAACCATCGTCAATAGTTTTCCTTTTCAAGAACTTGTCTGTGTTTTCTGTCCTTCTTGGGCCTTGTTCAGACTGCCACTAAAAATCAGATTTTTTGCATATCTAGATTGTATCCAGAGGAATTTTTGATAGTCTGGACAGCAAAAAACCACATGGAATCAGATTTATCAGAATCTGATTCAAACCACATCGGGACATGGTTTCAAATGCGATTGAAATCAGATTTTTTCAGATGTGTCTCAGTCCGGGTGCTCTGGCTGCTCAATCCGAATTTCAAATGGTCTTTTGCGTCACTCTCCAAAACAAATTACAGGGATGCAAACTCATGAGGTGCGATAAAGTTAAGACAATCACTGGTCCATATACATTTTTTGGGGAGATATTTTTTTTTTTTAAAGAATAAGCTAAAACCACTAATTCAGCTATTTTAGTTATTCAAGTTTAAAATTGTGCAGAATTAGCTGCAAAATAAAGAGTATTTTTACTCTTTGTGAGGCTGAGGTAAGGCTTGATTCTGTTTCACAAATTTGTTCAATTTTATTAACTGATTAGTTCAGTGGCCCCTTCTGGAAAGTCACTAGGTGGTGACAAATGAGCGTCTTAAGTGCTATGAGTGAGTCAGTGAATAATTTTGAGTCGTTCATGGCCAAAATCTACCAAGAGACTTTATAATGTTTAAGCATTAAAAGAACAAAGCAGATCTATAATCTTCCATCAGTATGAGCATTATTTTTCATCCAAAAAGACTGAGTCTGATAATAGCGAGAATAACGTCCTTCTCCTTTATTAAACTTGCATGGCTATAAATCTACTGACTTATTGACTTATTACTGAATTATAAACACAGAGTATCATTTTCATACAGTAGCCTGCTTAAACTGCTGAGCATGGCTTTAATCAGAATAGACCACAATAATAGACAAATAATAATAATTTTGAGATTCAATAATGTTCTTTTGACATTGTAAAGCGTATTTCACATGAGTTGAGTGGAGGCGTCAACACTCCATTCAACGCCAGCGTCTTCCACATGACAAGATTTGCAGAAAGCGTCAGAGGGTTTTACGAGATTACCATGTAAAAAGGAGGGAGTTGCATGTGCACAATAAACATTGAAAACATGTATTTGGAAGAGAGAAAAAAGTGTGCAGTTTCTTTGATAGCAGAAAGTAATAAAATTACTCATTTATGATTAGGTCTAAGCATTTTCTTGGTGAACTTAAATTAGTTCAATAACTGGAGTCTCTGATATTCGTAAACGATAAGGTAATATTTAATTAAAAGACATTTTAAACATTCAATGTCTCTTCACAAATTTGGACAGACATTATTGGTGAAGCAAAAACTTGTGTGTGAAAAACACTTTGGTGTAAAGTGGCGTCACTTCATAGACTTCAATGTATTCTGCAGTGCTGACGTGAGTCACGTGAAAGACCCGTAATGCATATAAATATCACTCACATTAATCATTAATCATTGCTCTTCACAATCACAAAAGTGACCGATTATGATGTCAAAACAGAGAATTTCTCTGAAAGGTGAGGAATTTGGATCCCTGAAATGATAATTTTTTTTCCATGCATTTTATTTTGTGGAATTTGATAATTTCCCACAGCACACCTGACAATCTTTCAGTGGTTGGGAAACACTTCCTTAAGCCTTAATGTATATGTAATAAATGTATAAGAAAGTGCATGCTCATACAGCAAACTGCCAACAGCATTCCTACATCATGAGAAACAATGCTTCTCAGACGTTTCCTGGTTTTCCTTATACTGTACATCATTATTGAAGGGGTAGTTCACATACTGTAAATTAGAATATTCTGTCATCATTTACTCACCCTCATGTCATTCCAAATCTGTGTGATTTTATTTCTTCCGTGGAATACAAAACAAAATATTTGGCCGGATGCGCACGCTGCACTTTTCTATATAATAGAAGTGAGATTAACAGGGACTTTTGCTCACCAATTTATCAAATGATTTCAGAAAACTTGGAATATAATGCACAAGTCATATGGACTACTTTTATGATGGTTTCATATTTCTTGACACGTTTGGTGCTTTGACAGCCCCAGGTCAAATTTCTCTTTCATTGTGCAGAAAAGAACATCGTCAACATCCTGCTAAATTTCTCCTTTTGTGTTCCACAGAAGAACAAAACAGCATAGAGTTTTGGGATGACATAAAGGTGAGTAAATCATTTTGGGGGAGAAGTAGGAAGT
Organism: Moxostoma hubbsi; assembly: GCA_032164185.1. NCBI lineage: Eukaryota > Metazoa > Chordata > Actinopteri > Cypriniformes > Catostomidae > Moxostoma > Moxostoma hubbsi. The sequence goes on along the minus strand of JAVLUX010000030.1, from coordinate 24,966,334 downwards.
GGTGCGGCTTTACAAATGACATTTTTGTTCCTGGTGAAGTGCAGTGCAAGTGAGGACATACGACAAGAAATCCTGCCAATTACTTGATGGATGACAGTGTTTTTTTTTTTTGTTGTTTTTTTTTTAACCTTTATTTAACCAGGTTAGCACATTGAGAACACTTTCTCATTTACAATGGCGACCTGGCCAAGATAAAAGCGTCGAGGTACAAAAAAAAAAACAACAACAAAAAAACAAAGTTGCACATGTAATAACAAACAAAGAAATTAAAAGAGTTACAAGACATTTACAATTTTGTACAAAGAGTGCAAAAAGTGTACAATGTTAGCATGTACAATGGTCAGACAATAAATTTGCTAACAATAATTTAAAAGTAGTTAACGGGACAATGGATTCAAGCTTCAAAGATTTTTGAAGTATATTCCAATCATTAGCAGCAGAGAACTGAAAAGAAAGGCGGCCAAAAGAAGTACGGGCTTTAGTAGGCATCAGAGTGATATACCTGCTTGAACGAAGGTTCATAGAGGGGGTTACTCTGGAAATTAATGATCTTAGATAGGGTGGGGTTTTACACAGAAAACATTTGTAAATGAGATGATACCAATGTGTTTGACGCCGTGTATGTAGTGATGGCCAGCCGATTAAACTGTAGAGGTTGCAATGATGAGTGTTGTATGGAGCATTGGTGACAAAACGGATAGCACTATGATATATAACATCTAATTTTCTAAGGAGAGAATTAGAAGCGGTTCTATAAATTACATCACCAAAGTCAATAATTGGAAGGACAGTTATTTTCACAAGAGCAAGTTTGGCTGGGAAAGTGAAAGAGGCTTTATTACGAAATAAGAAGTGTAAAGCACAGTCCATTTGAAATGTCACTCAAGTATGGTGAGAGTGGTTCCAGTGCATGGGGTGTGGCTGTATAGACATGCAAGAGACCAGATCAAAGTGAGATAAATGTGATCATCTTAAGGGGACGGAGTCTTGTGAGAAAGAAAGTAGTTTCTACTTTTAGAAATATAGAAATACACATTTTAGCTTACACAAAATGATCTGAACACATTTGGTCTTGCATTAGACTAGTGGATGAGTCAGCAACAGTAAAGTCAGTTCTTCCTCATTCAGCAATCTGACCTTTCCTTCCGAAAGGATTAATTTGATGTTGATGCAAAACTGAAAATATTCTGGATTTTTTTTCCTAGATATCTTTTGACAGATTGTAATTATCTTCTTTTTTTCCCTTAAATACCAAACTTAAATGTAACCAGTTGATTTATATTTTAAATTATGGCCAGCCGTTGACTCTATGTGAGAAACATAGAGAGAAAAGAGGCCCGGCTAGGCTCGGCCCGTTCACAGGTTGGCAAGCGTTGCCTTGTTCCCCTGTCTAGGGTAACTATAAGGATTCCGATGACTTTGTGGGGCATTGGGGAAGGGTACGTGCAGTCTGATACAGCTGGTCGTTTTGGCACGTCAAGTACCTGCCCACTCCTGTGTCAGCAGTACACGTACACGGCTCAGCGCAAGGCATGATTTAAATTGGACCCCTAGTGTCGCTTCTTCGACACAACGTCTCGTTTCCTACATCAGGGAACGGAGGTTACATCCGTAACCTAGACGTTTACATACACCTTATACAAATAAATTAAAATTCCGTTTTTCACAATTCCTGACATTTAATCATAGAAAACATTCCCTGTCTTTGGTCAGTTAGGATCACTACTTTATTTTAAGAATGAAAGAATTATATATTTCAGCTTGTATTTCTTTCATCACATTCCCAGTGCATCAGAAGTTTACATAAACTTTGTTAGTATTTGTTAGCATTGTCTTTAAATTGTTTAAATTGGGCCAAACATTTTGTGTAGCCTTCCACAAGCTTCTCACAATAAGTTGCTGGAATTTTGGCCCATTCCTCCGGACAGTACTGGTGTAATGGAGTCAGGTTTGTAGGCCTCCTTGCCCGCACATGATTTTTCAGTTCTGCCCACAAACATTCAGATTGAGATCAGGGCTTTGTGATGGCCACTCCAATACCTTGACGTTGTTGTCGTTAAGCCATTTTGCCACATCTTTGGATGTATGCTTGGGGTCATTGTCCATTTGGAAGTCCCATTTGCTTTAACTTGCTGACTCATGTCTTGAGATTTTGCTTCAACATATCCACATACTTTTCCTTCCTCATGATGCCATCTATTTTGTGAGGTGCACCAGCCCCTCCTGCAGCAAAGCACCCCCACAACATGATGCTGCCACCCCTAAGCTTCACAGTTGGGATGGTGTTCTTTGGCTTGCAAGCCTCACCCTTTTTCTTTCAAACATAACGATGGTCATTTTGGCCAAACAGTAAATTTTTTTGTTTCATTAGACAAGAGGACATTTCTCCAAAAATTAAGATCTTTGTCCCATGTGCACTTGCAAACTGTATTCTGGCTTTTTTATGGCTTTGGAGCAGTGGCTTCTTCCTTGCTGAGTAGCCTTACAGGTTACATCAGTATAGGACTCATTTTACTGTGGATATAGATACTTGTCTACCTGTTTCCTCCAGCATCTTCACAAGGTCCATTACTGTTGTTCTGTGATTGATTTGCACTTTTTTCACCAAATTACTTTTATCTCTGGGAGGCAGAATTTGTCTCCTTCCACGATGGCTGCATGATCCCATGGTGTTATACTTGCGTACAATTTGTACAGATAAATGTGGTACCTTCAGGCGTTTGGAAATTGCTCCCGAGGATGATCCAGGCAATCCACAATTTTTTTTCGGAGCTATTGACTGATTTCTTTTGATTTTCCCATGATGTCAAGCAAAGAGGCTCTGAGTTTGAAGCTAGGCCTTAAAAATACATCCACAGGTACACCTACAATTCAGTACACCTCCTATCAAAAGCTAATTGCCTAAAGGCTTGACATCAATTTATGGAATTTCCCAAGCTGCGTAAAAGCACAGTTAACTTAGTGTATGTAAACTTCTGACCCACTGGAATTGTAATATAGTCAATTAAAAGTGAAACAATCTGTCTGTAAACAATTTTTGGAAAAATTACATGTGTCATGCACAAAGGGGGCAATGAAATACAGCTGATCGTGCCCCTTCCACTGCAACAGGGAGAATGGGCCGTCACTTTTACGTGAAAAATGCTAAGTAGACAGTTGAAAAAGTATTTGGCTACAAGTAGTTACACAATTCTGGCCCATAAAAATGAAGGTTTGCCTAAAGGCCAGCTGTTTTAACGATTCTGACCATTTTGCTAAACCGTTCGACTTATGCTTTGAAGGAAACAACTGAAATGACTACATACTGTAATTTGTAACTTGGGCATCACTAGTTCTGATTCTAAACAGGCGACAGAAATATTGACATGACATGATTGCTAAAATATTGTATGGGAAAATCTTTTTTTATTCAATCTTCATACAGGGGATAATCTGCTGGCTGTTACAAACATGGCTGAAGCACAGGGCCGGCCCTGTGAAGTGAAATTAGATATTTTCTAAATAGAAAAGCTCTCATTTCAGAGACCAGAACAAAAGTAAGGGCCATTCACTAGCAGTGTCATCGGTGGAGGTGGTTTGTGGTCCTGTCCCGAAATACTTTAATAGTGCTCCTGAGGAGGAGGAAATTATACATACAAAAAATGGATGGAAGGAGCATTACAATTAACCATCTGGGGTCTGAGGGTGTTTTGGGCCCTGGAGAAGTTTTGACATTTGTGCTTTTTTCAGCTGCTTAAAAACATATTAATGGCTAAAGTCTGATAACACTGTATTCAGCACAAATAATATGTGAGCAACATGTGAGTACATGTTTGTATTTTTGAGAAAAAAACGTATGCGTGGTTTTTGAAAAAAACTAAAAATGTAATTCATTGAAATAAGGCCATATAACACATACTAAACATTTGTCCACTAGACTTTTGAGAACTGGATCTTGTAGCCTAGAGTTTTTGCTACAAAATGATGTGAAAAACATCCTGATCACTCATTCATACAAAACAATATAGTCATTAGTAAGATGTTTTAATGTTTTTAAAAGAAGTCTCTTCTGCTCACCAAGGCTGCATTTATTTGATCCAAAATAAATTCATTTAAATTTGAATTGTTTTATTTAAAAGTAGACATTTTAAGCTTTCTTTAGACATATGTTTCATGTTTGTGTGATAAGTATTCGCAGAGTTTCAGTTCATTTGTGTGACGTGTTTCAGAAATATGCTCACGGAGACCAAGACGGCTGAAAGCGCCCCTTATTTAGTTTCTTTATTTTACAAAAGAACAAGGTTTTGTTGTTATTGTGTGTGTGTGCACAAATAAAAGTAGACCCTTTGTCTCTAATGATGTCTTACACGTATCTATCTGTATGCCCCAAAAATGACGGAGTATTTTAAGTTGTTGTAATTACGAAAAAAATCCAGCACACAAAAAGTAGTAAACAATATTAAAAGAGGCTTCTTCTGGCATGCACTATTGTCTGATTCGGGAAAACAGCATTTCTCTGATCCAGCTGGGTATGTTCGCTTAAAATGGCTGGACGTCTGTTACCATAGCTACTGCTCCTGGCAGTTGACAAACAGAAACAGCAGAGTGCTGCGCGCGCATCCTCTCGCACCACACAATTTAAAATCCTCCATCCTAGTTCCAAAATTAGGTTTAAGAAATTTAGAACAATATACGAAACGAAACATACTATGTTTCACTGATTCGGTTATGTGTTTTGTTGATTTGAGTAATTGATGTGTAAAAAATAAAATAATTGGTGGTGGTGGGGGGCCCCCGAACCAATCGCGGGGCCCTAAACAAATGTTTAGTTTGTTTATTGGGTCGGGCCGGCCCTGCTGAAGCACATGCTAGCCCCTCCTTATTACCGTCTCTGCCAAAGGCCAAATAGCTGGGGAGACAGATTGTTTGGATACATGAAAAATACCTTTATGACATGATGCTTGAAAATAATAATAATAATAATAATAATTATGAAGTTAAACGTTACTGTAATTAATGTAAGGGACACTGAAATGGGGGGATCATGGCCCCAACCACATCCTCCACAATTTTAGCAATAAATTAATATGTATTATTAATAAAAATTGTATGTCCTTTCTTATATGCTAAAATTAGAAATTTCCTTATACATGACTTATAAAAAAATTGCACAATTTGTATGTTAAAAATATTTATTTTCATTTTTTCGATTATTTGTCTTATTTATGTATATATTTTGGATGGTTTATACATATTTTTGTTTTATATTTTATATTTATTTTATTTGTTTATTTTTTTCCTTCACCTGTACTTGTCTTTATGATTGTATTCATACATTGTTTGATCTTATTGAATATTTATATAGAAAAAAAGTCCACAGTTTTACCTCGATTTGTGGACTTTTCAGACGGTCCCTTACCCACCGCAGGCAAATGTTGCAACTTATATCAGTTAAAGGGTTACTTCAGGATTTAGCATTAAGCTTTGTATCAGTAGAAAACCAGTAGTATTTTTGAATTACCGAGCTCCCCCCCCACATATCCCCCCTGAGACGGGAGATTTATGTATTTTTAGTCTGGAAAAAATCCTCCGATGACGCAAAATTGTCATTTTGCGTCATTGGAGGATTTTTGGGCCAGAGGCTTAAAACTACAGCCAGTATTCTGCATGTTTTCACCACGCCCATATGGGGCGGGATCTCACTCACAGAATGTGAAGATAGTGTCAGCCATCTTTCTGTAGAAGCTAAGCTAACAGGCTCTTGCTCTGTGTAGAAAGTTTGTATACAAGTAGGCTAATCACAATGACGGAAGGTAGTTTTGAAGTTGAAATGGCAGAAGGGGATTTCGAAGATCTGTTGCGAGAATCTGATGATCGCGGCTACCTGTACGAGCCGCAATACAGCGATGAACAGAGGCAGCCGGAGCAGCTGCTGTAGCAGGGGAGGAAGAGCCCAGCCAGACTCGAGTTGGGGCGGACTGGTGGTGTCAGTGCTCTCGCTGTGCGCCTATGGAAACAGATAGAGAGTCCTATTGCTGTCGCGAATTTCAGCGATGCCATTTTCTTCTGGACAAGATCGCTGAACTCGCTGATGAAACAGCACCGCTAACTTGAGCATGTATAACTGAGCACCCAAGTTTTGTACCACACATGGACATGGGAGTCCTGGAAACTTATTTTAGGATCCTGAAGATAAATTGGAAACGCCAGCCAAAGGGGCAAACGGACGGCTTAGTGTAAAGTGAGTATTTTGTTTGTTTTTCTTTTTGTTACTAAGACGTCATGTACAGAGTTTGGACACCCGGAATTATCATAATGTTCTTGCCGCATAGTCAGTCAATTTATCAACTAACTCACGATTTATAGAGTCACGATGTATCAAAGCAAGCCTAGTTGTATCAGATTTTCAGATACTGCCACCTGTTACCGGTAGGTGTGGTTTGGGAGTGGCCTCGTAAGGGCAGCAAAGCAAGTGCATTCTGGGAGTTGTTGTCTTTCAGCCACATGTGTAAAAAATACATTTTCTGCCTTTTCTCAGTCTAGAATGCTTCAAATTCAAAAATAATTTCACATTTATACTATATAAATGACCAATTTTTATACACATTCATCTTCCCAGAGGTGAAGTATCCCTTTAATTGGCGATCTGGAATGATGACACCATCTGACCATCTTAAATACGGTACAAATTGCATAATTTTATCTTTAAATTATGGGACGGGTGGATAATTTGCGTTTGTTGTGTTTGTTAATGTGTCTGACAAAGTAATTGTTATTGTTGTTATTTTATATATATATATATATATATATATATATATATATATATATATATATATATATATATAACACCAAATTAACCATGCAATGTTGTAGGAATAAATAAATCAGAATGACAGATACACAACTTGCTGTTACCAATTGTAATGGCAAAATTCTTTGACATGTGAAATAAAAAAGGACTCAAACCTAACGACCATATAATGTGCTATTTTGAAGAGGTAGGTTGCAAGGAGAATGTCCCATCCACAAGCAACAATAGCTCACCAGTACCTTCTCCAGGACAACTACACTCCTTTGACCATTTAGGGCCACCCTGCTTTCAGATGCCAGAATCACAGGTATTTTAAATGTGTTTTTAAGATTTTTTTTTATCATTTTGGTATTAATTGTACAGTTTTTAAGAAAACTCTACTTGCGTAACAGATAGATAGATAGATAGATAGATAGATGGATATATTCTAACTTATATAGCATCTGTTCAGACTGTTCTGTAGTTGCCACTTCTTAGAAACTGCTACCCACCAGCTGTTCTCATAACTGCACAGTGTCATAATTATTACCATTTGATGAGGACATGAACCTCTGCACAAGGCACCATTTAAGGACATAAGACCCTGGGGCAGAAATAGATGTATTTAAACCGGCCTTTACATCAAACCCTTTTGATTTAATATTTATTAATTATGGCCTCTAGGGAAAGCTGTATGTAAATTTAAATGCCCAAATATATTCTTTTGCAGATCAAAGCTCTTTACATGCTACTGCATTTCCACTTGGAAAACCTGATTCATTTTTGTGCATAAATTAGAAGTAAAAACACCACTTTTCTTTGCATTGAATATGTTTTTACCGGTAACACACTTTACAATAATGGTCAATTTGTTTACATTAGTTAATGCATTAGGTAACATGAACAAACAATTAATATATTTGAATATTAATAATCATTTATTAATCTTTTTTAATGTTAGTTAATAAAATTGTTTAGTTCATAGTGCATAATCTAATGTTAACACAATCTTTGATTTTAAATATGTATTAATATTTGTTGAATGTAACATTAACTAAGATGAATAAATACTTAAGTATTGTTCAGGTCAAAATCACAGTGGTCTGCTAATATGTACGGTTTATTTATTATTTTTAATTATATTCGTTTTGTTTTTACAAAAAAATATATTTCTCCACTTGTAGTGTAAACAAAGCAACATTGGGGAGGGCTTTGCACCGTACTCCGAAAGCGTCCCCTACAGGCAGAAGAGTGCTATTGCGGAGCGCTTTCGTAGACACAGTGTAAACGGGAGTCCTGTTGGACAGGAACCTGGCCCGGTAGAGAACAGTCACTTTCATCCATACAGCCGCCAGTACAGTGAAGGGGCCGTCCCAGAAGTTCATGCCTTTAGTTTTCTCAGTGGGGATGGATTGTCTGGAAAACTGACCACAGGTGATGGATTGGAGGAACAATCCGCTTGGACTTCATTAAGTAACAGTGTGGAGACCACCAGTTTCATGGTAAGACCGAGGAACTGTGAAGGTGTCCTTAGAGGTTTAGACAGAAATTGGATGATTGTCACAGTTGCATATGAAAAAATTATGATAAAAGGCCCCAATGATAAAATAAGAATTTGTCCCTATTTGTGCTTTGAAGGGGTGGGTGAGTTTTATCAAATGTCTTAAAATAATTAAATGTCTATATATTCTAAACATGTAATTAGAAGAAGTGAAAAAAAGAGAAGAATAAAAATAAAATTGAAAATAAAAAAGTACAAATTGATAATGAATAAATAATGGAATATATTTTTAAAAAGATGTTAAAAATGAAACTAATTAAAATCAAGATAAAATTTACCCCATGAAGACACTCTAAATTCTTGCCAGCAAACAGCAGTCAGGGCCAAAAGACATGGAAACAAGACTTGCCTGGCAGATGTGCTAGCAGATGTCTTTATTACACTTTCTAAAGAAGCATAAACTTGTGATATGTCAGAACTAAGCAACTCATGGTCTGCTCTGGGGCAGGGAACTCAACAGCCCTACAATGAGCCACAGACAAGTTCTGAGGAACCTCCCAGTTACACATCGGTTACCCATCAGACATACAGCCTCATCAGCCCTGTACAACATCAGGTGAGATAGACAGAGGGTAAGAGAAAAAGAATGCTTACATTGTTTATATATTTTTGATGGCACACAATTATGTGTAAAAAGTCAAAATGATGTATTTTATGTATAAGAACGTCAATATGTCTCATGCATGTTAACCTTGGCATGTGTTAGAAGGTAAATAAAGAGATCAATAGATGTTTTATTTCCACATTATAGTATGCTCATTGTCAAAACATTGGCAGGCAATTCTGATACATGATCCCCAGACTGACAAAGAACAAAGCCACACTGTTGGTGAACATGGGTATTTATGATATTATTAACAAAAAATATGACAAGCAAATATATTAGGCTTATTGTAAGGAACCTTTCACATTATCTAACAATCAAATTAATGAACATACTCTTTTTAAATTAAAGTCAACAATTTTAATTTGGCTTGGGTTTTAATGTGCATATGTTTGTGTGTTTTTATGTACTATCTTCAGTTGTCTAGTGTGTGCACTTCAAGAGGAATAGACAGCAACTCTAATTACCTTGACCACAACCTCTCTTCACAAACATCTCAGGACAGTGCACAGCCACTCTACCCTAAACCTGTCTACTCTTATAGGTAAGTGTAGGTACTTTCCACTTGTCCAATATACACTGTATATGGGCGGCACGGTGGCTCAGTGAGTACCACTGGTGCCTCACAGGAAGAAGGTCTCCGGTTTGAGTCCATGCTAATGGGGGTTTCCTCTGGGTGCTCTAGTTTCCCCCACAATCCAAATCAATGCAGGTCAAGTGATTTGGAAACCCTAAATTGTCTGTAAGTATGAGTGTGTGTGAATGTGTTTGTCTGTGTCTATTAATCCTGTGATGTACTGGCCATCTGTGTTTCCCTGAGACAGCTAGGATAAGCTCCAACCCTACCCACAAGCCTGCATAGGATAAGAGGCTATAGAAAATGGATGGATGGATGGAATATGATATTTATTATTTCATGAATAATAAATACATAAATGTAAAAAAATACAATATACAAATAAACAAAAAAAAAATAAATATATATTTTATTGCTTTTTCCCCCCACATCATTATATTTAAATCTATTTATAATTTTATAACATTTTCCATGTTCCAACATGAAAAAAAGAAAGAAATGAAATTAAGTTAAAAAATAAAGTTAGGGGGCCTGGGTAGCTCAGTGAGTACTGATGCTGACTAGCTGACTACCACCCCTGGAGTCGTGAGTTTGAATCCAGGGCATGCTGAATGACACCAGCCAGGTCTCCTAAACAACCAAATTGGCTCAGTTGATAGGGAGGGTAGAGTCACATGGGGTAACCTACTCGTGGTTGCTATAATGTAGTTCTCGCTCTCGGTGGGGCGCGTGGTGAGTTGTAGGTGGATGCTGTGGAGAATAGTGTGAAGCCTCCACACGTGCAATGTCTCCGCGGTAACGCGCTCAACAAGCCATGTGATAAGATGCGCAGATTGATGTACTCAGACACGGAGGCAACTGAGCTTCCCCCCCCTGCCACCCAGATTGAGGCGAGTCACTATGCCACCTCGAGGACTTAAGAGCACACACACATAAAACAAACAAACATACATTTAAACCAAAACAAAGTGGAAATTAAACCAAACCACCATAACACTATGTCTTGTTTCATTTGGATGTTGACTGTTTCTTTGTAGTATTCTCATTTTCCTGGCACTGAGGAACAGCAAGACAGGCAGTCTTCCAGTAAGTGAGATCTACAGCTTCGTGACAGAACATTTCCCATATTTTCAGGTGAGCTTCATTATCACATCTCAGAATAGCTTGTACATCTAATGTACATTGATCTACAATGAACTTCTAACATCTTGGGGGAGGATCCTGGCAAAGGGATGCATGTGCTTGATTAATGTAACAAATACAGAATGCAAAAAGATTTGTTTTCCAGAGCAGCAGTTCAGCAGACATATAACGTACAAACGTATGCCTCATGATTTGGCTCATCCTCCTGCTGGGGCTATGTTAGTAAAGGGATATATTATATGACTGTTTTGGCTCATCATCAGGTAATCATACAGACCTGTAGTCATCATCATAACTACTGTTGATTCTACTGAAGAAATTGTTGTTAGGAAGCAATTTGTTTTAAGAACAGTATTAGGCTGCTTAATAAAACTGAAGGTGTTTGTGTTAAAGTGATGGAATCGGTCCAGTTTCACTTTATGCATCACGTTTTTTGTCATCCTAACATTTTTTTTTTTGCTGTTGAATCTGACTAAAGTGACCAACACTTACAGGTTGTGTTTTACATTTAAGTTGATTAAAGTTAACCAGTGGATGTTCTTCAGAAGGTACGCTTTGAACACTTAAATAAATGATTGAATTAAAAATGTTGTTTCACACCATCATTACCTTTTTTTTTTTGTGGAACACAAAAAGAGAGGATAAAAAATTATCTAAAATATAAGAACTATAAAAGTAGTCACTCCAACTTGTGCACTATATCCTAAGAAAGGTTTTTCCCAAAAATCCTTTACTAAAAATCTTTTTTGACAGCCATGAACACCATTAACTTTCGCTGTATGGAAAACAGCAGCTTAGACATTATGATAGATAGATAGATGTATGGATAGATGGATGGCTGGATCAATGGGTGGATGGACTGTTTTTCTTCATGTTATTCTTTGAGCCTCAGATTCCATTTTTGGTTCCTCAGACAGCACCCGATGGCTGGAAGAACTCTGTTCGACACAACCTCTCACTGAACAAATGCTTTGAGAAAGTGGAGAATAAGAAAGGGAACTCCTCTCGAAAGGGCTGCCTATGGGGCCTGAACCCAGCAAAGGTAGAGAAGATGCAGGAGGAACTACATAAGTGGAGACTTAAAGACCCTCTGACTGTACAAAGGAGCATGGCACGACCAGGTGAGCAGAGGATGCAACTGCCACTTGCCATGAATAAAGCAGCTTGCAAATAATAATAGTATGAATTTGGGTAATTTGGGGCACCTAAACCCTGACGTGTACATCCATCACAAACAAGTCTATGTTAAAACAAAATTGTTTTTATTTTTAGTGCATGTTCCTGTTAATGTATTGGAAACTTACAATATATGCTCCGTTGCATTGCTCCAAACTGTTATGTTGGTCTAATTGCATGGAACTGGATTGTATTCATTCAAAGAAATAGTAGAATGTCTGCCTGACTTTAAAAAATATATAATTTTAGAATTATACATGGTGCCCTATTTCAATAAAGAAGAATGGACAAAACATTATAACTTTTTAAATTGTGCTTTTTATTTCAGAGGAGTTGGAACGTCTGCTTGGGGAGAGACCCGAGAAGCTGAAGACTCTTGGTGCTTACTTAAGTTTATCAAGCAGTCACATACACTCGCAGCCAGTAAGAGTTGGCATGCAAACATCCTATAGGCAGCCATCTGTCCACGAGACCAGTGTCCTGTATCAGAAGCCTCTCTACAGCCACTTACACTCTCAAACTGTCCCACCACCTCCCCCATACATATCCCCAGACTCTTTAGGTTCCTCATACTACTCTCCTGTCACCCAGCTGCCCAGCGATGGACATCCCTCCAGAACTGGCAACCTGGACTCTAATTTACCAGCACACTCCCCACCAAACTACAGCACTGCCCTGCAGGGCAGTCACATTGCTGCAGGGGGCATGCATGAACTTCTACTGGAAGGAGAATTCAATGATGTTGATGCATTAAATCCCAGCCTCACAGACCTACAATTACATGGTATGATGGAGTGTAACTAATTAATTATATTTAAATAAAATTAATTAATTAATTATCATTATTATTCAATAAAATATTTAATTGAATAAATATTCTTTTTGGTGACACTAGAGGCAGAAAAATGACACACTGCAGATTTAAACTCTGTACACCCCATCACATACGCATATTCCTGCCTCAAACTCTCACCACCGATTGAGCAAGTGTGTTTGTGTGTGTGTTGCTTTGGATAAAAGTCACTTATTCTCTTTTGTGGCTCATGCAGTGTTTTTCATCTTTGTGTTAAGGATATCTTTGGGAAGAGCTAAGGAATGACAGCCTTGCTCCAGATTCACTGGTAGTCATGGACACATACCCCTCCGCACCCCAGCTCAGTCCAACGCCAGACAACAGCGTGGGGATCTATGGCCAGTCTGCTGTGGAGGTGGGGACAGTGGAGACTGAAGGTGGAGTTCAGGGCAGTGTTTCTAAGCTATACCTCAATGGGCTCTACACAAATGCTTTCGCAGTCACAGACGGCATACCAGGCCTCCACTCTTACTCAGGAAACACTCCCATCCCTCTGCTATGAGGATAAAGCCTCTATGTGTCCAAACAATCAATACAAATAATAACCACATATTTGTGGATCATTTGGATAAAAAAAATGATTTGGCTTATTAACTTTCAAAAGAAAACCATGAAAAACACAGACTACATTAAATACTGCTTCACTTGAGGAGAAAGTGTCTAAGTCAAACCACAATGCGTTTTGTCTTCTGAATTACTGGCTTAATAAATAATCATAATACCAATAATAATACCAGGAAACCCAGTTATGAACCTCTAGAATAATGTATTTTTTCATATATTTGAAATTTTGAAAAGTGTTACTTTTAAAATGCTTGAGTAAAACATTTTTACCTAAAATTCTTTTAGGAATTTTGGTAATTCCAAAACGTTCTCTAAACATTTACTATTCTCTAAATCACTTCAAAGTGAGTCACTTCAATGTGGACCAAATTGTTAATGCACAATGTCTTCATTGATAACGGTGTTTTCTTTTCTGCAAGTATTACTGTTTAAACCCATGATCTTTTCAATGTTTCAGCTGGTAAGATTTCAATTAGCTTCAATTAATCATTTCAGAATTGCTGTGATGAATGTGTTTTCTCAAGTTTCTTTGTCAGTATTGATTTCTGTGTTTGCATTTGTCATCTAAACGATAAATACTGAAAAGCACAATAGCAAGATAAAATAGCACTCCTGATTTTACTGGGCTCTCTGTAAGCAGATGTCACAACATGTCAATATATCAATGTAATTTATATCCATGTACATCAAATAATGCTTTAAGTGTGTCAGAATTTTCAACTCCAAAATGGAGCTTGTGCAGAACCAAAGCTCAAAATGATAGTTAAAAATAAATGTATGTAAATATAAATAACAGGATGATAATACACAGTAAATAACACAAATTGACATCATCATAGATACAAATCTGAAAGTGATAGACGTACGTTCTCCTTCCTAAGGGCAAAAGGGAAGTGACTCTTAATGAATTATTCCTGTGCACAGTTCATTCAGCTCCAGTCTGAACACACTGAACAGCACCCTGTATCTCCTTCTAACTCTACAGCATATGATCCTCTTTTATGCATTTAACTCCTGGGTGTCACACTGGAAAATTATTTGGCAATTGAAATGATGATGCAATAAGACATGGTTTTAAGGTGATTTTTATGCCAAGTGTACACTACATGGCTTAAGCTCACATCCTTTGATGTTTTGAGTCGGTGACCGGTCAACAACTGGTCTGCGACAAAAAGTCTCAGATCTCACGACGAATGGTTTTGTTGTGTTTTGTTGTCTGTGATCCCCACATGCTTTTAAACGTCCACCATTGTGCCTGTACCAAAGCAATCTGAAATCACTTGCTTAAATGACTGGCGTCCTGTTGCTCTGACCCCTATCATCAGCAAAGACAGCTCCGAAGAAAAAATCTGAATGGACAGATGCTCGATTCCCTCCTTTTATACCTGTATGTCCAGGGGAGAGTCTGCCAATTTCTCATTGGCCTTTTCTCAAGTTCAGAGGTAACCGAGGCCTTGAAGAAAGACCCCTAGTGTCGCTTCATTTGACACAGCGTTGAGTGAGCGACAGACGGGGAACAATTTAGTATGAAAAATACACAAAAATAGAAGAAATCAGAAAGGGGGTAAATAAATTTTTACAGCACTGTAAATATAATTATCTCCAGATCATTTTAAAATATGAAGCTGTAGGTGTATCTGTACAGTATGTGACATAGACTGCAGAGATGAAGCAACTTTGATGTTGTATGGAATTAACATTGATGATGCCCACATACCTAACAATATTTTAAATGTTTTGCGTGAAAAGTGTGCTTTTATGGGTAAAAATAATTTTTGGTCTACACTGACTGTGTGTATGTGGCAGGTGTTTGGTGAAAACCTTTAGGCTAGTTTACTCTTAACAAGCCCTTTAAAAAGCCTATTCCTATTCCCCTGTGCAAGACTATCAGTGGAAGCAGTGTCAGCCCTCTCTCTGGACTGGATTACACCTTAGAGGCTTAACACTGTTCACATCACATGGCGCAGATTGGGAGATGCTAAGGGAATATAGGGCAACTCTAACTTTTGATATGTACATCTTGGCTAGAATAACACAACAGGTTAAGGATATTTAAGGAATTTTCAATGCACTGAAGCATAAGGGAAGCTACTGTTTAGGTTTAGAGTTTGGTTTAAGGACTAGGTTTAATAAAATATCCATTCCTCTCAACTGTAATACACAATTTACAACTAAAAATACAATTCTCTTTTGGTTCCACTAAGTATACATTTCTTACCCAAAATGGAAATCACATGTGCCTATTGTTTAACAGCACTTCCAGCTTTGGCCAAAACTAAGATCACACCAAACAAGATTGTGTAGCCTTAAAGCTCAGGGCACCCCTGGGCAGTCAAGGGCCCCCTGGGCAGTCAAGGGCCCCCTGGTAGTCAAGGGTCCATGGGCACTGGCCCAATTGGCCCGGTCGGTAATCCGTCCATGCATCTATTAAGTTATTCAAAAATTTAATTCACACAAAACAATTACTTGAATACAACTCTACTATGATTCACATGTTTTCAAAGTAAACCATTTTATGTGTTGTAACTGTCAGTAAAAACAGTCCCATTAAAAGCTAAATTTCTTGAAAAAAATCAATGTTTGCATGAGTAGTGCAGAGTAATATTTTATACACAGTGAAACAATTTGGTTTTAAAATGCTCTTAATATTTGACCATCAAATCAGTCATGTGGTGTAACCAACATATAGGTTGCCATGTTATCATGTGACCACAAAACAAACACCATAAAACAGACCCCTTTAGATGCTTATAACTCTGTGAAAAATTATATTTTGGCATTTTATGAAAAGGCACATTTTATTCAGGTCATATGGTGTAATCCTGAGAAAACTTTTTGAAATTATTCACACAAAAATTCATGACGTATGTAAAACAAAAAATACAATAAATAATTTCACCTTGAAAAATATGTTTGAAAATATACATTTTTTAAATTACTGATTGAGTTGTGTGCACTCATGTATTCAAGCAAGGAAATTATTTGAATACAATTTACTTGATGGTTAAATCACATAATTATAATAGTTTTTTTTTGTCCACATGACATTTTTAAAGACATTAAGTAATTTTTTGTATGAATTTTTTTATGTACAATATTTTGTAAAAAAAAAATCCCATAAATGTATTAAAAAAAATGTATGATGGAATTTTTACGAACTTCTACGAACACATGTGCTTTAAACAAGATTTAAACTTTCATAAGATTTCTAACTTTTATCACCTCGGACAACCTTACTTGTCAATGACCCAAGTAAAGACTGATATCAACAGCAGAACTTTTGACCTACTGTAACCAAATACACAGTCCAATCGCCTGTTGTATTCCTGCTTGATTTCAATCTGACACTGCTACATGTAAACACGCAAGGGCAAAAGTGCATATAGCTAGAGTCAATAAAGGAGTACTGAAGGCAGACTCCGAACAACTGTGTCACAGTTCTATACCAGCATAAATAGCAGTGGGCATTTTTAAATGTGTAAATCACTATCATTTCAGCTTTACATTTAGGGAATTTTGTTTGATAATCAGTAATGAAAGAAATTAAAGGGCTATCAAATAATTTGGACATTAAAATGAAAATGTTTTGTTACTTTAAAGTGCTATTTCTATCTGACATCATTTTTAACTTGATATAATCTAAACTCTTTGTCTTGAATAAAGACAATTAACTTGGTACCACATGAAGCACATGCTTTAGATTAGCTGACTTTTTTTTTTTACAATGTACATTTTGCCAGCATACATGTCAATGGTACTCTGGTCATTATTGAGAAAGTAATTTAGTAATTTCCAAATTATCAGACACTCCATCCCTTCATTGAAACCAGTGATTTTAGCAAGACATAGATTGTGCCAACAGTTAATACAGTGTGGATATATATATATATATATATATATATACACACACACACACACACACACACACACACACACACACACACACACACACACACACACACACACACACACACACAACAACAGTTTTAGTGGTTTGATTGAGTGAACCACACTTTTGTATCCAGTTTCCTTTTCAAAAGAGTTTATACAAAGTACGTTACATCATGCTTATTGAGAAAATAACAAGTTTGCAGTAATGCAAAGATATTATTTAATTTTGTAAAAATATTTTAATTTGAAAACAATGTGCATTTATAGTTATTGTTGTTGCTAGTTAGTATGTTTGAGTTGAAAAATACACATTTTAGCATTATCACTAATCTATTTGTGCATTTTCCTTGATAACCAATCAAGTTGACTCATGATACTATTTGTTTATTATATCGCAATCGCATATCGCAATATGACATTTTCCCCAAATTGTGCAGCCCTAGTTGATATCATAAAATAGCAGGGTCTGAATAATAGAGAATAATAATTATTTATAAAGTCATAATCAGCCATTAAAGTCTGATTTGATTGAAAGTGAATAAAACAGATTATTGTAGCACCTCTAGTGTTTATTTCTCCTGGAAACTGCAGGAAATTGTACCTGAACACACGTATAGCTAGTTTTGCAAAAATTTATATAAAGGCACATTTTCACTATGAAACAAGGTTGCAACTTTTTGAGGGTTTAAAGGCAGAAATGTTAAGCTTATTTATTCAGCATGGGGTCACCTTAAGCATTTTGTTTTGCTGTTTTATTTAAGAGAAAGAAAACGACACAACAAAACAATACAAATATGGGAATTGTATGGGAATTGTACCTGGAGACACTGAGACAAGTATAAAAAGTTTTGCAAAACAGGTTGCAATTTTTTGAGAGTTTAAAGGCAGAAATGTGACATTTAGGATGTTTTATTAAAAGTCCCTCTTTCCACATCATATTGTAAGCTTTTACAACGTCAAAACATACTCCTACTAGCACTTCCTTGTTTACTTGGGCCTTTATAATTTCAGCTTCCATGCATAAAACAGAATCCATTGTGTTTCTCCCTTTTCTGAAACCACTTTGGAATTCAGAAAAAAGGGTTTTCTTTTCAATAACATATATCAATCTGTTCATGACCATACGCTCCATTAGTTTGCATAAATTCAACGTTAATGCTATGGGACTGTAATTAGTGCTGCGAATGATCCTTCCCTGGCTTCGCTATTGGCACTATTATCCCATGCTTCCAGTCATCTGGTAAATTCCCTGATTCCCACACCTTATTAAAAAGACTCAAAATAATATTTAGAGATGTTTCTGATAGGTGTTTTACCATCTCATAACAGATGTAATGTCTTGGAGAAGTTTGTTTTACCCCAGCAAGCACTTTCTTCAGTTCAAACAGGGTCAACTCTTAATCTAATGTACATCCTGATGGTCCTTTTTCCTTCAGAATTTGAAAGTTCTTACTCAAGCTCAGATCCCTATATCTCCTTATTTCTTCTGTTATATTTGAATTACTATGCACATTAGCAAATGTTTCTGCCAACACCTCTGCTTTTTCACTGTATGATATTTCTGATCTATTGTTATATACTAAGACAGGAATGTTTCTTTGTTTCCCTCCCATCTTTCTTATCATACTCCATACTTCATTCATTTCAATTTCTTCTCCAATATTATTACACAATTCCCTCCAGTATATTTTCTTAGATGTCCGTATTACTCTTCTCACTATAGCCTGTGCTCTTTCATAATTAATAAAATCATTATAATTGAATGCTCTTCTTACTCTCTTAAGTGCTTTATTTCTTTTTTTAATTGCCTCATTGCATTCCTCATTCCACCATGGGACAGATTTTCTCCTGCTTCCTGTCCTCTTTTTACCAATTATTTCTTCAGCTGTACTCCGAAGAACTTCACTTACCTTATAATTAAAAATGTCTACATCCTCTATAGAATTACTAATTTCTGCCATTTGTTTTGACATAATTGCTTATATTTATCCCTGTCGGCTGTTTTAAATTTCCACCTTGGTAATTTTTCCACCACTGTTTGAGCTATGTCCACACCAATTTTTCTACTGATAGGAAAATGATCACTACCTATTGTGCTTTGATTTAAAACTTTCCAATCACATTATCCTGCAAAATTTTCAGAAAAAAGTGTCTAACATTGAATATTTTCCCTGTGTCAAATCAATTCTTGTATAACTTCCATCATTAATGCATACTAACCCTCTCCATTCTAGCATGTCTTCTATTATCTGTCCGTTATGATATGTTATTGTACTACCTCATAATGTACTGTGTGCATTAAAGTCACCACACCACACTACTTTATAATTTCCATTCCCTCCAATATTTTCAAATGTATCCTTACTTAACCTGTCACATGGATTATAAAAATTAATTATTTGAATACTCCGTGATCCTTCCCAAATTTCCACCACCACCACCTCTTGTTCCCCATCTACCTCAACTATTCTATTATATATATTGTCTCTTTTTCACTATGTAATCTACATACTGTCTTCTACTGAATATATGTGTATATTTTTATTTTTATATACTTATGGGTCATTGACAAATAAGATTGTCTGAAGAGTTAAAAATAAGAAATCTTTATAAAAATAAAATAGTTTAAATTAAACCACATGTGTCAAGTTCTTCTGGTCTCATACATTTTAGAAAAAAAACTTTACAGCATTTTCTACAAAAAAACGAAACAAATTAAATGACATTTGGTCTAACCGTAGAGTAAAAGGTAATTTAATACTTTCTTGCACCTTGAATACATGATAGGATAAACAACTTAATCTTTTATTTAAACATTTTTGAAACATTTTTCTAGGTCAATTTGTTATATGATGATTTTTTTGGGAGTATTTTGGGGGTGGGGGGGGCGCTTCTTTGTTTGTGCTCAGCAGAAGAAAGAAAGACATACACATGGAATGAAAAGAGGTTGAGGAAATGATGAGAAATTTCATTTTTGGGTGATCTATTCCTTTAACCTCACTCTATCAAGATGAGAGAAGAGCAATAAAAATAAATTTTAGCTTCTAACATCTTTTATTTTGTTTGTAGCAAATTTCTTTATAGATGCCAGCATCCCTGATAAAGATAGTGTAACAGGACCTCCTCATTGTCCGAGATAAGGGGGAACCCAAATCTGGAAGAGAATATGGAGTTCTCCTATTTAGATCAATCTTGCCTCGCTGAGATTATTTTGATCAATTCCATTGGACAAAGGAGTTGAAAGCTGTAATTATGGCATACGCTTAGAATGCATTGCACCTAATTTTGGCTCAGTGAAAATTCTGACAAGAGAAATGGATTTAGAGAAAACAGTTAACAGTTTGCAGCTGTTTACAAGATTTCATCTGATATAACCAAATGAAGGTAAGATTTTCATTAGCGTTAAGAAATAAATATATAAGAGTGTCATAAATAAATTAATAAAAAAAAGGGCTGTATAGATGAAAGCAAAACTAATGAAGGGCTTAATGAGCACTATAGCTGTACATCAATTATTTTCTTCAAATTTAACCATTTTTACTAAGGGGTTGGACATAGAATGCTTTTGCAACCAGTAGTAATAATGTGCACACATATTATAGTATTATGCTTGCAAAGTTTTCATCACAATAGACAGTTTATGTTCTGATTATCTCAGCTGATGATCTCCTTATGGTGAGAGATGATTTTACATTCCATTGCATTTCCACCCTGATGTGTCCACCTGTCTGTGTCGTGTCATCGCCTATGCCGTAATCTCAAAGCAGCCTCTGTGATGCATCTGCATGTCCCTTATTCTACGCACAGACTGGATCTGGGGGTGGTTGGCACCCCATTCATTCCAGTGCTTATATGGTCCACACTCAAACAGGTACTGGTATCCACGATAGCCAGGGTACTGATATCCAACCCACCTGGATTTGGAAGTAACATACATTAAACTTTTAGAGAAAATTAAATGGCTAGATGTAGATTATCATCTTCATAATGGACAATTAGTGGTGCTGTGTAATAAAAAGAATACTGAATCGCTTACGTTCCACCATTAACTTGGATGCTGGCGACTCTGTCCTGAAAGCCATAACACCACAAACTTGGAATGTCCTCATCGCAAACCTCCATCTTACGGCCATCAAAGTTTATGCACTCATATAGACAGATCTTATGGTCCTGAGGGTCCTACAAGGCGAAAGCACATAGAACTACTGTCTTTCTTGGTTTCCTTTAAAGCATTAATCAAAGTCCTTGAATTAACTTGTCATAATTAGTGGTAAAATGTTAACCCACCATTCGAACTGGCCGTACAGACATGAGACGATCACAACGATAGCTGTTGGACCAAGTGTCCCAACGAGGGTATTCACCTCTCTCCAGCACGAACATCTCCCCACTCATTTTTTGTTTCTCATAACCAACCCATCTGCAAGATAGTTAAAAAATACACAATGGCCTGTTTATTTGTTTCATGAACTGCATGTACTTTATAATTAAGCAACAGACACAGAAGAAATTGTATATTTTAAACAACTTGAAACTACACATCTTGCCACAAATGACATGATAAGAGTTAGACCTCTACTTTAGTTACACTTACATGGCCGGGTCTAAGAGGGGGCTAGGTTTTCCTTGTGCCCCCCTCTCACACCCCCCATCCTCAGTCGGATGTGGAAACAACCAGGGGGGACCCACCCAGTCAGACCCCACCCCCAAATAGTTTTGGTTGGTCTGCTACACTAAAATATATTTTTTGGGATTTTTAGGATTTTAAATGAATTACTGTCCCTCTCACCTCTACATTTTAAAATGAAATGACTTAACATCATTTCACTTTTTTTTGTCTTATCTTAGTTATAAATATTACTATTGCTTGTGATTTGTTAAATCATTCCTTACTTACGGCCCACACTCCACTCTGATGGAGCCCACACGATTCAGCCCCTTCTCACAGACATTACGACACTCTCCACTTAGCTCCATCATTCGCCCTTGGAAATTCTCGTACTCAAACAGATATATCTAATCATACAGAGATAACATTATGGTCAGGATTTACACATGAAGACATTTAATCAAACAAGTGCGTCTTGAAATTTACCAGCCTGTTTCATGGATGCTTCAACAATTCCTAATAGAGTAATGAGATTTTGGTAAGAGAATGATGGAATAGATTTGCCTTACTCTGTGGGAACTCTTTCCCGTGGCATAGCGACTCCCCATGCTTCCCTGTACAGCAGTATGTGACATGGCTAAAGCTGTTACAAAACAGACAGGTGGAGAAAGAGAACTGAAGTTTCAAAAAAAGATTCAAACTAGATTCAATAAAGTTCTGAGTAAAAACTAATTAAACAGAACCTTGGAAAGCAAAACCTTTCACATGGAACATATATTCAGTGAACAACTAAACACTTAGTACCTGACAATGTTACAGTTCGGAAAGACCTCAGTAGAATTCTAAATAACCCCTCGCTACACATTTCATGGAACACATTTCTAGAGAAACCATTATTTACAATTATTTAAACATC
This sequence comes from Moxostoma hubbsi, assembly GCA_032164185.1. Classification (NCBI taxonomy): domain Eukaryota; kingdom Metazoa; phylum Chordata; class Actinopteri; order Cypriniformes; family Catostomidae; genus Moxostoma; species Moxostoma hubbsi. The sequence goes on along the minus strand of JAVLUX010000030.1, from coordinate 24,943,671 downwards.
AGGCATGTGACAGTAATAGACTTTTCATTCATAAAAAAATCTACTTTACTCAAATCAGCAAAGTCATAAGCAGACTCAATCTATGTATACTCCAATCATTTAAAATCTATTAAAAAAATCTCTGTCTACTCTATATCTACAGTATATACACTCCAAACAATCAAACAACCAGCTTGCTTAAAGAATTGGAGTACTTAATAAGGGCCATCCTTTATGCTCCATTTTAATTTGATCGCTTGCCAACCTAGAAACCCCTTCCCCAAGCAGAGCTCACCAAAACTTTGCAGTCAGATACAAAACAATGGAATGTAAGAGGAGTGCTGGCAGAGGAAAGGATGCCAAGGCCTGAATGTACTAGGATTCAGGCTTTGGATGGGTTATATATACATATATATCCCCATCTGTACTTCTAGGGCAGAATGAGGCCATGCTATTGGATAAAAGTGATGGGCATTTGGAGGGGTTTGGAGTGCAGGCTTATCTATGTGACCCTGCTGACGTTGCTCATTGCTTTGTTGCAAGCTTTGGATGGATGTCTGATGTCAACCTCCATCAGCAAAAAGCATGGAACGTTACGGCTTCTATCTCTTTAACTCTCTCCCTGTCTATCACACTCTGTAGCACAGCTAGTATGCTGACCTCAGTAGACTTGCCATAGACCTCTCTATTGAAAGAAGGAGGGAGACTTATTGTATTTGCTCTGTATAAAAAAGCCACCAATTTGAGTTTAATTGCTGCCTGGAATTTGTAAGTAAAATCAACATTGTGACAAAGTTGCAACCTGTAATGATTTCATTGCACTCTTTCGAACAATTTCGATGAATTTCTGATGGAGAAATTCAAAGAAATTCTGACAACTCATAAAATCAAGTAGAAACAAAGATGTTTTTATAATGATTACATTTCTTTACAGTGTGCTTTTCTGTTACACTTATACCATGTCAAGTGCTCACTTAAACTGGAGTCAAATTTAGAGCAACTTTCTAAGAGCAATATTTAACATGGCCTGACCGTAAGTACTACAGCTAAAAATAATTTAGATGAAACAAACATAACACTTACAGTGTCATTTAAGAATTCACACAGTCCTAAAGAAATGCCATGTTGTATATAATAACTGAGCTCAATTCAAACCTGTGGCCCAACTATGTTTATCTCTCTCAGATATTTTACTGTTGATTATTTATTTACTTATTTATTACTGATTATACAATTCACATTATCATTTTACTTAGTCATGCTCTTGCTATAGTTACAAAGGGCCCCAGCCATGTAGCCTGCTTTGCATAAAGTCAAAGGAGTGGGCAGGACATTGATGTTGAATGGATGTGCTTGTAAAGTGTTGCGTGTGAATGCATACATGCAGGACAGCATCTGTATGTGAGTATGAAAAGGCAGTTAGAAATGGGTGGTTGAAACACTTTGTGCCTGGCACCGCAGTGAGAGCTGAAGAGACTCAGTGCAACCATGGATTTTTAACTAAAGATGTTTTTTGGGGGTGGACTTATTAAAAACTATAGTGTACTTAGGGATACATTCAAGATGTTTTAGTAGTTGCAATAAGCTGTTATCAAACATTATAGAGTAGAAATGTTGAGCTAAGAATTGCACTTGAGGAGGTCAAGGCTTATGGAGTCTCGATATTGTAGTATACCCTATTCGTATTTAAAAGCATGCATGGAATCAATGTGCCAGGCATCTACTCCGGTAGCAATTGCCAGTAGGCACGATGCCTCCCTGGCTAGGGCAGATGGCATTGTGAGTTGGGGTAAAGCCAAAGGCTCAGTCCAAAACAATGAGGCCTGGGGCAAAATGCTGACTCCTGCCTGCCCTGTGGCCAGTCTTCCCATTCTGCCATACTACATAAATAGAGCCCTTAGTCGGAGGTCTGGAGACCGTTGTGTGGAGCCCCTGAGCGCCTACAGCTATTTGTTGGGTTGGTCAGGTAAGCCCTCAATGTTAATCCTTTCATTCGCCATAGACATTTTCAATTTAGTGTGCTTTGCTGATCTGTAAAACTCTGGGGGAGAGGCACACGATCACATGAACATCACTGAAAACAAAACTAAACTAACATAGCAAGCATATGTGTAGTCATTGACATTTCAGGAAACTAAATATTCGACCAAATACCACACATATTATACTCATTAGAATGCTTTGGATAACAATTGACATCAGTTCCCTTTAATACTTTGATCTAGTGTTCTGTGTAATTTTACCAATAATTCTGGGCTAAATCTGATATTTTATGCAGCTGCTGATATAATTTGATTTGTAAGTTTTCATCTTTCCAATGTGTAAAGCTTTTAGATCCAATGTGTTTTAGCCATAAATCTGTTTTTTTTCTTCTCTACAACTAAGTAGGTGTTTGTCTGTTTGACTTTACTCTGTAATGTTTGGATGATGCACTCTGAATCATCAGGAGAATCAGTGTGATTTTTTATTATTCATTGATTGGAACAACAATGATATTTGGCAGGACATTTTGCAACTACTTTGCTCCTCAGCTGCATGCTGTTTACGCAGAATTCATAAATGACAGAGAACTCTTTTTCATTTGCATATTTGCGTTCTTCAGGTCTATCAGAATTGAGATATCTTCAAGGATGTCTCTGATTAATCCCTTGCCAATGGGGCCATGGAAGGCAAGTAAAACGTGATGGCCAGTGATAATGTCAACCGCTATACAAAGTGATGAATTATTCTTGCGTGAATAAGAATGCTTTCAAGTATCTCAAAGCCAACTGTTGTCTCTGTGAACATGTAGCTCACAGTCTACGACCAAGAGAACTTTCAAGGTAAGCGCATGGAGTTCACTGCAGCCTGTCAGACCATCATGGAATGTGGCATGAACAATGTCCGCTCTGTGAAGGTGGAGTGTGGCGCGTAAGTTACAGAAATAATCATATAAACATATAGACGTACAGATTCCTACAACTCACATAATCTTAAAGGCCCCCCATGAAGTTTAAAATTGAGTTTTGTTGCTTTTAATCTATGTCTGTCAGCTTTGAAGTCATGTACATGGTAGTGCACTCCTAAAAGTTAAATAAAATATCCTTAACAGATATAAAGTACACTTGTCTCTTTTCCTGGAAAACAAACTAAAATGATCAATGATTCATCTTGCACTACACCAATTTTTGTCTGATCAAATGCTCTGTAAAATGAAAGAGTAAACTACATGTACACTTAAGTATACTGGGCTCTAAAAAAAGAAAGAAAGAACGAAAGAAAGAAAGAAAAAAGGTGGAGCTATTTGATATGTCCCACCCAAACTTCTGGTTTCAATTGGAAATACGTCAACACATGACTGAAAAATGTGCTTGTCAAAAAATTTAATGGGGTTTTTAAAGGGCCACTTTACCCAAAACTGAAAATTCTGTTGTTATATACTCATGTAAATGAACCCATTTACATCATGTCATTCCAAACCCATATAACCTTTTTCTGAGAAACACAAAAGAAGATCTCATGCAAAATGACACCATTCTCTTTCACTGTATGCAACACAATTCAATGAAAGTGAATGGTGACTGAGGCTGTGAGTCCCTAACTTTCTGCTTAAGATCTCCAAGAGTTCCATGGATTAAAAAAAAAAGTCATACAAGTCATCCATTTGAACAGCTGGGTGGGCTACGAACACTCCAGCTTCTGTGGGCAGCAATTCATTTTGGAGAGAGGAGACTACCATCGCTGGGAGTCTTGGAGTGGCAGCAATGCCTACCACATCGAGAGGCTAATGTCCTTCCGCCCAATCTGCTCTGCTGTGAGTATAAAAAGGTGTCAACTTACAACAGTGTGGTAACTGTTTAACATTCTATCCAAATGAATATTGTCTATCCAAATGTTATGATCTGTGCAGAACCAAAAGGAGTCAAAGTTGACTGTTTTCGAGCGGGAGAACTTTATCGGACACCAGTGGGAGATCACTGATGACTACCCCTCTCTCCAGGCCATGGGCTGGCTCTCCAATGAGATCGGATCAATGCAGGTGCAAAGTGGGGCGTGAGTACCATACTTGTCTCTCTCTTTACACCATAGCTTCTGGTGCAAGAGCATTTCAGTGGTACTTGTATGTGAGTTAGAGGATACTGGAAAAATTACATTGGGAATCTTAGTTTCCATTTTTCATGTTTTTTTCTCATTACCTGTAGCTGGGTTTGTTACCAGTACCCCGGCTACCGCGGTTACCAGTACATCCTGGAGTGTGACCACCATGGTGGCGAATACAAACACTACAGGGAGTGGGGCTCCCACGCTCAGACCTTCCAGGTGCAGTCCCTCCGCCGGGTTCAGCAGTGAGGGCAGCCTGCCCAAACCGCTTCCTCCTTCCCCTACATCCTCCTCCTCTTCCTCCACCTCCTCCTCACCTCCACCCCTTCACTCTTGCACTGTCAAGTCCAGCTAGACCTGACAGAGCACAGGCAGAACACCTGGTGCATTCGGCAAATATTCACATGCTTTCTTCTTTCTCAATGCCATCAATTGAAAGAAAAGAGTGGGATGAAGAATGCAAGCAGGCTGATTCTGTGGGTGGCACAGTGATGAGACTCAAGTTTTGCTCCTCATCGCTGTCTCGATGCAGTCTGTGCAAAAGAGATCAATAAAGGGCACAAGTATGAAAACAACCCATTGTGAGAGTTTGCTTGATATTGTAGCTGTGAACCAAATGTAATGCCACAAAATAGTACTTAGATGTAGAAAACTTAAAAATGTTTACCATGATTCCACAGCTATTGTTATCACTGTAAAATTCTAATAAATTAATATGGGATCTTCTTCAAACAGTGTAAGAAGCTTTGGGAATTTTTGTCATTTTTTTGTTTTGTTTTAACGTTGGCAAATACTAAGCTAGTTTTTTTTAGTTCTGTACACTCAAAAAAAAATATTTAGCCTATTTTTTAAGATTTAAGCATTTCAATTTCATAACAAAATTCTATCAGGTTTAATTGTGGAACTTAATATATTTATTTTATTTTATTTTGTTTATGATTACTCAATTTGATTCAATTTGAGGGCTGTCAGTCGATTAAAATTTGTAATCAAATTGATTACTCGAATTAATCACATTCATCATTATTTGCTGAGACCCATTAATAAAGATAATTCATATAAAAAATGCATAATAATTGAAATATATTTTTAAAATATAATATGTATGGCCTATAATAAATTCAGTTTGAAATCAATTGCATTATTGTTGCAAATCAATAAGCCCCATTCACAATGTCAGTGATTTTGTTACAGGATGCAACAGTAGACCTTTCTTTCTTTCTTTCTTTCTTTCTTTCTACACAAAAGGACGTTTTAAAAAAATATATGTAAGTGCTTTGAACGTACACAAGTACACCTTGGGAACAGTTACATTTTTAGAGTAACTGCGCCATCTAGTGGTTAGCTGCAGTACACAATGTAAGCCCGGAAGTTGCTGATGGCAGTTACGAAAACGTAAACAAGTTGTCATATGGTACAAAGAAACAGTCCACATGTGCTCTCTTAAACTTTAAACAGTTCTAACATCACCTGTTTGACTCTTTCAAGCGAGATGGCTCTGCTGTTGTCAGTGCTGGCCGCTGGGCTCGCTGCTTATTTACTTATTTATTACTGTGTGTTCAAAGGAGCCCGATTTAAGAGCAACACGACGTTAAAGGGGAAGACAGCAATTGTTACAGGTTTGATTATATTATATAATACTTTAGTATGCTTGCTTTTATGCAAATAAGAACTCAAGTGCAAATGAACTGTTAATTAGATCACGATATGCTCGTTCTCTATTGTTAAGTGATGGATGCATGTGAAAACAGTACAGTCTGTTTGGGTACACCTGACTCACTGAATGCTTATGCTAAATTCTTGAAATTAGTTTGACAAAAATGCAGCTTGCCTTTTGTATGAATTTATTAACTAAACTTTAAAGCTAAAATATTTATTCTAGTCTAGTTTAATATTTAGTCGTTTCTGATGGAAAACATTTATTCATATAAATGTTTCGATTAAAAGTGCATTTGAAAAGCGGTGAAACACTTTCTTATGAAGAAGTACGTTTGAAATAGTTGGTGCACAAGGAATAGAAATAAACCTTGTGTAAATTGTAAGCTTTACGCTAAACTAAAATGATATTTCTAGCCATTTTACATGCACATGTTACCATATATATGTATATTAGGGCTGTCAATCGATTACATTTTTTTTTTATCTAATTAATTACACGGTGTCCCGATTAATTAATCGCATATACAAATATTTGCTGAGAAAGCCCATCATATAACAATAATACAATATATAATGATTATACATAGTTATCTTTAAATATTTTAAAATTATATATATAATATATATGTGTGTGTGTGTAAAATAAAAATATTCAGATAATTACAATGCATTCCTGTGGCAGAAGAGTTAATCATTGAAGGCCATACAAAAAGCGACTTTAGAATACAATGTATTGATTACTATCATATTATTGATCATAAGTCAATCATTGGCATACAGTTCACAGCAATCCATTTCACAAGTGAATTTGTCAATCAGTTGGAGATATATTATGAGAGCTTGTTTAAGGACCTGTCAATGTACACCTGCGTCAGACATGCTTGTGTTGCGTCTCGGGTGTGTTGTGTCATAAACATAAACTGTTTAGATCACTGTATTTTGAACGCAAGAACATTACGCATGTTTTTGTTGTTCTGCCTACTGTTTTTCTTCACTGTATAAAATGCGTGTAGCTCATACAGCTGAAATTTCACTTACTGCCCTCTGGAGTAAACAGGTGGTACTACAAGCTTGCATTTCTCAGGAATCTTCCTTATTATGGTCCGGGGACATGCGATTAATTTAGTACATTTTTTTAATTTGGGGATGAAGTATACTTTTAATTTCACATGTCATTATTTATTTTATATATTGATTTATAATATATTTAGACACACACACACACACAGACACTTTACCTGTTAACATTATGCTGGTGTTGGTCAGTTATACAGGTTTAGTAAATCTCTGTTATATGTAATGAATGCAGGAAGTAACACTGGCATTGGCAAAACCACAGCTATGGATCTAGCTAAGAGAGGGGCGAGAGTGATCCTCGCCTGTCGAAACCACCAGAAAGCTGAAGCTGCAGTGTATGACATTCGAAGGGTAAATTCACGCGTTGACCTCACTTCCTTTAATTCCTCTCATTTAATTGACATCCAATATAAGTCTAATAGAAGATCTACTCTACCCTGTTTCTCCCAGGAGAGTGGAAACTCAGAGGTGCTGTACATGCATTTGGATTTGGCCAGTTTTAAGTCTGTGCACAATTTTGCAGAGACTTTTCTGAAGAGTGAACCAAGGCTTGATTTGCTGATCAACAATGCAGGTAACTGTATCTTTAAAATAGTAGACATGTGCAAGGGTGTAGATTTGGCTTGAATATTGGGGTCAACATGTTTCCATTGATCATGGTATAAATAGGGGGGGGGGTTACCTCTCCCCATCCTCTTTGAAAACTATGCCCATGGACATGTGAAATTAAAAGCATACTTCATCCCCAAATTAAAAGTTTGTCATCATTTAATCACCCTCATGTTGTTCCAATCCCATATGATTTCTGGTTTTCGTTGAACGCAAAAGGAGATGTTAGGCAGAATGTTTTCCTCAGTCAGCATTTAAACCCTTTATGGAAATGTATTGTATGAGGCAAAGAAAATGTATGTGATATTGACTGTTTTATTACTAGGTCTTATCACATCAGGCAGAACAGCGGATGGTTTTGGTATGGCATTTGGTGTGAACCACCTGGGTCACTTTTTGCTGACCCTGTTGTTGTTGGATCGTCTAAAGGAGGCAGAGCACAGCCGTGTAGTCAACGTGTCTGCCCTGCTTTATCGGCTGGGGTCTATAGATTTTAACCTCCTCAACAAGCATAAGGACCTGGTCATGGGCCAATCTTACTGGCACGCGCTCAGAGCCTACTGCCACAGCAAATTGTGTAATGTGCTCTTTACCCGAGAACTTGCAAACCGCTTGGATGGGACCAATGTGACCTGCTATTGCCTGCATCCAGGTCAGCGATCCCTTAGTTGTCGTGTGAGCCTTTAATTTAGTCATAAGTATTAGTATTCCTATATACTAAAGGAATAGTTCACCCAAATATGAATATTCTATCATCATTTACATCCATTTCATGTTGTTGTAAACCCAGACTTTCTCTCTTCTTTAGAACACATAAACTGGCTTTTTTTCTTTTCTCCAGATAATGAAATTTATTGGGGACTGGGGCTGTTGAGCACAAAAATGACAAGACTATCAATAATATATAAGTGGTAATTTATGTCTGATGCACTATATTATTTAAGTCTTCTATAATATATAAGTCTTCTTGGCTTATTCAATAGATTTGTGTGACGGACAGACAAACTTTTCAGTTAATTTTCATCTAAAATCTATGCTGTGGCTGTCAAAATAAAATATAGCACTATTGGATTCAACGACACTTAGTTATGAGACAAGTGAGAGCCAATGGCGACGATGTGCAATTTTTTGTATATCATACAACTGTTCCTCCCATTGTTTTCGCATGGCATCAGATGATTTGGAATATAATGCAGGAGTTGTTTGGACCACTTTTATTATTCTTTTAAGGTGCTTTTGGTCATTTTGGAGCTTGACTGTCCCAGTCCTTATTTTCTTTATGTTTTACATTATGTGGAAAAGAGCAGCCTGGATATAATTATCCTGGCTTTTGTATTCCACAGAAGAGAAAAATAGGTTTTGAAAAGTGAAAAATGTTACAAAAAATTATCAATAACATATTTTGTGTGTACTATCCCTTTTACAAAGTCACATATAGTGTTTCTCCAATAAACTTTCATTATTGTCTTGTCCATAGGTGTAATAGCAACTGAGATCGGACGGAACATGGGCTTATTGCAGAAGCTGCTTTTCGTGCCAATGTCTAAGCTGTTTTTTATGGATGCTGAGGGAGGTGCACAAACCACACTGTACTGTGCTTTGCAAGAGGGCATTGAGCCTCTGAGTGGACGCTACTTCTCCTCCTGTACTCTGCAGAGTGTTAGTGATCTAGGACGGGATGATGCCCTGGCCAGAAAGCTTTGGGAAGTTAGTGAGAGGCTTTGTGAACTGGCATAAAGGAGCTCACACAGGTTTGTGGAACAATAGAACTCTAACTGAGGAAAAGGGAAACCATCAACAGCCTTATAAGTGTCAGCTACTGAACTCTTTGGGGTTCTTCAGGTAATTCAATTTTGGTGGGACAGTCTAGCTTAGGGGGCACTTATGAAATATTGTTGCCTTATATGAACATGTGTATTGCAATATGCATAGTTTGGGGAACAGTTAACCACAAGAACCTTTAATGTCTTTATGATATAGTATGTTAATTGACATAATTACGTCCTTACTAATAATTAAAGACTTAATAATTACCCAAGAACACCTTTATTAATTATTTTTTTTGTAAATAGTTGGAGGGGAAGCAGAGTTGCAATTTATATCTATGCACTGAGAAGAAACATTAGTAGTGGTGATAGGCCAATATATCAACAGATTTGACCAATAAATTGGCCAATATTTCACAATTTTTTAATTTTCTTTATCTGCTGATAACCATGCTCGGCTGTCTGATTAATAGAAGTGTTAGTTTCCCCTTGTGCCAGTAATAAAATTTAACAACAGACTTTTTAATAGATTTCTATTTTCAGATATTTTTTAGCAAATTTTATAGTAACTATGTATGCCTCATTTACCATCATTAAATTGACCTATGTATAATATATTCGATTATATCGGCCATTCTGCACTCTAGATATCAGCATCGGCCACTGAAAAACGTCAGCAGTCAAACTCTAGTTAAAAGAAATGCATCAAAATTCTCTCTTTTTTTATAGAGGTTTTATATGGTAAATGTATCATTTAGCAATTTATAATTTCTATTATATTAAATATATTAATCATTTAGATACTGTTCATATACTTGTGAAGCTGTGGAATATTTCATAATCACAGCGTAGAAACCAAAATCAAATTCATTGCAATTTAAAATGTCATGAATCTTCAAATTTATGGCAAAGTACATGAGGAAAATCATCAGTTGCTGTCATGCATCGGAAGCTTTTTTGCCATGTCAAGCAGGATGTAGTATTTTTGTGGTTCACTTGGTGGCAGTAGCGTGCCATACTTTGCATTCTTCAACTGCGGGTCAACACAACCTGAAGAGTCCACAGAGACCTCTGCCAAGATGACAATCATTAGAATAAAGTAGGTTAGATTACACTGAGAATTGCAAAAGTAATTTCATGTAATATTAGAGTTTGCTTTTCCACTGAATTAAAGTTGGCATCAGGGGCTACAGCCATTCAGTGTGGCTGGATAACCACTATGAGGGCTTGTTATAGAATCTTACCCATATCTTCACATCTTCAGACCCCATTGCTAAAATATCCTTTACTTGGCAATGAGATTTGATTCTAACATTTTAACATTACTGTATGTGTAAAGACCTCATCATGTCATGGATGTCCAGATTTGTTAATTCTCCGACTTAGAAGTTGGTGTGAAGTGTATACTGTCCAGATGAACATGGACTTGAACGTGGACTTAAAGTAATAGTAAATCAAATGAAAATTCAGCCATTATCTACTCACCCTCATGTTGTTCCAAACATGTATGACTTTTCTTTCTTCCATGGAACATAAAAGGATTTGTTAGGCAGTACAGTATGTTAGTCTCAGTCACCATTCACTTTCATTGCATTCATCTTTATACGGTACAACGAAAGTGAATGGTGACTACGGTTTACGTTCTGCCTAAAATCTCCTTTTGTGCTCTATAGAGGAAAGTGGGTCATTTGGATTTGGACTAACATGAGGGTGAATTAATTAATTTTAAATTTTGGTTGAACTACCCCTTTAAGCCTACAAAGTGGTAAGGGAATCCAGTGCAATTCTTCCCAGTCTCTTTTTGTTTTGCCATACTGTGCACTAATTCTGTTGTATAATTTTTTTGCTAGAGGATTGAGACAGTACTGTATGTATAGTTTTAAGGAAGAACAGGCAGAAGGCCCATGCAGGGTGGTGAAGTTTCATGATAAAGTTCTTCATTTGGTCCACCTTTCACTGAAGGATGTGCAGTCTCCTCCATATATTGGTTCATGCATGGCGGTGAGTCTGTGAGTACACCGTCCCGTTCGATTCGTTTTGTAGAAGCAAAACACATTGATGAGTGACGACAGGTGTTTACTTTGGACGCACTCCTGAGCTCTTTGGCACAGTACTTAACGACTGGATTAGTGCATCACTTAGCAATCACTACATGGGAGGAGCCTGATTGATCGAGAGACTGCTGCTTCTAGGCTGGGTGAGGGGCATGTGAGGAAGCAGCTGTTTGTATGACTGTTTAGTGGCCAGCTGCTTGTGAATTAGTGCAAAGGACTAATTTCACTGCAGGATGGCGGAATTAAACCATATGCCCATTGTTGACCTTGTAAAAATATAATGCATATACCTGGAGTCTGGCCACTGAGCATTGTAAAAAAAAAAAAATTTGGGGGGGGGGGGGGTCAAAATAAAGTGCTAAGACAACTATAAGTGAGATATTTGGAAGTTGATTTTCTCCAAGATTGAAAACACTGTGACTCTTTGGTGCCTTCAATGTTGCTCTGTTTGTTTGAGTAGCCCAACATAGCAACATTGGCTCTACTAAAGATATATGTTTTGGGCATTATACCTGTTTGGCCAAACAATGGGTAGTGTAGGAGAGTGTTCGGAAAACCTGTTTAAAAAACAAATAATCGTAATTGTGTAATTTGAGTAGTTTAAGTAGAATACATTTTTTTTTTAAAGCTACGTTATGTAACTTTTGGCCCACTAGCGGTTAAAAAATAAAACTGCATGTGTCTTGCCGAAGAACATTGTTTTGGTTGTGCTTTGGCTCTGCGCGGATGAATGTGGTTCGAGGCACCGCTGTACACATGAATACAGGACATTTTATCAGAGCGAATGGACAAATAGATAATGAAAGAAAGGAAAAGACGGCTATCTGAAAACATGTCATCTGAGCAGGTAAGTGCCATAACTTATGCTGTTGTTTTGACTGGAAACACTGATGTTTTGAAATAAATTGCGTTACAAAAGTTAAGCAATGTTCGATAACATTAGACTTAATGATTGCTAGTCTGATAAGGTCAGACTTTGTAAAATTTTGATAACTGTAGGATATTCTGGCCTAACAGACCACGGTAGTAACTAATTTATAGATTGTCATTGTAACCAAGTGGTCAAAATTTCAAGACTCACATGACCTTGGCAAGTCTAGGACTAATGGATATATTTATATAAATTATTGCTGTTATAAAGAAAAATACACGTGTGCTAGCAAGTAAAATGCACCGATTACAATGTATTTATTGTATAACGCTTCAATACAACTATACATAAACCATATCAATAAAATATCTTACCTGTTGAGTAAGAAAAAAAGCCATCTCTGGGTCGCTTTTAAATCCTTTCAGATCTCAGAGTTGTTGCCACCTCTGAAAAGCCAAGCCGATGTTGATTCTGGTTTTATTACAGACTCTGTCGCTTTCCCTGTTTGCTTGCAGACTCTGCTCTATTGGGGGTTTCTTTGTTTTTACAACCAGTCATTCCCCAGAGGTTTGCTGTTTTGAATGATCCATGGTAAATTTTTTTCTTGTTCGCTGTGACAACAAACTTTCAGCTTCAGCTACTCCCACACCATACACATACTACAGTAGCCAGAGTTTTTTCTCCGTGTACAGATATGACGTCAACACACATGGGCAAATTATGTACCGTATCTCACAAAAGTGAGTACACCCCTCAAATTTTGTCAATATTTGATTATAATATTTGATTTTCATGTGACAACACTGAAGAAATGAAACTTTGCTACAATGTAAAGTAGTGAGTGTACAGCTTGTATAACTGTGTATATTTGCTGTCCCCTTAAAATAACTCAACACACAGCCATTAATGTCTAAACTGCTGGCAACAAAAGTGAGTACATCCCTCAGTGAAAATTTCCAAATTGGGCCCAATGAGCCATTTCCCCTCCCCGGTGTCATGTGACTTGTTAGTGTTACAAGGTCTCAGGTGTGAATGGGGAGCAGGTGTGTTAAATTTGGTGTCATCACTCTCACACTCTCTCATACTGGTTACTGGAAGTTCAACATGGCACCTCATGGCAAAGAACTCTCTGAGGATCTGACAAAAAGAATTGTTGCTCTACATAAAGATGGCCTAGGCTATAAGAAGATTGCCAAGACCCTGACACTGAGCTGCAGCACGGTGGCCAAGACATACAGTGGTTTAACAGGACAGGTTCCACTCAGAACAGCCCTCGCCATGGTCGACCAAAGAAGTTGAGTGCACGTGCTCAGCATCATATCCAGAGATTGTTTTTGGGAAATAGACGTATGAGTGCTGCCAGCATTGCTGCAGAGGTTGAAGGGGTGGGGGGTCAGCCTGTCAGTGCTCCGACCATACGCCGCACACTGCATCAAATTGGTCTGCATGGCTGTCGTCCCAGATGGAAGCCTCTTCTAAAGATGATGCACAAGAAAGCCCACAAACAGTTTGCTGAAGACACCAGACTAAGGACATGGATTACTGGAACCATGTCCTGTGGTCTGATGAGACCAAGATAAACTTATTTGGTTCAGATGGTTTCAAGCATGTGTGGCGGAAACCAGGTAAGGAGTACAAAGACAAGTGTGTCTTGCCTACACTCAAACATGGTGGTGGCAGAGCACGATCACCTCCCATCGGAGACTGGGCCGCAGGGCAGTATTCCAGCATGATAACGACCCCAAACACACCTCCAAGATAACCACTGCCTTGCTAAAGAAGCTGAGGGTGAAAGTGATGGACTGGCCAAGCATGTCTCCAGACCTAAACCCTATTGAGCATCTGTGGGGCATCCTCAAACGGAAGGTGGAGGAGCACAAGGTCTCTAAGACCCACCAGCTCCGTGATGTTGTTATAGAGGAGTGGAAGAGGACTCCAGTGGCAACCTGTGAAGCTCTGGTGAACTCCATGCCCAAGAGGGTTAAAGCAGTGCTGGAAATTAATGGTGGCCACACAAAATATTGACACTTTGGGCCCAATTTGGATATTTTCACTTTGGGGTGTACTCACTTTTGTTGCCAGCGGTTTAGACATTAATGGCTGTGTGTTGAGTTATTTTGAGGGGACAGCAAATTTACACTGTTATACAAGCTGTACACTCACTACTTTACATTGTAGCAAAGTGTCATTTCTTCAGTGTTCAGATATAATCAAATATTTACAAAAATTTGATGGGTGTACTCACTTTTGTGAGATATTGTATGTAAGCAATTTCCTGTGAAATCCATCCCGACAGCTCTACAAAAAATCACCTTGATAAACCTATAATGATTTTATATTTTAAAGTATATACATGGTTTGGAAGATTAATTTTTGTTGCACTCTCTCATTAATAACATTAAGATTTTTTGTTTTAGCAAAAAAAAGTTACATAGTGTAGCATTAAATATATTGTCCTGTCCCAGCTAAATATGCAACGATTTCTATAAGTATGCCATTCACAGTTTGTTTTGGTCCTTTCAAAACATTTCTCTGTCTGTTTGTGTGTCATGACACGCCCGACATGGCAGCAATGAGTGTTTATATATACAGCAATACTCTAAGTATAAAAAATTTGCTTATTAAAAAAATACAATAAATTGACAACACGACAACATAAAGAAACCTGCATCTACATGAGATTTGAAATCATTGGATTCTCTGCTTTTGATGTCAAAATGTACAACACCTGTGCACATTGGATAAGGCTGCATTCGCTATTTTGTCAGAATTACCAGGTACTTAATTATAAGATGGCAGCCTAGAAATGCTATTTGGAGCTGTTCACATCCTCGAGATATTTGCTTGCATAGGAACATAGAGTAATGCCAAAACGGCTGTCATTAATTCATCTCTATATGTTCTTACATAATTTTTAAGAACAAAGAAGGTGCTCCAGGTATTAGCTGCATAACAAAATGGCATATCAAAGAGAAATGATCTTTTAATTGTTGAGACCACTGCCATTTTTGGTTCTTTTTACATGACACCAGGGTTGTCAAGAGGAAGATTTCATAGAATTTCAAATTTACAAAAGAAGTAATTCTGAAATAAAAATAAAAGGTAAAGAGTGTAATTTATGCTCCACCAAACAGAATTTCAAAAAATAACTTAATATTTTTAAACAGGATTCCCGAAATTGCATTTACATGCACAATCTGTTTGTAAATGCCATAAAGGGATAGTTTACCCAAAACTTTAAATTCTTTCATCATATACTCACCCTCATGCCATCCAGATGTGTATGACTTTCTTTCTTCTGCTAAACACAAATTAAGATTTTAGCTCTGCATGCCAATACAATGGGGGGTGATATGCATGAAAAATGTAAATCACCAAAATCACAATAAGGAGAATGTGAAAGTTAAAGTGACTATTGCAGGGAGAAGAATACATAGTAAAAAAAATGACTGAAGTATGTATCTTTTTCTCACCCACACCTATCATATCGCTTCTGAAGGTATGGATTTAGCCATTGGAGTCATATGTTTTACTTCTCTGCTGACTAATGTGATTTTTGGAGCTTTAAAATTTTGTCCCCCTTTCACTTGCATTGTGAGAACCAACAGAGCTGAAATATTCTTCTAAAAAGCTTAATTTGAGTTCAGCAGATGAAAGAAAATCATACACATCTGGGATGGCATAAGGGTGAGTAAATGATGTGAAAATTTTAATCTTTGGGTGAACTATTACTTTAAACAGTGTCCCTATATTTGGGTAAGATCAAAAACAAAAGTTCTCCACCTATAGGTTTTTGCACATTTGTATGATTTACTGGCATTCTTACTGACTGACAGTGCTTTCACTTCATGACGGAATTGCCATAAATATGAGAATCCGACTGTTAAAAGTGCTAACCTCTTTGTTGAACTGATTTATGACCTTACCCCAAAAGGAACACTGTTTAAGGTTTCCACTTACACATTAACTGCTTAAGCATTATTGTTATTTAAGGCATTTACACACAGATTGTGCATTTAAACATGTTTTTGGGAAACCTGTATGAAAACAGTCTTTTTTGCAATTCTGTTCAATGTAAATAAAAAGTGTTTACTTGGACTCTAAATCAGCAATAATTAGCAAATCAACAACTTTAAAGCACAATGCATACAACTTTTAATTACTAAAAAAGTTATTTATTCAATAGCTCATCTCTAAAGGACTGCTGTCACCAAAATTATTTCAGTAGCTCAGTATACAGAAATATGAAACAGCGTGTGCCTGGTTTTCAGTGCAGTGGGGGTAGCAGGTGGTCAGGAGAGCAGTGATCTGCAGGCTCTGTCTTAGGGGAGCAAGAGAGGCAATGTGATGCTGGGTCTCACTTTAGATTGACACATGAGGTGCGAGATGGGATGAGTAGTTTTTGATCGTGAGTGTGGGTGACAACATTTTGGAGAATCATTCAAATACAGGCTGCTTGTATCATAAGCAAAGCCTTCCTGTTTTTTCTTCTCTGTGCGGAAATGCCATCTGATGGCGGTAAATAGAAGCATCCTCTGGGTCATGTTATTTCCACAGGTGCAATTAACACCCCCATCTGCTAATCTGTGATTAACGATGTTTACAAATATGATGTGCATGCCGGAGAGTGTCAGAATAGCAGCTCACACCTTCCTCTTAGTCCTGCTCTCTCTCTCGTCTGTCTTTCTCCCTGCTGTTGTGTTGCTGGATTTGTATTTAGGGTTTTTTGGTGGAAGATGGCAAAAGGAAACCAGACCCTTAAGAACACAGAAGATGAGTGTATATGATAAAATATAATATATATAGAAATAGGAAATATATATATATATATATATGTGTAAATTGCAAAAGGAATGGGGTGTGGAATGAGACCAAGCCACAAATTAGAGAGACATGTCATTTCTCTTTATTTAAAAATGTGCCATCATTTACTCACATACGAGTTGTGAATTAATTTTCTAAATGTGTACATGCTTGTTTTTTTAAGCAATACTACTGTATAAAAGAGAATTCAGAAACTGTTTTGTTAATTCTTAAATATTCTTTTTTTTTGCAGCAATCAAAGGGATAGTTCACAAAAAAAAGCAAATTCTCTCATAGCTTAACTTTTGTCTTCCATGTGACACAAAACTAATTGTTGGGCAGAATGTTTTGAACTTTTAGCCCCAGTCACCATTCACATTCTTTTAATTTCTTTGTTTGTAATTACATGTGCAACTTTATGTTTTTTGTACCTCAACGCTTTTATCTTGGCCAGGTCGCCATTGTAAATGAGAAAGTGTTCTCAATGTGCTAACCTGGTTAAATAAAGGTTAAATAATAATAAAAAACATGACTGGTGACTGAGCCTAAAATTCTCTGTTAACATTTAACATCTCCTTTTGTGTTCAACAGAAGAAAGGAAGTCACACAGGTTTGTAACAAAATGAGGATGAGTGTTTTTGGGTGAACCATCCTTTTAATGATCAAGTCTCATATAAATTATGTACAGTACAGACTCCATTCCAACTCTGTTTGTAGATTATTTCAGTCTTTGTGCAGTCTGTTTTGTATGAACAATGCTGTTTAAAAATTAAAGTTTGAAAGTCTTCCTTTAACAAACATTATTAGAATGTTCACCATTAGAAATCTAATCAAAAGTGATGTCATTATAATATTTGCAAACTATTTGGATGCAGTTGGTCTTATTTCTTTCACTTCTTTGCATAATTAATTTAGCAGAACTAAAGTCTAAAACCTACACTTACCCAAATCTTCAAAACTATTCTTTTGCTACTTTGCAAGTTCTGTGTTTCCTTCTGGAAATGCAAATGTAATGTTGAACGCATACTTCCTGTGCAGGATATTTGTGCATTTTATTGCAATTCGTAATGCAATAGAATGAGTTTGACCTTGTAGTTTGTTTTAGATTAAAGTTGTGGAGGGATGCAGGGAATACCTATCATATAGTGTTAAAAACTTTGCCAGTGGTGTGTTTGGTCTTAATTACCCTGTTGGTCTTGTATGTGCTTGTCTGTACCTGGAATCAGGAGTGCATTAAAAACAGACAAGCCAGTTATTGCTAGTTTCTTAAAAGCTTCATAAACACATTCATTTACACCTTTTAGGTAAATGAGCCCATTTACTTGTTTTAGCAATTTGCTGTAATCTAATGAAGAAATGTAGCTTGCTGTGTACAGCTCTGCATGCATGCTGCTGGGTAAGCCAGCTTTGTATATGCTCAACTAGGCTGATGCTACAATGCTCCACAGTTGTTTTACTAATTGCCAATTAGCTACCTTGGATTAAAGCACTTTTTAAATTATTATTTTAGAGATTTACAGGGCGATGACTCATTTTCAAATATGTTCAGGATATTTGCAAAAACATTAACTCTGTCCCAAAGGAGTAATGTGATATCTTGTGGCGTTTTCAACAGAGGAAACAAAACTGCATCAATCCTTTATGCTGTCTTTGTGAGCATATCAGTTTTTATTGAGACTGAAATTGGGGTACAGGATCACTGTTAATCACAATTATCTTAGTTAACATACACTTGGCTGAAGTATTTATGTGCAACATTTTCTCTCATCTGTCATACTCCTGAAAATATACTGTACATGACATATTATGAAACGGTATTAGTCAGGAGGTCTTAAAGGAATATTTCTGTTATTTCTATTATTTGCTCTCTTGTGTCATTCCAACCTGTATAACTATATTTATTCTGTGGAACAAAAGGTAAAATAATTTGACCACTGTTTTTAAAGCCACCATAAGAATAGTACATATAATTACAGACACAGACACTGAGTGAACAGCTCACTTAAAGGGAAGATTATCAGTGAATAATGACTAATATTTTGGTCTGTGCCTGACATAAATCTGTGGTATGGCTTCAGAACATAGCACACATGTCAAAGTAGCTACATTTTATGGTGCTTAAGAGACATGACCATTATGGACTATTCTCCATTTGTGTTCCACTGGCAAAATAACAGCATAGGGGTTTGGAACGGCATGAGGGTATACTAAGTAAATAATGAAAGAACTGCATTTTTGGGTGTACTATTTCTTTCAAAATTAACAGATGCTGGCTCAACAGTCATGCTTTTGTGTTTTTGGATATGCGATTCAGTGTGGAGAGGTAAGACTCTGAATAAATGGGGGGCTTCTCGAAAAGCTGTTATTGTCTTGATGCATCACACAACAACTGTTACATTTTCTTTTCAAATGCCCAGTCAAGTGCGGATTGGACGGTTACTCAAAGACAATGAAAGAATTCCAATTAAGCACACACAACTTTGTCTGGAGAGCTTTGTGTAAACATTAATGTTGGTGTGAGGGTAAACAAGCAGCTCTTATTGATAGTTCAAGTCTCACTCTTTGTCTGAAATCTGCTGAAAATTGATAGAGATATTCTGAGTAAGCATGATCATTGATTGGATACTAATTGCACTCCTAGTAGGTAAGCTGAAGAAAAACAGGTTCCTTTTGCAAGCCGGACTGGATCAAACGTTCCCATCAGCTTTACTATTAGCACTCCATTCACTGTGTGAAGAATAAGAAATGTTTATGACTTATTTTTCTGCATTCTTCATTTCACTGAAATTGTTTAAAAAGATGTACTTTGGTCCCACTTTAAATTAGTTTTCTTTATCAATGATGTACTTGCATTAAAATACAATACAATGTATTTATTTTGTAACTACATGCTGTTCTTAAAAGCGCACGTGTGCTAAAACTGAGGTTGAGGAAGGAGATTTTAGAAGTAGGGTTAGGGACAGGCCTAGTCAACTGGTGGCCCATGGGCCAAACACAATCATGTTTATCTTGCCATCTGATTTATTTTCGATAAAATGTCCTCGCATTGGAAATACCAGAGTGCGCTCTGCACAAAACTCAGCATTCATAGTCGTGAGTAACACCATTCAGCAGTGAGTTTAACAATGCTTAACAGCGCATGCAACAGCATTCAGCCATCATGAGTTGTCCGGACCGGAGCACACATTTAAGCTTTTCTGGTGATAGTTTAGTTACGCTGCTTTGTCAAACATGGATCGCACCATTTAGGTGAGCATTTGATTGTGTCTTATTCATTCAAATGTATTTACATAAATTGCTTAGTTGTGTTGAGTGCGGTCAAATCTACAGATGTTAAAATTGATCAACGCAGATGTTACAGAAAAGCATATGCACATTTTAGGCTGCAAAAGATAAATCGATGATTGAAGCTGAACATTCAAAAAAATGTGCAGAAAAATTGCCTTTTATTCACCATTCTTGAAGTGTTAAATGGTCTATGGTGCTTGTAAAAAGTTATAACGTGAAACTGAAATGCAAATATCCTGATTGTATTTGGTTATATATACAGCTGTGAATCAGCCCTCTCAATCAAAAACAGCATCAATTCAGTTTGTTCTTCTTTGCCAATGATTATCTGCACAAATATCTGTCTCCTGCACTGGCTATTGTGTGCAAATTCACAATATTTGCTGGACTAATTTTTCCCTCACTCAATAGGATGAGACTGTATAATAGAGAAAATAGAATAATAGCCATTTTCTCTCTTTTCCCCCTAAAAGACAATTCAATTTAAATGTAGGCTTAAGTAAACATGACAGTTAAAAATGACCATTGTTTTCATTTGTGGGATGATATTGGGAGAAGGCTAGCAGATCTAAATGTTCCTCCTGTTTTCATAATTTTTAAAAAATAGCCCTAAATGCTAAAATTGTCTTTTTTTTTCTCTCATAGTAAAGTTGATCAAAACTTATTTGTTAGTTAAGAGTTTAAGTCATGTTTGTTCTTTGTCCAGATCTTCTGAAGGAATTTATGACAAGACCTTAAAAATGATAATTTTTACAGTGCCCTGTGACAATTTTAATAATTTATAATTTTGTTTGTTTTTAATAAACTCACAATAGTAAGGGTTTTTTCAAATTTAATATGTTATTTGGGATAAAAGTGCTAGCTAAGATATATACGTAAAAGTAGTTGAAGAGCCCTGGTTTAGGTCAAGGATTGGGCCAGGGTTAGGTTAAGGGGTAAGATTAACAGTGTGTAATTAAATGCAGTTAATGTTAAATTTAAGTACATAATAAGTAAATTGTATCATAAGTACATAGTAGGTAAAGATGCGTAATATAAAGTGGGTCCTGTGATTTGTTTGAAGAGGTTTTTGTTTTTTTGTGTGCTATTCCAGCATCCAAGAATGTTTAAATGGACATAGTTGTCAATGTGTCCGTTGACTTTAGTTTTATGTTTGAGATTTTAAGTTAACATGTACATGTTTATATAAGGTGCTATAACTGATCACAATTTCTTTAAAGTTTTTCTCCATATTAGTCACCCTTTTTTTTTTTTTTTTTTTTTAAATGCTCCTTCGGAATGACAAATGCATTTTTAGAAGTATAAATATGCCAGGTCTCTCAATTAAAGGGATAGTTCAACCAAAAATGAAAATATCATCATAATTTACTCAACCTCTTGTTCCAAACCCTTGTGACTTTCTATTTTCCATTGGACACAAAGGAGAAATTGGGCGATATGTTTAGCTCAGTCACCATTCACCGTTAGATCAAGAGGATGAACTTTCCAAGAGTATTTCACACGCACTATCCATGGACAGATATCATGATGACTGGAAACAAGGGGATTGGTGTTTTTCAGCGGTGAGCCATTTTCTCAGGGGGGCTAAATCTGTTAATTAATGAGCATGGTGAACTAACTCCTCTTGGCTCTGACAATGGCAGGAGCATGCCAAAGCAACAAACACAAACAGATGTGTAAGGCAATGGGACAGAAAACAAAATCCACATCCACATCTCCTCAGAGTGTCTTGCTGCAAGTTGTGTCACGTATACTTGGCGTGCCTCTCCACATCTTCTTTTTAATTTTCTGTTAATGAGTTCTAATTTCGGCAGCTGCTGTGGTCTCACTGTCTGGGTCAGTGTGTCTTGCCAGGCACGCGTGGCCACAAGAGCCTTTTATTTATGGTTTGAATTTGGATTGGGAGGACCACTTTTTATCGTTTGCAAGTTATATAATACGTTGGAAAATCCTTAGCCACACGTGACCAAAGGTTTGGGGTGTACGGCGTAGAGACAGTACCAGATGGGAAACACCCTTAAGATACTTTAATAAAAATACAAATAATAAACTATATTAAAAAGGGTAGTTCACCCAAAAAAGTTTTTTAACTCACCCTCTTTTTTTTTTTCCCCCCCAGCCTGATCTCATTATTTTACATAGCTATTTGTACATTATTAATTGTAACATTTGAATGTAAATTTGTTTAAACTTTTGAATTTTTACAATATGGACATTTTGAATGCATCTAAAACGTAAACTTTTTTTTACATATTTACAGCTTTATGAAGATGAAGATTGTTGAATAAAAGGCTTGCATTTTTGGGTTTATTCCTCACACAAAGCTACCTGAAGATTTGGATCACATATAATAGATTTTTGAAAGAATAAATATGCCAGGTCTCTCAATTAAAGGACAGTTCAATCAAAAATGATTTTCTTTTTCATAATTTACTCAACCTCTTGTTCCAAACCCTTGTGACTTTCTATTTTCCATTGGACACAAAGGAGATATTGGCCGATATGTTTAGCTTAGTCACCATTCACTTTTAGATCAAGAGGATGAACCTTTCAAGAGTATTTCACACGCACTACCCATGGACAGATATCATGATGAAAGAAAACAAGGAGATTGGTGTTTTGACAGTGGTGC
Organism: Moxostoma hubbsi; assembly: GCA_032164185.1. NCBI lineage: Eukaryota > Metazoa > Chordata > Actinopteri > Cypriniformes > Catostomidae > Moxostoma > Moxostoma hubbsi. Next base: position 24,920,853 of record JAVLUX010000030.1, on the reverse strand, counting down.
CTTTTTAGCCATTTTCTCAGGGGGGCTAAATCTGTTAATTAATGAGAATAGTGAACTAACTCCTCTTGGCTCTGACAATGGCGGGAGAATGCCAAAGCAACAAACAAATATGCAAGGCAATGGGACGGAAGACAAAATCTGCATCCACATCTCCTTCTCGGAATGACGTGTTGCAAGTTTTGATGAGTATACTTAGAGTGCCTCTCTGTGTCTTCTTTTTAATTTTCTTTTAATGAGTTCTAATTGGTGCAGCTGCTGTGGTCTCACTGTCTTGGTCAGTGTGTCTTAGCAGGCACGCGTGGCCACAAGCCTTTTATTTATAGTTCAAATGCGAATTGGGAGGACCACTTTTAATCGTTTGCAATTTATCTAATACGGTGGAAAATCCTTAGCCATATGTGACCAAGAGTTTGGGGCATTCGGTGCAGAGGGGGCGGCATAGCTGTGCCACATGGGGAATGTGCTCCCTGCTCTGAACCAAGAGTGCTGCTCAGGTAGGGTTTTAATTAAGTTTCCCTACTTCCTTAGACTCTACAAACAAACAGGGGCTCATAGCTGATGGAAACTGATGGGCCTTCACAGCTGGGACTCTTCCGTTCTTCAAACCACTACCTGATGAACCAGAGAGGCGCTCTTATGTAGACAAGTGAAACCTTGTTCTATTACAGCAGAATCTCAAGCACAATGGCGATCAGGTGAGGGTGTGCTGATTTGGATTTAAGGTTCACATCGATCTCTTGTTTATGCATATGTGCTCCTTTTGCGCTCTTTGTTTGGGAGGGCATTGGCGTTGCAGACGCATACACTTATTAAGACATCACTTCCAACAATGGAAGACAGTGATCAACAAGTGCAAGGGAACAGAGGACTGCTACTCTCTTGGCAAGCTTCTGTGGAGCAGGCAGCAGACAGGACAGTGTCATCAATATCGGCCGCTGGCCATTGATTGGCTGTATTGATCAGGATGGGCAGTGGGGCCAGGGGAAGGAAGGGCCCGCTGGATCTCATCGGAGCAATTGTTTAGGGTCACTGACAAATTAAATTGCCTAACAGTAAGCGATCATGGAAACAAACGGCTGCAGTTGATGTAAGGGCTGTACCCCGTGGTAGCTGTCACTCAGCATTACTCCCGGTTTGGGAGAGCATCAGGGGTTGTTTGCGCACATACATATGTTTGAGGTTAGTGGGGCAATGGAGGGTAATCTCTTGCCCCCGGACTGCCCACTGTATCTTATTTATGGTCTACAACTCTCAAACTCTGCACAATTGCTGTCCTATTCACAGCCTAAATTAAAGATGTATTATTAAAGAACAGCTCCCCAAAACCATAAACCTTGCCTTTTTGTGACATTTGCTGAATGTGTTCAAGTTGGTTACCACTTATGATAGCTAATGTCATTCATAGATTGCCCACAATGGCAGACACTTAAGATTATTTTTTTTATGAGATTAAAACAATGTCATAATTTTTTTTTGTGACAAACAGTGGATTTCATTGTGTCACTAGAGGCATCATATATGCGAGATGAGCCAGTTTCTTGGTAAAACTGCACCTGTCCCAAAAAAATGGGATTTTGTTGTTCATATTTTCATTTTGATCAATTAATGCGTGGAAAATTCTATATTTGTGTTGCCACCAGTTTTACGTAAATTACACTAAAATAGTAATCAACAGCAATTTACTAATTACTAATTTACTAATCTCAATTAGCTATTTTGGAGATTTTAGGCTACTTAAGCCAAATCAATGAAAACATCCACATCAGACATCAAACAACATCAGCAAGTTGGACAGCGCTGTTTTGTCACAGTGTTAAATGCGTAAAAACCACTTCCATATAGGCCTATGTTAAGCAAAAAAAAAAAGAAAAAAATCTGCTGATTTTACCTCTTCATTTTCATCACCCCTACATCAGTGGGAACAATGAGTTCGACTTTTTGATGCACAAAGGCGATCGATGCGGAGCTACGTGGTAGAAAGGAATAAACGTAAATCGTCCTCCACCTACAGCCTTGATCGGTATTTGTTTTTAAGCAGGGTCAAAGCGGAAAATCCGCACTCATGTACTGTAAGTAAGTGGAGGTGAAGGGGATGAGGACTTTCATAGCCTTTCGAAAGAGGTTGGGAAACGCAGTCCTATACATAAAGCAATGCGATATAATGCTTCAGTTGCCTTAGTATTAACAGAGCTAAAAGTCTGGATTACTCTCTTTTGTGTTTGCAATTCTTTCAGCTTTCTGTCAAAAAATTCCAATGGCTTGAGCACCAGATTAGAGCTTGGCCTCAATGTGACGCCGGAGCTTACAATGTCTCATACTATCATTTGCTAGTATCTATTGGCAAATAACACACTGTTGCGGCGGCGCATCATCGGGACCATTCCATGAAAATTCCGACTTTAAATATTCGTGATCATACTTCCTCCATTTTTTTGCTTGGCCCAGAATCTGCCTCATCACCTGTAGACTTTTGTAGTGTAGACATTACAAAACGATACATTTTTCCAACATGCATATGCATAACATGCACTTTAACATGCAAGCTAGCAGGACAGATGTGTACAGACGTGAAATGTTATGATTTATTTTCCCCATGTTGCGCCTCACCAATTGAAAACCTCTGTCCTATGTCACTTGTATTAGTGAGGGTCATTATTCTTAACTGTTTGATTTAGCCCATTGTGTTGAAATGCAGTTCCTAATAAAATAACTGGCTAACATAGTATGTGACTGTTTTAATTACTCACCAAAGCAAATTTTTTGGCTTGTTTCGTGTTTTTTTTGGAAATAAAAACAATTCCCTTTCATATTCAGCGCTGAAACATTTTAAGAACTGAAAGAAAGTCAGTTCTCTGCTCTGTTTGCCCCATAACTGGAGCAGAGATTCAGCATAGTCATGTGACCAACTTATAAGGCTGACTGCTTCCTGTGACTGTTTAGGGTGTCAGACAAATCTCCTAAATTGTTTGCAGGGCCTTCAGTTGAAAGAGTGGCTAGGGGCTCTTTGTTAACTAATTACGGAAAACAGAAGCACCCTCCCTCCTTCCACTCCTGGTTCCAAACCAGAAAGTTTTCTTTTTTTTTTTTTTGAAGGGAGTGTTTTTGATAAGGTTTGCACTCTTGTCAACAAGCTCATATTTAATTAGTGTTGATTGTTGTTCGCGTGTTCAATAGTTATTAATTAGAGCTGGGAGGTGCCCGCCATTTGATTGCATGCCCGGAGCGGTGACATCTTGTGCTGTTTCACACTCACTCATGACATGGTGTAGAAATGAGGGCAAATAAACAGAGGGAAAGAGAGGAGTCATGGAGGATGAGAGGACAGAAGGGTTCTTTCCAAGAAAGTAGAAATGGATAGACAAAAATGTGAAGTCAATTACTTGAAATGGGTGCATTTGACAAAAACCCAGATTACCAGATGGAAAATACCCTTAAGATACTTTACTTTAATAATAATCTATATTAATAAACTTTATATAAAGTGGTAGTTACACAAAAATATTTTTTGTCTAATTTTTTTCCAGCCTGATTGTCATTATTATACGTAGCTATCTGTACATTGTTCATTTTAACATTTGAAAGTACATTTGTTTACATTTTTAGATGGATGCTAAAATTTACAATATGGAAATGTTGTACTTTTTTATGCATTTAAAGCTTTAGAACCATTACAGAATATTTTAATACACATATCCATTATAAATATATTTATATAAATGATTTTATAATTGACAAACAATTTTTAATATATATATATATTACAGCTGCTAATCCAACCCTACCCCTAAGCATAACTATTTATAATGCATATAAAAAGCATATTCTTCTGATTCAGTCCATGAAGGCACTGTCTGTTTCATTCAAACCAAAACATGATGGAACAGGACATGTCGCAATCAGTCACGAGACACGTGAGAGCCAATGCTGCCATAAAACCTGTGTCGTAATGCGGCTTAAGACAGCAATTTTTTAATTATGAAGACGAAACCAATGCAGGTTGACATTACGGTGGATGATGATGAAGACTGTTGAATAAAAGGCTTGCATTTATTCCTCACACAAAGCTACCTGAAGATTTGGATCACAGCATACAAATATAATGGATTACTTTTATGATTGTTTTAAGGAGCTTTTGTGCTTTATTTTTTTATTTTTTTTTTGGCATATTCTGAAAACTCTTTTTGTGTTCCATGGCAAACAAAATAAAAATGAAATGCTTAATAAAGGATTAAACTATTGCAGAATTTGTATTCATTTGAACATTGGTTAAAGGGATATTATCCTTTAAAGTGTTGAATGGAGCAGCAGAAATCACACAGAACCAAATTAAAACATATATAATATCAAATTAGGTAAGTACATCAACTGAGATTCCATTAATTCAAAATACATATATTTAATCAGTTTACATAAACGTGTTAATATATACAAAAATGTATGTTCACTGGCTGTCCAGTACAGTTGCAATTTAACATTCCATGTATATACTATATGTGTGTGTGTGTATGTATGTATATATATATATATATATATATATACACACCGATCAGCCTCACCAGTAAAACCACCTGCCTAATATTGTGTAGTTCCCACTCGTGCCGCCAAAACAGCGCCAACCTGTATCTCAGAATAGTAGTGTAGATGCTATTCTTCTCACCACAATTGTACAGAGTGGTTATCTGAGTTACTGTAGACTTTGTCAGTTTGAACCAGTCTGGCCATTCTCAGTTGACCCCTCTCATCAACAAGGCATTTCCATCCACAGAAGTGATGCTCACTGGATATTTTTTGTTTTTGGCACCATTCAGAGTAAATTCTAGAGACTGTTGTGCATGGAAAGTTTTGAGAAGTTTGTGTAAGGCTTCCCAAAATGTTTGACTGAAGTTAAACAATTTAAAGGCAATGCTACCAAATACAAAGTGTATTTAAACTTCTGACCCACTGGGAATGTGATGAAATAAATACAAGCTGAAATAGATCATTCTCTACTATTATTCTGACAATTCACATTCTTAAAATAAAGTAATGATCCTAACTGACCTAAGACAGTGAATGTTTTCTATGATTAAATGTCAAGAATTGTGAAATTTAAAAAAAAAATGTATTTGGCTAAGGTGTATGTAAACCTCTAGCTTCAATTACAGTTAAATTGCAACATAACTGGGCAGCCAGTGATCATGCATTTAATTTTTATGTAAGAGTGCAGCTTTTGAATTTGACATTTTGAATTTGTAATTTTTAAAATTTTCATTTTAAAGCTAATGATTGGCAGAAGGTGCGACTTGATTGGATTGGCAATCTATTGGATTGGTATTCATGTGAATGGGTGATTTCTGTGACAGTGTTTTAGACACTTTTAAATGCAGTGTGAGTGTTTTAACACTTTTTTTATTTTACCTACAAATATCTTAATTATCAAAGATTGAAAATGTTTGCATTTGAAATCCAATTGTCTCAAAAATCTGCATTGCATAATGCATTTTTTGTTGTTACATAAATGGTTTGTGAACCAGTATTATCAAGAGTAGCGCTTGCTCAGTCATTCCCTAAATATCCATTTGTTTAGTGGCAAGTGACGATATTGACAGTAGCACACTGGTACTGGAAACCTTGCTTACGGACTCCGCAGGTTTCTGGCATTCTGCGCACAGCACATTAAATCTCAGTTCTACTTGTGACAAGATGTGGTGAAAGCTGCTACTTAAATGCAGAAATGTTGCACAAACCTGGAGATGTGCAGATGAGTTTTGCTAGAAAATTATTTCTATATGTATGCACATTTCACTATATGCACACAGCAGTGTTGGGCTAAAATGTATCATTTTCTATCTTTGTACACCAGGAATTGTCTTGAGGTTCATTCTAAACTTCTGCTGTGGGGTGCATTTCCCGCTGTTCAGCTGAGCATATACCCTCATTCGAAGTCGGCGCGAGCAGCTCTGCCTATTAAAATGTAAATTCCCTCTTGGTGCAGCAGGCCCAGACTGTGGAACTCAGTGGGTGAAGAGGGTGTGTGTGTGTGTGAGAGAGAAGAGAAAGAGTGTGTGTGTGTGTGTGTGGTGAGCCTATTTTCCAACATGGTCTGCTCTCTGGTTAGGCATGATGTGACAGTACAAAAATAGATATGTTCGTTTTCTGTTGATAAATGCATAAATACTGTTCAGATGACTATTTATTAAAATGAAATCAGAAACAACTAGTGTGCATAGTACAGCTGGATGTCAAAAAAATAAAGGTGGCAAAAACAAAACCCATTGCTTTGATAGATGGTATATGGAAAATAAATTCAGAATGTACTGCATTTAATGTCTAAAGGACCTTGTTACAATAAAACACAAAATGCAAATCATTGTTTTAATTTACACTACTTCATTATAACCAACAGTAATTATGCAGTATACAATAAAATACACACAAGATCTTAGTTACAGATTCTTAATATCATTGTTAATGTCTTATCATATAGTAAGTAGGTTAACTATGTGGCATCCAGAGACAAACATACTTAATTAGCATGTTGGATATGATTTACGGTAGTGTTTTGGATTTTCTTCAATTTTCCTATTTTAATATGAATGCTGACACAGACTATGCTACATACAACAGTGTGTAGCCAATCTAACAACAGCACAGTGTTAGTTAAAAGGGAAGTGTGTACAGAATTTAGAACTGCACAGGGGACTGTATGTACTTTGGAGGTTTGATTTACTTATGCAAATCTGCTGTGAATTGAAAGAGGGAACTTCATATTCATTTAAATTGCTTTATTGGCTACTCCTTGTAATGAAATAGTTATCTTTTTAAAGTAGTGAATTTAATAAATATACAAACTATTTAAATGAACTTTTAACCTTAAAAAAGTAGCTTCAAGTGTATGTTTGTTCATCAGTACAGCACAATGCAAAGATCAAAATGTCTAGTTTTGCCCCTGTACTGTTCATGATCATTTGTTTCTTGTAGATCACACTAGGTGGAGCTGTGATCTTTTGGTAGAGGGCCACTGAGTTGTGTGTGTGTGTATGTGTGTGTAAGTTTGTGGGTTTGTGTGAGAATGGAAGAGGGAGAGAGAGTGGACAGAATGGCTGGAATTACTTCTTTTTTTCTTCTCTTTTTTTATATACCTGGTAGGCACGGTGCAATTGCAGAGGCGTACTTCCGTGACCCATTAGGTAATTAGAAATAATAGAGCACACTGTAAAAGACCCAACATTCAGAATTAATCGATTACTTTTGTAGAATTAATGTATGACTGTGATTTGTGATGTGTCCAAAGCAAGAGTCACTGGACTGCATTGGAGATCCCAATGCAAACGTAACCCTACCCCAGTTCAAATAAAGAGAGAAAGAAAACAAATAAACATGCCTGCGAATTTAAAGTATTGGGGAACCAACTATGTTTTAATTAGTTTTACAGCATTCCATCTTCAATCTGACAAGATCTGTAGAACAGACTGCAGTTGTAGATGAGTTGGTTTATGGTGCGATGCTACGCTAAAGTGTTTGAGAGGACTTAATTTGTTCCCTTTAACCTAGTACTGGGTCCAAATACATGCTGTTGATGTTTTCATGATAATGTATTTGATAACATGAGAAAATATGACTGATGACCTCTAGTGTGTTGGAGCGAGTGATTGTGTTGACAGATTAGTCTTATTTGATTGGATGATGTAGATGATGGTGTTGTGTGTAAATCCAGTGAAAACAGGTGCAAATGCATACTAGATACAAAAAACAGCCGGCTTCTGTAAATCTGTATAATCCTGTCATGGAAGCCAATACAATTCACCAAAACCAACATTTAAATGTCTTATATTCTCCTTTGGTTGTTGTTAAAGAATGGCAGAAATAACGTAGAGGCTCATTTCAGATGCATTGCTGTCAATTGTCTCACAATAATTGGCATTGATTTAGCAGTTAGAATCTGATTTAGTCAAGGCCCTTGTCAGTAATGTTCCTTGGGCTTTAGGTGCTGGAGCCTTTTCTTAGACAATTAATCTAGATAACAGGAGGTTGTGGTGATTTTACATCCTAATATTGCACGTGAATATCACAAATCACCATTTCAGGGAGCCTTGTGTTTAAAATAATGATAATAATAAAATAAAATAGTTGTAACCTCCATAAGAGATAGATTGTAGCAGGGAATTTCTGCACTTGTATTACTGCAGTTTTTTTTTACTGATTAGTCTATCTAAAGCCTATATTTCTTTAAAAGGCTGCTCTTAAAAGGTACAGAATGAGTCTAAAATCATGCATGAAGTAAAACTGTGTAGGTCTCAGCATGTTAATCCACTGTTTTGGAAGGACCTCAACACTTCACATCAGAATTAAACGAGCCATGCTCAGCACCTCCCAATTGTAAATGCTCTAGACCGACTTGAAAAATCCATTATGGGAAGGCTGAAGAGAACGAAAATTGTTTGCCCATTTTCTTTAGAGAAAAAAAATCTTGAGTGGAAGCCAATGGCAAACACATCATAATTTGAAAATACTCAAAATATATTTTATGTAGTTAGAGGTAGGTCATTTTAAGGAATTGAACCACAGCCTATTTTTTTTTTTTTTAGAAAGCCACCATAGAGTCTCTGTTGTTGAATTCAGAACATCTAAAACTGACAAAGTGAGGCTGAATGATTTTTTTTCCCAGGCCTTTGAACCCAGAGTTCAAACATTATTGTTTGCGTTGCTTCTGAATAGTAGCCGCCAAATACTGTTGTTATTGCTGATTGAAAAAGCACAAGCGCCCTTTTAAAAGCACTGAAGTACACTAGAAAAAATTATATAAAATACTCCCCTGACAGATCTAGTGAAAATTCTGTCAAACATTTGCTGTTCGCCACATCATGACTTGTAACCCAATGACTTAATGTACAGAAAACAGAAAAGAAGTGACTTTTGTTACTGAGGCAACATTTCCAGGTAGCCTTGACATCTTAAGGGGCTCCATGGATGCTTACAGGCTATTATTCTCAGTTTGTACCAGGCAATGTTCATGAGGTCATTTAAAATAGGTTATTGATTTGTTTTTTCCTGTTTACTATGTGGTGGCCATGATAACTAATTGTCAAACCTCTGAAGGTGTGTGCACACGCAAGTATAGGTATGCAATTACTCTGTTTAATTACAGATCTTTTGAAGATCAGTGACTGGAATGTATGTAGTGAGTAAATGTTTTGAAAGTACACAAAATTAAAGTGATTGCATTGACCTTTTGCACCCTGTTGCACAAACTGTGTCATTTGTTTTGTTTTCGTTATAGATTGGTTTTCACAGGAGGTATTTTATGGTAAATGAATGCTTCTGTCAGACATGTTTTACATAAAGTGTACATGTTTTTGAGTACATGTCGTAGTTAACATTTCTGCATGCTTTTATTTTATTTGTCAAGGAAGAAAACAAATGTCCAGACACAAAATCCATTATTTAGCATAACAGCATACAATGAACCAAATTTTCTCTGACAACAATGTGTTAACAATACAAGTAACAAAATGTCATTGTTTACGCAGAACCATTCACTATTATTATCTTATTTTCTCTGTAAGCCATTACATTTTGTCTGCATGCATTATTTTCAAGAGTTTAAAAGCAGTATGAGGTGAATTTTACAATATGCCTCCTGATAATGACCTAAGATTTCACTAGACCTGTTTTCACAGAGCTTGAGGCCCTTTACTCCTTGAAATACAAAACACACACGCACGCATGCAAACGCACGCACGCACTCACACAAATACACACACACTCAGTCACGCACACAAAAATATGAGACTCCGGCGGGCTCAGCGCAGCTTAACACATTGTGATTTATTGTGCTTTAATTTGGATGCCGTCTATTGTTTGTGGCTTGCGGAGGGATGCCTGCTGACAGTAATTTCTGTGGTTTGTGTGGATTCTGCTCGAGCTAATAGCACTCTCTTTTATTCTGTGTTTGGCCCCAGCACGACAGAAGGATGCAGGAAATAAACAGCAGTTCCCATTTACCTTGCCAATTTCACTTGACAACGCGCTGCGTATTGAAATAAACTGGGCAGCCTTCTAATGCTACGGAAAGTATGGAGCAGGCAGTGGCAGAGATAGATTGTAGCAGGCAATTATGGTGGTCCAGCCTCTGATTAGAGAGCTGCCTGCTAGCCACTCAGCCTCACATCTGCCTCTTATCATGATGAGGCCTGTATTGGTCCGGACAATGTTTGATTGCTTTCAGACACATTTACTAAATCCAATGCACATAATGTTTCCTGCCTTCATGCGCTGCTGTGCTCACAAACTGCTTTGACTGTTTAACTTTCACCCGGTCACTTTGCATAGCACCTTTTTGTTTTCCTGATCGCATTCATTATTTTATAAAATTTCTTACAAATATTTTTTTGACTCAATACCATCCTACTATCCCATAGATTTCTAAGCGACGCCCCTAGGGAGCTACGTCACAGGCTTGCTCACACGCCATCGAGTCAGATTTTCTGTTCTTCAGTGCACGATTTTTCTAAGCCCGTTTCTAGCAACTCACTTCGAAGTGAGGATTATTTTTCTCCCTTTTGAGTGGCAAGCACGCAAGGACAACATTTACACAGTGTAAATTTCAGAGCAATTTCAATGTGATTTTCCGAACATTACAAGCGACCGACAAGGACAACAGCACTTCGTTGAGGCTCGCAATTTCTCGCCACTTTCCCCATGTGTGCTGGTGCTGTTTTGGATTTTGGCTTTGCGTCTCAAAAGATAGGAGTGAATGGACAACGGAATCCTCCTCATGTTTGTTGCCCTCCCCTTGAGCGAATGCTCTCAATCGGACATGCTCTGAGGCCTAGCTCGGAGGCCATTTTCTGATGAATAATGCGTGCAAGAGCAACATGTGTCATGAGCTGTAGCCATTAAGAAATGCTGTATGAGAGAATTCGTCATTGGATGGTAGGTTATCAAAATGGGCCCCTTTGTCCCTATAATTTTTTTTCTGTGTCATTCTGGGAGAATCCACATGAAAAAGGCAATGGAGGAGTGGCCTCAGCCTCAGCCTTTCTCTCTCTTACCTCTCCCTGTTCTAAGCGTTGTTCGCAGCAGAAGGGATCCTGCATGAACCGATGAGCCCAGCTGCATAACAAGGGGCCTGGAATTGTAGAATATTCCCCAACTGAGTGACGGCAAACCAACGTGTGGAGTGCTTCATCAGTTTCATTATTCTCTCAGGATTCTATCAAGAGATGCAAAGTATTAGTATAGTCAAGTTCACCATTCTGGGGCAGCTGTGGCTCAGGTGGTAGAGCGGGTTGCCACTAATCGCAGGGTTGGCGGTTCGATTCCTGGCCCACATGACTCCACATGCCAAAATGTCATTGGGCAAGACACTGAACCCCAAGTTGCTCCCAGTGTTAGGCATGGCAGCTCTGCCGTCATTGGTTTGTGAGTGTGTTTATGTGAATGGATGAATGAGTAACAGTGTGGTTAATAAAGTGCTATATAAGTGCAGACCATTTACCATTCTTCACACCTCGAACGCTTGACATTGTGTCTGTCTCCCCCCGTGAATAACTTTGTGAATTAATGTTAAGCATTCTCAACTAAATTCTCTATCCAGTGTTCAAAAGAACTTTGTCTCAAGTACTACACATTGTTTCCTCATTGTATATGCTGGGACCGGTTTAGCTTGCAAACCGCTTTTCAGTACACCAATTTAGCTCAGTTTCCTGTAATTTGCACTGGCGAATGATCGTTGCATATTTTCAGCTTGAGTTTGGCCTTTGCCTCCATGTTCAAGGACTCGGATCATGCATAATATAACTCAATGTAAAATAAAAAATAGGTCTACACACAAGCATTATGTGTTTACTGTGTAACAAAGGATGAGCCCCCAATTAGTGAATGAAATTGGACCTTATAAACTTATCCATTTCTCTCCTGTTTGTGCTTCGGTCAATATCGGGATGAGTTTGCCATGGTACACCCCTCAAAAGCCTGACAACCAGAATCCATCCCGATCGCATCCTGAATTCAGCCATGACCAAGGGTCTTGAGACATGTATAACAGAATTCGATGTTCAACAAGTAAAGTGTATGTTTACAAAGCACACAAGCATCACACACATAACAGGAATGCTGGGGCCTGACCAGTTTGTTCCCAAAACCCCCTATGTTCACAACTCTTCCCTGCTCAAAGTGCCTGGGAAGAGGTTTTATCAATGAATTTCCCTGCTGTAAGCACACTTCAGGGCGACTTTTATACATGCCTAGATATAATAAAGGCAATTCTCTCTACATTCTTCCCCATTCAACTTGCCAGGGAAGATGTTTAATTCTATGACCGTCCCTGCTTTAGACACTTCAGGGCATTTTTTTTATACATGCCTGGATATAATACATACAAAACATAATTTACTTTCATTCAATCAGCAGCAATAGGGAAGGCACAAGGTTTTCCTTCTACTGTGCCACTAATTGTAGAACAGTTGCCAAAAGTAAGCCCAGAGCACCATCTAGTGGTTACATGTTGCACTACAGGAGAGAGCCATGCATTATTTCCTCTGTCTGCCCATCTGGCGGCTTGGCAGCTGTTGTAAAATATTTTGAAATTGTTAATTTGAACAATAGAGCATGGCTATATCATGGCGGCTTGCATCCCATTCTGGATTTGAGATGTTTTTAATTTTATTCCATTGAAATTAAATGTATTATTTTTTTCTTCCCAATTTGTAATGCCGAGTTCCCATTGCGCTCTAAGTCCTTGTGGTGGCGTAGTGACTCACCTCAGTTGCCTCTGCGTCTGAGACCATCAATCCGCACATCTTATCATGTGGCTTGTTGAGCAAGTTAACGCAGAAACATAGTGCGTGTGGAGGCTTCATGCTATTTTCCACGGCATCCAACTCACCACGCCAATTTGGTTTCTTAGGAGACCTGACTGGAGTCACTCAGCTCTGGATTCGAACTTGTGACTCCAGGGGTGGTAGTCAGTGTCTTTACTCGCTGAGGTACCCAGGCCCCCTGATATATCAATTCGGAATGTTGACACAGAAACAAATAATGTAACATGTACAGCCGGGGGACAAATCTTTTGGTTTGTGACAAAAGATTTGAAGGATGCTTATTTCCATATTAAGATTGCGCTTTCTCAGACTCGCTTTTGGGGGCAAAGTGAACCCATTTTGTGTCCTTCCATTCTGACTTACTTTGGCACCATGCACTTTCACTAAATGCATGGATGCAGCTCTGACACCCTTGAGGCTTCAAGGCATCCACATTTTCAATTATCTCGATGATTGGTTGGTGTTAGCTCACTCAGTGTCTGGCTGTCCAACACTGAGTTGTCATTCTCAGACATTTGAGCAATCTAGGGCTGCAAGTGAACCTAAACAAGAGCATCCTGTTGCCAAGGCAACAGACTATGTTTCTAGGTATGGAGCTAGATGGTGGGTGATTCAGGCACACCTGTATCCAGCTCATGTTCTGTCATAACGTAAGTATCTACAGATGTTCTGAGTGGGACGTGTTCTCCATGCGAGGACATTTCACAGGCTTTTGGGACTCAATGTCTCAGCGTCTGCTATCATTCCCTTGGGCTTGTTGCGCGCAAGGCCATTTTCAGTGTTGGATGAACTCCACAAAGGGACTTCAACCACTGAGGCATATGCTTCGTCCTTTTTGAGTGACGTGTAGGTGCAATCATGTCTGGAGATATTTATGGTGCTGCTCGTGCCATGCTGAGACTGGTGTTCTGTGTGCACTGAACATTGTACTGTCTATGAGCTGTACATGTACAAGACCTGTTGAATTAAGAGGAGAATTTCCTGTCCAGACAGGGTCTGATACCCGGGGAATGGACATCACATCTGCAGATTGTGGAACAAATCTGAGAAGGTTCAGCAGAGCAGAAGTGGACCTGTTTGCTTTCAGCGAGATGTCGCACTGTCCCCTCTGGTTTTCTCTCTTGCCCCTGGCACCGCTGGGAACGGATGCACATTTATGGGAGTTATGGGTATGGCTCCTCAACAGGGTGCTCTTTTGAATGATGGTTTATCACCTGTTGTGGTTGATACCAGTTTAAATGCTAGAGCTCCATCAAATATGTTGGTAGACATTCTCTTGTCTCTCGCTTTATACATGGAGTATGCAGGCTTATAAACTTTCATCCCATCCGCATCCCTTTATGGTATTTATCTGTTGTATTAGAGGCGCTCAGGTGCCCCATTTGAGCCCTTGACAACAGTTATTGGTAAGTTTTTGACTCTTAAAATGGCCCTGCTTGCCCTGTCGATCAATCCCTTGTGTATGGATTTTGCGCCAGGGTTCAAAGGTTGTGTTAAGACCTTGTTTTGACTATTTGCCCAAGGTTATTTCTACATCCGTTTGGTTGTGGCCCATTAATTTACAGTCTTTCTCTCCTCACCCATTTGAGTCAGAGGAGCATGAAAGGTTGCATATGCTTTGCCCAGTTCAGGCGCTGCGAGTTTATGTATTCTGTACTAGCCAATGGCATAAGTCAGAGCAGTTGTTTGTGTACTTTGGTGGCCACAACAGAGGTGATTCGGTGTCCAAGCAAAGACTGTCTCATTGACTTATTGATGCAATTTAGAGTGCTTATGAATCTTGCAGTTTACCTTCGCATTCAGGTATTCAATCCCATTCTATGTGGAGCATGGCATCCTCATGGGCTTTGGCTAGAGGTGCATCCTTGGAGGATGAATGAATGTATATCATTCCCACAGCATTCATACACAGTGTAGAGATCCTTCAAAAGTGAACATCTTTGTTACGTTCATATCCTTGGTTCCCTGAGTGGGAATGAGATGCTGCATTGCTGGCCATACTCTCTAGTAACTGCATAAACTTGTGCCTCTTTCAGAAAATATGACTCGATTGTGCAAAAGCAAGCACCTTTATGGAGCCCATGATGTAGTTGATTGTATAAGGGCTTCAGGCCAGTTGTCTCTGATTATGAGCATAGTTCAATCAAACCTTTCTGTTGCAGGATTATTCATAATCTAAGAGACCAGATTTCGGTCATAACTCAGTTTCAGTCATAACTCAATTCAGCTTTTAGTGCTTGGATTGAGGAGGGTATTCATAAACCAGGTACAGCTTCAGATCGGGTGCAGATCTTGGTTTGTGTAGTACAAAATGGAAATAACACTATTCTCTATGGAGAATATTTTCCTTCTGTTTAGGCAAATAATGTAAGTCATATGGGGCTGGGCATGAACATTCCTCTCTAAATCGTTGGTGATCTAGACAAATAAATGTATTTCCTTTAAATTAACAATACTTATTTTTTTGGCAGCACATATTGAACCTGTGAATCTTTCAAATATTCCTGATTCTTGGTATGTGTTTGTGCAGCTTCTACAGTAATTTTTATGAGACTAGAAAGGGAAGTACTGTAGGGGGTTATCATGGTTGCGCCTATTGAATAAAAGTTCAAGATCCTCTACTGGATCCTGAGCCGTCACTCAGTTAGATATATGCTGAGAAATAACACCCTGCCCTTGGCCAGACACTGTCTATTTGCTGTAAGTTCTCTCTCATCTACAGGATCTGTGCATATGTGTGTGTATGTGTGTGTGTGTGTGTGTGTGTCTTCACGGCTGATGCAAACCTCATTTAAACATGACCTCTTCAAATGGGTGTAATACAGTGTGCTTTCGTGTTATGGCAGTGATGGTTGTAATGAAACCATCACTTTCTCTTAGCCTAAGGGGAACTAGCCTCTAACTGCTTAAGTGTCCTGTTACTGCATACAAGCAGCTTTGGTTGAAAATGGTGCTAGGTTTGCAATTAAGGGAAAATGGCTTTTAAATTTTCTTTCTCCCTTCATCTCATCTTTGATTTACATTTAGAGGTCTTCTCTTGGACATTACTTTACACTTAAGGGAATGGTTTATCCCAAAATAAAAAGCTATTTACTAACACTCATATAGGTTTCAGCGAGGAACTTACAATGAAAATTAATGGGACCAATTTTTTAAAGTCTTTAAAAATAGAAATGTGTAGCTTATAATGGTATAAAAGAACATCGTTTATAATTAAGCTGTAAAGTTGTTTAAATTGTCATTTGTACAGTCGTTTTATGGCTTTAGATTTTACGGTGAGTAAATAATGAGAGATTTTTCATTTTTTTGGTGAATAATTACAAACCTTGGCTGTAAGGTTGAGCTGAAATATTTGAGGAACACCATTATGAGAAACTGCTGTATCTATAAAGCCCACCATCATCTTGCCTGAGAAATGGTTTTCAATGGACGAACACCCATATACAAACATTGCTCAAAGCCTACTGTCCATTCCTGCTGTAAAAGCTCTATGATCAGGCTGAATAAAATGCAGCCATGCCTTAGAGTGCTGGTCCATTAACTCCAATACCCATCTGCACCCCACAGAAACAGTTTGGTTTGATATAAAATAAGAAAATAAGAAATAAAACAGACACAACACAGAACATATTCACATTCACAAACGTCCCCAATGGGTTGTATCTTGGACCAAAAACGTTGATTCTTTACACACAGCCATAATATGCTTTCTCCTTATTTACACACATGAACACTTGATCCTGCATGTTCTAAGATGATACAGCCAAACTCTGCATTGGATATGGATAAAAGTGTGGCTGCAATGATGAGGGCCAAAAGGTTTAATTTTCTTATCACATTTTACATGTATTTTATTATTTAATAAATGCCTTTTAAAGTGGCACCACTGACTCCAGCCCCCCAGCCTTAGCCCCTCAATGGCAGCAAAGTCACCATTAATAAACAGACCATGCAATCCCAGCATATCAGAAGCACGGGTGGAGAAAGCTGCACACACTCATCCCAGCTGTGTTCACTGCCACCCAAATTAATCCCAAGCATTTTTTTCTGCACCACTTGTGCTACTGATAAAAAAGCCCCAGCATTCAAATAGCTGGGTCCCTGATGGTATTAAGTTCTTACTGTATTGGGCTGTAGACAGAACTGCAGTGTGTGGGCAAAAATGTTTTGCTCAGAGTGGCAGGCCTTCCTCAACCTGGATCCATTGGCGGATGCTAATATGTGTAGTAAATCAACCTTGACTGATCATTTAACCACTAAATGATTGCAGTATCGTAGCCTCTTTTTTTGCTGATAATAATCATACTGTACACAGATGATCTCGCCCTGATTTCATAAAATAGTCTTGATGGCACATTATAATAGCACATTATAATCTTTCAGATCACCAACCCATGTCTTGTCAATATAGTAAACAAACTGACAAATCATGCAGTGCCATCTACAGATACAAGCAATTATAAATGAGTGGAGGGCCCCATTCCATCTAACATCTACTCACCTATGTGAAGAGTTGCTCCATTCTTTGCACCTTCATAAGTCCTTAAAAAATTTGGATTTCATCAATATTTTGTCTAAATTTGAAAATCTTTCTTCACCATTGCATTAGCCACAAGTGGGCTTGATGTCACACTGATGTGATACTGAAAGGTGATTGGCTTGGGAGGTAACCTCTGATGATGACTGGTTATTAAAGCAGTAGGAAAGTAGAAAGAAAATTTAATTTTTGGCTGCATATTGGAAAGAAGCAAATTATGTTGCGTTATTTGAATTTCCCTTTTTATTGGCCAGTTTACTAATAAGAGCAACCTTTATGCTGTCAGCCTCCTCTGGTTTTCATATCAATTAAAAAAATTCCATAATGCATATATTTTCATGATATGCAGCTGTATTACACACATTAACTGGTATATTGATTAGAACAACTGTTAATCTTCTGCATTAGTTGTTACATTTATTGTAAACATTTTTGCTGCCTGATTGCATGAAAATAATGTGACTGGCATAATTTTTACAAATCAATGTTATGTCATTCCTTACATGTTTCTTGGCAGTTCCAATGTGAAATGTCCACTAAGTGGCATTAAAAGCGAGTTAAATCTTCTTCTAAACAAATTCGTTTTTTAAGTTTAATGCTTTATTGTATTTTAAATCAACAAAAACTACCTCACTACACTAAACCTAAACCTTCTTCAAACGAGAAATAACACTAATCAAATGTAACCTGAGTAAACACAAAATCCAGTTTTTATATTCATTATTGTGCAAAAGTCTTAGGCACATAGTATGTTTCACAAAAACATTAATCTTAAGATGGTTATTTATATCTTCATTTTATTGTGTCAATGGGAAATATTCATTTTAGACAAACATTCCTTTTGCAAATAGATTAGAATAAAATTGAAGAACAGGAAGCCCTGCAACAGATGTTATGGCCCCCACAGTACCCACCATTCAACATCGTGTCAGTCCGGGATTACAATAAGAGACAGAAGCAATTGAGACTGAAGAACTATGTTGAATTCTCCAAGAAGCTTGGGAAATCCTACCCTAACAACCAAGAAAAACTGTGTCCAGGTGTACCTAGGAGAATTGGGGCTTTTTTGAAGGTAAAGGTGGCCACAACAAATATTGATTTATCCCTTTTGTTTTTACTGGACTTTGTATGGCATTAACCCAATTTTGACGTGCCTTGACATTTGTGCTATTTTCAGTTGCTTAAAAACATATTAATGGCTAAAGTCTGATAACACTGTATTCAGCACAAACAGGGCTACAATAATATGTGAGCAAAATGTTGGCACTTTTCGTACCACTGTCTCCTTAAGATGATTCGCTTATGTTTTTCCTCTTTTGTAAGTCGCTTTGGATAAAAGCGTCTGCCAAATGAATAAATGTAAATGTAATGTAAACATGTGTGTACATGTTTGTATTTTTGAGAAAATAACGTTTATGCATGGGTTTTTGAAAAAACTAAAATTTAAGTCACTGAAATAAGGTCATATAACACATACTAAACATTTGTCCACAAGACTTTTGAACTGGATCTTGTAGCCTAGAGTTTTTGCTACAAAATGATGTGAAAAACATCCTGATCACTCATTCACACAAAACAATATAGTAATTTAACTTTTGTAAGACAATTTTAGTGTTGAAAGGTAGCATAATATTTAGGTGATTCAGACCTGAGAGACAATGACCCCATGATTTATTTTATTTGATCCAAAATACAGAAACAATATTGATATTCTGAACTATTTTTACAATTTAAAATAACAGTTTTCTATTTAAATATATTGTAAAATGCAATTTGTGATCAAAGCTGAATTTTCAGCATCATTACTGCAGTCCTCAGTGTCAAATGATCCTTCAGAAATTATTATAATATGGTGATTTTTTTAATATGGGCATATTTAAAATTCATTTTACTAATTTAACCTAAACACATATTTGCAAGCACAAGCTTTGTTGATGATAATGAGGCATTATAAACACTAGATAAAATATAATCTAAACATTCATATTATTTTTATATCATATTACATATCATATTTATATTATACAGCATACAATTTAAATACCTGCTTTAGCTGAAACAGCATTTAAATGTAACTAAAACTTATTAGGACATATTTCTAATTTCAATACTCTGAATCCTGGCTGGCAAGTCTGGAAACACTCCCACTAGTAAAATATGTTTAAGTGTATATAAAATAACATGTCAACTAATGAAAGCTAAATGACTTACTCCTCTGAAATTGTATCCTCGGCTGGATCAAGTCTCTCTTCAAAATGCAAATGTTCATCAGAGTCCCTCTCTTCTTCTGAGGAAAATGTTAACTCTTCCTTACAATCCTTGAGCTTTTTCGCCTGTGTATCGTTGCAGACGTGCAGAAAAGTGAATGAACTATATGTTTTCACGGCACAGTCGGGGGGCGTGTACATTTGCATTGACCATCTCAGCACATTAGTGTATGAATGGCACGCTCTACTGGTGGGCGGGATCACATTACAGATAATTAGATGAACCGGTAAAAACTGTACATCGCTTTGTTTCATTACATTTTACATTTACATTTATTCATTTGGCAGACGCTTTTATCCAAAGCGACTTACAAAAAAGGAAAAACATACGCGAATCATCTTAAGGAGATAGTGGAACGAAAAGTGCCATACTACAAAGTTTCACTATCATCAGAATAGTATACAAAACCGATTTAAGTGCAACAAGAATTGTTAATTTATTTATTTATTTTTTTTTTTTTTAGTGACTGGTTAAATACTCTTGGAAAAGATTTGTTTTTAGCCATTTTTTGAAGATAGAGAGTGAGTCAGCTTCACGGATTGAGCTGGGGAGGTCATTCCACCAACGTGGTATGATAAAACTGAAAGTCCGGAAAAGTGTTTTGGTGACTCTTTGTTTTGGTACGACAAGGCGACGTTCCTTAGCCGGCTTCTGGTGGGAATGTAGCTCTGCATAAATGTTTTTAGGTATGCTGGAGCAGACCCAGTGATTGTTCTGTATGCCAGCATCAGGGCCTTGAATTTAATACGTGCATGAACCCGGCAGCCAGTGGAGAGAGACAAAGAGTGGTGTAACATGTGCTCTCTTTGGTTCATTAAAGACCAGACGTGCTGCTGCATTCTGGATCATTTGCAGAGGTCTAATAGCATATGCAGGAAGGCCTGCAAAGAGAGCATTACAGTAGTCCAGTCTAGATATGACAAGTGACTGAACAAGTGGACTGTTTCAATGTTGTCTGAGCGCAGTTCCTGCAACACATCGGGATCAGGGCTACCCTCGGTGCCCTCCACGTAGACGTCAGCTCATCATGCACTTCCGGGAAAAATGGGACCGGGAGTGTGCGCGGCTTTGAGTGGCGCGGTATCATCCAGCCGTGATGGCTGTGGGGAGGACGGAGGGTTCCAGTCCAGCCCCACGCTAGCGGCGGCCCAGGCAAGCATATCGGACATCTGCGCGTCAGCCTCAGCCTGGACGGACGGGAGTCAACAAGCGTACAGGGGGGCGGGTGGTCCGAGGGGGCGTACCCGGCGGAGCTGCACCCGGCGGAGCTGCACCCGCTGCCATCCCCAGATTGCCTCCAGCGCCAGCTGCATCATCCTCAATCCCGTTTGGAAGAAGGAGTGACACGGGGGGCGGCTGGAGTGTCGTGCTTTCTGTAGAAAGCAAGCCGCGACCACAACGTTGCCATGGTCATGCCCTTGCAGTGAGAGCATGAACCATCCACAAACACTGCCTCGGTGTGATCGCTGTCCAGACACACGAGACAACGCCTGTGGCCATCTGAAGCGGAGAGCACTCTACCGCATCCAGGAACTACACAGGGGCGGAATGGCATCTTTAAAAAGATGCGTCCAGAAAAGTACATTCAACGCCGCTGTGTAAAGCTCTTTCAGAGGAAAATACTCTTTTATAGAGAAAATCACTCTTTTAAATATAACTCTTTTAGCTCTATGCACTGTCGAAGCGCCCAGGGGCAAGCTGCACTGCAGTGCAGAGAAAGAGAAAGCTGCTGAAGTGCGCCGTAGATCCAACAGGAAGCAGAGCATCAGAAAAGCAGAAGCAGGAACTGGTGTGTGACTCGTAGCTGGCTGCATACACAACCATCGGCTCAGAAGAAAAATTCTGAATAATTTGACGTATTTCCCCGCTTTTATACCCGTATGTCCGGGGTGGGGTATGCAAATACTGTCTGCCAACTTCTCATTGGCCTTTTTTCATAGACCAGAGGCATATTCAGCGCTCAAGAGAGACCCCTACTGATGCTTCTTCGACACGACATCGAAGTGAGCGACAGAACTATTTATTGGATTATTTTTGAAACATTTTTCTCAATTGCCTAAAACTTTTGCACAATACTGTATATATTTTTTTATTGAAGCTATAAAGTTATCCAACACTTATATCACCTATGTGAAAAATGTACTGCCCCCATAAAAGCTGCTATTTCCACCTTTAACAGCAACAACTGCAACCAAATGCTTCCGATAACTGGAGATCAGTCTCTCACAACGATGTGGTGGAATTTTGGCCCAATCTTCTTTGCAGAACTGCTTTAGTTCAGCCACATTGGAGGGTATTCGAGCATGAACTGCCCATTTAAGGTCCTCCCAAAGCATTTCAATCAGGTTCAAGTCAGGATTTGACTAGGCCACTCCAAAACTTTAATATTGCTTCTGTTGAGCCATTCAGAGGTGGACTTACTCCTATGCTTTGGGTCATTGTCTTGCTGCATAATCCAATTGCACTTGAGTTTCAACTCATGGACTGATGACTGGAAGTTGTCCATTAGGATTTTCTGGTAGAGAGCAGAATTCACGTTTCCCTCAATTATTGCAAGTCATCCTGGCACTGAAGCAGCAAAGCATCACAACACTATCACACTACCACCACCATGCTTGACTGTAAGTATGATGTTCTTTTTGTAGATTTTGTTTGATGTACACCAGATGTAATGGTCTGTCTTCCAAACAGCTCCACTTTCGACACTTTCTGTCCACAGAACATTCTCCCAAAAGGTTTGAGGTTCATCAATGTATGCTTTGGCAAAATTCATATGAGCCTTAATGCGTTAGCAGTGGTTTTCTCTTGCTACTCTTCCACAGACGGCATTTTTGGCCAGTGTCTTTCTGATAGTGGAGTCATGAACAGTGACCTTTAATGTGACTTCCTGTATGAGTCGTCGCCGTGCTCTTGGAGGAATTTTGGAAGGTCGGATACTTCTGGGAAGGTTCACTGCTGTTCCAAGTTTTCTCCATTTGGAGATACTGGCTCTCACTCTGCTTCTTTGGGGTCCCAGAGCCTTTGAAATAGCTTTGTAACCCTTCCCAGACTGATGTATTTCAATCATCTTTTTCCTCATCATTTCTGGAATTTCTTTCGACCTTGACATAGTGTGCTACAGTGTGAGAACTTTTAGCCAACTTCATGCTGCTGAAAAAGCTCTGTTTAGGTGTTGTTTTGATTGAACAGGGCTGGCAGTAATCAGATGAGTGCAAAAACTTTTTCACAGCACTGTACTGTATATACAGACTTGTTACTTTGCCATCACAAGGTGAGCGTGTTGGCGAGGCATTTATGAGAGTCTTTTGTGCCCTTGGCTGAGAGCAGATTGGTCAAGGCAAGGTGCCTCCTTGTATTGAATATCACAGTTGCTTTAGATATAATGTTTGGCACTTTGGATAGGAAGCTGCTATGTGCAGTGCTCAGACAGAATAAGAATAAAACCCACTTGAGTTTCAAACCTATGGTCCTATTATAGCCACTGTGCTGAAGGTAATAGTCGAATGATGCCTGTTTTGTCATTTTAAAGATGTGAAAGTCACCAATGAATGCCAGGACCATGGAAATAAATTTCTCTCATGTGGTTTTAGATTTTTTTGTTCAACAGAATGGGGCTTCTAAACACACAACCTTAGACAAAAAATATTTTTTCTTGAGCTAATTTGTAACAACTCGGCAAGGTTTTTCCTTGATCCCATAAGATGCTTTGGATTATTTAAGCAGTGCTGTTTTTTTCCAAGCAACTTTTAATATACCCGCACTGGACTTTCTTTTACATATACTTCTGACATTCACCTCATAGGCTTTAAAGATTCAGCGATTCTAATTAAATTGGCTAAATTAAACTAACAAAGAAATGTAACCTTTC
The DNA here is from genome assembly GCA_032164185.1 of Moxostoma hubbsi. Lineage (NCBI taxonomy): Eukaryota > Metazoa > Chordata > Actinopteri > Cypriniformes > Catostomidae > Moxostoma > Moxostoma hubbsi. Next base: position 24,897,377 of record JAVLUX010000030.1, on the reverse strand, counting down.
TGTTGTGCAGACCATGAATCATAATTGCTATGGAGGTTATAGGATATAATAATCAACACCTCAAGGATTCTCATGTAGGCAATGAACCACATCACCAAACATCACTCCATGCCCCATTCCATAATAAATCCTTTAAGGAAGCTTTTCCGAAAACCTGGCAATGCCTGCAATTGCTCATCTATTGTGTAACTGTCGACTCTGCACAATGTCTTAGTCCTTGAGGCTTTGACTGTATACTCAGAAGCTCTGCATCACAGGTGGTAAGCGTCTGTCTGAAGCATGTACCATCTTGGAGAAACCTGAAAGCTCTCGCAAGCAAGGCTACAGTGAGCGATGGCCTTGAAGTGAATTTAAAGAGGGCGAGATGGAAACTTTGGCCAGGCCTGGAAATGTATGGGTTTGAGGCAGCACTGATAGCCCACTTGAGGGAAAATAGGGCAGCTCTTTTAAAGGATAATAGTAATAGCTCATTGATTGGGACTGGAATGCTCTCTTGTGATTATTCAGATTGGAGCAACACATTCTGAAGCTGGGTTTTGGTAATTTCACCAGCCCATAATCATATAGCCCGTGTCTGACCTTATGCCGTTTCTATCTTAACTGGTTACTGAGGCTAAATGCTCAAAAATCAAGGGTACACATTTTATTATTATTATTTTTATTATAGCAATGTTTTTTTTTTTTTTGTGTCAATCCCTGGAATGAAAATTATTTTGTTTTTCAAAGAGAAAATTAATAGGACTAAATATTAATATTACATAAATGTAATGATTACATAACGATATAAATGATTAATTGCCTGTTTTTGGTGTTTCATAAATATGACGGTTAATTACCATACTAACTGTCTCACTGCTGCACTGCGTGAATAAACACCATTTGCGTTACATGGCCGTTAATTGAAACTGGAGTCCTGTGCGTTCAAAAAATTAATAAGTTTATACCATGTTTATTTTTCACGGGAGTTTGGCGAATGTCTCTGTAGACGGCGTGCACATCAGAACGCTTGAGAAGTGATTCATCTTCACAACTGAATGACGCAAGTGCTTTTTACTGCGCTCATCATACAGCATGCAGGGAAAGACAAGGCTGAATCCAGTTTCAACTGTTTGTATTCAGTAAAAGGGATTCGGTGTTCGAAACTACACAACACTATCATTGGCGAGTGAAATGTTAATTTCATTATTGAAAGTGCAGCATCATTTTATTATGCCTCCCTTGTTGCCAGTGGCTAATAACAGACATTTAGTAATTTACTCGCATATGCGAGTGATTTATTTGCAATGTAGAGGGCTGAGTTAATGTTACTTACCTCGAAGATTTGTTGTCATCCTCAACCAAATAATGGCCGAGGTAAAAATTTCACCACCAGCAGATTTCACTGAGGGAATGGTAGAAAAACACCCTCTCTGCTATATATATCTAGCCAAAAGCTTCCCTGCATTGTCCCCCCGACTCAAAATATGACTGTCTTGCCCTGAATAGCTAAAACTCCACCTTCTTAGACAAAATAGTGTTATATCTGTTCTTCAATCGTGCCAGTTCCCTGAGGCCATCAGACAACATTTGGCGCTTCAGCTCTGCCTAGGCACTTTCAATATTCCCTTCTAACTACATGAGTTCTCGTGCTTTGGATTTTTTTGATGAATGTGGTATACTGTATGATCCGAACCCTAAGAACCACCTTAAGTGCCTCCCAAGCCACGTCCACAGAGGATACTGAGGACCAGTTGGTCTCCATATAGACATTGATTACAGCCTTTAGCAATTGTTGGAATTAAGGATTTCGCGAAAGGGATACATTAATGTGCCAACTATATGATTTCCTTTTCTTCGTATGAGGCAACACCTCTAAACTCACCAGTGGGGTGATCTGAGACTAAAATGTTTCCAATTGAACAATCAACAACATATGAAATGAGGGACTTCTGTATGTAAAAAAATATTCTGGATTAAATCTTATGGACTGATGAAAAAAATGTATAGTCCCTGCCAGATGGGTTCCAAAGTCTCCAAATATCTGTAAGACCAAGATTTTTACACTTCCTGTGAAGCATCACTGTTTCTCTAGGGGGCTTACACACTTTTGCTTCTCTATGATCAAGGACTGAGTCCATCATACGATTAAAGTCTCCTTCCAATATTATAACTTGAGGAGTGCCAGCAGCTTGCAACATCCCTTCAAGATCTATAAAATAGCCCTGATCATCAGCGTTAGGTGCATACATATTAGCCAAAATCAACCTTAGCCCCTAAAGGTTCTGCTAAAACAATGACTCTTCCTAATTTATCTTTATTCTGTTTGAGACATTTGAATTGTAGATGCTTATTTATCAATATAATGACTCCTCTGCTCTTGCTTGAGCCAGCACTAAAGAAAACATGTCCACCAAATATTTTCCGAAATTTTTCAACTTCCTGCAGGGAAAGATGCATTTCTTAAAGAAACACTATATCATATTCTTAATGTTATAACCTTCCTTCTTTTTATGGGGTGCCCCAACCCATTCACATTTCACGTGGAGAGAGACAATCCACTCATATTAACATTTGACATTTTGACATAAAAATACAATTATAATGACCATATTCCAACATTAGTGCAACAATCAAACCTCGAACATCCCCCCAAAAAAGAAAAGAAAAATGGTGTCAGTGTAAGTGTCAACCGCCGTCCATCCCTCTAAACTCAAACAGTCCATGTACGCCTACAAGATCCCCTGTGACAACCTTGCCGCTGGATTGCTCAAGTCTGGTATTTCTATACACATTTTGTGAGACAGAATTACACAACAGAATATAATCTACTGTATAAAATAAACTCCAGCCAACAGAAGGCATAAACACAAATTCATCACAGATTCATCCACAAACTGTCCCTAAGGTGTGGTATTCCACAAAACAAACTCCAGCCGCTAGGCGGAACCAGCACAAAAAGAAACATAAAAGGCGCTCAGTTCCTCAACAGTCAAGTAATGGCCCACTCAGCTGCAACATGAGAACCACACATAACTTACTCAGTCATTGACTTTATGAAGGACATTGCTTGCTGTGGGCATGTAAATATTTTGCAGTCATCCTTAGTATCTATTGTCAATTTGGCCAGGAACATCCGTGCAAAAGCGATCTTCCGTTGATGTATGAGATTCTTGCATTCCTTGATTCGATCACGTTTCTCTCTTGTCGAATTTGCAAAGTCTGGGAACAAGAAAATGCTGTGGTTCTTCCAAGAAAGACTTCTTTTACTCATTACCTCGCATAACACATGAACTTTATAGGATCTCAGAAATTTGGCAAGAATATTTCAGGGCCTGTCTCCCTTCACGGATCTCAGAGCCGGAGCTCGCTCGATTTCCAGCTTATGGTATGTTATGTCGATCAGACTCAACTTCTTTCTCCTCAGGAATTACAACAATTCAGACTTTGTTTCAGTGGATACGATTTGCAAGGTCTTCCAATTTTTCCCAGATGCGCTAGTGGATCAGCAGCTAATTCCCAGATAATCAACTCCAGATAATCGATCCATTTCTCAACATCCTCCATTCTTGTATCCATCTCAGTAAATTTAATCTCCATGGCAGTGATCGATTGACGTAGTACAGCAAGATCCTCCAAAACAGCAATGAACAACATCGCCAACATGTTCTACAGTTGAAGCTGAATCTCTTTCAACTCACTGGCCAAATTGAGTCCCGGGCTTTCGACCTGCAGTTTAGGGGCTTCAGGTTGAGCATGTAAGTGTCTTTTAATGTCTCCAGAGCCCGAGGATTTAGAATTCTTTGACATATTGTCTACTTAGAACAGTTAAGAATCAGAGTGTATCGAATCTCATTGGTTTATGACATAAAAAGTATGAAAACTAGCAGTGCACAGAGCATGCCATTCACACGTCCGACCCTCACATGGCACCATATGACTCCAATAAATAGTGATTTTTAAATATTTTATTTAATTTTAAAGTCATGTGTATTCATGTGAGATTAAGAGTCAAGGCATACAGTATAAGTAGCTTAATAAAAACTATTTTTATGGAGATGGGCTGCCTCATGGGGCTCGTCATGTTTAGATCACATTGACCAGCTGAATACTACTTAATTTATCTAGTTATCCCCCCAGTTACCGGATACCTGTGAAATACTTTAATCATGGCTGATTGCAAATAACACATTACTACAATGGCATTGGTAAATGAAAACTATTGCTTTTGTGTGAATTAGGGCTGCATGTTTTCAAGTTTTTCATTAACCGTTAACCAAGGCCCTTAACGGTTAATACTCGGTTAACCATAGTGTGCGCCAGGGATGGAAATTAACTTTTTTGTCCACCGGCCACTGTGGATTTCAAAATCTACCAGCCACTCAATGTTTTTACCAGCCACTTTCTTGTTTTTAACCGACAATGTGTAACTGCATGTGAAAATTAATACTACAAGATCTACAATACTTAAGCCGTTTATTTAATCTCAAGTCTCAATGAAATACTGGCATTTTCTCTTTCTCTCTTATAGCCTACACACACAATCCATGAACTGATATGCATTTCAGTTCGCATACGAGGAAAACACAATGTTACGGACGTGAGCGCTCTGAAAGCGGCACTGAAAGATGCTTTAAAACTTCCACAGAGACATCAAACAGAAAGCACAAAACCTTTCTTTAAAGTGAATTTCATTTTGTATTAATTGTGTCTTAATTTTAATCAATGTTTCATCAACCAATTGCCTGGATTTAATAAATAAGAATTAAATATAGCAGACGATATAATCACAAAGCGGAGACGCCGGCACGTGAACTGGAGCTCGTCTCATAAATGAACCGAAACTCAGTGTATAAGGTAGCCTTGCCTCACAAATAATTCAAAACTAAAGAAAACAGACACAGACTGCTCTCTGCTTATGTAATCCGTAAGAAATGTGCATTTGTCTCTGGTGCGTTACTGCGAAGACCGCGAGTCAGCATCGTCAACTTCATCTTTGCAAATGACACGGACAAAGAAAAGACTTGTTTATTAATAAATAATTAAAATATCTCCTTGCTATATTTTACATGTTCATAATCATTACTTTTGCCGGTTCTTTGTGACAGATTTTAGGAGCTTTATTGGCAGCGCCGCCGCCACCCTTACATGAGCGCGTCACCGCACCCACCAGAATAGCCCTGTTTTTTTGTTAAGGATTTGTTTACTGTGTGTGTGATTCATTTAATGGAAAGCACATTCACTGAGTTGTCTTGCTAATCAGTGTCTCCTCGTTTATTCAAACTAATTTGTCCTTTAACAGACAAACGTCACATGATGCCATTTTTATTTACCCGCCACGGTGGCCGGTAGGTGAAGCGAGTTTACCCGCCACAACACAAAATCACCCGCATTTGGCTGGTGGCGGGTGCTAATTTCCATCCCTGGTGTGCCCGGGTGTTGGCTGTTGAGATGGTACAACAACGAGGTTGTACTTGAAGTATATCTAAGCACTGCATTGCAATACTTGCATTTTGCCCCGTCATTCTCGATTTTAAAGTGCTCCCACGCTGTGCTTTTCTTTGCCCGCTTCATATTAGAAAACTGGTCAAGACTACTTCTTGTGGACATTACAAATGTCTGGGAGCGCTCTGGCAGTCTCTGGTGGTGCAAAAATGTATTACAACTAAATTCAATGCACGCCATTGACACCACTTAACCGAGCAAAATGTTTCACTCGGTTACGCAATTTTTAACGGTTAATCGGTTAATCGGTTAACCATGGACACCCCTAGTGTGAATCGACATACATGCTGCAAGGTGTAAAGTCCAAGATGACTGGCGTATTGGCCAACACAACAAAAACAGCAAATAATTTGCGAGTTCACCTTCAAAGTGTTATTCATTCAATTATTAAGGGTGAAGAGAGACAAATATTACTTAGAGACATTAAAACAACAATACACCACATTCTGTAACACAGTTAACACAGTCTTGTTCACAAATACTGAGTGTGTTTTATAGCATTTTATGCTGATTATACAAGCAGTAATAGATAGTCCTGCCAAGGGGGTCATCAGAATTAAGCAGCATTGGCAGATCTGACTTTGGAAATCTGCATGAGAAAGCCTGCTGTGGATGCAGGGCTTTGACAGAGGAGCCCATCTGAATGACATTTACAAATTACCCTGCCGAAAGTGCTCTGTCCCCTGACCCCTGCTCCTGTGTTCTGCACCCTGTGAGATTTGCAGCATTTTGTCATATAATTATGGTAACTCCCCTGAAAATACAAACTCCCCCTCCCCATACCTCCTCTCCCTCCCTCTTTCCCTCCCTCACACACACTTACACACACACACATAAGAAGCTGTATTGAATTGTAAAGCGTGATGTGGTGCTGTCTGCAAAGCCAGTCCTCTTTACAAGCTGGAGGGATTCAAAACCTCAGCAGGGGCAGAAAATAAGGAGCGTCAGAAAGAGAGCTAGACTATGTGAGTGGGAGTGAATCAAAGAGCAAGGTTGAAACGGCAGGGATGACTATTGAATCAGGCATTTATATGAAACTCTAAAATACAGGATATGTCCCATTTTGCAATGTTTATGCTATATCTGACTTCTAAATTACCTTACAAAAAAGTACTGTGGTGGTACAATGGTACAGTGATGGTGTTAAATTGTAAGACTATTTTAACCAAACCAAATCAAACCAAACCTTGGTAGCACCATGGATTGAATGTGGCGGTACCATGGTGCAGTGATGGTACTAGATAGAAAGACCATGGTACTTTGATAAAGAACAAAACAAAACAACAAAACCTTGGTAACACCATGGATTGGATGTGGCGGTACCATTGTACAGTGATGAAATGTAATAAATTGATCTGCCTCTGAAACAACTTTCCTTTTTCAGCTGACATCACCAATCCCCTCCCCTTAAACTATCTGGCTCCATTGTATTATGTAATGCCCACTTTTCATGATCCAATAAATTCCAATTGGATAAAATAAGGTCTTGCCATACATTCTTTTCTCATTGAATTGCCTGTTTAACTCAGAAATATGTCAGATTTCTGTAAGTAAAATGTCTAAAAAGAAAAATATGTTTTCTGTAAAATAATATGTACATGTGAATCGTGCTCGGAAAGACAGTATATTCATGTATATAAAAAGAAAAAAGAAAATGGTTTCTATTTTGATTTCATGTTGACTCTGTCTAGAAGGCAGTCCCAGTTTCACATTCCATGTTTGAATTTTTGCTAGTCACATAATCTAGGCTGTAATCACATTTACTTTGCTTACTTGTCATTCTTATTTCTTTCTCAAATTCCTGTTTCTCTTTTACTCTTTTTAGTTTATGCATGGGTGTGTGTGTATATACGGTTGTGTGTAATACATTTATTTCGCTGTGTGTCTGCGTCTTTTCTACACGCAAGTATAAATAAATAAGATAATCTAATTGAACGACTTAAAAGCGCCGTGGCTGTTTCATGTAGTCCTTTGGAATGGACATTATTTGAACGGCATTACCCGCCCGAGCATGTCTGCAGTGAAGGTCAGCTGTCTGGCAACAGGAGCATGCAGAAAGTGATAAATAAGTAAAATGAGTCTTTCTCTCTTCTCCTTAGTTCTCTTAATTCTCTTCCTCCCCTTTTATCCCTTTGTTGGTCACTTGTACAAGTAAACATCTACAGCCAAATAAGTAAAAATTGCATAGAATATGTATACATGTCATAGCAATAGAATATACAAATCTTTCAAATAATTTTGGGGGAATGAACAACACATGGAAAAATATTTATATTTAATTCATTTGACAACTGTCAGCTGACAAGATAACTGATGGTTATTGTGGAAATGTTACACATAAATTATATTAGCTGGTTACAAGACTTTTATGTTGCATATACTGTAACTGTTTTACTTTTTTGTTTGATCATGTTGTAGAGGATAATTTAAAGGAATATTTCACTATGAGCCATACAATATGGTATTATGTCAGGAACAGACAAACATGTATATATTATATATATTTCTTAAATCTCAATTGCACATGCAGATATTCCGAAAGTTTTGATCTTCGAAACAAGTCGAACTCTGGTCCGTTCTTCACACAAAACTTTCAGGTGGCTTTAAATGCTAGAACTATAATGCATGAGTTGTACAGACTACATTTATGGTACTTTTATGGTGCTTTTTTGTTCTCTCTGAAGCCTCCTGGTCACTGTATGCTTTTGTTGTTTGGAAAAGAGCAGTGCCAACATTTTTCAAAATATTTTATTTTGTGTTCCACGCAAGAAAGTTTGAAACGTTATACTGTCATAGTGTGTAAATGATGACAGAAGTCTCATTACTGACATAGGGATACTACTGTATGTCTTTAAGACACTCCAGAATGATTTTTACACTGACTTCAAAAATATGTGTACGTAAGTCAAACTTAGGTTTTACTCCACATACTCTGATTCGCCTCTCTACAGCTGACCTGTTTGGCCACTGTCAGCATGTGGCATGTTAGTGTTAGCTTTCTGTTGGTAGATTGGTTTGGTTTTTCCATCTGCTTATGGAGGGCCAAGGAATGTGATGAGAATACATAGGTCTGCGGCTCAATGCCTTTAATATGCAGGGCAAGTCATTGGGGTTTATGTGTGCAATGCATCACTGTACCAATGTGGCCCTTTAAGTCCATTGAGTGCCACATTGAATGAGGCTCCTGTACTCACACCGTAAACGAGATCTGCCTGAGAGACAGAAGCTTTTTAAGTGGTGAAAGCTGTGATGGAATAATACAACTATCCCTTCTGTATGAAATTCCAGTCAAATTTAAAGTAGATTGGAAGCTGCATGATGCCTGGACTGGTAAGGTGATGATCAACAAAGGTCAACTCAGATGGCACTTTTCATGAATAGGATACAAAATAGGGCTGGCAACAACAAGTAGTCATTGGAAGTACTAAACCTTCAAAAAAAACATGACTCCAAATTTCAGAATGTCATTGTATTTCAAGCTAGCTTTTTTTTTCAACCTTGTTAGGAACACAATTTAGGAAATGCTTACACACAATTTAAAACTCAAATTTTTGTGATTTTATAATCTTCTAGCAATAAACTTTAAATGAACATACAATAAAAAAAGTTTTTTTTAAAGCTACGCCAGAATGGGTATTTTCTAATTCCTATAAATTAACGAAAAATATTTATTTGATAACTTTTCTAACAATAACTCGGTAACAGGGTTGAGTGGTTGAGCTTGACCAATGCAGTAAACACAACAATATTTATAAAAATTGACAAAATGGAATTAGAATATTTTAGTGTCTTCTGGCCATGTTGTAGAAAGGGTCCACTTAGACCTCGTTTACACCTGGCATTAAAATGGGGTGATCTGATCACATGTGGTCAAATTTGGAATAATGTACAGATTTTGCTGTTTCGGAAGAAAATTGGTACTTTAATTCACTGATCACATTCAACTGATCACAAAGTATAGTCAGGACATTACTGATGTAAAAAACAGCACCATCACTATTTGAAAAAAAAATAATATTTTGATCAAATCTAGACCGGCCCCATTTCCATTAGCCATCACTCCAACACCTTATCCTTGAGTAATCATGATAAATTGCTAAATTGGTACTAGAAAATAATTTGCCATTTATATCAAATACAGCTGAAAGCTATTTGGTTCATTAAATGAAGCTTAACATTGTCTTTGTATTTGTTATTGAGTTACCACATTATGTTATAGACTGTCATTTGTTAAGGTCAATATTATTTCACAAATGGCAAAAAAGAAATGGCTTTCTCTAGAAACTCATCAATCAATCATTGTTTTGAGGAATGAAGGCTATATAATGCTTTAAATTGCCCAAAATCTGAAGATTTCATACAAAAATCAAACAGTGTACAGAAGTCTTCAAAGACAAAAGACAACTGGCTCTAACAAGGACAGAAAGAGATGTGGAAGGTCAGATGTACAACTAAACAAGAGGGTAAGTACATCAGTCTCTAGTTTGAGAAATAGATGACTCACATGTCCTCAGCTGATAGCTTCATTGAATTCTACCCGCTCAACACCAGTTTCATAAACAACAGTTAAGAGAAGACTCAGGGGTGCAGGCCTTATGCAAAGAAAAGCCAAGTACTACAAGAAGTGTGGGGTGACTCTCTGGACAAACTGACAGCTATAATGCCAAGGATCTGCAAAGCTGTCATTGCTGCAGTGGTGGATATTTTGATGAGAACTCTTTGTAGTACTCTCAGCAGTGCCACAGACTGATTGCCTCCATGCCACGCCACATTGATGCAGTAATTTGTGCAAAAGGAGCCCCTACCATGTATTTAGTGCATAAATTAACATACTTTTCAGAAGGTCGACATTTCTGTATTATAAATTCTTTATTCTAATATTTTGAGATACTATAATATTTAGATTTCCATGAACTGTAAGCCGTAATCATCAAGATTACAACAAAAAAATGCTTGAAATATTTCATTTTATGTGTAATGAATCTAGAATATATGAAAGTTCCACATTTTGAATTAAATTACAGAAAAAACTTACTCATCCATGATATTCTAATTTTAGGAGATGCACCTGTATTTGACAATTAAAGAGACATGGGACACCAAAGTTAAAGTGCCACATCTGTACTGGTTTTGAGGCTTGTGTTTTATTGGTCTGATGCTCCAGAGTTCTCCTAGCACACATACGGTATATTGGAGTTTTGCGTGAGAAACAGGGCTGGCTTCCACTTCAGCAGTGTCTTGTTTCTTTCAGATTGTCAGCATTTCTAATTTTTCTTTTTCAAGGGCAAGAACATCTAATCGTGTCTAGCCTGCTATGAACACTATATCTCTGATTCACAGCCCAAAACCACAGAATAACATGAACACTCGAGGAGCTTGTGCAAACTTCCTTTTATCTCGTAGTCGTTTAATTTTTTGACGATATTGTTTGAATGCTTTTCATATTTTTCGCATGGATTTATTAATAACTCTTTGATCTATTTCTGTCGTTCTAAAACAGTCATCTTTTTTTTTCAAAAGATGAATTACTTGAAAGCTGCTCTGCCGACGAGCTCCATTATTTGTTTTTACATCAAAAGTTTCATTAGTTTTTCCATTATTCATAGCTGTGTAAAGGACTGGAGAATGATGCCAGGCTCAGTAAAGGAGCAGAAGGCTTTAGGCTTCTTGGCCCTGCTCTGGGGAGAACTAGGAAGGGGAAGGTGTATGGACAGGCTAGTTAAAGCCCAGGAGGGGGAAAGGAAGAAAAATCTACTATGAAAATGAAAATGTAAATGAAGGGGAAGCAGCGAGCGGTTTCTCCAGCTGGCCTAATCTCGCATCCGCGGGGCTCAGATAGCGATCACTAACAGGAGGGTTCGCGCTGGGCTCCTTTGAAATGCAGAATGGCTCTGTGTGTAAAATGGAGCCACCACGATGGTGCCACAAGATGACATGTGGAGCCGCGACCCTCTTGCCTGAATGAGGCCAATTGCGGCAAAGGTAAATCTTGCACATCAGACAATTTCATTTTCAGCACAGAGGGGATGAGCAAGACTGGATCTTTTCAAATGATACTACCCCACTCAGAGGTGTATCATCATTTAAGATATTTTTTTTTTTTGTCAGGTAAACTCCTTCTGCTTAAAAAGAAAGACATTAGTTAGTCTTTTCTCAGAACTGTCTTGCTTCTTCTTTTTACTTGAACACTTCAGTCAACTATGCCACATATTGCATCTTCCACACTTCCAGCCAGAGCTCTTCGAATTTCTGATCATGTTAGAAGCTTGTATGGCTCCATAAGTCTCCTACTCCTCAACTAGTCCTTGAACACTCTCTGTAATCCATTTATCCAGTGTGTGTTGTGGCTTGTGTGATGTATTTTTGCATATATGCCACTTTGTAGCAGATCCCCTCTGAGCGACTCTATTTCATGGCTGCTCTTGCCTTAACATGTGTAGCCTGTGAGCATGGCACTTATTGTATTTCACACTGGCTTACATACATACACACACACATTGGCAACAGTGGTGGAACTTACTGATATTTAGCAGGCACTTCAGTTCATCTGTACTCTTCCACCCTCTCCCTGCTCTGCTCAGACAAACGTAATCGGCTGCCTCAGCATTTCAGAATACATTGATGAAATCTCTAAGCTTTTAGCTGCCACTGGACATTTGTCCATTGTCAAACAATAGTCTGACCTCTTAGACGAGAGGAAGATTATGTTCTTGTGAGGGGCAATTATTAGAAAAATTGTGTATTATTTGTGTAAAGTACAATTCAACATGGTCAGTTATTTTAATTTTTACAAATAACAACTAAAAATTATGCTGCTATATATAAATAACTTTATTTGTTAAGAAATAGATTTTGAAGCGCAACATGCTGAAAAGAGCCTCATTTGTTTGTTGACCACATAAGCTGCTCTTTGGTTAGCTTTGGTTGAATATAGAACATTTGTAGTTCAAGGCAATGGTACAAATACAAAAAACCTTTATTTAAATTTTTGTCTTTCATACATGGAAGCCCCCACAAAAAAATATGATATATCTGTTATTATATATTAACAGTGTTAGTATATATCTATTTTACAACCTAAAACTTCAATATTATAATTCTTTTTTTGATAATAGCTGTTAGGTATACAAGTGAACACACTAAAATCACACTACATTCAGGCAAGGGTCAACAATTACGGTCAAAAACCGAAGAGTTCAATTATGTTCTTAAGAAAATGTATTTTTCATAAATTTCAGGATGGGGAAGGTTATCACATGTGTTTTAAATTAAATAAATATATGTACAGTAGTTTATAAATTACAATATTTTTTTAGCCAAAACAAAGGTTTGATTTATTTGTTTGTTACCTTTCACATTTTTGTTGTTGTTTTGTTATCTAATATGAAGTAAAAAGAGTGAGAACTAGCCCTAATTTTGCTTCTTTATGCATCGAATGCTCCGTACATATAAGATTAAATAGATTATTGAATATTTAATTTGCAGCCCCTGTCCTTGAAAAATGAAAAGAGACAAATAAACTCTGTATAACAACCAATGTTAACAAACTTGATTTTTTTTAGCCATTATTTTTTCATATAACATAACCCATCATACAAAGTCTCTCGTTTCCCATTCCTGTTTGGCTCAATCCCTACCAAAGTGTATTAGCACTTGACACACAAATTGTACAAGTGATTCCAACTGTGTCATAGCATTCTGATGACAAGTTGCAGTCCAGCCTGTGTTAATGATGGTTTTCTCATTGGCCACTCCGCCATCACATTAATAAGAGCTGTGAGGATGGAGGTGGCAGTGGTCGTCCAGGCCAACCCCTCCTCTCCTCCTAGTCGCACGGCATCCGTGATGGAAAGTGACACCGTGATTGTGTGTGGGGCTCCGCCATGCTCAGATGAGGGTGTCACTTCTGCCTAGTCTGATTGCCACTTTCGCGGTGCTACACGGAGGAGTTAAATTGAGGCAGAAAAGGTCAGAAGCCAGTGGTCATCTGCTCTCCTTTCTCCCAAATTACTTGAATGAAAACAGACAGGGCTGGCTTGGCTGCCAACTTGAGATGATCCTGTAGCCTCCAGAGAGGAATGCAAAAGAGTGGAGAGGGTAGGGGTGTTTAGGGGAGAGGGGTAAGCTGAGTTAAAGAGAGAGATAGAATGACAGGCTTAGAGAGAGAGAGAGAGAGAGAGAGAGAGAGAGAGAGTGAGAAAGGTACTAGGGGAAGGAGAAAGATAGACACAGAGAGAGGTGGGTGGATGCACTGCGACAGAGAAAAAAGGGCACATGTGAAGGTCAGGCTGAACTGAGGTGTGAATGGTTGTGACTGGAGAGTGAAGAGAATATGGCATAACCTCTTCTCGAAAAGACTCCTTATGCAGAGAGTGATGGCGATTATTTAGTCTTTTCAGCACCATGGACAGCGACTCACAAAGCCATGCACACATGTTCTGCCATACCCAAATAAGCTCACACACAAATGGAAATTTCATGTCGTTCCAAACATGTATGACTTTCCTTCCTCCGTGGCACACAAGGGGACAAATTCTGAAGAATGTTGACACTGCTCTTTTTTTCCATACAATAAAAGTAAACGGTGACTGAGGTTGTCAGTAAGTAACATTCTTCCTAATGCCATCTTTTGTATTCCACGAGGGAGAAAATCATAGTGGGTTTTAGCCTTTAAGTGATTGTTTACCCCAAAATGAAAATTCTCTGGTACAGTGATTTACTCACCCCAATGTTTCTCCAAAACCTGTATGAATTATTTTCTTCCTTGGGACACAAAGAGTGTAATTTGAAAAATCGACACACTGCTTTTGACCATATAATAAGGGCTCTCAAATAAATGAATAAATACTGTAACAAAACCACACACACATTAAAATTAGTTGATGCAACTTGTGATTAATGTTGAATTAGGATTTGATTTGAGAGTAAATATTATCTTAAAGCAATGGGTTTGGAGCAACATTAGATTGATTGGGGAAACTATTCCTTTGATGCATTCTTTCAGTCTCTTACATCCATTCAGAACTAGATGTGTACATATTACACACTACATTTTAAAAGTAAGAAACTTAAATTTCCATTATGAATAAGTGTTTCTGAGCTCTTATCTTGTTTCTGATATTTTTGCTCCTATAGGCCACAAAGCACCTGCCATCCAGATGCTAACTGTTCTCTGATGCCAACTGCATTTCATCTTCACACAGAATTTTGAGCAGGCATAGAGCAGACTATTCTCAGCTGTGTAAAGTAGCCTTGATTTAGGCAAACAAGACGGTACATAATTTCCTCTTGCAATCCAATAGCCACCGCAACTGTGGCAGTTAACCTGCTAATGCACTGCACTGTCTCCACAGTAAGTCCTAGGTCAGGGGAAAGTCACTGGCTTTGGTAAAAAGACAATTTTATATAGGTCTTGAATGAAATCTGATGAGCAAAATAATTTGATTTGTGTTCCCATGTTTGTTTTCCAGAAAAGGACCTTAATAACCTTTTGCATTTAAGTTTGAAGATGCGAGAAGAAGTGGGAATATTTTATGAAACCGTAATGGTTTTTGGTGCGGACAAACACAGTACACAATCAGTTCCCTCAAACCTTCGGTGATTCAGTTTTGGTTGCTGAGTTGTGATCAAGATAGCAGACAGACCAGCCTGCCTCTGCAGTCTCTGTAGACCAGACTAAATCTCCTGGAATCTCTCTTAGAAATAAAACGCAGCACACAGTGAATTTGCTCCAAATCTCGAAGGACAAAGTGAGACTTGTCTCTGGATCTTTAAATCAAAACATTAAATTGCACAACATATCTAAGTTGAGCATGACACACACAAAGAAAAGTTGCTATGCACCTTGAAATAGACAAAATACAGTAATACGGATAAAAATAAACATTATCAAAAATTTAATAACCGTAGTATATTTTATACAGTAAGGTATGTATAAAATGTCATTCTGACCCTGGATTCTTTACACAGAAAAGATAGTACATACCATTTTAGCTTTTGTGAATGTATGTTCATGTTGTGTGGATGTGTGTACGTATGTGACAGACAGGCCAAATAAATGGGTATGCCTGCATTCATACGTGTGTGTGTGTTCAGTGTGAAAATGCCCATATTTGTACACAAGTGGGTTTGTGTGGTCTCTAAAGCAACGAGATGGAGAATAAATATTTTCCATCTGTGTTCCTCCCCCCCTCCTCCGCAGATTCCAGCGTGTTTTATCGGCTCTGGAGTTCAGCCATGGGCTTTTTTAATTTTCTGCTTTTGTGTTTTTAGCCGAGATTGACAGGCCGCTCGCTCCCCGGAGCATTGTTCTATTAATCTGTTTAATATGCTACAGAAACACTTGAGCGCAGGAACAGGCAGCCTGGTAATGGAATCACAGCAGGTAAGGCAGACTCGCCCATCCGATGGCGGCACAGGGCACCGTCCATATTACGCTGCGGCTCTGTGCAGGCGTGGCACTGTTCCGGGCGTTGAAGGGTGTGTGCCACCCACCCCCTGCAGTGATCCTCTGCAGAGACAGACAGATGGACAGATGGAGCAACTGAGGGGGCCCTTCCCGTAAACTGCCACCTTCTGCGCACTCTCACATTCTGAAAAGACCCCTTTTAAAACTGCATGTCCTGTCGGGGACAAGGCATCCTTTTCTCTTTGATCAGCACTATCTAATGACCTACTTTCAGCTGAGAGAAATATTGTGTGTGGAATGGCATCAACTTCTTTGCAGGGCTGTTGAGTTTATGGCACAGCACTTTGCACAATTGACACTATTGCATTTTAACCAAACTGCAAATTGGATTGGGTTTATGTGTGGAAGTCCATGAGTGCTAGACTGCACAATTTTTTTTCCGAACATTCCAGCACGTTCACAGTTAGATGGCACTTATAGACCATTATACAGTTGACATGAACTAGCTGTTTGTCATGAAGTTTTATACAACAATTTAGAGGTTACAGCAGAAACTAGAACTCAACTTGAATGTCAAGTAGCACAAAAGCAAGCTAGATTAGTCTTAAGCTTAGTTCGGTTAACAGGAATACTTCACTTAAAAATTTAATTACTGTCATAATTTACTCACCTTCATGTCGTTCCAAACCCGTTTGACTTTATTTTTTATGCGGAACTCAAAAGGAGAAATGTAATTAATATTCTGGTCTATCTTTACAGTAAATGGCAGCTGACAGGGACTGACTTTAAAGCTTGAAGTACAAAAAAGTATTCCATGCAACTCGTGTGTCATATTCCAAGACTTGTGAAGGCTTATTATAGGTTTCGGTGATAAACAACCCAAAATTGAAGTTATTTTTTTTTTTGTGAAAATCTTGACATCCATTGCAAATTCAAGAGTTCATTAAACACAATAGCCATCAAGATGCTAAATGCTAAGGAAATGTTTTTTTGGATTATCACAGTCTGGGATATGTCATTGTTTAGCAACAACACTGATTTTGATGCATTATTACTTTTTGTGCAGTGTCAGATAAAAAAATAAAAAAAACCTCACACAAAGGACCTTAGAGGACAAAAATGTCCATGTCAAAAAACTGCCATAAAAATATTATATATTAATATTATATTCCACTTTCACTGACTTGATTAACCAACATCAGTCCTGATCATAACTACCAAATATTTATTTATTTTTCAGAATTGTAACACTTTAAATGCCAGTTGTTTACATAATGCCACTGTTGTTTCACACACACGCACACACACACACACACACACACACACACACACACACACACACACTGGGTTTCAATGGGGACATTTTTGAGAATGGAGACATTTTGAGTGTAGCTATTTTGTGTACACAGTGTATTATCGATGTAATATAGGAGCTGAGGTTGAAATATCAAAAGTCCCCAAAAAAATACATTAACACCAACCAAAATGATCAAAAAAACTAAAATGAAAAAGGAAAAGGTTTCAGGTTTAAATGATTTTAACCTTATGAAGGTGAGTAAATTGACAAAATTTTCATGTTTGGATGAACTGTTTTTTTTAATGCCATTTACCATGTTTCAATCCATTATGTAGAATTCTGCTGATCTTGCCCAAAAGTCAGTGCCGAAAATGCCAAAATGCCAATCTAGGCCTAGTCATTAGTCTGGTCAAGAGCCAGATATTGTAATGATTGTTGTATATTCATGTCACAATCTAACGTAACAATGAAATGCTGACGTTGAAAACTATTACAGGACTCAAAACAACCCTCAAATCATTAACGGGAGGCCCCTGCTATCAGAAAACCTCTCAGTGCTCCTTTCACTGCCAATTAAAGATTAAAACCACTCACACTCTGCGCGGCCCTCCACGATCCCAAGCACTATGATTGATATGGAGCTCATGAAATTAATTTAATACTGCTGTCTTTAACCCAGCCTCCAAATTGTAATCAGGTAATCAGATCTTGGACTCACCTTTAATCCCATCTTTCATCTCCTTAAATGCAGTGGACTTTGTTTTTGAGCCTCGTCTCCGGGGAGTGGCCGGCAGCAACGCGGTGTATTTTGACAGTATTTATCAGTGTGCTTAGTTAATATGCCAGACATTGGGAGCCACTCTCATCTCCCTGAGGCGATACTCAATCTGCAAATATTTTATATGTTTCTTAAAAAAAGAAAAAAAAGAAAAGAAAAGAAATTTCTGTCATTATTTACTCACCATCGTGTCGTTCCAAACCATTGTGCTGTTATTTTTTTCCATGGAATATGACACTTTGTAATGAATTGATATGCAGCATATGTTGACAATTCATAGAGACCAGGTACTGTAAAGCTCCAAATTGGCAAAAATAATACCATTAGAAGTATGTGACTTATAATAGTAATGACACACACTGCAACTGTATGCATTGTAGAAGACGTCTAAAAACAAAAGAAAAACAGTGCAGATGGATGTAATGCATTTGGTGTGAACAGCCCCTGCTAGGGCTTTTAAGATTTTAAAAGTGCAGCCATTTCCAGTCTGGCATGATGCTTTGTGTTCTGTTTCATGTCTCATTTCTGTATTCCAATGATTATGAAGTAATCATTTCTTTTAGACTTTAATAGTGCTGCAGCTTATTTCATCACTAATGTTGTTTAACAATGTTGAATACACTACTGTATAAACTGCATATTACTGATTTGTAATATGCAGCATATGTAATCAACATTCATAATAAAATGTATTTATTATTTCATTCAATCTGGACATACTAGTCTACATATTCCTGTTTTCTCAAATCTACAGTGTTGCAGTATATTGGAGGAAAATGTTTGCTAGCATGAATTGACTTGTGCTTACCTTCTGGGCTCTGCGCTGTCTGCTGTAGAGGGCTGGGCAACACGGTAAATGTCACTGATCGTCAAGCGTTTGTGCAATGGCTGCCCTTGCCAGAGAAAGTGCCGAGGTGGCAGATCCTGCCTTTGATTTAGACACTAAAGGCAGGAGAACAGCAAAAGCACTGAAGCATGAAGGTAAATTCTCATAATTCACTGCTGAAAGGTTAGCCAGTGGCTGCCTCCTTCTTGGTGTGGGTAACTAACAAATGTCACCTGATTGAAATAAATACACCTGCCTATAGGGCTTTGGTGCCTTTACTTTGAAACTGATATTTACTTACAGCTTTTTTTTGTTGGGTGGATTAAATTTAGACTTAAGCCAGAGGGATGCTTACTAAGAGAGTTGAGCCAGAGTCCTGTTATCTTTTTAGCATAGAAGCTAAGGTTTTTATTTATTTATTTTTAATTTATCATTGTACACTCCAATTTTGTGCAGGGGTATAAAAATTACTCAGAAATTATGCTTAAGTGAAAGAATGTATACTGAAAATGCTACTCAATTAAAAGTCCAAGTATCTTAAAACATACTTTAAAGTAAAAAAGTATTCACATTAAATTGTATTTAAGTATTAAAGAAGTAAAAAGTAACTTTAGTAGCTAGAATTAAATCAAGAGAGGATATTGTGTGAGAGAGTCGTCTTTTTATTGTCTCTGCTGACTGTCATATTTCTCCCTCATTGACATTCGAAACCTGGTCAAATAATCATGTTACAATAACCGTATTTATGCAAAGTAATTTTTATGTGGCCTGTTTTACGTAACACGATAATTTCCCGGTGAATAAACACTAGAGGTGCTAAAACAACAATGACTTTTTATCTGTTCATAAACACTCTTTGCCCTGTTCCTCAAACAATGCTATCTTATGACATCTAAACACTTTTACTATAGGGCATGACTCAGCTTAACATTTGCATTTACATGCTTGTTGAAGTGTAATCAAATTGTATGGTAGCTCAACTGATAAGTGTGTTGCATATGCGATACAAAGGATTGGGGTATGATTCCTGAAGAGCATCATTGTTAATCATTGTTAAAAGTCGTTGTTTTAGCACCTCTAGTGTTCATTCACCAGGAAATTATCGTGTTACGTACAACACGTGAGCCGAAAGTGTCAAAGAAGCACCACAAAATGACCTTGGTTGCTTTTTATGACAATATTGGTTAGGTTTAGGTATAAGGATTAAGGTAGAGAGGTCCACTTTTAGCACCTAACAGTGGACATTTCACCTTGGATCTGACCTGAGATGTGTAATGAAATACATATGTTATTTTTGCAAAAATGTGGCCGCAGTCACGCAAGCTTCGTTGCATGGGAGAAAAATTCACAAATTGGGATGTCAGAGCACCCAGCCCCTTGAGACATAGAGAAAGTTAAGAAAAAATTAAGACAATGCTTTAAAGAAAGCTAGTAATGTTGTTGATTTTGTGAATTGTTTTCTGAGGTTTGCTACCAAACCTTGAGATGAGCAAATGGATGAATTCAATAAAATTCATAATGTATTTTAAATAATAAATCATTATTATCATCATTATCATTGCTGGTTTTGTAGATATTATTATAATTAATAGTTGCCCAACAACATCAATAATTCAGCAAATAGGGAGTTGAAATTCATAGATATGATTTAAATATGAAGGCAAGTGTAGAAATAAATGACATGCACACATATATTTACAAAAGCCTTTAGTTTTTATACTGTATTTGCAATGTGAATGATCATTTTTACTTCATAACTGTCCTGTAGAAGTAACAGGCATTTACAATAAAGTTGCAACAGAGTTCATATTTTCAGGGTAAATGGGGGAGTCAAGAGGTAGTGGAAACAGTCAACGTGAGTCTTTTATTACTTTTCAGCGTCATTCACAAAAATGTAAAAAAAATAAAGGTCACTCAGAGGCCAAGTATTCACACACAAACTAGTCAATAATTGTTGTTGCACACACAGGAACGGTCTCTCTCTTTCAGCCTTTTCAGTTCTCCCTCTGCCATCACTATAACGAGATACAGCTGTTAATGATAATGCAGCCCAGGTGACGAGTCTTACCGCTCTCCCTCTCCCGCAGACAGACACACGACCACACCCCAACCCCACATACCCCAACCGCCCGACTCAGGCTGGGTAACATCCGGCTTTCCAACCCCCCCCCCCCCCCCATTTCTGGAGAGAAAGTCAGCCACAGCCATCTGCACCCCCGGTCTGTGGATCACTTCAAATTTAAACGGCTGAAGTACCAGGTACCAACGGGTGATCCGTGCATTGGTATCTTTCTTGTAGTGGAGCCATTGGAGTGGGGTGTTATCTAAGCAGGAGGTGAAGGCCCACCCCAGCAGGTAGTAGTGGAAGGTGAGGACAGCCTACTTGATCGCAAGACACTCCTTCTCGATGGTACTGTACTTTGTCTCCCTCAAGGAAAGTTTGCGACTTGCTGGCCCAATCGCTGTGCGACTCTTCTATTACGCTGATCTTGAGCACTGCCTCCAGTTCTTCCTGAACAACCCTTTTCTTGTGTTCAGTAGTAAGTCAACAAGTCAGTCAGTCATATTTATTTATAAAGCACATTTAAAAACAACAGCTGCTGGCCAAAGTGCTGTACAGAGATTAAACAAATAGCGTAATAATTAAAATTAGGACACAAAACACAATCACAGACAATGCACAAAAATAATACCACTGCACCTACTTGTGACTATATGCAATAATAAATAGATGAGTTTTAAGAAGAGATTTAAAATCATCATATGTTGATGCAGTTTTTATGTAAAGTGGCAAATTATTCCAGAGCTGTGGATCAGCCACTGAGAAGGCTCGAACTCCTTTCAGTTTGAGACGTGTCCTTGGAACAGTCAACCGTAGACTATTGGTTGATCTGAGGTCTCTGGATGTATTATGATGGAATAAAAGAAAATCAGAAATATATGGAGGAGCCAAAGCATGCAAACCCTTATAAACTAACAATAATGCTTTGAACAGAATATGATGTTTGACTGGGAGTCAGTGGAGAGAGAGAGGTGAAATATGTTCCCTCTACTTTGTTCCAGTCAACAGTCTAGCTGCAGCATTTTGGACAAGATGATGATGTGACAGTAGAGACTGTGAAACACCCAAATACAATACATTACAATAATCTAATCTGGATGAAATAAAAGCATGTATTACAGACTCCATATCTTTGGATGATAAGAATTACTTAATTTTAGCTATATTCTTTAGTTGATGGAAACAACTTCTGACCACAGCATTGATCTGTTTATCAAAAGTTAATGCAGAATCAAAATTGACACCTAAGTTTATAACATGCGTATGAAGGTTACCAGATAGAGGCTCTAGTTTACTGGCAACCATCTCTGTGGAAGCAGAGTGGTCAAAAATTAAGACTTCTGCTTTGCTTCATTTAACTGAAGTAAGTTGGTTGACATGTTTAACATCTCTCAAATAATCAAATAAACACTGTAGTCTTGAAACATCCATTGGATGTAAGGGAACGTAACACTTAGTATCATCTGCATAACAGTGGTATGATACATTATAATTCCTAAAAATTGTATATATAGGGAGCATATATAAAGAAAACAATACTGGACCCAGAATTGAGCCCTGTGGGACCCCATATAAAACTGGTGCATGAGACAATGAATAGTTGCCAGTCTCCACAGAAAATGTTTGATCCTTTAAATAGGAAGCAAACCAATTTAAAGCATGACCCTGGATCCCAATAACTCTAAACAATTTAAAAGAATGCCATGAAAAAGAGAGTCAAATACCACACTGAGATTGAGCAAAATTAGAACAGCACAATTACCAGAGTCTACAGAAAGCAATAGGTCATTTAATACTTTGAGCAGCGCAGACTCTGTGCTATGCTTTGGTCTAAAGCCAGACTGATATTTATCAAAAATACCATGTTTTTTTTAAAAATGAAGAAAGCTGGTTAAACACAACCTTCTCCAAAACATTTGATAAAAAAATTTAGAGATAATTTAGAGATGGTCCGATAATTATTCAGGAGTGTTGGTTCAAGATTTGACTTTTTGAGTAGCGGCTACACACTGGCATGTTTAAAATTAGATGGGACTATTCCACTTGTCAAACTACTGTTAATTATTGATAATAAACTGGGATTATAATGTCAAGTGCATCTAGTAAAATGCGAGAATGGACAACGTCCAATGAACAAAAGGTGGGCTTCATTTTTCAGAGAGTTTGTACCAGATAACTGTGAGACACTGGGGTAAATTCAGATAAGTGTAATAAAACTAGTGTTTGCTGTGAGAAATCCAAAGGAGAGGGAAAATACATGATCTCATTCCTTAAATATTTTACTTCAACTTTCATACAGGACACATCCACACATATTTCCCTTCATAAATAATGTTTCTTCCCCCAAAATAGTATTTCTATGGTAACCAGCGGATACCTGTGAATATCCCCAGGCACACAGGCACACTCACCCGTGTATTCGTACCCAATGCCCCGCCTTGCATCAAGTAGGTGTGGATAGAGGTTT
Organism: Moxostoma hubbsi; assembly: GCA_032164185.1. NCBI lineage: Eukaryota > Metazoa > Chordata > Actinopteri > Cypriniformes > Catostomidae > Moxostoma > Moxostoma hubbsi. The sequence goes on along the minus strand of JAVLUX010000030.1, from coordinate 24,874,058 downwards.
GGGTACAACCCGAATCTACCAAAGATTGATATGTATCCCCTTTTAAACTCACCAGTATCTGATATATCCCTGCCTGATCGGGGGCAACCTGCAGAGTGTCAGAGATCCGGATTGACGTCCACACCTCCCTTACTGGACACCAGTCCTGGCATTGCCCAACATCCCCGCTGCTCACACAGACCTGCCCAGGCTTCCCTATAGTGTTTCTTTCTAGTGTTTCAGTGTTTCTCACTTCATGCTCATAGTTTTGAATGAATACATCACATTCAGCTGGGCGGTCACATTCGGTCTAGTCAAACAAATATTTCAATGTATCTGAAGCTCAAATCAGATCTGAAATTCAGCTTCTGCAGATATTCATAACTCCACACCGCCGCCGTGTGACACTCAGGAATGTGAGAAATGACTGACATTTCGTGTCTGTTATCTGTTGTTTGTTGGATGCACTTAGATAGTCAATTTTTAATAAACATCAAGTTTTTTGTTTCAAATTTAAATTAATGTACAGTATAAGGGAAAGTGCATATCTTAGATCCTCTAACTTATGGGATATATGCAAATACTTTATCTTTTATGTAGCTTCTGAATGTCAGTACTAAATAAAAAATATATTTGATCTCTCATATTTGTAAAAATTCTGAAAGGTGAGTGTAAAATTATGCACCCAACTGCAATATAATATATATTAGCTGTACAGTATATACATAAACATGTAGTAATGGCAATGTTTGGATAATCAAATGAATTACATATCTTACAAATTAAAGGTACTTTATATTGTTTGTTTATTTTCATTTTTTATATAGAATTTGATGGTCGCAAACCGAACCAACTTAATTTGGTTAAACTTGATGAATGCAAACCAAATGAAAAGATTATTCATAATGAATGAACTATAAGTCTTGCATCAGTGCAAAAACAGCTTCACATTATGCAACACTGAGTTAAAAATAAGGTTGAAGACAATAATACATTATAAATATGATTATTCATGCCACACACCTGTGACATTTGAACATACCATACTGTATATACTGTGGGCTGTGTTGTTCTATAGTGTATAATAAGTCTATAGTGGTCTGATGGGGGCTTTGTAGAACTCAGCTGTCAGTGGCGAGTGTTGGACTGCTGTTCTGACATGGCTGTTGGTATATTTACAGCAGTGCTGGGGCCAAGGCTTCATCAATCTTAGAGTGAAGAAAAAGGGGCCAGGGTGAAGGCTCTTTCCCACAGTACCTGCTCTCCATCTCAGCTGCTGACCTGCAAATCTGCCTCTGAAAATGCAACCCCCATAGACTCCAGGGACAGGTGGCCAGGACTGGATAAAGTGGAATTGCACATGAGTGTTTGAGGTACCATAATGACCAGCCTTTTCCAGTCTGGCATGATGCTTGGTGTTCTGTTTCAGGTCTCATTTCAAATTCAGCAGTGGTGGAAAGAGTAATGTTTTTTTACTTAAGTAAAAGTACTGCTACTGAAGAAATAATTCACTTTAGTACAAGTAGAAGTACTGAGAAATATTATGACTCAAGTAAGAGTAAATAAGTAGTTTGCTGAAAAACCACTCAAGCAATTACATTACAAGTTACTTGATGAAAATGATATTATATATATAAATATTACAGTATTTACACATCCATTCTTTAGAACACAAGGACATTTTTTCTTAAAAGAAACTGATGCTGCCTTTCACCAAGGATGTAGTAAACTGATCAAAAATACTGCCAAAATAATTAATTGCTTATTATTATTATGGTTTGGAATAATTATTTTAAGTGGAATTCATTTTTTTCTTCACCCGTGATGACAAACATATACTGTGTCACCTATTCCTTACAAAAGCATTCTACAGTGCTAATTTGTTACTCAAGAAAATTATCTTATTATTTCTTAATATAATATAATTAATTCTGGACATACTAGTCTACATATTCCTGTATTTTCTCAAATCTACAGGGTTGCAGTATATTGGAGGAAAATGGTTGCTAGCATGAATTGACTTGTGCTTGCCTCCTGGGCTCTGCGCCATCTGCTGTAGAGGGCTGGGCAACATGGTATATGTCACTGATCCTCAAGCATTTGTGAAATTAGGATAATTGAAAATGGTTGAGCTACCATGAGGAAATCAAAATACAGTTGTTAAAGGAGGGAGGTCACAGGAGCAGGATCTAAGTGCAGCTTAAAAGTATAAATAAAATAAACAAAGTACAGATGAAAGGGGTAAACACAAGAACAAAAGAAACTTCCAAGATGGGAAAACACAGGAACAAAGGAAACATTCACGAAGGGGACTGGTCGTACACAGGGGTCAAAACAAATACAACAACTGACATGGATTAAGCAAACAAGAACGCATTAAATACACACTGACTAATGAGGGAATGGAACACAGGTGAGAACAATGGGGAACAGCTGGAAGTGATCAGAGCAGGGGATTATGAGAAGTGTAGTCCATGGGGAACAGATGACAGAGGCAAAAAACAGAGAAGAGACTTGGGAATGTCGTGAACCTGGGAATATTTAATGGCGTGGCTGTGACATAGCATGGAGCAGACTGAGGCGTGGCTGTGATATGGCATGGAGCAGACTCAGACGTGTTTGTGACATGACGTGGAGTAGAATCAGGTGTGGGAGGCTTGGAAACCAGGTTCAGGGTAGGGAGAGGAGGATCCTCTGAATTAAGTTTTTTTATTTAACCCTCTGGGGTCGACGGACACGCCGGGGCGTCCTGCTAGATATTTTCGTCATTACAGCGGAAACAACATAAAATACTCCGTCATTTTTGGGTATACAGATAGGTGTAAGACATAATTAGACTACAAAGGGTCTACTTTTATTTGTGTACACTCACAATAACAACAAAACCTTGTGCTTTTATAAAATAAAGAAAATAAAAAGGGTGAGCTATCAGACGTCTCTGTCTCCACGAGCATATTTCAGAAACACGTCACAAAAATTAACTGAAACTCTGCGAATACTTAGCACACAAACATGAAACATATGTCTAAAGAAAGCTTAAATTTATTCTTTTAAATAAAACAATTCAAATTTAAAACAAATATTCTCCTGCAATGTAATCTGTATGAAACAAAGCGATGTACAGTTCCTTCTGGCTCATCGAATTATCTCTAATGTGATCACACCCACCAACAGAGCGCGCCATTCATACACTAATGTGCTGAAGCGATCAAGGCAAATGTTGAACGCCCCCGACAGTGAGGTTTGATGTAAACACAATCCATTCAATTTTCTGCATGTTTGTAATGATACACAGGCAAGGAAACTCCTGGATAGTGATGAAGAGTTAACATTTTCCTCAGAAGAAGAGCGGGACTCTGATGAACGTTTGTATTTTGAAGAGAGACTTGATCCAGCCGAGGATACAATTTAGGATGAGTAAGTCATTTTCATTAGTTGACATGCTATTTTATATAAACATGTACATATTTTACTAGTGGGACAGTTTCCAGACTTGCCAGCCAAGATTCAGAGTATTGAAATTTGAAATAATGTCCTATTAGGCAAGTTTTAGTTACATTTAAATGCTGTTTCAGCTAAAGCAGGCATTTAAATTGTATGCTCTATATAATATATTTGATCTAGTGTTTATGCTGCCTCATTATCATCAATGCTTGTGCTTGCAAATATGTGTTCAGGAGTAAAATGCACTTTAAATATGCCCATATTAGAAAATCAGAATCTTATAATGATTTCTGAAGGATCATGTGACAATGAAGACTGCAGTAATGATGCTGAAAATTCAGCTTCTATCACAAATTGCATTTTACAATATATTCAAATATAAAACTGTTCTTTTAAATTGTAAAAGGAGTTCACACATTATTGTATTTTGGATCAAATAAATGATGGGACAAACAAATGCAGTATTGGTGAGCAGAAGTGACTTCTTCTAAAACTTTTATATGGTAGTGTAGGGCTAAATTTAAGTCTTTATGTAAGAAAATGTATAGTCAGATTACTACTTTTAACTTAAAACTTAACTTAAATTCATTCTCTTTCTGTCATATTCCTCAGTGATAGGCCCAGGGGAGGGGTCTTTTGTCTCCTCTGGTGTGAATTACCTCAATATTCATAATAGTTCACGCCTCCTCGCATATGACCTTTCTAACACTAAAATTGTCTTAGAAAAGATAAATTAGTATATTGTTTTGTATGAATGGTTTTCACATCATTTTGTAGCAAAAAATCTAGGCTACAAGATCCAGTTCTCAAAAGGCTTGTGGACGAATATTTAGTATGTGTTATATGGCCTTATTTCAATTACTTAAAATTTTATTTTCAAACCATGCATAAATGTTATTTTCTCATAAATACAAACCCGTACATACATGTTGCTCACATATTATTGTAGCCCAGTTTCTGCTGAATATAGTGTTATCAGACTTTAGCCATTAATGTGTTAATGTAAACATTCATGAAGAGGACTGGTTGTACACAGGGGTCAAAACACAGGCAACAACTGACAAGGATTAAGCAAACAAGAGGGCATTAAATACACACTGACTAATGAGGGAATGGAACACAGGTGAGAACAATGGGGAACAGCTGGAAGTGATCAGAGCAGGGGATTATGGGAAGTGTAGTCCATGGGGAACAGATGACAAAGGCAAAACACAGGGCAGATAACAGTGAATCGTGACAACAGTGGGGTTTTTTCCCCATTTGCTGAGGTATTGAGTTGATTTACATTTGCAAGTCAAATTATGGTTTTAAAATTAGTAAAAAAGAAACACATTTATCCTGCAATTCTATTTTCTTCTAAAGTCTATTGTTTTAGGGAGATGAAGGCTATTCCATGCATTACTGTTTTGAAAAAAATTATCTATTACCAGGATAGAGAGGGAAGTGGACGTCCAGATACTCAACAAAAAGACAGTCTCTAGTTTGAGAAAGAGACTCCTCACAGGTCCTAAACTAGCAACTTCTAAATTCTAAAGACCTGCATTGCTGCAAGAGGATTCTTGGACAAACAAGACTAAACAGCAAAATAGAAATAGCCATTTGTAACATTCTAAATGTCTCTAAATCATCTCTAAACTACATAGTGTATTGTGACTGAAACACATTCCTATTCCAGATTTATTCTCATCCACGTATGTCCATGTATTTTGGCAATTAAGTTAATATTCTGTTCAAAACTAATATAATGCAATATCTTAGAGGAGGAAATCTGGGCTTAGACTTCGCATGGCGTGATAGTATATGATGGTTATTGCGTCATTATGCAACGTTGATGTTTCCTTGTAAGGGAACGTCTCGGTAACGAACATAACCATGTTTTACTGAGAGGGAACGAGACATAGCATAGCTGGCAATACTCTTTAATTTTTTTAAATGTCTCCCCTTTTTCTCCCCAATTCGGAATGCCCAATTCCCAATGCGCTCTTAACTACTTGTGGTGGCGTAGTGACTCGACTCACTCTGGGGAGACATAGCACATGTGGAGGCTTCATGCTATTCTCCACAGCATCCATGCTCAACTCACCACGTGCCCCACCGAGAGCGAACCACATTATCGTGACCACGAGGAGGTTACCCCATGTGACTCTACCCATCCTAGCAACCGGGCCAATTTGGTTGCTTAGGAGACCTGGCTGGAGTCACTCAGCACGCCCTGGATTTGAACTTGTGACTCTAGGGGTGGTAGTCAGTGTCTTTACTCACTGAGCTAACCAGGACCTGTAATTCTCATTTCTTGACATCACATACTCAATCACATGCACACTCAAACACTCACACACACACACAGACACGCTTAAAGATGGGAGGCAGTGTTGCGCACACACGAGGCCAGTGAGGAGAGAGGTTCAATCCTTGATTGGTGGCATGCTCCACAGCCAGGTTGAATGCACACACACACACACACACACACACACACACACACACACACACACACACACACACACACACACACACACATACACACACACACACACACACGCGCACGCACATTGCATTATATGTGTGATACCCATGGCTTCATGCCTCATAGTAGGCAAACAAACAACGCCAGGCGAGAACAGTCTCCCACACCGTGCAGTGAACTTACACACTCAAACATCTGTGATACTGAGACACTCGCACTCCCCACAAATGAGACGCCCACTACAAGAAAGATGCTGAACACACTATTTTCGGATTTGTTTTTTGAAATTCTGTCTTTTCAAAATTTTGTTTTTATCATTAAAAAAGTTTTAAGTCATGCAGTCTGCATGAGATGAAGACTCCTGTCATATCAGTCGCCTAATTAATAAATGGTTTTATTTTATATGGAGCTGGACTGCCTTGAGAACACATGACCATCCAAATTCTCGCTTATCTCGATATTACAGTATATCCTATTATCCACTTATCACCTAGTATTTGACATTGTTACTCACAGAATAAATCAATCATAACTGGTGTATCAATTAATACAACTAGAAGCAATAAATGTATAAACTAGAATGCAACCTGGTCTCATAGAATCACATTACCATACCTACAATACATAATTTTTGCAAAATAATTTTTGCGTGGCTCATTGCACATATTGCAGCAGTTTCCTGGTGAAACTGAGGTGCTACAACAATGACTTTTATTCACTTTAATACAAATCATCAGTAAAATGCAAAATTTTGCTGTCAAGATAAATGCAAATTATCAGTTCAAAAACATATATTGTTTACACTGTTCCTCACAAACTTATCTTATGACACCACTGTTACTATATTGCATGACTTGGTGCTCCATGGTGTCATTGTTTCATTGCTTTTCATTAAATGCATTGGAAACATTTTGAAGTAATGTTGTGTATCCATTAAATTACACAATGAATTACCATGAAAAATTTTCAATAATTTTATAACATTTGTAATCTTGGTTTATGTTAATCACTACACATATGAATAGTTTAATGTTAAAAAATTGTAATGTAACATCATGAAGAACTAACATGAACCTACAATTAACAATTGAATTAATTATATAAATTAACATGAACTAACTTCAACTGCCCCAAGTGGTCAAAGCAGTAACTGTCGTTGGGTTTATTGGCATACGTGACCATTTTTCAGGTGTAATGTCCTTGGAAGTGTGCCAAAAGCCAGTTGTGAAGTATTGTTCTGAGCTGTACAGGCTATAAAATAGTGAAGAGGAATGTATGTTTTATAAACTGAACCCTCCAAATCAAACCCCAGATCTAAACCTAACCATCAGTGGAGTAAAATGAAGGGGGGAAAATGCAACTTCTAAATGGACCGAAACGAGCTCATCACTTAGTGTGCAAACGCAATTTCTTACTAGTTTCAATGCTGGATCTGAACCTGGGTCTTCCACGCTGCTGACGTGATGTGCTTTCGTTCGCACCACAGGGTAAGGTAAACACTCTGAAACCACTGAAAAATGTCTGGTAGGAGCTGCTGCTTGTCGGTGAGTTGGCATAATGAGGCCAATCCAAGGGTAACGGAAGTATCGGAAACAACATGCTGAGTTTCTGTGTGATCATGTTGGTGTTTCATGTCACATTTAGCTTTTTAGGTTACTATCGTTTAGTTTAGGTTTAAGGTTTAGGTAGTGAGGCAGGTTTTGTTGATTTAAAACTCAGTTTAGCAATAACCTTAATTTATTAAGATCAAATTTAACTTGTTTTAGCGCCACAAAGTGGACATTTCACCTTGGAACTGCTGTGATATGTGTTAAAAACCACATAATACAATTTAGCAAAAATTTAACCACAGTCACAGATTTTCTTGAGATAAGGCTGCTAGAATGGCATTGGTTGCCGAAAACTATTGCTTTTGCATGATGCTGCACCCACTACACCAGGTGTCAGTATACTGTAAATACAAGACAACTGCAATATCCGCCAGTGCAACATAAACAGAAAATTACTGAGTGCACATTTTAAAGGAATAATCCGGGTTCTCCATACAAGCATACAATGGTTGCGCCATACACATCTATTGTAAGTGTATTACTGTAAACATCTGATTTTGTGAGTCAAATTTTCCTATTTTGTTATGCTGTCGATTGAACTTGCCTTGTATTTAACATAGAATATTCCTTAAATTTTGATCCTATCTTACAATTGAGTGAGAAATTAAATGTACATGTTGCATTGTACAAAATACATCAGAGAAAGACAAAAGAAAAAAACCCTGGTCCTGTTAGCTTGTTCTTTACGTTTCCTCTTTAGTCTCACCACCCGTTTCGCTCTCCCTTTATTTTCCCTGTCCTCTGTCCTACACGCAGGGGACATTAATCCAGAAATCTGCATATGTGCTGTGCGCCTCGGGAGCTGGGGCTGTCCAGACACGCTGGCGTATGATTTCACATTGTTTTGAGCAAATTGCAGCTTCTGATGATGGGAATCTAATTCCCACCGAGCGTGGAGGAGGGGGGAGGTGGCATGGAAACCATTACTGAGGCATCAGCCGTCCTGTGGCATGGCAGTGCATTTGCCTGCATGGTGCCACTCATGCACACACTTCCACACAAACTCGGATACATCCAGGAAGGGGTCATCCTAATACACCAAATTGCTGATACACATGTAAGCAAATATCCTCTCAAATTACTCTCTCTCTTCAGGCCCAAGCTTACAATGAGGCTTGTTATTTAAGAAAGCAAGGGAGGTTATTTAGTTTTTCCTCTTAAAAGAGCCCTAATTTGCATTGCATGCTGAATTACATGAACAGGAAGCCCCCCCCTGGCAGGGCTCGAACCGCCTCCATATGCCTGTATTTTTGTCACATTTAAATTTAGCTGATTTAAGGACAGATGTGGTGTGTAATCAGTGGCACCCTCAGTTTATTTCTGATGAAATTGGACTTTGTTCAAAGAATGTTTGCATTTTGCAGTAAATTGCCACGTTTATTGGGGTCTAGAGTGCGCCATCATCCTCCATTTATGGCAGGCATGCGTGCATATGGGACTCAGAGAAGAGATGGCTGATTTGCTACTTTTTTAGAAAATGATGTCTGTTTGAGTGTATAGTGATGCTGCACGGTATGTAGGCAATCCATCTAGACAATTAGCAGCATGATTCAGACTACATCAGCATGGAAAAAGCCACCAGCTGTGTGCATCATACCAATCATATGCTGAACACACTGGACAAATAAGCTCTTCTTTATACACATCTCGGCATGATGTATTTCACTATCAGTTTCCCTGAATAATCATTTCATCGCTAGAAGATTATTAGCAACATATTACTAGTAAAAGCTAACATTTTTGCCTTTATGCTTATGTTTTTATGCAAATATGCTTAATTAGCCTTAACTAGTTAAGACAACAGTTAGCATTATTGTTATTTTTATTTATTATTATTATTAATTTTGTGTTCCTGTGGCTCAACCTGTAAAGTGTGGCACTAGCAATACCAAGGTCATAATTCAGATTCCTAGGGAACATACTGTACATACTTATAAAATCCTTGAATGCACTGTAATTCAATTTGGATAAAAGCGTCTGCCAAATACAGTACATTAATGTAAATGTAGTGCTGTTTCAATCCTGTATGACTTTCTTCCATTTAGCATAAAAAGAGTGAACAAAAGGAGAATGACAGCCTCAGTCACCATTCACTTTGTCATTGTATGTTCAAAATATATGTGAAAGGTGATTAAGTCTGTCAGTCCCTAACATTCTACCTAACATATAATTTTGTGTTCCACATAAGAGGAAAAAGTCATACGGTTTGGAACAACATGAGGGTAAATGAGAACAAATAATGGCAGAATGTATTTTTTTGGGGTGATATATTCCATTATGTATGTATTAAGGCATTATTAAGTAATTTAACATCAATAGGACCAGGGTGATTTGAGTTAACATGTCTGATGCAACAGTAACATGACAATATATTTTGAGTAAATTTTCTCAGTCCAAAAAATAAAAGCCTAAAATCAAAAGGCATACTGTATTATATTAAGATAACGCAGAACAACCTTAACAATAGGCTGATAAAAAAAAGAAGATAAAATGAAAGTAACCTGAAAGAAAAAGAAAGAGGGTGGGCGAAGTTGTCAGGAGGAGTGTGTGAGCTAGCCAGATGATGATGTGGCATGACACTTCTGAAATGAGACACTGGTTGCCATGGCAAAGAGGCAGGAGGGACAGTCTCTCAAGAGGCCCAAATAAAACAAGCTGTAAATGATGTTTGATTAGAATGTAGATCATGTAATCTTTCAGGACAGGCCTTTTGTCACCTGCTTTAAAGCTCAGACTTTAGCAATTCTTTACAGAGCTTCCTCAGCCATGGCAAAAATACTCTTTCCAGCTCTTCCCATCTGTATCCCTTCCTGTCCCTCCATTTTTTATGTGCTTCTGTTTCTCATTATCTCACCTGTTTAACACACAGTAATGACACACTGAAATCTTCTCCAGTAAGACATTCATAACAAAGTCAAATGTTAGTAACATTAGAAATTGTCGTTGGAATATTAGAATATATATCAACACAGAATGTGCAAGCTCTTTTGCTCATTGTCTTGTGTGTGGGGATGGTCCTGGAGGATTTTGCTCACAGGCAATGGTATGGACAGTCTGATGGGATTTTAAAATAGCTTCTTTCTCAAGCTCTCAAGTGCATTTTGAAGATAAAGAGAGATTCATTTTTGCCCTATGTTTACATTATGTCACAGTGACTGCATTCCTATGTCACCCAGACCTTACGAACATTCAGAACTCGAAAAAATAAAAGAAAATAAAGAAATATGGTGCAAATAAGGTTGGAAGAGAAGATGACACATACAGTAGGTCTGGCTAATATATCTATACCTTTGTCCTCAGATATGTCTTGGTTTGTGCCAAGCTGCTCGTCATTCCCGTTCATTTCAGTTGCAGTACTAGTGCATGCCTAGTGTTAGGATTGACACATACTGTGTCCCCAAAAGTATTTGGACACTTAAGCTACATATACTTTAAAAAGTAAGAATGTAATTGCATTAGATAACAAAATATCAAACCAAGTGCATTTAGCTTAAAGAACATGCTTTTTGTGTGTGTGTGTGTGTGTGTGTGTGTGTGTGTGTGGAAAAATTATGTTTTAAGATTTCTAATTCAGAGAAAAGTTTGCCGATGCCACTTGATTAGATTTTTTTTTTCTCTATATGCAATGAGATTCATACATTTTTAAATGTGACTTTAAGTGTCTAAATATTTTTTCTTGCACATATGGCATAATATCTACATGGAAAGATCTTCATGTACCAGCAGTGTAAAAATATGATTCCACACGTGATCTTAAAATAATTATATTATTCAACTACTATGTCCTCTCCACCCCTCCCTCTCCACCATCCCAGGGAGTAATGAACTGCTTACCAAGCCTGAACTAATCAAGTCTGACTGCTCTCTGTCATTGTCAATTACACAGCAGCCTTTGCCAGTGAGAGGGCTAACAGAGACTTATACTATAGCTACAAATTGAAAAGTAATGTGTGGAAAGGATGAGATCGAATACAAACTCCCATTGCAAGGCTACCTTTTGTTCTGCACAGTGTTTAAAGGCTGTCCTCACATTTGCCAACTTTACAGGCAGGCCAGGACGAGGACTGTTTGATTTTAAACTGTTCGTCTATGAGGGAAAGAGTCCTTTTTGTTGAAAGTTCAAATTTTCATGAACTTTGCTGAGTCTGTGCATAGGACTGGGTGGGATACTGATTCACTAGTAGAAAAATTAAATTAATGTAAATGTATAAATGTAGCTTAAACCAGCCTAAGATGGTTTAATTGTCTTAGCTGGTTTTCTAGGGTGAGAGACCAGCTGGCAGACCGGCTAAGCCAAAGGAGTTTGGCCAGGCAGGGGGACCAGCTTGAAACAGCTAAGACCAGCTTAGTTTTTTTAGTTTGCATCTTAGTTGTTTTGTTTTTCCTGTATTATTTACATTAACTATATGTACTGGAGCAATAATCGGTCTGTAGAGGACTTCAGTGTTTAAAAATGTAATCTAGTGGAGACCCGTGTTGGTCCCAGCTGTGTGTCTACCTTTCCCACTGTGTTTGGCTAATCAATGGCAGACATCATCTGTAATCACAGCAGTGCAGCTTGGTGACACTGCTTGCCTGACTCTCAGCACACACTTCATTTCAGCTTTGGGCTGTGACCTTTCTGACTTCTGCAAGTAGAAAAGTGTACCATGAGACTTCTACAACATTCAGCATACTGATCAGGAAAATGAAAACAGAGCTCGTCAATTGATTTCGTGTGGTCTTTAAGATTAGCAAGACAGAAAGATATTCACTGTTTTTAAATTAATGAAATTTCAAAGCGGATATTATGTTACTTGAATAACAATTTAGTTAAAAAAATTGACAAAGCCAGATACCTTACAATGCAGAACTAGATATATTGCATTCGGATCTCTAGATGAGTGAGGCTATTGTGAACTCCTCTTTTATCTTGTTCAACCCAATGGTGCTGTCACTCACCCATATTGGTATTACAGATCAAGAAGCCAATGATCAGACACCTCAGCTAATAAAACATGCTGCTAGATTGTTTGCACTAGAGCTCATAACTAAATATTAATTTACAGTGTGTGTGTGTGTGTGTATGTGTCCTTGGCATATTGTAAGAGTGATTTCATGCATATCTGGTGGGTGCCCATCCATGAAATCCAACAGTAGGGGACTGATACCTGTGCTATCCATTACAATCGTCCTGAGAATAAAGCATATCTTCTTTTCAGTCTGCTTCCAGCCACGTTATTTAAAGTAATTAACCTTAATTTGCCGAAAAGACAGAAATCTTTATTGGACCGTTGCCACTTAACCAGACCCAGAGCCCACCGAAGTCCATTTCCCTTGGCTCCAAATGGGGTCTCTGTTTAATCAAAATTCATCCATCAGATTTCAATATTGAATCATCCTTTAATTGGAAGTTAAAATCCTGGTTAATAATCTTATAATTTGTACACTCTAATAGTGGCACCGCTGGGAGCTGCTCTATTTTCAGTGGCGGTGCACCTTTGCATAGAGCCCGAGATAACTTTTTCCCCACCACTGTCTGCCTGTCCCCCCCTCTAACACCACCGCCACTCCACCATCCTCCTGCCCATCTCCATACCAGCCCACTGAGGCAGCAACACAATCACTAATAGGAGCTTGAAAATTGGGTCAAATCATGCCCACCAACAGCCGCTGCACACATGCACATAGATGCTTCCATTTCAGTTCGCAAGCCATATACAGAATGATATGATGTTTCTTAACCTGGCCTTGCTGTTTGATTGTCTGCTTGCGAAATGACATCCTTCTTTGTTAACAACATAGGGCTTTGTAGAATTTGTACATTGGAAGAGCATCATGGGAATGGCATGTATATAGGTTTTTATATACACTACAATACAGTACCCATCAAAAATCTGGATTTCGAAAAAGAATCTCATTCTCTATTATTACTTTTGCCCATATTTTAGTTTAGAACAATAGTAAAGTCAAAAAACATTTTTTTTTTTAAATAATTAAAAAATAAACTATTATATGCAATAAGTAGCTACCCTTTCCGGTAACACTTTACAATAAGGTTGCATTTGTTAACATTAGTTAATGCCTTAGTTAACATGAACAACACTTATTTACAGCATTTATTAATCTTGGTTAACCCTATAACGCTGTGTATGTAAGACTATTTCACTCTCTGTTCAACCTGAAAAGCCAAAAAACATTTGGTATGTACAGTACAGTAGGTGACACATGTTTATGGCACCATCTAGTTGTTATTTGTGAAAAAAATTGGTTTCAATGTTTATATCGATCTATTTAAAATGGCAGTGGACTTGGGCAAAAATAACTTTTATGTTGGGATAAATGACAGCTTATTTTTTAATAAAGTAATAGTAACCATAATGATGATATTGTTACTGATTTTTTAAAATTATTTTATGCTGAAATTATTTATTTTGTATATTATTTTATTGAAAAGCATGTTGAAATTGCATATATCAAATATGATACAACAGGCTTTGAGGTATATCTCTCAGTCACCATTACATTCCATTCTTGCCCACTATATAAAAAATAAAACAAAAATCACAGAGCTTTGAACATTTGGACATATATTTTATAAGATATATTTAAAGTGTAACTAATAAAAAGAACTAATATTTCTGTGTATTTTCATATATGCAGCTTGCTTTGACATTATAAATATCTCATTATTATACATTACAAGATATTATGATGTCATATTACCATAACTTAGACCCTGTGAAAAAGTTGTACAATTTCTCTTTTTTAAATGTCAGTGTTTGGTGCATAAAATACATACGATAAAAATTGTTTATTGAAAAAAAAAGCAAAAAAAATAATAAAATAATCATAATCATACATATTTAAAACTATACTTCTCTCACCACAGCCCCTCCCAGAGAGTCCCCCAAAAATGCCAAATAACTGCCCCATTTCCCATCAACCAAATCCCAGATCCCAAGCCTTCTTCATGCACGGACTGAAGGCAGCGAGGCATTTCAGCACTGACTGTGCGCGCTCGTTGGCGAGGCGTGCTGACATTGAGACTGAGTCTAACTCCACACCGAGAAAAGGCGTCAATCCCGATTGACCTGAGGCCCTAAACGGCTGAGGAACCTGAACACCTGGGACATGCTGAAGGTGCTAAGAAAAGACTCGAAGCACTTACCTTGCTCTGCACACCTTGCAGGGGGCGGGATAGTGACTAAGGAGGAGGTCTGGTGGAGGCGTCCTCTGGACTCGTCAGAACCGGCCGGCCGGGGAACAGTCGTGGGATGAAGGCGAGAGGTCCGCGTCCAGCGTGCCGGGACTGTTGAGGTGTGGCAGCAGAGTGCCGTGAGAACGGCATTTGCAGGCCAGGTGACCCAGAAAGAGGAAATTGCTCTATTATTGAAAAACTTGCAAAAAATACCTGAAGGTTCTCTTCCCGGCCCTCCACCGGGGGACGGAGTGGTCTGTTTACCAACTCCGGAGCAAATGATCTCTGGGTCGTCTGTCTCAGGAGCGCTTGGAGCCTTCCGGGTCCTCGAAAGGGTCCGTGAGATGGGGGCCGTGCGCTTCCTGCGGGGTGCTCCACGCTGGGGCTGAGAGCTGGGCCCACTCTTGGTTGAGGCGGAGCAGCACGTGGGCATGGCCCATGGCGGCAGGTTTGCGGCGGGGCAGGATGTGTGAAATGGCCTCCGTCTGCTTCTTCACTGCTGAGGACTGCTGGGCGGACTGTTTTGCGACGCACATGCCCGCGGAACCAATCAAGTTTTACGGTCCAGCCTCGCATTTGCGGTAGCCCGGGAAAGCATAGCGGACCTCTGTGTGTCAGGCTCAGACTGGGTGAGCAGACCCGAAGGTGGCGGCCCAGGTGAGTCATCAGCATCAGACGCCGCTGTAATGCTCTCCGATGCAGCGGCAATGTCATCATCCAATTCCGGAGCTCAAGGGACCGGCCGGCCGGCCGTGAAGTGGGCCACACTCATCCCGAGCTTGGACGGAAGCAAGCAAGCGTGCCGGGGAGGTGGGTGGTTCGAGGGGATTTACCCGGCGAAACAGAACCCGTCATTATCCCAAAATAGCCTTCATCACCCGCGGCGCCTGCTCCAATCCCGTAGGAAGGAGGCGAGGAGCGAGGTGTGGCTGAAGTGGCTTTCTCTTATGACAAAAGAAAGCCACGACTGCAATGCTGCCACGGCTATGTTCTCGCACTGAGAACATGAACCATTCATAAAACGCTGCCTGCGTGTGATCGCAGCCCAGGCACGCGAGGCAGCTTTTATGACCGTCAGAGGTGGGTAGAAATCAACCGCATCAAGAAACTGCACAGAGGCGGAAAGACGTATTTAAAAAGACGCATCCTGAAAAGGACATTCAATGCCAGCTGTGTATTTGCTCTTTTAGAGAAACAAACTCTTTTAGAGAAAATAACTCTTTTAACTGCGCTGTCGAAGCGCCCAGGGGCAAACTGCACTGCCATGCAGAGAAGGAGAAAGCCGCTGAAGTACGCCATAGATCCAACAGCAGAATCAGCTCAGAGGAAGAGGAACATGTTTGTGACTCGCAGCTGACTGCATACACGACCATTGGCGCCGAAGAAAATTTCCATATATTGGATTTAGACCAATTGACTCTGTAACCTGAGAAAAGGAATGAATAATTCTGTGGAGGCAAGACTAGTGGAGTCGTAACAATTAATAAAAGATCATCTGTGTAAATCAAAAGCTTATGCAACATACCTCCCTCCACCACCCCTGGAAAATCTTCTTCCTTTCTTATCATGGCTACTAATGGTTCCAGGGCAAGACAAAACAATAATGGGGAAAGAGGGCAACCCTGCCAGGTGCCCCTATCCAGAGTAAAATAATCTGAAATTAATCAATTTGTTTGTACCACTGCTACCGGGTGTCTACAAAGTAACATAATCCGTACACTAAAAGTATTTCCAAACACTTATATTTCCAACATTTTAAAAAGATAATCCCATTTTACCATATCAAATGCCTTTTTGGTGTCAAGTGAGATGGCAGCGACCAGGGTCTGATTATTTGCCACTGACCACATAATATTGATTAAACGCCTAATGTTATCAGAAGATTTGTGGCTGTTATGGACATATGGCCTCCAACTTTTCCCAGACGTGCTCCAAATCCACCTTGGTTGCTAGCGGATAAGCAGCTAATTCCCTCTTCGATGACTCCAGATAATCGACTCTTGTAACCAACACAGTGAACTTCATCTCCATGGCAGTGATCGATCGATGTATTACAGCAAGATCCTCCAAGTCAGCAACGACCTTCATCAGCATTGCTGACATGTTCAGCCATTCTCACCGAATTTCCCTCACTTCTCCAGCCAAATGGAGACTGCAGACTCCCTGGCTTGCAGATTGATGGTCAGGGCGTCAGCTTTAGCACGTAAGTGTCTTTCAATGTGATCAGAGCCAGAGGATTTTGAATTCTTTGACATATTGTCTTCCTAGAACAGTTAAGGATCAGGGTGTGTCGAATCTCACTGGTTTATGATATAAAAATGATTAAAACTAGCAAAGTTTGCAGAGCTCGCCTTTCACACGTCCGAACCTTGGATGGCATCACAAGACCCCCCCAATTTTTTTATCCATATTTATTTGATATGCTGATATCTATTTGATTAGATCAAAAGGTCTTTTAGACCAAGGAGAGGATGTATGCATGTAGCATGTATGGGCTAAGAAAAACATAAGTAACATATGTCCTAAACAAAAATTGAATTGGTGGGCCTCCGGAGGATAATGACCTTTAAAGCCTAATGTATAAAAAATTATACATAAAATAAATAAATAAATGTGCATATTTGTTTCATAATTTATAATAGTACTAAAACAGTTTAATGTAAAAAACAAATTCTGACAATTCTTTCGTATGTTAGTCTTTACATGATTAATGTTAATTAATACATATACTAACACATTTCTTAACACTAAAAAATGTAGAAGTTAAAATTACTTCATGCATTATCTAATGTTAACTAACAATGAACAACACCCTTTTACAGAATTTATTAATCTTGGTTTATGATAATTTATTGATACATAGTTAATGTTAACTAACAAGGAACTGCACCTTTTTACAGTGTTTATTAATGTTCATTTATACAATCCTAATTCCGAAAAAGTTGACACAGTATGAAAAATGCTAATAAAAACAAAAAGGAACAATTTGTAAATTATATTCACCCTTTGCTATAGCACCACTACTACACATAATATGATGTTTTACCTTGTGAATTATTTTTTTTTTTAAAAATGTACAGTAATTTCAAATCAGATGATTGCAACACACCCCACAAAAGTTGAGACAGGGGCAATTTAAGACTAATAACAATTTGATGATGTGACGAGGAGGAGGGCCATGGCTGGGCCATGAGGGTGCGCCTGGTGCTGAGTTGTCCAGTCAGTGGAAGAAGGAGAGACACACAAGCTAGTGGGTGCATGTCTTTAGTTTTTTTCTGCTAAGCACTCTTTATGTTTTGTGTCATTTGTGTGCTCAGCTGGTTCCCACCTCCTCATTGCCCATATTGTGAACCCGTTACATTGGTGCCGAAACATGGGAGGGAGGAGGGATGCCCTGTCAGAGAGCCCTCACCACTGATGGAGGTTCACAACGCAGAGGAGGTATGGTCTGATGGTACTGGAGTAGTCCGCCAGAAGGCAAAGAAGCCTGCTGCCATCTGCCAGGAGATGAAGGAGCTGCTGCCATCCTCCACGAAGAGGAGAAACCGCTGCTGGCCGCCAGGGGGTGGAGGAACCGCTGCCGGCCACCATGGGGCAGAGGAGCCGCTGCCGTCCATCAGGAGGCAGAAGAGCTGCTGACGTCTGCCGGGAGGTGTAGGAACCCACTGACATCCAGCAGGAGGCAAGGTTAAGTGCCATCGTGTCACGGAGGACCGCTGCACAACTGACCAGTTGACAGCATGTTCTGGGACTGGCGAGCCAGTTTTCCTCTCTCTCTCTCTCTCTCTCTCTCACTGTCTCTCTCTCTCTCTCTCTCTCTCACTGTCTCTCCCACTCGCTCTTTCTCTCTCCACTCTCCCTCCCATCATCTCTCTCATATTCTCAGGAGGCGGTGAAGACCATCGGGTGGCGGAACTGCCAGAAGGGCAGCGTCTTTCCTCCAAAGATATGGGGGGAGTAAGCCAGTCCGTATGGCTTCCCGGCCTGAATCAAGGTGGTGGAAGAGTGTGATGAGGAATAGAGGATGGCCGGGCCGTGAGGGTGCATGCCTGGCATTGAGTTGTCCAATCAGCGATAGAGGGATAAAGGGGAGCCGGAGACACGGTGTGTATGTGTTTTGTTGCAAAGCACTCTTTAAGTTCATTTGTGTCATTAAAAGTTTACATTGACTGCTCATCAGGTTTCCGCCTCCTTCTAGCCCATCTTGTGAATCCTTAACAGAGGAGTTGATATAACAAGGGCATGTGAAACAGGAGATATTAAATAGGTGAGGCAATTGTGTCATAGTACTTGTATACTGTAAAAGGAGCCTCCAAAAAAAGCCTAGTCCTTATATATAGATAATAATATAGATAATATGAGACTTCAATAGTCAATTTTCCAACAGATGCTTTGGCAAATAGTCCAGAACTTTGAGATCTATGTTCCCCAAAGACAAATTGGAAGGATTTTACATTTACATTTATGCATTTGGCAGACGCTTTTATCCAAAGCGACTTACAGTGCACTTATTACAGGGACAATCCCCCCGGAGCAACCCGGAGTTGCTCCGGGGGGATTGAGCAATCCTTGAGCAAGTGCCTTGCTCACGGACACAATGGTGGTGACTGTGGGGATCGAACCTACAACCTTCTGCTTATAAGTTCAGTGCTTTAGCCCACTACGCCACGACCATTTTAGGCATTTCACCCTCTACAGTGCACAATATAGTCAAAAAATTCTAGGAATCTGGTCAAATCTCGGTGCGGTAAGGGCAAGACGAAAACCACTTCTGATCTCTGATACCTCAGATGTCACCGTCATTCATCTGTAATGGATATCATGAACATGGGCTTGGGATAACTTTAGTAATCCTTCGCTGCATCCACAGATCCAAGTAAAGACTTTACTATGCAAAGCAGAAGCCCAACATCAACACTCTCCAGAAACACTGCCAAAATCTCTGGGCTCTGTCTCATCTTAGATGCAAAGTAAAACAGTGGAACAGAAGAGTACACATTTCAAAACGTTTTTGAAAATCACAGCCAAATAGGAAAAGGACCATCTAAGCTGTTATTAGCATCAGGTCCAAAAGCCAGTGTATGTATTTGCCAGGGGAGTATCAGTGCCCATGACATAGGTAACTCGCCCATCTGTAAGAACACCTTGAATGCAGACATATATGTAAAAATTTTGGAGAAACATATACTGCCATCCAGCACCGTCTTTTCCAGGGACTTCCTTGCAGGACAACTTCAAACCACATACTACCCAAATTAAAAGTGCATGGCTATGTAAGCAGAGAGTGTTATTTTCACTAAACTGGCACATCCCGCGTGAAGCGTTTTTTATTATTATCTGCGGTAGCAGCATCTCAGTCTCCGCAAGGCACGGGTATCATAATAACAACATTATAACGAGTACAAATGGGGTATAATTCAAACATCTTTATTAAATGATTGTTGAGCAAACAGTATTAACAGTAACACCTGCAGAGTCCAGAAACTTCTCTTCCTCCATTCTCCTGTCATTTGTTTACTTCACGAGAGAGCATGTCACCCTTATTACACTCCCCGCGGAAATAAGTGAAAGTGGAACTTATATTACCAACATCCAACAAAATGAAAAGGAAGGAACGTACATATAATAAATCTATATCAAATATTTAGTTACTATACTAAATTAAATATAATAAAATAGTGAATACAAATAATTAAATGAATGGTGACAAAATAACCAAAATGTTCACTTTAAATTTAATTACACCAATGGGTTATCAGTTCAACTTCAGTTTGACATTAAGGCTCATTCTTTAGGACTATCTTATATACAGTAAAGAAAAGTTTGTATAAGCCTACTAGTTCTCTTTCATCATCTCCTGTTCGAGATCCACCTATGGGAAGGGCATCCGTACCTGACCTCTGCAGAAGCATCCAATTGCACCAAGTCTGGCTAGACAGACAGAAGCGCGTTACCTATGCTCGGTAAGGACCCACCCCCTTACCTAATAGCATATAACGACCTGCACAAGCTGCTGCTCCTCTGTTGACATTCGCTTCTCACGACCTCTGTTTTTCTCTCAGCTTGGTTGGATTTTGACTTTCACTAATTTGTCTACAGGAGGACACCTCGCTCAGATCAGCCTCCGCCAGACGTGATTGTCTTGTTTCAGCCAGGTTAGCTGTTTCTTGTTTATTGCAAGCCGTCCACACTCACTTAAACTACCACCAGGCTGCCTGCCTTTCTATCTAACTTTGCTCCATGCCATGGATTTTATGGAGTTTCGCCCTAATTATGTTTTTTTCCAAACCTACGGCTTTCTCCGGGGTCAACCTATCGCGTGCCTGCCCGGCCACGTGCGGTGCCCTCATCGCAGCCAGAGACCCTCATCCTTTCTTTGTCATGTGCATGGGTATCCAACACATGGAGGAGGCTCTAGAGTTTCCAGAAAACTGTAGCCACTGCCTGGCGCTGCCTAAAAAACTCTGGCGCCGGAGGCTCAAGGTCGCCGCTACCCAGTGTACTGACCTCGAACTCTCCGACTTCGATGGGGGAAACGGTGATGACGACGCCTTTCTTAGCTGGGCCGATCAAAATAATCCGCCGTTCCCTGAGGTCATTCTCTCAGGGGACCCCTCGTTCGCCAATGAGCCGGCTGGTTCTGGTGACGATGCAGGCCTTCTCGAGAGTTCGGAGGACGAGGAGGCCATCCCGTCTTCCATGACTCCCCAGGCTAATGCCCCCCGCAGCCCTCCCCCAGTCCGTCCTCATCGAGGTTTGTGAGCGAGCGGCCGCTCGCCTCAATATCGAATGGCCAGCCCTACAATGTGCTACTGACCAAGACAGGGATGTGTATGACTGGAAACTCTTGGGACCCCCTCCTGGCCCAAGAAAACAACTTCTCCCCGTCCTCCCTGCATGCGATAAGCATATGAGGTATTTTTGGGCGGACCCGCTCGACCTCAAACATGGTCTCACGGGCCTTGAAGTGAAGGATATGACGGCCATTGGCATGTGTGACCCCCCCGCCATCGAGCCCTCTATCGCCAGACACCTTAATCCCTCTCAAGGTGGCCTACTTGCCCCTTCAAGCCTGTTCTCCCCAACAAAATGGACTGATTTTCTGCCTCCATACACCAGGCCTCTTTCAAAGCCTCAGCCTTGGCTGTCAGGGCCCTCAACGTCTCCTCACTTCTCTCTGCATACTAGGCTGAACTCCTGGTCGACATGGGGCAGTAACTAGATAAAGGGATCCCCACACCCTCTCTGTGGAAGGAGATTGTCACAGTCAATGATCTTGTTCTCCGTAATGCCCGTCAGGCCGTCCAAGCCTGCAGGTGCTCTATGGCTTTCTCAGTGGCTTTGAATGTGCGCTTTGGCTTAATCTGTTGGGCTTCCCTGACAGTGAGAAGCAGCGCATTGTGGGTGCCCCTGTAGAGCCTGGCCAGGCTTTCTTTGGCCCTGCCGTTGCTTTAATGCAACAGCGTTGCGACGATAAGAAAAAGGAGGATGAAGCGCGCAAATTATGCCTTCCTAGGAAAGTGGCTCCGCGGCAGGTGCCCCCCGCGCTCCTCGGGGAGCCGAGTGATTGTGTGTGATTTCAGCGAGCTGAAACCCCATTCTGTTCCACCTTACCTCTAGAGAGCTTTACGGTTGGATCTACGGCAAATTTCCAATGGCTTTCTCCCTGGGGACTTTTCCCACTGAAAGAATAGGAGTCAGAAAAGAATGCCTTCCCCGATGCATGTTATGGCTACATGGCCCCAGCCTCATCTAACACTATATGAGGAGAAACATAGAGAACATCGCTTGTTCCCACCCCGCAAGAGATCCTTGGTCGGATGCCGGGAACCTAATAAAAACAATATGACGTCTTTGTGGGGAGTTGGGGATGGTTACGTGCAATCTGATGCCATGCGCCTTTGGCACGCTACAGCCTGCTGCACCAGCATCAGCAGATTGCGTATCACGGTCAGTGTTGGTGGCGCTATTAAATAGGGATCCTTGTGTCACTACAATCTATACAATGTCGAGTACATGGTAGACGGTAACATTTGAATATGAAGAAGACTTTGTTTAAATTTTTATATATTTATTTGTTTGAGGGTGAACTGAAAAAAGGTCTCAGTTTGGTTCTTTTTAAGAGGGCTCAAGTTTGAAAATCACAGTAGCCTTTTTGCAGTTGAATATGTGGAAAACATTACCATCATAATCACAGTTCAAACTGACCTCTCTTAAACTGCCAGGGGCGGGGAGAAACCTTGTAGGCTTCCCTATCAGAAGTGCTTTGATGTTACCAAAGAAGAAGAAGACTTCCCATCCAGCATTGACTACTCTAATTGGAGGATCACTTCAGGAACCTAGATTCGTTGAACGTAGGTTTTTCAAAGGATAACAAATGGACCCAACTTGGAAGAAATTATAAAGTTGCAAATTAACGACTAAACTTCACATTTTTTGATAAAATATGAGTGGAGTTCTCCTGTGCAAAACTTGTTTTCCCATTCTTGTATGTGTTGCTAAAGATTTTTATTTTTGACTTGAAATGACTTTTCTTCTGCACAGTGCAGAACATTTTTATGTGCAGAATATATGGAATTAACCACTAGTGTCATCTGGAGTACTTTTATTTTGTCTTTATGTAGATTTTGGAGCTTCAAACTTTTGGCACCCATTCACTTGCATTGTGAGGACCTACAGAGCTGAGTTTTTTGGGTGAACTAAGATTTTTTTTTTTTTTTTTACTGTTAAATAATGTTAGTAAAGAGCCTACAAACATTAGTAACGCAACAGGTAGATGTTCATTGTTAGTTCATGTTATCCAGTGGTGATTTCTCAGGGCCAGCAAAGCCATCGTTCTGGCCTAACATGCCAAATAATTAAATATTTTTCATCCTTTCATTCTCAATCACCTTTTTGCCTATGTATTTTTAATCATTTCCACTCTTAATTAATCTACAAACAAATAGAGAAAAACTAAAAGTTTATCTAGTCAGAATTTATTTCTTGATGCTTACAAGCAAAGTGTGACAACTAGTTCACAAGAGTCTGAGTCTGAGCTCCACCCCACTAAACCTTCAGAATTTCTACTGAATCTCTCAACAGTGCAAGTGAATAGGATTCTAAAGTCAGATTGTCAGATTCATCAGCCAATCAGATTGATTTATTTGTTCTTGATGGGTGTGATCTTTAAGGTATGTCCCAGTTGAGGCCTTCTAGCTGGCCTTGAGTGACGCAATCACACTTTAAGTGATGTACGTAATTCAAGAGCTAAAAGCGCCAGATCTGTCTGACGAGTCGGCTGTCATCACTGCTGGTATCGCCATTGAGAAAGAGACCCTTATGGATTTAAAAACACGAGATGTCCTGCATGACCGTGTGATTGCTTAATTAATTAAACAGGAAAGGAGGGCTGATTTTCACTTCAAGTAAATTTGTAAGTGCTTTTTGCATTGTTATAGTAACATCAGGAGTTTTCTAAGGCTAAGTCTACATTAATCCGGATACATTTGAAAATGGTGTTTTCAAGCGTCTTCCAAAAGTTGCTCGTCCACACTGAAACATATAAAAATGCTTAAATCTTGTCACTGCTCATGTGGAAAATCCCCGATGCATGTACGGTCTGAAATGCAATTGTCCCCGTGTTCCGTCGCCGGAAACCACTTCCGAGTAAACTTCCCTTCGCATTTGAAGGATGTACAAAGTGACATTTATTTTTTAACAATGCTATCAAAGTGAGTATCAGGCACAACAGCGCCGCTATATCACAGGCCGCCATCTTGATAATTAAGGTTGGATAGATCACATGACTAAAAATCCATCATAGTTTTCCAAAGCATCCATTTTCTACAACGCAAAAACAGCGTTTTCAAATTTATCCAGTTTGGAGTGCGTTTTCAAAAAGTTACGTTTTCGTGGACAAATATGCCATCTCAGTGTGAACAGAAGGCCAACGGAAGGTTGCTAGGAGATAGCTCTAATGAGAGTCAAACCCTTGTGAAGATGACGGGAGCATTGCAGTTTTGTTTCTTCAAATGTCATCTTCCAAATATTGGGGAATTGAATGCATTTATGGTCGGAGATATTAAGTAGAAATATCCCACAGCCAACTTGAATGCAACGCAGCATAACTGTGTACCCTGACGAAACGAAATTTATTGCAAGCTACATTTAAATCGCAAATATTATTAGATAGACTTTTCCAGGTATTATAGCACTTTGCTAGATTCCTATGAAAAATTATGATTTTTGTATGTCTGTTCTGGAGACATTCATTTCACAATACAGTCATGCTGCAGTTCAAATTAGGCTTGCTTGAACATCAAGTTCGTTTCAAGTTCTGGCTTTTGCGCATGGATGTGTTTTTAAAATATCAATTGGTATTATTAGTTAGCTGCAACATAATGTATGATGCTCAAAGGCATAGGGTGTATTATTAATTGTGAAACTGTGTTTTCTTAATGGTATGAATAACACTGAAGGCCTAGACTTTAAATGGAAGGCCTACCACTGATGATAATTTATGCATTAACTAATGTTAACAAATACAACCTTATTGTAAAACGTTACTCTATTACCTAGATTACAACTTTGAACGCCCTAGAAATTCTCTCAACCAACCAGTTAAAGTAAACGATTCTCTTATATTTAGCATTGAGAACAGCTTGAGAATACACAACTTTAAAGGGATTTTCCCTTTTCTTTTCTTTTCTTTTTTGAAGCAAAATATTTAGTTAATTGCTCCTGTTTATTATTATATTTCCTTGATTATCCACTCAAGATGGCGTCACAGACGGCTGCCTCGGTGTGTGTGCACATTGTTTTGTTTTGTGTTTTAACTGTGTTTTTTGCGACGGTACCTGGAGCTCTTTCACCAGAGATGAGCTCGTGAACATCAGGGGAACAACACCAGAGGACTTATTTCCTACTTTTCTTCTCCCTACACTGGAAATTTTGGACATTCTGGTCAAAGGTGCGCTCACCTTTGCTCATGCAGTGAAATGCCAAAGGAGAGGGAAACGGGCTGGTGCGTTTGTGCGTCTTCGCCAGCGAGGATTATGCACACTGTTACAGGGAATATTTCTCTCTAATGTGCGTTCACTGCCCAACAAACTGGAGGAATTACAACTGCTGTTGGGGAAAAACAGGGACTTTTCTTCATCTACTGTTTTGTGCTTCACGGAGATGTGGCTTTTTGGATTAATACCGGACTCTGCGCTGCAGCTGGCAGGCTTCCAAATTTACAGAGCGGACAGAGACACTGAACTTTCCAGCAAAACTAAAGGTGGAGGAATCTTTTTTTTTACATCAACAGCGGTTGATGCAACGATGTGACAGTGATCCAGCAGCACTGTTCTCCTAACCTGGAATCTTTCATCATAAACTGTAAGCCTTTTTATTCACCCCGTGAGTTTGCTTCATTCATTCTGGTCGGTGTTTACATTCCGCCGCGAGCCAACGTGCAGGTCGCACAGCGCATGCTCGCAGACCAGATACTGTGTGTGGAGCTGACCAACCCAGACTCTTTAGTTATTGTCCTTGGTGACTTTAACAAAGGAAACCTTACTCATGAACTCCCTAAATTCAGACAGTTTATTAAATGCCCGACCAGAGAGGAGAACATTCTGGATCACTGTTACACCACAGTCAGGAATGCTTATCATGCCGTCCCCCGTGCTGCACTGGGACACTCTGACCACGTCATGGTCCACCTGATTCCTGCGTACAGGCAGAAACTAAAGCTCTGCAAACCTGTAGTGAGGACATCAAGGAAGTGGACCAGTGAGGCTGTGCAGGATCTCCAGACATGTTTTGACTCTACTGACTAGGACGTGTTCAGGACTGCTACAAACATGGATGGATGAGTACACAGAGGCTGTTACGTCATATATCATCTTCTGTGAGGACTGCTGTGTTCCATCACGCACCAGGGTGAGATACAACAATGACAAACCCTGGTTTACAGCCAAATTCAGAAGGTTAAGGTTTGAAAAGGAAGAGGCCTTCAGGAGTAGGGACAAAGACAGATTTAAAGAGGTGAAGTACAAGTTTAGCAAGGCGGTGAAAGAGGCTAAACGACGGTACTCTGGGAAGCTCCAACACCAGCTCTCAGCCAACGACTCTGCGTCTGACTGGAAAGTCCTAAAGCCCCCCAGGCCATCAACGACCGACGCCTAGCCAATGACCTGAACGAGTTCTACTGCCGCTTTGAAAGACAAAGGGACATTCCTGTAACCGTTCCCCACGTCACCTTCCAACAGCTCCAGCTACAGTGCATCACCTCCACCTCCCCCACCTCAGCAGGGGCCTGGGCACCCCCACCAATGCCCACCATAAAGGTACCCCCCTCCACCCCCCCACCCACCTCAGTGACGACTATTTCCATCCATGAGAGGGATGTCAACAAACTCTTCAGCTTGAAGCACTGCACTGATCAGCTGTCTCCAGTGTTCACAGACATTTTAAACACCTCACTGGAGACATGTCACGTGCCAGCCTGCATCAAGTACTCAACTATCATCCCTGTTCCCAAGAAGTCAAGGACCACAGGATTTAACGACTTCAGACCCGTCGCCCTGACCTCGGTGGCTATGAAGTCCTTTGAGCGCCTTGTGCTTTCACACCTCAAAGACATCACCAACCCCCTCCTGGACCCCTTTAGTTTGCATACAGAGCCAACAGGTCTGTAGACGATGCAGTCAACTTGGCCTTCCACTACATCCTCCAGCACCTGGACTCCGTAGGAACCTACTCCAGGATCCTTTTTGTGGATTTCAGCTCTGCCTTTAACACCATCTTTCCGGCTCTGCTCCAGGAGAAGCTCTCCCAGCTAAGTGTGCCTGACTCCACCTGCAGGTGGATCATTGACTTCCTGTCTGACAGGAAGTGATGCATGTGAAGCTGGGGAAACACGTCTCCGACTCACAGACCATTAGCACTGGATCCCCCCAGGGCTGCGTTCTTTCTCCTCTGCTCTTCTCCCTGTACACTAACAGCTGCACCTCCAGTCACCAGTCCGTCAAGCTTCTGAAGTTCGCGGATGACACCTCCCTCATCGGACTCATCTCTGATGGCGCCCCCATCACCCTCTGCAACTTCACAATTGACACTGTGGAGTCTTTCTGCTTCCTGGGAACTATCATCTCCCAGGACCTCAACTCATCAAGAAAGCACAACAGAGAATGTACTTCCTGCGGCAGCTGAAGAAATTCAACCTGCCAAAGACAATGATGGTGCATTTCTACACAGCCATCATCGAGTCCATCCTCACATCCTCCATCACTATCTGGTACGCTACTACTACTACCAAGGACAAGGGCAGACTACAGCCTGTCATCCGGTCTGCAGAGAAGATGATTGGCTGCAATCTGCCGTCCGCTCCAGGACCTGTACGTCTCCAGGACCCTGAAGCGTGCTTGAAAGATTGTGGCTGATCTCTCCCACCCCGGCCACAATCTCTTTGAGACACTCCCCTCTGGCAGAAGGCTGAGGTCCATCAGGACAAAAACTTCACGCCACAAGAACAGTTTCTTCCCATCTGCCACTTGCCTTATCTACAAGGCCCAGTACCCACCCAGACACTCTCCACACTCCACCTCTAGCTCTACATGCCACTGTACTTACTACTTTTAATACTTGTTTATTATATTTAGAGAATGTGTGATACGCGCCTACAACACCAAAACAAATTCCTTGTATGAGTAAAAAACTTACTTGGCAATAAAGATTTTTTCTGATTCTGATTAAATTCAGTTAAATAAAATAGGGTGTTTTCTAGTTTTAATAGTTTATATTTAGTATGAATTATATATTAACTTTAATTGTTACTCTAATAAATTATATATTGTTAGAGAGCTTAAAGTCTCAAGAATCAAACTGTCCTGTCCATTAAAAAAACAAAAAAAAAACCAAACAAACAAACAAAAAAAAACTGATTAAATAACAAGTATAAACACTAGATGGCTGAAGAGAGCTACTTATTCATCCCTGGTTGAAGAGAATATGATTTCTAGATTTTGTCTCAAGTTCTGCATTTATATCTATATTTATCAATGAATACATTTGTCATAGTTCAGCATTTTTTTTGTTTGAGGTCATTAGTTTTTGCATACCTTAAATTAGTAGATTAACTAGAAATGACCTAATTTATCCCTTGTTGTAACAAGATGAATGTGTGTTTATGTGTGGATTTTTTCTTTTACAAAACGTTTTTAAAATGAATTTTTTATTAATAGATACTGTAGGTTAATCTTACAAGAAGTGTTAAATTTTATGTGTAGTGCTTTTTTTTTCCTGAGTAACTTAATGGATCCAATGAAAAAAAAAAAGAAAAGAAAAAGTGTCACGCCCATCAAGCTTCTAATCCAATCAGAGTTCGCCATATTCAATGGTCGCGCTGAAACTGAAAAAAGAGCGATTGCGATTTTGCTCCACCCTCGCATCGACCCGCCTGCACGTGGTAAACATTAACATACTTTCTGTTCTGTTCATACTGAACATAGGCAAAGGAGGAAACATGTCAAATTAATTAGATAAACACGGTATGCATTTACAGGTTGGGCTGTCTAGGGCAGAAGTACACATGTGGAATCGGCCTCATGCTGCACGCCGGTTTTCTCTATGTTTTCTCTATGTAACACCTCAGTTACTATTAATGGTTTATAATGTGTTTTCTCTTTAGAATAATGGTCCAGATAACCTTTAACTCCCAAGTAAGGAAACAGTAAGATATCATTAATTAATAATGCGTTACCATGTCCCTCACTTTAGAATAATATTCCAGATCATTAGTAATTCCTTCATACTTATGTGGTAACACTTGACTCATTACTTATATGGGTTACCAGAATTATTTAAAAAAGACCTTCAGCAATATCAAACATGCAGAAGATAATAATTTATTCAGAAGAAATATCCCAAGAAATACACAGGTTGGGCATATGCATCCCTCTTTTTCTGTAAGGTAGGCTAACAATGATCATATCTACTGATATGGGTTTTTTTCATGGTTAATTATTACATTATTAAATTTGGTCCCCCGTCAATCCTAAATATGTGGTTACATCCTTGACTATGATAGTCTACAGACACTTTAGACTTGATTTCGCGACCTGTTACATTCTTAAATTAATTCCAACAAAGAACCCCTTGTTCACAATAAAAGCATAATCATTCACATTTTAGACACATGTTAATGTTTTAATTAGTATTTAATTAGTATTTATTTTGAATTAGCCATAGTTAGGAAATAGTTCTCAGTGAGGCAGATTAAATTCAGTAATTATTATTTCCCTAACAGTTAACTACCTCAGTCATCAGTTCACTATTACTTACTAATTGGTTAATTATGTTTCCATATTAGTTAATAGTAGTAACAACATTTTTTATGTAGTACTACTCATTAATCCTGTATTAATTCCTGTATAATTACCTATTAATAATTGATTAGTATTCTAAAGTGTTAATGTTTAAGTCTTTTGAACTAATAATGCTTAATATGACAACATCAGATATAAATAAAAAAAATATCTGTCACCTTTTACCTTTACTACAATATATAGATCACCTGGGCCTTACTCTTGTTTCCTAGGTGAATTTGCTAATTTTCTATCCGATCTAGTAGTTAATGTAGATAGAGCTTTAATTTTTGGTGACTTCAACTTTCACATACATATTCAAAATGACACATTGGGATTAGCATTTATTTATATTCTCAACTCTCTTGGAGTCAGACAAAATGTGACAGGACCAACTCATCGCCATTATCATATGCTAGATTTAATTCTGTCATGTGGAGTTGATGTTGATATTATATAAATTCTACCGTAGAGTGATGACTTCTCAGATCATTACCTCGTCTCTTGTTTGTTGTGATCAACTAATGTCACCACGCCATCGTTCAGTTAGAACTATTCTTTCGACCACTAAAGATAGCTTCACTAATAATCTTCCAGAATTGTCTCAAATACTCATTAAGCCAAAAAGTCTAGAAGAACTTGATGAAATAACAATAAATATAAATACAGTCTTCTCTAGCACTCTTGATAGTGTCACCGCCCCTTCGATTAAAGAAAATTAAGATAGCAGCTCAGAAAATGGAGTGCAAGTGGAAGAATACAAAATTAGAGCTATTTCACGGTGCATGGAAGGATAGGCACTAAAAGCTGCCAAGTCAGCATATTTGAGCAAACTCATAGAAAATAACCACAACAGTCCTAGTTGTTTATTCAGTACTGTGGCTTAATTGTTTAGGAATAAAACATCAACTGAACCAGAAATTCCGTCACAGCACAATAGCAATGACTTCATGAATTTCTTTACTGATGAAATTGAAATAATCAGAATTAAAATGGAACTATGCAATCAACTGTCACAGCACCTCAGAAAAGTGTCTCATAATTTTGCTCTTGAGCAACTTCAGTCCTTTGCTGTCATACGTCATGAAGTGCTAACAAAACATAACAAAAAATCAAAAGTCACAACATATATGCTTGATCCAATACCAACTAAGCTCTTAAAAGAGGTATTCCCAGTTATCTCAGAACCTCTTCTTAATATTATTAACTCCTCACTATCCTTAGGACATATCCCAAGAAACTTTAAAATGGCAGTTATCAAACTGCTTATTAAGAAGCCACAGCTTGATCCTAGAGCATTGGCTAATTAGAGACCGATTTCAAATCTATCATTTATGTCGAAAATCCTAGAAGTATGTTTGTAAAGGGGTTAAAGAAAAGGAGGAGGCGAGAACCAGCTTGAGAATGGGACAGATGTGGAAGGGCAACAATGTGGTGTGAATTTGCAATCTTTTGCAATTTTTGCAAGAGTTGCTAATTGTGAGAAAGTTCATATGTTGATTTTCTCAAAGATCATACATATGCTCTTTGCCTTTGAATGCAAACACATTGGCACCCCGCCTTACACTGTAAAGCTGCTTTGAAATGATGTGTGTTGTGAAAAGCGCTATACAAATAAAATAACTTGACTTGACTTGGACACAAAGATTACATTTCTAAGATGACACAAGTGTTTTAAACTAGATTTGTTAAATTTTTTGCACTATAACACCTTGTACAACCTTATTTGTAAATGACCCATAAGTATTACACCCCCCCCAATCTTTGACTACACTATTCCCTTTGAATTCTTCGACCACTGGTTAAAGTGGTGCAGAGGTGAAGAGAGGGCTCACAGGCCAGCAGAATAGACTACAAGCATAGAATGGCTCTTCTCTTGCTTCTTGTCTTATCCTGATTCAATATCGATTGGTTGGGATGCGGCCGTCTTTGACGTGGCGTTACAAAGGCCAAGCGTTCAAGGCTGGCACTAGCAATCTGTTCCTATGTGATTTTGCTCACCGGCTCTTAATTACAGTATTGCACAGTATTGGAAGGTCTGAGAGTCAGGAGATGTGCGCCCAATTCAGCCTTTGCATTGTTCTCATCTGTGGTTGCAGAGAAAGTACTAGCATTGGTGTTAGCTGTCATGTTATGTAAAAAATAGAAATATCAAATTCTGAAATTCTGATTGGATTGTACAAAGCCATTGTAAAATGACTATATAGCACACCTGTGACAGAACATTTTATATTAAAGGAATGGTTTACACAAAAAATTATTATTTATTCACCGTTATTTCAAACCCATATGGAGACTTTCTCTCTTTTGCAGAACACAAAAGAAAATATTTCAAAGAATTTTGCAAACACAGATTTTATCACACATTCGCAGCTGATTGTGACTCACTTTAAAGATAAAAAAAGCACCAAAAAGAGTCATTAATCCTCCACATTACTCATATTTATACACAGAAGTTGTTCACTTAAAAAAAAAATTGAAACAATTTTGATGCAGATATTGCTAGTGAAGTTAACAGACCATTAAGGCTACACACAAATTGTGGTGGCTTTCATTAGAAATTCTAGAGTTAAGTTGACTTTTCAATACTCTGTTTTAGAATCAGCTTTATTTCCAAGTATGCTTACACATACAAGGAATTTGTCTTGGTGACAGAAGCTTCCAGTGCACAAACAATACAACAACAAATTATATATAGAAATACACAATGGGGCAATATCAATATATACTGAAACCTTCCTCTGGGAAGCTTAATACAATTTCTAGAATGTATTAAACAACTTCTCCTTGCATTACTTTCAATAGAATCAAGATTCAGAGCAGAACACTCGCTAACAATAAAATGTTAACAATAAAACTTATGTAAATCAACTTACAAACAGTGAAAAAATGCAAGCTCATTAATTATTTAAGCTCAGTGCATGCAGGGAAAACCAGCTATAAAAAGTTGAAAATGTAAAGCTACACTATGTAATTAATTTTTTTGTTTAAATATCAAAATGTTATTAATGAGAGAGTGCAACAAAAATACATCTTCCAAACCATGTATTTACCCAAATACACTTTGATAAACCTATAATAATGATTTATATTTTAGAGCTGAATAAGCTCCAGCTACTGTAGCGTGTGTATGGGGTGGGAGTAGCGTGAATCTGAAAGTTTGTTGTCACAAAGGATGAGAAAAATTGACCATGGATCATTCAAAATGGCAAACCTCTGGGGAATCACTGGTTGTAAAAACAAAGAAACCACGAACAGAGCAGAGTCTACAAGCAAAAAGGGAAATGACAGAGTCCGTAATAAAACCAGCCTGATCTCACATAAAAATCGGCAATTGTGTGACGATTTTTCTTTAGCCGAAATTGGTATACGTTGACTGAATTAGGTATTTTAGGTATTAAAAGACCCTTACCAATGGCAAAATCACTGTAATTCACAGCCTCTCGTGGCATATTGCTTTATTGATTAATGCATACATTATTGAAAAAATAAAGAACTTTATCAGGTTTGTGTTCCTAGCTCCAGGAGTGCTGTATGATTTAGAATTCATCCTTACATGCTGGCATGTTGACTGCAGTAGCTCCCATGTTGCTTGGACGTGTTGACAAAAGTGTTTGCAAGCAGATACATGGGTGTGAGTCTATGGACACGTACGACATAGAGTATGTGTAAGTATGTTTTCCCCTTCAGTGTGTGTGAACAGCTTCTCTGCACTTTGCTGCTGTAGGGTAATCTTTTACACTAGGCAGAAGGCAGTGGAGGGTGGAAATTAGCTTTTCAGTCACTCTCCCTCTCATATACCCCCTCAGCCATCTTCCTCTTTGCCTTCCACCTCTATCCTTTCAGCTCTCTCACCTACATTGTTTTGGTTCCTCTCTCCCTTCATGCACATTCAAGGCACTATCTGTGACTGTGAAATCAGACTGTGTGCCGTCACCTTCCACACGGCACTATTTAAAGTTAATTAGCGCTTGATAATTTGCTTGCCTGGCTTTCCTCTCATTTGTCTCTGCATTACTATGAAAAGTTTTTATTTTTCTTTTTTCTTTTAAGTCTCCTTCTCTGGAGACCTAGGTTTGCCCTCTAGGGGCTGGGGAAAATCACTGCAGTGGCTCTGGTGCCCTCATCAAAAGTGTGCTATGGCATTGGCTCCAGGAGTGAGGGCACAATAGGCTGCCTCTGACTCCCTCCTCACAAGCCTCATTCAGCTCTCCACATATTAGAATAGTTCACATGGTGCCCCTGCTTTCCAGGTGATAATGAAAGGCATTCCAAAGAATGCTTTCAACACAGCAGTTCCTCTTCAGTGCCCCTCACAAAGTAGTGCATATTTGGGTATGAATATACCTCAGTGTGAGCAGTGCCTCTCGTTGAAATTCAATTTCCCTGGTATATTTCTTAAGTGGACTGATGGTCTATCAGGAAAACCATCAATGCTGTTGGGTCTTTCTGTTCTCCAAGTGTCAGTGTTTTTTGTGTACTCAAAATGGGGGGCCTTTCTATAATTGAAATATGATCAAATGAGAGAAAAACAGACAGTTGATGAATTTTAGATGTGCTAAGTGAAGTCATACAGCACTTAATCTAGATTCTCTTATTTAGTTTAGACCAGCAGTTCTGAAGTGTTTTTGATTTAGGATGGTTTCATACTTTTGGCAGACAACATTTCACAACAGAAAACATACTGTGGCTGGCATAAAGTAAAAAAAGAAAAAAAAAAGACATAAACTATATCTATTTACAGGGTTGGGAGGGTTACTTTTTAAATTTATTCATTTAAAAAATACAGAATACATGCTGTAAAATGTAATTTGTAATGTATTCCGTTAGATTACTCAAGGTCAGTAACATATTCTAAATACTTTGGATTACTTCTTCAGCACTGGTTGTTTTTTTTTCACTTGTTTTGACTTTTAAAAACTCTGCCAGTACATTAAGACAAAATACATGTTAAAAATATATTCTCTGAAAAAATGAAATATCTTATGCAGTGTTGTTTCTAAATCTCATCTTGCTTTAAAGATTTTTAGATATTTTTACAGGTAAACAATAATAAAAAAAATCTTATCAAGCATACAATTTTTGCCCTAATATCAAAGGTCTTACAAAAACAAATTCTGATCCAACGTGAATTTTCTTGATAAACAAATATGATCGAGCCTGTAACATGTGCATGTAAAATGGCTAGAACTAGCATTTTAGCTTAGGTTAAAGCTGACAATTTACACAAGGTTTTGTAAGGGGGTTAAGATGGGCAAGGAGGAGGCGAGAACAGTCTTATAATATTTAATATATATATAATATTTAATAACAAACTTAAACAAAAACACTCAAACATAAACACATACAAGGCAGTCGCCCGCAATTTTCTCTCTCTCTCGAACCGTCGTCACCGGCTGCCTTTATCCCTCGTGCGCCCCATCAGGCCCCCCTCCGCTCCACACTCCTCCCGGCATTACCTCAGGCTGGGGTGCCACAGGCATGAGATACA
The DNA here is from genome assembly GCA_032164185.1 of Moxostoma hubbsi. Lineage (NCBI taxonomy): Eukaryota > Metazoa > Chordata > Actinopteri > Cypriniformes > Catostomidae > Moxostoma > Moxostoma hubbsi. The sequence continues at coordinate 24,838,555 of JAVLUX010000030.1, read as the reverse complement.
TGGATCTTGGATTGCATCATTTATATGTATAAATGTTTTCCATCAGAAAGCACTAAATATTAAATGAAATAAATGACAATAAAATGCAAAGTAATCTCTTCAGTAATCAAAATACTTTTATAATGTAACTCTATTCTAATTACCAATGATTTAAATTGTAACTGTAGGGGAATACATGTGAGCGCAGCGTAGTTCTAGCGGGAAGACTAGCAGCTGTACATCATCACACTATTAGCTGGGTGATTCCTAGCCAATCGCAGGTAAGCCATTGCTTTATAAGTCTGCTCCCAATCTATCACATTGTTGTTTCAGTGCGCTAAGATGGCAACCTCCACCACCCCACCACCACCAGTTGAGCCCCGTCCCACACGGGGGTAGGCTCCTCGCCCCTGCCTCCTATCTCCGGCAGGATATGATGGTTCCGAGTACAACTCCCTCGGACCGCCGGACGGGGCCTACGCCAAAGAGAGACATTACTTTTCTGTTCTACATTCATCAAATAAATGGCATCATAAACCTCACTCAAGCCTGCGTGTCTTCCCGATAGAAATTTACTTATATTTTGTATTTTAAATACGTAATCAAGTTGCATGTATTCCGTTACTCCCCAACCCTGTATATATATATATATATATGTATGTATATAAATGAACCGTTAATTTTCCAAATCTTTTTTTACTTGCATACACATACAGTATATATATATATATATATATATATATATATATATATATATATATATATATATATTACATTTGAAAAATACAAAAGAGAAGCATTTTCACAGGTAGACATTTTAACCCCACTATAGGCCTAAATATAATATTGTATTAAATTAAAGTACTAAAATATCTCCCAGCACACACTTTTGTGAAAACCATCTTTTTACTCATAACAGTGTGGGCTTGCTTTTAATACTCAGAGCAGCTCCATTTCTCTTTCTGTCTGTTGTCACCAGGCCCTCTTCCATCTTTTCATTTGCTCTCACCAGTTGCTCTCTTTCTCTGTCCATCTCTCTCTTTGTCCATCCCTCCCGCACTCTGTCTCCGGTCTGAGAGCGATGACAGGGCTGGCAAAGACAGAGTGCGGATGCCCAACTTAAAAAGTGACCGCCCTGTCCTGCGACTGCACAGCTGGGGAGCTGCAAATCTATCATGGCCAACTGCAGCCTGCTAGCAGACATGCAGCAAAATACCTTCTGTTAGGAGAGAGGAAGAGAGAAATAAGGCATGAATGGAAAAAGAGAGAGTTGCAGAATAGTGTAAAGCCTATTTCACACTACATAAGTGTATTTACTCTAATCTTGAACAAATTAATTAACATTACACTCTTCAATAAGAGACATTAATTTTGGTGCATCTACATTCACATTGTAGAAATAAGCAGCACGGTGCACATAGCAGAAGCATAGTTTCAAATATTCTATGCTGTGCATAGTGCACTTAACACAGAAAAAACTTTTAAAATGCACTGAAACCTATTTATCAACAAATTCTTTTGCTATGTAGTTTTTATGAAACAACATTTACTAGAAAAACTACTCCAACATACTTCAACTTACTCTCACACGGGAAGTCATCATGTTGCACCGGATGTTAATTCAAATCTGATTCCCTTTAACCTGTTATTTTCAATATAGAGCCACAGCTGTTTCACTGCAAAAACACTGTCAGTAGTAAAGCACAATGTGAACCTGCTGTTACAGTTACACTGCTGCTTCGCTTATGCACTGCTTTCGCTTGTGGTGTGAAACAGGCCTAATATGAAAGGAATGGCTGCATATTTGGCAGGACCATAGAAGGAAACCCAGTATTGAGGAGTATGCAAAAGCAAAAGGGATGGAGGTGGGTGTGTTGTGGGTGAGAGGGGGCTGTGGCTGCCTTGTGTTGGGGACAGTGCGGGGGCATTAATCATTATTGGCACACACCTCAGTCTGTGCCGCACCCTGACGGCCCTTCCACCCCTGACATAAATCATAATTCCTCCCCTCTCCAGCATGCTGTGGAAAAGTCTGCTACTCTTATTGATTTACCCTTTTCTCCCTCTGCCTTCCCTATCAGCACCTGCACCCACCTTCCCCCTGTCCGCCATCACCTCTGCCAAGTCATTAGAAAACATAACTGATATGATATTCATAGAATACTAAATAAACTTTATGAGAATGTGCTGTTGCCCCTTCTACCCCAGCACACCTTTTGATGCATGAGAACCAAGTGTGGTAAAAACTAATAATATAAAAATTACAATGCATGCTCTGTTCTATTATACCTCTATTGATTTGTTTTTTTAGGTGCATCTAGGCTTATCAAAGTTGTGGAGGAGATTAGAGAGAGGGTCCACAAAGACAGAACAGAGACATAGAGAAAGCTAAAGAGAATGAAAAAATACGGAATGAGTACGCTTTGTGCACAGATGTGGGCCAGAATTGTTTTAAGTGGGAGCTTTTGTTGTGAGTGAATCCATAATTGCCTGTTGGTGATTTTACTCACAGAATGGCTCGTTGATCTGTAAACCTTGACCAAATGCAGAAAAAATAAGGTGCCGCGGGTCGCATCAATGTAATAATAAAAAATAAAATGGCTAGAAGCTAATAGATTGCCACCCTACATAATCTTTATATTGTACGTTTAATATTATGCAAGTTTAATCATAATTTGTGCTCTATGGTATGCTTGTATAGGCCCTACATTAAAATAAAGGATATGGTATTTCACTCACAAAAAAACACTTATAAATGGAACAGTGATGCATCTTAAACAAAATATTATACTTATTTATTCACATTTTTATATTTTTTGTCATCCATTCAGTGGCATTGCAAAGCACATATAGAGCTGCTACTGAGTGGTGGGTGTGACCCATCACAGTAATCAGAATCAGATTAGATTTTATTACTTTATGAAGTGATGCAATGAATTACTCTTTATTTTGCGAGGAATTACTCTTTAAAGCTATTCAATTATAACTTCTGTTCTGTTGTGACTTGTGTTCCAACTATGATTTAAATGGATAAAAAAATAGTGCGCTTCATTTTATTTTGTAGACGTGCATGTGCAAGCTGAGCGCACACATCAATCACAGATGTGCAAGTGTTTTAAGCGCTCTCTCTTTTACAGTATGTCCTCACACAAATTGTGCTGGGAAGCCTGTGAATCATGTTTGCAAGAACAAGTACATGAGTAAAGTATCTAACCTGATGTCAATCCTTTAATAAATGCATCATTCTTTCTGCGGGGCACTTTGGAGTTTGGAGTATTCCAAACTCCTGTTGAACTCTGTCAGTGGATGAAGCTGGTGACCACACAAAACACACTAGTGGAGATGATGCACTGTGAATAGCGGCTGCACATGATGGTAACATCTAGTGCCCAGAATATGAATTTCATATAATTTCTCCATAGCGGGCCAAATTCTGTTCTATTTCTAAAGTCTCCCGCAGGCTGCACTGGAGCAGTCAAAGTGCTGTAGATGGCCCGCTGGCCGGACTTTGGACACCCCTGATGTAAGTCATATTCGAACAAGCATTTCTCACATGAGAATCACAGCACAATGTGTCAGAGTGTGTGTGTGTGTTAACTGCTAGGCCGCAGCTCTGACTAGAGAACAGATACTTCAGTGTCCCTTTACATCTTGCGCTGAGTTGGGTGTTCTTGTCTTTCAAAGTATACTTTTTTTTTACTGCGAGCCTTTACGGATGCATTCGACATGCGTGCACTGTGACTAGTCAGTCAACTCAAGGTGCATGTGCAGATGAAATGCACAGAGAAAAACTGTCAAGAAAAAACTGGGCTGCATGCGGAGTGTGGAATTCATGTAATCGGCACTCCTGTCATGCCTTGCGTAGCGGAAGCAGCAGAGTTACCTGGACGTGATGATGGCCTGACAAAGCAATTGTAAATAATGGAGAATGTGGCAACTACCGAAACTTCAGTGAAGACAGTACCTTACTAATGTATGTTGAATGCTTTACCATCACCTCACGCAGTGTGAAAATGGACATTATTTGAGATACAAGTATCAAACTGAGGGTGGCTAATGCACTAATGCTTGTGATAACCAGTGCTGGTGATTTTTATTAATTTAAGTGACTCAATTCTTTTGATTCCGTTCATCAAAAGGATTTGTTCCGATTCATTCATTGAATTGTTCACTGACCATATCTTCATGTTACGCCTCTGCTTGCAGATGTCGGCAAATGACCATCTTTTAAGTAATTACATTGAACAGAAAGCAGTAATTCTTGACCGGAACAAGTCTAATTATCCTTTATTAAAATTCTGCTATGAGACTTCAGCAATGTCTTAACACACAAATTACAATACATTTTATGTATTATACTGTGAACTGCTGAGCATGACTTTTTATCAAGCTATATAAAAGGACAACAATACTAGCCTAAAAATAAATATGGGTTTCTGTAACATCCGTATGTCATTGTAATATGTGGTCATCACTTTTATTCATAATACATCCAGCCCCCTTTTTTTTGTTGGACAAAACAGACATTCATGAAACAAATGAAATAACTGACTAGTTCAGTGAAAGGGTGTATTTGTTCAGTGGGTCAAACCAATGATATTCTCAATCACAGCCCGCACTCAAATGCTATTTGCTCATGCTATAATCAGTCTTTACAGGCATGAAAAGCAGCAGAGCTCATTGGCTTCGAAAGGGAAAGATGTCAGTGAACAAAAAATATGAGTCAGTGTATGGAAGTGTACGAGAACGATTCATTCACTTAAAAAATCTGTTCAAAAAGACTGATTTGTTCACAAATGAAACATTACTAGTGGCAACATATCACATGTGTTTGAAATGAGAAATCCTCAATTTTTAAGCAGCGAATGTTTCAGTGTAGTAAAGTTTTAATTGTTCCATTTGGGACACTAGATGGCTTGAGTGCAGACAGTATATTTTAAGTACATAGTGTATAGTGTGTCATTTGGCATTTGTCACTTCTGTTTAGCTTTTAGGCTCCTATTGACTTGTTTCATGCAGTATCACTGTATGACTTTGCTGATATGTTTGTGACCAAAAATCCCTATTCTTTCAGTGTGCAGCGCTGTGGAATGCGACAAAAGCTAGATGTTTTTTTTTTAAGTGATACAGCTTTTACTTGCCTGATACAAAATGCTACAATTCTTTCAATAAAGCTATATGTTTTAAGTGACATGGTTTCATTTCACTAAACTGACCCAAAGTGTTCAGTTTGCTATCAACTGGTACAAATTCGCCTTTGGCCTAAGTTATCCACCTACTGTATGTAAGAGATCAAATTGTTATTATCTAAGATTTTTTTTAATACACTACTATATTGTATTGTTCATCATTTTGTTATATGTCATGTTTTATTGTCTTGGGTGTATTTAATGGTTTAGCTCACCCAATAATTAAATTTATGTCATAATTTACAACTTGTTGACTTACTTTCTTCCATGGAACATGAAGGAGGTGTTAAAAGCAGAATGGTATACTCTGTCATCATTCACTTTCATTGTATTGAAAAAGTTGCAAAAAAATTGAATGGTGACTGAGGCAGTGAGTCCCTAACATTATGCCTAACATCTCCTTTTGTGTTCTATGGAAAATAACAAGTCATACAAAGGGCTTGAATTGTAAGAAAAAAAGTGCAGGTACTCTCCTTGTTAGTATTAAACGTGGTTTTGGGGGAAATAAAATATACTCTGAGACTGTTTTTGTTTGCATCATATGTTTATTTTAAAATAAGCAAATAAACTTAGGGTTTTATAAAACTGAACTGAATCTTTTTTATGCATTTATTTTACATAATACTTAGATTTTAACTAACATGAATGTGGATAAGATGTGTAATAAAATGTGTTTATTTACCACTAAATAGGTATTTAATTAACATGCTAAAGGTCTGGCCATGAATTCCTTCTTAAGGGTAATAATCAAAACAAGCAAGTACCCCCCAACAGTTGACCCCATTATTTACACCATAATCAATGGAAATATGTAAATGTTTCATGCTGCAACCCCCAGAATGTTCAAGCAAAATGTATGCCCTTGATGTGGGGTCATTGGTTATAAAAACTGCGGAAGAATATTTAGATCTGCTTAAGTCTGTATCTTTGACAATATCAATCCACATAATTGAACAATGGCAATCTAATGTAGAATTCTTTTGCAGACTTTGTACTGATACGCCTGGCCATTTAACGCAAGCCGTAGAAAGGGTCGGTTTCGAATTGAGAATTGAGACGTGAAAGTACGCGTCCATCAGGTCTACTGCTGCAAACCAATCTAGATGCCGGACACAAGTTAAGATGTGTTTTTGCGTGAGCATTTTGATCGGGAGTTTGAGCAGAGTCCGGTTGAAAACTCGCAAGTCCAAGATCGGTCATAAGCCGCCGCCTTTCTTGGGTAAAATGAAGTAAGGGCTGTAGAAACCCTTCTTCATTTCGGTTGGAGGGACAGGCTCTATCGCGTCTGAGTAAAAGAATAGCGATTTCCGCGCGCAGGGATTTGGCATGCTGGCCGTGTACTGCGGTAAAGCGAATGCCCGCGAAGGGGGGCGGGGGCCTGGCAAACTGAATTGCGTTACCGAGTCAGATGGTCCGGGCCATCTAGCGTGACGGGTTGGGAAGTGAAAGCCACGCATCCAAGCTCCGTGCTAGGGGCACCAAGGGGACGAGTATTTTTGATGTACCCGGCGGAGCAGCGGTGCGGAGCAGGTTGTACGGCGTTGGGAGGCGAGGGTGCGTCCCAAGGCTCTAGTGCTGAGAAAAGACTCAAAGCACTTACCTTGCTCCGCACACCCGGCAGGGGGCGGGTTAATGACTGAGGAGGAGGTCCGGTGTAGGCGTCATCTAGACTCGTCAGAACCGGCCTGCTGGGGAACAGTCGTGGGGCTGAAGGCGGGGGGTCCGCGTCCAGCATGTCGGGACTTTTGAGATCTAGCAGCAGAGTGCCGTGAGAACGGCATTTGCAGGCCAAGTGACCCAGAGACAAAGGAAAGAGCCGTCGAGGGTAGCGAGAGTGGATGAGCGAGTGGCTTTGTGACGAGTGGAGAGGGGCGCTCTCCTCAAAGACGTCAGCTCATAATGCACTACAAAAACGGGGCCGGGGGGGTCCAGACCCCAGGAACCAGTCATCCAACCACGATGGCTGTGCGGAGGATGGAGGGTTCCAGTCCAACCCCACACTGGCGAGCTCATCCACCTCAAGCTCTAGAGGATAGGCTGGCTGGCTGGCTGTAAGGCGAGCCACTGTTGCCTCGAGCAGGGACGGGAGTCAACGAGCGTGCTGGGGGGGCGGGTGGTCCGAGGGGGCGTACCTGGCAGATCTGCACCCATGCTGCCATCCCCAGATTGCCTCCATCGCCAGCCGCATCATCCTCAATCCCGTGGGAAGAAGGAGCAATGTGGGAGGCGGCTGGAGGGGCATGCTTTCTGTTCAAAGTGAGCCGCGACTGCAACGTTGCCATGGTCATGCTCTCGCAGTGAGAGCATGAACCATCCACATACGCTGCCTCGGTGTGATCGGTGCCCAGACACACGAGACAACGCCTGTGGCCGTCTGAAGCAGAGAGCACTCTACCGCATCCAGGAACTAGACTGGGGCGGAAAGGCATCTTTAAAAAGACACGTCCTGAAAAGGCCAATGCCGCTGTGTATTGCTCTTTAGAGGAAATTACGCTTTTACAAGAAAAAAATCACTCTTTAATAAACTCTTTTGAGTTCTGAGCTGTCGAAGCACCCAGGGGCAAACTGCACTGCTGTGCAGAGAAGGAGAAAGCCGCTGTAGTGCGCCATAGATCCAACAGCAGAGAGGCATCAGAGGAACAGGAACGGGTGTGTGACTCTCAGCTTACTGCATGCACAACCATCGGCTCCGAAGAAAATGTCTGAATGAACTCGACGTATTTCCCGTATGTCCACTGCGTCTTCAGGTGCTCAGTGTTGATGTTCAATTTTACAGCCAACAACAGCACACTTATGACACTTACGAAGCTTAAACATTATTCTTCTCACTGTATCTACTCCAGCGTGGAAAAAACGGCAGACTGTGTGTAGATCACTCTATGATCTATGATAACAGAGTGGAGTCTGTCACCAGTCGTGGGCGAGGCCATGAAAACCATTCATTTTGCCACACTTTTTTTGATTAATAGAAATATAAGAAAGAGGAGTGGGTGGACTTTTAACGTAGGGTGGTTGTGTACACACTGCCAACTCGCATTTATGTACAAACACCATGTAAAAGTGAATTTTGCATAATAGGTCCCCTTTAAACTTAGGTAGGATGTAAAACTACGTATAAACAAAATATTTACGGAAGCCTCAGACCAGGAATAACGGATGGAATAAAATAGCAGACTCATTTAATGACATCAATGAGCTCATGTTTTGGTCGACAGGTTTCAGTCCTTTCGACATATATGATGATGTTGGCATTTACACTCGTTTATATTTACGGGAGAAAACAATATGGTAAAATCGTACTTCTTCAGCATGAAACTTATCTAACGTTGCACTTTCCTGTGTATGCCTCCCGGTGTCAAGTTTCAACATGTACGAAATATATAAAATATTAAAAGGAATAAATGTCTATTGTTCCAGCCTGTTGGATAAGTAATTCTATATTTATTGTCTCTTATTCATTTCAGATACAGCTATTAAATATTTTTGTTTACACAGTCTAAATATACTATTAATGAAATCTTGCTTTATTACGTATCGTATTTTAATGGGGGTATAATTTATTATAGCTGACAGTTATGAAATCAAACAAGGTTTGAACATCAACCGTAACAAGATCAAACCGAAATTCACTGTGTACAAATTTGAAGAAGATATATTGGATCAATAATACAAGTAAAGGTCATAGGTGTGACAACGCATGACTTTACGAGAGCTTATATTACCTTATATGAGTCTTGCCTTAAGAACAGGTGTTGCAACCAAATTAAGCACTGACTTAGTTACAAACTAACTAGTAGTTACAAAGCCCTTAGTGTAAACTTTACTTCCTAATTTATGTGAGAACTCACACACAGCTGGTGCAACCCTGCCCTGTTGACAAAATTAGAGAAGTGCAGGTACTGCATATCGGTTAGTATCCGCCCACTTCAAGCACCGTCATATAGGTTTAGATCAATATGGGAGAGTACATTTTGATGCTTGTTTTACTTTTTTTATGGTGTTCTATTCTTGTCCAGTATCACTTTTGTAGCCCAACTTTTAATTGCCCCTTGAGGATTAATAAAACTGTATATTTTAACTTAAACTTGACTTTAAAGTACTAAACAATTTGCCACTGAATTAGTGCAACAAATATTTTTATGTTCTGGATCAACAAAAACCAGGTGGACAAGGGTTACCTGTTGATGGATCTGACAACTCATTCAGCTTTTAGAACATCAGTACATCTTTAGTCCTGTAGTAAGTCTTTCTGCATCCTCAAGTCCCTCTTTCCTTCCCTTTTTCCATTCTGACCCAGGTCAGCATCACGTTTAGTTCTCTACAGGCTGGATCCATGCAGATGTTGCAAGCACTTGGCATAGGAGCAATCCAGCCGGTGAGGGCTGAGGCCTGGCTGGGATTAAAGCCTGAGTGGAGGGATATTAATGTGAAGCGGAGGGGACAAAGGGCGCTCCTGTCCAATTACTCTGTACGTAGTCACTGCCATTCGGCCACAAAACAACAGAGGAGGAAAGGATTAATTGCCTTGGACTCAGCCCCCACTGCAGGCCCAATTATGGAAACATATTGGCTCCCAGCGTATCCACAGACACTGCTGTGCTGGGATATTGTGTGAAATTTCGAACCGTTTCCAGAGGTCAGGATGAGTGGACTGTTGCAGAGGCTGAGAATAGAGTGGGTGTGGGTATGTGTGTGACAGTGAGCATGTTTGTGTGTTAGCTTGTGTGTTATCTTGGTTAGCAAGTTAGTGATGTGACCTGTTATGGGTGTAGGAGATGAGACTTCCTAGCAGGAATCAAAATAAAAATAGAATCTGAATTGCTTTTGCTCTAAGTATATTTATGAATGTATTTTGTTGATTTTGCTAAATGTTTTCATTAATGGGATAGTTCAATCAAAAATGAAAGTTCTCTCATCATTTACTCAACCTCATGCCATCCCATGATGTGTATGACTTTCTTTCTTCTGCTGAAAACAAACACAAAGATTTTTAGAAGAATATCTCAGCTCTGTAGGTCCATACAATGCAAGACCTGGTGATCAGACCTTTGTAGCTGCAAAAATCATATTTAGAAGTAACCCATAAGACTCCAGTATGTAAATCCATGTCTTCAGAAGAAATATAATATGTGTGAGAAATAGATAAAAATTGTAAAAAAAAAAATCTTTTTTTTTTATTGTATATCTCCACGTTCACCTTTACATCTGAAAGTCACATATGGTGCCTGTTTAGTTTCACTTTCACATCTGAAAGTGAAAGTTAACGTAGAGATTTAGAGTAAAAAAGGACTTAAAAATGGTTCTGTTTATCACCCACAGCTATTATATTGCTTCTAAAAATATGGATTTAAAAACTGTAGTCATATGGATTACTTCAATAGGGCTTTTCACACAGCACTTAACCTAGGGTTATATTCATTATAGATCCCTTATTTAACCTCGGGTAAAGCAATGTTTCACACTTGTAATTTTGAAAGGAATTTAGCACCACTTTTTACCCAGGGTTAAGAAACCATGCTCGCCCCACGTTTGCAGGGTTAACCCCATTTTGTGGTGCCAAAGGTATACAGTGTGAAATTATGCAGTGTTAGAATGCTATAGAAATTCAGCAACAGACAACCAATCATATAAAACCTCAGTACTTACCTCATTAAATATTCGTGCGTTTTGTACAGTCGCTGAAACTTTTACGAGGTAAACCGGTAATGTGGTGGCAAATTCAATAACTGGCATGATGAAGAGACAGTATTCTGTGTTTTCGTGGCATATTTCAGAAGATGAAAGACAAACAGATCTTATTTGCTTGGCGACATTTCCAGAGAAGAGAAAAAAAGGTTGTGCATATAAGCTTCTTTTACAGCTAGTCTGTAAGTTTTGACCCAGCAGCTAATCAATTTGCATAAATACATTTGAGTGAGCAAGACTCTGTAAAATGTGCTCACCCAAAAGTTGCTGGTTCATGTTTTGGAGAAGAGTGTTACTGAATTATGCTCCCTCCTCTGGAACTGGACCACGGATTGCTTGACAGGACAGATGCTGTTGGACGTGTTGAGGGTTGTTAAACTCACCGCTAAGTTTTGCTCTGAGAGTGCTCGGACGTTAACCATGACTTTATTAAAATTCTTTGGAGGATCAGCTGAAAGTGTTGATGGGCATTAAATGTCAAATGTGGTGGCAAATATGATAACTGGCTTGATGAAGACACCATATTCTGTGTTTTCGTGGCATATTTCAGAAGGTGAAAGATAAATAGAGCTGATTAACTTAACTGATTAACAACATTTCCAGAGAAGAGCAGAGTAGCTCCAATGACAGGTTTTTGTCAAATCATTGTTATCGACACTAAAAATATGCAAATAAGATTGTTAACCCGGTAAAGTATGATCAGTGAGAAACATGATACTGGATAACCCAGGATTCGGTTTACCCGGGGTTTAGAATAATCGCGGGTTAAATGTTTCATGTGGAAAACTCATATATGGTTAGTTCACTCAAAAATGTAAATTATCCCATAATTTACTCACCCTCAAGCCATCCTAGTTGTATATGCATTTCTTCTTTCAGCCAAACACAATCAGAGTTATATTAAAAAACATCCTGGCACTTCCAAACTTTATAATAGGAGTGAATATTACCTTAGATTTTGAAGCCCAAAAAAGTGCATCCATCCATCAAAAAAGTAATCCATACTGCTACAGGGGGTTTAATAAAGGCCTTCTGAAGTAAAGCAATGCTTTTTTTATAATTATAATATCCATATTATAACTTTATAAACTATAATCACTGGCTTCCAGTAACAGCCATCCGCGTGTTCACGAGAGATTTGAGTTCTGACGTATGATGTAAGCGAACTGTATGCCTGTTTGAAGTGACAAACGCCAAAGTGCAGAGGATAGAGGAAGCCAGTGACTGCGCAGATGGCCATTACCGGAAGCTAGTGATTATAGTTTCTAAAGTTATAAATATAACTTTATAAGCTTCGCTTCAGAAGATCTTTATTAACCCCCTGGAGTCGTATGGATTACTTTTTTAATGGATGATGCGCTTTTTTGGGCATCAAAATCTAAGGTACCATTCACTCCTATTATAAAGCTTGAAAGAGACGATTGTGTTTGGCAGAAAGAAGAATGTCATAGGATGGTGTAAGGGTAAGTAAATTATGGGATAATTTTCATTTTTGGGTAAACTAACCCTTTATTTTTCCTTTGTGATTTTTGGAGCTACAAAGGTCTGATCACCATTTAATTGTATTCTGAGGACCAAGAGAGCTGAGATATTCTTCTATAAGTCATAAACATGTGGGATGCCATTAGGGTGAGTAAATGATAAGAGAATTAAAATTATTGGGTGAACAATCCCTTTAACTACAGCCCTTACAGGGCCTCCTGTTTTCATCCAATGGCCTTAAAAAGTCTTTTTGACATTTAAGTTACACTCAAAATGTATAAATGTCTTTGAATTTGATAATAAAATATAAAATAATTGGCATCTGCAAATTAATGATGCTAGACATTTTCTTCGAACTAACATCCCAAAGTTATTGTTTGTGGATATATGAATCAGTTGTCCCCAAGTTCACACTGGTGCCTTAGCAGAATAACTAGTAGTTCATCACATTAACTCTGGATATGATTCACTAATATTTGACAACCAGAATGTGTCCAAATTCTTTTGTCTTGATTTTGAACAGTGTACCGATTGCTTTATAATTTTAAACTTTACTAACTTAACAATTTGTGAAATATTTTGCTTGAAATGTGTGCTTGTGCTGTATATCTTTAAAGTAATTGCCAAATGGTATGATATTTTGTTATATACCACAGTTAGTTTTGGTCCTCGAATCTGATTGGACGAGAGATGTTCCATGAGCACTGATGGTGTGACACCTTCAGCACTCCGACGCTTCACTGTGTGTGTATCACTCCGCGTTCATGCTGTTCTAAACTAAAGTATATCTCTTAGGAGTTACTGGCTTTATTTTTGAAATTACATATGTTAACCAGCAGGTGGTGGCAAAAGATAATTTTTGTGTGTAATATGAGCCAGTTGGCAACGTAAAGTTAATCCGTTAGTCATTGTTTACATAGAACTGCGCTCCGTGATCGCCGTATTACTAATACATTACCAAAACTAGGAAATAGCTTTAAACGGCTTTAAACAGACAACTTCAGGATTAAGGCTCATACTGAGAGACACAACAGACTGAATTATTACAGAACTCAAGTGCTTACCTTTTATCGGAGTTTCCACTTTGGATACATACTGTTTAAAATGGCAGAGGACATCACTGTTTCTATACTGACTACCATGAAATAGAGAGGAATACCCCCTCTTGGATATCTATTTTTCACTGTTAAAGCTGACAGCCTCTCTAATTGGGTGTGGCAACAGGTGATTGCATGCACACGCACACGCGCTCTCTCTCTCCAGCCGTCTATCCTTGTTTATCCAATAACTTGTTAGAAACAGCACAAGCCGTGATATTTCTGAAGTGAACATTTTGAATTACTAACGGAGACTTGGACGCATAATTTGTTTTGAACCAGCAACGGCAGATTCTGATCGGTTGCGTAAGAAAGTAGTTCCATGCACGAATGCATTTTTATGACCATACTCGGCTTTTCCTATTTTTTGAAAATGTACTTGTTCATTGAACTGTTGTATATAAGCAATATCACACTCGCAATGGTGCAATATGGCCCTACATCAGCACTACTGTGATTCGGCCGCAGGCGAATACCGTAGGTAATTACAGCAGTGCTGATGTAGGCCCATATTGCACCATTGCGAGTGTGATATTGCTTATATACAACACTTTTGCTCATGTGATATTGCTTAAATATAATGCATTAAATATAATACATTCCATCATATTTTAAGTGTCTTAAGTGAGCAAGTATTTTTTGTGGCCACTCCAGAAAATCCAAAGCAGAATTTGACAAAATATTGTTTCCTGCTTGTTTAATCATTTATTCATTTGTACGTCCATCCATTAGTTCTTTTGTTCAGTAATTCATTCTTTCAGTGGTTTTTGCTCCATCCACAATAGCATCTCACACAATCAATACCTTTTGCTGTAAATAGTGCAGATCGTAAGCATTTGCTTCCTTGCCTTGCCTTTCCTTTCATCTAAAGGAGAGAGAAGATATTTCTTATTTCTATCTCAAATCGAAGGAAACAAAACCATTATAGTATTTTCTAATCACATAATGCTGTACTTTGTCTTTCAATGGGAAGACACAGTTGCCCCACAAATGGAGACCACACAGAGCACTGTTACCTGGCATGATGACTGATGCAAACTCAATGAATCCTGAATTAAATTGCCTCTTGATGAATCCGAAATGTCCTCTTCTGTTTCAGAATAATACAAATCCAGTGAAACTCCAGCACAACTCAAATAAAGCCATACATCTAACCCCAGAACCGCTGGATGGGAGCTGGGTGAGAAAAAATTACTGCAGGATAAGAATGTCGAAGCAGAGGTGAGAGAAAGAGAGCGAAAGACGCCAGCAGAAGATGAAGAAGGGGACGCATTGCCCGGGCTGTGGTGCATTAGGCCTGTCCTTTAGTGTGTGGAGGGAAATATTGCAGGGATGAGATCCCTGTGTCGCCTCCATACCTTCAGCTCATCGAACAGACAGGTCAAGCCCAGAGTAAATCAGCCGGTGCTCCCCGGGCCCAATTTCCCCTGAGAGCTCCATTCTAGATGCACTCAAATCAAGTAGACTGCCCGACTTTCAAACAGAAAATCAAGGAGACTCCACCACTGTGGACAGCAGGCAAGGGTATAATTAAATTTAGTGAACTTTTCTGTTTATCTGCCACAGACAGTGCACATTGTTTTTTTCTTCTACTCTTTATTTCTAATGGAGTTTTATTTCTTGCCGTTTTCGATATAAGATTAAACAACATTACATAGATAGACTTTCCTGTTTTGTTCCACAGCATAAATTACACACAGTCATACCTCAAACATAGTTTTGATATCACTGTGTTCTTTTAAAATGCAAGTTGCTAAGAAGTTACTACATAGGGACTTCAACTACCATAAAAGGTATGAGCTGAGCTTGACAAATCGGACAACCATGATAGTCCATAGAGCAAAAAAATTAAAAATTAAAAATTCCTTTTTAGGTTGTGTGTAATTTATGTTGTAAATCATAAAGGTTATTGTCATGTCACGACTAAGTAACGACTAAAATTTCGGCCTGTTCTTCATACAAAATGGTCGTTTGTACTCAAAAGACTTACCATAGATACATTCATGACACTTTTGCATGATTATTTTAAGCTTTAAAGTGAGGTACTTTCAACTGCTGTTGAATGAAACTCAGGGATTGCTACATTCTTTAAATATCTCCTTTTTATTCTACAGAAGAAAGAAAGTCATATGGGTTTTTAAAGACATGAGTATGAGTAAATAATGACAACATTTTCATTTTTGGGTGAACTATTCCTCTAACCACAAATCTTCTTTTACTTATAAATCAAAATAGTCTTTGAAAAACCCTTTGGAAATTATAGAGGGTACCCATGACTCGAAAATGCCAATTCTCTTCTGGGTTTAAGGACTTCAAACTGAACAGCTCTATCGAGATGCAATGAGTCTTCATGCGCCACATCTTAACACGTAGAAGGGAGCGAAAATGTTATCATTGGGGTCTTGATGTTTGTGCCCCTGTAGAGTTATGAGGTGTGTGTATGATGGCTGCTATTCTGGCACGCTCCCAGCGTTCCACAGCTGCAGTGACTAAGCACCCTTACCTCGCACCCGCGCTCTCCTCCGTGCATACCCTAATGTGAATAATGTTTCTTCTCAAACTCCTCTGTTATAAATGGAGTGCCACTCTGCACAATGGCAAAGTCAGGGCTGGTACTGATTAACTCTCGTCATTGAGTCCTACTCCCACTTCCATGATTTATGATTGTCTGTTATTTTTGCATTAGCAATCAAATTCATCTTGTCTTTCCTGACTTGGGTCTAGCTGAGCAAACAGTAAACATATTTGCTTGCACGGCAGTGCTCCTAACACTGGCACATTAAACATGCTGTGTCCCCCTCAAGGGCCAAAATAGTACAGTATGTGTGTTTTTAATTGTGTGAAGTCTGAATGTTTCATACTTTTAACAGTTATCGTGATTGTTCTCTTGTGCCTTTAGTTGTGTTACCATAGCACATATAAAACTTTTAGAATGGTGATGAAATCTTAAATAATTTTCTTGTTGATGTCACACAATTCTAATGCTTTATTTGGTGTGCATATTTTAATCTTATAGAGTGCAACAGTCTGGTTCCAGAAGTAGAAATCTCATCCACTTGTTCTGTATGGGATTTGGCTATTCAATGGTATACGTTTCTGCTGAAACCATTAGTCCACAATATTTTAACTTTATATATATAACCTGACAGCGCTTGAGAGGATCTGCAGAGAATAATGGCAGAAAATCCCCAAATCCAAGTGTGCGAAGCATGTCACATCATACCCAAAAAGACTTAGAATCGCTGTAATCGCTGCCAAATGCTTCAACTTCAAGTGTTGTGTTAAGGGTCTGAATACTTAAGTCAATGTGATATTTCAGTTTTTTCTTTTAAATAAATATATACAAAGTTAAAAAAATTGCTTTGGAGTGTAGACAGAAAGCTGCAACAACAAAATGTTAAAAAGGGGGATGTATACTTCTGAATACAGTGTGTATATATATATATATATATATACACACACTGTATTCAGAAGTATACAGTGTGTATATATATATATATATATATATATATATATATCCCCCTTTTTTAACATTCCCCTTTTTTAACATTTCAACAGTTTGGTTCATGGCTTAGAACTCTTTTATGAAGCCCTTGATGAAATCCATATGGAAATAATGAATTGATAAAAATTCCTCTGAAACCAGGACGGTTGAAAATGTGGGCAGGCACTGTTGCGCTCTATTGGAATTTAGGTTTTGTTTTCATATGTTTTCTCCTGAATAATGCTATTCATTTTAAGAAAAGCCCACATATTCATAATATTTTTCTAAAATCATGAGCCATCCTCTAAGATAGGCATGTCAGTCTCAAATATTTGTTTATTTATTTATATGGAAAACATCACTTGACCGCCCCCCTGTTGCGGCCCCCATGGCAAACGAATAGTTACCCTGACTTATGCCACTGGCTAGTGCGGTGGACATAAGTCTGAAGGGCACAGACTGGACAAAGTCTGTGAAGTCTTTCCTGCTCCGGCGTTGTAAATGGCAGGGAGCAGAATGCTTCGAGAGTAACCGGATGTAAGGTCGAGAAAGGAACCTTAGGTAGGTAGTCAGGGTGAGGGTGAAAAATTGCTTTAGCCATTCCTAGGGCAAAATCTAAGCAGGCTGGCAAGACAGACAGAGTCTGTAGATCCCCAATTATTTTTAGAGAGGTGATTGCCATAAGAAAAACCATCCTGAGAGTCAGAAGTTTATCAGACACTGACTCTAGAGGTTCAAAGGGGGTCTCAACCAGACCCTCAAGGACTATTGCTAAGTCCCATGAAGGTGTCCTGGTTCTAGCAGGAGGCCTCAGTTGCATAGCTCCACGAATGAATTGAGCGAGTAGGGGATGTCTCCCCAACGGCACCCCGTCAATCAAGGCGTGGCAAGCCAAAATGGCGGCCACTTAGACCCTGAGAGTGGCAGGGCATGTGTCTGCTGACAATTTTTCCTACGGAAAGTCCAGAACTGAAGCAATCTGGCAGTTAACTGGATCTGCATTATGTGTACTGCACCATCTTTCAAAGACACCCCATTTATTGGCGTAACTTCTTCTGGTGGAGGGAGCCCTAGCACTTAGAATGGTCTTGATAACTTCAAGTGAAAACCCAATGTCCCTCAGTTGGCACCCTTCAGGGGCCAAACATGAAGGTTCCACAGATAGAGCCGGGGATGAAATATTGTCCCCTGCGCCTGAGACAGAAGGTCCCTCCTGTCAGGAATTGCCCAAGGCGAGCCGTTGACGAGAGACATTATCTCCGAGAACCATACCCTGTTCAGCCAGTGCGGCGCTATCAGTAAGAGGCAGGACCCTAGCTGGCAAACTCTGGCCAAGACTCCCGGGAGTAGAGAAACCGGAGGGAAAGCATACAGGCGCATTCTGGGCCATGTATGTGCCATCGCGTCCAGACCTGTGTGGGGGGCTGGGTGACTCAGAGAAAAGTAGAGGGGACATTGCGCTGTCTGTTGGGAGGCGAAGAGGTCCACTTCTGCTCTTGTAAAATCTCACCCAGATTTTTTCCACTTCCTCGGGGTGGAGTTTCCACTCCCCCATCGGTATTTGCCAGTCTGTTCAGCTGGTGTTAACGTAGACCTCCTTGATGGTTTATGTAAGAGACTACCGCTGTGTTGTCCACCCGCACCAAGACATGGCAGCCTCTGGAGGAAGTATTTCAGGGCCAGAAATACGGCCATCAACTCGAGACAGTTAATGTGACAATCGAGCTGATGACCCTCCCATTCCCCTTGAGCTGGATGACCACTTAAGACCGCTACCCAGCCCATCAGGGACGCACCTGTCGTTAGCAACCTGCGACGGCAAGACACACCTAGAGTGGGACCCAAATTGAGGAACTGGGGTCTGAACCACATAGAAAGGGTACGTAGCATGCGGCGCGTAACCCTATCAGCCTAGGGGATTGGCCCTTGGATGAAATCCCCTGGCTTTGAGCCACAACTGAAATGGTCTCATGTGCAAAAAAGGCCCAAAGAAATCATCGAGGACGCAGTTGCCATGAGACCTAGTAGTCGTTGATACTGACAAACAGTGCAACCTTGGCCTAACCTGACCTTGCTCAGGGTTTTCTGAATGGACTCGATTAGAGCAGGAGACAATTGTGCCCGCATCATGATCGAATTCCATACGATCCCCAGATAGGTAGTTTTCTGAGTGGGAGAGAGAACACCTTGTTAGACGTTGAGTGTCAGACCCAGAGAAATCAGATGAGCCAAGACAATATCCCTGTGCTGAACTGAAAGTTCTTGAGACTGTACTAGTATCAGCCAGTCGTCCATGTAATTCAGAAGCCAGTGCTGCATCCATGCATTTCGTGAATGTGCAGGGTGATAGGGCTAGGCCGAATGGAATAACCCGATATTGGAAAGCTTCACCCCCGAAAGCGAACTTCAGGAACTTCTTGTGTTGTGGCAGACTTTCTATATGAAAGTACGCATCCATGAGATCGATTGTGACCAACCAATCGCGATGTTGGATTTGAGACACGACCGTCTTGACGGTTAGCATCTTGAACTTGAATGCTCCTCAGCCAGATCTATGCGAGAGCCCCACAATGAAAGAGTGGGTGCTGGCTCTTGGAAGTAAGTGAGACGAGTGTGAAGCATTTTGACTGTAAACAGATCGCAATGCCTGCACCCGCCCTGCCGCAGCATGCTCTTCCCCCAAACACACAAAACAAAAACGGGTGTGTCCATTTCAGCCATAGAGCCTAAACATGGGAACACTCACCGCTTGCTTTGTATATCAGTCATTTTTTTTCTTCTTTTTTTTTTTTTTAAAGAAAAGAGAAAGAGAAAGGTTTCTGCGCACTGCCTAACAATTCTAACTCCTAACAGAGGAAAGTAGAAAGTTTCTGACAGGCTCATGAAGCGCACACACACACACACACAGAGTGATCTGAAGACAAAAGATCTGACGATGCACCTGTGACGCATCTATTTATAGCCCAGCCACAGGTGCATCCAATGATGACACCGGCAGAGACTATAAATTCCAGTCAATGTTCATTGATGTGTTGCACACATATTCACAGCTGGTCACACCTGAAGTTCTTCCCAAAGCGCTATCTCAGCGCAGCATTATAAGTGTAGCTTTTTGAAAGGGAACTGCTATGTTCATCTTATCAGATATCCCCTGTATAATTAAGAGGTTTGCGTTAAGCTTTAGTTCTGTTGGCAGCTTTCACTGAAAACAATAAAATATAAAATTAATATAGTATAATTCTTACATTATACATTGGATTCTTTGGATAAGCACTCAAAAAATTGTGCCGTACTGGTATACTGTTGTTAGACAAAGAACTAGACTTAAGACACCCTTTACACCTGCAAACTACATGCTACAAATCACAGTTTGCATGACATTGGACATCTGTAAAAAGTTCCATAATTTCCCTTGACTGAGAAAACACTTTTGAAAAGTAGTAGGCTTATTTCTATAAAGAAAAAAGAAGAAGTGACGAACAGGGAGACACCTGTAGTCCAAATGTCTGGTTTGTCTGTCTATTTATGATTTAGGCCTTGAAAATAAAATGAGAGATGACTGCATGGCTTCCATCATCTATCAGTTTAAACACAGTGCCCACTGCTCTCAATTTAGAAGACTGCCTATTTTCCTCCAAACCAGATCTGGAAAAAGTCAAGGTACACATTGATAAGTAATAGTAACCTCTTTTGTTCTGTGCTTTTTTCCTCCTGGCTGCCTGACTCTTTAGCCTGTGGCTTGAAGCAATAATAACAGCCATGAGTGAGAGGTGTCCAGGTGAAGGAGGGTCCCTTGTGATGGCGAGGTGCTGTCTGCACCCTTGTACCCTCTGTGTGGCTTCATTGAGATTCTATTAGGAACATGGGAGGTGAACACCCCCCCACCCCCAGGTTTGGCTGACACTAGCGCAGGATAATAACAAATTGGCTCTGTCATAGTGAACAATTTTTAGATGAGAAGTAATTAAACATGTAATAATGCAAGGAGGCACCCGTGAATATCTGGGCTCTGTGAAACCGTCAGGGCAATCCATGTCATAGCCTTCTATCTCTAAACTCTTTCTCTTGCTTTCTCTTCATTCCCTTCAAAGTCTGTGTAGGAGCTGGTGTCACTAGCAAAAGGAGATGGAGTATGCACTTGAACCCCAGTAATGGCTTTGGATTGTGTTTGGAACACTCCAGAAGTCTCCTCTTTGCTGACATTTGATTTCTTTGTCAAGAACTGGATAAAGGCACTTTGAGTTATAACGATTGAACAGATGCACCGAGATGCAAAAAAAGAAAAAAGAAAATAAGAAGCCTCAAATATCAAATGTTATTGCAGAATTGCCCTGTGCTTACAAGGTATTCGTTATTGTAGTGCCACCTGAAACTACTTGGAGGCAATGTAGTTCTTCTGTTTTTATCCCTGTGATCTCAAGGCCAGATCCTAAAATCAATGCTTGAGCGCCTGCTTTAGCTTCCTGGAGTGTCACGCGGCACAGCGCTGAGCGTGTTTATGGTGAGGGAAGGAAGCAACAGGATATGTTGTGGACCGCTGAAAAATTAAGTCCTGTCTGTGTAATTCAGTAGCACATTGATAGCATCAGACTGCTGTTGGCTGTATCAGGCAGGTATTACCACCCACCGACTGTAATCACAAATGAAGCTGGCAGTGAGTTTATAACGCGCTAAATGATGCAGTCCACTCCAGATAAACACATCCTAAATAAACGATTTGGGTGGTAATTGCACTCTGCCAGGGACCCGTTAATAGAGTCAACTCAGCTGATGAGAGGGTTAACTTCTTTTCCAAAGGAGCCTCTCACTGGCTCATTGCACTCTCATTTCTACGGAGATCTCGGCATTCCCCTGGTTAACAGTGTACTTAAAAAGAAAACCTAATTAGACCAAAAAAGGCCCTCTTTTTTCTTTTTCTCTAATTAGGTCCTTAACATAATTAGCAGGTAATGTTAATAACCCTCTTTTAAACTCTATTAAAAGGATGTTTGAGAGTATGTGATTGAGGAGGGTGTCCTGTGTAGAGCTATGGGTCCCGTGATGGGTGGAAGCAGGAGACCAGAGAGGCATGCTGGGGTCAGGGTTGGAGTGCCACTGCATTATAGCTCGGGCCCCACAGGAGCCTTCTCCTCATCAGACTGTATGCCCAGTGCGTTAATATTACAATACCTACCTCCCTTCCCTTTTCTTCCCATCCCTTCCATCTCCTGGGCAACACCAAATCTTCATCAGGGCGATCTGCAAAACAATGGCTGATTTATAGGTAAGCCAAGGTTTAAGTGACATTACAATATAGTTGTTGCTGTAGTATGGGTAAGAATTAGAATCCACCAGGGGGCATTGTGTCTTCAGTAATGTTCTCACAAATTACCATGGAGAGGACTGGGACCACTGTCATTAATGTGACTCCAGTGAAATATTTATATGGGTTTTGGGAAGTGCTCTAGGTTCCGGTGAGTGGTCTGTTGGCTTCTGCGAAGAGGAGGAGGTGGATGAGGAAGAAGCCGCCGTCGACCAGAAGAGCCCAGTCCTCGTCTTTAATTAAGTATCTGAAACATCAATTTAAATGTAAATATCGGTGGTGCAGCTCCACTCATGCGTAAATTAGAGTGTTGGCCTGGCACATTGCTCTCTCTCTCTCCCAAGTCCCCGCTCACTCACACTGACATCTGCTCACATCTGCTAGGCCCCGGGCTTTCCCCAACACACACACACACACACACACACACACACACACACACACACACACACACACACACACACACACACACACACACACACACACATATATATATATTATGTTGTAGTATTTTGTGATTTTTGCAAGTAACTAATATAGATTAGGAGTGGACAACTTAATTTGTTTGTGTGTCAACCAAACTGACAGAGTTGCTCTTACTACCCTCAACTTGCGATGGATGACATTAGCAACCATTGCATTTTAGCATCTTGTGGCTACCGTAGAGTTACTCTAAATATACTATTTTTTAATTTTCAAATTTCTAGCACTTTTAGACACCTTTTTGCATTCACTAATTCAGTGGTACTACAGTGTGACAAATACATTTTTGAAAGTACAAATATAATTCCAAAATTATATTTCTATCCATTTTATATGCACACGTTACCAGGCACGATCATATTTTTTTATCAAGAAAATTCACGTTGGATCATAACATCTTTTTTTCTAGTAAGACCTTTGATATTAGGGCAAAAATCGTATTCTTGATAATAATGTTTGTATTGTTTTCCTGTAAAAATATCTAAAAATCCTCAAAACAAGATCAGTTTGATTGATCTTGTTTTAGAAACAACACTGCATATTATATTTAAGATTTTCAGAGAATGTATTTTAACATGTGTATTTTGTCTTTGTCAGAGTTTTTATAGTCAAAACAAGTGAAAAAATCTACCAGTGCTGAAGAAGTAATCCAAAGTTTTTAAAATACGTTACTGACCTTGAGTAATCTAACGGAATACGTTACAAATGACATTTTACAGCATGCATTCTGTAATCTGTAGTGGAATACATTTCAAAAATAACCCTCCCAACCCTGTGTATATACTGTATATTAATATTGTAATATATGATGGAGTGTGGTGGTGGCGTAGTGGCTAGAGCACAGGGCTGCTAATCAGAAGGTCGCTGGTTCAAATCCCACGGCCACCACTATTGTGCCCTTGAGCAAGGCACTTAACTCTAGGTTGTTCTGGGGGGATTGTCCCTGTAATAAGGGCTCTGTAAGTCGCTTTGGATAAAAGCGTCTGCCAAATGCGTAAATGTAAATATCCTAAAGTTTTGGACAGTGTTTTTCAAATTTTGCTTCAGAACCCAGATTATATGTTGAATATCAAGTGATAACCCAACACAGTACCAATTGTTTATTGTACAAAAAATATTTTTTTAATGTGCCCATTGTACTCTGCGCCCATCTACTGAGGTACATCAACTTGGAAATTAACATTCCTTGCGTTTGAACATCATATTTACGGGCAAATTGGCGTAATTTTTTTTCTGTTCAAGAAAAGATTTGTGGGTTGTGAGTACCCATGAAGGACACACCTCATGCATCCTCCGAATTCCCGTGAAAGAAGGTCCATTCGAAGGGTCCTACTTGCTATTCTGAAAGGAGACAGTCATGGTGACGGATGCAGCCAACAAATGAGACCTCCAGATGACGCAGCCTTCCAAACCAAACACAGAGCATTGTCTTCCCATCCTCCTCAGACTCTAAGCTCATGCGTGTTACCAAGTTGAGGACACGCAACAGGAATGAGCAAACTGACAATAGCAAGTGACGAGCCTTACACTGCAAATTGATCAGCTGATAAATACGTTTGAAATATTTTTAATGTTTGCAAATTATAAATCAGCTCATGCTCATTTTTTTATAACTCTGTCAATGTTAGCTAGGTTTTGCTGGCTTCCATGGCTGCAGCGTGCTGTGTTTGTCCACTAACTTGTTTAGAATCTGGCAACCCGGTGTGTCGAAATACTATTGGACAGGACAAAACACAAACAGAAATTCTGGCCTGGAACGGACATTTCAAAGTAGAATATACTGGCTGTAGCATTGTTTTCGGAGAAGCCAGTATTTCAACATAGCATGCATCCTAAATCTCTGATTACATATGATAATTTTATGCTTTAGTACAGGGAATATATTAATGTATTCAGAATCATATTTTCTTTTTTATTGCATATGTTTGTTCATGGTTTTTGAGAATGAGAGCATGCCATGCACATCTGGCTAATTTGGCAAACTTCTACCATGTGACCAATACAGTATATTTCTGTCAAAATACCAAATCGTTGGATTGGATGCAGAGCTTTTTAGACATTTCCGTTGAAGCAAAGAATTGTGGGTTATGAGTGCCCACTAAGGATACACCTCATGCATCCTCCGAATTCCTGTGAAAGAAGGTCCATTTGAAGGCTGCATTCGGAGTGTCCTACTCGCATTTCTGACAGACACGATGACCTATGCAGCTGACAAATGCGACCTCCGGAGGAGGATGCAGCCTTCCAAATGAGACACAGCCACAGTGTGTAAATGGCCTTAAAGATACTACTTCCTGTTATGATGAAGATAATGACACTAGTGATAGTCCATGAAGCTGTCTCATAACCTGTTCCAGTGTACTCTCTCTGAGACTTTTTATGGTGCAGTTCATTACTAGTATAGTCAAAATATACAGTAGTATACTCTATGTATTTTATTCTGACTGCTGGGCATTAGTTTCTGAGCAGATGTAACTTTTAATTTCTTTCTGATGAATGGTCCTGTTTTCTGTCTGGAATGTGTGCATGGTTCTATTTTTCAAGCAAGTATAAAACAGTGTTGACATGCATCTTCTGTTTCCTGTGTAGTTCCTCGTTTGCATGTCTCCCATATTTTTTTCTTCTTTTTCTGACTGTTATTGTGGCAAATGTTTTGAAATCAATGCTTTCTGTACATTTTTATCAAATTATGGAATTTTGGCAAAACTGATCTGATGATGAGACCCCCCTGAATTTCTTTGTTTGTGTTTAAAGTATATCTGACTAATGAGAAACAATATGCTCAAGTTGCAAAAAAATGTGTCCATCTGGTTTGTCTACCTAGCTTGCTAGAGCCTCTTTGAACCAGTGCCATGACATTTTGGCTTTAGTTGTCAAGGCTGTGAGTTGGAACAGTGAAAGAGAAATGAATCGCTCCAATACAGCGGAATTTCCTCAACTGTGGTGTGAACCCAGTGCAAGGCATCCAGCTGAAAGGCACCTGCCCTTACTTGTGACAAGAGCATTCTCACTCTGCTAGACCATCCTTAGTCTCGGGTTGCCAGACCTTTGACTAAACAGAAAAAGTCTGGTCCACATTGCCAACTCAGGCTCTTAGAATCATGTTACTATACCAGAATTTTTACCAGCAAAATTGTGTTTTTGTGGCTCGTTGCACATATTGCGGCCGTTTCCTTGTGAAATTAACCCTAGAGAAATAACTTTTCACACAAATAACAAGTAAAATGGCAGATTATCAGTTCATAAACACTTTTTTTTCACCCTGTTCCTCACACAATGCTACTGTATTTTATGACATCTAAACACATTTAAAGGGTTAGTTCAACCAAAAATGAAAAATCTCTCATCATTTACTCCTCATGTCATCACAGATGACATTACTTCCTTTCTTCTGCTGAACAAAATTGAAGATTTTTAGAAGAATTTCTCAGCTCTTTAGGTCCATACAATGTAAGTGAATGGGTGCCAAAATGTTGAAATCCACAGGGTTTCCAAGGGCAAAATAAAAGTACTACAGATGACTCTGGTGGTTAAATTCATATATTCTGAAGCGATTTGATAGGTGTGGGTGAGAAACAGATCAATATTTACAGTAAGTCCTTTTTTACTATAAATCTTCCAATTTCAACTTTACTTTCACTTTGTCACTGGGCAGGGAGGAGAATTTATGATAGAAAATGACTTAAATATTGATCTTTTTTTCACCCACACCTATCATATCGTGTCTGAACACATGGATTTAACCACTGGAGTCATATGGAGTACTTTTTTTCTCACTTTATGTGGAGCTTGGAGATACAACATTTTGGCACCCATTCAAGTCTAGTCAAGTGGTATTGTCATTTCAACCATATACAGTTAGTACAGTACACAGCTAAACAAGACAACGTTCCTCCAGGACCATGGTGCTACATAAAACAACATAGGACAAACCCAGAACCACATGAGACTACACAGACTAAATAAAATATCAATATAAAGGATGGCATTAGGGCGAGTTTTCATTTTTAGGTGAACAATCCCTTTAATGTATGAGATTTAAGACGATACCTTTTTACGATTGCATTGCATAATCATTCACGTTTTCAAGCTTGTTCGAGCATGATCAAATTGCATGGGAGCTCAACTGATAGACTGTTGCACTTGCGATGTAATGGACCGGGGTACGAGTCCTAAAATCATGCAAGTCGACATATTATTTGAAAGTGTTATAGTAGCACTACAGAATGGCATGCTTGCTTTAGCGATTGCGTTTTCATTAGATTTTTTAACATTTAGGATTAAGGTTAAGTGTAGGTTTTGTTGATTTAAAACCAAATAAAGCTTAGACCTTAAGAACCTCGGTTTGGAAGAGCATTTATCTTGCTTTTAGTCCCAAACAGCAGACAGTTAACCTCGGAACTCCCGCAATACTGTATGTGTTAGGAACCACATATTATAATTTTGCAAATATGTCGCCACAGTGATGTAATTTTCATGTGATCAGCATGCACAATGCAGACTATTCTGGGCTATCCCTACCAATTTATAGAGGAAGAAACTGTCTGATCAACATGTAAAATGACCAATTATAGTTATTCATTTATTTTTCTTATACATACCATTTAGGGGTGTGTTTATCAGAAATAGTTCATACCATATTAACAGAATAAAAAAAAAAAAAAAACATGAACAAGGTTGTACAGAAAAAAAATTAAGTGCTACTATGTGCCTCCAACAAAAATCTGAATATATTTAAAATATTAAATGACCTTGGCAAACTTCGGCTAATCCAGTGATTATTTCTTCAAATTCACTCTCATTGTACAATCCCAGTATCTTTTTAATTTGACATGGTTTCAAGGTGGACTGATAAAAAACCAAGTGTGACCATAGTCTTGTAAGTTGCGAAAAATCAGCCAATCAAAAAACTTTCCAGTTTTGTGTACAAAATGCATCAGATGATCAGTGAATGGAGTCTGAGGCTGAGACAAAGCAGTTTGCTGATCATACGTCAGTGCCGTGGCTGGCCCACCTCGCCCTGTCTGTTAGGCCATTAGGACACAGCTCATAAAGGCCATGCATGGATGGAATGTAATGATTTAATGGGGCAAGGGAGATGGCAACCTCTGCTTACGACCCCCTGAGCGCCTCCTTATCCTTGCCCACATCCCTGCGTCCTAATAGTGAAACAGTGGCCGAGCGGGCACAAGGGAGGCTGTTCCACTGCTTAGTTTTTGTAACCTGCAGCTGAGCTGATTAAACAGCTAATATTCAATCGTCTGAGGGGAGCCCGCAGTGGAGAAAAATGGAAACTTTGAGTAAAAGTGGGGAGGGGGCTCATAATGATATCTTTTGTGCTCCTTCTCTCAATCGCCATAATCTCCGTCATCTCATTAACTGGTGACACACTTGTAATGACTTAAGAAAATCTTTGCAGGGCTCACAGAGGCTTGACATTAAGTCAGTGCAGCACTACACTGTATTGAATGAGTCTGTGTATGACACTGAGCTGCAAGTCTAGTCTAGAGTTAAGGGTATTAGAGGGACACATACACTCTGAGGAACAATGAGGAGCTGTCTTTCAAAGTGTAAATGTCATATCATCTACGGATTCCTCATAATGTTGTGCTAATTCTCTGATTGAGGTTCAACAGCTTCTCTGGCCTTTTCATTATTGTGCTGTGGTACCACCTGACAGCAGATTGCAAATGTAGCGGGGAACGAAAATACCCAGTTAGCTTTGGTAATGCCCTCGGTGGCCTTGTAGTAAGAGGATAGAGAGGTTTATGGGGCCAAAAATTAGAACAAACAAACAAACAAACAAACAAACAAACAAAAGACATGTAGTCAATGTGCAACTATATTCTAATGTAATAATTTGATAAAATCCCTCAATTCCAAGTCTTATCTAGGAAAATTGGCCTTGGCTGGCACAGGGTGAGAAGGAGTGGGGGTTGCCGATGTTGGGTGTGCCAGCCTAACACTGGTGCCCGTTGGCAGCAGAATATACTCAAATGAGGACCACCCTGGCATGGTAAGTAATTCCCCTGTGTACTCGGCAGACTGAGCTCTTTGCTTCCTGGCATGGCTCCCTTTGCCCATTCTTAGTCAACAGGATTAGGTCTGCTTATTGCTGGCTCTCCAGGATCACCTATACTCTGCATTGTACATGCACAATTTTGGCTCACCAGTTAGGCTTTGACATGAAATTGGCTGTTCGTTTCCTTTTTATTTTCGTGTTTCCCCCCTTTATGTCAGGGTGCTGATGAGGCTGAAATGGAGGGAATCCGTCCCTGCCTGAAATGACATTAGGTTTGAGTACATTAGCCATGCTATTTAAAGCATAAACAGACACAAATAAATATTCCCCTTTAGTCCTGATTAAAAGCCCATTTTAATTATAGGCTTAGTATGTGTTGCTAGTCAAGCATATGTAGGTTTAGTATGTGATTCGTTTTTCACTACAAATAAGACTCTCAGCAGGTGTTGCATGGGGCAGCCACATATTTTGATTGAATTTTTTAAATGTACTAAATATGAGAGGCCAGGTTTTCAATTTTCACTCCAGTGAATATTTCTCAGGGTAAGTTTATTTTTTAAATTTAGTTTATGTATAGGCAAACAGTATACGGTACCTTTGTGAATAGTTGTTATTCCGTTGGCTGTTGGTTAGAAAAAGCTATTGAATATTTCCATTGTCATTGCCTAGGAAAAAAGGAACACATGTTGACACAAACACACAGCGTTTTGTCTGTTTGGGGTAAGTTTGTCACCATATAACCGGCCCTTTAAGCAGCCTACTATAAGCTTTTCAGAAAAACGTAAACAATAAAGCAATCACGAAAAGACACAATACAATGAAACAGCCAAAATGTAGAAGGAAACAAATTAAAATATGAAACCAATGCTTTGGCCAACATTTATAACATTTGTAGTATTATGTTATAATAAATATAAATATAAATAATAATATAAATTATGGTATACTATTAAAATATATATTATAATATAGTGTATTTATTGTAAGTATAGATTAATAATAACTGATTGTATGCTAGTGTGGTTTTATAGAGTGCGACAGTCAGGTTCCGAAAGTAAAAATAACATATATTTTTCCACAATTTTGTATAAACCTCTTAAAACAGACCTACCATATTGTTTGGTTTGTTTAATCGATGGTACATGCTTCTGTTGAGGGCCTCAGACCAATTTAAATACTTGTGTTTTATGGCGGAATTCCTATTCCTAAAAAATCCACCAAACAGAGAGTCAAGATATATTACTGTTGACAATAAAGTCTTCTTTGTGACAACTTGCCTCGGTCTTCCCTATATGCTTAAAATATAGAAAGATAATTACCACCCAAATGTGTTTTTTTCTCTGTTATGCATGCATCAAAAAGCACAAATGTGGTTTATATTGTTCACTTAAAGTTCATTATTTTTATAGCAAGATCTCAATAATAACTCTATATGATTTAAAATAAATGTTATTATTGGTTCTCTTTGCTGCACTCTGTGTGTGCTTGAATATTATTGCAGGTAAATCATTTTTATGGAGATTGACAGCCTTTGGAATGTGTTAATGCCAGCAGTGGCACAGAACTGACCTTTGTTTTGGTGCGAACTCCATACAGAGGCACACCTAAATCATATGCCAGAGCCACTCATCGCATATGGGTTAAATCGAGTAGAGAGCCATTTGTGCCACATTTAAAATGTTAACGCTACAGAATGTCATTTGCAAAATCTGGGCGTTTGCTCCAGAAAATTAATTCGGCTTACCCCCGGATCTGGGCTCCTGTCTCCAGGCCAGTATTATGCCTCCATTTTGACAAAGAGTAATATTTAATGAAAAATACTATTAATAATGGCAGGGTCTCGGGGGGATATTCCTCAGTAACGGATAGGTGCAGACAAGATTACATATGGGAGAGGGCATTGTGAAGGTTTGGATTCTTTCACGCACCCTCAGAGGGAGGAGATTTTTTTGAGAGGGTGGCACATGACAGTCCTGCAGCTCAATGTATTTATATTCTATCATAACTAATATTTTTGCTCTACTATTGATGCTCTGAGTGTTTTTTAAATCACTGTTGTATGGCAGGTGCTCTGCACAATGTAATGCCTCTCTCGTGTTAGTTCACTGCCATTTGTCTTGTTGGTGTTTTTGAAAGAGTGTGTGTGTGTGAGAGAGAGAAAGAGACTGAGGGAGAGGGAAAGGAATAATAGATAGGCAGAAACAGAAAGAGATTATGTATTTGTATTGTAGTCTTTTATTATGACCATGAGCACTTGTCTGGCTGCATGCATTTCCATGTGTTTGTTCATCTGTGTCTGGATGACGATATTAATGATCACGTGACTCAACTTAATGTCCCATGAAAATAGCAGAGAGCAGTTTATTTATAGACTACAGGAGAAATTAAGCCACTGAACTTATCCCTCCCACTCTGTATATTGTTAAAAAAAAAAAAAAAAAAATGGGTAGAGATGTTCTGCTCTGCAATTGATTTTGATCACATCTGATTGTAAGTGGTGACAGCAATGAATGACATTAGAACGTCCATGTGATAAAACAGAGAACTCTCATTTGGCCATCGCAAGAATTGAAAACACTAGCTGTTGTCTAGACATGCATGAAAATAGGAAGTAAAAGCATACACTTGCCTGAGTATTTTTAGCAGTGTCCTGTTTAGTCATGGTGCCGGCTGCTGACCCCTGCATGTCCTTCACACAAAAGTGAAGACCACCTTATAATTGCAGCGGGCGGCAGCTTAAAACTGCCAAATCATAAAAGCCAGAAGACATCCAGTGAATTACGAGGAAATATGGCCTTCCTTTACAGCGAGGGCTGTGAATGAAGCCATTAAATTATGAGCAGTTTTTATGATGGGCCATTGAAGTGGGATGCTTGTATATTGATGGTTCACAGGCTGTATCCCTCTTCCCCTCGTGCTAGGGAAGAGCTGACTAGAGGCCCCTGTGTAACTATTTTTCATGCATTTAATATATTAATTATCAAGTAAATGTTCCCCAGGCAGTGCTTGGGATACTGGAGAGTGACAGCTTTTCGATGAAGCTCCCCCACCAACTCATCATGCAGCAGTGTATTACGTGGGAAAGGTCGGCCTGGGGTTAATGTAACTTTTTATTTGCAGATTTTTCATAGGCTGGGAGGCTAGTTTGAAAAAAAGGGAGAGAGATAGAGTGAAAGGAAGAGGGAAATGTGGGCAGATATATCATTTAAAAAAAAAACATTCCAGAAAATTACCCAGCCATCCACCAGCCAAAACATTTTGATCAGGTGTAAATTAAGAGTACAAATCATTTATAACCCGGTTGTTTTCTAAAACCGTATTGTTAGTAATTAATAACTGCTTATATTTTCATACATGTAAAAGGATTTACATTTTTGGCATTTTAACTGACAAATCTAAAAGTTATTAATTAATATGCCATTTTTTGTTTTTTATAAATAATACAAATTTGAAATTCATTGACATATCAGAATATACATAAACTACAGCTAAATATGTATGATACATGTATATATAACATAATATACATTTTTTATTAATATCTATTGTGAGAATTACTAGTAATTTTAATGGATTTCCAGCTACTCATAACTGTTCAATAGAACAACATTTTATTTTGGTGGTCAAAATGGAATAAATCAACTTCTCTTTAACTAAACAACATCAAAACAACTGTACAACATAAATATACAATGTTAATACTTCTTTACTATGTTTAATTTACTTGCCTGAATTGCCAAATGTTATTGTCTGAGTCAGTGGCGTAGCCAAGGGTGGGCCAAATTAGACCCAATCCCACCCAGAATATTAGGGATTATTGTATGATTTAAAATATATATTTATAAAATAGTTAAAAAATGCATAAATTCTGATTTCTGGAAGAGTGACAGAACTGTTTGAATATGCTGCCTCTCTTTTGTTAAAAAGTAAAAGAGTAAAATGTGGACAATTTCATATTTGAAGTCCTGTTAAGACTAATGTGTGCATAAACATTTGCTCTTGCCACACCCAATAGTTCCTTTTTTTTTGTTTATTGGGTTAATTTGTTACATCTGTCATGTCTGTTTTGAACAGGAATCTTTGTATCTGTGTGTGAGCATGTTTGAAAACAAGATGCAGTCCCAGTGGGAGACAAAAATGTGTGTGAGAGAGTATGTATGAAAAAGAGGCTAAATAGTGAAGTGCTTAAAAGTAAAGAAAAAAACTAATTTATAAATATACAAACAATCGACATAATGTGTGTAAAGCCACAGTTAGGTAGATTTTTATCTTGTTTTGACTATAAAAACTCTGACAAAGACAAAATGCACATGTTAAAAATACATTCTTTGGAAAAACCTAAATATCTTATGCAGTGTTGTTTCTAAAACAAGATTTTTAAATATTTTTACAGGAAAACAATACAAAAATTATTATCAAGAATATGATTTGTGCACTAATTTAGAAAAAAAAATTATGATCTAACGTGAATTTTCTTGATAAAAAAAAATAATTATTGTGTCTGGTAACGTGCATGTGAGATGTCATATACAGACCTTAGGTTCCCCGCACCCCAGTCACCCCAGTCTCACTATGTCTCTCGCATAGGACGTGAAGTGGCTGGGGCTATCTTAACGCTATGAAATGTGTTGGGGAAGGCGGTCTTTCCCGGTCCTATTCTTTCAGGGGGAGAAGACCCTGCGGAGGCCACACAAACAACTGAACTCCAGGCAGGTGTCACTGACAGAGAACACTTGCAGGCCCCCGACCCTCTTGATGGAGGATAACAGGATCAGGAGGGACGTCTTCAGGGAGAGGTCCTTGAGCTAAACTGAATCAAGCGGCTCAAAGAGGGGACTCTGAAGGCCCATGAGAACCACTAAGAGATCCCAGGAGGGGAACAGGCTAGGCCAGGGAGAGTTCAGTCTCCGGGCGCCTTTCAGGAACCTGATAATCAAGTCGTGCTTACCTAGGGACTTGCCATATACTGTGTCGTGGTGGACTGCGATAGCAGCTACATACACCTTTAAGGTGGAGGGGGACAGCCTCCCCTCCAGCCTCTCCTGTAGGAATTAAAGCACTGAGCGAACTGCGCACTTCTGCATGTCTTCGGCTCGGGAAGAACACCAATTCGCGAACAAGCGCCACTTTAGGGTGTAAAGTTGCCTGGTGGAGGGAACTCTGACTTGGTTGATTGTGTCTACGACTGCAGGTGGTAGATCCACTAGATCTTACGCGTCCCATCCAGGGGCCAGACGTTGAGGGTCCAGAAGTCTGGGTGCGGATGCCAGAGGGTGCTCTGTCCCTGAGAAAGAAGGTCCTTCCTCAGTGGAATTTTCCAGGGAGGTATAGTCACGAGGAGTGTAAGATCCAAGAACCAGGTCTAGGTGGGCCAGTACGGAGCCATCAAGGTGACCTGTTCCTCGTCCTCCCTGATCTTGCACAGCACCAGTGCAAGGAGGCTCACTGGGGGAAATGCGTACTTGTGCAGCACCCGGGGCCAGCTGTGTGCCAGCCCACCTGTCCCGAGAGGAGCTTATGTCAGGGAGTACCAGAGCGGGCAGTGGGAGTTGTCCTGGAAGGCAAAGAGATCTATCTGTGCCATGCCGAATTGGTCCCAAATCAGCTGGACCACTTGGGGGTGGAGCCTCCACTCTCTTCTGGTCGAAAACTGCTGTGACAGCCATTCGCCATTGTGTTGCAGTTGCCAGGGAGGTGAGTGGCACACAGCGACCTGAGTCGTGGCTGACTCCAATGGAGGAGATGGCGGGCGAGTTGTGACATATGACGCAGGGGGACACCCTCTAGGGCTTCAGGCCCCACACTTCTCTTTATACCCGTATGTCCGGGGATAAGAAGAAGACCCCTTGTGTCATTTCATTCGACACAACGTCGAGTGAGTGACAGAAGGGGAACATAATGTTTTCCATCTGAAAGGACTAAATATTAAATGAAACAAATGGCAATAAAATGCAAAGTTGTCTCTTCAGTAATCAAAATACTTTTTGAATGTAAATGTATTCTAAATACCAATGATTTAAATTGTAATTGTAGTAGAATACAGTTACATGTATCTTGTTACTCCCCAAACCTGTTGTGGCAATGAGTATTAAGAAGGAAATATGCTTTATTTTCATGGAAATTATGCAGTTATGCACAAAATCTCAAAATGCACTGACATTTTTTTCATAGTTTTCATATTTGTTATGCAAAAGCTTCTAAAGTTTTTCATATCGTAACAAGTGTTGATCGCTCAGAATCTCGGAACACTCTGAAAATCCACTAAACTACCCCAGTGATGCAGCATATAATATAAGCATTATTGTAGACCTCTTCCATTTTCTGACAATTAGGATGCTGTGCTTTTTGGTGGGAGAAACAGCTTTTTAATCACCATATGTAGCTCTGCTAATTCAGCTGCTCTGAAGTGCTGTCAAGAAACAATTGACTGAAGAGGGTCTGAAGTGAACAATTGTCTGTGGTCTCTAGGTGAACTTCTAATTTTCTGCACATTCTGGCATCTGTTTGAGTTAATTAGGCTGCCCTACATTTCTGATTGGAAGTAAACATTAATATGCCAGAAAATTACTTTGTCGATGTTTACTGTTATGTTCGGAGGTACACTAAATTGATCAGAAACAGAGAGACAGGCGCCTCTGATTTGATTCAAGTCTGAGATATCGAAAGTGGTGTTTTCTAAAAACGTATGCTTTTTATCTTTTTTATTTAGATTGTTCTTATTTTCGTAATAAGTCTTGTGAATTTGTTTTGCTGCTCATTTGTTGGTTTTCAATCAATTTAATTTGACCATTTAAAAGTGGGCCAAGTCCTCAAGAATTTTTTTTA
This sequence comes from Moxostoma hubbsi, assembly GCA_032164185.1. NCBI lineage: Eukaryota > Metazoa > Chordata > Actinopteri > Cypriniformes > Catostomidae > Moxostoma > Moxostoma hubbsi. The sequence goes on along the minus strand of JAVLUX010000030.1, from coordinate 24,803,010 downwards.
TGAATTTTGCCTCTGTCTGTGAGTGAAATACGAGCCTGTGATTCTGGTGGTCATACAGAGAGTGTCCTATAAATCACAGTGTGACGGACTGCATGGTTCAATATCTCATCGCTGAGCTCTGAACTCAGGGTTCCATTCATTGAGGCAACTCTGGGCTCTCTGAAAGTGGGCATAAATACAGCACATCTCTGTGCAAAACACAGATGTCCACCCTACTTACATCAGCCTGCAGTAAGCTACGAATTTTACCCCCTTAACTGATGAAGAATGCACCAACGTTATTTTACGTTAGTAAAAAAAAGGTGTGGGTGGGGGGGTTAATGGGGCTTCAGCTGGGTTGTACGGTTCTTTATGGCTCTGTCCTGTTTTAAACCCTGTGCCCTCTCTCCCCCTGCCCCTTCCCTGGCACCCCAGCTCAAACAAGTCCCATTAACCCCCGGATGCCTCTCACTGGGGCCAGTGTGTGCTTAAGCATCGGTGTTAGCGTAAACGATGCCCTCATACCTGGAATGAGCTTTACACAGTTTAATAGAGGTCTGCAGGTCCACATTAATACAGTGGTGCTGGAGAGGGCAGAGAGCCACTCCCTGTGATGGGTTCCTGTCATATCTCTGTGTTTGGTGACACATTCAGGCTAGTGCTGAACTCTAAAGATTCAAAGCTCTGACACAATGAATACTTTGCTAAGCTGTATGGCTTTTGTCTGTCTGAAAGGCTAAATCAGAACTAAAAGTATACCAAGTGTTAAATACAATATTAGATTAGAGATACTTTGTATCTTCTGCATGCAAATATGACATATAACTTAATGGTCACATGTGTAATTATTTATTTTTTTGATGGTAATGATGATACAAAATATATATTACCCTCCTATTTTAATATGACAAAATTATAAGTATGCTATCAATAGACTTATACCCCTGAAAGGTGTAAACGCTGTGGATTTGTGTTGCCTTTACATTGGTCTTTTTGTTTGAGCATCCCAACCAGCCCAACATAGCAACATTGGCTTTAGTTCATTGTCCAAACTATGCAAGAAGGGGGAAATGTTAGAACTTCCCTATAAATTAGTATTTAATCTGTGTCAGTTTATAGATGGATACAATTTTTTCAGTAATTTCTCTGTTGTAGGGCACATCGTGCAGTCTTTTAATTTTAATTTGGAAAGTTGACTTGAAACACTTTTGGGAAGTTGACATGTCCTGGGGTCTGACATATATATATATATATATATATATATACTCCACAAAAAAACAGTATTTTGCTATTTATTTTATCATTATTGCATGCAGCTTTTATGACATCATATTTATTGAAGAGCTACATAGGACATTTGTACTTTAACAAATTCACACTTGAATATAACTAGTGAAGTTATAAAAAAATGGTGACCTTAAGATATACACTTTCCCTTACACTTTCATACAAATTTTTACCTAAAATCTTGATATTAATAAAAAAGTCCCATAGACATGTAATCCATCCAATACAAATATGTTTAATCACCTCTCAATTTACCTTGTTTATTACATCACAAACCAGTGTCTGTGCTACTGCAGCTCTGTTAAAAAGCTCTCCCACGACTTTCTAACTTCTACAGCTTATCTTCTCTTCAAACCGCCTTTTCACCATCCCTCCTTTTCCGTCCTACACTCCCAATCTCTCTGGCTCTTTTTCTCTCTCTCTCTCTTTCTCTGCTTCCTGTTTCTGGGCCTGCACAGCCGTCACTCTGAATTATTTTCAATGAGCTCCTTTATAGCATGCGCCAGATCTCAGCTCCAACCCATCACCAAGCGCCATGCCACAGACGCAGTCTGCATTTCTATCAGCCCTGAGCCTTCTGTGTGCTATTAACCTCTCTCTCTCCCTCCCTCCCTCCCAAACAATCTCTCTCTCTCTCTCTCTCTCTCTCTCTCTCTCTCTCTCTCTCTCTCTCTCACTCGATCCCTCTTCTTTTTTTCAGCACCTCTATTTCTGTTTCTCAATCGTTTTTCTCCCCCTCTCCTCCTACCTCATTTCATCTCTTCTTCCCCCCTTTTTCTCTCCATTCTAACATGCCTCCCTTTACCCTGCATGCTTTCTCCCTGACCCTGCTTCTCTATTTCTCTCTACCCTTTCCTTTAGTCCTGCTGCACCTGTTCTCACTGTAGCTCTGATAGACTGAGGAGCCCAAAATTATTTATTTGTCACATTCAAAATTAGCAAAAATAAGAAAGATAAATACTTACATTTTATTTTATTTATAATTATAATAATAAAATAATAAAACATTTAAAGTATACAGTATAGTGCCTTTCCAAAAGTCAAGGACACTTTATATTCTTCAATATGATCAGAACAAAATTCCAACAGATTCCTAACAGACAAAGTAAATAAATGAAAAACAAGCAATAAATAAATGAGAGACAGTGTAAAAATAGAGAAAAGAGCAAAAGATAAAAAAAAAATAAAAAATATAAATTACATTTTAAAATTATGAATTATTTATCATGTAAGAGAGGAGTGTGTGCACATTTGTTTTCAATGTTTGCCAGGTTAGATAAGCTAAAATAATACTAGCTGCAAAAAAATACTAATAAATGCTAATGCTAATTCTAAAAGGACGACACCTGTGCTGATATAGGGACATCGGTATAGTTGTCACACTTTTAACTCCCGGAAGTGTTTCTCAGAAAATGTTTATTTAAGTAATTTAAGCACATCTTAAAGTCTTGAATAAAAAAAAGCTGTTGAACATTTCAAACATTAAGCCCATAAAAATATACATTTCAATGAAACATGTTGACCATAGCAGACCAACTTGTTACACTATATGAGGTAATTTGTCACAACATAATACTAAAAAGATTGGCTTTTTAGCAACAATTTAAATAATTAAATTATAATGAAACTCAAAACATTTATGAAACATCAACAACTTTAAAGGTAACACAAAAATATCAAGCAATTTGTTTTTATTTTTTGGCCAAGAAAAATTGTAATTAACACATTTACTAAATAATGCTGCTATTGACAAGCCTTGCGCTGTTGACATCCAACCTGACATATTTAAAAAAAAATAATAATAATTTCCTGACAACATTATTCAATCTTTCAGTTAAAATCTTCCTTCATTTTATAGTTGACCCTTACCTGAATGCGTCCCAGTGTAGTTTCATTCTGTTTTCTTGTTTACCCAAGAGCTATTACAAAAATGTAAGATTTTTTAATTTTAGTTTGGATGACAGAATCAAACTTGAAATGGTACTGAAGGTGTCTGTAACCAACATAAACCTCTGATGAAAAAAAATATTTGTGTAATATGACATTTGACTGAAAAATATATTGTGCTGAGATACAGCAGCAACATTCCCAAACGTCAACTAGCCCAGGTCACATCTAATAATAAAAACCAGGAAACAAATTTACATTTGTCTTGTGAAAACAATGGTGCCCTTCTAAAATGTTCTTTACTTTTCCATTAAACTGAGAGAACGTCTCAAACTTAGCTCCACACTTAAGTGGTAATGACAGTTTTGCTAACCATACTATTATCCTCAGGCAGGATTACACATTGCAGGGTAAAGTCTGAGCATGAAAAACAAGCAAACAAGAGATGTTCACTTCTTTTTTGTTTCAAAGGCTCCTGGGCTCATTGTCTTTTCTTATCAAAGCAATTTTAAATGAACAGAGACAGGGTGCCACACAACACAATTAGCCTCCATTACAGATGTACATTACTGTCCCCTTGTTGCAGGCATATTGTAGGTAATCTAGGACACAGTGACTGTTATCTGTTTAATGTGAAAATACATCTCCTTACGGAACATGTCATGCTGCCCCAGGTCCATTCAATTTAATCTCATCATCATGCCAAGCAGTAATCTCATTCTGCATGCTACTTCTTTTTCACAGTGAAAAATTGAGATTTTACCTGATCTTAAGAAGTTAATTAGTTTGACAATATTTGATATTCCTGTCATCACATATTTCCCCAATCACTTTCTCCCCTAGAGGCCCCCATAGCCACGTGTAGACTTCAGAGGATTCATGTAATTGATAACATTGTTTTTGAGCTTCATATTGATTGGTCACTTCACACACACCAACACCTCCTGGACCCCCCCGCCCCCCGCTACATAATCTGCACTTATGATCTCTGAGGAGGATGTGTGCCAGTCTTTCAGAAACAAAAGACAAGGAAAGCTTCAGGCCCAGATGGTGTTTCAACTGCCTTTCTGAAAGTCTGTGCTGACCAACTGGCCCCCATATTCACACAGATCTTTAATAGATCACTGGAGTAATGTGAATTTCCCTGCTGTTCCAAATGCTCCACCATCATTCTGGTCCCCAAAAAACTCAAAATCACAGGACTTAATGACTACAGACCTGTCACTCTCACGTCATTGGAAAGACTAGTTTTAGCCTACCCGAAGGACATTACTGAACCCCTGCTGGACCCCCTTCAGTTTGCTTACCGAGCAAACAGGTCTGTGGATGATGCTGTCAATATGGGACTACATTATATCCTACAACACCTCGGCAGACCTGGGACTTATGCAAGGATCCTGTTTGTGAACTTCAATTCAGCCTTCAATACCATCATGCCTGATCTTCTCCCAACCAAACTGACCCACCTGTCCATGCCCACCCCAATCTGTCAATGGATCACAAGCTTTCTGACAGATAGGCAGCAGCTAGTGAGACTTGGGAAACTCACACCTGGAACCACTATTAGCACATGTGCTCATCAGGGATGCGTTCTCCCTCCACAGCTCTTGTCTCTGTACATGAATGACTGCATTGGAAAAGACCCCTCTGTCAAGCTACTGAAGTTTGCAGATGACACCACAGTCACAAGCCTCATCCGCAATGGTGACCAGTCTGAATACAGGCTGTCTGGCGCAGTCACAACAACCTTGCTCAAAACACAGTCAAAACAGTGGAGATGATAGTAGACTTCAGGAGAAATCCCCCCGCGATGAGCCACCCTACCTGGCTTCGGGGTGGAGCCAAAAACAAAAAAGCATCCAGTGAACGGCAGTTCTGTGGATGGAAATGCCTTGTTAATGAGAGAGGTCAACAGAGAATGGCCAGACTGGTTTGAACTGAAAAAGTCTATGGTAACTCAAATAACCTCTCTGTATAACTGTGGTGAGAAGAATAGCATCTCAGAATGCAAAGCATGAGATGCGGATTGGCACTGTTTTGGCGGCACGAGGGGGACCTACACAACAGATCGGTGTACATATATAGAAAGTGCTATAAATGTTTTTAAAAAAATGCATGCTACCAGAATAAACACAAAAATTTAATTTCTATGAACTTGACACGTGTATTTCAAACTAGATTTTAAAAGGCATCTCATTCATCTCGGACAACCTCATTTGTAAGTGAACCATAAACTGCACAATGGGTCACTATTTTGCTGTGTGTTGGCTTTTCCTACTCAATATTGTTTTTGAAAATGATGCTTGGGTTGAGTGGCCACAGATAGACTGCTTCTAAATGTGATGTATATAGACGAACATGGTAAGCACTATATTTAGTTTTTGGTCTTAAACAAATCTTTGTTCACCGCCATATGTCTGAATCTGTTCATCTCTGTGAGAGATGGCAAAACGGTTTGTCTTCCCGTAATTTCCTTGTGAGTTATTATTTGTTTATCCGTTTGTAGCTTTGACACTGCCATATGAAGTCAGATGCTCATATGTACCTGTCTTAGCAGGTGACATGGGTTACCACTTCAGTACATTAGTACATCAGGCTTACTGAGCAATTTATCTGCCGAAGAGCAGAGCTCACCTTTAAATGTAGTGGGAAATGATCCTCTCTCCAGTCACATGAGTTTGTACAATATCGGTCAATACTACTCAAAAACATAACATAAAAAATGTACGTGTAGAGTTGAGGTTAACAACCACCTCCTAATACTTGATATCCATAAACAACAACAGAAACAGGCAATCTGTGTTTCAAGGTGGGCAGTGGTGCAGGAAATAATAGAGTACACAAAAGACAAATGTGAAGTCGCAGTCAATAAAGCCAGTCATGATTATAGCAGATAGTGTTAACTATTACATTTAACTCCCTTTCGAAGAACACCCCTTCTGAATCCCAGCCTTTCTTGTAATAACAGTTCACAGAGAAACACAGCTCTGATACATAATTGCTGTGTTATAATTTGCTCTAACAACTCAAACTATCCCTCTTATTGATTTAGCTACACATTTAATAGGAATAGCCACACCTTTTTGCATTACGAGTCTTTAAAGGTGTTTAACAGTGAAAATTTTAAATTGTCTCCTCCTCATCTGAGCTGGATGTGTCCCTGACAGCATAATTTTGTCTGCTGCTTGGCCACTGTAAACATTGCACAACAATCATTTCTCTCTACCCTTTTCTCTCTCACACAAAGGCAAGACAGGCAATGTGAGAAAAAGCAAAACAACACACCACAAAGGTAGAGAAGATAGTTTTTGTTGACTGTATTTAAGTGGGTCAATTTCTGTATTTTTTTCCCTTCCCCCTAATTTCATTCAGAGCACTGGTTAGTTATAATTGCGCAACAGTCTGGGCTGTTAGCTTGCTGGAGTACAGTAGTTTTAGCCCCTAAATCTCAGCCACTTATTGCACTTCTTCAAAATAATACTTTGCTTTTTAGCTTTAGCTGTCAGCTTAACTGTTTTGTAATGGGTGATGCAGCCATTAACACTTTTATCTACAACATTCTGAGATGTATTTGATGCGTATTTTATTAACTCTACCACCTAAACCCATACCCAATCCTAAACCTAACCGTAAATGGAGTGAAAATCTAATTCTAATGCGAAAATGCAACCTCTGAATCGGGCTGCCCATTATTTATATGAACACAATTACTTCCTGGCATTCATGGGACCAGACCCCATGTCTCTGAGGTTTCTCTCTCAATGTGTTATCAATGATTACAGAGGGAAATGTGATCACATTCAAATTGATGCAAAAAATGTCTGATTTAGGTTTATGGTGAAGGATGGCACTTGATTTTAGGGTACATTAACATTTTGAACCATAATCTAATTTTCTCATGAGATCATGTTGGTGGTACAATAGAATTTAATATATATTAAATGTTGTTAAAGGGAGCTGAGAGTATCACATTCTTATTGGTAGCAGAAACTATTATCAAATTATTCAAACAATTTAGTTAACAAACATGAAAGGGGTGGGATGTGTTTAGTACTTTGTGAAAAAAGTATTTTCTTGCTCCACTGGTCCTTCAAAAACCCTTTCCTTCATGCCCTTCACACGCCCTGCACGCACCCCTAGCCATATTTCATTTTTAATTCACCAGCTGTAAAAGAGAAAGATAAAATATGGGTCGTCTTGAGCGCAGATTATTTCTCGTCAAAGATAGTGTTGTACAACTTAATTTGATACCTTTAGCCGGTGGATCTACACCTGAAAAAATGTAAAACTCTCATATACAATACCTTGATGTATTTTTCAACTTGGATAATACCCATTTAAAAATCATTTTATTTTCTTATTTACTCTAATCCTGAAAATATAAATGCCCATTGGAAAGAAATATCTAAAAGGGATCTCTTTAATATCTCAGTTGTTTGCCATAGACAGCAATGACACTATATGGAGACTGAATTGAGACTTGCATTTAACTCTTCTGCTTCTCAGATTTTTCTCCACAGAACAAGACCCTGATAATATTGGCATGTGTTTCCTCTACTGTAGAATCTCAGAGGAGGTCTCTAGGATGTCTCAAACTGTGATGGGCAAAGATGACCATTGTCTGCAATCAAAAGTCAGAGTTTTCAATGTGAGCTCAAAACACTTATCATCATATTCTTCAGGAACAAATAAAATGGACCATGTTATACACATTACATAGAACACCATTGTGTCTCCTGAGTTGTGAAAGATCAATCTTTGAGCATTAAAATCTTCCTCTGTGTATGACTGTATTACTTTCTATAAATTAAAAGTCTTTTCCATATCATCTGTTCAGTAAACAGTAGTCATCAATGCCAGATAACCGATTCTTAGAAAAGCCACCTTTCTTTGAATTGTCAAATCCTTACGTCGCCCCCACAAGCTCAAAAAACAAATATCTTAGCTACTCTCCAGGATGAACATGTGTTTTATGATTTTCTATTTACCATGGCACAGGTGTTGTTTATATTCCTTTTCCTTTGATATTGTGAGGTTCTACTTAATAAACAGAATGGAACAATGGTGTGAAGTGTCATCAGCCTGGTAAGCTGTAATCAGCTCCTCTAACAAATGCACCTCCTGTGTCTTTTTACACTATCAACCACTTGACATGAACAAGCATTGTGCTGGCACATTCCTATCACATTGGTGGGATTTTCATTGGCCAACAGAGAAGTCCCTGTAACTTGGCTTGTTGGTGGTGGCGAATCTCTGTGAAGCTCTGGGCTGCTGGGACAGTCATGCATCTGGGTGTGAGGGCCTCTGAGCAGGAATGTGAGGAAAGGAGAGCTGGCTTGTGTTTGGTCCAGCTGGAGGGGCGATGTTAAAGGTATGATGATTGGGCATGAGAGGGCTGTTCACAAACAAAGGAAAACAGAGATTTGGCACTAAACCTCACAAACAGGATGGCCTCAGATGGGAAGGGAGGCTCTGTTTAATTTTCAGCCAAGCCGTGAAGTTAACCAGCATTGCTAGGGGTCAGTGACACCGAGGTATCGCAGTCACTACTTTTCTTATTTTTGACACAGAGGTTTAGCGGTCACTCCTTTTTTATTTTTGTATTTCTATCACAAACCACATGCAGAGGGTGACAGGATAAAAGATTAGGTTGTGCTCCTGTTAAGTAAGTAGGCTCTAAGAGAGCTGTGATTGCTCAGTAAGGAAAAAAGGTGGGACTAAAAGCAGGACAGCAAAATGGGTTAGAAATAAGAGGCAGAGACATCTATATAGCTATCAGCTGGACATGTGCAAAGCTACATATTTTCTAAATCGACTAGTCAATAGGTTGCCTGAACTACTAATCAGTCCTTAGGGAGTTCTGAATATCTAGGCTGGTTTCATTCACCTGACACTGATCAGACATAATTCCTAGGGAGTGTTCATGTAGGATGCGCTTTTGCGTTAAAATACAGCAAGGTAAAACACAGTGAAATGGAATACATGACAGGAGTTACAAAGAGTGTTTTTAAAAGTTGAATTAATTGACACTAGGGGTGTGCAGAGAAGCCATTGTTTGTATTTGTATCTGTATCTGTATCTGTTCATATGATAAAAGTATATGTATCAGTCTCTGTATTCTAATAGAACTAGGTGTGGGCAGGGCTTAAACTGGAAGTGTGTAAAAAACTAAATGAAACATTTAAGTGTTACTCTTATGTTTCTATTAATAAAATATGCCTTGTATATGCCTCTTCATAATAATAGCCTAATAATAATAATAATAAATATAGCTGCAAGCAGCCATTACCGGGGCCAAGCGCAAAGATGACAAGACATGCCAACATGGCTGGAATGGTCAGACCAACTGCAGCAAGTAGCAATTAAAGACATGTAAAGATGAATTTAGGCAAATGGATGAAAAATCATATACATTAACTAAAAATATGATTTAATTGATTATCACTTTCGACAAATAGGTGGTGCAGTTATGAAATGTATGTGGTGTGGTCAGAGTGAGGTGACAATAGACATATAAAGTTTGCTGTCAAAATGTCAAGGCATTGCAGAGATAAAGCCTGAATGGTAATTTTGGCGGCATGCGTAGGCTTTGATCTGGCAGTTTACAAAAACAGTTTTGTCTATCGTCACAAAATCCATAAATTGTAGTTGGCATGGTCTGGAGATGATACGATTCGATTTTTGGTGAAAACCATAACCCTAACAGTCTAGGAGGAGTTTGAAAAAGTAGGCATTGAAGGAAAATCAAGATGGCGGACAGGAAGTTTGGCTGATTATGGGAAAAATGTTATCTATGTTTTTGGCAAAACCCAAAGAATCAATTGAGAACAGTGTGATTACAATAGGTAAATTTATACAAATGTTATTAGCATTTTGGGAAATTTAGTTATAACTTTTGACCAAAAGGTGGCGCTGTCTCAAAATATTTTGAGTACCTTCAGGACATGCTGCTGATGGCACATTCTGAGTTTCGTAATGTTACACCAATGCATTCGTTAAGTATAGCATTTTTATCACAATACTGTATTAAGTCAATGGTAATTTCATGTTTTGTTCTTTTATAGCGCCACCAAGTGGCACAATACCACAATTTCCATATGTGTCCTCTGAGTGAGCCCATACATATGTGCGTCAATTTAGGTGAAAATATCTCAATTTGCTTCGGAGTTATAGACATTTATGTGAAAAAACAAGACAAAAATAACTGACACGTGATTTGATTGGATTTTACTACCCCTTACTATCAATATTTTGAGATTTGGGCATTGGCATGTTGCCAGCGACCTGTTTCCAAACTTCTGATGGTGGTTTCGTCTCGATCGGACAAGCGGTTTCGAAGATATCCGCAAATGTTTTTTAAGCACTAAATTACAACGCTGCACAAACCATATGCGAAAACCTGGCAAGTCTGGAATCGTTGGACTCGGCAAGGATTCAGGAATCTAATAATATGACTCCCGTGAAAATAAGTCAACCCCAGCCAGAGTTATAAGCATTTGAAAATGTAATTTTACCACTAGGAGGCGCTGTTTCGAAACTTCTCTGGCTCCTCCAGGGCATCATACTGATGACCCATACCGAGTTTTGTAACAATTCATTCATGCGTTCAAAAAATACAGCATTTTAGCACATAATTCAAAATGGCCGACAGCCAAAATGACCGATCTGAGAAAATTGGATATCAGTCGACTCGGCATGATGCCCTGAATGTAACGAGACCACTTTTATGATTTTTGGACAAACCGTTCAGAAGTTATAATCAAAAATAGCCATTTTGTGTATCTCCGGATCAGTAGGTGGCGCTGTGCCGAAACGCAGCATGTAGCCTCAGGTCATGCTTGTGATGACATGTACCAAGTTTGGTCTGAATACAATTAAGTGTTGCGGAGATACAGCCTTATGTTTGTTTTTGCAAGCGCTACGTAAAATTTGTTTGTGCGTTTATCAAAAACAGTTTGACGAATCAACTTGAATTCCATAACTTTTTGTCGGCACTGCTTGAAGATGATCTGGTGCAATTTTGGTGAAAATCGGACAAACCGTCTAGGACGAGTTCGCAAAAGTAGGTTTTTTGGACAATTCAAAATGGCGGAAAAAATTTTATGACGGAAAATGACGTCATATGGTGCAATCGAATCGGCATGAGCTCAGGAATCAGAGGAAAAAATAATTTTGTTGATAGGCCTTACGGTTCAAAAGTTATTAGCATAATATTTTTGAAACTTTGGACAGGTGGTGGCGCTAGAGGGAATGAGTTAGAGACACCAAAATTGGTGTATTTGATGTTGGGACTGTCCTCTATCAGAATGTCAAACCGTTACAACTTTCCCCGCATACGCTTCTATGGGCTGCCATAGACGCCCAGTCGGAAGAAGAAGAATAATAAATATAGCTGCAAGCAGCCATTACCGGGGCCAAGCGCAAAGAAGATGACAAGACATGCCAACATGGCTGGAATGGTCAGACCAACTGCAGCAAGTAGCAATTAAAGACATGTAAAGATGAATTTAGGCAAATGGATGAAAAATCATATACATTAACTAAAAATATGATTTAATTGATTACCACTTTTGACAAATAGGTGGTGCAGTTATGAAATGTATGTGGTGTGGTCAGAGTGAGGTGACAATGAGACATATAAAGTTTGGTGTCAATATATCAAGGCAATGCAGAGCTAAAGCCTGAATGGTAATTTTGGCAGCATGCGTAGGCTTTGATCTGGCAGTTTACAAAAACAGTTTTGTCTATCATCACAAAATCCATAAATTGTAGTTGGCATGTTCTGGAGATGATACGATTTGATTTTGGTGAAAACCATAACCCTAACAGTCTAGGAGGAGTTTGAAAAAGTAGGCATTGAATGAAAATCAAGATGGCGGACAGGAAGTTTGGCTGATTATGGGAAAAATGTTATCTATGTTTTTGGCAAAACCCAAAGAATCAATTGAGAACAGTGTGATTACAATAGGTAACTTTATACAAATGTTATTAGCATTTTGGGACATTTAGTTATAACTTTTGACCAAAAGGTGGCGCTGTCTCAAAATATTTTGAGTACCTTCAGGACATGCTGCTGATGGCACATTCTGAGTTTCAAAATGTTACACCAATGCATTCGTTAAGTATAGCATTTTTATCACAATACTGTATTTAAGTCAATGGTAATTTCATGTTTTGTTCTTTTATAGCGCCACCAAGTGGCACAATACCACAATTTCCATATGTGTCCTCTGAGTGAACTCATACATGTGTATGTCAATTTTGGTGAAAATATCTCAATTTGCTTCGGAGTTATAGACATTTATGTGAAAAAACAGGTCAAAAATAACTGACACGTGATTTTGATTGGATTTTACTACCCCTTACTATCAATATTTTGAGATTTGGGCATTGGCATGTTGCCAGCGACCTGTTTCCAAACATCTGATGGTGGTTTCGTCTCGATCGGACAAGCGGTTTCGAAGATATTCACAAATGTTTTTTAAGCGCTAAATTACAACGCTGCACAAACCATATGCCGAAACCTGGCAAGTCTGGTATCGTTGGACTCGGCAAGGATTCAGGAATCTAATAATATGACTCCTGTGAAAATAAGTCAACCCCAGCCAGAGTTATAAGCATTTAAAAATGTAATTTTACCACTAGGTGGCGCTGTTTCGAAACTTCTCTGGCTCCTTTAGGGCATCGTACTGATGACCCATACTGAGTTTTGTAACAATTCATTCATGCGCTCAAAAAATACAGCATTTTAGCACATAATTCAAAATGGCCGACAGCCAAAATGGCCGATCTGAGAAAATTGGATATCAGTTGACTCGGCATGATGCCCTGAATCTAACGAGACCACTTTTATGATTTTTGGACAAACCGTTCAGAAGTTATAAACAAAAATATCCATTTTTTATATCTCCGGATCAGTAGGTGGCGCTGCGCCGAAACGCAGCATGTAGCCTCAGGTCATACTTGTATTTACAGTATTTAATTTGAAGCAGTAAATCCAACACTGGAGTAAATCTCTCGTGATATCACCTTCCCATTGAAATGAAGGAAGACGGTGTTGACGATACAGTTATTATTCTTGCCCAGTAACCCCTTAACCAATCACATGTGCCTTTAGCTTTTATTGTCATGAGTATCTGGGCAGATTTCAGAAATAAAATCCCCTTAACCAATCACATGTGCCTTTAGCTTTTATTGTCATGAGTATCTGGGCAGATTTCAGAAATAAAATCGGTGATTGGACGACGATGACACTGAGACAGGAACCATGGGAATAATTGTTCCCAAATTTGAACGCTCTGGCTGTAAATGGTTAAAGGTTGTTAAAAATTGTATCCGCCACTCAGTTGATGTATATAGTGAGTGGGGACACATTGTTTGCCTTTTTTCTGGATTCGACTGCAAAAGAGCTCAACCAACTGTTGAACTCAGTCCCTGCCCATTCTGGACTCAGACCTGTTGTAAATCATTGAACAATGAGGCTTGGATGCCCTCTATTGGACATTTCTTGTAATTGCCACTCCGAGAATGAACAGACAGTGGATTAAACATGGGTTTTCTTGTACTTTTCCATTTCAGTTGATATTTTGACTGTATTTTATTGATCTAAAATGTACTAAATATTTAAGATATCAAGGATACCTTCGGAATTGAAAATGTGCAATGCATTGACATTAGTCTGTATTTTTCGACCATGTTCAGGGTGAAGGCGCTGGCGAAAATTTGTCACTCTGCCAGCTAGATGCATGATTGTTTCAACAAGGTCCGGTACCCGAACTGGGTGAGGCGGGGCTTTAGTTCTTTGTTGTATTCACCTGCAACGGCGTGTGTAACATTTTTCTGTCAACTCTGCATACAGGTGAAACTCGAAAAATTAGAATATTGTGCAAAAGTTAATGTAAATCATACTATGTTGAACACAAGAGGGCAGTATAGCCCTATGTATTACTTCACAAGACCCCCCTCCCTTCCTCCTCCTCACACACAGAGACTCAGAGAGTGACTGGAAAATTCTGACATTTTCTCCACATTCAAACCAAAATATCTGACTTTCTGTTGGTCGGAGCTAATAACTGTAAATTAGAAAGTTGTCCAGCTTGAGGAGAACTATATCAATACCAATTTTTGTACCTGTAGATGAAACTAACCCCCCACTTTTTTGTCAAAAGGTGGCGCTACTGAGCCCCTCACCACACCCATTTCTGAAACTTTGCACGTCTACTGGCTAATAAATGTGATGTGTCTGTCGAGTTTCATGCAATTTCAATTATGTTAAGAGTCTCAAAAGCATCAATAAAGAATAGTAAAGTTTGAAGCGTTGCCACGGCAACAGTATCTAAGATATCAATAATCCTTTCACAGGTCTAAATCTGCCGTGTGTTTACATTATACACGTAAAGTTTGAAGCAAATCGGGTAAAAACAAGAGGGTGATTTCAAAGCATTTTGAAAGTGACACACTTCCTGCTGCCAGTTGGTGGCGCTATAACTTTGACTCACAACAGTCACATCCATGTGATCGGCCTCTTACAACGAACACTGCTGAAGTTTCATCAAGATCTGTTAATTTATGCAGAAGTTATAACACACTTCCTGTCTCACTTTTCTCGCCATAAATTTGTTTCCTCGCCACGGCCAAACCGTTCGAGATATCAAAAATCCGCTGGCAATTTTTCATCCTCAATGTCATGACTTCATGCTGACTGAGATTCGTGGCGATTAAATGATTGCTCTAGGAGGAGTATTTCAAATTCCATTGCATACGTTTTCCAAACATCCCTAAATAGAGCATGAAGGATATATGAAACGATGAGATCTATATGTGTACCGACTTTCATATTATTACATGCAAGTGTGTTTGATTTATGGACCAAGGTTTCGGACCCCGTTCCAGGGGGCGCTGTTAAGCCCCCCTGCCACGCCCGGGTACCATCTTCAGCCCAGCGTTTTCAAGAGTTTTAGAGCACGTTAAGGTCCCCAAAAGTGCCAGAATAGTCGATAACATAATAATAATAATAATAATCCTAAGGAAAACAATAGGGCCTTCGCCTTTTCAAGGCTTGGGCCCTAATAATCAGGAGGAAAACAATAGGGCCTTCGCCTTTTCAAGGCTTGGGCCCTAATAATAATAATCCTAAGGAAAACAATAGGGCCTTCGCCTTTTCAAGGCTTGGGCCCTAAATAGCCATTTTTTGTATCTCCGGACCAGTAGGTGGCGCTGCGCCGAAACGCAGCATGTAGCCTCAGGTCATGCTTGTGATGACATGTACCAAGTTTGGTCTGAATACAATTAAGCGTTGCGGAGATACAGACTTACATTTGTCTTTGCAAGCTCTACATAAAATTTGATTGTGTGTTTTTCGAAAACGGTTTGATGAATCAACTTGATTTCCATAACTTTTTGTTGGCACTGCTTGAAGATGATCTGGTGCAATTTTGGTGAAAATCGGACAAACCGTCTAGGACGAGTTTGCAAAAGTAGGTTTTTTGGACAATTCAAAATGGTGGACATATTTCTATGACGGAAAATGACGTCATAGGGTGCAATCGAATCGTCATGAGCTCAGGAATCAGAGGAAAAAAGAATTTTGTTGATAGGCCTTACAGTTCAAAAGTTATTAGCATAATATTTTTGAAAATTTGGACAGGTGGTGGCGCTAGAGGGAAAGAGTTAGAGACACCGAAATTGGTGTATTTGATGTTGGGACTGTCCTCTATCAGAACGTCAGACCGTTACAACTTTCCCACATACGCTTCTATGGCCTGCCATAGACGCCCAGTCAGAAGAAGAATAACAATAATAACTAGGTGGCGCTGTTTCGAAACTTCTCTGGCTCCTTCAGGGCATCGTACTGATGACCCATACCGAGTTTTGTAACAATTCATTCATGCGTTCAAAAAATACAGCATTTTAGCACTTAATTCAAATTGGCCGACAGCCAAAATTGCCGATCTGAGAAAATTGGATATCAGTCGACTCGGCATGATGCCCTGAATGTAACAAGACCACTTTTATGATTTTTGGACAAACCGTTCAGAAGTTATAAACAAAAATAGCTATTTTCTGTATCTCCGGACCAGTAGGTGGCGCTGCGCCGAAACGCAGCATGTAGCCTCAGGTCATGCTTGTGATGACATGTACCAAGTTTGGTCTGAATACAATTAAGCGTTGCGGAGATACAGACTTACGTTTGTTTTTGCAAGCTCTATGTAAAATTTGATTGTGCGTTTTTCGAGAACGGTTTGACGAATCAACTTGATTTCCATAACTTTTTGTTGGCACTGCTTGAAGATGATCTGGTGCAATTTTGGTGAAAATCAGACAAACCGTCTAGGACGAGTTTGCAAAAGTAGGTTTTTTGGACAATTCAAAATGGCGGAAAATTTTTTATGACGGAAAATGACGTCATAGGGTGCAATCGAATCGTCATGAGCTCAGGAATCAGAGGAAAAAAGAATTTTGTTGATAGGCCTTACGGTTCAAAAGTTATTAGCATAATATTTTTGAAACTTTGGACAGGTGGTGGCGCTAGAGGGAATGAGTTAGAGACACCAAAATTGGTCAATTTGATGTTGGGACTGTCCTCTATCAGAATGTCAAACCGTTACAACTTTCCCGCATACGCTTCTATGGGCTGCCATAGACGCCCAGTCGGAAGAAGAAGAAGAAGAAGAAGAATAATAAGAACCGGAACAGACACAATAGGTGCCTCCGCACCTTCGGTGCTTGGCCCCTAATAAGAACCGGAACAGACACAATAGGTGCCTCCGCACCTTCGGTGCTTGGCCCCTAATAAGAACCGGAACAGACACAATAGGTGCCTCCGCACCTTCGGTGCTTGGCCCCTAATAATAAGAACCGGAACAGACACAATAGGTGCCTCCGCACCTTCGGTGCTTGGCCCCTAATAATAAGAACCGGAACAGACACAATAGGTGCCTCCGCACCCTCGGTGCTTGGCCCCTAATAAGAACCGGAACAGACACAATAGGTGCCTCCGCACCTTCGGTGCTTGGCCCCTAATAATAAGAACCGGAACAGACACAATAGGTGCCTCCGCACCTTCGGTGCTTGGCCCCTAATAAGAACCGGAACAAACACAATAGGTGCCTCCGCACCTTCGGTGCTTGGCCCCTAATAATAATAATTAGCCACGATGGAGGATGGTATGTTTTGTTACATTAACTCTATACTCTGCTTGAATACTTCACTTTATTTAGTTGACCAGCCACTGGAAGCTTGCTTCTAATACAACCAGGCCAATTTAACTGTTACACTTGTGTAAAATCACCATCTCCAAATATGACGATCAGTCTATAATCCCACCCATGTTGATGTGGCACTAAACTGCAGTGGAATTGCAAGCTCCGAAAAGTAAAGCGAGTCGAGTTGAGTCGAGTCGAACCGTAACGTGCATTGGAAAATTGCCATATCAGGAATTTTTATGATAGGATACCATTATTTAGTTAAATAATAATAATGATAATAAAAAGAATAATAATGCTACATTTATTTAGAGCCTTACCAGATTTCAAGAACACTTAACATTTTCAAATTTAGCACAGTTTAAAGAAGAAGAAAAAAGACCATGGTCATGTTTCAGTTAATTCGTTTTACTTAAGGAGGAATATTCCTAATAGATGAATACTCTATGGAGCATTTAAACCTTATGGAGGATTTTTGCTTTTTCAGAATAACGTCTTAACCAGTTAATAACATTAATCACTGATTTGGATATAAATGTTTTCAACTTTAAGAGACGGAAAGATGAGCTCCGACTTTAAATCACTTAAGGTCAGGAATTTAACATTGTGCTCAGGTATGAATCGTTTGATACTTTAACATAGACATTTCAAGAAGTGAAAAGTGTATATGATGTCGGATCTTAATTAATGATACACTTGACAAGCTCCAGATGTGCAAAATTAACAGACACCACAAACGGAGTTAAGACCGTGCCTATCCGATCTGAAATCACAATGTGAGCATTTTCATTTATAAGGTTTACACTTTAGAAGTATTGGATGTAGAGATTCATAAATTTGTTGTAATCTTGAATATGTTTATTTAAAATGTCACTTTATCCTAGTGCTTTTTGGATAATCAGTCATAAAAATATTTTTTTAATTATTGGGATGAATCCGTTATTCAATTTGAAGTAATTATTTGTGCCTTTCCGAATAAGGCACATCCCTACTTGACACGCCACATTAAAGGAATAGCTCACCCAAAAATTTAAATGCTGTCATTATTTACTCACTCTCACATAATTTTTGTATCAGTGCAGTGCAAGTGGGCGTGGGTGGAAGTTTTTGCGCTATCTGTGAGTGTATACGTGCAAACTGTGGTTGTATTGTATGTTAATGAAGTGGTGTAAAGTGTAATTTGCTCATTTAGCAGAGAAATAGGTCATTGCGCTAAGAAGTTTGAGGAGCATGTCTGTTTTCAGCACAAGAATCTATTCTTAGTTCATGCATTGGTAGTTTGGAGATTCCACCAGCTGGTGGTTCATGTTCATGTCCAAACTTCGAAAATATAGTGGAACATCTAATGATGTCCCTGACAATCACACTTGTAGCCGTTTTATGAAACAGAAATGTGTTAGATTTGTGTTATACTTTCTACAGGTCATTTACTTAATATTTCACTGTCATAGAAATATGCCTGACATTCAACACTCAACACAGTTAATGCACAAAAGAACGGAAGTCCATATTTGTATTCTTCTTATCATTGCACACAGTCCATATACTTTACAAGTTTCTTATGACTATATAATATGATGCAGATGGACTAATAACTGGAAAAGTTCCTCTGAAATAAAATTGCACTTGACCCCCCCCCCCCCCCCTCCCCCCCCCCCTTGCGTTTAGACTTAGTGTGGAATATATAAAAATAGATATGAAAATATCAAAACTTTATGACCATGCCCATTTGCTTTGCGTTTACTCTATGGTTTAAAGCATAGTGCTGAGCTTAGCTAACACTCTTAAAATAGGGCCCTTTAACTTTTTTAAATTAAATATTGTGGATAAGTCGATAACGTTCAAAACACAAAGCAAGTTTCAATGCAATGGACATAGACTTCCATCTGCTATAGTAGCAGTGCTTGAATTTAAAGATGATTTATTAACTTTTTTGAGGAGGTCAAACGGTTTAAAAGCGAAATAGAAAATTTAAATCTGCTCAATCTAAATATGGACCTCAAGTTGATTATCAGCCATAATGTCACGTCTCTACCATAACACACTCACACATTCAGATATAGAGACACACAAGCCCTTTATTATAACCACTGGTCTGTGACGTCCCAGTAGTGGCCCAACCCAAGGTCAGTGGGCCAGACAGTGCAATAAGAGGCCTGGGCTTTCTGGGGATAAATGTCTTTCCCGTGCCACTGCACCCAACAACCCACTATCTTTAATCCCTGCTGCTCTGAGTCAACTATATAAACTATTAACTGCACATCCAGTAAATCCAGCCATAGAAATGGCTATAAAATTGCACCCCCCTAGCAAACAGCACTGTCAACTGCCCTCGCTGTATTACATGATGGGGGCCAAAAACAGTCATTTCCCTCTACAGGCTTCTCAGATTGAGTCTTATCCTCTATGGCGACGAGGTGCCCCCACCCCACCTGCATACCCTTGCTTCTCTTTTTCTTAAATTGTGCTTTCATCAGCAACCAGGGAGATTGGGTGGAAAGGGCTGACCTTGGAGATGGAATCTTAGCAGGTTTAACAGCAGCTTTTCACAAAGTCAGTCAGTCAGCGTGGTTGGCCAGCTTCATTATCTCAGAGATGAGCCGTCAGTCTGCTACCATGGTTAACCTCTCACCCCCCACACTGCCTCAGAGCAACAGGGCACCACTAGAAGACTGTAACTAGGGGAAGTTAAAGGGCTCCTCTGATTTGGTCTAATTTTGTAGTGCACTTTGATCCCTCTCAGGGCTTACCACTTTTGATACATGTCTACCTGACTCAAGACATGTTTGGGTGTAGTGGAAATGGTCTATTACTAAATGTATTGTCACTGCATGTGACAGTAGTGAACTCAGGAACCTAAAGCATCACAGATTTCAATCAAAATAAATTACCCTATTGATTTTTTTAAAAGTTTTTTTCCTCTTATAAATATGTAATTACTAAAGAAACAGAAAGCTGGGGTTAGACATATCAAAGGAATTTGCCTTTTTTAAATAGCCAATAGGCTTTGGCTCACAGTAGATCTGTAAGACATGCATGATTTGCTACTTGCTATTGCAGATAGTTTTATGGGAAAGAGACTTTTAGAAATGCACCAGATTGCATGTTGAGTCATCAATATTTCTTGTCCGTTATTTAAAATTCATTCATTTTTAAAGCATATATCTGCTAATAGTTTATTATTAACATTATCATATTAATTGTTTAGTCCGGTCTCATGACATCATAAAAATAGTTAGAGGGGGCAAAATCCTAAGAAATTGTACCAGTTGGCTTGCACAAAAATGTATGAATTTTACTTCCTCGGAGAAGGATAAATTAAACTAAAATTTAATTATGAGTTTTCCTATTATAATCCCTTACCCAAACCCTAAACCTAACCATGAAATTTAATAGAAAAATCACTGTTGTGTTCCACAGAATAAAGAGAACCATCAGAATCAGAATCAGAATGATCTTTTTTGCCAAGTGTTCTCACGTACACAAGGAATTTTCTTTGGTGATAGGAGAAACAAGTGCACACGGAACATTACAGTGAGACACAGAATATGTAAGATGTAAGAGTTTAAATAGACATACAAATAATAGGAAATATAACAGAATGTGTAAGTACATTTGTGTATCAGAATCAGAATCAGCTTTATTGCCAAGTATGCTTGCACATACAAGGAATTTGTCTTGGTGACAGGAGTTTCCAGTGCACAACAATTCAAAAACAATACAAAAACAGCAGCAAGTCATAGATAATTAAAAACAAAACAAATAATACAAAAATAATAAAAATAAAATAAAAATAATAATGATAAAAATAAATAATTATACATATATACGTACAAACACTCAGACACACACCAACATACATACCCACATACACACACGTAGCGCAAATCTAATAAAAATCTGTTATTTAAAGAACAAAAATACAGTATATTATGTACAGTGCAATGTATGTAATGGCAGAAGTGGATATGTTAGATAATATAAATAGACTTAAACTGTGTATTGCACATCATTATTGCTCAATGGGGCAATTTAACTGTTCATGAGATAGATCGCCTGAGGGAAAAAGCTGTTCCTGTGCCTGACGGTTCTGGTGCTCAGAGCTCTGAAGCGTCGGCTAGAAGGCAACAGTTCAAAAATGTAATGGGCTGGGTGAGTGGGGTCCAGAGTGATTTTTACAGCCTTTTTCCTCACTCTGGAAGTGTACAGTTCTTGAAGGGGGGGGGGGGGCAGGGGGGGGGGGGGGGCAGGGGGCAACCAATAATCCTCTCAGCAGTCCGAACTGTCCTCTGTAGTCTTCTGATGTCCGATTTCGTAGCTGCTCCAAACCAGACAGTTATTGAAGTGCAGATGACAGACTCAATGACTGCTGAGTAGAACTGTTTCAGCAGCACCTGTGGCAGGTTGAACTTCCTCAGCTGGTGAAGGAAGTACAACCTCTGCTGGGCCTTTTTCAGTCAATGTGTATCTCCCACTTCAGGTCCTGTGAGATGGTAGTGCCCAGGAACATTTATGACTCCACTGCTGCCACAGTGCTGTTCAGAATGTTGAGGGGGGACAATGTTGGGGTGTTCCTCCTAAAGTCCACAATCATCTCCACCGTTTTGAACGTGTTCAGCTCCAGATTGTTATGATTGCACCAGACAGCCAGCCGTTCAACCTCCTTTCTGTATGCGGACTCATCATCATCTCGGGAGAGCACACATCCCTGGGGGGCACCAGTGCTGATGGTACAGGTACTGGTAGTGAATTTTCCCTGTCTCACAAGCTGCTGCCTGTCTGTCAGAAAGCTGGTAATCCACTGACAGATAGATATGGGAACAAGGAGTTGGTTTAATTTAGTCCGGAGAATAGCTGGGACGATGGTGTTGAAAGCCGAGCTGAAGTCCACAAAAAGGATCCTTGCGTATGTCCCCTGTCTGTCCAGATGTTGCAGGACATGATGCAATCTCATGTTGACTGCATCATCCACAGACATGTTCGCTCGAGAAGCAAATTGAAGGGGATCTAGAAAGGGTCCACTGATGTCCTTCAGGTGGGCCAACACCAGTCTCTCAAATGACTTCATGATCACAGACTTCAGGGCGACATATCTGTAGTCATTAAGTCCTTTGATTTTTGGTTTCTTAGGGACAGGGATAATAATTGAGCATTTGAAGCAGCATGGGACTTCACACTGCTGCAGTGATCTATTGAAGATCTGTGTGAAGATGGGGTCCAGTTGGTTAGCACAGGATCGAAGGCACGCTGGTGAGACGCCATCTGGGCCTGAAGCCTTCCTTGACATTTGCTTCCGAAAGACACGGCACACATCGTCTTCACAGATCTTGAGTACAGGTTGAGTAGCAGGAGGGGTGAGGAGGGGGGGTTGCAGGAGGTGTTACTGTTTGTGTGAAGTGAAGGTCCAAGTGCATGTGGGGTTTGAGATTGGGCCTTTTGAATCTGCAGTAGAACACATTCAGGTTGTCAACCAGTTGTTGGTCCACCACAGGGTTGGGGGTAGGAGTCCTGTAATTGGTAAGTTGTTTTAGGCCACTCCACACTGATGCAGGGTCATTAGCTGAAAACTTGTTTTTCAGCTTCACAGAGTAACTTCTTTTACTCTGATACTTTTACCACTAAATGCTTTTATGTAGCGGTAATGTATGTGCAAAGTAGGGGTATGCACATTTATTGAATTAAATATGTGAATTTACATATGTACATGAGATATGTATTTACATTATTGCACTATGGGGGAGTCCTGAGGCAGTTTCATTGTTCATGAGGAAAATGGCATGAGAGAACAGTAAAAACTGTTCTTATGCCTGTATATCCTGGTGCTCAGTGCTCTGTAGCGCCAGCCAGATTGATACAGTTCAAAGAGGGATTGGGCAAGTTGTGTGGGGAACAGAGTGACTATACCTGCACTTTTCCTCACTCTGGAGATGTACAAGTTTTGGAGGGTGGGCAGGGGTTTACCAATTTTCCTCTCAGCAGTCCCAACTGTCCATTGTAATTTCCTGCTGTCTGATTTGGTGGCTGAACCAAACCAGACAGTTATAGATGTACACAGGACATACTCAATGACTGCCGAGTAGAGCTGTGTCAGCAGCTCCTGTGGTAGATTGAACTTCCTCAGCTTGTGAAGGAAGTACAACCTCTTCTGAGCATTTTTCACCATGGAGTGAAGTGGGTGTACCACTTTAGGACCTGAGAGATGCCCAGGAACCTGAATAGCTCCACTGCTGCCACAGTGCTGTTCGGGATCAGGGTTCTGAACCAGCATTGTACATTTTTCCTGAAGATTAACCCCTGACCTAAAACCCCAAACCTAAACCTAACCATCATTTTAATATATTTTTTTTTTTTTTGTGTGTACCGCAGAAGTAATAAATTTTGTGTTTGGAACCAGATGAGGAAAGTATTTTACAGATTATTGAAAATGTTGTATTGCAAAAATAAATATGGAATGAGTAAGCAAATTTGTTCACAGATGATTCCTTTCTTAAAATAATGTGTTTCATTGGAGGCTAGCTATAATTTGATGGCTGTTTTGTATCAATTTGTAATTTTGTTTGTTGATTGGCTGGCCTTTATGTGAATACTTGTCATACTTTTTCGTACAATCCAAGACATTCAATATCTTAAATTTGGCATTTCGTATTATTTATTACGAGTTGTCAGACTATGTTGGATGGCCTCAAAGCTAACAGACATGAACCCAAAGCCACTTTTGATTTCATAGGATCTTAAGGATAAATGTGCTTGTTTTCAGAATGAATCTCCAGATTTTAATTCCATTGTGCACTTCTTGAACAAAGATGTGCTTTCTGATTGGCTTTTCATGTGCTTTTCTGCTCTCCTCATTCCACACCAGAGTCATACCCCTCACAAATTTGTCATCCACTACATTAGCAGCCAGCAATGCTCTCTCCAGTAACAGCTATAGGAGTACAAAAATAAAGATGTTAGGGCACAAAATGAAAAATAAAACGGGTAAAAATAGACAAACAAGGCACATTTGGCAATTTGCACAAGTACATAACAGGAGGCAGTGTGATTTTGAAATAATAATAAATCCTTACATTAATATAGCACTTTTCTAGAAACTCAAAGCACTTTACATAGTATAAGGGAAATCTCCTCAACCATCATCAGTGTGCAGAATCCACCTGGATGATGTGACGGCAGCCATAGTGCACCAGAACGCCCACCACACACTAGCTATTGGTGGAGAGGAGAGTAGAGTGATGTAGCCAATTTAGGGATAGAAATGGTACAAGTTGGACAGTGACATGGAAGCTCTGCCAGCCTTAGTGGTGTTCGTCCCCTTAGTCTGCCATTTTATCCTACCCTGATGCCCCCATCCTCATTTCTGGTCCAGATCCATCTGGTAGATTCTAGCCTCCCCCTGAACCACATCCATTACACCTTAAATTGCTTTCGTTAGTTCTGCCATGTACTTTGTTCCTATAGACTGCTGTGTGGAAGGATCTATGGACACTGTTTTTTTCATTACCAAATTAAGTCGGCTTTATTATGGTTATGGAGTTCACAGGAGGTGATGGATCCTTTAGATACCGCTATCTTTCCTGCAAATGACTCATCTCACAGGGTCAGAGGGATGTGAAGCTAGAGGCCTGGTACAAGGTATACAGTCACTGGATTAATTTAATCTTTTGCCCTTTTACTGTTAGGTGATCATTCATACAGCTTATTATTAGAAACGTAAACATTACAAACATGCCTGTTGGCATATAAACTTTATCACCACCTATCTGCATTTTGAGTTGTGTATTTTATATCAACGGACATTATTGTACAGGACAGGAGATCGTGGCCTACTTTTTATGGCTTCATTATTCCACATAGAAAAGGTTAGTAAGTGATTTTATCTCACCTACATCATGTTTAAATGCAGATAGTTGATGTCTTGTGGCTATACCTTTGAAAAAGTGTGTTTTTTAACATTTACAAACTGGCCCCCATTCACTTTCATTGTAAGTTCCACTCTGGAACCCAAAAATGTTTTTTTGTGGTAATCAATATTATGCTGTTGATTGAACTGAACTTGTATTTTACCCAGAATATTCCTTTAAAGTAAGAAAATAACACCACCAGGTGACCTGAATGCACTGGAGAAGTTTGCTGTTTTATAGATGGTTATTATGGTTTGAGATATATAGGTGCCTATGTTCTCATTGCAGCAAAACTTGCACTGAGGGAACAGCAGAACATCTTGTCTATGAGTGGCTCCCTGTATATGATAGGCTATGAATTACATTACATCTCTAAAATGGGCCCCAGAGCTGAAGTAGCACTACATCTTAAATTTCAGGACAAGAGTGGGACGAGGAAAGAGAGAGGAAGGGCGAGCTAGCTCGAGAGAAAAAATAAATCAGATTCAATCTTCAAGCGCCTTACAAATGTTTGCGTCAGTTTTCTTGTTTAAAAGAGAAGCCACTGAGAGGGAAGCTCTAAGAGAGAAACAGAGAGTGGAGAAGTAATGTCCTCCCCCCTCCCCCCATTCTCCCTCCAAACTGTAGTGAAAAGATTAAATTGTTTACGAGCTTGGAGCCAGGCTGGCTAGAGAGGATGAGCCAAGAGCAACAGAGATAGACATTCTAATTCGTGGCTGTACTTAGTGCCCCGGCCCCTCTGTGCAACCACTAATTCTTTTATCTAGCTTCAACACTCCAGGCTGCAGCCACATTTGTAAAAAAAAAAAAAAAAAACCTAAGTGAAAGAGGCAAAAATGACTGTTTTATGCAGCGAACAACTGATAAAAAAATCTCTACTTGAATTCTTGATTTCTTCGTCTTCCCTTTTTCCTCCCCTTCGTTCTTTTTACTTCCCCCTCATCTCGCAAAAAGGCAGACTGACTGTAGTCTTTAACCCTTTATCTAGACTGAGCAGAAAGACATTTGCTCCATCCCCACACTGAGGTTTCTCTGCTGGTGTTTGAGTGCTTTTGCATGTGTTTTTGTACTGTATGTGTGTGTTTGACAGGGTTTAGTTGAGGAGTGAAGCGGTTGAGATTGGTGCAAGTTGATTGGGGGGTGTTGGGAGGGTGGGGGGCATGAAAATACAGCATGGAGAAGAATAACTGTTATCTGCGAGGTAGAAGAGGAAGAGGCGAGATAAGAAACTGCAGCTGCTGGGAGAAAATCAGGCGTGCACGAAGCCGTGTTTCAAGGGGGCCCCGGTTGTAAATTCACTGGATAGTCAGTGTAAACCTGCCCTGCTTGTCTGTCACATAGGGTTCAGGGTTTTTCTTTCTCTATCGTGTGCTTGCTTTCTCTCCTCTTTGCTCTACCCTCTCCCCTTCCCTTTTTTCCTGAGGTCTGCTCCTCCGATAGAGGTATTGTGCCGGGCTCCACTGTATAGAAAGCTCATCAGCGCCGTTTGCCTCTTGGGTGTTATCGGCCAGTAAAGTAACTGTGCGCTTATAGACTGCATGCAGATAATAGTGGCAGAATAAAGAAGATAAAGGGAGACCTCTTCTCATTAACAGATATCTCAGGCACTGCAGACACTGCCAGTATTGAGTGCTTAGTATTCTGAGCATGAATAAAAAAAAAAAAGGATGATGAATAAAAAAGGAGGAGAACTGAAATGAATGAGGGAGAGGAGAGGTTGTTGTAGAAGGTAGAGAAGGAGTGAACGCAGTCATGGTCACTTTGAGTATATAGGATGAGATGCGTGGAATATGAGACCTGGACACACAGAGATGCAAACACACTCTCATACACAAGCTTAAAAAAACAGAACAGCTTATGTTTACAAGGATTACCGAGGAGACAGCACAATGTCAGGACTCAACAGTAAATATTTTTTTCTTTGGCCCCACGCATCAAACCAGAATTTTACTTGCCTCACCAACATTTTCACTTGCCCTGACACATCTGATAAATAGATATTTTAGTAGCTAAATATTTTGAATGAATGAATAAGATGCAGTGATGATGCAACATGATGACCGTTCTGCCAAATGGCCCAAAACACTGTCACAATTCATCCTGATTATTGAGCTCTGTATATGGCCATTTTCTGCATGCAGGCTTCCCATCATCCTCTATAGGACAGACTCCAGCATAAGATGAGAAGTTTATGAGCCTTATTATGCATATTCTTGTTTGGTTGTGTTGGCTGTTTAATATCTGCATCTCTGAGAATGATTAAGGTCACAAAAGTGTCATCTGTTATTGCATCACATTCTCCAGCAGCAGCATTAACCTATTTCTTTCTTTCTTTCTTTCTTTCTTTCTTTCTTTCTTTTTGTGTGCCTTAGAGTTAAGATATGACCAAAGATATTAAACACTTTTATAACCATATTAATTCTTCACAGAAGTCTACGTCATGCTAGTGTAGTGTAGAAGTAAAGTGTTTTATTTATTATGCAAGGGGACCTGGGTTTAAACAAAACCAATCAAAACCAAACCAAACTAAGTTGGTAGCACTTTAGATTAGGGATCAGAAATTATACAGTATTAATAATTACATTTGTATGTGAATAGTTATGGAATTGTTTGGCATTATAAAGTATTTATTAAGCCTTTATTGACTGATTTCTTATTCTTGCTTTATAGCAATAAAACATGTACTGTATCAATAGCTAGTACGATGCAAAATACATCCTTTTATATGTTCTCAGTACTCTGTGAATGTGTGGTTTATAATTATGAAATACATGTAATGACTATAGTATTTCAACAAAGCAGGCAAGATTATGGTTAGATTTAGGGGTAGGGGTTGGTGTAGGGTATTTGTGGGACTCTAAATAAACACAATAAACATGCATGGCATCTATAACTATTTGCACTTAGTGCAAACAGGATGCTTTTTGTTGCTATTTACACTAAGCATCAAAAGTCTCTGCCTTCAATATTTGTTTTATACTTCTAAGTTGCACATTCACATAGTGTAATGAGAACCTATACATGCTGTATTATCTATCTTTTGTTTTGACCTATTAAGTTAAATGTTAGGAAAAAACAAATGTAAAGAGGCTATTAAAAAAGGGTAAGAAATCATAGAACAAAGGCCTAATAAATACCTTATAATTCCAAACAAGTCTGTAACTAGTCCTTTACAAGTCAAATTATTAGTCATGAATTACTGTCTAATTTCTAATCCCTAAAATAAAATGTTACCACAAAAGGAAACAAAGCAATGCAAAGCAAAGAGCAAAACTAAAGAGAGAGAGAGAGAGAGAGAGAGAGAGAAAGAAAATCCCCAAAAACATAAAGAAGAGCAAAACGAAACAAGCACAATTTCAACTGAACTGAACAATATGTAGTCATCATGCATTTGCATTGTATGGAAAATAGCAGCTTTTACATTTGGGTAACAACTCTATTGGTGTTCCATGGGAAAAAAGTTTCAGTATACCAGTTTTGAGCAACATTGGAGTGGGTAAATAAGCACATAATTTTCAATATAAAGTAACAGATTTTTGGAATATGTGACTCGATTGAACTGACCAAGTGTAGACGTGCAATTGGGTCATTTCTGCGACTGCATTTTAGACAAACTCTTTTTTTTTTTTTACCTACAATAATCATGCAAATATGCATATTGGTTTTTACTACATTAACCACTGGAAAAATTAACATTATAGGTACAGTTTATGTTTGGAGACTGTAAATATTATATGACGTCATTGCAGGTTAACATCTGTCCGCACTCAAATCAAAAGGGCTTTATAATTTTCCATAGTGTAGCACACCAAAGGCCATTTGGCTTCGAACATTGGTGGCATAGGGGAGCAGTTTAAGTCTTGTGGAGCTCTTCTGCACAGCACAAACATGCACGTGCGCAATCATATTTGACAGTGCTGGTGGATTAGAGCCATTTCTGAAATGCATGGAGCTGTCTTTTCTACAGCTACACCAGTGTGAAAAAAAGGACCTTGAAAGAAGCAAAACAAAACTATGAATATGTCTCCCCTTCCCACAGAAGCCACTGCACAGTAACAATTAAGAAAGAAAATGATCAAATTGGACAGCAGAAGTATGCATTATCTTAGAGCCAGAGCATGTGTGCCCATGTGTACGGTATGTGCGTTTGTCTTGAGCTCTAAGGATGACCATTAAGCTGTAAATAATGCAGAAGCCCCCCCCCCCCCCCCCCAGTCTGCCAGTAAGACCAGACAATCCTGTGCTGCTCAGGCAGACATGTTCCTGATAAACCGTTGCTCTCTCGCAGGCTTTACAATAGGGCCCGGATTCATTTGCATGACACAATTGGCTTGCCTTGCTGATGTGTTTCGGCTAGACAAGTGTAGCATTACGAAGAACAAGTTACCATGGGGAAGGTTAATGCAGACAATAAGGGAAGCAGATAATGGGAATTGAGTTCCTGTTTTTCAAACGTCTTATCTGGGAGCCAAGCAAAATCGGTCTGCTTTGAATACAGGCGACCACTTTAAAAGGCCAGTCCTCCTCGCCTGCCTGCCATGTTCGCACTAGCATTAGGCATTATAATTTATTCACTCCAAGGTATTTACATATCCACACATGGATCTATTGTAGGGTACATGCACAATGTGTTATGCTGTTGGAGGGTATGTGCCATGAGCACAGTTATTATGTGCTTTTTATTTTTGTATTATTTGGGAGTATCTATATATCTTGTTCTGTATCAGAAGTGCACATCAGTTCTTTCATAATAATTGTAATTAGGCTTTCTTGTTAATAGCACATCTACAATAATATAATTATTATATAATTATGTATTTATTTTTTAAAGGCTGGCAACATTTTTTAATGTTTTAATTTACTGTGGTGTGAGTAAATGTGTGTACCTCTCTGTGGAAGTGTGTGTCCATTCTCTGTGTGAGAATATCAGTTTTGTTAGGGGTGGTCTCCAAAAGGCCTGCCCCTCTGTTCCCACATGCCTGGATCCACTTAGCAGGTAAAGGCTCAGTTACCATACTTCAGCAGACCCATAACAAGGCAACAAAAGGACCTATTTGTTTCGTAATATTTATTTAAACTCCTAAGGAGAGGTGGCAGATTGTGGGGGGTGGGGGGGTGGGGGGGTGGGGGGGTTAGGGTGAACTTCAGATGGGCCAGGCTGGCAAAGAAGTTTTTAAAGGAATAGTTCACCTCAAAATGCAAATGTACTGATCATTTACTGATCAGGCCATCCAAGATGTATAGACCTTCTTTCTTCATCAGAACATGATTTAAGATTTTTAGGAAAGTGTCCCAGGTTTTTAGCTTCATCCAATTCAAATGAATGGACACCAAATGTTGAAAGTATGTTTAGGTAGCATCAAAGTAATCCAATTTACTTACTCCAAGGGTGAGTAAATTATCAGCAAATTAAAATTTTTGGGTGAACTTTTCCTTTAAGAGCCAGGATTGAGTGCCTTGCATAGTGAATTGAGTTTGAACCCTGGGGTGTCTGTGTTTTACAGAGAGAAAGACTCAACTATCTCCACTATCCCTGTCTCAACTATGCTAAGCTTGGCTCCGCTTCCCTGTCAAGTTCGCCTCAACACACAATATCATGACATTTAAGCTATTAATTAATTAGAGGCCTGCATGATTAGCTTTTCTTGTTTAGCTCTTGTATATAAATAAATAAAGCAAGGAAATATACACATAATGTCTGGCTGGCTCTCTGTCTGGCTGTCTAGCTCTCTGTCTGTCTGTCTGTTTGTCTGCATCTGTCTGCCTCTCTGACTCTCTGTGTATGCTTTCAGTTGTGTTATCCATTTTCAAATTCCATTTCTGACATAGACATCGTAGATTTTAGACTGTTTTACCTCAAACTTGAAAATAGCTCTTGTTATTTAAGAGTGAGACCTGCTCATTTAAGCAATGTTTTGCATAATTGTATTGGCCTGTAGAGTCAGGAAATATGACCTGGACATTTCCTCACGAGTGATACAGACTACCAGAATTTGCAAAATATTCCAAACTTACTGTGGCAAGGTTGAAATAGTGTAGCGCTTTAGAATTAACCCTAAAGTCAATAATGATAACTAGATATTGTTACACTGCACAGCTGTAAACACATATTTAGGATTGGGGGTAGTTGTTTAAGAATGAACCATTGAAAACCCCACATTTGTTGACCACTAATCTGAAAATTAGAGGGTGACACATCCATCAGTGGCAGTCACCTATAATGTCCATTGCAAATAGAATACTATCCTGATTGGCATGAGGTTGGAAAATATGATTTCTTTAAAGTTTAGCAGTGACCTTTTCAAATGAAATTATTATTATTGTTTAAACTGTCTAGCACTAGTGGCACTGAATTCTATGACATAAACATTTTAGATATTTGTATATGCATGCACGTGTGTGGGTGTGTTTTTGTGTGTCTGAAGGAATGGATTACTAAAAATAGAAAGGGATATATTTCCTCCAGGAGATGACACCCCATTTGGATTCATTTTGTAGATGTTCGTCCATGCCAGATTACATGGTTTTCCCTCCCCACAGGGCTGCTCTGTCATCCTTTTACCCCCCACACCCCCACCCCCTTCTAATAATGTACCACCTATTATTCCCTAATGGATCAAGGACAAAAACAGTGACCTACTAAAGACCAGGCAGAGAATTCACCTGTGATTTATCTATTTACTTTCACACTCCCTGCCATAGTCAGGGGCACAAATGATCTGTTTCTGTCCTATTGTGGTCTATTCTGTCCAGCTCTACTTTTCCAGAAAAACTATGGCTGAGCTGGTTCACATGAGCCTTGTGTGCTTCATGAAAGGAACAGCTTCACAGAATTGTTTGCAATTTAGATATTGTGATTATTCACATACGTTGTTTGGAACACAGACTATAGTTCAGGGTTCTTCAAACTTTTAGAACCCTCTGATGGACAGAGAGATATTATATATTGTATATCAATGAAATATTGCATATTAAGCCTATATATATATATATATATATATAGGCTTAATATGCAATATTTCATGTATATATATATATATATATATATATATATATATATATATATATATAGAACATGCAAATAGTACTGTATTAATGTACTGAAAGGGATAGTTCAAATGAAACTTTTCTCATCATTTTCTCATCCTCATGTCATCCCAGATGTGAATTACTTTCTTTCTTCTGCAGAACACAAATTAAGATTCTTAAAAGAATATTTCAGCTCTGTAGGTCCATACAATGCAAGTGAATGATGTTTTAATGAATATCCGGGTCAATCTATTCAGTCAAATGTTAGTTTATAGTGCCTTAGTTTAAAGTGTAAAAAGGACCCAAAAGTATCATAGCATGGCGGTTGCCGTGACTACAATCCCATGGGAGTTAGGTGACCCCTGCAGCCATGGGCCCCAGGGCTTCATCCCAGGCAAACCTGTGCGTTAATTTGGCTCTATATCAATATATGTTTTGCTCAGAATTAGCCTGAAATGTAAGTAGTTTTCAAGTATAAATCTTGACGTCCTTTACACACTCATGAGTGCTCTGATATAAGCTCTGTCATAGTTGTTTTTAACTTGTTTCACTGTAAATTAGTTTCCTTCACAGTGCATATATGCTTTCAGAAAACGTAGAATATGATGCACGAGTTGCATGGATATTTTTATGATATTTTATTTTTAGGTCCTTTTTGAAGCTTTATAGTGAGGCAATATTCATTTTAAACATCTCACATTGTGTTCAGCATTACAAGAATGACTTAAGGGTTTAAAACAACATGAGGATGAGTAATTTTAACCAAAATGTAATTTTTTAAATGAACTATCCCTTTAATATGGGAGAAACAAAGAAAAATGTACCTGAATCTTTCATTCTTACCTTTAGTTCGTTAACTTAGCACTAGATTTTTGATTAACACATATATTAATTGCCTGGCCCCCTGCAGTACTGCCAAAGAACCCCTTTTGAAGAACACTGATCTAGTTTGATGTTTTTATCTATCATTTTTTATTTTTTTTGGTCAGAATTAAAAAAAAAAAAAAATTGTTGAAATTTGCATGATCATGTTTCCTTAGTGTGATCCTCAGGGTATCATACAGACCAGAGGAGATCCCCATTAAATGCACACCAGAGCCACAGGTAAACTCTTTCATCTGAGCAGGAACTGGAGGAACTGAACAGGAACGCAGGAAGAGACAGTCTTCATAGATAACAGTGGTGGCATATTATTTTACAGTGTTTTAAGAAAATGCTGATGCCTATTTGGTATAAGATTTGAAAGAGCCTGAATAAATTTGATGATATAAAAGTGCCAGCAACTGGATTCCTTAAATCCACTCAAGGGAAACCTCACAAGTCACTTAGCAAACAAATAACTTTGGTTCTATTTTCACTTTCATATCACAATCAAATTTATTATTTAACGCACGTATTTTGATGATTTTTTTTCTCTGCTTGTTTTGCCTCAGCTGATGTGGCAATGGCAGAGATTGCCTTGTTAATGATTAATAAGACTGGTGCAGTGTGATTGTTTTAAGGTTAGGAACGGAACTGATTCGGTCTGCTAATACCGTATGTGTGTGCGTGTGTATGTGGGTGAATGTGTGAGCTGGATTTCTGCCTGGATATTGATCGGATGTGTGTCTGCCCAAAGAGCGTATGTTCATTCAGGCAGTGAGAGGCACAGAAAGCGAGGGAGGAAAAAAACACGCTGGTTTGGCTGACCTCTGTTACAGGTGTATTTTGGCCATGTCAGCATAACCAGCATAACCATTCATCCTCCCATGTGTGGAAAATGATACGCATCAGCATGCTTGGACAATGTGGGTATGAGTACTGCTAAGACTGTGCATGTGTGTGTGGTCTCCCTAAATCCTCCATGCTAATCACAATCTGATATTGACACTTGACAGAGATATAGCACAAACTACTTAAAGGGATAGACCACCCAAAAATGAAAATCTGTCCTCATTTACTCACCCACATTATGTTCCAAACTCATATGACCTACTTTCTTCTGTGGAACCCAATAGGAGATGCTAAGCAGAATGTTAGGGCCTCTGTCACTATTCACTTTCATTGCATCTTTTTTTTTTTTTCTCCATAAAATTAAAGTGAATGGTTACAGTGACAGAACATTCTCCTCCTTTTGTGTTCTGTAAGAATAAAAGTTATACAGATTTGTAACAAAACAAGCATGAGTGAATAAGGACAATATGTTTTTTCATTCCTTTAAAGGTGTTGTGTGCATTTTTTTTCAGTGTCACATACTTTCTCCTATACGATTCTATTATGCACAGACAATAGTAAGTTACCCATTGAGGCCGATTACCTGAAATATTACTCTGTGGTGCTATCAAAACATTGCTCTGTTTTTTTTTGTTTTTTTTTTAGCAACCAACATAGCAACCAACCAGCCCAACATAGCAACAATGGCTCAGACAATGGGATTGGACTGGCTTTTTGATCAACCAATGGAAAGGGCGTTAGAGTTCCTGGAAAACCTATTGGTTTTTCCATTTGGTACCACTAGAGGCATAGAAATTACACACTTCACCTTTCAATTTTGGCCAGATACCGTCGGCTACCTATTTCATCACTGTAAATTGCCAGAACATCTGTTTTTATAATGCTTCCCTGGGGAACTTAGCATTCTGTTCGTGACCCATATTGAATCCTTTGAGCCATTGTGAGAGACATAGCTTTATAGGACATGTATGCGTGTTATGACCTCAATTCTCCATATACCAGTCCACTCAACCTCTTTTGTTGACAGAGATTCATTTTAAAAGCAATTCTTATATGTACATTTGGCACACTACCTCTTATGGAGGTTACCACCAGCTGATCATTAAGCTGTCAATTAACACATTGCATCTCCTTCCATGGACAGGTTTCCCCTTCATTTGTTCAGGCCATGAATGGGCTGATTTATGTCACAATCTCATTTTCGTGTGTTTTATATGTGTATTATAAACCTTTAACGGCTAATGCATTAACAATATCCCTTCAGATCAAATCCATGACATACCTTGTGGTGGCACCCTCAACAAAGCTCTGGTATTAATTGAGTTTCACTGGAAATCTCAATACACTTGGGGAGAGCTATTCTGACAATTGCAGCAGTAGTTAACACTAGAGGTTTAGGACTATTTTATCTTAAATTTATCAAAAGAGAATTTGGCCGAGGTCATTGTCAGTGGCCATAACCCTTTGCGCCGGCTTTATTATGATTGAAGTTAAAGTGTTGAAAGACTGCCGGCAGTCATCCAGTCATTGCCTCTAAATTACCATCAAATCTACACATGATTGCCACATGAGACGTCTACACTGGAGACAGCAGTCCACCCACCAAACCCTCAGGCTCTGTGGCATTTTACAAACCCATACCACGTTCTCCTGCAAATTTCCCTGGATTAAGTTTGTAAATCAAAAACCAATACATAACATGGAAGAATCTGTTTTATATACCTTGGTTAATTTTTTCCTCATGCATATTTGGAAGATTTAGAATGTATTTGCGCCCACTGGTTTCAGCCATTATATGCTTCAGTTCATACATCTATTTGTGAGGCTATAAAACAGGCATTGACTACCCATGTAAATTGTGTTCCCCACAATAAATTATATGCATATTTGCAAAATAATAAAAAAAAAAATAATACATGACTGCTGTCGATCCTCCCCTGCATATCTGGAATACTAATAACAGCTGGGCGAGACACATATGCTGTCCTCTATGATTTACTATCTCAGCGTGATTTGGATTAAAGTTTTAGTTTTAGCATTTCGTTCTGCAGCATCCCTTCTCCTCAGTCTCCCTGTCTGCAGCTTCTATTTATTTAAAATGAGTGATGTTCTTACTGTAGCGAGGTGGTTCAAAATGCCATTTGCTAGTAGATGTATGCAGACATAAAGCTGTGTACATTAATTGAGGATCTGCTTGTGTACATGATTTCCTGTTGCTTTAATTATGTAATATAGTTCATTGTAATGATGTAATACAGTTAACAGGAATGCATACTTTATTAACTCTTCACCTTAACTTAAACCCTAACCCTTCAATTAACCATTAGTGGAGTAAAAAATTAATCTTAGAGGGATTGATTATTTGAATGCAATGACTTCCTGGATTCAATGGGACTCAAATCTCTGTCTCTAAGGCTGCTTTCACAAACACATTTAAAATTATGCAAAAATGTCTGATGGGAAATGGCACTATTTATCATATTTTTTTAATTTATCAGAATGGGGTTGATTTCAGTGTACCAGAACATTCAGTAACAAAATGTTGGACTGCACAGTATGCAATCGTTCAACTGGATGTGATGTATTCCAACCTGCAACTATTTGCGTGAAGTGAGAATCATCAGCAGTTTTTGTCTAACTTTATCCTAAAGACCTTATACTTCTGTGGAATAGTTGGGTATGAAAAAATAAAGAATACATTATTTAAGGAAAAACTGCAGCCTTGGGCAACCCTTATGTTCCCTCCAAAAGTATTGGCCATCATTTGTCCTAAATGGGTAATAAGTGGAGAGTAAATTCTCCTACTATCATAAGGATTATTCTCTTTGCCATGTTGTGAGAGTGGAAAGGCAGATTCTCAAACATTAAAAGTTTGTTGCATCTGTCACTAGGGGTTAAATTGTGACAGTTGTACCCATTGGAAGCAGACAGTGAAATGGTGGGTTTATTCTACTAATAATGAGATTCATCCAGAACTTGAATCAGGTCAGTACAATTTGGTTAAAGATTTGTCTTTTTAAAATGTAAAAATTAACTTTTAAAATGTTTGGCTGAAATAAGTGGTGTCATATGGTTCTTAGGTTTAACTTTAAACATGCATCATAAATCTACAGCAGATGATTTTTCTGTAATCCCACTGATACATAAGATTAGAACTGACTGACTCCATGCTAGCAATAAGTCCCATCTTCATTCTTCTCATGATGACCTTAGCTTTCTGATTCACATTATCTTTCAAGCCATGATGTCACCAGAATTACCAGTGTCAGATCTTGAACTACTTAGCAAAACCAAATTTTGGGATTCTTTTTGTGCCAATCATGACTAGTGTGTAATGATCATATAATGAGAACAGAATAATGAGGCTTGTTGGCTGATGACTGGCAAAGATCAAGAAAGTCAATTCAATCAAGAAAGCTTTTAAGTCAATTTTATTTGTATAGCGCCTTTCACAACACACATCGTTTCAAAGCAGCTTTACAGAAGTTCAGCATTAACAGACGATAAAAATGTAATGTCTATAAAGTCGATAAATCATCATCCTTGTGCAGGGCTCCAAACTGCGACTAAAAATGGTCGCATTTGTGACCAAATAAATTTATTTGTGAGTGTAATTTCTGTCAAGGTCGCCATTGGCGACAGTAAAAATGCATTTGTCTATGTTCTAGAGTGCTGTTTCACACATTAAGTGTTTGTGCAAGGCAATTTTTAAGAAATCGAAATATCTAAAAATTGCTGCTTTTAAACAGGGAAGGAAGGATTATATACATACATATATAACAAGTATGCGTTCAGTTCATTTGGAATGATTCCTTTCTGTTGTTAATTACATTTTAGATTATTTATTTATTTATTTTTGCAGCTGTACTTCTTTTAAATACACTTAAATTCATATGTACATGTATAATCTGAGCACACTTTGTGCACAATAGTTTATGTAACTAGAATTAGTAACTGTTTTTTCACAATATCCTAAATTCAGCAGGTGACTGCACAGTGTACACATACAGATATAAGCCTGTAACTCTGTTTAAGACTCAGAGTACTAAGAGCTGCTTAAATTCCTGGTCAGTCCTGCTGTTAAAGCACGTTGACGAGTAGTAATGTGATTGTAACTGAGCTTAGTTGAGTATTGCTGTACCTTTATATCTCATACTCCACTGAGAATCAGAACACAGGTCAGAGGTCTCCACCCCACTCCATAAGCCCCACCCCCTCCCACAGTGGCGTGCGGAAAAGCCAATAAAATTGCAAATTTCCCCATATTTTCACAATATCCTAAATAAACAGGAGTCGAGCACAGATTCCCTTGCTCTGCATCAAATATTAATCTTGGTGTGGCTACTGCACCGTGCGGCAGTGTCAGCCGTACCTCTCTGAGTAAACAGTGGGGAGATTGCTATTCAGCAGCTATCATCTGTGTGCCGTGCCGGAGAGCATGACAAATTCTCTTCCTAATTACGAGGTGTTCTGTATGCTCTCCAACACTGTAAATCCACCTCATGCTCTCTATTCTCCAATTCTGGATTAGGCCTTCATATCCTACCACCTCGACCCAAACACACACACTTAGTGGTTAACTTAGTCATTTCCTTTTCTTGCACTGTGTATATGGGGAACCGTGGCTAGTTGTCACAATGGCTATATATCTCTGTAACTTTACGGTAGTCAGTCAAAAGTGCAATTACTTAAATGCTTGTTTTCTCTAACTGTGGTTTTATTATGTTGTTTTCAAAATCCTTTTTTTAAACAATCATAATTTTTTTTGTGTGTGTGAATTCTGTGCTCCAAACTAACATTTATAATAATATTTTTGTTATAGCTCTTGTGTAAAGAGTATTAATACCACATTAGAATACAATTTGGCAAGGATGAACTACTAGATTTTAACCAAAGGGAACTGTGTTATTATGACATGGTTAGGCAGGTTGTCACCTGTGATTTATATTTTAGTGAAAAATAAAAATACAGTATATATATATATATATATATATATATATATATATATATATATATATATATATATTATGGCTGTCAATCGATGTCAATTATGTGCCACAGCAATTAATTATTAAAATGAATCACAATTAATCTCATTCATCAAGATAATTAATATTAATAATGCATAATATTTCAAATATTTATAAATCTAATATTTAGGGCCTATAATATTTAAGCAATATCACACAAGCAAGAATGCGATATGGCACAAAATCAGCACTGCTGTGATTTGGCCACAGGCCGAGTGCTGTAGGTAATCACAGAAGTGCTGATGTAGGGCCATATAGCACGATTGCGAGTGTGATCTGGCTTACAACAGTTCAAGGAACAAGTAAATAAAAAAATTAGGCAAAACTGGGTATGGTCACAAAAATATATTTGTGCATGGATCAGAATCTTCCACGGCTGGTTCAAACTAAATGATGTGTCCAAGCCCCTCAAAAACATCACTTTGGAACTAGTATCATGGCTTGGGCTGTTTCTAATAAGTTATTATTCACAGGATGTGTGTGTGAGTGTGTGTGTGTGTGTGTGTGTGTGAGAGAGAGAGAGAGAGAGAGAGAGAGAGAGCACGCATGTGCGATTACCTGTGTGTGTTGTGACTCTAAAGCAGGGATGGTGTAGTGTGTTAGTCAGCTTTTTGAAGATAATGTCATTATGTTATTCCTCCCTATTTCACGGTAGCTGGTGCGCAAGAGTTATTCACTATAGAAACCGCAATCTCCTCCAACATTTTGAATAGTATGTCCTCTCCAATGAGGTAAGCTTGTTGAGTATATGTAAATTAATTAGTCTATTGTGTCTCTTAGCTGTGATGAGCCTTAATGCTGAAGTTGTTAGTTTAAAGCTGTTTAAAGCTATTTCTAATCATTAGTAGTGTAGTAGTTATCCGAACAGCCATGGGGTGCAGATCACTGACTGACTGATTCTGACTCAAAGCACATCACCTTAACTAGCTCATATTACACACAAAAATGATATTTTGTTGCCACCTGCTGGTGAAAATATGCAATATCAGACAAAATAAATGTAAAGAGACACATCTAGCTTTACACATCTCCACTGCTCTTACACTTTAGTTTAGAACAGCATGAACAAAAGCATGCAGATGAATAAAGCATTGATAAGACAATAAAAAAGTGGCTAAAGAACACAATATATTTTTTGTTTTATTGTCATATCATTAAACAAGCATACAGCTGGCAGCAATCTGTTCTGAATTGAGTTTGTCAATGTATCCAGTTCTCACAGTTCATATATATATATATATATATATATATATATATATATATATATATATATATATATATAATAATATATAATAATATAACGGAAGAACAGGAAGAACAGCACGAGCACCTGCACAAGGAATGCAAAAAGCACTTACCAATTTGCTTGAAGTGAAAATCAGCCCTCCTTTCCTGTTCAATATATAAAGCAATCACACGGTCATGCATAACATCTCGTGTTTTGATATCCACAAGGATCTCTCTCTCTATGGAGATAGCAGCAGTGATGACAGCCGACTCGTCAGCAAGATCTCGTGCTCGCTTTCAAATTACACCACTTAAAGCATGATTGTGTCACTCAAGGCCAGCTAGAAGGCCTCAACCGGGACATATCCTAAAGATCACATGCACCAAGAACAAATAAATCAATTTGATTGGCTGATGAATCAGACAATCTGACTTTAGTTGCTCATTAATTTGTATTGTTGAGGGATTCTGTGGAAAATCTGAAGGCCTGAGGGGGTGGAGCTCAGACTCATGAGCTGCTTTGGGCATGTGATTTGTGAAACAGTTGTCATGCTTTGCTTGTAAGCATCAAGGAATAAATTGTGACTGGATAAACCTTTAGTTTTTCTCTATTTGTTCGTAGAGTAATTTAGAGTGGAAAGCGATTAAAAATACAAAGGCAAAAAGGTTATTGAGAAAGAATGGATGAAAAAGATGTGGCATGGTAGGCCAGGAGAGAAGGCTTGCTGGCCCTGAGAATTTGCCTCTGCTTTAAGGTATTTACATATACATAAACTGATTTTCCAAATGAAACAACCTGCCCTGAGAATTATTCACTGCAGTAAAAGTGTGACAACTAGCTCTGAATATCCCCTTGAATCCATTTTATCCATGTCATGTATGCTTAAATAAGTTTGATTAAGAAACATTACATCGACTATTTAAGCCATTATACATAAAAGAAATTTGAGATGCGTCAGTAAAGATTCAAGCATATCAATGTGAATCACCTAGAGACTCAAAAACTCTTTTCCTTTTCTAAACTTTTCCCCTTAATCCTCTCTTCTCTCATTCACTTCCTCTCCTACTGCACTTGATTGTGCCCTTTACCACCAATTTTCACCCCCTCCTCCTCGCCAGCAGCACAGTGTCCTTTCCATGCCATTGTCTCGCTGTTTTGCAAATGAATGTAATTACCGGAAAAGTAATAAGAGGTCCCTGCTCTGGTTAAATCTGAGGGAAAAAGTCTCAATGTTTCCCGAAAAAAAAAGAACAAAGAAAAAAACTTGACAGCAGCCTGATCAGGTTTTCAACAAGACTGACATGCCACCTTTGGCCAAAAGGGGCAGCAAAGTACATGACATGTAGAGATCTGCCCCTCTGCCCAGTCTCAGCTATGAATGATAAAGATCCTCCATTCACCAGAGAAAATAATAATTTGAATGCCTTAGTTAGGTGTCATGCAAGATTCAAATACAGAATCCAGTCCACCAGCTATTTTATTACTTATTGTTGCTTGTGATGATGTAAATAAAGTTTTAAAGTACTAGCTCTATGTTTGCTTAATAGGCTAATTGATTAGCATGCTAACCGTAGGGAATTCATGATGAAATGCTTGTTTTGCAGGCTAATCTGTTATAATGCTAACTGTCAACAAAAAGAAAGAATTGCTGAATTGTTTGTTATTTTCTGTGTAATGTCCAGCCTGATCTCGCATGTTTTGCAAAATGATATTTTGTGGTTGCTTACATGCATCATGGCAGTTCCGAGATTGAATATCCGTTGTGTGGTACTAAAGGCGTGTTACATTTTTAAGGTAAATTCATTACACAGTTTAAAACAAAAAAACAAAAAACATACCTCTAAATCCTAAACCTTAAACCTAAACCTAACCGATTGTGTCAGAAAAGAATATCTGAGATGAAAAACACAGTTGCTGAAGCAGTCATGTCATTTTGTGGTGCGTCAATGACACATTTCACTCACGTATCGATTCATGCTCTTCAGAACTTGAGCCCAAGTACTTTGCATAGCAAGTGAAACTGCCCTGATTCGTGAATTGAGGCACATTCAAATAATTTTGAGAAACATATGGTATAATAACTTGATTCTATGAGACCAGGTTGGTAATGTCATAAATATTGCATGATTAAGACTGTAGCCCACATTCTATACACGTCAGTGAACAATATTGTAGGTATTTACAATCAGCCACACAAATACAATACCCAAAACAAAGAAATTGCTTTCCAAGAGGAACCGGATTCTCTGACTAAATCTTGCCTGACACCAACTTGGGGGTCTATGGTTTGATCCTGAATTCATAAACTACAGCAGGAGATTAAAGTGTAATCTGAGCCAATCTGTCATTAATACAAAAAAGCTACATCTTTCAGCAATTCCCCTCAGACTCCAGGCAGATTAACAGGTAAATTCTTTCAGTATACAGTCACTGTCAGTCCCTTATTAAACACCACCTGCTGTTATCCACCGCACTGCTCCAGTTTCTCTTTCTCCAAACTCTAGATAGAAATGAGAGCAAGAGGAAGTCGCTGACACCGTTCTCTCTGGGAAAATCTTTAACAGTGCAGGTAATTGGGTCTCCTGATGCTCCCTGTGAATCTGGGGTGTTTATTGAAACTGCTGGATCAGATATAACTCCCCATGGCTCTCTCTACCTCATCTACCCTGTGTCCAAGTGTTTTTTGGGCTAACTTTTCATTCCATCCACTCAACCATGTCTTTTTGCAAATGTACTGTAAATCCCCTGCTACAGTAGTGGAGATACCAATATAATCTGACCAATTTTTTCATGGTGAGACTTTTCCACCATGGCCTCTTCTGTTGTCCTTGAGTTTCTAGGTCTGTAGGTAATGTCATGTTGATATGGTAGCTATTCAGTTTTACCTAATGTTAAAGGTCATAACTTGATGTTCCAATCAAATCTAATCAAAAGGAGATGTTAGGGACAACATTTGCTTGAGTCACCTTTCACTTTCATAGTATTTTTTTTCTATAACAGGAAAGTGAATGGTGCCTGTGTTAATATACTTCTCAGCATCTCCTTTAGTGTTCCACAGAGGGGAAAAACTCTTACAGAAGACCATCAACTTGTTTTATCTCAATAATCCCTAATAATTGGACTGTCACTCTTAAAATAAATTGCAGACTTGCTAATGGTGCATTTTTACCGTGACATAGGTAAAGGA
Source organism: Moxostoma hubbsi (assembly GCA_032164185.1). NCBI lineage: Eukaryota > Metazoa > Chordata > Actinopteri > Cypriniformes > Catostomidae > Moxostoma > Moxostoma hubbsi. Next base: position 24,759,565 of record JAVLUX010000030.1, on the reverse strand, counting down.
GAAATTCTGTTTTTGCATGATGCTACATCAATTCCACCAAATGGCAACAAACATAAACAATTTTATCTGGGTGCAACTTTAAAAATAAATAAATGTAACAATTGGTGACAATATCTAATAATTTGTGGATCCACTGACTATCTTTTAACCACTGACAAGTCTAATTTTATTTACATGCATTATTATCTATGTACCGTATGTTTCAAGGAAAGTTTGCTTTTCTGTTGCTGCTCTGATGCATCATCTCTCCCATTCCTTCTTAATTTCCTTTACCAGTGATCAAAGGCCTCCTCCCAGTCCTCTCAAGCATGTCTCGACCACCACCTGGTCGACATGATTGTCTAACAGGCACGATGAGGATACCCTACAGGGGGGCCTTCTCCACCCATGTGCCGCTGACGCATGCCGGGATTGGTTATCTCTGTCACAGTGTGTGATTGCAACCTCTGGGTGACCCCTACACAATATATATCAACACAGGTTATCTACATAATGCAGGGGGAGAGGGTAAGAAAGCTATCAGAGAGATAGTGAGGGGTAATCAGAATTTTCCTGTTGACAGTGCCGGCCTTTGTATGACTGGAAATGTCTTTGAGGTGACAATAAATGATTCAGAGTATGTATGATGCAGGTAACCTGCTTCTGTGACTCTACATCTTCTGATTGACAAGCACATGACCATGGCCGTGTGTGTCACGGTCATACCAAGGGTATAAGTATGGCATAGAAAATGAAGGTATTGCTGACAGACATAATTTTTGTATGAACGTACATCCAAAGGAAACCGGTTTCAGACTACCTTATAAGGCACCATGAAATCAGTTCTAACAATCATGTGAATATTTAATTACTACAATGCTTTTTTTATTTATTTATTTTTTTTATTTTTTTTTTTACAACAGATATTGAAACATAATAAATAATCAAACAATCAAAAGTTATAAATTAATTTACTTATTTTAACCGTTCCATTAGACACCAATTTTATTCTTTTTACCAACTGCCAAATCGCACAAACAGGATTGAAGGATATCATATTCAGTGAACAATACATTTATTCTGCTTTCAAAATCCTGCCTGTCAGCATGAGACAGCATGTTAGAAAAACATTGGATTTGACATTTTTAGCAAAATTCTTTTATTTGGTTCTTTTTACATGCCGCAGCAGTTCTGAGGTGAAATGTCCACTGTGTGGTGCAAAAAGCAAGTAAAATTTTCTCCTTAATATATGTGGTTTTTAAGGTTAATGCTCATTCGAGTTTTAAATCAACAAAACTTTAAATCCTACCCTTAACCTTAAACCTAAACTAAAATAATCGTCTATTTGTCGACTTGTGTGCTTTTACCCTGGACTCGTGCCCCGGTTCTTTGCATTGCAACTGCAATGCTCTGTCAGTTGAGCTGCTGCACAATTTTATTGTATTTGAACAAGCTTTTTACACACAAGTTTATTTAGTACAAACGTTAAAATGTGTTGCCTTACACGTCAGGCACTATAGTAAAAATGTATATACTATACTACGTTCATGTCATGAGATAGTATTGTGTGAGGAACAGGGCGAAAGCAAGTGTTTGTGAATTGTTGATCTACCCTTTTAATCTTGTTTTGTGTGAAAAGGAATAAAAGTCATTGCTGTTTTAGCATCTCTAGTGTTTTTTTCACCAGTAAACTGCCACAATATGTACAATGAGCCACATAAAAAAGGTAGGTATAGTAATGTGTATAATTACCCTCCTACCATACATCCATATACTGCATGCAAACCCTCAAAAAAATCAAAACCACTCGAAAACTTGCTGCAAACTTGCCGCAAATTCACCAGCTTTTCAGTAAACTCTTATTTTTTGCCAAATGTTTGCTGCTGGCTCACCACTACAGATTACAGAGCTGCACATTTGTGGCAAACATTTGTGGCAAATTTTCATGTGAAAATGGTAAGTGGGAAATTTTGCAAGTTGGTCAGAACTCTAGATTTTTTGTAAGGGAATGCAGAATTTTTCAAGTATTGTACACATCCGTAGTCTACTGCTAGCGCCTCTAAGCTAATGCATAGTTCTTCTGTAGAGCTCTGGTGAATGAATCCATAATGGCAGAAAAAATCAGACCATTTATCATCTCCCACCGAAAATTATGCATAATCCCTCTCGTAATGTGTCTTTCATAATCATCATGACAGGTCCCAGGAATGCATGCAAATAAAAAGCTAGCCAGGGAAGGAGTAAAACCAATGAACATGTTTTTTAAGAAGTGAGCTATTGAGACATTTGCCTTCTTTTTATGATATCCAATGATCATTCATCCAGATGGCTTCTAGAGGGAGTGTTACCAACAACTCCTTTTCATTGTATTTATTTATTTTTGTTACTCTATTGCTACCATAGCTGTGCTTTGTCTGCTCAGAGCAATAAACAGATGTTGGCATTTTTGTCTTTCAAATGCAGGTATGCCATCACACCACAGTTCCCTGACCATTTACTGAGCAGCTGAGACTTGCACCTGCCATGGTGTATGAGCAGGAGGGACTCGCTGCTGGTTGTTTGCTGTTAACTTGGCAATAAAGGAGAGTTCGGGAAAATGAAAAACTATTATACACTTGATGTGCTTCAATCATTCTGTTTCATTTCATTTTTAATTTTTTTAATGGTCATTATGTAAGAAGGTTCCTGCTTAGCCAATGACATGTTGGCTGTGGGTGAGAAAGCCTCCATCACCTTTGTTAATTAGAATGGTCGATCTCAAAATGTATTTCAGAGGTAAAACAAGTTTTTTGAGGAGGAATCGACTGATTCAGGTTCAAGAGATTATTAACATTTCAAGAATTTTCATTTGACCAAAGTGATGCATTGTTGGCTATGCATAAATGGGAAACTTAAAAGGTGCTTGTTATTGCATAGTCAGTGCCAACAAAGACTGCTGGTAGTGTGTTACGCAAGCAACCTCCCAGACATGGGTTCAAGTCCTGTGGGAACCAGGAAGTGATTGTGTTCACATAAAACATGGTGAATGCGATTCTAAGATTGCATTTTTATTCCACTAACGGTTAGGTTTATGGTCGAGGTTTAGGGGTGGTTAAGAAAAATGTGTTCCTGTTAACACTATTACATAATTTACAACTTAAAATACAACTTGGTATTGACATCACTCTGTGGACATTTCACCCAGAAACTTATCCTCATATTTTTAACAACAGTTCCAATTTATAGGCCATTGGAGGGAGGGGCAGTGATTTAATCTTCAAGAAGCAAAGACCGATTTCAGCAGCAAAAATTTGACCTACTGTTGCTGAATTCACAACGTGTTTTCTAAGACTCTATTAAATTAACTGATAAGCACAGTTTTCTGTCCTGTGTTGACGGATTTCCCATTGAAACAGGTAGTATGGGCAGAGCATATTAAAGGGCAAATTTTTTTTTTAAAGAGCCAATAGCCTTTAGTTTAAGTTACTTAAACTAAAACTTTCTGCTCGCCATTATTAGAACTCACAAATGTGTGTGTGTGTGTGTGTGTGTGTGTGTGTCAGTGCGCTGAATGAGGTGTATGCCTGGGAGTACCTATTTTTTGAGGGTTTACCAGTGCCCATGGTGCAGCTACTTATTGGTCAGTTGCAGGATGAAGGACATTTTCATTATAGAGTGCATTTGATTGGACAAAAATCTGTGTAGTGCTATCTGGGTCCTCTATATTTTTTGTCAGTTTTCCTGGAAGACGAAGACTGTGAATTTTAAATGCACATATCTGCTAAAAGTGAATTTTGTCAATCATTATGAGTACACAAGCATATAGATTGCATCAGAGGTGTGTAGTAACATGCTACATTTACTCCGTTACATTTACTTGAGTAACGTTTTGAAAAAATATATACTTTTAGAGTAGATTTAAAAGTGGGTACTTTTTACTCTCAATCAAGTCAATTTCCAAGATGTCAAGTCCCGAGATGTCCAAGATGTCAAGTCTCGCAAGTCCCAAGATGGCGCCGAGTATGGCTGCTGCGTCGCGGGCTCCGTCAAAACACTGCAGTTTATTGTTTGTTTTGTTTACAGTTTTGTGTTTTTTTGTCTTGGATGTTGTCTGCCTTATTGTGTACGACAGACAAACGCTTTTGGACATTGGTTCGGCAATCACACACCGAAAACCGGACTTCACATCCCTCAACGCCGACCCGCGGTTTACAAACACGCCAGCGGAGCCCTTTGTTTGGGCTGCCCGGCCGCGGAAACGCAGAAGGAAAAGAGGAAAAAGAGCCGGCGTTCTCATCAGAGTAAGACGTCGCGCAAATCGCCCCCCGCTACCCAGTATACTACTGGCAAATGTTCAGTCTCTGGACAACAAGCTCTGCGAGCTGAGAGCGCGGATCTCTTTCCAACGAGAGACGAGAGATTGCTGTGTTATCTGTCTTACGGAAACCTGGATGTCCGCGGAGATTCCAGTCTCGGCCATCGAACCCACGGGTTTCTCCGTGCACCGAGCGGACAGAGCGAAAGACCTCTCAGGTAAAAGCAGAGGTGGTGGTGTATGTTTTATGATCAACAAATCATGGTGTGATCAGAGGAATGTACATTTTATCAGGTCTTTCTGCTCTCCTGATCTGGAATTTCTCATGCTTCTGTGTCGACCATTCTGGCTACCGAGGGAATTCACAGCGGTCATTATCACTGCTGTGTACATCCCCCCACAAGCCGACACAGACCGGGCACTCAGGGAACTGTATGGGAGTATAAGTGAGCAGGAAACCGCGCACCCTGAGGCTGCGTTCATTGTTGCCGGGGACTTCAACAAAGCCAACTTTAAAACAATAGCACCAAAATACCACCAACACATCAGCTTTAACACACGAGGGGACCGGGTTTTGGATCATTGCTATTCTCCTTTCCGGGATGGCTACAAATCCCTCCCCCGCCCACCATTTGGCAAATCCGACCACTCCTCCGTTCTTCTTCTGCCCGCTTACAGGCAGAAACTGAAACGGGAATCACCCACCATTAGAATGATCCAGTGCTGGTCGGACCAATCAGCGCTACAGGACTGTTTTGATCACGCGGACTGGGAGATGTTCCGGTCTGCCTCCGATGACGACATCGAGGTTTACGCTGATAGCGTAACGTGTTTCATCAGGAAGTGCGTAGAGGACGTTGTTCTGACAAAAAAATATACGGATCTACCCCAACCAGAAACCCTGGGTTAACGGCGATGTTCGCGCGGCACTTACTGCGCGGACCACCGCTTTTAATTCCGGGAACGCGGAGGAGCGTAAACAAGCCAGTTATGCCCTCCGTAACTCCATCCGTGCAGCCAAACGCCAGTACAGGCACAAAATTGAAGAATAGTTCAACACCACTGACTCCAGAAGTATGTGGCAGGGAATTAACATCATCACGGACTATAAACAGAATAAAAACTCCGCCATGAACACCGTTGCCTCTCTCCCGGACGAGCTTAATACTTTTTATGCTCGTTTCGAGGACAACAACACCGCCTTCACGGAGAGAGCACTCGCGGCCGATACTACAGAGGCTGGTTCACTCTCCGTCTCTGTTGCGGATATAACCCGATCCTTTCGACGGGTGAACGTTCGTAAAGCCGCGGGTCCAGACGGCATTCCGGGCCACGTCATCAGAGCATGCGCGAACCAACTGGCTGGTGTTTTTACGGACATTTTCAACTTGTCCCTCTCCCTGTCTGTAGTCCCCACATGCTTCAAAACATCAACCATTGTGCCTGTACCGAAGCAATCAAAAATCACCTGCTTAAATGACTGGCGTCCTGTTGCCCTCATCCCCATCATCAGCAAATGCTTTGAGAGGTTGATCAGAGATCACATCTGCTCTGTTCTGCCCACCTCTTTGGACCCATTGCAGTTTGCCTACCACAACAACCGCTCCACTGATGATGCCATTGCATCTACAATACACACTGCTCTCTCCCACCTGGAAAAAAGGAACACATATGTGAGAATGCTGTTTGTAGACTACAGCTCAGCATTCAACACCATAGTGCCCTCCAAGCTTGATGTGAAACTCCGGGCTCTGGGCTTAAACAGCTCGCTGTGCAGCTGGATCCTGGATTTCCTGTCAGGCAGACGTCATGTGGTTAGAATGGGCAGCAACATCTCCTCATCACTGACCCTCAACACTGGAGCCCCGCAGGGCTGTGTTCTCAGCCCACTCCTGTATTCCCTTTACACACATGACTGTGTGGCGACACATAGCTCCAATGCCATCATTAAGTTTGCTGACGATACGACGGTGGTAGGTCTGATCACTGACAATGATGAAACAGCCTACAGAGAGGAGGTGCACACTCTGACACGCTGGTGTCAGGAGCACAACCTCTCCCTCAACGTCAGTAAAACCAAGGAGCTTGTGGTGGACTTCAGGAAGAAAGACAGAGTACACAGCCCCATCACCATTAATGGAGCACCGGTGGAGAGAGTCAGCAGCTTCAAGTTCCTCGGTGTCCACATTACTGAGGAACTCACATGGTCCGTCCACACTGAGGGCGTTGCGAAGAAGGCTCACCAGCGCCTCTTCTTCCAGAGACGGCTGAGGAAGTTTGGAATGAACCAACACATCCTCACACGGTTCTACACCAGCACCGTAGAGAGCATCCTGACTGGCTGCATCACCGCCTGGTACGGCAATAGCACCGCCCACAACCGCAAAGACCTGCAAAGGGTGGTGCAAACGGCCAGAAACATCATCGGAGGTGAGCTTCCCTCCCTCCAGGATATATATAACAGACGGTGTGTGAATAAAGCTCGGAGGATTATCAGAAACTCCAGCCACCCGAGTCATGGGCTGCTCTCACTGCTTCCATCAGGCAGGCGGTATCGCAGCATCAGGACCCGCACCACCCGACTACATGACAGCTTCTTCCCCCAAGCAATAAGACTTTTGAACACATGATCTCTCACGATCAACAATCAGCACTGCACTTTATTAATCATCTCTGTCAATATATTCTCCCAATTCAGTGTATATATATATATATATATATATATATATATATATATATATATATATATATATATATATATACACTCACCTAAAGGATTATTAGGAACACCATACTAATACTGTGTTTGACCCCCTTTCGCCTTCAGAACTGCCTTAATTCTACGTGGCATTGATTCAACAAGGTGCTGAAAGCATTCTTTAGAAATGTTGGCCCATATTGATAGGATAGCATCTTGCAGTTGATGGAGATTTGTGGGATGCACATCCAGGGCACGAAGCTCCCGTTCCACCACATCCCAAAGATGCTCTATTGGGTTGAGATCTGGTGACTGTGGGGACCATTTTAGTACAGTGAACTCATTGAGATGTTCAAGAAACCAATTTGAAATGATTCAAGCTTTGTGACATGGTGCATTATCCTGCTGGAAGTAGCCATCAGAGGATGGGTACATGGTGGCCATAAAGGGATGGACATGGTCAGAAACAATGCTCAGGTAGGCCGTGGCATTTAAACGATGCCCAATTGGCACTAAGGGGCCTAAAGTGTGCCAAGAAAACATCCCCCACACCATTACACCACCACCACCAGCCTGCACAGTGGTAACAAGGCATGATGGATCCATGTTCTCATTCTGTTTACGCCAAATTCTGACTCTACCATCTGAATGTCTCAACAGAAATCGAGACTCATCAGACCAGGCAACATTTTTCCAGTCTTCAACTGTCCAATTTTGGTGAGCTCTTGCATATTGTAGCCTCTTTTTCCTATTTGTAGTGGAGATGAGTGGTACCCGGTGGGGTCTTCTGCTGTTGTAGCCCATCCACCTCAAGGTTGTGCATGTTGTGGCTTCACAAATGCTTTGCTGCATACCTCAGTTGTAACGAGTGGTTATTTCAGTCAAAGTTGCTCTTCTATCAGCTTGAATCAGTCGGCCCATTCTCCTCTGACCTCTAGCATCAACAAGGCATTTTCGCCCACAGGACTGCCGCATACTGGATGTTTTTCCCTTTTCACACCATTCTTTGTAAACCCTAGAAATGGTTGTGCGTGAAAATCCCAGTAACTGAGCAGATTGTGAAATACTCAGACCGGCCCGTCTGGCACCAACAACCATGCCACGCTCAAAATTGCTTTCCCATTCTGACATTCAGTTTGGAGTTCAGGAGATTGTCTTGACCAGGACCACACCCCTAAATGAATTGAAGCAACTGCCATGTGATTGGTTGATTAGATAATTGCATTAATGAGAAATTGAACAGGTGTTCCTAATAATCCTTTAGGTGAGTGTATATATATTTATACCCTTATCTAGTGTATGTGTATTCTACATTGTGTGTATTGTGTACATTTGTTATGTAAATTGTTGTGTAAGTATGTGTACATTTGTTATGTAAATTGTTTTGTGTAAATATGTTGTTATTGTAAAGTGGTTTATGTCTTGTCACTGTCATTACTGCAATGTTGCTCGGAACTGCACACAAGAATTTCACCTGCTGTTGCACTCGTGTACACAGTAGTGTGACAATAAAGTGATTTGATTTGATTTTGATTTTGATTTGATTTCAAATGATATTTTTTTACTTCTACTTCTTTACAATAGGTGGTGTTCCTGTTACATTACTGGGTTTAATTTTAATTAATGTGTAATTTATTGAGAGATTATTGAATGGGTCTTTTATGAGAATGGAAGTTCACACTGCTGTGCGTGCTGTGACAGACTGTCACTCAAGTCATCAATGCTGCAGCATCAAACTCTTCAAAGTGAAACTTTTTTTAATCCACCTGAAGTAGCTGCAATTGTTTCTAATAAATGCGTAAATACAGCTCATGACATGCGGGACGTGGGACAAAATGTACATATATATATATTGCTGCACTGATTTAAAAATGTACTCTTAAAAATTTATGTCATAAAGAGCCTAGTTACATTATCAACCTGAAAAAGACCATTACATTACACAGAAAAGCCTGTGTTAGCATTAGAGTCAAAATTTCCCTCAGCGTTAAGTTGAAGCTGAGATTTTAATCTTGAAATATCAGCTAGTCTTGGTATTAAATGAAGGCATTGCATGACAAAACTATTCTTTTTTCACTGTGCGAGTGAACAAAGTGTTTTTAACTTTGAAGTGTTTGATGCTGCAGCATTGATGACATGAGTGACAGTCTGTCACAGTGCACGCAGCAGTGTGAACTTCCGTTCTCGTAAACTTTACTGTATGTTTTGCCTCTCTATATGTTATTATGTTATTTTAATCAAGTAATGATTTGTCAAAAAGTAATTTAATACATTTAGCATGAAATAAAACACTGCAGGAGTGAAGGAAGCAGTAAACTACCAGCTGGTACATTTCCCCATGGTGGATTGTGTGCAATTAACCGTTGTCGAGTGTACATTTAAGTGGATTGTGGGTAAGAATGAGGGAACAAAAGTAAGGAACGAGTGGCTCGCTCAGAATTCAGTCCTACATTCCTAAAAATGGTGGACACCCAAAATAGTGCACTATATAGTGGAAAGGGGACGGTTTCAGACACAGCGACTGGGGTCGGTGCCTTAGGCATTAGGCTGTGTAGGCTGTGTGAGCTAATGATCTAAATTCTTTCAACACTAAAAACTGTAACTACACTGAAATAAGAATCCATGCAGGAATTTAAAACCTTTGAAATAGCAAAAGTAGGTATTAATAAAGCACAATCTTTATATTTCAGCATTATATATAATGTCCTTGAGGAACATTTTCACGTTTTCACCGTAATAATTACTAGAAATGTTTCCAAACCTCTCTTCATATTTACAAATTCATCCAGATCTGACAAGAGCCTTTAAAGGGATAGTTCACACAAACATTTTTATTCTCATTATTTACCCTCATGCCACCCCAGATGTGTATGTCTTTCTTTCACCTGCTGAACTCAAATATAGATTTTTAGAAGAATTTCTCAGTTCTGTAGTTCCCTACAATGCAAGTGAATGGGTGGCAACATTTTAAAGTTAAACAAAATCACATAAATCAGCAAAAGTAAAAGTAAAAGTAATCCATAAGACTCCAATGGTTAAATCAATATCTTCAGAAGCGATGTGATTGGTGTGGCTGAGAAACAAATCACCTTCACATTCTTCTTCGTATGTTTTTGGTGATTCATATTCTTCTCTGCATATCGCCCCCTGCAGGACAGGGAAAGAAATGTCTTACAAAAAATGACAAATATTGATCTGTTTCTCACCCACACCTTTCATTTCTCTTGTGAAGATATGGATTTAACTACTGGAGTCTTATGGATGACTTTTATGCTGTCTTTATGTGCTTTTTGGAGCATACAAATTTTGGCCTACAGAGCTAAAATATTATTTTAAAAATCTTAATTTGTGTTCTGCAGATGAAAAGAAGTCATACGCATATGGGATGTCATGAGTGTGAGTAAATGATGAGAGAATTTTCATTTTTGGGTGAACTATACCTTTAAAGTGATAGCTCAGCCATAATTTAATAATCTGTCCTCATTTCCATACTCTCATTTTGTTCCAAACCAGTGTGACCCTTTGTATTACATGGAACACAAAATATGTTGTTAGGGACTGACAGTCTCGGGCACCATTCACTTTCAAAATATGGAGAAAAAAAACATTCACTAAATGAGAATAGTGACTCGGGCTAACATTCTGTCTAATATCTCCGTATTATGTTTTACGGAAAGTCATAAGGGTTTGGATCAACATGATAATGAATGACAGAATTTCTATTAATAATAATAATAATAATTCTGTATTACATGTTAAATGTATATTATTTAATGGAATGTAGGGAGTTATCGTCTATTATGTCATTTGTGAAAGTAACGAGTTACTCACTACTTGAGTACTCTTTTAATTGGAAACTTTATTACTCTTACTCAAGTAATGATTTATGTAAGTACTTTTACTTATACTTGAGTAATTATATTTTTTAAGTAATTGTACTTTTATGTGAGCAGAGATTTTGGCTACTCTACCCACCTCTGGATGGCATCAAAACGCATACATGCCTTTGAACTGGTTTCTTAGAGGCAAAATAGACTTTGAAAGGAATCCTTTTCTATGTAGGGGAGACCTCTGTCAATAGGGAGTCTGCACTTTCTAAAATTCCCTCACTTTATGGGTTATAATGTGCGGAAAGGAAACAATTCTTGTATATTGTGATGGGTTTGTGTTTTATTGTTTGTTTTTTGCCTTTCAAGTCCCGGTGGAGGGTGGAGGCTGCGTTTTCAGATTTGCTCCTCCGTTAAAACATAATGTGTGTGTCATTTTGGGAGAAAATGGTGCATCTGGAGATGCAGGTTGCGAAAATGGCACCTGATATGACCTCCATTTTACAGAATGGTGGAGGGATAATGGAAACCCCGGGAGGTAAAGAGTGCTGCCTTCTCCCCTGCCCAGCGACAAGACCCTGGGCCAGGCATTAGAAAGGATGAATGACAATACTGAGATCCCAGCTGTCGTACTGCTTGTTATGCATGTATTTGTGTGTGCGTGCATATCTGTGAAGTGTGAGATAGATTAAAGTTGTCTCTGCAAATGTTATTTTTATGTGCACTCAATGATCGATGTTTCCTTATCATCTAAAGCTGCAATTTTTCTCTTTTAATTAACTTTGACACCAAATATATACGCTAGTCTGTCAAAGTGTAAACAGCATGCGTAATCTACGCATAAAAAAATTGCATTTTAGTCTCGCCTCCGCTTATTCGTTCCTCATAGGCCTGTAGCTCTTTTACAGTTTGTCCTGATCTCTGAGAGCCAGACAGATAGATTCATTTCCAAACTGGCTTTCAAGAGTCACCACAGCCAGACCCCTGCTGTGCTAAGCCATCAGCTTTATTTGTTGATCTGTATTTCTCGCCCTCCCTCTTGGCTCATCGAGGGAAAGAAGCCTACTCTAGGGTTACCATTAGCAGCAGATAATCTGCAATGATTAGATAGGTTTTTATGTGATGGTTCAGGCCTGGTCCTGGAGAGGCAAGATGAGAGAGAGTCTTTCAGTGGAGAAGAATAGGGCGCAGTGCTTTGCCAGCCACTCAGCTCGGCCTCTTCCTCTCAGAGCTTAGTGACCAGGGCAGCTGTCTATTCACACAACCCTGCCAATTAAGCACATTCAGCAGGGAGCTGGAGTGACTCCCAGCCAGAGCTAATCAGAGGCTTGATCATCTCTCATGCTCCACTCTCATCTCATTTCCTCTAATCATTTCTCTTTTCTTCTGTCTTTCCCTATTTCTTTACTCACTCTCAGTTACTTTTTCCTGCTTTCCAGCTGCTGATGAGAATGTTTTAAGTGAATTATATTTAAGTGAATGTTCAATGAAATGTAAACACACTCATGTTTCTTATAAATGCCTTTTCAAAACTCAAAATATCTCCTTTGTTTTGAGAGTAGGCACACATACTCTCATACAGTAAAACATACACACATTTTAGTGTATGTTTCCACAGGACACCTTGGGTCAGAAATTAATGGGGCCTCGAGGCAAAAATGCCACCTACAGTGACAAAAATGCCCCCGAAATTCTAAGTGTGGAGGCATGTTTGTCACTTTAGGTGGCATTGCCCCTGTAAGGAATTCTTGAAAAGTTTTTTATTTTTAACATACAGTATGATACAGTTCTTAGTATTCAATTATAGTACTAGTTGTGCGTGTTATCGAATTAAATATGAGTTGATGTTGATACAATTTTATGGGTAACATGTTATAAATTCTCAATCATATGAATTTGATATGGTAAATAGATTAAATTGAAGTATTTGAAATAAACAGATGAGACCAAGTTAAGTTTTATATGATTAATTAAAAATGCCCCTAAAAGTCAAATCCATGGGGCAAATTTAGCTCTTAATAAAAATTAAAATTTTTGACACTGAAGAACACATTTTGGAATGAAATCACCTATTTTATATATATATATATATATATATATATATATATATATATATATATATATATATATATATATTTGTTTATTTATTTATTTTTTTCAGTCTCTCACAAAGCAAAGCACAAAGAACTTCATCTTTTGAAAACTAATTTTAAGACTCCTGCATCCTGTTCAATTCATTGTGCTTCCTCCAGATTTTTAAATGTAAGAACTTCTGTGTAAGCGGCCCCTTACACGTCATATGAACAAAAAAAAAAAAAACAGATTTACAGAAATAAGTTCCTAAAAAGTTTTTTTCCCCCCTCTTAAGTCATGTAATAACTCACCTAGGGCACTTGCCTCAAGAAATAGGTACACGATGCCCTGCACATTCTTCTCATTCAGGGTACTGACACACATTTGAGGGTTCTAATAATGGTAAGCAGAACCTTCATTAATATTCTGAGTGGCATGAGCACCATGGGCTGGGGAGCCAGTAATGGATGCTGTGACCAGTAATTAGGGTACAGGCTGGTGTTACAGAGTCAAGATTTTGGGAAACCGATTTGTGGAATAATTAGTCTCTAACAGTTTATTGATGGCACTTTCATACTTTTCCAGTGTGTTCCTTTTGGCCCCTCAGCCCACATTAACAACCCTCTGGGTCTCCCCAAACAGTCATCCTGTCTAATTAATTGAAATTAGGGCAGATCAAATGCATTTCAAGTTTCACATATTAAAATTACCTGAGGGAATGAATTTCCGATTTAGAACTGGGGATTTCTGTCTTGTTAAATGGTGCTAAACGATGGTCTTAATATGCACCAGGCAGTAATGCAATAGACTAATGGCTGCTAATCTGAGGCCATTGTTCTTGTTGATTGTTTATAACTCTCAATTTGCAGGACCTCATTGCTCAAACCTGTCTCCTGTTTAGTAGGATGTGATTTAGCTGTGAAAGAGCTTAGATTTTTTTAAAACAAAAGTAGACAAATTCCTAAATTTGTACATATAAATTGTATTGTATAAGAATAATTAATAAGGTTTTAAATGAGGTTTGAAATGTTTACTCTCAAAATTAAAATCAATACAGACTGATTTAACATTATATGTGTATATATATAATGATTTGTCAAAAAGTAATTTAATACATTTAGCATGAAATAAAACATTGCAGGAGTGAAGGAAGCAGTAAACTCCCAGCTGGTACGTTTCCCCATGGTGGATTTATATATACAACAGTTAGTTCCGGTCCTTGAATCTGATTGTACAAGAAACGTTCCATGAGCACTGATGGTCTGACAGCATCAGCACTCGGACGCTTCACTGTGTGGATCACTCTGCTTGTGTTCGTGCCGTTCTAAACTAAAGTGTAAGAGCAGTGCAGATCTGTTGAGAGTTACTGTATAAGTCTCTCTTACATGTATTTTTTATTTTATTTTTTGACTTTACATATTTTAGCCAGCAGGTGGTGGCAAGGATAATTTATGAGCAGTTGGTGACATGAAGGGAATCTGTCAGTCATTGTTTACATACAACAGTGCTCTGTGTTCGCTCGTATTACTACTAGAAAATAGCTTTAAATGGATTTTAACTAATTCATTATGGTTCATCACAGACAGATTAATTACACAACTCATTACTTACCTCTTTCTGGAGTTTCCACATAGTAGAAAAAGTACTGTTCAAAATGGCGGAGGACATTGTGGTTTCTATAGTGAAAGACTCTTTCACAGGCTACTGCGAAATAGGGAGAATTACCCCCACTTGGACGGCTATTTTTCCTGCTGAAAAAGCTGATCTCCAGAAAAGCTGACAGCATCTCTGCTTGGGTATGGCGATAGGTGATCACACGCACCGTGTGTCTCTCTCTCTCTCTCTCTCTCACACACACACACAAACACACACACACACTAACTCACATCCATCCTTGTTTATCCAATGACTTTTTAGAAACAGCACAAGCCATGATTATATTTCTGAAGTGATATTTTTTAATTAATAATGGAGGGTTGGACGCATCATTTGTTTTGAACCAGCAACGGCAGATTCTGATCGGTCGCGTAAGAAAGTAGTTCCATGCCCAAATTATCTTTTTATGACCGTATTAAGATTTTCCTCATTTTTAAAAATGTCCTTGTTCATTGAACTGTCGTATATAAGCAATATCACACTCACAATCGTGCTTTATGTCCCTGAATCAGCACTACTGTGATTAGCTACTGAATTCGGCCTGTGACCTCATGCCTGCGGCCGAACCACTGCAGTGCTGATGTAGGGCCATATTGCACTCTTGCTCATGTGATATTGCTTATATATATACTGTATATATCACAAGGTGTAATATATATATACACACACACACACACAGAATACATGTATATATATATATTTTTCTGTGAAACAAAAAAAAAAAGAGATTGTGAGACAGAATGTTACAAACAGACAGCCTCATTCCTCAATCACTTTCAATGTGTAGTCAAAAATCAAGAGTTTGTCAAAATAAGAAATACAACAATAGGGGTTTAGGACTAAACTTAAACTAAACTAAAATTAGTTGAACTAACCCTTTATCCATAACTTCTTGGAATGACAAAACATGTAACTCCTTTTTTGTATAACACTACTCATTCTCGTGCTCATTCTGCAGTTGTCATTGACACATATTTTGTGACCCAATAGGAAGTCTCTGTGTTTATTTCACCTATCGACCTCTTAGACTAAAAGTCAGAGCTATGATGCAGTGTATCCATTCCCTTTCAGTGGTTCAGAGCTTTGTGGAAGTAATTCAGGGATGCAGGTTTGTATCTGTGTTTGATATAGACAAGCTTTTTCCTCTTCAGGGACATGCTCTTGGGGGAAATGGTCCCACTAGTCCCCCACCATAAAGTCAATCTTTTCCTCTTGTATCCTGATTATAGGGCCTTATTGGCATTTACATCTGTATTATCAGCAGCACACGACCCTCCATGTGTCCGACTGAGACTGGCCAAGCAGATTGATTAACAAAGAATGCCTCTTCACGCTTTTTTTATTGTCTGATTGGTCAGGGGGACTCTGGGGCCCCAGCCTGCCAAGATCCTCAGGGACTGCAGGCCTTTGTTGAGGCACTGGACCCTGGTCCCTCCCCTTGCCCAGCACACCCCCCTGCTTCAGGGGCCAGATTAACCATGCAGAGCCAAAATAGATGCACATGTCCCCTTGGCCAGGAGCAGCTCATTCAGATCTTTGTTACTTACACCCTAATGAGGATTAGGCTTAATGAACTGGAAGAAGTTAACAATTAATGAAGAACCCTTTAAGAACACTCTAATTCCATTTTGTGTTGCCTTTCTCTCCACTATTCTCTCCTGCCTCTTTTTGATCACAAGGTGTAATCTTCTTGAATATCAATAATGGGAAGGGGTATGAATTTAGACTTTTCTCTGCAGGCCTTGAACCGATTAAAACTCCTTAGTGAGTGTTACTGAGAGTGATCCAGATGACAGCTCCCATCTGCTGTCTGAACGCATGGTACACAATCTATTTTTGTTGGGCCAAATCACACACTCCCAATCTAGTTCTTTCACAGAATGTCAGAGGAGAGTTAAAAAAGGAATTTATTTATAAAAACCAACATAAAACTCACACAAGGGGGTAACAAACTTAAACAACCCTGTAAGAGAAAACAAACAAACCAGGGCTGGGGCAGAGGGAAACTGGGAACCATGACCAACTGGACCAGACAGGGATGGGATGAAGAACTAACAAGACCAACCGACTGGATCACACTAGACACACAAGACCGACTGGGAAACAAGATGAACTGGCACTGGACAGCAAACGCAAGGAGAATAAAATAGGGAGAGAAATCAACAGGTTAACAGGACAAGGCAGGTGTGACTAATAAACTAAGAATGGGCAAACAAGGAGGCAGGGTATGATGTAAGACAGAGAGCCACGCAGCAACACAGAAACAAAACAAAGCCACGTGCTCTCACAAGACAACAAAACACTTGAATGGCATGAGTACATATTGACAAGACAATACGCCCTTGCCAACCAACAAACAAGACGAGAAAATGCGTAGCAATGCCAAACAAAATGATGCCACGCATTCTCTTACTTGCGAGGCAAACGCCACGCAATGCACGCAACAGGCAACAAAATCATACAGGACAAACCTGTCTGTGCGTGAGTTCAGCCATACACAAACCCGAAAACTAAAGTGACGAATCTCAGCACAATGTGAAGTCAGCTCGCGAACCAGGTGCGCAGTGTGATGCGTAACCTTGTTTGCAAGAGACAAACATAAACGATTTACGTGTGTGCATGCTGCCAAGATGACATAAGTGTGATGCACCAATGTCAATAACAGACAGACATGGAGCATGAGTGTCCGGATCCAGACACAGACCAAAACCAAACCACACAGGAAATCAGGACCCAGACACCATACTCCAGACATGAAACAAGACTTGTAATTTTTGTAAACATTAAATAAATAAACAAATAATAAATAATGGTAACACTTTACAACAAGGTTCTGTTCATTAACATTAGTTAATGCTTTTGCTATCTAAACAACAATGAACAATGATTTTTTTCAGTATTTATTAATCTTGGCTAATGTTAATATATCAGTATTGTTCAGTGTTGGTTTATAATTCAGTGTTTGAAAAAAATCTATAATCTCCCATTCATATGTTTTGTTAGTTCAATCAAATCCCACATTTGCTGATCATTGTAATAATTCTTGACACCTTCATGTTGCTCAAAACTCTTTTTCATGCAACAATTTACTAACCATTTAACAGTACTTTCAATTTAACAACACCAGTGTGATTGAAATATAATAATGTTTAATATTAAGTAAAAAAAAACATTAGGTTGAGACTTGAACT
Organism: Moxostoma hubbsi; assembly: GCA_032164185.1. NCBI lineage: Eukaryota > Metazoa > Chordata > Actinopteri > Cypriniformes > Catostomidae > Moxostoma > Moxostoma hubbsi. The sequence continues at coordinate 24,741,847 of JAVLUX010000030.1, read as the reverse complement.
CGGGTTTCCTTAATATTAAATATTAAATTAACTGTATGTGTAAAGGATCTCCTCTTTAGGGTGCTGTTCCCCTCAAGACCAGCAGGGGGTGCTTGCCTTGATCCTCCCTTACCATCCTCCTTCCAGGCTTGCAGGTGGCACTTATACATTGGGCTCTGTTTTCTCCACTCCTGCAGATGGCACCAACGCCCCTAACCCTGTTCAACTCCCTGCTCGTTAACCCTCATTCCCTTCACCTATGTCTAGGCCTATATAAGTCTGTTTGTTTCCTGCCATTGTGTTTGGTCTTGAGCCTATGTATCTTGTGCCTCTAGTGACCAGCTCTTAAGCTAAGTGTTATACCTTATTGACCCTTTTGTCTATATTATATATTTTTGAGTTAGCTCAGTGGTAAAACATCAAACACTCGAGCGCTGCAGACCAGGGTTCGATCTCTGCCTATGGCAGCTTCACTACAGTACGACTAGACATATGTAGATCTATTAAGTTCTTAATGAATACATGGAGATACATTCCACGAAAGACTGCTCTTATCCTTACTAAACCATAGTTGCTACATCTCCGGAGAAGTCACATACACTGGATAACAGATCTGAACCATGGCATGATTCAAAACACAAGTTTATGTGTAGTATAATGCAATTTCACTGTGAGGTGTGATTAGTTTTATTGACTTTTCACTCGAAGGTGAATCCTTTTCATTCTAAGCACTAGTTTTGTTGGTTATTTAGATCATACTCCTATCACCAAATGCAGTTTTACAAAAGCCTTTATTAAAAACGTCTAGGTTACTGTTGTAACCTCCATTCCCTGATGGAGGGAACGAGGCATTGTGTTGAAGAAGCGACACTAGGTTTCTCTCTTGAGAACCTTGCGCCGCTCTGAACTTGAGAAAAGGCCAATGAGAAATTGGCCGACAGAATTTGCATGTCCCGCCCCCGGACATACTGGTATAAAGGGAGGGAAATGCGTCTGTTCAGCCGTAACAGTGGCTCGGTTCAGCGACGTGGCCGGGAGGACACAACGTCTTGTTCCCTCCATCAGGGAACATCGGTTACAACAGTAACCTAGACGTTCCACGTCCGTCGCTCACTTCAACACTGTGTTGAAGAAGCGACACTAGGGGTCCAATTTTAATCACGCCATGCTCTGAACCGTGTATGTGTGCTGCTGACATAGTCATATAGATAGTCATAACCTTCTGGTTCCCTTCACCCCGATATGGGGGGAACAAGGCGACGTGCCAAGCATGGGAGCAAGCTGTGCCAGCCGTGCCAGCCACGCCTTTTCTCTCTCTCTGTTTTGGGCCATCTTAACGCTATCACATGCATTGGGGAAGGCGTTCTTTCCCAATTCCTATTCTTTCAGGGGGGAAAGACCCTGCGGAGACCACACCTGCCCAGGCTCGGGGAGGTAAAGTGTGGTGAAATACATCACATGGGATTTCAGATCACATGTGGAGAATGGCGCGGTGGTAGATCCTACCCCATTGGGAGGGAGGAGTTGCTACAAACACAGCGACCGGGGGGCAGTGAGGACTGCCCAAGGGAGACGCGGGTCCGCTCGCAAGGGGACTGTACTATGGAAAATACACAAAGGGAGACAAGTCCACACGGGGGCCTGACCTGTGGAGCACCTATTCCAGTACAGAGTAATTTGAGTACTCATAGTGGGTCTGGTCGGGGAATTCCTCCGCTGAATTGGTGGACCAGAGGGCTAGGGAGAAGTCATCCTGGGAGACGAATTAGTGGGATCTCCTTGAATAAGAGCGCATGATATTACCTCAGTGGAGGGAAAGGGCGCTAAGTGCAAGCGGTACACCCGGTCAGTTGTTACCACGTTACTGAGTTCTACCGGCTTGGACCTGAGAAAACACAGGATGAAACTGACTTGAGTCACTGCTGGCGCTGCTGACTCTGTCTTCAACAGAGTTGTGACATGTGACAGGAGCGTACGCCGCTTTGGCGATTTATGTACGCTATACCGTCGCAGTGCTGTCTGATCAGATCAAGACACGCTTGCCCTGAACTAGCGGGATAAATCTCCAAAGGGAAAGAAGTACAGCCGACAACTTTAGGAAATTGATGTGCCAGCGCATCAAGGGCCCTTTCCAAAACATACGGCACCCCAACCCTGTTTTGAGGCATCTGTGGTGACCAGAATGCGTCGGGACACCTGCTGCAAGGGGAATCCTGCCTGTAAAAAACAGAGTAGAAACACACAGTGCGTGCCATGGCGCAATGCCCGTCTTGGTACTCGAGCCTGGGGCCAGCGCTGAAGCGGTCTCATATTCATTAACCCCACGGCGTGACCGCCATGAAGGACACCATATGCCCCAGGAGCTTCTGGAAATGTTTTTGAGCGACCGCCGTGCCTGGCCTGAACAAGGTGAGGCATTCCAGCACTGACTGCGCGTGCTCATTGATGAGGCACGCTATCATTGAGACTGAGTCTAACTCCATGCCGAGAACAGAGATGCTCTGAACCGGGGCGAGCTTGCTCTTTTCCCAGTTGACCCGAAGCCCTAAGTGGCTGAGGTGCCTGAGCACCTGGTCCCTTGTGGAAGCACAGTAACTCTCGGGAGTGGGCCAGGATTAGCCAGTCATCGAGGTAGTTGAGTATGCGAACGCCTGCTTCCCGAAGCGGGGCAAGTGCTGCCTCTGCGACCTTCATAAAGACGCGAGGGGACAGGGACATGCCAAAGTAGAGGACCTTGTACTGATACGCCTGGCTGTCGAATGCGAACTGTAGAAATGATTGATGTCTAGGCAAGATCGAGAGGTGGAAGTACTTCAGGTCTACCGCTGCAAAACAATCTAGATGCCGGACGCACGTTAAGATGCGTCTCTGCGTGAGCATTTTGAGCGGGAGTTTGTTCAAGGCCCGGTTGAAAACTCGCAAGTCCAAGATCGGTTGTAAGCCTGCCTCCTTTCTTGGGTATGATGAAGTAAGGGCTGTAGAAACCCTTCTTTATCTCGGCTGGAGGGACAGGCTCTATCGCGTCTTTGAGAATGAGAGTTGCGATTTCCGTGCGCAGGGACCACGGTAAAGCGGACGCCCCCGAAGGGGGGCGGAGGCCTGGCAAACTGAATTGCATAACTGAGCCGGATGGTCCTGGCCAGCCAGCGCGGCGGATTGGGAAGTGAAAGCCATGCATCCAAGCTCCGTGCTAGGGGCACTAAGGGGACGATCGTTTTTGATGTGCCCGGCGGGGTGGAACAGGTAATACAGCGTTGTGAGGCAAAAGTGCGTCCCGAGGCTCTGGTGCTGAGGGAAGTCTCGAAGCACTTACCTTGCTCCACACACCTGGCAGGGGGTGGGTTAGTGACTGAGGAGGAGGTCCTATGGGGGCATCCTCTAGACTCAGTGACGACATCATCCTCAGGTACTGGAGGGGAGCACCGGGTGATCCCGCCAGGTGGCGGTGTTCTCAGGTCACAGGTGGATCGCAACCACGGGCGAGTACCCGTGGACCACTCTGCCATCGAGGGTAGTGAGAGCGGATGAGCGAGGGGGTCGATTACGGACAGTAAAAGGTGCCCTCCACAAACTCGTCAGCTCATCTTGCACTTCCGGGAAGAACGGAACCGGGGGGGGCGTGGCTGTGAACAGCGGGGGGATGTACCCGGCAAAACCGAGCATCTTGCCATCCCCAAATCGCCTCCATCGCCAACCGGGTCGTCCTCAATCCCGTGGGAAGGAGTAACGTGGGGGGCGGCTGGAGTGGCAAGGAAAGCCGTGACCGCAACGTTGCCATGGTAAGGTTCTCGCAGTGAGAACACAAACCATCCACAAACGCTGCCTCAGTGTGATCGTGGCCCAGACACACGAGGCAGCGCCTGTGACCATCAGGAGTGAAGAGATCTCAACCACATCCAGGAACTACCCAGGGGTGGAAGGGCATCTTTATAAAGACCCGTCCTGAAAAGGATGTTCAACGATCAACGTTGTGCTCTTTTAGAGAATCAAACTCTTTCACAATATTCTCTTTTAGACAGCGCTGCCGAAGCGCCCAGGGGCAAAGCTGCACTGCCGTGTAGAGAAGTAGAAAGCTGCTGATATGCACCGTAGATCCAACAGCATACACTCTTAGAGATGAGGTGAACAGTTTTGTGAATCACAGTTCGCTGCTCACACAACCGAAGAAAATTTCTGAATGAACAGGCACATTTCCCTCCCTTTATACCCGTATGTCCGGGGGCGGGACATGCAAATTCTGTCTGCCAATTTCTCATTGGCCTTTTCTCAAGTTCAGAGATGCGCAGGGCTCTCAAGAGAGACCCCTAGTGTCGCTTCTTCAACAAAACATTGAAGTGAGCGACAGACAGGGAACCACATTCTTGACATAAAAAATGGTCACTTACAGTTGGCCTAGGAATTAAGTGCTTAGGACTTCACTGAGAATAGAGAAGCCACAAAACAGAACTGAGTCTCTACTACAAAAGCCCCTCTCAACCCCACCCCTGCCCCCATCAGAGCTTCATGATAGGAACATCTGCCTACAAATGTTCCTCAAAGCCTAGAATCCCCAAATCATTCATTCAAATTCTCAGCCATTCAGCTCAGGGATACTCTGTATGGTTTCAAAAGCAATTCAAAAGCAATTACGTATTAACTAATATGGGGTCTCTGCAGAGAGGGCCAAACTAAGTCAACCTCTGTCTCACATCATTGCTGGCACACACAGTGGCCTGTAGATGTTGAGGTCATGATAATCACTCATTGTACCTCCAAGTGCTATCTCTGATAAGTCTCTCTTCCTCGCTCTCTTATCTTTCTAATCAATAGCTCCGAAATGACTGAACTAAGGGAAATGGGAGGGGAAAAACAGTATTCTCTTGCTCTGAGGGATTTCTTATGGGCTATATATGGGACAGCAGCTACGAGCTGGTATCAAAACCCTAGTTGAGCTAAATAAATGGCAAGAGGTTTCTGAAATGAACCGCTGCACTCTGATTGACAAGCTCCTATACAACTACAGGAATTGAGGCACACTTGTCGATCTAAGTGACTTGTATACCAGGAACCTGGTTTAGGTCCAATTAACTGGAGCTGTACAAGAAAGGACACTGCACCGGTTAATGGCCCACTTTTATTGGCTGGGAGATCGGTTTGTATTAGTCCCGGTGGATAATGCTACGTGATATCCAGAAGTTTTGCCTTTACATCTTAGCACACAGTGTCGTGTAGGCACGCTTCAAAATTATCTCCCGGGTGGGGATACCGAAGGAAATCCTCACCGATCAAGACACAACTTTTATGTCACGTACACTGTGCAAAATTTATAAATTGCTGGGGATTTTAATTAGCTAGATGGCTCCACAGATGGCAACCTCAGTGTGGAGTGCTCCAATTCTTTTGTTATTTTTGTTTGTTTGTCCTGTGCTCAGTAATCTTTTTCCAATCAGTTTCACCAAGGACGTACTGCTGAATATTCGGCAGCACATACTAAACAATCTTTTCCTGGTTTTTGACTATTTTGATGCATTGCTGGACATTTTAGTCAGGGATGCAGCTGTGCTGTTCAGGAGACACAGGCGAGAGAGATGAGCTAGCACGCTGGTCAGGCTCTATCAGCATGGCTTTCAAACAGCCCTGCCAAGTATTCATCTAGCGAATTTCCACTGTTACGTCCCTCGTTATTGAGATGATATTTGTCTAGGAATATTATTGGACATTACACATATTTTGCATTTGCGTGTGTCAGTACAGTAGCGGGACTCCGCAAAAGAAAAGAAACAGACAACAACCCAAACTTCAGTTGAAAGGTTTTAATTCCTTAACTGCAATAATAGTGAAGTAGTAGTAAAATAAAGTAATGAAGTAATACAACATAGCAAAAATAATAATCAAATAAACAAACCGTCTGGTGGAGAGGAAGGAGCAAGAGAGTGGTGCTTAAATCAAAGAACTGAATATAACAAAAACAACCCTTTAACTAAAGTTAAAGAACTAAACTAACTAACAACAAAAGATGTAGAAAGAAAACGTCTTCAGCGTCGACACGCCATAACTAACCTATACTAACTAAACAAACAGAAAACATACATAAGTAGCACCACTCCTAACACTAGTGCGTCTAATACAGTTCATAAACTACGTGTGCAGAAATGTAAGTCGCGACCTGCTTACCTGACTCACAACCTCTCCCGCCAGTATAGTGTTGGACAGGAACGGAGATGAAAATGTCATAAGCGCAACAAACATTTGACCGTGCACATCAAGCACATACCCAGAACGCACATATCAAGAACACAAAAAAGAGGACTGATCAGTCTCCCAAACAAGGAAAACCGTCCTCACAGAGCACGCAGGCTCTCTCTCTCTCTCTCTCTCAAACCCAGAGTCTGTCTCGACTGTCGCCATTGAAGTTGGAGTCATTCATAAATCACCCGGCAACAGGTGATTGGTGCCGCGATTCCAGACGTCAGCAGATTGACAGGCGGAGCTTTCAATCAAATTCCACACCTGAAACGGAGTACACAGACATACACGCATATGCCGTAACATATACAAAAACATAACTACGTAGCGCGGCGTACGTAACAACACTCTCTACCTAACAAAATGGACAAACTACATCTCCTCATCCATACAAACAAGGACTTTTCAACCTTTGCTGCCTTGTGCTTCACAGAAACCTGGCTGAGTGAAGCCTTTCTGTAATTCTAAAGCCATTACATCTGCTGGCTTTCAGCTGTTCTGAGTGGATTGCATCGCAGATTTAACAGGGAAAAAATGCGGTGGAGGAATATGCATTTACATCATTAAAAGTCGGTGTACAGATGTAACAACGTTACAATTTGTAAGTGCTCTTTATTAACTGTAAGCCTTTCTACTCGCTGTGGGAGTTTTTCTTTGTTTATTCTGGTGAGTGTTTATATCCTGCCACAAGTGTGCCTGAAGTTTGCAGATGATACTACTGTCATCTGCCTCATCCAGGATAACGATGAGTCTGCATACAGAAGGGAAGTTAAACAGCTGGCCATCTGGTGCTGTCAAAAAACCTGGAGCTGAACACACTCAAAATGGTGGAGATGATTGTGGAATTTAGGAGGAACACCCCAACATTGATTGACCCCTCTCACCATTCTAAGCAGCACTGTGGCAGCAGTGGAGTCATTCAGGTTCCTGCGTACTACCATCTCACAGGACCTGAAGTGGGAGACCCACATTGATTCCCACTTCATTGAGGAAGTTTAAACTGCCACAGGCGTTGCTGATACAGTTCTACTCAGCAATCATTGAGTCTGTGCTGTGCACTTCAGCAACTCTCTGGTTTGGTTTAGCTACGAAATTGGATATCAGAAGACTACAAAGGACAGTTCCGACTGCTGAGAGGATTATTGGTTACCCCCTGCCCTCCCTTCAAGAACTGTACACATCCAGAGTGAAGAAAAAGGCTGAAAAAAATCACCCTAGACCCCACTCACCCTGCCCACTAACTTTTTGAACTGTTGCCTTCTGGCTGACGCTACAGAGCTATGAGCACCAGAACCGTCAGGCACAGGAAAGTTTTTTCCCTCAGGCTATCCATCTCATGAACAGTTAAATCTGCCCCATTGAGCAACAATTATGTGCAATATACAGTTTAGTCTTTTATATTTATCCAACACATACTACCTCCTCTGCCATTACATTCCCTTGCACTGTATATAACAGATTTGTATTTGCATTACATATACAGTTTATATATGCACTACCGGTCAAAATTTACAAACAATTACACATTTTTTTTTCTTCACATTTTAGAATAACAGTAAAGTCATCAAAACTATGGAATAGCATAAATGGAACTTTGGGAATTATGTTGTGACTAAACAAAATCAATCAAAACTGTGATATATTTTAGCATCTTCAAAGTATTCACCCTTTGCTTAGAATTTACAGACATGTACTCTTGACATTTTCTCAACAAACTTCTTGAGGTATCACCCTGGGATGCTTTTTATACAGTATTGAAGGAGTTCCCATTGTATCGGATGGTTGCTGAGATGAAACGGGAGATGCTGGATCTAAATGCAGGTTTTTAATGAAGATGATAATAGTGAAACAAACAGACATGAACTCATAAAGCAACAAACAAGAACTGACAAAGAAATTCAAAACAAGAGGGTATTATATACACACACAAGAGATATTAAGGGAATAGAAAACAGGTGAGAACAATGGGGAACAGATGGCAGTGATGAGGGCAGTGCATGATGGGAAACACTTCAAAATAAGTGTCCCAGGAAACACAGTCTGTGTCACCCATCTATATTGGGCAATAATTGGCTGCTTTTGTTTGTTATTCGGTCCAAATCATCAATTTCAAAACTTTAATTTTTTTTAAATACAATTTCAGTTTTAGAATTAAATAAATTCATATGGAGGCACATTAAAATCTACAAAAACAATTTCAAACATTTAAGCATATGCCTTTCAAAAGATTTTAAGATCATGAGAAATATTTCAGTCAAGTGTATGTATATATATATATATATATATTCTAATATTCAAATATTCTTTGACATAACTTGTGGATGGGACCTCATGGCAGTGCAGAGCAGGAGCTGCTACGTCGAGAGGCCTCGAGTACTGAAACCGTGGCTGTTCTGAGAGAGATGTTAGAGCACTTACCTCACTCTGCGTACCAAGCATAGGACCGGTCTGCGATGGGAGAGGTGGCTGGGAATCCTCGTGGCACCGTTTGCACTCGCCTGATCCTTGATATGTGTGTGTATGCAGGGTGTGTGAATGCAGAGGGCTCGCATCCGCAGCACCCCTGCTGCGAGTGTTCGATGTACGGCTGTCATGAAAACGACAGTGGCAGCATTTTGCAGGCACAGGTGCGCCGCAATCACCTGCTCCACCTGAGGAACGTCCATGTACCCCCTGGTCACAAAGCCATCGAGGATAGTGAGAGCAGAGGAACTCACAAAATGGGACTGGACTAGTAAAAGGGGTCCGCCAGAAAGGAACTGGGGCAGAGCGTGTCTGTGTATGGCGCTCTGAGCCCAGGATCCAATCATCCAGCCACGGACACTCAGGGGAGGGTAGAGGTTTCCACTACAGACTGACGCTCGCAGCAGCCCGGGGAAGCATGGCCATCAGCCCCACATCTGCCTCTGACTGGGCAATCGCACCAGACAGTGGGAGCCTGGCCGAGTCCTCGGCATCAGACTGTAAAAGCCTGTTCTCCGTTGCTGTGATCGATACCTCGTCCTTTTCTCGAGCCCCAAATGAGACATTTAGCTCACACTGGGGCGAGCCATCTGACACACCCATGATCTCGACTGGTGGAAATGAGCTTGCTGGAAATGGGAGGTCCTTGGGGATTCAACTGTCAGAAATGCTTCCATTGAAGCCCCCAAATCACCCCCAGCACTAGCCGCCGTGGCCTTGTGCTTGTAAGCAGAAGGACCAGGGCAGGGAACGGCTGGAGTGGCTTTCTCTCTATAAAATAAAGAAAGCTGTGACTGCAACGTTGCCATGGTCATGTGACTATGACCCATACACTTGAGACAGCGATCAAGGCCGTCAGACGAAGAAAGAAGAAAGAAGAACTGCACACAAACGGAAAGGCATCTTAATAATACGCTTTCTGCCAGTGCTTACTCATTTTTGACAAAGTAAACTCTTTTAGTTTGGCTGCCGAAGCACCCAGTGGCATTCTCTCCAATTATCTGTAAGAGGAGAGTGAACCCGCTGTAAAATGCGGCGTATATACAACAGCCTAGCACAGCTTTTGTGGACGCCAGTGGAACAGCTTTCACACTGATCGGCAACATAACAAATCTGAATGACCTTTGACCCAAGACCAAAAAAGGTGGACAGAGGCATGTCAACAGCCTTTCATGAGAGTGAAATCTGCACACTGTGGTTGGCTGATTTTACATGCTCCAAACTTCTCTGCTCTCTCCCCTTCATTTTGCAGATGGATGAATCAGAGACGGGACTGAGGGCCGTGCTTTCGCAGGAGGTGGAGGGGTGGAGCAGCCCGTGCTGTACATTAGTCAAAAGCTCTCTTTGAGGGAGACTAAGTACAGCATGATCGAGAAAGAGTGCCTGGCCATCAAATGGGCTGTCCAACCCTCTACTATATCCTGCTGGGGCAGGTCTTCATCCCCCTGCTCGGATCACACCCCGCTTCAGTGGCTCCACCACATGAAGGACAAGTCTGAATTCGTAAAGCTGAATATGGCAGCTCTAGAAGTCCCACCTTAAAGTTAAAAGACCCAACCTCCTTTTTGATAGAGACATCACCTGCTAGTTCTCATCATCAGAATGTGCATGCACATTAACTAGACCTGCTTAAAAATTGACCCTAAATTACTTACAAAATAATAATAATAATAATAATAATTTCAATTGTTGGTTTTTATTTCAGTCAGAGGGAACCATTTTGTCTAAGAGGGCCATTCTTGACCAGAATAAAGTGCAAAGTGGACCATACTAGACCTAACTCTCAAGAATTATTTAGCCAACAGGCATCTTTAGACCATAGGAAGTGGACAGTTGCCAAATTACGTTTGTTCTCAGGAACAGATATTGATTCTGTTTTGTCTAATTCACGGCCTAGAAGTTAAAGGTGACACCACCTAGAGGACCCCTAGGCTTGTGGTAGGTTCGGTAGGAGGAGGTGTTGTAAGCTTACAAGAAGGATCTGTTTGAGATCACACTGGTTAGGTGCTGGTTAAAGGTCGTCATCACCAGCAGCACAGTTCAGCAGGCGCCAGTATCACTTCCTCACAGGCTTCTGGCCAGTCACAACATTGTAGGTGTGATATATGCCCAACCACAGCGAAAGAAGCAAAACTATAGGGCACCCTGGCATTGTGAAGGACCAAGCTTCAAAAAAAGTTGCAGTGAATGGATTTGTGAAGGGATTAGGAGAGCTATAATCACAGTCTTTCTTTCCTTCAGACTTCAGAGTGCCTCGCTGTCCCTCACAAACAAAACATCAATTACTGATTTGTCAATGTAGAGCATGTTCTAAGAATGGCTGTCACTTTGTTTCTAAATCAATCATTTGCAGAGGCTTGAAGTATTGGCTGGAGACGGTGCTGTTTTTTAAATTGTCAAAGGCATTTTAATGATCCCTTGTCTAGAAAAAAGTAAATAGCAATGACAGAGTCAATAATTCTCTGGGAGGAAATTTCAAAAGACTTTCCATACCCCAATATCTTCTCTGCTGCCCCGTTCAGAATGCCAGTTCCTTGTGTCAGAGGTGGCCATTACGCTAATTTCTCGAATGTCCCATTGGGAGATGGCCCCGAATCAATCTCAACTGTCAGTGCTGTCGACCAGGTGTGTGTAAGCAGGGCGACACATTTACATTTATATGTATATGTAAATGGGTATGGCATGCTCGGGGGTGACATGTAAAGACGTTGACACAGTAATCACAGGGCTGCGGGATCCCTCCTGTCCGGTTTTGTGATGAGCGGAGGCGAACTGGACGCAAGCAAAACAAGTGGTCCTTAGATAACTGCCTGAGCCAGCCGTCACTCCTTTGACAACACACAATATTATGCAAATAGTTTTCTGTATGAAGGCAGCTTGTACCTCAGTGTCACCTTAACATAGCTGCTGCTTACTGATCAACACATGCTGTCTTCTTATGCTGTCCTCTCTCATCCTTTAACATTGTCTCTCCCCCTTTGCTTTTTAACTAACTGCTTATGTTTATGCATATACTATTCATAAATCACTATATATTGATTAGATACATGCCATTCTGTTTATTGTTTTTTTTTACACGTTTTGCATGTCCATCCATCCATCCATCTTCAACCGCTTATATGAAGTCGGGTCGCGGGGGCAGCAGCTCCAGCAGGGGGCCCCATACTTCCCTATCCTGAGCCACATTAACCAGCTCTGACTGGGGGACTCCGAGGCATTCCCAGGCCAGTGTGGAGATGTAATCTCTCCACCTTGTCCTGGGTCTTCCCTGAGGCCTCCTCCCAGCTGGACATGCCTGAAACACCTCCCTAGGGAGGCGCCCAGGGGGCATCCTTACCAGATGCCCAAACCACCTCAACTGACTCCTTTCCATGCAAAGGAGCAGCGGCTCTACTCCGAGCTCCTCACGGATGACTGAGCTCCTCACCCTATCTCTAAGGGAGAAGCCCACCACCCTTCTGAGGAAGCCCATTTTGGCCGCTTGTACTCGCGACCTAGTTCTTTCGGTCATGACCCAGCCTTCATAGGCGAGGGTAGGAACAAAAATTGACCGGTAGATCGAGAGCTTTGCCTTCCAGCTCAGCTATCTTTTCGTGACAACGGTGTGATAGAGTGAGTGCAATACCGCCCCCACTGTCCAGATTCTCCAGCCAACCTCCCGCTCCATTGTCCCCTCACTCGTGAACAAGACCCCGAGGTGCTTGAACTCCTTCACTTGGGGCAAAAACTCCTTCCCTACCCGGAGTACGCACAGTTTTTTTGCATGTATCTCTTAGAATGTTTTGTCATCATAGGGTCAGCTAAGAATCATGAAAAAATGCCCATACAGATATTAAAGCCTGGAGTAAGTCATACAAATGTTTGACAGCTTGATTATAAGTCAGCCACAAAGGCATAGCGACTTGAAAAGTGAGAAATCAGTGTGCCCCTAAAAATGCCCTTAACGCTTGCAGGCAGACAACCATGAACCTCAGCTTTACTTTGTCAAATCCTCCCCGAGCTTATTACTGCCCTGTCCCCATTGTGTTAATTGAAGCCACAGAAACGATGCTCCTCGCTTGCTCTATAAAAGCGGAAGTCTTGTCATTTTCTCTGCCTGGCTCTCCCTCCAGCAACACAGGTAATTTGATTGTGGCAGGGATCTCTATAAGATGGCTTGTTTTAATAACTTCACTAGATTATGTTTAATAAGTTGCCTTAAATGGTATTTAGTGTGGTCAGGGAGGATGAGGAAGGGCAAATGTGATAAAAATAAGAAATAGACATTTCTGCTAAGGACAGATGTAATCACAGACATGCAGGCTGTCTGTCTCAGAGCACAGTTCAAATATGGGACAGAGGCAGAAGGAGGCTTTAGCTTGGAGTTAATACTGCACAGCAAATGAGCAGTACTGACATCTCCCCACAGTATCCACTTGGATGTCAACTAGTGTCATTTAGAGATTCTATGGCACATTTTGAGCTTATACACACACTGTGACTTCACACTTGTTCATCCATCCATCTAAAATTTACAGATTTTTTGTTTTACAATTGCAGGCTGTGAGCGTAGCAGAAGAGAGGCAACTGTGTTATGTTAGCTTTAGCTTGTTCGGGTGTGTTTACCATCAGCTGTCCTCACAGAGTCAAAGGTGAGATTCTGGGTGTTACTTTAAAGTCAGCATCTTTGAGAGTCCACAGTGACCAGGTGTCGTAGTTGTCCTTCTACCCTGGCGTACACACACAAACATATTTTAGATCTTTTAGAAGCTACGTATATCAGTGAGGACCTCTCTTAGATTAAATGGTTTTCATTAGAGGTTAGATTACTTATCATTTTACTAATCATAACTCCAAATATATATGTATATTTTTGTTAATATTTTAACTCACAAATGCATGGCAATGCAGTTCATGGATAGATAAATTGTTCCTGCTGCCATATAGAAATTGCACAACTTAAGTCATCTGATCCATGACTAGTCAACACAGATCAAACACATTGCCTAGTGGCAGAACTAATTTACCAGTTGACTAGATGGTGCAACCTCTTGTTTTCATACTAAAATATCTAATTTACCTTCTCCTAAACCTAACCCTTACAAAAAAACTGTTGACAGTATTAGATTAAAAGCTAAACATTTGACCGATTTATTTTAGATAGTGAGGACCACCTCCAATGTCCTCTAAAGTTGATTTTCGACTTGTTTCTCTGGAATACTGAGGGCAATGTATATATATATATATACATATATATATATATATATACATATATATATATACATTGCTGAAATTGGACCACTTCCCTGTCATGTTGTCCCTGTTTTTTTATCGTTCCCTCTTTAATTTCTCCATTGTCTTTAATCTGTGGTAGCTGGCCCGGTCTCAGGAATCCTTTCAGATAAGGGGCAGACAGACTGTATTTCCAAGAAGTAACAGCCAAACAGTGAGACATGTTTATAAGCCACATATGAGTGAGATGTTAAAGAGAAAGCAGCTGTGTAGTTGTGTCAGCCACCCCAGAGAGCACAGCTTTCTATCCCAAGGGAAGAAGACTTTTTTTTCAAGGTCAGGATTAAGGTTAAGGAAGGTGTCGCAGATTTTATTCCTGCAGTTATGGCTGGAATCACGCTGCTATGTGGACACAAAGCCCCTAAAACCAGAACAGAAATGCAGCTCAAGTTCAGGTTAAAAGGACATTCTGGCATTATTTACTCATGCTCATCTTGTTGTAAACCAATTTAACTTTCTTTCTTTCATAGAACACAAAGAAAGGTGCAAGACATAATGTTAGCCTCAGTCACCATTAGGGCTGAAATGATTAGTTGACATTATCAACAACGTCGACAATAGAAATCGGCGACAACATTTTTAGTTTTTTCTCATTTAACGTAACATGTGATCACATTAAACTGTAATGGTGGAATGCGAGAGCAGCACTGCAGTTCGCACAAGACTGAGGAGAGGAAGAAATACACAGATCACAGTCTAGACACACTCTAAACTTTCAAAACAGCTTCAGGTGATGTAGATCCCAAAGTATGAGGGAATTATACAAAAAAACTAAATATGTAAATTCAGAAACACATTCGTTGTGGAATAAGCGGAGCCGGAGCACTTTAAAGGAAACACCCTGGTGTTACATCTTTAATGCAGTTATATTTAATGTGTTATAGCTTTATTAAAGTTCAAATAATACAGCAGCAGATCATGCAAATATCTTCAAACTCCTAAACTGTCATTTCTATGTGCGGTCAGCACCTCTTCTGAGTTGCGCAAATGTCCCTATCTAAGGGGGAGAGATTGAAACCGCACCTGGCTGATGCACACTCTGTTGTGGGGACGCTTGTCCCTTGAGCATGCACGCTTGCTGCAGCTAGATTATAATGTAATGGCTCGCGACTTATTGAATCATAATATATGTCACTGTGCATTTCTTATCGTGAAGTAAATTGGCAATAATAAAAGGGAGTTTGTTTTTTAGTGAGCTAAGATAGATTTAAGTGAACAAAAAGGTGAGATAGGGTAGTCTTCACCCCATTATACACTACAACAAAATGTTGTTTTTTTATTTGATTTTGTTTTGGCCTGTTTTCCAGTATAAATATCTAAAACTCCTTTAAAACAACGTACATTTTCTTTAGCAGCTATACTTCAGAAGAAAAAAAAAAATCTGAGAATGTTGAATATAATATTAAAAATGCTAATATTTTTAAATATCTAAAAATCCTTTAAAAAAAGATGCATTCACCTGAGAAGCAGCATATAAGATATGTAGACTTGCTTTTAGAGAATAGATCTTGAAAATAAGTAAATGTTGTCTTTACTGCACTCGCAGAAGTATAACCAAGTGAAAAAATACACGTATATACAAAATACACTTATATTTAAGATATAAGTGTTCACGGATCAAAGAAAGTCATTCAGGGTTGGAACAGCATGAAGGTGAGTAAATGATTAGTAGTGTACAAACATCATTGCCTGGCCACTTGGTCCTGTCAGTCTGGAAAGCCATAGACATGACATCACGAAAATAGCAGAGCAAATCTCTTTCAATTGTTTCTGATTGGCTGACAGCAACTCTGTTATTACTGGTGATGTCATGGGATCCTGGCTGACCCCCCTCACACATCAGATGTTATCAGTCTTCTTGCGTGCAGAGACGTTGGGGTTTTAGGCGTAGAATTTTCCCCCGACACCTCGGGCACGTAGCCCTACTACACCAAGAACGGGGGGGTGCATTGGGCCCAGGAAAAGCTGGGAAAGCTCCTAATTCAATTAGGGGAGAATGAGGCCATCGAGAGTGATTTCACAAGCTCCACAAATGCCTTAAGATCTGATACTTAATCTTGGCAGGATCCTCTGCTTTTTTAAGCCAAGACATTAAAACCATTCTGTGTCCAGAAAAATGACAGCCATCAGCCAGTTGGGGGAGTTGTGTCTTCCTGGCTCGGGTGCTTGTCCTGTCTGGTCATTCAAAATGCTCTGTTCCCCTGTGTCACCCTTGGACAACAGATCACTCACTGATGGAGGTGATGTTTATATTGCCCTGCAAAGGCAAAACACAGTAACCACATTTTGTCAGAAACTAAGCCATTTTAGACTATGACCCGTCCTGTGACAGACACGTTTGGCACAATTGTGTTCATATCCAGAGAATATGAAGTGAGAATATTTTAAAATCCATATTTCACTGGACAATCAAAAAACTTTGAAGCCATTAATAGAGAAAGCATCTGCGTATTTGTGTGTCAGTTGACAATGGTGAAAATATAAAATGGTCTAATTAATAGCATGTAATTAATTGACAACGGTGAAAGAAAATCAAATGTAAAAAATGCAATTTTCTTTATTCTGTTGGTGATGTATCATTGAAAATTATGTTATCTATAATGATTCTAAGGTAATTTTAGTTACATTATTTGCTTATAACAATCCCTGTATAAATGTTGTGATAACAGCATTTTGTTTTACTTCTGTTTATATATGTATATACACATTACTGTAGGCATATATATATATATATATATATATATATATATATATATATATATATATATATATATATATATATATAAATATATATATATAAAATGGTGGCCAAAGGTTTGGAATAATGTACAGATTTTAAGATTTTTTTCGGAAGGAAATTGGTATTTTAATTCATCAAAGTGGCATTCAACTGATCACAAAATATAGTCAAGACATTACTGATATTAAAAACAGCACCATCATTATATCAGAAAAGTCATTTTTTATCAAATCTAGACTGGCCCCATTTCCAGTAGCCATCTTTCCAACATCTTATTCTTGAGTAATCATGATAATTTGACAATTTAGTACTAGAAATTCACTTGCCATTATATCAAACACAGTTGAAAACTATTTGGTTCATTAAACAAAGCCTAACACTATCTTTGTGTTTGTTTTTGAGTTGCCACAGTATACAATAAACTGTCATGTGTTAAGGTCAATATTAGGTCAAAAATGGCAAAAAAGAAACAGCTTTCTCTAGAAACTTGTCAGACAAAGATTGTTTTGAGGTATGAAGGCTATACAATGCTTGAAATGTCCAAAAACTGAAGATTTCATACAAAGGTGTACACTACAGTCTTAAAAGACAAAGGACAACTGGCTCTAACAAGAACATAAAGAGATGTAGAAGTACTGATGTACAAGTAAACAAGAGTCTCTAGTTTGAGAAATAGTTCTACCAGAAAGACTCGGGAGAATAATGCTGAAACAATTAACCATTTATTGACAGCTCAGCAAACAATATAATGATAAAGTTCTTTGGCGTAGTCCCCGTCCGTAGCTCGCAGTCCGGGGGTCCGGACTCTGCATTTCCTGCCTGGCGATGGAGACAGGGGTGCAGCCGACCCCCTGTGAGGTATGGGAAGGGACCATCCTGGTGGTGGTGGGGAGGATGGAAGGAATCATCTTGGTGGTGGGGAGGGTGGAGGTGAACGAAAGCGTCAGCATCTGTGAACTCAGACATGTGTAAGTACCCATCTTTTATACTGCAAGTGTTAGAGTGCGATTGGATAGATGAGGAGGTAATGAGTGACGTAACAATTGAGTCTTCCCGGCAGAACTTATGCTAAAGCTTCCATATACCTCACATGTCCTCAGCTGGCAGCTTCATTGAATTATACCCGCTCAACACCAGTTTCATGTGCAACAGTAAAGAGAAGACTCAGAGGTGCAGGCCTTTTGGGAAGAATTGCAAAGAAAAAACAAAAATACATTTTATTAGAGTGGGATTCTCCGTGTACTGAGCGGACAGAGCGAAAGATCACTCAGGTAAAAGCCTAGGTGGTGGTTTATGTTTTATGATCAACAAATGCTGGTGTGATCAGAGGAACGAACATTCTATCAAGATTTTCTGCTCTCCTGATACGGAATTTCTCATGCTTCTGTCTCAACAATTCTGGCTACCGAGGGAATTCACAGCAGTCATTATAACTGCTGTGTACATCCCCCCACAAGCCGACACAGACCGGGCACTCAAGGAACTATATGGGAGTATAAGTGAACCGGAAATCGTGTACCCTGAGGCCACGTTCATTGTGACCGGGGACTTTAACAAAGCCAATTTCAAAACAATCGCACCAAAATACTACCAACATATCAGTTTCAACACACGAGGGGACCGGTTTTGGACCATTGCTACTCTCCCTTCTGGGATGGCTTCAAATTCCTCCCCCACCCACCATTTGGAAAATCAGACCACTCTTCCATTCTCCTGCTACCCGCTTACAAGCATAAACTGAAACAGGAAGCACCCACCTCAGAATGATCCACTGCTAGTCAGACCAATCAGCTTCTACGCTACAAGACTGTTTTGATCACGTGGACTGGGAGATGTTCTGGTCCGACTCTGGTGATGACATCAAGTTCTACACTGATAGAATATCGTGTTTAATCAGAAAGTGCATAGAGGACGTTGTTCCGACCAAAACAATACAGATCTACCCCAACCAGAAACCTTGGGTTAATAGCGATGTTTGCCCGGCACTTAATGCGCGGACCTCCACTTTTAATTCCGGGAATGCGGAGGAGCACAAAAAAGCCAGTTATGCCCTCCGTAAAACTATCAGAGCAACTCAATGCCAGTACAGGGACAAGATTGAAGGACAGTTCAACACCCCCCGACTCTAGAAGAATGTGGCAGGGAATTAATATCATCATGGACTACAAAGGGAATAAAAACTCCACTGTGAACACGCTGCCTCTCTCCCAGATGAGCTAAATACATTTATGCTCGTTTTGAGGGAAATAACACCGCCATCACGGAGAGAGCTCTCGCATTCGAAGCTACAAAGGTTAATTCACTCTCTGTCTCTGTAGCGGATGTAACCCGATCCTTCCGACGAGCGAAAATCCGTAAAGCCTTGGGTCAAGATGACATTCCAGGCAACGTCATCACAGCGTGCGCAAACCAACTAGCTGGTGTTTTTAACGGATATTTTCAACTTTTCCCTTGTCTGTAATCCCCACATGCTTTAAAACATCCACTATTGTGCCTGTACCAAAGCAATCCAAAATCACTTGTTTAAATGACTGGCATCCTGTTACTCTCACCCCCATCATCAGCGAATGCTTTGAGAGGCTAATCAGAGATTACATTTACTCTGTGCTGCCTGCCTCACTGGTCAAACTGCAGTTTTCTTACCGCAACAACCACTCCACTGACGATGCCATTGCATCTACAATACACACTGCTCTCTCTTACCTGGAAAAATGGAACACATATGTGAGAATGCTGTTTGCAGACTACAGCTCAGCATTCAACACCATAGTGCCCTCCAAACTTTATGTGAAACTCTGGGCTTAAACAGCTTGCTGTGCAGCTGGATCCAGGACTTCTTGTCAAGCAGACGCCAGGTGGCTAGAATGGGCAGCAACATCTCCTCATCACTGACCCTCAACACTGGAGCCCTGCAGGGCTGTGTTCTCAGCCCACTCCTGTATTCCTTGTACAAACATAACTATGTGGTAACACACAGCTCCAATGCCATCATTAAGTTTGCTGATTATATGACGGTGGTATGTCTGAACAATGACAATGATGAAAATTTATGTGGTGGACTTCAGGAGAAAAGACAGAGAACACAGCCCCATCACCATTAATGGTGCACCGGTGGAGAGAGTCAGCAGTTTCAAGTTCCTCGGTGTCCACATCACAGAGGTACTCACATGGTCCGTCCACACTAAGGTCATTGTGAAGAAGGCTCATCAGTGCCTCTTTATCCTGAGATGGCTGAGGAAGTTTGGAATGAACCACCACATCCTCACACTGTTCTACACCAGCACTGGATAATGCAGCATCCTGACTGGCTGCATCTCTGCCTGGTATGGCAATAGCAACACCCACACCCGCAAAGCCCTGCATAGGGTGGTGTGGACAGTCAGACACATCATCATAGGTAAGCTGATGAAAAAAGCTTCTTTCTCTTTCTCTCACAATCAATATACAGCAGCACTGCACTTTATTAATCTTATTATCTCACACTGGACTGTCATAAATTATATTCTCTCTTAACAACACACTGGCAACTGACTATCAACCGACAGCCTGAATGTCAATACAGTTCAATACAACTTACTGTATATTTTATTTACACTTTGTACACTATATTTAATGTATGTATATTCTATATTGTGTGTAATGTTTACTGTAAATTGTATATTATTTTTGTGTTGTGTAATTATGTGTATATTAGATATGTAAATTGGGTTGTGTAAATCTGATGTTTATTGTAAATTGGAATATGTCTCGTCACTGTCATGAAATGTTGCCTCGGAACTGCACCCAAGACTTTCACCCACTGTTGCACTTGTGCATATGGTTTTGTGACAGTAAAATTGATTTGATGACAGCCACATCTATGGCAAGTGCTACAGGAAGTGCGAGGTGAAATGTCACCTGAGTATCTATAAAAACAGACAGCTAGAATGCCAAGGATCTGCAAAGCTGTCATTGCTGCACGTGGAGGACTTTTTGATGAGAGCTCTTAAAGTAGTTTAAGAAATTCAGAAAATTAAAAAAAAAAAAAAATCTAATTTTAATAGTAATTTTTCATGTTATTAATGTCCTGACTAAATCTATACATTATTCCATAGTTTTGGCCACCAGTGTGAGTGTGTGTGTGTGTGTGTGTGTGTATATATATATTGTAACACCACCTTTCTTTTGTAGATATTACTCTGAGGGAGTTCAACAGATTCTAGACATGTACTGATTCAATACATCCTCACAACACACAAAGTTATTTTAATTTCCCCACCAGTGTATAATACATGTGACAGAACAAATAATACAGAAACTGCAAAAGTACTCTCAAAGTCTCTGTCTCTCCAATGACACCACAAATTGAAATGAACTTATCTTTTCAATTGTCCAGTCCTTCAATAAATAGGAGCGATGATGAATGTGAGATCAGTTCCAAATCCGGCGACGCAATGTTTGTAATCCTATAGTCCACAATGAATGCTGAAGACTTGTTGTTAGGTTAGTTTGCCCTTGGATTCAAGTATCCAAACAAAGTTCACAAAAGAAGATGTGGAATTTACAAAAGCCAGTTGAGCAGAAACTCAAAGAGTTCTCAACACAGGACTCTGAAAGAGCAAGAAGGTATCTTGAGTACACATGTGATTTTCCTCTACCAAACAAAAGGAAAAACTAAAAAAAACTCTCTTACTCTATGGTGGGTGAGCTTATATATCCTGTCACCTCCAGGCAATAGCGCCCTCAAGCTGCTGCTATTGTTACTACACCCAGGAAAAAAATACAATAATACACAAAGTAACGGTTTTTGTCCGTTACATATCCCTCCCCTTGGTGTCAAAATTTGACTCATGGAAAATCTTTAAGTTTTGGGTATGATAACTGTCAATTTGGGTAGGGTCAGACAACATTGTGACCTTGTAATTTACTGGCCCTAGCCTTTTGACTACTTTAGCTGGTCCTCGCCATTTTGGGGCAATTTTAGCCATAAAACCATCATCTGCACGAGATAAAGGATGAGTACGCACCCAAACTAGATCACCCTCCTGGAAGTCCTGGGTTCTTCTCTTGCGGTTGTAATATTTTTTCTGTCTAGTTTGTGCTTTCTCAACATTTTCTCTTACAGCTTCGTACAGTAGTTTCTGGCGATCAATGGTACTGTAGCTTGGATGATCTGGATCTGGCGGACTCTGTAGAGCTCTTTGTAGTGGTCCTTTCAATTGACGTCCTAGGGCCACTTCAGCAGGTGAAAATCCTGTGCTTTCATGCCGTGCTGTATTCAAAGCAAATCTAAACTCGTAGATCCATTGATCCCAGGTACGGTGATTATTATTAACATAAGATGCGATCATGGTTTTTAGGTTTCGGTTAATGCGTTCTGTCAGATTTGATTGTGGATGATACGCAGTTGTGAGTTTTTGGATTACCTGCCACTGCTTGCATAACTGATCCAGGAGGTTTGAGGTGAATTGAGTGCCTCTATCAGAAACAATGAAGGCTGGTGTTCCCCACCTTGTAAATATCTCTTCGATGAGAATACGAACGATGATGTTAGCTTTGGCAGATCTCATGGGGAATACCTCTACCCATTTAGAGAAGTAGTCTACTACCACTAGAAGATATTCATTTCGATGGGTACTCCGTGGGAACGGACCCATAATATCCATTCCAAGCATGTATCCGGGCTCAACAATGGGCACACTTTGGAGATCTCCTGCTGGCTTCAAGTTTGTAGACTTATGCTGTTGACATTTTTCACACTGTTTGCAGTGTTGCCATACGTCAGTACGCATGGAAGGCCAATAAGCAAACTCTAGAAGTCTCATTAGTGTTTTAAATTTGCCTAAATGCCCACTGAGAGGGCTGTCATGAGCATAAGTTAAAAACGCTTCCTTAAAACTAGCAGGTACCATAATCTGGAATCTTTGCCCTCCTTTGAGGATTGGGACACTCCTAAATAAAACATCATTCCTCAAGACATAGTGAGTTCTCATAAGACCAGTGGTATTTTGGTTAATGGCTCTTTCCATGATTTCTTGGCACCCGGTGTCTTTCTTCTGCTCAGCAGCAATCTGAGACAAGTCCATTGGCAGCTCACAAGTGATAGGATTGAGAACATGTTTTGCTGGTGTATGCATCAAGATGGCTGTTGGTTCAGCTACATATCTTCTTGACAAAACATCAGGTACTACATTACATTGTCCCTTCCTATAACGTACCGTAAAGTGATAACCTTGAAGTCTGATAGTCCATCTTTCTAACCTTGAAGAAAGTTTTGGGTGCTGGAAAAGCCAAACCAAAGAAGCATGGTCAGTAATTACTTCAAATGTTCTACCCTCAAGATAATGATGCCACTTTTCCACAGCCCAAACTACCGCTAGGCATTCCTTCTCTGTTGCAGAATATGATCTCTCAGCACCTCTCAGTACTCTAGATGCATAAGCAATCACTTTCTCCTGTCCATCACACTCCTGTGTCAGCACTGCTCCCAAACCAATGTTGCTTGCGTCTGTTTGCACTTTAAAAGCAGAATCAAAATCGGGTGTGTTTAACACAGGGGCTTTAGTCAGGTCATCTTTGAGGATTTCAAACGCTCTCTGGCACTCGTCGGTCCACATCCATTTAGCTCCTTTTTTCTTTAGTGCATGTAAAGGTGCTGCTTTAGAGGAGAAATCTGAAATGAAACGGTGATACCAAGCCGCAAGACCTAGGAACCGTTGTAATTCTTTTAGGGAAGTTGGTGTAGGGAATGTTTTGATCGCATCTACCTTGTCAGAATTTACTTTGACTCCGTCAGCAGTGATTGTGTGACCCAAGTAATCTAAGGATGAACAGATGAATTTGCATTTCCTGAGATTGAGAGTGAGACCGGCAGTGTGCAGACTGTTGAAAACCTGTTTAAGATGCTGCAGATGTGTTTGAATGTCCGGTGAGTAAACAATGATGTCGTCTATGTATACCATACAACACCTATTTTTGTGCTTTCTGAGAACTTGTTCCATTAAACGTTGGAAAGAGGCTGCCGAATTTTTAAGGCCAAAAGGAAGACACAAAAATTCATATAATCCTGAAGCAGTTATGAATGCAGTCTTCTCCACACTTGTAGAATTCATCTCTACTTGCCAGTAGCCACTCTTCAAGTCCAAAGTACTAAATACCTTGGCTCCTTGCAACGAATCCAGTATGTCTGTTATTTGGGGCATTGGATATGCATCGAGGTGAGTTTTAGAATTAAGACCACGATAGTCAATGCATAACCGAGCTCCCCCATCCTTCTTATCTACTACCACAACAGGTGAGGCCCATAGTGACGTGGAAGGTCTAATGATTTTCTGTTGCAGTAGTTCCTTGATTTGTTCCTCGATAAAATCATTTTTCACTTTTGAGACTCGGTAAGGTCTCTTTCTTAGGGGAAGTTCATCGGTTGTTTTTATCTCATGTTGGATGCAGTTTGTACGTCCTAGCTTGTGGGTGCAAACTGATGACCAATCATACATGAGAGATTTCAACTGCTTCTTTACCTCGAGGGAGGCATGAGAATTCTCCACTGCTTGATCAATGAGCTTCAAGTCTTCCTTTTTTGAGATCAATTCAACATTATCTTGTGCAGCATAAAACTGGATGACAGCGTTCTCATGAAGTTCATTAAAACAAATGGGGTGACTGACGTTGGAAACAGGCAAGTAAACACATGAAGAATTAAAATCAATGGTTACCTTGGCTTCCCTTAAGAAGTCCAGTCCTAGGATGACAGGAACAGCCAAGTCTTCATCATCCATCACGTAGAATGTTACAGCAAGTTTCACTCCATATATTTCACATTCCCAGAGAACCTTTCCCTGAGTTCTCTGACTCTGACCATTAGCAAGCATAAAAGTTTGAGTACTTTTGGTCAGATTCTCGTTCTTTCTTCTCAACCTTTGCCAAATTTTCTGCTGCATCAAAGAGAAGGTGCTTCCAGTGTCAATTACAGCATTAAAGTAGGTGTGATTCAAAATGATTGGAGTTTGCAGCACATTACTATATTGAGAATTACGAGTTGGATCAATGAGCATGAGGTGATTTTGTTGCCCTCTTCCACCAGAAGATTTCTTCCTCTGTTCCTCTTCTTTTCCTTGACTCCATCTTTTTTTACTCTCAACCCAATCTTTCTCTATCTGAGTACCAAATCGGACCAGATCATCAACTGTCTTCACTGTTCCCCTTAACAACGAAGCCAATCGAGGGTTGCAGTTTCTTAAAGTTGCTTGAATTATCTCATTTTCAGTTATTTTAGCATTATTCTTTAAACACAATGCTCTGTAATTGAAAACAAAATCCCTAATATTCTCATTAACCCCTTGACGATAGTTAGCTAATTTTTGGGCCGCAACCTCTTTATGATCTTCATTTAAAAAGGAGAAAAGAAACTTTTCTTTGAAAGAAGACCAGTCTCTTATTTTTTTCTTTTCAGCTCTCCACCAGCTCTTAGCAGTACCTTTCAGACTTACAGATAATGCTGCAAGAAGCTCTTCGGAATACAGAGGTCTCATCTCGTTATATTCTTCAAAACGGTCAATAAACTCAATTGGGTCTTCTGAATCAAGATTACTGAAGGTAGGCAGTTCAAGTTTAACTGGAGGATTATGAGATGAGGAACAACATGCTACTGGCTTTGTACTGCTTTCTGTAACTGGGTCCATCTTGGGTGGGGATTGAGACATCCTATGAGTAGTAGAAGTACCGGTGTGCATAGGAGTAGAAATAAGGGGTTTGAAAGTTTTAAACTGTTGCTCTATTTGTCGGTCTCGACGCTTTAAGCAATCCAAAATACTTTGGCTCATATCGTCGATTTTGGAAAGGAACAGCTGCTTAACGCGATCCAACTCTCTTTGCAAACAGTAGTTAACTTTATCTTCATATGCTTGAAACTTTGTGTTCATAGTTTCAGTGGTAACCAGTCCACTGACACGATGCTCAAGATCAGCAAGATGCTCCTCAATGCTACACATGCGCTGGACAGCTTCTTCATTGTCGAATTGCTGTAGTCGGTCTTCATAGAACTCAATTGGTGGAGGAGGTAATGGCACATCATCGGGATTAGCTCTTTGGTCTATTCCTCTAAATTCTCTCTCTTCCTCAGAGTCCAAATACAACTCACTGAAAGTATCAATGAGATTAACTACCGGGTCTCTGTGCTGAGCAAAAGCTTCACTTGAGAAATCTGTGATGGATGCGCTCTCTGCCATTGCAGATGATGGTTTACTATTATTTGTTTGTGAAGATAAACAGTACAGTCCAAATTTATATTTTTAATAAAAAGACTCAAAAAAAAAAAAACTTCAATTTTCAAGTCCCTGTTCGGGCGCCAATCTGTAACACCACCTTTCTTTTGTAGATATTACTCTGAGGGAGTTCAACAGATTCTAGACATGTACTGATTCAATACATCCTCACAACACACAAAGTTATTTTAATTTCCCCACCAGTGTATAATACATGTGACAGAACAAATAATACAGAAACTGCAAAAGTACTCTCAAAGTCTCTGTCTCTCCAATGACACCACAAATTGAAATGAACTTATCTTTTCAATTGTCCAGTCCTTCAATAAATAGGAGCGATGATGAATGTGAGATCAGTTCCAAATCCACCAAGTTATTTGAGGGCGACGCAATGTTTGTAATCCTATAGTCCACAATGAATGCTGAAGACTTGTTGTTAGGTTAGTTTGCCCTTGGATTCAAGTATCCAAACAAAGTTCACAAAAGAAGATGTGGAATTTACAAAAGCCAGTTGAGCAGAAACTCAAAGAGTTCTCAACACAGGACTCTGGAAGAGCAAGAAGGTATCTTGAGTACACATGTGATTTTCCTCTACCAAACAAAAGGAAAAACTAAAAAAAAAACTCTCTTACTCTATGGTGGGTGAGCTTATATATCCTGTCACCTCCAGGCAATAGCGCCCTCAAGCTGCTGCTATTGTTACTACACCCAGGAAAAAAATACAATAATACACAAAGTAAGTTTTTGTCCATTACAATATATATATGTATATGTATGTATGTATGTATGTATGTATGTATGTATACTGTGTAAACTGACCGACAACTTTATTAGGTACACCTACTTATTCATCCGATTATGTAATCAGCCAATCATGTGGCAGCAGTGTATTGTTTAAAATTAAGCAGATATGGGACAGGAGCTTCAGTTAATTTTCACATCAACCATCAGAATGGGGAAAAATGTGATCTCAGCATTAATAGCTTGTTAATGACAGAGGTCAGAGGAGAATGGCCAGATTGGTTAGAGCTGACAGGAAGATGACAGTAACCCAAATAACCACAAGTTACCACAGTGCTATGCAGAAAAGCATTTCTGATAATTCAACATGTCAACAATTGAGGTGGATGGGCTACAGCAGCTGAAAATCCCTCCGGGTACCACAACTGTCACTGAGGCTTCAGTGGGCACAGGCTAACCAAAATTGGACAGTAGACGATTGGAAAAACATTGCATGCTCTGACAAATCTCGATTTCTGCTGCGACATGCAGATGGTAGGTCCATTGCAGCCTCAGCTTTCTGTTTTGGCAGACAGAAGTGGATCCCGACATGGTCTTCTACTGTTGTAGCCCATTCACCTCAAGGTTTAACATTCTGAGATTCTATTCTGCTCACTACAATTGTACAGAGAGTTAACGTATCCATTCTGTCAGCTCATACCAGTCAGGCCATTCTTCATTGACCTCTCTTATCAACAAGCTGTTTTTGCCCGCAGAACCACCACTCTCTGTATGTTTTTTGTTCTTTGCACCATATTCTATACATTCTAGAGACTGATGTGCGTGAAAATCCCAGGCACCAACATTCATGCCACAGTCAAAATCACTTTTTTTTTAATTTTTTTTTTTTATCATATTTTACCATTCTAATGGTTGATGTGAAAATTAACTGAAGCTCCAGACCTGTGTCTTCATGATTATATGCATTGCACTGCTGCAACATGATTGGCTGGTTAGAAAAATCACATAAATAATTAGATGTACAGGTGTACCTAATAAAGTGGTTGATGAGTGTGTATATATTGTATTTATGGTAAAAAACTATTTTACACTATAGGTTGTATACATTAGTTAAAACAAGAGTGAACATGAACTAACAATGTACACAAGTATATTTATCAATTAAAATGAACCAAAATGAACAGATGCTGTTCATGATAGCCAGTGCATTAATTTGTTAAGGAATAGAACCTTACGCCAAATCGTTCCTCTATTTATTGTATTTCTTCATGTTTTTATCCAGAGGCCTTATTTTGTTGTTGAACTAGAAGTTAAACTAATTTGTTATGAAGTTCTCTTTTTTCCCATTTCCAATTTGAGTTTTATAGGTTGCAGTGTTGTTCCTGTCTCTGACTCAGCAGACTTAGTTTCAGTGCGTGAGTCATATCATAGTGAGAGGAGCTTCTGTCTGTGTACTTCCTATGGGGATGGCTTGTTTGCCCTTTCCCTATGTGCCGCTGGCAGCTCTCCGCTGTTTGTTTTAATCAACACACTGTTTGCCAAAGAGCTTCTTTTTTTCTTTCTCTGGAGATGGCAGTCCTGTGTTTTCCTCCATGTTGCAGGTGGGACATGGTAGGGACAGACACCGCTTCTTATTGTTTTTACTTTTCCCCTTTTTCTCCCCAATTTGGAATGCCCAATTCCCAATGCACACTAAGTCCTCATGGTGGCTTAGTGACTTGCCTCAAACCAGGTGGTTGAGAATGAATCTCAGTTGCCTCCGCGTCTGAGACCGTCAATCCGCACACTTATCACGTGGCTTGTTGAGTGCGTTACCTCGGAGACATAGTGTGTGTGTGGAGGCTTCATTCCATCCACTGCGGCATCCACGCACAACTCACCATGTGTTCCACCGAGAGCGAACCACATTATAGTGACCACAAGGAGGTTACCCCATATGACTCTACACTCCCTAGCAACCAGGCCAATTTGGTTGCTTAGTAGACCTGGCTGGAGTCACTCAGCACGCCCTGGGGTGGTAGTCAGCATCTTTACTCATTGAGCTACCCAGGCACCCCAAACACCGCTTCTTGCAGCCAGCCTTAATTATATATAGTTTTAAAATCACTTGATGAGTGAATTTGATCTTTTCTGGCAACACTGTACAATAAGGTTCAATTTGTTAACATTAATTGACAATACTTTTACAGCATTTATTAATATTGGTTTATTTTAGTTTCAACATACAGTATAATATATTTTTAAAATCAAAAGTTGTATTTGTTAACATTAGTTAATGTACTATACACTAACATGAATTAACAATTAACAATAGTATTTTTATTAACTAACATTAACTTAGATTAATAAATGCTGTAAAAAAAAAAAAAAAAGGGGGGGGGGGGGGATTCTATATAGATGGCCTTAAAGCAAACATTCATGGACAGTAATAATAATAGTAATAATTTCATTATGTTTTACATGAAGTGGTATGAAGGAAGTACTTCTTTATGTGCCTTTTTTAATGCTGGACTTCTGGTGACATTTAAAGGTGAAGAGTGCATTCTCTTCTCTGTGATCTTGTACAAGTGTCTCCCCCACATGTTAGTTCACCGTTTTGTGGTGACTGCTGCTCAGATTACTTGCTGCCATGCCATCCTGCATACCTTGTCATCAGGAAGTGGGAGAACATCTGTGTGCCATTGTACCAAAGATCAAATTGATTCTTACTAGAGTGCTTCGATTCATCCACCACTTTTTTTGGGTAATGGCACAAAGTTTACTTACAAGTCAGCTGTAGCCCTAATCTTTCCTCAAACACCCTCCACCCTCACATCCTCCACTCTGCATCCATCTGGTGGTTACACAGTTTGATGTTTACGTGGGCCTACAGTATATAATCCTTATCTTCCTATTTTTTTTTTTTAAGGCTTTTAGCCACATTTTAGTACACAAAGCCCATGCTCCTGCTTTTGTAGCCTGAGCCTCTATTTAGAAGAAGATATGGGTGGAAAAAATCAATAATGTATTTGGGCTCTCAATCTTCCTGGCTAGAAGAGAAGGTGTTTGGAGGGGGTGGGGGTGAGGGATGTTTTTGTCATTCATAAGCTTCACTGACAAATCCCTGACATCATTTGTGGATTGTATCGATAACTTCTTCCTTTGCTGCAGAGGACAAATAGAAATCATTTATCTGCCTTTGCGAGAGGTGAGGACTGCGGAAACAAAAGCCCCTCAGCCAACTGGCCATGACATTGGCAGCTGAGGGTATTAGCACAGTGTTCAATGTCAGAGATCAGCAGAGGACAAGCAGGTTGTCCTTGGTTTGTCCCTGTCTTTGCAGAGAAGACAGCTGTAGATTCTCATGAGACAGAATGTTACAGGTGTTGTCTGTTATGCCTCTGATATGTCAATGTCTAGGTAAAATAATCAGGCCACCATTGAAAAACATAACTGAAAGGCTGCACAAATGTTTGTATTTATTTTTTTTTTAAATAGTTTTCATATGTAGTTATATGTAATTACTCACATTATTGTGCCACATTGGCATTATTTTTTTTTTTGAATTTTTTATGTTTCAGTTTGAGATTTTACAGACAGTTAGACACCCAGTGTAAAATGTATTTGATGGTTCAACAATACCCTGATACTCATCATCTCCCTAATGTATTCTAGTCTTGTTTTGTCTCTTGACACTAAAAGCAGCATGGATGTCTAAAATATGCCTTGCCACAACTCCTTATTCATGATTTGTGGGGGCTGGGTCTCTGTCTACATCTCAGAAATTGTGGAGCAGGGGAAAAGGGGAGCATATTGTGGGAACATGCTATTCCCCAGTCCTGTTTAGCCTATACAGTTGTGCCAGTCAGGGGGAAAAGTTAAGTCTCCTAATCCATCATTATTAATAGAAAAACATGTATGCATTAAAATTTCTCACGCTTACATGTCCACCTCTGCTCCGAATCACCTGTAAATTAATCATAGACTGTATTTAAGGAGGTCATGATTAATTAAACATAATTTTGAGTGCTACTTTGAGTGAGAGTTTTGATGTACTGTGGCTATAACTTGTGTTGCCTTTGAGGTCAACTTGGAATGTTTTCGAAAAATACAGCACAGTGTATATTATTTTTTAATTTTATTTTGTGCGTGTGTGTGTGATACATGGAGACAGCATTGGGTTAGAAAGGTAATCAAAAGATCAAATTACAACAATTAGAATAAATGGAGAGATGGATGCTAATTACTTCAGTCTAAATGACCAGCAGCCAGCACCATTTTAAGTGCTAGAGACAAGCTTGTTGCTGTATTTAGAGAGAAAGCCAGACAGGGTTATTTGTGACTAGTGTCTGGGGCAAAGGTTTATTTTAAAAAGTCTAACTGAGGATCTGAATTGACAGATTAATTGGTGTTATCTAAAGTGGACCAAACAAAATGTCAGTGCTGCCCATTTTAACTGAGCCATCCTTGATAAATCAGTAGCTTGCTTGCTTGCTCGTATTTTTTTACACCTCTGTGAGGGCACCCACATCTACATGTCATAGACATCAGGCAACTCGACAGCTCCTCTGTTGTTCTCTTCAAAATGCCATTAAGAAAGAGTAAACTGGAAGCTCCCCCAAAAGCCACTGGAATATTTCTCAAAACACCCAATCGCTCCCTTCTTGAAAGTCTTTGTGTTGGCCGCATGGTGGAATTCAAATTCAAGTGTTTAATTTTCTGCCGTTCCCTCTACAATTTGAAGGTAGCATTCCATGTTAATGCCGTTTGGGATAGAGTGAGAGCTATTAAGCTTCCTGCGAGCAGCCGTTGAACCGCTACCTGCCAGTTTTGTGTAAAGCCTGAAAATGTACCTGTTGGCAGCTGCTGGTGCCTTCGTGATAACACATACACTAGCATCTCATTAACTTTGAGCACATGTGGGAAAAGGCAGGGGAGGAGCTCAGGAAATATCTGTTGCTTTCCTCCACTTCACAAGAATATCACAAAAGCAGGAATGAAAGCAAGACAGAAGAGAGGCAGCCACAAAATGAGGACAAATTTGTTGCTTAATTGATGTCATTAGCAGGGAGAGGCAGGTCTAATTCCACCTGTGTTTTGGATTTGCTGCAAAGACATTTCATTTACTCAACAGTCAGATACACCCACATTCTCTTTCCTGACTTTTTCCACAGTCTCAATAAAAATGGCAGTTGTTGTCACCTTTATTTTTTCTTTTCTTACCGTTTTGCATATTCTATTGTACTTGGGGACTGATTGTAACCTTATAATTCTTTAAAATCCATTTCTTTAAGTAGAAGTTTAAAAATGTTTTTTTTTTTTTTTTTAAACACTTTTGCCCATTGTATTTGCACAGTCTTATTCACTAGCCACCTGCAATCCAGCTTAATCAGGTGACATCTGTGCTGATGTAGCTTGAGTATAAAAGGGATATTTTACCCCAAAAAATAAAATTCAGCCTCACATGTCATACCCACATTGACATGCTAAATCTTTCCAAGAGTTGTCATGACTGAAATGTATTTATTATAGATTGTGCCTTATTCACAAAAGTCTGTGCTGTTTGCTTACGCGATTAACATCACAACATTATCGCTTGCTGAAAGCAGGAAACACTGTAAAAGAAATTTAATTTCAATGAGATGTTTGTAATTCATCAAATGATGATCAAATGATGGAAAAGAACATTACCAGGAATATATCCAAATGCGCATAGACAAGCACACTAGTTTAGTTGCCTGTATTGCAGTTTAAAGTGATGCTGCACAGTCCTAGATGCCAGATCTCAGTAGTCCACCGCATCCTCCACAACCTACAGTACTCAGTTTCCGCTTGCAAGATGGGGAATTGTGTTTACCTGATTTTAAAAAATTCATGAGTGAATTGTGTGCTAAAATCAGCACAAACATATGCAATTAAACAATGCTGCCCTTTGTGTGGTGCACAAACCATATTAAAGTTTTGTCACAAGTCGTGCAAGAACCAAAGAGGCTTAATTTTATCAATGACACTGCCATTTTGGATACAACACATACTTTATCAATGATTGAGAGTGAAAAAAAAATACTTGCATTATAATCTACTCTACTACTAACATTTTGTCTGAAAAAGATGCAGTGAATATGAATGGGTACTGAGGCTAACATTCTGTAAACATCCAATTCTGTGTTCCATGGTAGAAAGTAAGTCATATGAGTTTTGAACAACATTTGGTTGAGTTAATGA
Source organism: Moxostoma hubbsi (assembly GCA_032164185.1). NCBI lineage: Eukaryota > Metazoa > Chordata > Actinopteri > Cypriniformes > Catostomidae > Moxostoma > Moxostoma hubbsi. The sequence goes on along the minus strand of JAVLUX010000030.1, from coordinate 24,708,982 downwards.
TGACAGTATTTTCATTTTTGGATGAACTATCCCTTTAAAGGGCGAACAATGTAACAAAGTGGGAGATAGAAAGTGAGAGATAGAAAGAGTAAAGCAAAACTTGCTGACTTGGAGGGAAATTGATGGATGGGTCAGAACCAAAAGACCATGTGAATGTACTGACACATACATGCACATAAGGCAAAGTTGTGAGTGGCAAGGACAGAGCCAAGGTCAGAGGTATCCTCTCAAAGAGGAAAAAAGCATTAGTGATACAAGCCTATTTCTCCACACTATTGTTGTGCCTATCCTCTTGTGCATCCAACTTCATTTCCACTTCAATTTTTAGCAACCTTCTGCTCGTCTCTCAAGGAGATACGATACAAGCCCTGACACGAATTAGCCCTCAGATTGACTGATACTGCAACGCCCAAGGGACGCAGAGTAAAAAGTGCTTGCCTCTTCCCCCTCCCAGCGTTCCACTCTTTTCTCTCTTATCCTTCTCTTTCTACGATTCCTCTTCGTCTTATTTTCCCCTGGTGCCTGCTTGTCAGTCACCTGTCTTGGTGACATCACCCTCCCCTTCAGAGTTGACAGACAGGCGCCGCCGTGTTCTGACGGAGTAATTTGCTCTGAATTTACAAAACGCCTGGCATCAAAGATGGCAGCAGTGTCGTGGGGAAGTGATTGCATTAAGAGCAGAGTTGAGTGGTCAATTTCCACTCATCAACGCCACTGACAGTCAGGGTCAACTGACATTCAGTATTTTCCTATAAGTTTTTAACAGGTAGCAGGGTGGAGGCATGGAGACACCTCCGCTGTTGATTTGTTAGTGCTGGCCAGATTCATTGCAGAGTAAAAAGCGGAGTTTGATGTTATCCCTTCATTCCCCCACCTAGCAGGCAACATTCTAAGAACTTAAGCTAATATTATGTAAATGTTATGAACAAAAGTTGTTAAAATTATGTTAGGAGCTAGCTAATCACACTAGCGGAATCTTAGGATAAACTTATCCTACTGGCACAAACGTAATATGCTGTATAAAGCTCCTAGATCACATCAGATTTTTCACAGCTCGTGTTGTCTGGAGTTCTTTGTATACTGAATGTTCTTGGACAGATATTTTATCAATGTTTTTTTCGTGGATCGATCCTAAAACACTTTGAACTGCAGTACAGCCCAATGAAGAGACTGTATCTATCTCTCACAGCCTCATTATCATTCCCATTAAAAATGATGAGCACCAAAGATGGCACTAGCATGAATAAGGTCTATGGTAAATGTACATTCCTATGAAGTCATTAGTACTATATTATTTTGAAAGTTCTCATTATTTTAGAAGAAAGCATTCTTAGTAAAACACTGAGTGCCTTCTCATGCACATTATCACACTGATTGTGCTTAATTAGCCAACAATGTGCAGGATCATTTAAAGGCCTTGAACTGCATTGTTTTTTTGTGGTAAGGTCACAAACTATTTAAGTAAAAAAAAGATCTGCACACATAGTTGTTTGGCCATCACGCCAATTTTGAGTTGCAAGTAAAAATCTCAGAGGTATAGTTCACCCAAAAATGAAAATTATCTCATGATTGGGGTGGCCATCATTGACCGAAGCCTGGCCACCCCCATTGGACAACACACTCACAATTGCCTTTTGGTGATTTTTTTGTTTTGGGCACCAACCAAAATTTTGAAATTCCCAAATCCACATAAAAGGAACATAAAAGTAATCCATACAACTCCAGTGGTTAAATCCATGATATGATGGTGTGGGTGAGAAACAGATCAATATTTAAGTCATTTATTGTCATAAATTCTCCTTCCTGTCCATTAGGGGCCGATATGCAAGAAGGATGTGAATCACTGAAAACGGAAGAATGAGAAAGTAAAGTGGAAATTGACTGTTACGAATGGGCAGATGAGGAGTGAGGATCTACGTGCAGTTTTATTGAAAACACAAAAGGTGAACAGGGTAACTAAGAAACACAGGGAACAAAAGAAACATCCACGATGGGAAAACCAAGATATACACAACAGAAACATCCACAAAGGGCACGGGCAGGATCAAGGGCATACATAACATATACATTTAACAACTCACACCAAATGAACAAACAACAGGGCTTAAATACACAAGGATAATGATACACAGGTGAGAACAATCAATGGCTGCTGGCAGTGATGAGGGTAGGGAATTATGGGAATTGAAGTCCGGGAGAGATGACAGGGGAGAAACACAGGGCAGATAACAGGGGATTGTGACATTGACTAAGCAGGAATGAGAATTTATAGTAAAATTACTTCTAACCCACACCTATCAAATCACTTCAGAATATATGGATTCAACCACCAGAGTAGTCTTGAGTAATTTTATTTTGCCCTTGCGGATGTGGATTTTGGAGCTTCAAATATTTAGCACTCAATCACTTACATTGTATGGTCCTAAAGAGCTGAGAAATACTTCTAAAAATATTTGATTGTGTCCAGCAAGAAGAAAGTCATACACATTTGGGATGGAATGAGGGTGTGTAAATGATGAGAGAGCTTTCATTTTTGGGTGAACTAACCCTTTAAATGGAATTTTAACCAGTTTGTTATGTGCTCAGTGTTGTGCACTTGTCTGTTTACTTTTTGATATAAAAAGCAGATAATATTCTGATGATTTCAAATCTCATGTAAACAAGGTTTTCTTGCATTGTCAGATATTTTGAATAAACTGATATTTAGTAGTTATCAGTGTATGGTGCGTTTCTAGGTTTTTCTGAATCTAGGTCAAGTGTTTATAAAAAAAAATTAAAACTAATAAAGAAGTTGGCAAATAAGTGTGGAAGTTTTCAAATATTCATGAATGTTACGCTAACTTTGAAATAACGCTCTACTCGTGTTAAGATAACTGGACATTTTCATGCTCCCACAACCAACAATGTAACTTTGGAAAGCGTTTTACGAATGTAGATTTGTTCGCTGGGGCTTGGATTATCTCAATCTGTTTCTTTACATTAAAAAATAATGTTGGATAAAAAAAATATGCTGGAGTATTCCCCTGGCATAACATATTTCTTCATAATTTTCCTTAATCCAACTTTTTTTTTTTTTTAATTTAAAACTCAAGTTGTGAGGTGTTTACAAAATGGGTCTGACACTGCAAATCCTCATCTTTGCATAATACCAGAATATTTACGCATCTTTGTTCACTTATTATTGTTCATACACTTCAAATTACTATCATTATTGCCATGTTTACCTTTGTGCTGAACTCTCACATTTACAACACACTAGCTGTGGTTTTTAGGTTAAGGTATACATTAGTTTCGGGAAAGCTGGGGCTCTTGGCACCTCTCAAGATCTCAAACACAATTCGAACACTGCTTCATTCCTTCATCCAACAAAGTGAGCAATTTATACTGATAGCAGCTCAAAACTTAAAACACTTTCGTCCCACCTCAAAAACCATTGGCCTTTCATAACTGATTAGGGAAGCATCTGATTACATGTCTACTGCACTAGTGACACATTCATTTTATTGCATATCTTTTTAAGATTCTAAGTTCAGACATACAGTATACAGTGCACATACAGACATACGTGTACATCTTACCTGTGGGATGCAGAGTTGAGGCCAGGGATGATTATTATTGGAGGATGAAGGCAACGTAGCAACCCCTTAGGCCGGGAGAGAGCCGAATGCTGATCTGGCCCAGAATCTGGAAAAAGCCAAGGGATTCGCAATCAGGTATTGACAGATGACTGCAGCCTCATCTTTCGCTGTCCTGCGACAGGGCAATTCCTCACCAATATTATTGATTCCTGGCAGGGAACTCATCTATTACAGGCTGACTATGGTCAGATCAACTGGGCTGTATTGCTGAGTAGAGGCATTCTTTACTTGTAGTGCCACTCTAGGTCAATTCCAGGCCCTCTGCATATTTAAAAAGCCATCTGTGTCTGCCTCATCACCATTATGTAATACAGATTTATTGTGTGGCTTTAAATGAGTGTTTGGCAGTTTTCAAAAGGCCCAATTGACTCTGTATTGATGAGTGTGGTCAGGGCTGGACCATGAATGCTTTCCAAAGAAGAAAGATTAGGAATGTCTTTCTAGTTGTCTTGATGGTATTCAAATATTAATATATATTTTCAAGATTATTCTTTTGCACATTATGCATTGTTTTATAGCTCAGTTAAAGTGCTGGTAAATATGAAACAGATCATACTAAATCATGCCTCAGGACATTTTTTTCTTTTCTGTAAATGTTTTGACTGGTTTTGTGTCAGGTCATCATCACCCTGTCATGCAAGATTGATCCATAAGGTGTGCGTTAGCGTTCTCTGTATTTCTCATCCTCCATGGCCCCTCTATCTGACCACTTCCTCCAGACAAACTGACCCAGCCACAAATTTTTTCCCCTGAGACACTATCAGAAACCATAACACTGTCACGTCACATCATTCTTATATTTTCCCAAGGACTCTTATGTTTAAAGTTTGAAGAGACTCTAAGTTCTGTATCTTCCTCTGTTATAGTCTTCCTGTCTATTGCCCTAATTGCGGTATTAAGGTATTACTCGTCTTCTTGTTAGGACATATGTACAAATACCTTTGTGTAGTTTGTTCCTGGTCGGTCCTTGTTTGTATATTTGTGTGCATTATGAGCCAGCATATTGCTGTTGTGTTTGTGTTTCTTTCTTCTTTGTATTATTCCTTCATTGTTGTATCCCTTTCTTTTGTTCATAATTGAAGTTCTGCATTTGGATCCTTACTCTTTCGTGTCTTCCCTTCACAAAATCCTGACAGAAGAACTGTTTTACATTATGAATCCAGCAGAACATATCCAGAAACTCTCCAAAGGGTCCACTCCTGCAGCTGAATACTGCTCCATTTTTTGAAAATTGGCTGCTAATTTGCACTGGCATGCTAGATCACTCAGGCCCATGATTTGGCTCTGTGAGGAAGCTGTCTCATTTGGACTGTGATCGTCAGTCTCTTTAGGATTTTATTGCTGAAATCATAAGGGCTGACCTTCTGCTCTCAGCTTCGGTTGTCCCGGAGACCCCCTCGACAGAAGCCCCTCTGCTCCTAGCTCCGGTTGTCCCTGACATCCCGTCGACAGAGGCCCATCTGCTCCTAACTCCAGTGGTCCCGGAGACCCCCTTGACGGAGGCCCCTCTGCTCCAAGCTCCGGTGGTTCCAGAGACCCCCTCGACGGAGGCCCCTTTGCTCCTAATTCCAGTAGTCCCGGAGACCCCTAAATGTTGGCCCCTCTGCTCCTAGCCCCAGTAGTCCTGGAGACCCCCTCGACGGAGACCCCTCTGCTCCTAGCTCTGGGGGTCCCAGACATCCCCTCGACGGAGGCCCATCTGCTTCTTACTCCAGTAGTTCCAGAGACCCCCTTGATTGGGGCCCCTCTGCTCCTAGCTCTGGTGGTCCTGGAGACCCCCTCAACGGAGACCCCTCTGCTCCTAGCTCCAGGAGTTTCCAGAGAACCCCACAACAGAGGCCCTTCCACTTCTCTCTTTTCCTCCTATGACTCCACCCGCTCCTTCTGAGACTCTTCCACCTGCTTCTCCGCACTTCTTCCTCCTGCGGCTCTGCCCGCTCCTCCTCCACCTGCTCCTCCTCCCGAGTCTTCCGTGGTGCCACCCTCTGAGTCTTCTGTGGCTCCGCCCTCCAAGCCTTCCGTAGCTCCACCTGCTCTGCCTCCTGTGAATCCTGTAGCTCCATCCACTCCACCTACAGCGGATCTGCCTGCTTTACCTCCTGGCAATCCTACAGCTCCTTCCGCTTTGACTCTGAGAATCCTGTGGCTGAGTCTCTTGAGACTGTGCCTACAGCACTATCTCCTGAACTTCCTGATGCTTTACCTCTTGCACCTCCTGCGACACCGCCCCCTGAACTTCCTGCTACTCTGCCTCTTGAGCCTCCTGTGGCACTGCCCCCTGAACTCTCTCTTTAGACTCCACCTTCTGTGGCTCCAACCCCTGAGCCCTTGCATCCTGCAGCTCTGTCTCCAGAGGCTCCATCCCTGGCAGCTCTGCTTTCGGAGTCTCCACCTTCAGTGGCTTCGCACCCTAAGCCTATGCCAATTTCATCCTGCTATCCGGATATTCCACCATTTCCGGACACAGCTCCCTTCCTGAAGCCTCTTTCCTGGCCACCAGCTCCGCCCTGGTCAACCGCTTTATGCCTGTCTCAGACAGAGGTGTGTAGATCAGGCAAAAACTGTAATCAAGTAAAAGTACAATTACTTCAAAAAAATTATTACTCAAGTAGAAGTAAAAGCTCTAAAATAATTACTTGAGTAAGAGTAAGAAAGTATCCAATTAAAAGAGTACTCAAGTAGTGAGTAACTTGTTACTTTCACAAATAACTAAATAGACGTTTACTCCCCTATATTCCATTACATATTACACATTTTAAATGTATTACAGAATTATTACTATTATTAATGGAAAATCAATCATCATTCACCATCATGTTGTTCCAAACCCATATGACATTCTTTCTTCCATGCAACAAAATAAGGAGATATTAGACAGAAATTTTGCCCGAGTAACTATTTACTTTCTGTAAATGTTTTTTTTTTTTTTTTTTTCATATTTTGAAAGTGAATGGAGACAGAGACTGTCAGTCCATAAGATTCTGTCTAACATCTTTTATGTTCCACAAAATACAGAGCGTCACACTGGTTTGGAACAATATGTGGGCTGGGAAATTATGACAGAATATTAAATTATGAGCTATCACTTTAAAGAGAGTTTTCTCAAAAATTTAAATTCTCATCATTTACTCACTCCTCATGACATCCCAGATGTGTATGACTTCCTTTCTTATGCAGAACAAAAATGAATATTTTTAGAAGAATATTGTAGCACCAAAATGTTGATGCTCCAAAAAGCACGTAAAGGAAGCATAAATGTAATTCACAAGACTCCAGTTGTTAATTCCATATCTTAAAATTGATATAATAGGTATGGGTGAGAAACAGATCAATATTTGAACAGATTCAGCATTTTTTGCTAGACAGCAGGGGGTGATATGTAGAGAAGAATGTGAATCACCAAAAACACAAGAAGAATGTGAAAGGGATCCGTTTCTCTATTTTCTCATCCACACCTATCATATCACTTCTGAAGATATTGATTTAACCATTGGAGTCTTATAGATTGCTTTTATGCTGACTTATGTGATTTTGTTTAGCTTTTATATGTTGCCACACATTCACTTGCATTGTATGGACCAAAAGAGCTGAGAAATTCTTCTAAAAATCTTAATTTGAGTTCAGCAGATGAAATAAAGCATACACATCTGGGGTGGCATGAGGGTGAGTAAATTCAAGTAAATAAATGTTCGTGCTTCAGCTGTCAATCACGCGAATGGCTGAGCAAAAGGCATTTATTTAGACTTTACTTGGATATTTACATGTTTACATGTTTATACAGTTAATCCACCCAAAGTAGCTGCAATAGTTGCCAGTACCCCCGCAAGGGTGTGGGTTTAATGTGTAAATACTGCTTATGACATGCAGGACATGGGACAAAGCACACCGATATATTGCTGCACTGATTTTAAAATGTATGCTTAAAAACTGATGTCATAAGAGCCCAGTTACAGAATCACCCTGAAAATGACCATCTCATTACACAGAAAAGCCTCCATTCCCCTTCTGCTTCGACAGCGCTTCTCTTATAAAAGAGTTGACTTCTCTGAAAGAGTTTATTTTCCTCTAAAAGAGTTTTATTCTGGTAAAAGAGCAACATACACAAGCGAGCGTTGAACATCCTTTTCAGGACACGTCTTTTTAAAGATGCCCTTCCGCCGCTGTGTAGTTCCTGGGTGCGGTCGATTTCTCTCCACTTCTGACAGTCATAAAAGCTGTCTGTTGTGCCTGGGCTGCGAACACACGCAGACAGCATTTTATGAATAGTTTATGTTCTCAGTGCGAGAACATAGCCATGGCAACATTGCGGTTGCAGCTTTCTTTTCTCACGAGAGAAAGCCACTTCAGCCGCCCCCTCGTCGTTCCTTCTTCCGACGGGATTGAGGACGACCCGGCTGGTGTTGAAGGCGATTTGGGGATGACGACGGGCTTGGTTTCGCCGGGTAAAACCCCACGAACCACCCGCCCCCCCCGGCACACTTTCTTGCTTCCGTATGAGCTCGGGATGAGTGCGGCTCACTTTGCGGGCAGCCGGCATTCTCCTTCGAGCCCCCAGAATTGGATGCCGATTTCACCGCTGCATCGGAGAGCGTCACAGCAGCGTCTGGTGCCGATGACTCGCCTGCGCTGCCACCATCGGTTCCTCTCGCCTCTCACATCTCGACCAGGTTGACCCATAGGTGGTGCTCCTGGGCCACCATTGTGGTCCCCAAATCGCCCCCAGTGCTTTCCGCGCTGACCTCATAAACGTAAGTAGAAGGACCTAGGCAAGAAGCCGCTGGGGTGGCGTGCTTTCTTACGAAAACAAGCCACAACGTTGCCATGGTCATGTCCTCGCAATGAGGACATGACGCATCCACGAATGATGTCTCGGTGTGGGCAGCGCATCATGGCCATCTAAAGGCGAGAAAAAATGACCACATCCATGAATAACACACAACCGGTAGGGCATCTTTAAAAAGACTCGTCTTTAAAAAGACGTTCCGATGTGTGCCGCTCTTATAGAATATACTCTTTAAGGTGAAAAATACTCTTTTAGAATATAATCTAATATAACTTTTGAAGCACCCAGGGGTGATCTCTGCAGTGCACCCATGCAGAGAGGGGAGAAAGCCACTGTAATGTGCCGTAATTATCCAGAAGAGGTGAAATGGAAGCAGTGGAAAATTCAGCTTGCTGAATCATTGACCGGTCAACTCCGAAGAGAAAATCTTAATGAGCGGTATCCACACCAGCTCCTTTACACCCATATGTCCGGGGGAGAGGCATGCAAATACCACTCGCCAATCCCCATTGGCCTTTTATCAAAGATCAGAGGTGTCTCGGGCTCCCAAGAGTGACCCCTAGTGTCACTACATCGACACAACGTTGAGTGAGTGACAGATAGGGAATCCGACTTTCCGAGTTGAATGGAACGCAGCACTGGAACCCACACTGAATGCTCCAGCAGAGAAAACACCTGATGTTGCTTTAACAATGCAAAAAGCACTTACCAATTTACTTGAAATGAAAATCAGCCCTACTTTCCTGTTTAATAAATTAAGCAGTTACATGCAGAACATCATGTGTTTTTAAATCCACAAGGATTGCTTTCTCAATGGCAATATCGGCTGTGATGACAGCAGACTCGACAGCTAATGTAATTCAAATTACTTACATCTTTTAAAGCGGGATTGTGTCACTGAAGGCCAGTTAGAAGGCCTCTCAACCGGGACATATCCTAAAGATCACACCCACCAAGAACAAATAAATCAATCTGATTGGTTGAATCTGACAATCTGACTTTAGAGACCTATTCATTTTCACTGTTGAGGCATTCAGTAGAAATTCTGAAGGCTTAGCAGGGTGGAGCTCAGACTCACGTGCTGGTTCGGCATGCAATTTGTGAAAGAGCCATCACGCTTTGCTTGTAAGCATCAAGGAATAAATTCTGACTGGATAAACTTTTAATTTTTCCTTATTTGTTTGTAGATTATTTAGGAGTGGAAAGCAATTAAAAATACATAGGCAAAAGGGTGATTGAGAATAAAATTTATTTGGCATGTTAGGCCAGCAGAGAAGGCTTTGCTGGCCCTGAGAATTCTCCACTGCTGAATTTACACAAAATTATTTATGTAGAATACATTAATTCATCAACTATGTTCAGCTGTGCAGAACGCCTTTGTAGATTTCTATGACAAATGAAGGGTGCGCGCCATCTAATGAGCCATTGTAAGGGAGAAATGAAGAGTAGTGTGCAACAATGGAAATTTACGCATTTGAATTTGTTGAGCAGAAATTAAAAGCTTTTTATGTGAAATGTGTTTTAGAAAGTAAATTTGAAGTATTAGGTATTAATCCATTAAGTTTTGGATTAAGTCACAATTTTAGTGGAGAAATGGTAAATGGTCTGCACTTATAGCACTTTTTTCAACCTTAGGGGTTACAAAGTGCTTTACACTGTGTCCCAATCACCCATTCACACACACACACACACACACACACACACACACACACACTCATACACCAATGGCAGCAGAGCTGCCATGCAAGGCACTAGCCTGCCATTGGGAGCAACTTGGGGTTCAGTGTCTGGCCCAAACTTTTATTTAGTAACCCAACATTGTCGATAGCTGCCTATGCACTCCACAGTCTTTGTGTTTATCGTCATACACAGATGACAGACTTGTGCTGAGCATCATAACTGAGTTTCCCATAAAGTTCAACGCAGACTCATAAAATGAGTTGTCTGCATTTCATTGTGGGACAGTGGTAGATTTGGTTAATTTTCTCCTGTTCTTTATTCCTGTTTCCCCTTACTGGGCACAGGAAAAAATGTCTCCTGCTTAACGATAAAATACTGAATGTAATTTTAAGACAGCAGTCGCGGGGCGGGGGGGTCTGTGTTTTATTGGCATTGAATTTGCCCCATGCAGAGGAGTAAATCTGAGTGAAGCCGTGCAATGTGACATCATTTACTCAAATCCCTAATTTGCCAGCATTAATATTTCAGCCCCACCAATGCCTGTCAGTGAGTGCCAGAGATGACTGATCAATCTATAAAACGGCTGCGGCTAATTTATTGAATATTTATGTGCAATGTCGTGTGGGGCACGAGCAGAATTTATTTTACTCACTAGCCTCTATGCTTGAGAACTTTTCGAAATAATCACACTTTTTTATTTCATTTTAAGGAAGGTGAAAGATGCATAATGATAATGAGATACAGAAACTCTCACTGCTGTGGGGATGTGAAGTGGCTTTACTTTCAGTGTGGATAATTGCTCTCAGATGTATTTGTGTGTCTCTTGCAATGTCACTATTCCGGTCAATGAATTACAGTGCAGTGCCAGCTTATGATTGGGTTGAGATGATTCACGGTCCTGCAAGAGGTGTTCAGAACGGTTGCAGTCCATTATAGTAGTCGCCTTCTCCATAATTTCATTTTCATTGTCTGCTTTGTGCAGCACTCCTGACTGACACCATCTTACAGGATAATGCGCCTGTGTTGGTACAACTTGTGTTGTTATTTACTGCTGTGCCTTGAGAAATGTGTTTGCTAGTTTAGTGTGCTGTGCTCTGAAGTAAAGAAGAAGTGTTGGGCTCCAGACAGCATAATTTTCTGACATTGCTTCGTGGCAGACCACAGGGGCAGCAGAGTAGAAATTTGAGAAAAACTCAAACTGCATTTGTCCTTCAAAACCCCCATGAAGATTGTTTTGAGGTGGTATTTGGGCTTGGGTTAGTGGTTTTCTGAGGACATTATGGGTGTAGTTAATCAATTTGGGCGAGAAAAGGAGTGTTTTTTGCTCAGATTGTTTCAGAAGATTCAGAGATCAGAGGGTCTATGTCTGATGCTTCACAGAGGCCAAAATTTGGTCTAGGTACAACTTAAAATTAAATCCTTATAGTATAGTGAGCAAATCTATTCATTCCCCAGCCTCACCAATACCCTCACTATACCCCCTCTAATTACAAATTCTCAAGTCATTGCCAAGCATTAAAATAAGACAGTGCAGGGAAGCATATGGCATAATATCCTATTAATGAACACTCTAAATTCAAACCCAGGTCAGCTGCTCATTTTGTGTGTGTGTCACCGATCCAAATGGGGAGAAAAAACGTGATCTTCTTTTAAAATGCACAAACTGATTTGAAGAGATGGAGGCCTCAGGCAAGCTCATTGTTTTACTTGTTTAATTTTTCCAGCAATTATTGATGTAACATTGTAAGGGTACAGCAGAAGAGTTTTTTTTTTTCCTCTGCTGTGTAGGTACTGATCGCTTTCTCATATTATTTCCCGCTGACTGGTCATGTCTTTTTTCTTGCTATTTTCCAGACCTTTTTCCCCTCTGTTTCCTTTCATCTTCCTTGTTCCTCTATCTCCCTTTCTCTCTCGAGGGAAACCAAGGCTATTTGCATTGGCTGTCACAACAGTGTGAGGAAACACTGGGCTCTCTCCTTGTGTGCACCTTTTTAATGTGGACTGTCAAACACAAGAGAGATGGATTTCTGTTTCCTATTTAAAAGGGGGATGCAAATAGACACATTTAGCACACTGGTGTCTCAGCATGATAGATGCGTCTATGGCAGCTTGGTAGGAATCGAGTATTCTGAGTTAATCTGCAGCGATGACCCTGTCGGCTGTCATTGGAAATAGTGGAGTGAGGTGTATAGGAGAATTTCCTCTTTCCCCTTTAAAAAAGAATAAGAGAACAATAGATCCCTCCTTATCTCATCTCTTTTTACCGTCATTAACCCGTAAATAAAATGAACACAGCATTATAAACCAGGATCACACACTCAAACTCTGTCTATCAGTGCACTTCATCCTGACGGAGGCTGATTTATATTGACAGGGACACATTTCATCTGAGCATTTCAGCCCTGTCTCTGTTTCAGACTGTCTCAGGGGAACTGTCCCTCTGGGAGAAGTGAGATACTGCCTGGGCTTTAGTGTTTGACCCCAGCCCATGGGCCTTGTGGAGCAGATTGGGGAATAGTTTGTTTTATATGGCTAAATCCCCAGAAACAGCTGTCCTAGATCAGGACTCAGATCAGTGGTGCAGCAGACCAGAGACAGCTGCAGGTGCAAGTCTGGGCTTCATGTGGTCTTAGCAAATATGTCTGTGCATGTGTGCATACCCAAATCCACATGAAAAAGCAGCAGTGCCTGAGGGCTGAGGATTTTTTGTAAAGAGGTGTTGAACAGGAGGGATGAACTATATTTACTTTATTCTATCAGAGTGACTATTTGCACTAGGTGTAAATAACACCTGCCATACAGTGCAGCCATTTGCACTGATGTAGTCTGGTGGAAGCACACAAATTAAAAACAAACTGTGGTCACAAGTGTTGCTGAAATGGAGTAGTGTGTATAGGTGGTGTTGCTGTGCTTTATTTCATGTGGAGGACCCAGGTTCGATTCCCCCTTTTGTCCCACTTTTCCCCATCCTGTCTCCACTCTTAATATTCCCTTTATTAATACTTTTAATAATAAATAAATATGTATATAACTGTAGCCAAATGGAGATATTTAATAAAATTGGACATGGCCCCTTTAAGAACTGGAGTTTTGCAACACCTGCTTTCTGGTACTCTCTCATGTTGTGTATGTGTGCTGATTAGAAATGTGAAAATGTGTATTGTGTAAGAGAGCTCCCGGTTTTATTCATCATTTGAGAATTATTAGGTAAATATAAAACTTAGCACAAAATGGTTTTAAATTGTATTAAATATTTGTTCAGAAGTGTTGTATATGAGTGTTTATTATGGGGTATGTTACTGGGTATGTACATTTACTTCATACTCAGTAAATTATACTTTAAAATTGTATTGTTTAAACTGTTATAGTGAGTGATTTAAGCATGTGTTAAATGCATAAAATGCTTTAAGTGATTTAAGCAAGTACAAAATGCTGAGAATGGTATATGCATGTATTATGGTTATGTATGCTGAAGCATATGGGTATGTTAAATCCCTGTTTGTATATTAATTTAACGTTAGCCTCTCCCTTGTTTAATTTCCGTATTTAATTTTTTGTATTTAATTTCCATTTTTTTCTTAATTTCTTAATTTACTTCATTCTACTGTGTTTTATTGTGCTGAAATTTGTCATCATTCTTTATATATATTTTAAATAATTGCAAAAAGCTTCATTGGCCAAAAAAACTTTATCACATAAACCCAAATTTCATAAATGTTTGGCCCTGGCAAAAAATGTCCAGCTAACATCATTTCACTAATCATATCAGCAGCACCTGGGAAAGTGTGAATGAGTACTAGTCTGGTGAAATCACTCTATCATTCTGATTGGATTATTAGAGCAGACTGATTGCTATAAAAGGAGTTCAGAAATGCTTCCAATTATTGTGTTCTTGTTCGCAATGGTTACCTCTAAAGAAAGACATGCAGCCATCTTCGCTTTGCATCAAAATGGCCACACATGCAATGAAATTGCCTCAAAGAATATTGCACCTGAAAAAAACCTTTACTGGAAGTAAAGAACTTCAAGGAGAGAGGTTCAACTCCTGAAGAAGGCTTCAGGATGTCCCAGAGTGTCCAGCAAGTGCCAGGACCGTGTCATCCTGTGGAGTCAGCTATGGAATCGTATCACCACCAGTGCAGAGTGTAGGGTTGTTTAGATCAGTTTTACTATCAGATATAATTAATAATTAATGTTTATTAATTATTAATTAATAATTAAATTAAATAATACAATTTAATTCGTTAAATTCTATCCTCATTACACAAGTAACTGATCAAGTCTCATAAAATTCTACCCTGAAGATTGTGTATTTTGATTGATAATCAAAATAATCAAAAAAGGGGAAGAAGCTAGTCGGATTATTGCCATACGTATTCAACAGTAATCTGGTTACAGTCGGCTTCAATCAACAACAATTTAACAATACTGAAGTAATACAGGAGTTCTTGACGTGGCAGAGGCTGGCTTCAACACAATATTCAAACAAACAACTAGGAGTACTTATTATAATATAAAAAGATTTATTATAATCAAACAGCAATGAACACTGCCAATACTAGATGAATATAATACAAAAACATAAAATGGAAATCCTAACTAAATTGTGGAGCTATATGCTAGTGTATGTATGTGTGTGTGTGGGTGTGTGTCTAGATTTGGTAACAAAGACACAAAATGATGGACTAAACTCCACGTATGGAACCAGTTTCAAAATGGAGGATCGGTTTCAACATTGAGAACTAAGTTTAAAATGGCAAACTGAATTCAAAATGGAAACTAGTTTCAAAATGAAGGATTAGATCGTAAAGGGTGGAGCCAACGATTATTCGAATGTGTAGGGAAAGAAAGATGGCTGGATCAGATCCAGAACAATAGAGCTTATACCATGTGTGGGTGGTAATGAGCAGACACACAAAGGAACTGAACGAAACAGGCTGGAGACTTTGAAAAACACCAGCCTGATTCGTACATAAACCACGGTGCTGCTCACTCCGTGAATTTCAGTGTGTGTGTGTGTGTGTGTGTGTGTGTGAGAGAGAGAGAGAGGGAGAGAGAGAGAGAGAGAGAGAACAAACAGGGGTTCATGCAATTTAACAGAGGATACACGCTGGTAACAGCGTTATTGAATCGTTAATTCAGATCACTCAATAAAATAACATTTCCCCAAAAATGACGATCTCATAAATCAACACAGCAATCAGCGATTGTAGTTAAACAGACAAATGTAACAAAACATCAAACATTCAGCAATCAAATATATATGATTTAGTTTCATAAGAAAAGTCACAGTTTCTAAACTAAATCTGCCCAGATATCAAGCCTTATTTGGGAAATCCTGTGTGATTTCAGCAAGGTTGTCCGTTTGAATTCCTGTTGCATTGAGGAGAAAACTATCTGGATTCGGTCCTTTGTTTTACACTCATCAGCGAAAAGACGCGTCTCTGCATTATTTCTCGGGTCCGGTGATGGAGAGAAATGCAGGGAGGTAGTCAACGTTGATAGAAAACGATTGAGAAGGGAAGCTGGTCGCCTTTTCCGTTTTCTAAACAAATTTACCTGTTGTCTCGCAGTGAAATGAAATTAACCGGTTGTAATAAGTACACTACATGACTGGAACAAAGCTAAATGAATCTCACTCTACAATGGCCAAATGGTGAGGTTAGAAAAAACGTAGTCTCTCTTTGTCCAGAAGGAGGGAAATTCCTTTGTGTAGATACGTCTCTTTAGAGTGCAGCTCATGCAGTTGTAGGCAGCGAGGCTATAAGCAGAGAGAGCGATATCAAATCTCACCGCTAGTTTTGTTAAGATGACGTCATAGGTCATAGGCTGCTTTTGACCAATGACGTTTGAGATTGAGTCCTTGGGCGGGACTTCCCATGCGGCTGTGAAGCATTCTGGGAAACCGAGTTCAATGTCTCACCTTTGATCATAGAACGATGGGCCATGCTGTCTCTGCTGCCAATTTTAGTGGGGCAAGGCCCTAAAAGAGCTTGCTCAATATTGGCATCAGGTTGGTGTTAGTGCATCTGCACGCACAGTGAGGTGAAGACTTTTGGACAATGGCCTGGTGTCAAGAAGGGCAGCAAAGTAGTCACTTCTCAACAAGAAATCATCAGTCTGAAATTCTGCAGGAAGTACAAGGATTGGACAGCAAAAGACTGGTGCAAAGTTATTGTCTCTGATGAAGCCCCCTTCCGACTGTTTGGGACATCTGGAAAATGGATAGTCTGGAGAAGAAAAGGTGAATGCTACCATGAGTCCTGTGTTGTGCCAACAGTGAAGCAGCTTGAGACCATCCATGTGTGGGGTTGCTTTTTATCCAAGAGAGTGTGACCTCTCACAATTCTGCCCAAAAACACTGACATGAATAAAGAATTTGGTGTTGATCCATGCATTTTCCAGCATGATGGAGCACCATATCACAAGGCAAGAGTGATAATGAAGTGGCTCGGAGATCATTACATTGAAATTTTGGATCAGTGGCCAGTCAACTCTCTGGATATTAATCCCATAGTGAACCAGTGGTCAATCCTCAAAAGGCAATTGGACAAGCAGAAGCCCACAAATTGTGATCAAATCCGAGCACTAATAAGGCAAGAATGGGTCGCCATCGGTCAGGATTTGTCCCAGAAGCTGATATCCAGCATGCCAGAGCGAATTGCAGATGTTATGAATGTTAACAATGTAAATATTGACTCTTTGCATATATCGAATGTTTTGCCAATAAAAGCCTCTACAAGTCATAAAATGCTTATCATTGTTTTCCAATATACCATAGAAACATGTGAAAAAACTATCTACAAATACTGAAGCAGCAAACTTTGCGAAACACAAAATTTATGTCACTGCCAATACTTTTGGCCACGGCTGTATATATATATATATATATATATATATATATATATATATATATATATATATATATATATACAGTAGCCCCATCGATCGCAGTGTTTTTCTTTTTTGTTTTAACAGCCATTAGATAAAACCCCCCAAAAATAATTTTGGATCCTGTGTTGTTTATTTACATCCCACCGGCTACATAAAGGTAGATTTCATAGCAGTGATTTGTTCACTGTAACGGTCGGGGAGTTGACAGATAGGTTTTATTCAGGTAAAATTAACCATTGTTTTACTGTCATTTTGTAGTAACCATGTTTTTTGGAGGAAGCCATAGTTTTAATGCAATCAACCATGGTGTTAATACAGTAACATGGTTAATATAATATAATTAATAATGTAACAATAATAATTCATATAATATAATAGTTAATATAGTAACAATGTTTAATTTTGTGGGTACTATGATTTTAATACAAAATACCATGGTGATACTATGGTTAGTGTAGTAAAACCATGGTTAATTATTGTAAGGGAAGATTAAGGTTTGGGGTAGAGGTTGGTGTAGGGTGTCTGTGGGAATTTCTTCTTAGAAGAATATCTCAGATCTGCATGTCCATACAATGCAAGTCAATGGTGGTAATCCACAAGACTCCAGTGGTTTAATCAATGTATTCTGAAGTGATACAAATGGTTCTGAAGAGATTGTATTATCTCAATATGACCTTCCTGGTTAAATAAAATATATAAATAAGTAAATAAATAAATAAATGATTGGATCGCTTCAGAAGATATTAATTCAACTACTTTAATGTTGCCTTTATGTGTATTTGGACCTTCAGAGTTCTGGCCAACTTTCACTTATGTGCATTATATGAACCTACAGAACTGAGATATTCTTCTAAAAATCTTCATTTGTATTCTGCAGAAGAAAGACGTCACACACATCTTGAATGGCATGAGCGTTTTTTTTTGGTGAACTTTCCCTTTAATATTTAATTACGATTGCAAATAGTATCTGCCACTATTTTCACTGCGGTGCATAGAAGATGCTTTTTGTTGCTATTTACACTTAAATAAATAGCATAAATAAAGAAATAAATAGTAAATAGCATCTGCCTTATTTTATTGACAGAAAGGAAGTTGTCTTCATGCTCTACCTCAGTTGCAGCAATGAGGGGTGAATTCCCTAAAGAGTAGCACCAAGACTGCATTTGCATCTTATTTAAAGACAAACCGCAATATATCTTAAAGGACAGTTCACCCAAAAATGAAAAATGCAGAATGTTAGCCTGTCAACATTCACTATTATGTAACCCTTTTTCATACAATGAAAATTAATGGTTACTGAGGCAGTCCCTAACATTCTGCTTACATCTTTTGTGTTTCACAGAATTAGGCTTTTCTTTAGACTTTTTCTCTCTTTTTGCATAACACTCAAAATGTATTTCTGGTTTAAAGGGACTCAAAATTATGGAGCGATCACAAATGATGATCAAATGATGGAGAAGAGCATTTTAACCAGATCTATATCCAGGTACGCAGTGTAGTTGAGCACACGTTTGGCATTTTAAAAAGCCAGTTCAGGTGTTTAGATCTCAGAGATGATATGCTGTACAGTGCCAGTAAAGTATAAGATTTTGGTGGTCTTCCACATCATCCATAACCTAGCTCTCAGAGTCGACTTGCAAAATATTTTAGGTGAATTTGGCATGCAAATTGCGTTTTTGGAGCACGTCTGTGGTGTTACCTGTGTGCTAAAACAACGCAGACAGCGTGCGTAAATAAACAAGGCTCCGAGCAATGTCCGAGCAATGGAGGACTGATTACCTCAATAAAAACAGCAGTGGCTATGCATTATGCTAATTATTCCATAAAGGATGGGGACCAGTGAGAGAAAAGCCCACATAGTGCGTGATGTCTTGGCTATCACTCTTTGTGCAAGGGCTTTTTATATTCCTTCCCTGCAGATAAGAGCCAGAGAGGGCACCTGTGGAGGGTCACCTCTGCTGAAGGTGAGAGTAGCTTCATTCTACACACTTCCCCACAAAGCCTGGAACAACATAGTGACCCACACACCCAGGAATGCAGTTATATGCACAGATCTGAGAATGTGTGAACATGATCCTGTGGTCTGGATAATGTGTTAATGGAGGTTTTTACATGATGTCACCTTGAATATTAAACACTTTCAGTCATAAGGTATTCTGGGCTTTCTCATGACCTCTCATACATAAAACTGTATCACTGCATCTGCCGAATGCCATGAAGCTACACTATTTACAAAAGATGTAACAACCATAATAACTATTTATTTTTACTTTTTGTATTTGATATTTCTAAGTTTGTTCCCTCAATTGGTTAGCGACAATCTTATTAGGCTAGCACCTTTTTACCAGTGCCTGCTTTAACACCAAGTTAACACTATGTCACGTAATTAATATTCATCAGTAGGACTAAGCTGAAAAGTTTTATATTGTGTCCGTCCACTTTTCAGATCGTTCCTACGTAGGCCCTACTTCCTGCTTACAAGTGCATAAATGCATCATAATGTATTTTTTTAAGAGTGAGAATCAGCAGTATATAATATAATATAATATCATATTATATCAGCAATATAATATTATATCAATATCTGAGTTGATACTGTAATATTGCAGTTCTTTGTATTAAATGTATTGCAACAAGTGGTGGACTTCCTGCTTTACATCATTGTAGATCCATAGAAGTAGAAACGCGTGTATGTCAATGTCAGTAAAAAATACAACGTGAGGGTTAAGAGTATTTTGGTTCGAGTGAGTTGATCATTACATTAAATCTAGGGCTGTCGATTTAACACATTAATTCAGTGCGATTAATTTGACTAAAAATAACACGTTAAAAAAAATAACGCCATTCATTGAAATGCCCCCCGGAACGTAATATGGAAGATTCCTGAGAAATGCAAGCTTGTAGTACCACCTATTTACTCCAGAGGGCAGTAAGTGAAATTGCAGCTGTGTTGCAATGCACAGTTTAGTGAAGAAAACAACCCACAACACAGACACTCATTACGTTCTTCAAAACACTTGATGGAGCGCAAATCCGAGTATTATCAATAGTAGTATTATTAATCTAAGTATTAAACTATATTTAACTTGACACAGTGACCTAAATAGTTACCAAATAGTAAACATAAAGGTTATGTTTATGACGCAATGCATCCAAGATGCTACACAAGCATGTCTGACGCAGCTGTTCATTGACAGAATAAATCTCCCTCATAATAAATCTCCAAATTCACTTGTGAAATGGATTGCTCTGAACTGTATGCCAATGATTGACTTATGATCAATAACATAGTAGTAAACAATACATTGTATTCTAAAACCGCTTTTTGTATTGTCTTTTTAATTATTAACTCTTCTGCTACAGGAATGTAATGCACTTTAATTATCTGAATATGTTTTTATTTTTATATATAAATATAAAACATATATAATTTTAAATATTTAAAGATAACTGTATCATTATTTCATCATTATATATTGAATTATTGTTATATGAGGGGCTTTCTCATCAAATATTTGTATATGCGATTAATCGCGATTAATTAATTGAGACACCATGTAATTAATTTTTGACAGTCCTAATTAAAACCCTTGCAGTCTAGCTTTACGGAGGATCTACAGTATACGGACAACCTTAAAAGTTTAAGTAATAGGCTTTTATTCTAAGCTTGTTCTGAGTTTGCAGTTTGGCCAAATAGAAATAATTCAGTGTTTGTTGACCTAATGTTGCAGTACTTAATGAGTGGTTTTCCTGAAAATGTTAATGATAAAAATTTTACTAAAAATATTGATACAGTATTGTAAATAGTACTGATTGACGCACTGTAACACACAAGTTCCCATACCGTCCAAAGTAGCAGTATATAATTATAAAGTAGCCATTATAAAAAAATAGCAGAAAATGGCATATTGTGGAGAGATTAAGAGGTGCAAGATGAAGATTTTAAATGGGAAAACAATTAGAATGTTGCAGAGGCAAAGCAACAAATTCACTGAGGGTGTGTTGCAATGTGGGCACGCTTACTTGGCACATCGGTCTGCCAAGTTGTAGGATTTACCTCGAAGCCTGAGGGTTTCGACATGAAAAGACTTTATCGGCAAGAGAGGGCCCTGTGGAGCGCTCCGGGGAGGTTGGCCTTGTTTTGGCAATGGAGAGGAGGAAATTCACGATGAATGGGTTAGAGAATAAGAGAGGAAGACAAAGAGAAAGGATGAGTGGTCCAAAAACCACAGCCAAATAGCTGAAACACAAAGAGAAGGAGAGAACAGGAGGATGAGGACAATGATGTAAAACCATAGTGTGGAACAACTGCCTCTGGCATCAGCAGCAGCAGCAGCAGCGATGCTGTCACACACATGTGGAGAGGCAGTACACACACACACACACACACACAAACACACGCAAACTATATGCTCATATTTCTATTATGTTGGGGACCTTCAATTGACTTCTGTTCTTTTTATACTGAACTATTGATATTTTATATCCCCTAACCTTACCCATACTTCTACCCCTAACCCCCACACAAACCTATTAGCTTTTTTTTTTTTTCATCAAGACTTTATTAAGCATATTTATTAAGCTGTTTTCCTTGTAGAGACAGCTGGCTGGTCCCCACAATGTTGGTGATTTCAGGATTTGCTATCTGTGTCCGTATGGGAACACCCCATACAGTTGTGCAAAGTCAAAACACATTGACTCAAAACTGAGTTATGACCAAGATGGTGTTTCTTAGACTATAATCTGTCCTATGACAGATAGTGTTGTCACGATACCAAAATTTCAGCAGTCGGTACCGATATCAGTTAACTTTCACGATTCTCGAGACCAATCTCGATACCACAGCAAAAATATGCAAATATGGTGCTTTTTTTAACACACTCCTTTAGCTTATTTAAATTTCAATGTAAATAATCAATGAAAATATTTATTTTTTCCTTCAAGTGTTTCTCAATTAAGTATGCTTTGTGTTTTTAAGTATGACTCTACTAATTGTTTTTAAAAAATTTTACCAAATTATATATATATTTTTTTATAATTGTTTTTATATATATATATATATATATATATATATATATATATATATATATATATAAATGTAATTTTTTATTATTAAAAAAAAAAATGTATCCCCTTGTGGCATGGTGGAGGGCGGGACCGGCGCGTGATTACGCACGCCCGGTCCCGTATCAGGCTAATTGAGCCGTCAAGAGGGATAAAGGCCACTCGCAGAGCGGTATCGAGAGAGAGAGGAGAAAGAGATTAAAGGAAAGAAAGAAAAAAAAACGTACTCGCCGGTTCTCTGATACACCGTAGCTCGTTCCTCAGCCACTTCTCCACCCTCTACAGGACAACAGCCGCGCCTCTCCGGGCAGATCGGAGGCAGTCCTCAGCCCCTGGCGGACGGAACGCCCCGCCGCGTTCCCGGGGTGTCGAAGGGGCCTCCCCCCGCCCCTGGCAGCGATTCTCCCGCTCCAGGCGGCGAGCCCCTCCCCGCACGCGGTCGGCAGTCTCCAACCCCGCCGCGTTCCAGCGGCTACTAGGGGACTCCCCCGCCCCTGGCAGCGGCCCTAACCGCTCCAGGCGGTCGGCCAGGAGCCCCTCCTCCCCTCGCGGTCGGCGGCCGTTCCTCCGCGTCCAGGTGGCTGGGCTCCTCCGTCTCCCGGCAGATGGCCGCGGCTGCTCCATTGAGAAGTGGCGAGAACTCCGCTACTGCGTATCCCTCTTCCTTCACGGGCTTTCGGCACCAATGTAAAGAAGATCACGTTCATGGGCAAGGAAGAGGCGAGAAACCGGCTTGTCAACATAAATAATAATTTAATGAAGAACTTAAAACAAACACATAGGACAGCAGACATGTCTGCTGATTAAGCTCTCTCTCCCGATCGCCGTCTGCGAGTGGCCTTTATCCCTCTTGACGGCTCAATTAGCCTGATACGGGACCGGGCGTGCGTAATCACGCGCCGGTCCCGCCCTCCACCGTGCCACACCCCTTTTCTCCCAATTTGGAATGGCCAATTCCCACTACGTAGTAGGTCCTCGTGGTGGTGCAGTTACTGACCTCAATCCGGGTGGTGGAGGACAAGTCTCAGTTGCCTCCACTTCTGAGACAGTCAATCCGCGCATCTTATCACGTGGCTCATTGTGCACGACACCGCAGAGAATCCCAGCATGTGGAGGCTCATGCTACTCTCCTCGATCCACGCACAAATCACCACCCGCCCCACTAAGAGCGAGAACCATTAATCGTGACCACGAGGAGGTTACCCCATGTGACTCTACCCTCCTTAGCAACTGGGACAATTTGGTTGCTTAGGAGACCTTGCTGGAGTCACTTAGCACACCCTGGAGTCGAACTCATGACTCCAGTGGTGGAAGTCAGCGTCAATACTCGCTGAGCTACCCAGGCCCCCATTAATTTATTATTAACATTACTACAATCAATGTTACATTTTACATGCTAATATATTTTGGTTTCAATTTCTTCAATTTCTGGTGTCTAGCTTTTATTTTTAATCATGCTTTTATTTTGATGGGTGGTTTGCTGGAAGCTTTACTTTCTTCTTCTGACAGATAAACATTTTGCTACATGGCCAAGTGTGATCGTTAAGCGCAAGTGTTATTAATTATATAAATATATAGTCTACATGTGCTTCACATTGGATTAGTGCTCTGTTTTTATTTATTTTTATTTTATCTCATACAACGTGAATTATTCTCAATGTCAGTGGAGTTTTCAGTGTATGAGTAGTTTGCTTCACACATTCTTTAAAGTTCATACAGCTCGAATGCAGACTAAGATTGCAGCATTTTGCGGTTTAATAATCACACTAGGACATATCATGATTTTAATTTGATTAATTGTGCATTTCAGTGTAAAAGGAGTAATTGAGCACATGCTCAAATACGAATGTGAGCATTTAAAAGCAGTCATGTTTCAGTCTGACAGTGTGCTGGGACTGAATGTAGTCGAGGCTCGGTACTACCGGTACTGCACAAACACTGGCATTGTGACATCTTTTGTATTTTAGAACTGACTTGGTCCTGAAGTAATGGTACTTTTGACAACACTAATGACAGATGGTTTGGTTTAACTAAGCCAAGTAACTTTGAAGCCATTTTTCACAGATTTAGTTTCAAATCACTGCATGTTGCCTAAGGCAGCATAGACTTCTGCTGTTTTATATATACAACTAATTATATTAACTATACAGGAAAATTCTTCCAGGAAACATTTATCCCACATACACACATACTCTGTTCATTATACTGAGGTTAGAATACACCTAGATGTTCTAGATGAATGCATGATTATTTCACCCAGTGTTTGTGACTCACTTTCATTTACAGCCTCAAATTCGCCCCTTAATCCTTAACACAGCTCATTGCATGAATGAGGCATGTGTGTGGTGTGTATATAGAATAGTGTGTGCAAATTGTTGTGTTCTTCCCATCATTGTGGGGCTGCACATGTGTATTTGCTCGGTGGAGATGAGCGTGTCTGTTGTACCTGGAGCACATGGTCAAGTGGTCAGCAAATTGAAAACAGAAAATTGCTGCCACTTGTTCGAGCCATTGAAATGTGTGTGTGTGTGTGTGTGTGTGTGTGTGTGTGTGTGTGTGTGTGTGTGTGTGTGTGACAGAATTGTCCAGGTCACAATAGATGGCCCAGTTCTTTTGGGCTATTGATAATCTAGTAAAATGCTTCATGAAAAATGTCCCCATACTGTTCCCACCTCTCAAAATAAATATAAACTATTGAACAATCTTTTCCAAGCAAAAACTGTTCCGTAAAAATAATCATTAAAACTGATGCATGCCTGCAGTTTATTGTAATCAATACTTAAAAATTCTATTAATTGTTCCAGCACCGGATCTAGAAATGTAAAATTAGCGGGACAATGAAGCAAGATGGGGGTATCATATAACTGGCCTTCATTCCAGCATATTTCATTAGGGTTAAAGCCATGTTGATGCAATTCGATCCTTTGCTTCATTTGCACTTGTGGGGTCATAGGTACAATTTGGGTGGGCAGGACAAAGCCCACCCCAACACCCCCTGAGATCCAGCCCTGAATTGATATGTTAAACATTTACCTTGTAAAAATTCCAGAGACAACCTTCCGTAATAACCAAATAATCTTTAATTTCTTTATATTAGTCATGGGATTGATCATGGAGATGATCAATATACTTGTCAATTTGACCAACCACAGAGATACACTTCGATTTTCATTCATTCAAGGGTACAGAAAGGCTTGTATTGCATCACAAGAGACTCTGGTAGTTAGCTTGAAAATGAAATTAATTGCAACATGCTGTTGACCATTCACCCAGGACCTTCAAATATTCACAAGCTCAATATGCAAAATCAGATATATTCCAAAGGATAGCTTGAAAAAAAAAATGCTACTCCAATCTAAACTGCAGTGGTAATAGTGTGTGAAGCATATAGCACACTCATTTAACCTCCATACCTTTAATCACCAACATTTTCCAATTCATTTACTTACCCTCTCACCCAAGCCATGCACAGCATGATAAACACTGAATATTTACTTAGATGTGCAGCTAAAGTGTATTAATATCACTTCTGTCCAGGAAGGATGGAGATGTTTGTATTTATGGTTCATATTTGTATTTATGCATTACACATTAAACTGTTTTAAGTGTTTGAAACCATTAGAATCACATGGTTTTATGTAGATTTATGGCTAAATTTATTTAAGTCCTAAGAATGGGAATTTAATTTAAGAATTTAAGAATTTGAAAGTGCATAAGACTGAATTAATATTTTTAGAGACTATAATAATAATAATAATAATAATAATAATAACAATAATAAAATATAGCTGCAAGCAGCGATGAAGGGCCCAAGCACCATGGGTCCATTTCCACCTGATGGCTTTCGGAAAACAATGCAAGTTGGACACATGCATTTGGCATTTGACATTATTCTAAACAAATTTAAAGCAATTTCAATAAATATAAAAGGACTATTTTAAAATCTGTTGTAAGAGCCACACTTCCTGCTGCCAGGTGGTGGCGCTATGACCGTGACCTAAAATAGTTACATCCATGTGATAAGACCCCAAGACTAAACATACATCTTAATTTTTATCTAAATCACACATTGCATAGCAATATATGTTCCACTTTTGGTGACTATAGGTGAAAATGTGGGTGCTACAGAGGCCGTCTTACACACCCATTTTAAACCTGTTAACTGTCGCTGGCAAATAGGGAGTTTGAGTGGAGCTATAAATGAAAATGCTTTGTTTGATATCAAAAATTTAATGTTCACAAATTTGGTATAAAATTAAAGCTTCAAAACTCAACTTTCATCTTTTGCAGTCTATTTTGCAATTAGAAAATTACAGTAAAAAATAAAAAACATTTAAAAAAGTTCTTAGAGTGCATTTTTAAAACATGCAACATGTGAGCATATTCTCTGATTATGATCCAATCCAATTTTTGAAGAAAAAACAGAATGCAATTCATTGTGAGGGTCCACTGATGAAAATACCTGAGACCTTACAATCTCCGGGTGGAGCCGGTCTTGTGCCGTGTTTTGACAGTTCCGAACAAGTAGAATTCGGTAATTCGGTACAGCTAGCCTGGTGTATCGCTCGCGCATAGCACCTTTCCCCTCCCCTAAGGTGAAGAGGTGCGCTCCACTCCCCTAGTCAAGTCCACAAGTCACGGACCCTGGGTGTCCTTCCTCCCTAGCCCTATGGCTCCGAACTCAGCGAAGGTAGTTCGCAGCCAGACCCACCGCAGGCACCGACTTGCCTGTACTGGAATAGGTGCTCCACAGGTTCTGATTATTCCAATATCTCCTGTGATGTATATTCCGCGGTACTGTCCCCTTGTCGGCTGACCCGCATCTCCCTTGGGCAGAGATGTCTCTGCCCCCCTGTCGCTGTGTTTGTAGATCTCCTCCCCATCGAGGCAGGACCTACCACCGTGCTACTTCCATGTGTGGCTGGTAAGCCCATGTGACGTATTTGCCACATCTTAACCTCCCCCGCTGGGCAGGATGTGGTCTCCGCAGGGTCTTTCCCCCTGAAAAAATAGTAGTGGAATAGAATGCCTTCCCCTATCTAGCACTCTATGGAGCGAAAACATAGAGAGAGAAAAGGCCGCGGCTAGTGCTGCCTGTTCCTATGCTAGTTACATCACTTCCCCCCCTCAGGGATGTGGGGAACTGCATGATGTCTTTTGGGGCATTGGGGTAGGTTACGTGCAGTCTGATGCACCTGCTATTTTCGCACGCAGCAGCTTGCTTGCACCTGCATCAGCTGTCCACGTAACACGGTTCAGTATTGTGGCATTTTTAGATAGGGACCCCTAGTGTCACTACATCGACACAACGTCGAGTGAGTGAAAGAAGGGGAATGTTTCGGTCAGACGAGAAGTTGTGTCGATGTAGTGACACTAGGGGTCTCTCTTGAGAGCCTCGATTACCTCTTATCTTTGAGAAAGGGACAATGAGAATTGGCAAACAGAAAAAAAAAAAAATGGAGGGAAGCGTGCATCTGTTCAGACAGGTTTTGAGCTGAGGAGCCGAGAGTAATGTCACATCCATTTCAGCGGCTTAGTACAGTGTTGTGGCAAAAGGGTCACAATGTCTCGTTACCTCCATCAGGGAACATAGGTTACGACAGTAACCGAGATGTTTTGTTTAGATCCCAAACTTTATATTAGGGGAAGTCAAAATGACAGAAATCTTATATCATGATATGAGTAATTATATATCACGATGTAGTTACTTTTTTCCCTGAAAAATCAATAACATTCCATTCAATATTAAGCCGTAATTAGATATTATGTCACAGTGTTACATTTTAAGTAGTCCAGTCAGTTAATTAAATACTTTATAAATGAAAACTACTTCATCTTATATAATTTTCTCCTTATTTGCTTGTTGACAAACATAAACCATCCATCCATCGTCAACCGCTTATTCGGCGTACAGGGTCGCGGGGGACTGGAGCCTATCCCAGCTAACATTGGGCGAAAGGCAGGGTACACCCTGGACAGGTCGCCAGTCCATCGCAGGGCCACACATAGACAGACACACACTCACACTCACATCCACACCTAGGGCAATTTGGAGACACCAATTAACCTAACCTGCATGTCTTTGGATGGTGGGAGGAAGCCAGAGAACCCAGAGAGAACCCACGCAGACACAGGGAGAACATGCAAACTCCACACAGAATGGCCGGGGCAACCGGGGTTTGAACCCACGACCTTCTTGCTGTGAGGCGACAGTGCTAACCGCTGCACCACCGTGCCGCCCTACAAACATAAACCTATTTTTTTTAATCCACATTACAGTCTGATGATGGGCACTAATCTTCTTTTTGTTTTTAGTATTATTCTTATAATTATTATTATTGGTATTATCCACAAGAAACCTATCTTCTCAAAGCAATGCAACAAAGAAAATAACATAAATAAAACAATATCCATAATTAAACATTTAATTATGCTCTTAGTGTATTTAATCATTTAGATTAAGTAAATATAAAACATCTGAATGACAATATGGTATGGATGGTTTGTTTCCTGATATCAAACATCATTCAAACTGAATTTTAGAAAAGGTTTTATGTGTATTTTAAAAACCCACATGAGATTGAGAGAAACCAGAATGAGTAGCGGGTGTGATCTGTACATTTTCTGTCACTTAAGCACAAATGAAGGGACTGGGATGACTTCAATAATCGTGCATACTTGCGTGTTTCAGATTGCAGATTCAGTAAAATGCTTGAACAAAACACAGCTGCACGTTTTTGGATAGGAGGCATGTTTAGAATGCGGGATGAATCTTATCAGGCCGAATAAGTGGATTCAGTGACATTTTCTTGCATTCTAGACATGCTTTTCTTCTAATGACACATACAGCTGTCAGGGAAAATCCATGTGTTCCCTTTACAAAAAGCTTCACTTATGATGCTGTGCTGAGAAAAGCGCTTTGGGAATCTTATAGTTGTGACCAGCTGTGAATATGTGTGCAATACGTCAGTGAACATTGACCGGAATTTATAGCCTCTGCCGGTGTAATCATTGGATGCACCTGGGGTAGGGCTATAAATAGATGTGTCACCAGAGCATCGTCAGATCTTTTGTCTTCAGATCACTCTGTGTGTGTGTGCTTTCACAAGCCTGTCAGAATCTTCTTTCCTCTGTTAGGAGTTAGAATTGGTTAGGCAGTGCACAGAAGACCTTTTCTCTTTCTTGCTTTCAAAAAAGAAAAAAAGGGGGGAAAAAGAAAAAAGAAAAGAAAAGAAAAAAAAAGAAAGAAAATATGACAGAAAGTCAGGGCAAACAATGTGTGTTCCCCTGTCTCCGCTCTATGGCCGAGAGGGACACGCATCAGTTTTGCTTCATTTGTTTGGGGGGAAGAGCATGCTGCTCTCGCGTTGGGGTGGGGCGGGTGCGAGCATTGCAATCTGGATAGATTTCTGTCTGGTGGCCGGGGAAAGGGAACACCTCATGAGTCCCTTCCCTTCCCTTCTTTAATGGACTCCATGACGAGCTCTCTCGCTCATGGAGGAAGCCTTATACTTCCCGTGTCCACGTACCCTCGACGTCAATACATTCGACTATCGTGGGAATTGAGACACGGGGGTATTCGGGGAATGGGAGGGTCATCAGCTCGATTGTCACATTAACTGTCTCGTGTTGATGGCTGTATTTCTTGGTGCGGGTGGACAATACAGTGGTAGTCTCTTACTTTAACCATCAAGGAGGTGCACGTTCACGTCAGCTGAATTTCTGGCATGTCGGATTCTCTTTGGGGCCCAGGGCAAGCTCCGGTCACTCAGGGCAGTTTATATCCCTGGATGCCCATATGTTGGAGCAGATTTACTGTCCAGACAGAAAATACCGGTGGGGGAGTGGAAACTTCACCCTGAGGTAGTGGAACAAATCTGGGTGAGATTTTACAGGGCAGAAGTGGACCTTTTCGCCTCTTCTCAGTCAGCGCAATGTCCCCTCTACTTCTCTCTGAGTCACCCAGCCCCCCTGGGTTTGGACGTGATGGCGCATACATGGCCCAGAATGCATCTGTATGCATTTCCCTCCGGTTTCTCTGCTCCCGGGAGTCTTGGCCAGGGTCCGCCAGCAAGGGTCTAGCTTCTTGTTGGCCGAACAGGGTATGGTTCTCGGAGATAATGTCTCTCCTCGACGGCTCGCCTTGGGAGATTCCAAAACAGGAGGGACCTTCTGTCTCAGGCATAGGGGACAATATTTCATCCCTGGCCTGAGCTGTGGAACCTTCATATTTGGCACCTGAGGGGTACCAACTGAGGGACACAGGGCTTTCACCTGAGGTTATCGAGACCATTTTAAGTGCTAGGGCTGGTACCAGGGGCTATAAATAGATGCGCCACAGGTGCATCGTCAGGTATTTTGTCTGAAGAGCAGTCTTGGGGCATCCTCAGTGTGGCAATGAAGCGCAGTGTTCTGCTTTTTCAGGGAACAGGGGATACAGTTAAGCAACCTGAGATGTTCCCTATCAAAAGCTACACTTTGATGCTGCGCTGATTTACTGCTTTGAAAACGAGAATACCCACGCCGCCACACTGCAGATGTCTCGACCCCTTACGGTTGTGCTATTGTGTTAACAAGAACGCGAGAGTTCTCAGACATGTGCTTGTGATGTTGACTCAAGGACGAAAGTGATCAGAGTGGCATGAACATCCAAACTATAAAATCTTATGAATGTATGAGGAGAGGACCAACCTGCCGCATTACAAACATGCTGCAGAAGGACAACTCTAGCCAAAGCTTTAGAGGAGGCAAACCCCCTGGTAGAATGAGCCTTGATACCTACTGGCGAAGCTTGACCGCATGCCTCATTGGCCAGGGCAATAGCATCCCTCACCCAATGTGACATTGTTTGCTTGGTGGTGGCCGCCCCCCTATTATGGCCCCCATGACAAACGAATAGTTGCCCTGACATATGCCACTGTCTAGTGTGGTGAATGTAAGCCTGAAGGGCATGGACTGGACACGGTCCGTGAAGTTTCTCCTGGTCTGGCATTGTAAACGGTGGGGAACAGAAGGCTTCAAGAGTGACCGGATGTATGGATGAGAAAGGAACCTTAGGCAGGTATGAGGGTGCAATATTGTTTTAGTCCTTCCTGGGGCAAAATCTAAGCAGGATGGCAAGACAGACAAAGCCTGCAAATCCCCAATTCTTTTTAAAGAAGTAATCGCCATAAGAAAAACCATCTTGAGAGTCAGAAGTTTATCAGATGCTGACACTAGAAGTTCAAAAGGGGTCTCAACCAGACTTTCAAGGACTATCACTAAGTCCCATGAAGGGATCCTGGTCCTAACAGGAGGTCTCAATCACATGGCTCCACGAACAAATCGAGCGAGCAGAGGATGTTTCCCCAATGACATCCCGTCAATCAGGGCGTGGCAAGCCGATAGAGCGGCAACATAAACCCTGAGAGTGGCGGGGCATGTGCCTGCTGATAATTCTTCCTGCAGAAAGTCCAGAACTAAAGCAATCTGGCAGATAACTGGATCTGCATTATGTGCAGTGCACCATCTTTCAAAGACACCCTATTTATTGGCATAACTTCTTTTATTAGAGGGAGCCCTACCACTCAGAATGGTCTTGATAACTTAGGGTGAAAGCACAGTGTCCCTCAGTTGGTACCCTTCAGGAGCCAAACATGAAGGTTCCACAGCTCAGGCCGGAGATGAAGTATCGTCTCCGGAATAGCGAGCCTTGGAGGAGAAACATTATCTCCGAGAACCCTACCCTGTTCGGCCAACGTGGTGCTATAAGTAAGAGGCAGGACCCTTGAAGGCGAACTCTGGCCAGGACTCCCGGGAACAGAGAAACTGGAGAAAGCGCATACAGGTGCATTCTGGGTCATCTATGCGCCATCGTGTCCGGACCCAGGGGGGCTGGGTGACTCAGAGAGAAGTAGAGGGGAAGCGGAGTGTCTGTTGGGAGGCGAAGAGGTCCACTTCTGCTCTGTAAAATCTCAACCAGATTTGTCTCACTACCTCGGGGTGGATTTTCCACTCCCTCGTGACTCGCATTTTGACTGAAAACAGCTCGCAATGCTCGCAGGAGCAGCATGCTCTTCCCCCAAACACACAAAATAAAACTGGTGTGTGTCCATTTCAGCCATATGGCGTAAACATGGGAACACACACCGCTTGCCTTGTTTATTGCTCATTTTAGGAAGAAAAAGGTTTTCTGCACACTGCCTAACAATTCTAACTCCTAACAGATGAAAATAGAAAGTTTTGACAGGGTTGAGAAGCACAGCACACACAAAATGGTCTGAAGACAAAAGACCTGTCGATGCGCCTGTGGCACATCTATTTATAGCCCCTGGTACTGGAGCATCCTGATGATGTCAACGGCAGAGGCTATAAATTCCAGTCAATTTCATTGATGTGTTAAACACATATTCACAGCTGGTCACTCCTAAAGATGTTCCCCAAAGCACTAAATCAGCGCAGCATCAAGTGTAGCTTTTGATAGGGAACCTTGAAAATAAGAAGAACAATTGGGCCCTAATAATGAACCTTAGAAGAAAAATAGGGCCTTTGCACTTTCAGTGCTTGGGCCCTAATAACTGTATAGATGCATGACATCTGGTAAAGTATCATTGTAACAAGTGTATTTATTTAAAATGCTGAGTGATGCATTTAGGTTATGGATGTTTAGAAGAGAGAGAGGAGAGAGGGGTTACGGGCAAATGGAGATTCAGGTTTTCAGTTAGCATTTTGTTACAGGAGTGTAATTGTCATGTTCACCGTTGTCTTTTGTTTTTGTGCTCTTATTTTGAAGTTCCTGTTTTGTTCCTGTTTCCCTTTTGGTTTTTGTAGTCCCTTGTAGTTTTATTTTATGATTGGTTTTCCCCTGATTAGTTCTCTTTCCCTGATTGTTTCACCAGGTGTTCCTCATTCCCTTGCTAGTCCCTTTATGTATTTAAGTCCTTGGTTTCCCTGTTTTCTGTGTTAGTTATTTCATGTTGTATGTTATTTTCCTCCCGAGCCTGGTTTTCCTTGTTTTCCCTTTTTAGTTAAATAAAAGCTGCACAGTAATTTGCCCCTCTCTTTGTGGTGAAGGTACATTGATCCCTCTTTGACACTCTTTCTGTGAAACACAGACCTCTCACACGTCCTCTTTGACCATATACATAGGGCATTAATACTGCTTTGTGCAATGATTCCATAATGCTCTTATAGAGAGATGATAAACGATCACTCATAAGATTACAAATATTTTACATTTTAATTTTCTACCCATACTTCCTTATACTCTACTACAAATATATAAAATCAAAGCCACAACCAATATAATAGCTATATAGCTACAATATATCTTAGAACTATATAAGCTATTCTATAAATATAATTGTACTAATAGTAACTATTGACTACTACTTCTAAACTAAAGCCTCTAATTCAGACCCTTACCCTTGAAGCTGATGTGTGTATCTAGTGGCGCAGAAATCACAGACTTCAGCTTTAACCTTTGTCTTTTTTACAATTGAAATATGACATTATTTAACATATTTACAAAGCTGTTTGGCAATATTATTATATGAAAACATAATTAACAACATACTAAAAATTAGTTAGATTTAAGCAGACTTTCTGTTTCTATTTCATAGGACATTTAATTTCTCCATCTGTTTTTCCAACACAGGTTTAATTATCTGTTCACAAATAGTGAAGAAATAGTGACAGAAACAGACAAAATTGTCCCTTTTAAACCAGAACTTGAAGAACAACTTCGAACATTATTATGTCTCGTCCCCCGGCCCTGTTTTCTGTCTTTGTCTTTAACCACCTGCCATAAATAAGAATGAATTAAAAATTAGTACCATGCAGAATGAGACCCATTGATCTCGCTGTAAGGAGCCAGCACTTGCCTGTTTCCTTGATTGTCACACTTAGTGTGAATTATGTGGAACATGTGTTGAATTTACAAGATAACTGGTAGGAACCAGATTGCTCTAGACACCATTAGAAGTAAGTGTGATAGTCACTTTGACAAACAGGATGAATTTTGCTGCCTCTTTAACTCCTGTCTTATGTTTTTTGTAATGCATGCATTTGGAACACACACACACACACACACACACAAAATGGAAATAGTTAGAAATCTATAATAATTTTATGAGGAAATTATGAGGTGTTGTGGCCTTTCTATACACACACAGACACATGTGTTTTACTTCATGGTGGTAACCTTCCATTGACTTCTTGATCCTAAATTAAGTTAATTATAATTTCTATAGACTAACCTAAACTCAAACCCATAATCATTCATTCTGCATCTGAAATAAGACATAAATGTATCCCTTTATAAAGCTATTTGTGCCATGGGGACCAGAAGATAAGTCCTCATAAAGTAGTTTTTCTTTTCTTTGTTTCCTTATTTAGGGGTTTGTATCTTTGTAAGGACATATGGATTGGTTTATTCAAACAAAGGGTAACCCTTTGTTCCCCTGTTGTGCATGCTCAGTCAATGCTGATACATCTTGACCATTGCGATGTATTTGCATTGGACACACAATAGTGATTAGCAGTATTTTATTTTTATTTTATTTTTTTGCATCTGTGTGTGTCAGCAAGTTGCTATGTGATTGGAGAGCATTGGCACATGGGTATTTTGTCTAGTTTGAAGGTTGAATCATACATTTGTATTTTGATGTTTTTATGCCCTCTTTAAACCCCCACCTAAAAACACTATTACTGACTCAATCTTCCTATGGGGAAAACAAACTTTATAAAATTCTCCTTAACCCACCAAGCGGAACCTATTTCCTCCTGATGCAATTAACTGCACCAACATTTACAATAATATGATTACAGCCACTTTGGAAAAAGTTGGAGAGGGTGGGAGAATGAATATTAGGTATCAGCAAGGGGTTAATCATGATAGTCTTATTTTCAGGAGACTTGCATTTTCTTCAAGCAAATAAAGAGCCACTAAATTCTCCTTAGGCAGTAAAACTCAATGCAGTGGAACCACAATAACAAATACACCAGCCACTTCTCCTTTCTCAACAGTCTTTCTTTTTTTTTTCTTTGCTCTCGATCCGGGTTAGTCTCTCTTCCTACCTCCCTCAATTAATTAAGCCTTTCACGGGCATGTAATTAGGAACATTACCAAGTCATAAAATTGCCACCAGCTTCTAAATTATGTGCAGGCCCACAGCAATTTGTTATTAATTCCTTTCTTGAAGACATTGACACCATGGGGTCCAAAATGTCTTCAGGGGCCTACCTCGCCTTTCCACCTTGCATCCTGCTGAAGTACTGTTGATAGAAAAAATGCATATTTTTTAAAATTATCTGTAATATGGCAAGATTCTCATGCCACAGCATGGCATGGGCAAATCTGTGCTCTAACAACCAGCAAAGCAGGTAATGCTCAAGTATATGTTTCGTTTTGAATGGTGGTCCCCAACATGGGATGCTGGTGTGCTGGTATTTCACTAGCAAGACTTATTTTTTTATGGTTCCCACTGTCATGGAAAACCTGTAAATATCAGGTACATTTTAAATAGAGATATCCAGTCCTGAAAAAGTCTAAAAAATTAGTTCAATCCCAAAAGTCATAGAAATGTCCATAATGAATATACATTTTATAGTTATACTCTGCTCTAAAATATTTCATTGGCTAGAAATTGCTCTTAGTTGGTGAAATCTCTATAAATTATTTTAGAAAACTTTATTAAGCATTCGACTGGAATAATCATAGACATTTATTGGTCAAAGATGTGGGAACTGACATTACCAAAAAAAAACACACAAAAAAAAAAAAAAACACTGGTCGACAAGACTCATCGGCTAGATGAGCACTAAACCAGCAAAAAAAAAAAGCCTAGATCAACATTTTTTGCATGCTGGTTAAGCTGTTTTTTTCATCAGGAAAGACAAACTCAGAGTATGTATGTATTTATACTTTTAGGGTTTGCTTTAGTTAGCTAATCTAAAAAGGATGGATCTAGGACAATCTCATAAAATTTTGTCTAAATTGCATTTTTAGATTCAGATTCACGACAGAAATGAAAAAGATGGCAATTTGGACAACCTAAGTCTCTATTTTTATCTGTACAGTGACTCTTCCAATTTCATGTCTTTGGTAAACAACCCTTTCCAGTAAGTCTTGAGAACCAGAGGACAATGAGTGGCCACATTGTGCCTCTTGCTCATAAAGGATTACAGAGAGAAGAAAGTGACAAATCCAAGCTTCTTTCTCTGTCTGTTGATTGTGGCTTCCACCACATTGGACATAGACACTGAAGCAGGCAGATCGGGTACCTGAAGGGCTTGAACAAAATAGGAATGGTATTGAGTTTGTTTGAGCTCCACATGGCATGAAAAGGTTAAAGGCATCAGTAGAGTAAAGCGCTGGGGTGATTGTAACACTAGAACCTAATCATAGGCTCTATCAGTTGAGCCATGCCTCACCCTGTCATAACCATATTCCATTGTTTCTGTTTACTGGCCAGGAGAGGAAAGCAAGACAAGAAAAACCCAAAGGCTGGCAATATTGATTCTTGTCCCTTCATATTGAAACCAGATATTGATTTTCTTTCTTTTTTTAAATAGGAAAAAGTGCATTGTTCAAATGAAAGAGATTTCTTGTGGGATCTGGCAAGAGCGGAGCTGAAATGAGCATCTTTTGGAACATAGTCTCTTGTGGATTTGGTACAGGAGCTAGTAATTGATTTCAGCAAATGGGCTCTTGCGTGTTGTGTGAAAGTTTTTGGGCATCCTACCCTATCTATCAGAGAGAATTTGTTATTGTTAATCCTGTCTTATTTAGCCTTAATAGCCATGATTTTTATTCACTTCTGTATTAGTCAAGATTGCCCCTGAATGATGCCGCAAATTACTTACCGCCTAGTAATGGTTATGACATCACAGTGTGTGTTACCAGATCACGGTGACTACCTCCCGTCACTGTCTCTTGATTAGCTGGCTGACATTCGCCAGCAGAACTTACATCTATTTTACATTCAGGAGGCATTTACTCGTCTCCCACTCAATTTGCAATTAAGACAAAATTTAGACCAATGAAGCCTGAAGGCAGGTGGGTGTCCTCTAAGCATGTTGCTTAGCAACTGTTATCGAGCAGGGCCCAGCACCTGTGCAGCAGGGGGCAGCATGGAGAAGAAGTGGGGGAATGAGTAAAGCCTCTGCCGTGTATGTGTCTGAGAGCCTGAGATATAGGAGTCGGACTAGGGCACATGGGGGGAGAAAGGCTTATCTGAACCAGGCATGGTTGAGTAGTGGCAGGCAGACACATCTCACAGGTGGAACCCCTCCCCTCCTCGAGGCAGATCGGGTCAGGGCCAAAGGAGACTATAGCCCCGGCCCTGGTACGTTAGATGACACAAGCCGACACTTTTATCTGCCCAATCTCCTGGGAGCTGTATCAGTGTGAATGTGCAATGTGTAGGGAGAGGGGCAGGGGGTACTGATGCTATCAATGTTTTTGATGCAGAGTGTTGAGTCCTGGGGGACAGCCTGACTTGGGCTGATCAAGCCCTCCTTGGTCTCTAAAGAGAAGGATGATTTTCAGACCGTGAACCCCATTAACAAAGGGCTTTGTCCCTGATGAAGTTAAATGATTGCATATCAAATTATTCATCACATATCAGCTGTTTTCTAGTATTACATAGCTGTTATGTTTATGTATGAACATGCAGGTGGATCTCATTTATATTCCAGTGGCAGTTGTTGCTTCTCAAAAGTGGAAACACAGAGTTCTGTTTTTGGTGTCTAAATTTTGCTCCCAAAAGCTGGTCAAATTACTACTCAAACAGAAAAATTTATGAATGAAAATATGGAACATACCCGACTGTGAAAGGTGAAGTAAATGTCTTACATCAGATTGCGAGCTGCTGAACACTCTGCGTTTTACATTTTGCATGGTGTCAATCATGTACATCACCATTTCTATTTTGGGCCATTTGTTCAAGCTTGACCAATCATCATATAAAGGACCCGGGCTTCCAGGTGGATAATAATAAATTTATTAAAATCTCAATGTCCAATAGGCAATCTGATGCAGATCCAATAAAAATAGCGCTCATGGAGCTCCCATAGACTCCCAGAAAAGCACAACATCCAGTCAACCCAAAATTATGAGTTTAGAGCGTCTCGTCCACTGAATATTGATCTTTACTGTTCTGAAATCTTATGGTACAGATGTCTGCCACAGAGTCCCATTGAACATGGCTTAAAAAAGCACTATATGGGCCATCCGTCCACTGACTTCTATTGACATATTCATGTAGACAAAAGTGGATTAATTACTTGAATAAACAATGCAATATTGATGTGTGATATTTTACAATTTTATTATTATTATTTATGCACAAACGGTAATATGTCATTTATATAGGTTATTTTTTACACATTTTAAACTCGCCATTGCATTGCATTTCATATAAAATTTTAGGGAATGTGTGCTTCATGTGTGTGCTGTCGCATCATCCAGGTGGATGCTGCACATTGGTAGTAGTTGAGGAGAGCACCTGCTCACTGTTTAAAGTGCTTTGAGTGTAGTGTCAGAAATAGTGCTATATAAATGCAACATTCACAAGTGTATTCGTAAAGTAAATGGCACTGTTGTATTCATTGATATTCAAATGTAACGTTTACATATTTTTGTACATTCAGACAAACACTAAAACGTACAATTTGAACGTATTGACAGCATTAACATTTTTATGTATATACAGTTTTAGAAACGCACACATTTGTATGAATCCTCTTATGAATGTTCAGAATTTAAATTCTTGGAATTTGCTGCAGGTGAGCAAGTTCAATACTTTGCAAGACAAAGGCATTTTTAATGGTATATTTATGTATAAATAATTTCAAGATGAGACAATTGCACTCACTGAATGGCTGAATTTCAATATTATCAAAGCTTAACAAGTATGAAATAAATAAGAACACCAATGAAGGCATTACAGTGTGTCACTCATGTGCACGCAGATGTGTGTGTGTGTGTGTGTGTTGAGTTGTCACAATTATTTAGAAAATTATGATTAATTAAACACTAAAGGATTAATAAACATTTGCTGTTCTATAAAGATGTTTATACATAACAGAGGTTACATTTTAAATACTGTCAATATGTTGATCCTGTATTTTTCAGTATCTATGCAAATGTACAAAATTTAATGATAGAACCACACTTTATGCATGAATAACAACGAATACTAATGAGATCACGTTGAAACAAGTAGCTGTTAAAAGGATAGTTTACATAGAAAACCTGTTGTCATTTATATGTTACTTACTATTTGGTATTATGTAATTCTCAGTCACAATTCTATTTCATTGCACCATTTTTCCAAAGAATAAAAATTGAGGGGGCCTGGGTAGCTTAGTGAGTAAAGACACTGACTAACAACACTGAAGTCGTGAGTTCGAATCCAGGGCATGCTGAGTGACTCAGGTCTCCTAAGCAACCCAATTGGCCTGGTTGCTAGGGAGGGTAGAGTCACATGGGGAAACCTCCTTGCGGACCCTATAATGTGGTTCTCGCTCTCGCTGGGGCACGTGGAGAGTTGTGCGTGGATGCCGCGGAGAATAGCGCGAAGCCTCCACACGTGCTATGTCTCGGCGGTAACGCGCTCAATAAGTCACGTGATAAAATGCAAGGATTGATAGTCTCAGACGTGGAGGCAACTGAGATTTGTCCTCCGCCTCCCAGATTGAAGCGCGTCACTATTCCACCATGAGGACTTAGAGTGCATTGGGAATTGGGCATTCCAAATTGAGGAGAAAAGGAGAGAGAAAAAAATAATAAAAAGTGAAAGGTGACTTAGACTGAC
Source organism: Moxostoma hubbsi (assembly GCA_032164185.1). NCBI lineage: Eukaryota > Metazoa > Chordata > Actinopteri > Cypriniformes > Catostomidae > Moxostoma > Moxostoma hubbsi. The sequence continues at coordinate 24,669,125 of JAVLUX010000030.1, read as the reverse complement.
ACTCTATTTTGTGGTGTGCATTAATGTAGTCATTATGTTTTACTGCCTTTACTGTATCCACACCATCATGCATTCCCTTGATAATATTGTAAGAGTGTTGTAGTTGTTGTTAAAACTGTTCTTCTGTGGCATTGTCTTGGACAACTATAATTGGCACAGTAGATGAGTGCTCTTTCCCATACATTGTGCTATTCTGATAGGAAGGTTTACTCCAGGCCACTGGCCATCATTTCCTTCATGTCTTTCTTCTTCGCTCCACTACCTGTGCACATTTCCACTATATGGCCCAGAAGCGACACCTAGGCACAGAGCAAGAGGACGAGAGAAAGACAAAGACATTGAAAGCAAAGATGTTCCATGGATCTTGTAAAAGTCGCTTGTGTCATTTAGATTATAGGAATGTGAACCTGTGCAAGTAAAGTCTAACATACCAGCACCGATACAGGTTGATTGCTGAGTGTTTGTGATAATGATGTTCTGCATGTTGAATTGTAATAGCATGGGCAATGACTGACAATTTCAAAACACCTCCAGGTGGTATGGATCCTCATTTCTACCTCATGCCTTTGCAGAGTCATTAGGTCACACTCCAGACAAGCTCTCCGGAATCTGCTTTTTATTGTGGCCCTTCAAAAACGGCACTGTTTGGAATAGTTTTCAAGCTGTTGTAACACAAACTGTTGTCACCCTGCACACATCAACTGATGTATTTGCATGTGCTTGGATGCTGAGAACAGCAAATTGACTGAGCAAAAAACCATATTACCACACAGTGGGGGGAGTCGAGTTGTATTCGGCAAACAATGGAGAGCACTCGCAATGGTCCTCATGTGGAGAGGCACATGCATTATGAGCACTTGGGGATGTGAAAAGAAGAGATCCAATAATAATATGCACTTGTGAAACAGATTGAAGAACAAATATCAATGAAGGACTACTGCTGACGAGTGACTGTGCGAAGAACCATTAAAGCCCCAATGAGGGAGTGGGACTGTGGTCAAGTAAAGACAGACATTATAAATAGCATTGTGCAATGATGGTTCGGTGGCAGCGAAAATGATAGGGAAATGATGAGTAGATCTATCCAAGTTGTGAGTAGCCAAGGAGGCAGTAGCATAGAGTTAGAGTTAGTAGAGTTAAGGCACTTAACTCCAGGTTGCTCTGGGGGGATTGTCCCTGTAATAAGGGCTCTGTAAGTCGCTTTGGATAAAAGCGTCTGCCAAATGCATAAATGTAAATGTATCCGAATATGCATAGTTCCCCGGTACAGTATATAGCAGTTCAAAAGCATAATGTCAATTTAGTAGTACGTCCGAATGCTCAGTATTCATAAAACTGTAGTTTTGTTCAGGTGTGTTTGATTAGGGTTGGATCTAAACTCTGCAGGAAGGTAGCTCTCCAGGAGCAGGGTAGGTCACCCCTGACCTACAACATCTGCAGAGGTTCAGAAGTGTGCATCACATGGACACTTTACTATCACATAATCTCAATGAAGCTGAGGAGACATCATATAGATATGATGCTCAATATGTAAAAAAGCGCAGAACAGTGAGTAGGTCGGCTCTTTTCAACTGTAAAGGATATAAACTGTGTGTAAATTCACACAGTATATATATCCTTTACAGTTGGTTTCCATATACGGATGATGGAGTCCACTGTGCTCATTGGGACCTTCAATGCTGCAGAAAATTGTCTGTACCCTTCCCCAGATCTGTGCCTCGATACAATCCTGTCTCGGAGGTCTACAGACAATTCCTTGGACTTCATGGCTTGGTTTGTTCTCTGACATGCACTATTAATTGTGGGACCTTATATAGACAGGTGTGTGCCTATACAAATCATGTCCAATCAACTGAATTTACCACAGGTGAACTCAATCAAGATGTAGAAACATCTTAAGGACGATCAGTGGAAACAGGATGCACCTGAGCTTAATTTTGAGTGTCATGGCAAAGACTGTTTGACAAAAAAACTGACAAAAGTTTGAAATAATGTACAGATTTTACTCTTAGGAAAAGAAATTGGTCAACTGATCACAATGTGTATTCATACATTAATAATGTGAAAAATTACTATTTCAATTTAAAAAAAACAAACAAAAAAAATCAGAACTTTTTAAACAATTTCAAATAGCTCTCATCAAAAAATCCTCCATTTGTCCAGATACTCTGGTCACATTTCACACCACACTTCCTGTAGCACTTGCCATAGATGTGGCTGTCTTGTCGGGCACTTCTCATGCACCTTACATTCTAGCTGATCCCACAAAGGCTCAATGTGTTAAGGTCCATAACACTCTTTTCCAATTATCTGTTGTCCAATGTCTATGTTTCTTTGCCCATCCAAATCTTTTCTTTTTGATTTTCCCATTAGGCCTCTACCCCTGAGTCTTCTCTTTACTGTTCTACATGAAACTGATGTTGAGAGGTTAGAATTCAACAAAGGTTTCAGCTGAGGACACATGAGGCGTCTATTTCTCAAACTAGAGTCTGATGTATTTATGCTCTTGTTTAGATGTACATCTGGCCTTCCACATCTCTTTCTGTCCTTGTTAGAGCCAGTTGGCCTTTGCTTTGAAGACTGTAGTGTACACCTTTGAATGAAATCTTCAGTTTTTTGGCAATTCCAAGCATTGTATAGACTTCATTCCTCAAAACAATGATTGACTAATGAGTTTCTAGTGATTGCTGTTTCTTTTTTGCAATTGTTACCTAATATTGACCTTAAGACATGTATATTGCATACTGTGGCATCTCAAAAACAAAGACAATGTTAAGCTTCATTTGACAAACCAAAGATCTTTCAACTGTGTTTGAAATAATGGCAAGTGATTTTCTAGTACCAAGTTAGCAATTTAGCATAGTTACTCAAGGATATGTTATTGGTGTGATGGCTGTTGGAAATGGGTCCTTTCTAGATTTGATAAAAAAAATAAATAATTAAAAATAAAACATTTCAAATAGTGATGGTGCTGTTTATTTTTTTTTTTCTTTTTACATCAGTAATGTCCTGAATACACCGTGTGACCGGTTGAATGCCACTTTGGTAAATTAAATTAAAGCAAAAAAAAAAAAAATAAATAAATAAATATTATCAACTGCTGAGAAGTAAGTTTTTTTTTCAAATGCAGTGAATATTCTGACTCTATGTAATTTCGGATGCAGCAATTGAATTCACTTAATTTATTCGGTCAATACACATCTGTCATTAAATTAACCCACTGACAGCTATTAAAACACAAACACTTTTTACATATGTACAGCTTTAGAGTAGCTCTACATAAGTTGGGAAAAGACCAGGCGGCATAAGTATGCAAACTAGCTTGTAAGTCAGAGCATGCATGTTTAGTATCTGTAAGTAATGTTGTTATTAAGTACAACGACTTATTTTGATTGGTTGGGTCAGTACACATCATTCATAAGATACTGAGTTTTAAAGGTTTGGGGACAGGCTTCAGCAAACGTGACGAGTCCCTGCTACGCTTAGCTCTCCGTGTCTTAATGCACAGTGGCCGATATGCCCCGGTGTGGATGTCAATGCCATTGAAAGTCATAGCAGGGGAAGTCACTGTTGATTATGATATAATCCTGCTTGCCACAGTTTTATAAAGCCACCCCAGCAATGCCCTTCTAGCCTCAGGGGCCAAGCTGGGCCACGCAATGTGTATTAGAAAGTCCTCAATTTCACACATGCTTACTCTTGAGTGAGTTTCGCATAAAGGGATTAGGAGGGAGGAAGTGCGAGGGAAATGGGATGTTAGACACCCTGCTTAATGGACTGATGGGCCTGGGCCAGTGTCCTTTCTATTTCCACCTCCCCCCCTCCCACATCTCTGCTCTAGTGCACTGACACTCTAATCCACACTGCTCACTCTCCATGTACATCCTGAATAGACACTAGGAACAGAGGGAGGAGGGAAGACAAGGGCAGAGGGGCAAAGATATTTGTTAAACTCACTCCAAACACTGCCAATGCCAAATGAGGCGCCGTGAATTAGAACACCCTAAGAGGCTGTTCAGATTGAACTTTTGCTTGCACTAAAAAAACTAGATGCAGATCAATGAATGAAACAGAACACAGGTGTCTTGAGCGTTATTAAAAGTTTAAGTTATTTAAACTTGTCAGCATCTAAAAAACGCAGCACTTCTTCGATAGTGAGACATGGTGCAACGATCCAAGACATCCATCCAGTGCATGTTTACACAGGAAAACAATTGTAAAACAGTGTAAATGTGCACAAAAATATGGGGACCTTCCCTTCCCCCATTATTTACACTGGTATGAATTTTTAAGCTAAGCTTCTGATGTTTATTGGTTTTAGAGGTATAAAAGGACGTTCCCTCCAGATCAATGGAAGAACCCTATCTCAGAAGAATAAACAAACAAACGAGCAAGAGGATTTTAGTGGCTGAGCGGGGGAACGCTTGGATAGCCGCTCGTTCAGATGCTCGACGAGGGCTTTGATGAATGTGTTTTCTCCTGATAAAGAGAGCCGTGTCTGGGAACTTCATTGTTGGGAGGCAACCTCAGCTGTGTCATAGACTTCTCCTGGGCGCTGAACTGTGGGATGTGTCTTGGGAAAGGATCCGGATGAAGAACTCCTAGGATAAATGTGAGTGTGAGATGACCCGCACAGAGTCGCTGGGGCATCAACACTGTGTCCCTCCTGTTTCACCCCGCTCCCTCCCCTTCCTAAATCTTCCTCTCCCTGCTTGACTCTCTTCCTCTCTCTTCACCTTTTCTTATCCTCCTTCTCTGTCACTTCCATCTTCCTTTCCTCCTCTTCTTCCACTTTTCACTGCTCTGATGTGGAGGTAGGTTAATCATGGCAAGGGGTCTTGACAAATTGTCTCCACAGCCATGTGGAGATTGAGCCACCTGTGTCCCTCTGTTTGAACCCACTGACATGAACACAAACTGACACACACGCACGCGCACAGGCATGCACGCACACACACAAGTTTCAGAAAACAGTTAAGAATGGTGATTGCAATTTGATAATTCACATGGATGTCTATTGCATAATGATTAGACAGGAAATTGTGAAGTGGATTTTAGTGTGTTTGACCATTAACTTCTAAGTTTTCCATAATTACAAAATTATTTTTGACATGATTGTTTTTACATACAATATTGCCAAAGTATGAAAACACAAACACACAAAAAGCAGTGACAGGAACAACATTGTTGTATATTTATATATGGGTCATTTTACATAAGTGGTGCAAATTCAGGGTCAGATGAGTTTGAAATTGTATACTCTTTTCTTTCCAAATCTATTCTATATTTGTAATGCACTGTATCTAAAATATTTAAATTGACTATTGGTACACTGGATCATTTTATGAATGATCAAAATCTTTGCACAAAAATGTGCCCCATCCTGGTCACCAAAAAAATAAAAATACTAATCATGGTATTATTTTCATTGAAAAAAAAAAAAAAAAAGGTGTTTTTCGGTTGTTACATATCTTTGCTGCTTTTTTTTCCTGAAATGTGTGGTAGTTTTTTTGTACCCTGAAGACAGCCAGCTATTGTCATCTCGACTCCTTCCTTACTCGATCCTTACTGTGCATATCATTTCTCTTGTACTTAGATTTAACCTTCTCCTTGATAAGAATGTAAGATTTGTGTTTTTTTTTTAATTTTTCTTATAGTGGTGATGTGAAATGTCTTTTAGTTCTTTGACAGCAGATATGAGCCTTTATTTCTTCAGCATCTTAGTTGAGAACACTCTACCATACACATGTTTGATTTTAAAGCTTTTAGAGCTGTACTTGTGCTTCAAATGGCCAATGAGTGTATTGTGCACTCAGGATAGGATAAATTTCCTTTTTTGACATTTTTCAGATGTCTTTGTGTTTTGTTTTTTGGGGATTCACTAACTGACTGCTTTTGCTTCATTCTTTGTAATCGCCTCTTTTATCTGAAAACTCTTCTCTTCATGGACTGTAACTCCATCTCTAACAGTTTAATTTTCCAGGCATTCTGGCTTGTTCTTTTAGCCCTTCCCTGTTCTGGTAAGTTATGGTCTGGTGTACATTCACTTTCACTTGATGTACCAGGTGGAGTTGTTTCACTACAGAAAGTCTCTAGCTCTTTCTGTACTTTCATCCGTGACTTATGCTATTTTTGACTTTCTCTCAATTTCACACGAGTGTATCTCTTTCCCTTTCAGACAATTTGTTTATGTATTTAAATTTCCCCTCTTGCTTTCGCATTAAATGTCTTTCTCTTCCTTTTTGTAGGTATTGCTGGTATCTAGTAGGGTCATCCCTGATCCTCTGCCTATATTCATGCAGGTGCTCCACTGCACTTTTGGGCATATTTGCATGTCTCTTGTGTTTCTCTGTATGTATCAATCAGTAAAAATTTGAAATGTTATGAATTATTATACAGACTTTGTTCTCGGATCTCACGCTCCTCGCAACAGCGCCTCTCTGGCGGATTCCCCTGAGGAAGGACCTTCTTTCTCAGGGACAGGGCACCCTCTGTCATCTATGCCCAGACCTCTGGAACCTCCATGTCTGGCCCTTGGATGGGATGCGGTCTATCACCAGCTGTCATAGACACGATTACTCAAGCCAGAGCTCCCTCTGCCAGGCAGCTTTATACCCTAAAGTGGCGCTTATTCGCAAATTGGTGTTCTTCCCGATCTGAAGACCCACAGAGGTGCGCAGTCAGGTCAGTGCTCTCATTCCTGCAGTAGAGGTTGGAGGGCTGCTGTCCCCCTCCACCTTGAAGGTTTATGTAGCTGCCATAGTGGTTCACCATGATGCAGTGGACAGTAAGTCATCAGGGAGGCACAACCTGATCATCAGGTTCCTTAGAGGTGCCCGGAGGCTGAACCCTCGTAGGCCATGCCTGTTCCCTTTATGGGATCTCTCCGTGGACCTCTTGGGCCTTCTGAGAGCCCCGTTTGAGCCGCTAGAGTCAGTCGAACTAAAGGCCCTCTCCTTGAAGACAGCCCTCCTGATTGTGCTCACTTCCATCAAGAGGGTTGGGGACCTGCAAGCATTCTCTGTCAGCGACAGTTGCCTGGAGTTCTGTCCGACAGATTCTCACGCCATCCTGAGACCCCGAGCGGGCTACATGCCCAAGGTTTATATGACCCCTTGAAGTGATCAGGTAGTGAACCTGAAAGCACTGCCCCAGGAGGAGGCAGATCCAGCCTTAGCATTGCTGTGTCCGGTGCGTGCATTACGCACCTATTTGGATCGCACGCAGCTCTGCGCCATCAGGGAATGGAGGTTAGGACTGTAACTGAGAAGTTTTTCAACAAAATAATCCAGTTTTAGCACAATATGTGGACTTTTCAGATGGTCTCTTACCACACCCTCCACACTGGCACATTTCAGCACAATGTGTGGATGATCCCTTTCCCAACATATGGAAAATTTCCAATTTATATCAATGTTAAATTAACGATCTGGAACGATTTCACCATGATGCCATCTCACCAAATTATGAGACAAATTATGTCCCATATTAATTTGATACAGGACACATCATTTCATATTTAAATTCGGAACATCCCGAATGGATGTCAAAAATTTTGAGTTTATCAGGATAAATTGTAAATCGGGAGTACAGTGGGAGGTGGGGTGGTTAAACAGGCGGATTCCAGTAAAATTGGGAGTGTTAGCAGGTTTGACTTATCCTCTAGTCAGATAATTGGTCACTTAACAAAAAGTGATATATGCGATTTATAAATGCTAATGCTAATTAAAGATTATTGTTGACGGGGAATGTGATTGGTGCCTTTTCGGAGAGGCTTGAATTGCATAGGGAACATTCCAGAATTGTCATGGCCCAGCATATGCCTGTTTATAATGTGATATAGATAGGACTGGTGTAGATAGGAGATGGGTCTGATAAGATAAGCCAGCTCTTTTAATGTGATTTTTTTATACAGTAACGCACTGTATTCAATTTAGATCTTTAGATTATGTGCCAATTTGAAAGCAATTGTGCAAGCAGTCACTTTCACCCATCCACCATTTACATGTTGCATCCTTTTGTATCCCAAAGGTATGTGACACAGATGTTTGATAGTATACACAGTGATCTGGCAACTTGGAATTGTGTTTGACTAAATGTGAGCATTTTGATGAGCAATTTATCACAGATTTGGCTCACAGTAGTGCAGTCGATTGGGTAATTCACTCTAGAGGTCAGAAGGTTTTGTATTGGCACTAGTGAGAGCTCTGTTGTCAGGGACTAGTCCATCTCCATGGTCCCGGCTGGCCCACCAAGAAACATGCTTGTTGTGCACTTTACTCAAACTACAAAATGTACGTTTATAAATGCTGTCTTGCTGTAGAGAACTAAATGCATTGGTATATACAGTATCAGCCAGTCGGAGACACCTAAAGTTTGGAGACACCTATTCTTTCTTTACTATATATTTTTTTAAATTCTAGAATAAGTGTAGTCATCAAAACTATGAAATAGCACAAAGGGAAGTATGGTGAAAATGAGATGACCAAAAAAAGAAAAAGAAATATCTTAATTCATCAAAGTATTTATTTGAAAGTATTTTTTATTCATTTATTTATGTAAAATGTTATTTATTTGTTTTTTTGTTTTTTTGCTCTGGGTGTGTTGCACTGTTTGGATGGTGTGTGTTTGTTGCAGTATGTCTGCCAGCCATTCCTGCACATGGCAGAGCTGGAGTAATGAAGAATTCCAGCTGCCAAACAGAGCCGCACCGCTTGGACAGTGGGCATTTTTCATCCTGTAATGTGTGCATGGGTCATTAATTGCAGCTTGACATGGGTCCAACGGGCTTGTCGTTTGGTTATACCACATCTATACATCTGCTCTCACCCTACCCCATCATTGCACTCTTCCCCTGGGTTGTCCATGCTCGACTGTGGCCTGCATCCCCATAGATCCCCACAGGAACACTGTGGCCCATTTCCTTAAAAAGGTTGGGGCCTTGTTCTGATAAGAAATAAATTAGTCCTGTAATTAATTGAGAAATGTATCTACTTTATTTTTCTTTAGGATACACCTCTCATTGGTTGAGGGCAGGTGTGTTAATTTTTATGTATGTCTAAGGTTCACGTGAAATACTTTTGGAAAGTTGATGTCCTGTGATGTGACATGCAATACTTCTGTTTTAAACATAATTTTGCAATTTTTTTTAATTGGCTAAGTATTTATTCTAATTCAATGAGAGACTACATGGATGCACTTTTAAAAAGAAAGTGGCTGCACATTAGAACTATTTAAATCAACTAGTGATGGCATTATAAGTGATGAAGTCCATGAACACGTTGCTTGTCAATTACCCATTTGTCATCTTAACCTTTGTTCTGAATTGAAATATTTAACCTAATTTGGTGTTCCTGGTCAAAAATGACAAGCATATTTAAGCTTATAAATCTCTTGTTATGCTATATTAACACCAAATATTGGAAAATATATTTTTTGTCAATTTGTTTTCTTTCAATTAGCACATTTTTTGTATTTTTTCCCCCATTATTGATTATAGGCCTTATTGACCTGAGCATATGCACCTCTGTTTTTGAGTGAAAAAAGCTGAAACGCTTTTATTTTTAACAAAATGACTGGCCATTGAAAATTAATGGGGGAGATCAAAAATAAGAGAAACAAAATTAGCGTTCAGGAGCATGTGTGCTTGCAAACATAAAGGCCTCAGAACTGTGCACATCCACATATACACACTCATTTGCATGCACACACAAACACATACATGCTCATGTACACGCATAAACTCTTGAGTATTAAATGCTTTTTTTATTCTTCACAGATATTAACTTTATCCTACCCTGAACTGCATCCAACATCCATTCATCCATCCAAAATTACCACACACACACACACTCACACACACACACACACACACACACGTGTGGGTTTTCATGTTTTATGAGAACTCTCCATAGACATAATGGTTTTTATACTGTAAAAAAATTATTTTCTATCCCCTAACCCTAACCCTCACAGTATTTTTACATTTTCAGAAAACTGAATTTAGTATGATTTATAAGCTGCTTTCCTCTTGGGGACTGACGGATTGTGCCCAAAACATCAAATATTTCAGATTTTACTATCCTTGTGGGGACATTTGGTCCCCACAACATAGGGAATACCTGGACACACACACACACACACACACACACACACACACGCACACACTGTTGATTCAGCTATCATTATGAGGAATCTCCATAGACATAATGATAAACCTAACCCTCACAAACAACGTTCTGCATTTTTTAAATTTTCAATAAAACATTGTTTAGTGTTTTTTTAAGCAATTTGAATTATGGGGACACTAGAAATGTCCATAAACCACATTTATAGCATAATACCCTTGTAATTACCAGTTTGTAACCTCAAAAAAAGTCTTTGTAACCCCCCTCCACACACACACACACCAGAACTGTTTTTGCCCCACAGTGACCCCTCTCCAATCTAATATTTCTTTGATGATATTGGGTTGTTTCAAATGCAGAACACACATTTGCAAGGCACATGCAAAAAGCTATTGTCAGTCATGTACATGAGGACACAAAACCACCAGGTGTTCGTTGATTTGGTTTGTTGTTGATTAGAAATTATAACAGAAATATGAACAGTGTTGGTATTTTTGTTCCATGAAATGATCTTTATATGACAGTGTTAATGTGTAAATAGGTTTAGGTCAGTTTTATTTGTCAAAATGGTCAGATCTGACAGGGAACACCACAAGTGTTACTTTGTGCCCCTTTTCAGAAAATAAAAGTCAATCTGTGGGGACCATGCCAGCCATCTGTTGCAGGCTCCCTGTTCTTCTATTCTATTCTATTTGCAAAAGAAATGTTTGGGAGTCTAAAATGTATGTTTCCTATTGACACACTAAAGCTGAAAATATAAATAACCATATTAAGACAAATGTTTTTAGACTTTTTCACAGTACTTTATGTGAACACCAACATGTCAGAAAGCATGTAATACTCAAAGAGTTTGTACATGTACATGAGCATGTTTGTGTGTGTGTGTGTGTGCACGTGTGTGTGTGCTAGTGTACGTGTGTTTGTGTGCATGTGCACAGGCCTGAGGCCTTTATGTTTGCAAGCACACATGCACAAATGTGAATGATGAACATGCTCCTGAACACAACATTTTTCTCTTATTTTTGATCTCTCCCATTCATTTTCAATGGCCAATAATTTTTGACCGTGAACACCACAAGTGAGAAAAAAAAAGCATTTTAAAACAATCTTCCTGTTTAAACAATAAAGCACACTAGTGTGATAAATTGTACAGATTTTTTTTCATATTTTAATTAAAATTGCCAAAATTATCCACAAATATTGCTTTTTTTCACTCAAAAACAGATCTGCGTAAGCTCAGGTCAATGAAGCCTACGTTAAATAAGTTCTAAAATGAAATACAAAACCTGAGCTAATTGAAAGACAAGTTGGCAAAAAATATATAATCCAATATTTGGTATATAATAGCATCATGAGAGATTTCTAAGCTATTTTTATAGGCTGGTCATTTTTGACTGCGAACATCAAAAGTTATCCAAAAAAAAAAAAAAAAAAAAAAAAAAATTGGTATCAGTAAGTTTTAGTCCAATAGGATAATTAACTAGCATTTTCAGGCAAAAATTATTGGAACACATTTACCAGATACTTTTATCCAAAGCGACTTAAATCCCACCAGAGCAACCTGGAGTTAAGTGCCTTGCTCAAGGACACAATGGTAGTGGCTGTGTGGATTGAACCAACAACCTTCTGCTTAGCAGTGCAGTGCTTTAGCCCACTACGCCACCACCACTCCATAAAATGAAAGCATTTTATGTTTCTGTACAGAGGAAGACTGTTCTGTCTGTGTGAGTGTATTTTGTCAGCTTGTGTATGTGAGGAATAGCCCATTGTTTCCTTGAGGTCATGTTGCTTGCCTGAGGTGGGCTGCTCTTCCAACTTTATCAGCTGTATTGATTGGGGTGTGTATGTATGTGTGTGTGTGTGTGGATGTAGTTAGGAGATGACGAAAAGAGTGGCTGCTCTTCTCCATCTTGACTCTGAATGAGGCCACACAGCAGGAGGGGAGGAGTCTCTATTGGTGTGATGTGTTTTGTCAGAAGCATCTGTTTGGTCACAGGACGTGGCATAATCCTCGACCTTGAGCGCACCAGCCGAGACTGAGCACAGTGCTCAGCTGTGGCCCTGCGTGGGCCCATTAACACCTCTCACACACAGGCTCGGGGCCCGTGCTCACATCAGAGCCCACACACCTCTCTCCACAAGCGCCACAGGCCTCTGCTCTTTTTAGACCACAGTTTGGCATAGCTGTTCCTTTCGGCGTTGGCTTCATTTTATACTCTGCGGTTCAAATTGTGGATTTGGAGAAAAAGGTAACATTACACATACTTTACACAATAAAAGTAAAATCACAATATAAATCAACACTGCTTTACAATAGTATAAAAGTATTATATAACAAAATACTGCTGCTTTTGTTGGCAGGAGTATAATTATGAATCCTTATGATTATCACAGCTGCTTTTTTAGAGCTTGGAAATGAGATTAAATAGAGGAATCTATGCAAATACATTGCAGACTCCCTCAGGCTATTTGTGGTAGATCTCCAGTATTAGTTGATTTTTAGAATCTTCATGCCTAATTTACAGTGCAACTGCAGAGATAATGTGCAGAACAAAGGGACCTGTAATTAGTGCTTGGCTAATTTTAAGAGATGCTTCCACACCAAATCTCCTGCTCCGCTGCTAATCGGAGGACACTGAACACAAATTTAAGCATCCATCCACATTTTACACTCTGTATTCTGCTACAAAAATCTCCTCTGCATTCATAGAATTCTCTCTAGGAAGAATCAAGCACAGGTGCATGGATTAAATCAGGGGCTTTCGAACAGGATTTTTTTTAATTAAAAAATAATAATAATAAAACAGAGAAATAAGACATTATACTGTTTTATTCTGCTTTCAAAAGATTATATGGAAATTATCAGTTTAATCATTATTATTATATTCTATTCACAGCCATTTTAAAAAAAAGTGTGATGAAAAATATTTCTTGAACCTGAAGCTTGCTCACTTACTGGGGGTTGTAAGGCCATATTCTCAGTAAAGCTGCTTTGGAGCAATGTTTACAGTGAATATTGTGCTATAAAAATTCACATGAATTTAATTAAAAATGTTTCTATTAAGGTTTATACAAACAGTAATTGTTAAAATACGATAATAATATATAAAGACACTTTAAACTTAATATAAAATAATTATTTTTGGACATAACATTTTAATCATTTATTTTGTCTTTATTAGACTGAAAAATATATATTTAAGCCTATTTTTAAGATTTATTATATTTGAAATTCATAACAAATTTCCATTTAATTTAACTGTATAAATTGTAACAAAATTAGACGTTTTCAAATTGTTAAAAAATAAAAAATGAAATAGAAAGTCTTATAAAAAATTTTGCTTTAAAAAACATGTTATCTTGATAAGATATTTTTCACACACTGTAAAATTGGGCAATTATACATGAAAATATAAAGCTGCCTTGATATTTTAGGAAAGAGGGGTCCCTCACAATTAAAAGTATGATCATATTTGGGGTTCCTTGGCATAGACAAGATTAAACCCCCTGGTTGAAATCACCATTTAGGAATAAATTGTATATGCAATGTTTAGATTGTTGTCATCATTCTAATCTTGTCCTAATGATGACTGAGTGCATTAAGAACCACTTATTGTTATAACATTGTAATAAATAGTTTATTCATGTGTAAGAAACCCTCCTACTGTCTCTGTTAGCTGTATTGGCTTACATGGGTATAGTCTGTAAGGGGCGCAGTGATAAGTGCTTCCGCGGGTGGATGATTAGGGAGATGGCAGTGTTTAGATCACCGTTAAGGGAGATGTGCTGAACATCTGCAGAGCCATCTTCTCAGGGTCATCTCACTCCAACTCAATGAGCCCATCCCCACTGTGGCCAATTAAACAAATTGCCACAAAAAGAGCGTTTTATTAGTATTTACCCGTTGCTCACAGTCCATCGCCATAAATTCTCCTTGAGGCACGCTGGAAAACAAATTGGCACATTAACTTGTGAATGGCTAAAGAGGCACTCCGGCTGTGCCTCGGGGGCTGCTGGGTATCAAAGTGTCTGCCGTTCTGAGCAATCTGTCTGCTTTATCATTCAGTGTGACAGTGAGGCTGAGAGAGCCAGGCCTGCCTCAGGGGCTGTGCATGAGGGAGAGCATTAGCTCGCTTTCCCTTGGCAGGCCCAAGCTGTTTGCCATTGTATCCCAGAGAGCCCTGTCTATTTATCTGTTATTTCATTGGCATTGGCAGATCAAAAGCAGGGGGCCCCACAACCACATTGGCTGGATTTCTCCATATCTCTTTCTCCCTCTCTGTCATTTGTTGTCTTTCTCTATGTACTTCTCCCCCAACCATTCTCTTTCCCCTTGCATCCTAAAGCACCTGCTACATCTCTCTCTCTCTCTCTCTCTCTCTCTCTATCTATCTATCTTCTCCTTTCCCCTCTCCTTCGCTCCTTCACTTGCCTTCTCCACCCCTCTCTCAATTCCTTGTCTTCCATTCTTCTTTCCATATGTGACCACTGCAGTCACTGTCTTTATACATGAGCGGATGAGAGGGGTCTGATATCTCTTGGCTGATGGGGACTGTTGTGTTTTGGCTGCAGTACTTATGCCCTATCCTACAGGGGCGTCAGAAGGATTGCATTGGTAGGGCTTTCCAAGTTTTAATGAGGATTACCATGTTTGTGTTTGCATATGTGTCATGATAATCCTTTTAGTAATAAGCCATTTCCAGGAGACATAAATAGGCTTGTTGTGGGAAACCCCACACACGTAACTCTGATGGGTGGCCTGGTTTAGTGTGTTTATTGTGGTGTTGTTTAGTGTTCTTGTTGTACATATCAAATACAGTGATGGAGAGTAACAAAAAGTAATGATGCTGCTAACTTAAACTTTTTCAGCAACATGACAGTCGCAAATCTGATTAACTAGCTACCTTTGTTCAACATGTAGCTGTGTAGTGTTACAAAACACCACATTTAGGGGTCATTCTTGTGCTAAAAAAGCTTAAAAAATTCAAAGAATAAAAGAGAAACCAGGTGTCTCGAAATGTGTTATTTTTTTCAATTAAAGTTCTTTTTTTACACTGCATCTTAAAAAACGTTCCCACACACAATGGTGAAAACATGACACAAGACATGACACAAGCATCAAAGACAACTTTTGCGCATGTTTACCTTAAAAATCAACAGCACAAACAGATGCAAAAACAAATTCAGTGTGACTGGCTCTACACTTTTTGGTTATATTGAACTGCGCACACAGCTTAAGCCATCTAATTATCATACTCCTAACTGTCATCTCTCATAAGTAGCATTGGAAAGTCAGATATACTGTATTTTAGTGAATCGTTTTTTTCAGATGGTAGCTTTAAATGAATTGGTTCAAAACAACTCCAATTCATGTATTCCTTTAAGTCCCAGCGTAGGACTGTCATCTTATTTTTTGGAGTGAAATATTTAGTTGTATACAACTCACTGTTCAAATTCCCAGTTTTCATAAATAATCCAAACCAGATTTTATATGTCGGGAAATTGTAAACATGTCCTAATTTGATATATGATCAGTGGTTCTCCCACAATAATAACATTAAATATTTTTTTTTTTATCTGAAAACGAAACCGTCTTTGAGGTTCATTAATATTTAAGCAGTTATGTAGTTTTGCTGATATTTATTTATCACTACATGTTCACTCAATATGAAACAGTCATAAAGTTCTTACTGTACATGGATGCTATTTTATGAAATATCTTCTAGTCTATTTATTATATTGTGTACACGATGAACGGTTCTCCCTCAATATCTTTAAGTACACAAGCCATGTTAATAGAAAAACAATTCAACAAAACATATAATACATGAGTTTATGACTTATTTTTACTTATAAATTTTTTACTTTTTTACTTACACTATGTATAAGACACGGTGACCAACTTAAATTCTTAGAAATATAGTATATTACTGATCCTTATGTCTTACTCTTGTCTTACAACTCATTTAAATATAAAAAAATGACTCATTTTAATAATTATATCAAATTATTCTGCTAACTTTTGGTAGGGATTCATGAGGAGCTCCTGCTTTAACTCTTTTCTACCATGATATTGTCATCTTTCCCCACATTAATGTGATTAATGCATTACAGGTGTCAAGTGCCAATGCAGCAACATGGTGAGAGAGAATGGAGCAGAGACAACGTAGCGAGTTATAGCAGAGAAACTATAATATAACTGTGTGTATATATATATATATATATATATATATATATATATATATATATATATATATATATATATATATATATATATATATAGTGTTGGGGATATGAATAACAAAAGCTCAACTAAAACAGGTACTGTGATGTTTGTGGTCAGTTAAACATGTGGTGCCCTGTTGTTTTGTTAGAGAAAGGAGATAATAGTGTGATAAAGATATTATGAATCTCTTAATACAATGATACAACTCACTACTCAATATATCACTGTTTTCAACACAGTAATATAAATTATGGAGTTTTCTAAATGTATTGCTTAGAATTGTATGAAGCTTGTGCAGTATCTGTTTAAATGCTAATTCTCATTTTAATTCTCAATGTTTTTGTGCCAGATAAATACTGCTTTGATTGCAGAATAGTTAAATCACCTTCAAAAGGAAATTGCCAAAATGAATAGCTTCATTGTGGCTACTTTTGTTAGTAGCTTGTGGTGTAGTTAACTACTTTTTGTAAAGGATAGATTGACTGCAGTTAAAATGTTGTGTAAGTTGTAGCTTGTGAAGTAGTTTTCCCAACACTTGTAAAATGTCAGAACACACATGTGTGATAAATTGAAAATAAGACTCGCTTCTTACTGATATTTCAGCAACATATATTAAAATCTATATTAGACTTGAATCCATATTCGGTTATGTTGAATGCAAGCTAGCTACATAATATGCCTTTAAACAAGTAATGCATTATTTTCATGCAAGAATAACTTAAATACCCTAAAATAACGTATTAACAGTGAAATTATAATGCGGGTGTCAATAGCTGTTTACTAGGATTGTTATATTCCATAAGAAAGAGATGATTCAGCTTGGACTTGGACCAGTGAGGCTGAACACAGGTCCATTTTCTCTCTCTCTCTCTCTCTCTCTCTCTCTCCCTCTCTCTCTTTCTCTCATTTTCTCTCTTATTCTCTGTTTCTCAGTTCATCTCTGCAGTATAGCTGTCTCCTCTGCCAGCCCTGCCGGCCCATCAAAGGGTGATTTTCCACGCCGGCAGGCCAGGAGGCTCAGAGCTAAAAGAGAGAGATGAGCCTGTGCAATAGCCAGGGACAGGCGGGAGGCGGGATCCTGTGAACAAGAGTTCCAGGATCTCAACTGTGGGATGTTGAGTGAGCTCTGGGCATGGGCCAGTCAGCCAGTGAACTGAAAACAGTCATGCCTTGACACCTTGACAGCGCTGGGCTAGCTGACACGGCCAGATACAGCCAGTGTAAGACAGTATAAATTATTTGACCTATAAAGTTAGTCTAACATTATGTACTACAGAGGTTCTCAAGCAGGGGGACTCAGCAAACTTCCAAAGAGGCCACAATATGACTAAAACAATTGTAGTCATATAATATAACTTAATTGAAATGCTATAAGCATATTAAAAGAAGGGGATATTTATTTTACCTAATTGAAAAATAAAAACAATAACATACAATGTAGGGTTATTGTTTATGGAGTCTGAGGATGAATATTTAGACCTGCTTAAGTCTGTATCTTTGACAATATTAACCCATATAAGAGAACAATGGCAATCTAATGTAGAACTGTCTTTTTACAAAAAATGTAGCCTATAACTGAAAAAAGAGCATTACATTACTAAACACTGTCAGGATTCATGCATAGGCAAGGTCAGTGACACTTCACAATCTTTTTACGAGCACTACAGAAAAGAATTGAGAATAAAATGCAATAAAAAAACAGTAAGCTTTTCATCATCGATTTATCTTTTGTGGAAAAAGTTGTTCATATATGACATAACTTCTGTAACAGTTTAGATTCTTTTTTCAGACAAGCTTAAACTTGAGCGCTCCTCCGGAACAGGACCTTGGATCGCTTGATGAGCACCGATGCTATTGTTGCACGTGTTGGGTGTTGTTAAACTCACTGCTATATACTTCTAGTACAAATTGACTTATTGTGGAGAAGTACTGTAGTATTCTTTTATAGTACACAAATAATGTATAATGCTTTTCTATTCTCTTGAAAATTACAATTATCTGTAACTGTCAGTATGATCACAGGCCAAGTATAAGGACCAGCATGCAATGTTGTATAATGTATTGTATCTGCCCCACTACAGGTTAAATAGCACTACTGTTGCTGTCTTTCTCTGAGAAAGTCTCCCATCTACCATCATATTTCAAACTTCCTCTGGCCAGCTCTTTTAATCAGGCTCAAATGAGATCCCGCAAAATCTATATCACATCTTTAAAATGAAATAACTCTCCCCATCTGCAGTGGCATTGACCTCGCCAGGGCAGTTCCAGATCAGTGCACAGGACCCTCCGGTGGCAAGGACAAGGGAAGCGATTTAAGGCCCTGGGCCATGCCGTACCCCAGGTGCACCCAAGGCAAGCAGTTAAATTTCATCATTACCCTTTCTTCGGCATGTTTGCTTTTTTATAGGCCTTTTACTGCAAGAGCGGTCGGTGCCGCACTAGCCCCAGTGGTGCAGAGTGGAGAGTGCGAAAGGGACAGCGATATATGGACAGAGGGAGGGGAGAACAAAAAAGGAGGGGAAAAATGGAAAAGAGAGAGAAAAACAGACTGGGACATCACTTGTCAAGTTTACTACAGGATGATGTAAAAACAGCGGTGAGAGCAGGGGATAAGAGCGATGATGAATGGGCTTTGGACGTTCATCCATCCAGATGAAGGAATTGTGTACAGACACTGACATCTGGGGGGTGGGAGGATGGATGGAAAGAGAAAAGGAATGCTATCTGCAAGTAAGACAGAGCACTGGTGATGCAGAGTGATGGTGAAGAAGGACACAGAACAATAAGATGCTTGCAGATCTAATGTTAGGTGTGTGAACACACCAGTCAGAGCAGGTGCCACTCAAACGGTCATTGTGACAGCAGAATGGGATGCTGTTACCTCCATTACCATACAGCATACAATGCAGCTGCTCTCCATTGCCTGACTTTCTGTTAGCAACCCATATTTACTCAAGTTCTTTCTATTGGATGGTGTAATATATTATCATACAACAGATTTTGAAGTAGAAATCTTTATGAAAACAAATAGACTGATTGCACAATAAATTTGTTGGCCAAAATTGGAAGTGTTGTTGATTGTATCGGCACATGTGAGCTCCGGTTTCTGGATGAAATTTTAACAAAGTCATCCCAAAAGCTAGTTAAAAATTATGATATGTAGTCAACAGGAATGCATATTTTATTAACTTCCAAAAAAACATTACTAGTTGGATTTTTATCACTTACACCAACCAGGGTAGGGGTTTCTTTCAAGCCACTGAGAACTCCAGTCCTCAGGTTAAACTAGCTTAATATCCCAGCCATGAAAAAGCTCTCATTGTCTCTCTAAACGTGATTACCACAGGGTTAAGTACCTCTTCGGTTCGTTCAGTCCAGTGGGGTTGTGTTTGAATGAGGGTTGAGAAGGTAAGAGAGGCACTCAGAGGGTGGCGTGCTGTATACTTGCATCCTGCCAATGTCAGCAAGATGTGCTTGTCTCACCGGGAGGGCGTCCACGTCCCGGGCTTCACCGCACTATGCCGAGGCTCCAAAAACTCACTGCATATGCTCCGTATGGCCCACACAGTCCTTCCAATTTTCCACCATCTGCTGGGCATGCACTTATGCACCACAGAAAGGTCACCGTCAGCTCTGCTTGACTCGTGAAAATTCAAATGACGCTGTGAGAAATCACCACGATTGTTGCCATCCCATGTATCATCCGATTAGACTAGAGCCTCTCAGTATGTGTGTAAAGCATGAAAATGGATTCCAGCCAATCATTTTGTGTTGTATCAGCTGATTCCAGTGCTCACATTGATGAAGAATAAGCAAAGACAGACCAAAAGAAGCAGAGAGAAGCAATGAACACAAGGCCAGTTCTTCTGAACAGGACATTTGCTGTCTAGTCCACTGCACAGCTGGCCATAGGCCAAAAGAAGTGTGGCAAGAGGTTTTCACACAGCTCGCAGTCAGTCAGGCTGGTACAATTACTTTATTCACAGAGCTTGGGTATCTCTAACTAATAACAGCTGCTTTCGGATGAGTCCCTGCACCCTGATACAATGGGGAGGTTCAACCTTGGATTAACTACAATAATAAAGCCTTGCACACTTACACTAGCACATCTATACTATGAAAGGAATTTCTCATGAGAATATTAAAGGAAAAACGCACTCAGAAATTGTTAAAAAAGCATAAGGCTTTCTTTCTACCATGGAAGACCAAAGCAGTTTTTCACCATTCGCATTAATTGAATCTTTTTCCCCATACACTAAAGGTGAATGGTGACTGAGATCGAACATCATCTCCCTTTTTTTATTCCACAGAAGAAAGGATGTCATATGGGTTTGGGAACAACATGAGGATTGGTAATTGATGACAGTATTTACATTTTTAGTTGAACTATCCCTCTTAATGAGTCATGTGGAATTAAATTTTCCTTGATCTTTTTTGATGTAAAAGTTTATTTTACTATAAAGATACACTCACCTAAAGGATTATTAGGAACACCATACTAGTACTGTGTTTGACCCCCTTTCGCCTTCAGAACTGCCTTAATTCTACGTGGCATTGATTCAACAAGGTGCTGAAAGCATTCTTTAGAAATGTTGGCCCATATTGATAGAATAGCATCTTGCATTTGATGGAGATTTGTGGGATGCACATCCAGGGCACGAAGCTCCCGTTCCACCACATCCCAAAGATGCTCTATTGGGTTGAGATCTGGTGACTGTGGGGGCCATTTTAGTACAGTGAACTCATTGTCATGTTCAAGAAACCAATTTGAAATGATTCGAGCTTTGTGACATGGTGCATTATCCTGCTGGAAGTAGCCATCAGAGGATGGGTACATGGTGGCCATAAAGGGATGGACATGGTCAGAAACAATGCTCAGGTAGGCCGTGGCATTTAAACGATGCCCAATTGGCACTAAGGGGCCTAAAGTGTGCCAAGAAAACATCCCCCACACCATTACACCACCACCACCAGCCTGCACAGTGGTAACAAGGCATGATGGATCCATGTTCTCATTCTGTTTACGCCAAATTCTGACTCTACCATCTGAATGTCTCAACAGAAATCGAGACTCATCAGACCAGGCAACATTTTTCCAGTCTTCAACTGTCCAATTTTGGTGAGCTCTTTTTCCTATTTGTAGTGGAGATGAGTGGTACCCGGTGGGGTCTTCTGCTGTTGTAGCCCATCCGCCTCAAGGTTGTGCGTGTTGTGGCTTCACAAATGCTTTGCTGCATACCTCGGTTGTAACGAGTGGTTATTTCAGTCAAAGTTGCTCTTCTATCAGCTTGAATCAGTCGGCCCATTCTCCTCTGACCTCTAGCATCAACAAGGCATTTTCGCCCACAGGACTGCTGCATACTGGATGTTTTTCCCTTTTCACACCATTCTTTGTAAACCCTAGAAATGGTTGTGCGTGAAAATCCCAGTAACTGAGCAGATTGTGAAATACTCCGACCGGCCCGTCTGGCACCAACAACCATGCCACGCTCAAAATTGCTTAAATCACCTTTCTTTCCCATTCTGACATTCAGTTTGGAGTTCAGGAGATTGTCTTGACCAGGACCACACCCCTAAATGCATTGAAGCAACTGCCATGTGATTGGTTGATTAGATAATTGCATTAATGAGAAATTGAACATGTGTTTTTAATAATCCTTTAGGTGAGTGTATGATAAGGTTAATTTTGTCTACATTTTAAATGACTAATGGAGGCTTGGACGCATCATTTGTTTTGAAGCATTAATGGCCGTGTAAGAAAGTAGTTCCACAAATGCATTTTTATGACCGTACTCAATTTGTTCATTGAACTGTTGTATATAAGCAATATCAGACTCGCAATCATGCTATATGGTCATAAATCAGCACTGCTTTGATTCGGCCACAGGCACGAGGCCACGGCCGAGTGCCGTAGGTAATCACAGCACTGATGCTTCACAAAAACATTTGTCTTAAGATGGTTATTTATATTTTCAGCTTCAGTGTCTCAATAGGAAATGTGCATTTTATTGTCATTTGTTTTATTTCATATTTAGTCCTTTCAGATGTAAAACATTTATACATATAAATGATGCGATCAAAAGTGCATTTGAACAGCGGTGAAACACTTTCTTGATGTGTTACATTCATTCGAGCAGACAGAGAAGTAAGTTTGAAGTAATTTTGTAGCAGAAGAAATAAAAATAAACCTTGTGTAAATTGTCAGCTTTACGCTAAATTAAAATGCTATTTCAAGCCATTTACATGCACATGTTACGATCATATTTTATCAAGAAAATTAGTTGGATCATAATTTCTTTTTTCTTTTAAGACATTTGATATTAGGGCAAAAATCATATTCTTGACAATAATTTGGTATTGTTTTCCTGTAAAAAAAATCTTAAAATCCTAAAAACAAGATTAATTTGATTGATCTTGTTTTAGAAACAACACTGCATAAGATATTGAGGTTTTTCAGAGAATGTATTTTTAACATGTGTATTTTGTCTTTGTCAGAGTTGTTATAGTCAAAACAAGTGAAAAAAATTTACCAGTGCTGAAGAAGTAATCCAAATTATTTAGAATACGTTACTGACCTTGAGTAATCTAACGGAATACGTTACAAATTACATTTTACAGCATGTATTCTGTAATCTGTAGTGGAATACATTTACAAAAGTAACCCTCCCAACCCTAAATATATATATATATATATATATATATATATATATATATATATATATATATATATATATATATATATATATATATACTGAATATAGATTTAATGTTAATTAAGTGTGAATAATTATTAAAAAAATAATAAACACCCCCTGACACCTATGTAAAATCTGTAATAAAACTACAAATTTTCATATAATAAAAGCAATTCAAGCTTGGAGTACATCTGTTTTTACAAGCTGTGTCTGTAGGTTGCAGCACCTAAACAAACCTCACAAGCATCGCAGTCACTGATGAAAACTGCTCACTTATGGCGAGTTTACACTACATGATTTTAAGCCTGATTTTCACTCACTGACTGTTTTGTGGAGATCGCTGACAAAAGCCAGAAATCATGGGCAAATCAGAGCTTGCTCCCATGAACAACGAACACAATGTATGAATTATCAAA
Organism: Moxostoma hubbsi; assembly: GCA_032164185.1. NCBI lineage: Eukaryota > Metazoa > Chordata > Actinopteri > Cypriniformes > Catostomidae > Moxostoma > Moxostoma hubbsi. The sequence continues at coordinate 24,645,661 of JAVLUX010000030.1, read as the reverse complement.
GACGCGATCTGAGAGAAGGTCAGCGAGATATCTAGAATTTTATATATCTGGACCTGTCTCTGATTCCAAATTGTGAAAATGTGAAATGTGTTTTGACTGAATACAACTGCAGCGTTGACCTACAGCCAATGAATGAGCAAGAAACGGGGCATGGGAAGTTTCAGTGGGAGAAGTCCTCATGTACCTGAAACAGAACATCAACTAGCATGGCTACGTTTTCAAGAAAGTCTCATTGGACCGAAGAAATTGAGGAAAAATTAGTGGAACATTGGCAGGAGCACCAGTGCCTATTTGATGTTTCATCTGAACTGTACCACATGGGTGGAGAAAGAGAAGAGTTGTAGAGAAATTGCCAGTTCTCTTGGACAGTCAGGTAAACAAATAGATATAGAATAGGAGCTATTTTATCATATTGTAACCAATAAAATATATGATGACATTAGGCAATTAAAAACATACACATCATATTCTGCAATGCATAACATATTATCATGCTTTGAAAGTCATGTAGTGTTTAGAAGGCATTAGGATGAAGCACAACAGATGGGCAAAGCATCTGAAACAAAATACAGGAAACTTGAGACATGATTTTCAAAGTTTAAATTACTTTTAACTTGATGAAGCATCCTAAAAATGTGTCTGAATACCAGTAAGAAGTTCCAAACATATCTGTCTGAGGCATGCACATGTACATAGAGCGACAAGTAAAAATAGTGCAAACAGAATGCAAGAACGCAAACTGTGAGAACTGGACACATTGACAAACTCAGCAACATAGATTACTGTCAACTGTGGGCTTGCTCAATGATATAAGAATAAAACACACAATATATTGAGTTCTGAAGACACTTTCTGTATTGTCTAATCAGTGATTATTCATCTTCCACAATAATGTACTTTATTTCAAACTGAAATGCAATCAGTATTATACTGGATATTTATTATAGGCCCTAAGTTATACATTAATTTATATACAGTATATGTTAAAAAGATGTTAAATATTGTAAATGTTCCCATGCAGCTTAACCTAGGCTGTGTGTGTGTGTGTGCAGTAGCAGAGTGGCTTGTGCCACACACACACATACACACACACACACACACACACACACACACACACACACACACACACACACATAAAAGCTCTGTTGGGCAATTTGGCAGGTCTATGGCCAGGATTACAAGCTTAGCCATCTGACACTTCTAAACTGACTGTTTAGTTGCATGTTATGTGAGAGGCCATGTAAATGGTCTTATACAGTATGTAATACTATTAGCATGCAGTAGTAAAACACCTGAAATTGTTTTTATTTAATTCATTCTCACTAAGTTTCTTTAGGCACTTGGAAAAAAACAGCACCAATTCTCTTAGGTGCACCTGGATGCAGTTTTTCTTGGTTGTTGCAGATAGGATGTTCCAACCTTCTTGGAGAATTTGCCACAGTTCTTCTATCTATTTTGGCTGACTCAGTTGCTTCTGTCTCTTCTTGCAATCCCAGACTGACTCAATGTTCAGTGGGGGGCTCTGTGGGGACCTTGCCAGCCATCTGTTGCAGGGCTCCCGGATTTTCTATTCTATTCTATTTGCAAATTAAATTTTTGGGAGTCTAAAATGTATATTTCATATTCCTACACACTAAAGTTGAAAAAATAAATAACCATCTTAAGACAAATGCTTTTGTGAAACATCTTATGTGCCTAAGACTTTTGCACAGTACTGTATATATCTTCTTGGTAACACTTTACATTAAGATTCCCTTTATAAAGGTTTTTAAAGGGGTTCTTTAATAACTAATAACTCACCTACAAATGCATTATAAATAATTTATATGTAAATATAACAAAATTAATAAAAAAGGGTGACTTTCATACCTGCCAAAATTATAGCCATATTAAACTCACTTGGAATGAATTTTATTTTAAATTAATAATACCTTTATTAAGCATTTGCAAAATGAATATTTTGAATATATAATGCAAAAAACTTTTTTTAACACCTTGTAATTTGTTAATATGTGCCTAATATTTTAATATTACATCATAAATCATGTACATAAATGAACATACATCATGTAATATAGTCTGATGTTTACTCAACAGTACAATTTACCTTAATAAAAAATAAAAATCTCACATTTTTGTATACACGCCGCAGTGTCTTATAAAACATGCAGTGTATTATCATTTTGCTAAAAAATATAGTCCAATATATTAATTAAAAAAATATTAGAAGCAAGGTTAAGTGAGAAAATGAACTTATTTTATAATGCCTGGTGTGTGCTCGCTGTGGGGGCCAGTTCCCCTCTGGCTAAACAGCATGAACATAATGCCAATATGAGTTATTTATGTGCAGTGCAAGTCATGGTTTAAAATGAGTAAACTAAGTAAGTGTTAAAGGTCAGTGTTTGAACAAAGATTTTGTATGAACTGTAAAATTAATCACTGCTGAAGTTCATCCTGGATTAACTGCAGAAGTTCACAAAGATGCATTGTCCTTTGTTAATTGATGATGAAGGCATTTTTTGGCAATTAATTGATGGTGTATGCATTTCATTTTAAGATGACATTAGGGTACCCTTATAAAAGTTACTAATGTCAGCAAATTAATTAATGGCTCACAGGTGTTCACATTACATTAAGGTACACTTTTATACTGTAGGTTATTGATGATAATGTTTCATAGGTAACTCATTATTAGTTGTTGTTGTCCATTTTGCATTAAGGTACCCTTTTAGATGTTACTTAGGTTGATAAAAATATCAAAATTAAATTAAAGCATTGCAAGGTGCAATTCGTGATAGTTCATAAATAGCCCATAAAATTAAGAGTTTGTAGAAAATCCATATATTTTTGATAAACAAGAGAGAATCTAAAAGATTGCATATTGCTTTAGAAGAGCATCAAGACCTGAGTGTTTTTGCAGAAAACTGTTGGTAAGACAGCATTTCGAGTAGCACCATTCATTTTTACATCAAAGTGACAAAGAAAGTACAAAACCCAAACACAACACCTTTTAATCTCACTAGTAGTTTACTTTTGCTGCATCATGACGCAAGTCATGAATTATGACAATGAGTGATTTTGATTAAAATAACTATTAAAATGTACATTTATTAAGAACTTATAACATGTGAGTTTAAATTGGCTCACTATTTGGCAGGTATCGTATGAAAGTCACCCTTTTTATTCATGTTGTTGTAACTTCATATAAAAGATTTATAATGCATTTGTAGATGAGTTATTTCTCATCAATGAATCCCTTTATAAACCCTATACAAAGGGAACCTTAATGTAAAGTGTTATCATGTTCTTTTCTGTGCCTACATGTTGCTAGTAAGACATCAATAGTGCTGTCCGTGGTCCTAAATCAGTCCCTCCACGCAGAGAATCTTGCATGAGACTTTTGGTTGAATAAAGCCTCTGTAATTATTTGTCTGTTGTCAGTTATTATGTATTGATTTATTTATTGCATCTTCGATCTCCATTATCGTCATTTGTACATATACGTACGCATTTTGGAGCGGATGCTTTGTTTAGATGCACATGTGTGTTCATTTGTGTATCTAAAGGTGGGGGAGGCGTGTTTGTGGGTGCGTTAGCACAAGTGCATATGTGTGCAAGCATTCGTGCGTGTACGTGTGTAAATGTGAGATGAGACACAGGGGTGGGCGGGAAGGAAGGAAGGAGGGGTGGCTTGTTCTAACAGTTCTTTGAAAGAGATAAATGGCTTACAGATGGCCCAATCAATATATTCAAATGAGACATGTAAAGTAGCCGGCAGCCGTCGGAGATCAGGCTAGGTCTAGATGAGAGGCGTACAGCCAAGGAGACCCAAATCTCTCTCATTTACTCTACCTCACACACACACACACACACACACACACACACACACACACACACACACACACACACACACACACACACACATACATACATAAACTCCCTTTCACACACAGGCAAAGACCTCACCTTTGCCCCATCATAAATGCTCTGGGTAGCAGTTGATATTCTCAACATTAAATTAATTTGAAGTTGTTGCACTGAAGCTTAGAAGCTATAAATGCATATTGAGATTCACAGGAGTAGTTCACCCAAAAATTGACATTTTGTCCTAATATATCCTTGTGTCGTTCTAAACCTGCGTGACTTACTTTCTTACGCAGAACTCAAAAGGAGGAATTTGAATTACTGTTCTGGTTCATCTTTGCAGTACATTGCAGTTGATAGCGACTAATGTGAGAATTTTGCAATGTTTTTTAATGCTAAACAATTCAAGTTCTCGCATGAACTTGTAAGCCACTTGACCGAGCATATTTTATAGCACTCATGAGTCCGCAGAACGGACATATTGAATTCTCTGTAGTGAAGAAGAAAAAAACAAAATGGAATATTAATTGAAGTTTTCTTTTTGTGTTCCCCTTGAGAAAGAAAATCAGTCAGATTTGGAAAAAGGGTGGCATGCTGTCATACATTTTGACAGAATGGTAAATTTGGGTGAACTATTCCTTTAAAAGATCAGCTTTCCAACCAATCACAGCCGCCATGAACCTACAGTCATATGGAAATGATTTGTTTTGTTTTTGTCATGTAATGTTTTTCCATTTTTTCAGGAACATTTACTACTTGTGTCAATTATGTCAATTGTTTTGTTTTAAAATGAAAATATAAATAAAATATAAAAGCTGTTGAAAATCGAAGACAATCTGGATAAAAACATGTTTTACTTAAGATGTTATTAAATGCTTTTTCAACAGATGTAATGTTTTGTGTTATTGGCTGCTAATATGTTTTTCATCTGTATTCCACAAATTGTAAATTTTATTGAGAAATGAACAGGAAGATTATCTCAGTGTCTGTGGGTGAGCAGGGACAGGCTATGGCCCCGGGGCAGCCTCCGGGGGAAAAATGTTCCCCAGACACAGATAACATCCAATTCCTTCCCTGTGAAATGCAAAAATCCACCCCTACATCAGCAAAGTGTTTTATCATCCCGTATCAGATCAGGCCTCCCTTATCGTTTTATTGCACACACTTACATGTAAACGTCCATTTCCTTGAAATGTGCAAAAAGGAGGGAGATTTTGACAACAGTTTCTTCCACTAACAAAGCACCGAACAGCTTTATGGAGACAACTGCAGCACTTCTTTTGTTTTCATTGTCATGATATTATAAAGCCAAATGGCAAGCAGATATGGGGGAAACCAATGCTTGCGGGTGATGATTTGTGGTGTCCTTGATCAATTAGGTTAAAGGAATAGTTCACCCAAAAAAATTTTATTTTTTCTTCTCAATAGACCCTTTTCATGTTTCCAGGTTTTGACTGCAGAAGTAAAATATTGCATGGCAAACATCTAGCAGTGAATGGCAGACCACAGCAAATATTTTTGTATTCCCATTTTCTGCATAAATTTGAAGATGCCAAATTTCCTGGGACTCCCTCAGCAGGTGTATTAATTTTTATGAAGAAAAAAACCCATTTATAAATCTAATTTTGAATTAACCCGCAACCAGCATCTGTACATTAAATTACTTCCTTGTAGAAACAGTCTCTTTCAGTGAATAGATGTTTGCACTAACCTCCATGCATTCTGATAGAGGTAATAGTACATTGTAGGAAGTGTTGGCCTTTCTATGAAAGATCGTTGTCTTGCTCTCTGTCTGGCAACCCAGTAAAAGGGTTCTTGGCCTATTAATTGTCTTGACAGCGATAAAAGAAACAGAGATGATGCTATTTGTCTTTAATGCAATACCACTCATATTACCCTGAGACAAATTGAAAATGTTTCCTAACATGAACTGCATTCATTTTTCTCCTAGCCTTTGAGAAGGTGAAAGTGGTAGGTCATGGATAGAGACTTGAGAGTGTTTGGGGCCATGGCGTGTTTTGCATGGAAGGTTTTGCTGCTTGTTCTTTCTCGTGTCAGAGACCTGAATATTTATTTGTCATACTCACGTGTGGGGCTAGCACCTGTGAGCTGTCAGAGGTCAAATGTCAAGGAGAGGACCGGCCCTAAGTGGCTAGAGGGTCTTGTGAGGGTTCGAGACAATCACAGAAGAGAAAGGGCTGTTCCACTGAAATGACCATTGACAATCCTGACGGTGACACGTGGCCCCTTGTCCAGTCAGCTATTTTGTGAGTCCGCCTCCTGCCCCTTGCCTCACAAAGATGCTTTAGTAAGCTGATGACCTTGGCTTGCTCTGCCTTACAAAAGCAACAAAGATTAATGCCTATTTGGTGAGCCACTCATGCCATTATCTTCCACACTTGTCATTTCCTTGAGTGCCTCGTCCTAACATGACCTGCTTTGAGCCAGGTCTACGCTTTCCCTTTCTGCAATGGAAATTTTACTGCCCTACAAAGGCAAAACAAAGTAACTACGCCAATACTGAAGTCACATGGTTGAAGTGTGGATATTGTAGTTAGTTCCATTATCTTTGGAATCTAAGTATAGTGAAGCCACAACCGTCTGTCAAAGGACAAGATCATAGTCTAAGACAGGGGCTTTCAAATTGAGTGAGGGGACCCCCAGGGGCCTGCAAAACATTTTGGAGAAAATAAAGATGTATGTTAAAAAAGGAAACATTTACCAAATTTGGCTAAATACTGTTTAATTTTGTTTTCTAAGAACTACAAATTGATTTCAGTTGAATCATAAATGTCTATCTTCCAGTTTCCATCTAACATTACTCTAATATTAGTTAGAATCAATATATATGGTCAGCATGAGTAGTTTGATCGTTTCTTTTGGCTTTAGTACAGACAATATAATAAAAAAAATAATATATTTAGCAGTAGTCTTTAAAATATCAAACTTACAAATTTTCTCACAATATAAATGGGTTTTGAAAATGAAAAATATATAATGAAAATATATTTGTCTTTCTATTTTCTTGAAAGGGTGTCCTTCACAAGGGGATCATAATATTCGGTGGTCCTTGCCATCAAAAAGTAAAAAACAAAAAACCCGGTTCTAGGAGACTCAAGTCAAATGTTTTCATTTCATAACATTTTGACAGAATGTGTAGTTATATGTTTATTATTCTGTGTAGTTATATGTTTGCATGTAGGGGGCAGTGTAGAGATAATAATAATAATAATAATCATCATTAATTGTAGCCTTACACTAAATAAAAGTTTGATCTGAGCAATGGACTTGATATGAGATGCTAGAAAACCTGTTTTTATGTACACAGTCTGTACCCAAGACTTTTTTTTATATATATTCTTGTTTTATCTATTTAAGTGGTTTGATCAATGAGCTACTTGAGAAATTATGAGAGGATCTGAAAAAGTTGACTAACTTCTCACCTCTCCCACTCAAGACTTGCTTTATTAAGACATTTAAATGAGTCTGATATTCAATCAATGAAGAATAACGTTGCCTAGGTAAGACTGTTTCTGATTCTCCTCATATTCTAACAGGGAAAAAAAGCTAAATACGATTATGCATATGTGCAAATTACACAGAGATGAGGTCTTAATATGCTATAATTATTTGACAGGATATGCTTACACACCGATTAGCATATCAGTAAGACCAGAGAAAGACAGAGAGGTAGCAAGTGACCAATCTTATATTTTAGTTTCTTCAAGCCACTGGTTTCTTTGATTGCTTATGTGCTAACTCTTGCCATTCTTTTGATGACTGCTTTTCCTTTACTATCCGGTTCAACTAATCAATTTAGTTTTATAAGATCATGAGAAAAATAAATTCAGTCAAGTGTGTCCTAAATTTTGACTGGTGCTACGTGTATTCCAAACATTTTATTTTACAGAGAGGGCAGCCTATTGCTTATGCTGTGGTCTCCAACCAGTATGTTTGTAGACATGGATAGAAACTCTATAGTGAAGGATACTGTCTGTCTTTGATTTAAAGGGACTTGTAGATCAAGTGCTGACTGTCGGAGCTGGACATCTGAGATCTCTGTATCTCAATGTTGTTCTCTGTAGTCATACGTCTATCTGTCTGCACTCATGTTGTATTGGCTTCCTGCTGTCGATACCCACAGTGTGGTGTTGTCCTGACTAATGCACTTCTGGATAGTGCATACATCATGGCCAAGTGCAGTTGCTGTATTGATTATCATCGTCCCAGGAATCTTATTGTACATCACACAGACTAATATCAGAGATGTTAGCAAAGCTCATTCTCTCGCAGGTGGTCCATCTCGCAAAAGTATGCTTTTGTTGCACGATTTCAGACCACTTGTATTCATTATTCTTTGTGCAATTGCAATATTTTTACGTCAGTTTTTAGTTCCGGAAGTGTTTCTAAATGACTGTAGCCTAAAAAAATATTCAGACATGGTGCTAAGTAAATAAAAACTGTGGTCGATAGGGCCGTATTGAATAAAAAAAAATAAATAAAAAATAATTAAAAAGAAAAGAAAATAGGAATATGAAATACAGTTATGAAATACAGTAGAGGCTTATGTCAAAAGAAAACACAAACAGGGGATTAGCCTATCCACATGCCTCAGCATCACCTTAGTACATGCATATATCACTCAAAGCATTTTATGCATTTAACACATGCTTATTTTTTTAACCAGAATTTAAGGACATGTATTGCAGTTTAAAACAAAATACATTTCATTACTAATCTTCTCACATATAAATGTATTACACTAATTAACTAAATTGGAAAACTATAAATCATTTAATAAGATACTGTATGATTAATACTAAATTTACATATCCAGTTCTCGCATGTGTAAAAAACTTGCACATGCAAACCATATGCATCCTTCAAAAATAACCCACAACAAACACTCAATTTTAACATACAACTATTATGAACACATATTTCATGCAGTTTAAAAATATTTTGTGTAAAATGTGATATTTACCCAAATAATTATCAATCAATGAACAAAACCAGGAGCTCTCTTGCACAATGTATGCTCTCACGTTTCTAACACAGTGCCGGAAAACAGGTGTCGCAAAACTCCACGTCCAATTTATGAGTTAAATTACATTACATTTCTCCACTTGGCTTCATATAACACAATTATTTTATATTGTCAATAGCCTTTAGTCAATATTTTGCTAATATGTCACACAAATAAATAGCTGCTTACTTTCTAAATTAGTTAGGCAATTAAATTATAAGACATTGGCTGTCACAGTTAAAGGAATATTTCACCTAAAAATGAAATAACTGTAATAGGTTTGAAGATGCTAGCCGCCCTTACCCAGAATTTGCTTCATATAAACTAGTGATGCACCGATCCCATACCTGGATTGGTTTCGCTCCGATACTGAAGCTTTTAGATGGATCGGTTTGACAAGCCACATCCAAATCCGATACTCTGTGTTGGTCATATTCGCTACTGTCAAGCTCCAAAAATGACATAAATGAAACATAAAAACACCATTAAAGTAGTTCATATGACTCGTGCATTTTATTCAAAGCCACTTGAAGACGTGTGATAGGCTGGTGATGCACTTGTGCTGCTTTTAGCCTTCACAGTGGTGCGTAATATTTGAGCGCTACTCAACAGCATCTCAGATGTTGATGCTCAATAATTTGGTTCACTTATAATATGGATTTAGAACGGCACTTGCATTTTACTAGAATTTACATAAGAAGCGAATTAAACTTCTGTGAACTTGCCTACAAACAGACACATAGAGGATTTCCTCGAGAGTTTAGATGTCAAAATAAATGTGTGAGGGTTTAAAAAGTGCACGATTGAAATATATTACTGTTGTATTTAAAATGTTGTAATAATATTATTAACAATTTATTATTATTATTATTGTTATCATTAGTATTTGTTTACAATACTTAAGTTGAGTGGGTTATAAAAAAAAGAGATCTTAAAAAGGCAAAAATAAAACATTGGTTTCTTTTCTTCTGAAGACTTGAAGACTGGAATTACTGTTAATTTTTCTGCTACATTATCCAGTATCCTAGTTAACAATAAAGTTTTTCTTAATGAGCTATACATTTATATTGATATAATGTGTTTGTTAGAGGTTTGTGTTTCTTTACATATTAAAGAGTACTCCCAAACTGTTTCACACAATTATATAAAGATATTTAAAATTGATTGTGCAAAAAAACAACACTGGTATCGGATCGGGCTCGGTATCGGCCGATACTGAGATTTCCAATATCAGAATCGGATTGGAAGAGAAAAGTGGTATCGGTGCATCCCTAATATAAACTGCTTTCTTTTTGCTGCATTTTGCCTTGTGAGCTAAGAGGTTGCTTTGCAATGCTCAAATTTATCAAGGGTACATGATTTTGTTAGCTGTGACATCCAACTCAAATGAGAACTTAAATGCAGACCCAGCGGATATCAAGCCTTCACATGAGTCCTTCATTTTCTACTTCCACATAGAGAATGCCATAATAATCAGGCTAAAATGACTTTATAACTACACCATCTCTTTTGTAAGGCTTCACTCATGCCCAATTCCCCTAACTGAATCACCACAGAGTCACTGTATCAATTATAACTTTGGTATTAGGATTTAATCAGGCATGCTGGGGACCAGCTTGGTTAGATGAGGGGGTCCTTTGTGCGGCACCCATCTGTTTGTGACACAAGGCCCAGTTGGGAACCAGAGGGTGCAGCCATGAAACAGAAATCAAAAACAACAGAGAGACACAAACGGACAGAATGAATAAACTGTGTACTGTATATTTTTAACATTTAAAACACATATGACATTTTGCCACAACTGACATTAAAATATTGTCCTTGTCCTGAGAACCCAGTTCAACTTTTCAGTTATAATCTTCCTCTATTATAGTTTACTGTTATCTTAATGCTTGTGCGATTTAACTGTGTTCACTTGTTTACCCAACAGCTATAGAAAAAATAGAATGATATTAGAAATGTACATTATTCTAATTCAAGACAGCTTTGAACAAGATGTCTGAAACTGACACAGAACCACTGCTAGAGAAAACACAAATATTTGTAATTGTACTTTACAATTAAATGCGAATTTACTGAGATATAGCCCTTGTGACAACATCCCCCTGTGACAGCCAGCCCCGGCCACCTATATAGATCATCACAGTTCACTAATATATCACAAGGCATACAGCCATCTAGACAGTAATACTCGCTTTTGTATGATTTGTGTATTGCCTCTGCTGATTTTTCCCCTCTCTGTAGACTGCTGGCTTTCTGCCTAATATTTTTGCATGGCAGCTCTTTGGGTCTGTGATGTAGATATTGCAGTTACTGCTATTACAGACCAGGAAGGGAGGTATGCTTTATTTGTCCCTTCAGTTGCAATTGATTGTGACAGTGGTGTTGCCCCATGCTCCGCCTGTGAGTGAGAAAAAAGATGGGATTGAAGGAACTACGGTGGGTGGGGGGGGTTGTCGTTTATGCTGGCTCCAGTTCCACTCTCCCATCACTCAGCCAGGGTCACGACCTCACTGTAAACGGGGCTGAATGCTCAGGTGTAGAACATAGGGGTGGGGATGTTGTTTCACCTTAGTGAAGACTGATACCTGGCAAGGGGTGAATTTAAATGGATATTGGGTGGATATTGTATATATCTATAATTACTGGTGATCTTGTATGATAAAGGGATAGTTCACCCAAAAATGAAAATTCTGTCATCATTTACTCACCCTCATTTTGTTTGAAACCCATATGTCTTCTTTTCTGTCTTCCGTGGAACACAAAAGTAAATGTTAGACCGAATGTTTCTCCCTTGTATTGGGATGTGGAGGACATTAGCTGCTTATTATGTTTCCTTGAGGTACGGCTGAGCAATGCATTCTGCAGAGAGATCCTGTCCTAATTCCACAGGTATACCTGATCAGTGATCACTTGCACTGCCGCTGTTCTGGGTATGCGACTGGAAGAGCACAACCTAAACCCTAAACAAATGGTGCCACAGGCTGGACACACACTGCCATATGGTTTTGTGCACAGGATTCACTACCTTCATCATTTTTCTAAATGTTTAAACTTGACAATGGGATTTACTTTGTTAGAATTTGATTAATTGATTCATGATTGATTGTTGATGATCAGAACAAAACAAAACAACACAAAACAAGATTATGCAATAATAAAAAAATTATTTCCTATCTCAGCTTAATATGCAGAAACAACTATAAGTAAACCATGTGTAGGTTGATTTCACTGAGAAGTGTAAACATTGTAACTCTGTGGCACTATTAAAACATTGCTCTGTTTGTCTGAATCTTTCAACCAGCCCAAAAAACAACATTATTGACTCATTGAATGGTGTGATTTTGGGGCAGGGATTTCTGTTTGTCCAACCAATGACATAGAGGGGAGTGTTTGGGAACCTGTTTGAAAAACAACTTATTATTTTTGCAGTTCCGTTTGGTGCCCTAATAGCACAGAAACTACACACTTCAACTTTAAAGAACAGACATCTGTCTTGTAATAAAAAGGCAGTGGAAAGTGTATATACCTGTACATGTGGCAAAGTACAGGCACAGTAGATCTCCACATCAATCAGCAAGAAGTTTACACTGGCAAAAATCTCTTTCCACAGACTGGTGGTAGTTAGTCACAGTTTACAGCCAAGTCCATTGAAGGGTGGTATCTGTAAAAGGTTGAGAAGCACTGGCATGGGTGCCTTGCAGATGGAGAGGATGGGTGGTTGTCATGGCCCCACTTGAGCAGGGGGTGATACGATGTGCGTGTGTGTGTGTGTGTGTGTGTGTCCTGTTGCACTTGTGTCTGCTTTGTTTACATCTAGAAAACATTTGCAAAAGTGAATCTGAATGATCCACTACGGTTTCCTCCTCAGCTGGGCCCCATATGGTGTCCCACGCTGTCCTAGAATGTGTCTCTGACCCCTCCCATCACCACCCCTCCTCCTCCTGACTTGTCCTCCCTGTCTACACTGGCTGCACAAATTAGCACAATGTGCAGGCAGGGCTCCTCAGCTGGCCTCCGCACCCCACTTGACATGGTTCTGACCTCTCCAGTGTGTGCCTCTCTGGCCGGCTGGGCCCTCTCCGGCTGCCTGTCACTCCCACAGCCCGCCCTGGCTTTGCCAGCCAAGAAGGCGGGGTTGGGGCGGGACATAGACTGCCAAGGCTGGGTGAGGAAGTGGGAATAGATGGAAAGGTGCAGGGGTGGTTGATGTCAAGGGGGCCTCTTGGGTTGCCTGGTCAATTAAATTCACATTGTGGATAAGTGATTTGCAAATGATTTACAAAAAAGTAAGTGTCTCATGCTCAAACGATATCAAGAGCTCTTTTCTCAAGCCCTATTGACAAGTGCACCAGAACCAGGGCTCATCTGCCAATTCACTATAGATTGGCAATTACTTCAATAACACACAGATAAACCAGACTGGCCTATTAGTGGTGCTTAAAGCTGTTAAACCAAATGGGATTGCAAAAAAATTACTGTTTCCAAACAGGTTTCCCAAACACTCTGCCCATCTGCCATTGTTTTGTAAACATGTAGTCCCATCCCAAACTGACACTTTTAGTTTGAGCTATAAATTGACATGTCAGGCCATTCAACCAACAGAGCAATTGGGGGCCTGGGTAGCTCAGCTAGTAATGACACTGTCTACCACCCCTGGAGTCATGAGTTTGAATCCAGGGTGTGCCGAGTGACTCCAGATAAGTCTTCTAAGAAACCAAATTGGCCCGATTTCTAGGGTAGAATCACATGGGGTAACCTCCTTGTAGTTCGTGATTAGTGGGTCTTGCTCTCAATGGGGCACTTGGTAAGTTTTGCATGGATCACGGAGAGGATCATGAGCCTCCACATGCAGAGTCTCCACAGTGTCATGCAAAATGAGCCTCATGATAAGATACGCGGATTGGCGCTCTCAGAAGCGGAAGCAACTGAGACTTGTCCTGCCCCACCAGGATTGAGATGAGTAACTGCACCACCACGGGGACCTACTAAGTAGTGGGAATTGGGCATTCCAAGTTGGGAGAAAAGGGGATTAAAAAAACCCACAATAAAAAATATAAAAATAAACAATATATATATATATATATATATATATATATATATATATATATAAAACAACAGACCAATTTTTTGATAGTTGCTACAGCTATTAAACTTGTTGTGAATATCAGCACATAAATTACTCACATATAGCTGTTTCTACACATTAAGCTGGAATAGTTTCAATTATTTTAACACTGAATAAATTAAGCTGCAAATAAATACAATAACATTTATCATAAACATTTTACAGTATGGTTCAATTCGTAAAAAATAAAAAGAAGAAGCATAACTAATTACTTTATTTTAAGTTATTTTCCGCTCAGCGAATTAAAAATAATCTCCATATTTCCTCCTTCATTGTCAGAAACACTTCGGCTGTCATAGAAAAGAAAACATATGTACACATGAACATATAAATTCGTATTATAAATGTACAATATGCAAATAATATTAAGAAATATGTGTAACCCAAGTGATGTACTATAAATACCTTAATTGAAAGTCAACAGTAATCTGATTATAATAATATAAAATGTAACATATTAGCTGCACTACTTTTTGACTAAAAAAGTTAATTAATTTGTCATCATATCACACCCTGTTATGGGTATAATAAACTAACAATAAACAATGAATACAACATTTCTTTATCTTGGTTAATGTTTATACTTAATTTAACTTGTTCATTGTTCATTTTACTTGTTCATTGTTTGTACATGTTAGCTATTGTTAATAAAAATAAATTTTAATGTAAAAATGTACATTATTAGTGTACTGTATGTTGAAATTAATATTTACAAACATTTATAAATGCAGTAAAAGTATTGTTCATCATTATTTAATGTTGACTATTTCATTTACTAATGTCAACAAATGCAATCTTATTATAAAGTGGTGTTACCCATTTATCTTCCCATACTTTCAAATGATCAAAAAAAGCAAAGCTGGCCAGCCTAATTTTAGGATATTATATGGTTTTAATGTACAATCAGAAGTATGTAATTTAATGTGCCACTGATCTCTCTCTTCTGCAAGACAGACACATTCATGCACAAAAACACACATGGAAACATTCATCAAGCACACATGCTCCAGTCTTGAGGGCAAATGCAGGGGCTTGAGTATGTGTGTCTGTTTGTGCGCATTCATGTGCTTGAGTGAAAGGCATGTAACAGTCCCTCTGCCTGCTCCCTGAGGAGTAGATGATACTAAAGACACTAAATGGGACCCCAGCAGTGAGAGGAGGGAGGAGGGTTGGGGCCCTGTGCCATTCTGCTCTTTACAACTTTACAAAATAGGCTTTTAATTTTGCTGAGCGGCTGGGGTGTGTTTGTCCTGCCTGCATCAATCATCATTATGGGCTGCAGGCACAGGGCTGATCCCTTGGGTCTGCTCTCTTCCTGCAGCCTGAAGCTTGCAACATGCACTCTCTCTCTCTCTTTCTCTCTCCTCTTCTGTGGCCTTTGTTGCCCACAGCGCCGCTCTGTGTTGTACCATGGCTGATTCAGCTCCTGCTTGAGTGACAGTGTGTGAACACATGAGCAGTATGCAGGCCATGAAAATTGACTTTCTGTAGAACATCTAAATCCATTCAGATGGACAGACTGTCTCATCCATGATTTGAATTGTGAAGATCTAGGAAACCTAAGCAAAAAATCTTCATAAAGTGTAATCAGTTGGCATTTATTAAAAATATAAAAATAATAATAATTCAAGAGATGATGTCATAAATGAGTGTTTTAGATTTACAACATTCAAAGTGCATAGTTAAGAAGAATCACATAAGATTTCTTTAAGGTTTCATTTTTAAATTATGTCCTGAAAATATATTATAGATTAACAAAGTACAATTAAAGTACATTAAAGTGTCTTTTTAATACTTTTAAATTATAATACAAAAACAATACACTTTAAAATGTACAGTTAAGATTTCAAGTCCATGTTCAATACACTTAAGTGTCTTGGTGTACATTTACCTTGTTTTACCATTTGATTCAGTGTCACTGCAGTCTTGCTGTGGCCTCTGGGTTTCAGGATGGCATGAAGCACTGAGCTGCTCTCAAAGGGCAGATGGAGTAGCAGAGGGCACACACCTCAGGGCACAAGTGATCTAGGACACTGGCGAGTATACACTTCTGTTTACAAACATGGCCAAGATCACAAAGACACACTCTGAAAGACATGTGCTACTCATCTGAGTTGACTAATGGCAACATTCACAAATGTAATAAAACAAGACAAGTGTAAATTCTAAACAATTTATAGTTAACATGTTGTTGTTTTTTACACCCCATAAGCAGAACGATTATACAAGAGTATCCTGTTTGACAAGAAAACAAACACATATGAAAATGGGTCAGTTAAAAGCCAAGAATGTAAATCTCTTTAAGTACATCAAATGATCCATGATTAATCTGTAGGCGTACATACACAGCATTCGGCGGTACCAGTCGGCAGCTCTAAAGCAAGGGTTTAGTATTAGATTATACGCAAAATGGGATGTAGAATCTTTCAATAAGTGAGCTAAACATGGAAGGAACTTGGCAGAGGTCTATAACTGATATTCTGCCTAATTAGGTTACAAGACAAATCTGTGTAGATTATTTTATTAGCAAACATATGTTTAGGTGTCTGAGGACAACATAATGTAAATGATTAGCCAACAGATTCCAAACCCTATTTTTAGGGGAAAGGAGGGGCATGGAAATCCAGTGGCATGGTTGACTCCTCCTTCATTTTGGCTAGTAACAGTAATTCAGTAACAGCATGAGGTGTGAGTCTGATTGCTAGACAATCAGGGGCAGTGCAGTGAAGTATGTAGCCAGTCGTGTAACACATCTCAACTGTACTCACTCTTGACATAGAACAGAAGGTGTTACATCTTCTCATGTCCATATGTTTTTGTATTTCTTTAATTACTCTGTCCCTGTCTCCATCTCTTGTTTCATTTCATTGACTTTCCTATATCCCTATACCACTTTCTCTCTCTCTCTCTCTCTCTCTCTCTCTCTCTCTCTCTGTCTCTCTCTCTCCATCTCCCTCTCTCTCTCTCTCTCTCTCTTCATCTCCACTACCGGGGGCACTAATCTGATAAAGTGAGACGAGAGGTGTGATAAGGGCGAGCCAGGAGCAGCAGCCCCCCCCCCTCCACCTTGCCAGCCCGTTAAGTATGCATAGAGCTCAGCTATCTGCTCCGCTGCACCTTGACTCCCACTGATCAGCCTTCCTGACAACCCAACACCCCCACCACCACCACCCCCGCCCCTTCTGGCCCATCCGCACATACCCCTAAAAGCACCCTCTTGCCCTGGGGGAGAGTGAAAGGAGAGGGCTGGGACACAGGTGGAGGGGCAGAGAGGAGACCTGGTTTGTAGAGGTAAATAACTCAGACATGACCCTCTTCCATTGGCACAGTGACGGTGCTGGTGTCAGTACTGGTGCCAAATCTGAAACCATTCCAAAAATGTACACTGAAGTAACAATAGTTGAAACAATAGTTTCAGCACTAACCCCTTAAACCAGCTTAGTTTACTGTCCTGGAATTAGGAATGTTAGAAGGTGGTGCCAAGTTCAGTTTTCAAAACAACACAAAATGTATAACAAAACCATATGGTGCAAAATTAGATTGGTCCCATTATCGGTCCCATTATAAATGGCCAATGCAAAGTGATGTGATCCTGTTTGATGAACAATGCATTTTTGTTACAGTGCACAGCTACTTCAGTCACTTTATTTTCCATGTGCATCTGAAAAAACATTTGAATTCTATGTATGAATTGATTACTATCCATTTTATTTGTTATTCAGTATTTAAGGGATAATCTACAGTCAGCCATTCGTTATTGCAAAATAAAGACAGAGAGGTTTTATCAGAGTGGAGAGGTCTTGTAGACCTGACTGTAGATTTCTCTTTCATTACATGGATACTTACAAAATAAAATGAATATATAAATAAATAAATGGACATGAAATAATAATTTGAGCTGAAATCACATTATTGTGAGAGAAGAAAGAGACCTTAGAGTCTCCAGATCAGCTGAATTCCACTCTGGTTTAAGTTCTGTTGGTGTTAATATTGCAACACAATATTTATTGTGTAAAATTACTATCTGACCACCATTATCCTGCTTATTACATGACTATTACCAAATAAATCAATGGAAATTGATAATTGATTTGTGTTGATTTAATTAGATTACTTTTTACAAATTTATAGAGTGTTATGTCAGAAGTAGGAATCATGGCTTGCAATAACCAAGTGGCTTGTAAAATATCACTCTATACCAGATACGCGGTCATTATTCATAAGTAGTAGAATGCTGTGTGGCACAATTGACCAATTATAATCGAGTATTTCAGAAAGCATTGCAATAAATGTATATTACTTGTGGAGTTACATCAAAGATTGTGATGGCGTAAAGATGCAGATTTAAATTACTTTGGATGTAAAAGTTATCAAAACTATGAGAAATATTTGAAAACAAAACAAAAATGTGTTTGTTTGTGTGTGCAGTTGCAGCTGTTCAGTAACATGGTCAGTTACATTACCGATTGTCTATTAAGTCACTGGAAACGCAAGCAGTTTCTGAGAGAGGTACGCTCAAACCAAAGAGGGGGCAACAGAGTCCATACTGACCTGCTGAAAGTGTAGCTCTTTCCCAATGTCTTCAAAATATATAAGTGTATGAACATTACATTTATATAGTGCTTTTCTGACACTACATTCAAAGCGCTTAACATGAACAGATGACTCTCCTCAACCACCACCAGTGTGCAGTATCCACCTGGATGATGCGACAGCAGCCAGATTGCACCAGTATGCTCACAACACTCCAACTATTGGTGGAGTGTAGAGAGTAGAGTGATATAGCCAATTTATAGATGGGTATTATTAGGAGGCCATGATTGATAAGGGCCATTGGGGGAATTTGGCCAGGACACAAGGGTTACACCCAACTCTTTACAAGAATTGCCACAGAGAGTCAGGACCTCAGTTTAACATCTCATCCGAAGGATGGTGCCTTTTTACAATATAGTGTCCTCGTCAGTATACTTGGGCTTTAAGACCTACACAGACCGCAGGTGAGCACCCTAGTATCTCCCCATTAGGAGGCCTCCCTAATACCTCTTCCAGCAGCAACCATAGTTTTCCCCAGGAGGTCTCCCATCCAGATACTGACCAGGCTAAACCCTGCTTAGCTTCAGTAGGCAATCAGTTTACTGGGTTGCTACAGGGTGATTATGGCTGCTACAGGGATATACCATGCATGACACTCCCTTGTTTGTCTCACAAAGCTGCCTATAACTCATCTTAATGCCTCTTTATGAATTGATTGCTTTACTTTCATTTTGGCGCATTGGCTTTCACTCAGTTAGCTTTTGTTCTCTATTTCTATCTTTCCTGCTTCCTGTTTCATCTTATCCTCACTCATCACTTTGCAGCCATTCACTTGGGAGGTGTGCTGTTCCGTTATAATGACAATGGGAGAACCAGAGGCAACTATCTTCCTCCGGTGTAAGAGGTTATTATGGATCAAGTGGACCTGGTTTTGAAGTGGAGCTGAACTGGGCCATGGTATGACTAGAACCACTGGGTTGTCTGTTAGCTTTCCCTGCTAACAATGGCAGATAAGACAAAAGTGGTTGTTTGCCTTCCCTCTCTTACACACTGGCCCAATTAAAGGTGTGCTGTTATCTGTTAAGCCCTGAGGGCTGTGATCACCTAACACACAAACATAAATACACACCTCCACCTTGCCAGTCCCACATAGAGGTCCTCACTTATGACCTCAAACCCATGTCAATCAGTCTATGTGTTGAGTGTTCAGAGAAAGAGTGAGAGTATCTAGGGTTGTTTTGTGCCTCCATATTTTTTTCTATTGTTTTGTTTCCAATCGAGTGCTTTCCTAGCTTATTTTCCTTTATTTTTATCGTTCCATCTGGCTGCTAGTCACACATTAATCTAAATTCCAAACAAGGTTCCTCCAGTGGCGTTATCAACTCGCCGTTGATGTGAGTGTTGGCCCAGGAGAGGGGATGCGAGGACAACATACAGCACAACAAATTGATGTGGATGGGGAGAGAGAGAGAGAGAGAGAGAGAGAGAGAGAGAGAGAGAGAGAGAGAGAGAGAGAGAGAGAGAGACTCTGTATGCATGCTTGAGATTTGCATTGAGCTGCATCATGATTTTGGTGCAGGTGAGACACTTAATCACAGGTATAAAATTTATCAGAAAACTATATCTATTAATACATTGTATTGTTTGGTTGCAATTAGTATGCAGTCTCAGGAATGTTTATACAATTTATACATCTCTGTAAATATATCACTCATATTGAAGGATTTTGATGTAGGAAATGTAAATATACATATTTTAAAAGTGATTCATACAGCTGCCAGTGTATTGTACAGAAATATAGTAAACGTGTAATTTAACACACAATTTAAGTCCATTTAAGCTACATGGGTCAAAGTGGTTACTTGGAGCACAATGATCAGACATTTGTTGTAAGTAGCACCACAGAATTTCCTTGCAGGGACTTGCTGTAGGCCTAATGGCTAAAGTCATGACAGGGTGTCTGGACACTAAAAGCTAAAGGTATTACCATTCTGAGCAAGGGCACCCACGCTGGGCTGGGCCGAAGGCTAACTGCCCCCCTGTCCTGTCTGACACTCTGGGCTGATAAAATCCTCCTGGAGCTACACCACATCCTCAAATTAGTTTCTGCTTGTCTCCCCTTGGGTTCTGGCTCAGGTAGTCTCCCTTGCAATGCCAGGGGGAAGTTCACTGTAATCTACAGATTTAGCAGCAGGGTTTCACACGTTTCTCTGCCAGTGAAGTCCTTAGTTGAATAGGACCCCCTCCATCCTGCATACTACAACGCTCTGTGTCTGATGAATCATTTCACATGATTTTTAGGACAAAACCAATGATTCGACAATGACGTCTATAGAATTAATTGTTGTTGCCAAGCTTATTTGTGTATAAACATATGTTTTTTTTCTTGAATTAGTTTCATTCATTCTGATACCATTTAGGTCAGAGCTGGAATAATTAGGGCTGTACTGAAAACTAATAATGCTATGGATTCATGTGGGAGAAATTGACAGAAGCACATCATTGAGTGGGACAAATCCATGATATAAATTAGCAGACAAAGTGCAAGGTAGTCAATATGGATTACAGCTAAGCCTCTCTTCTTTGCCGGCGTTTGGACTGGCATTGATAGGCTCCCACAGGTCTGCAAAACCACACTCTGCCAGACGGAGCTGCTCGGCAGGGACAGGGGAGCAAGGGGGATGCAGAGAATTCAGCGTGCTGCCACGTCACCCCCACACCGCCTGCCTCCACCCTTCAGCAGCCCCTCCACATCCCCTAGCCCCCCACCCACCCAAACTCTAGAGCCCATACCCCAGGCACTGTGCTGGCACAACCTTGGCACGCCTGCGCCAGCTGGGCAAACACTCGAGTCATGATAAAATAAACACCTTTCAAATACATGCAAAAGAAGAACAACAGTCTGACACACATAACTGACTAAATAAACCATAAGTGACATGCTGAGACAGAAGCAGAAAAACAGGAGGAGAAGGACTAGAATTAAAACAGAAACCCAGAAGTCAAAAAAGAGACAAGTAGCATGCTATATATGATTTTTATGATGTTCAATAGTCCCTAATTTTGGTGTATCAGTATATGTGTGGTAATGTTAACACACGTATATTGGTATGGCTAAAGTCGGGATACAAGGGAGTGGTTTGTTTGCAAACAGAGTAAACAGGTGCAATAAAGTAAAATCAGGGTAAACGAAGTAACTGAAACAAAATTCCCATACTGGAATAATTACTGTTGTAGTTAATTTATTTTTTTATTTTTATTTTTATTCTGTCTGAAAAGTCCAAATGTGCAGCTGTTAGCTTGAAGAGTTCATTTTATGTCAAATTATTTTGGTGTAGCCCTTTTTGATTAAGACATTAAGTAAAATACAGTATATATAGCAACACACACCTTCCTTTGCCCCTCTTCTACTGTCTGCACATAAGCAGTAAACACATGTTTACAGCAAATAAAGGCAATTAATCCAATAATGGAAGAATGTGGCAATCCCCCACTTTGTGTGAAGAGAAAAGAGTCAAAAACGATTGGATTCAAGGCGGGTGAAAATTTTTTCTTTTTTTTTTTCTTCATTTTATTCATGCCTCATTCATTCAAGCTTGTTTTATAATTCTTTAATTTTTATGTTAATGGCCATCAGAGGCTGAATGAGACCATTTTGATGACATATCTCCAGTCTCGATCCATGGCCAGCTTAGCGGAAGATGAAAATAGCGACGAAATCCAGAGAATAATGGGGCTCAGGAGGATTTTGTGCAGCTGAGGCTTTGCATTCAAATGGGTGGCCATCTCAGCAGAGGCCCTGTGCCGCTTTATCATGTCTGTACAGCCAGCAGCTTGTTTATGAATAAAAAATGTGGCATGAAACCAGAGGAGTGAGTTGTCTTTGTTTTGTCAAGTGTGCCGAGACAAAATGCTTCCCGGTCTTCTCTCTCCCTCTCAGTTTGTCTCTCTCTTTCTCCATCTCAGGGGACCTGCAGTGGCAGCTGAACCTCTATCCCCCTACCTGACGAACTGTTGCCATGGGAATTGTTGTCCCTTGGTGATCCTTAGATGCTGCATACCCAACCCCAATCTCGCAAACAAACCCCACTGCACACTCTGAACAAGGGTGCGCTAAACCCACTCCGACACCAAACACACATGCACATGCACACACAATCCCTAAGCTCACCAACCCCAGCATTTTCTGCTCACTCCAACAAGTTCTGATAAATATTCATGATGTGAGAGTCTGCACCCCCCTCATATACCTCCCACCCTCTCTGCCTCCATGAGCCTGTTTTGGGTCTTCTGTCCTCCTGTCTTGTCTATAAAGTAAAAGCAGGGTTGAGATGACAGGCAGCCAGCTTTTGATGGATTTATTAGACCTCACCAGTTGTCTTTAAAGTCAGAAGTGAAAGTAGAACAGAGCACTGGTTGAACTCTGCATGATGAACATAGCTCAGACTTGCCCTGTTTACACACACACACACACACACACACACACACACACACACACACACACACACACACATGTTGGTGCAGCTATCCTTATAAGGACTCTCTAAAGACGTGATTTTTATACTGTACGAACTATAGATTATATCCCCTAACCCTACCCTAAACCTAACCCTCACAAAAAACTTTTTGCATTTTTTAATTTTCAGAAAAAACATTTTTTGTATATTTTTTAAGCAATTTGAATTATGGGGACACTAGAAATGTCCTCAAAAAACACATTTATAGCATAATACCTTTGTAATTACCAGTTTGTAACCTAAAATCATAAAAAATACACCCAACCCCACCCCCACACATAAACACACACATACCCTAAACCTAACCCTCACAGAAACCTTTTGGCATTTTTACATTTTCCAAAAAACATTGTTTTTATAAACCTCCTTTAGCATAATATCCTTGTAGCTACTAGTGTATAACCTAAAAAAATGTCCTCTTAAATCACCAAAACCAAAATACACACAGACACAGGGCCATATTAAAGTGCTTAACATTTTGCACTCAATCACCATGCGCTAGACGCACAGAATTTAACCATTGGGCAGCTTCTCTGTGTTTACATCAGCGTCTCCTGCTGAACGAGTTTTCATGCGAGCCTTCCTGAGAATGTCAACGGGGTAAGAATATGGTGGAGGATGCCGCCCTGGGAGATCGGGGCACCTCCGCTTGCTGTGGGCCGCTGCTTAATATGACCCTGCACACATACACACATACACACATACATTTTTACACTTTTACACTTTGGCAAGGAGGAGGGCGGGGCCAGGCCATGATGACGCAGCTGCCCGTAGCGCTCTCTCTCCCGAACTGGAGATTCCGGCGGCCTTTATCCCTCTCCTCGGCTTGATTAGCCTGATTAGGGGCCGGGTGTGCATCATCACGGCCCAGCCCGCCCACCTCCTTGCCACATAAACTTGCACTTTTAACCTTAACACCTCCACAAACTGCATGTAATCCCACAGGTATACAGTATAATTAATCATGTATGAAGATTCTGTGGTATGTCCCCCTGGCAGTAAAATTTTTATGTAATAAAAAGAAAAGCTGATTTGGATGCAAACCATGTTAAAAGCATTTATATACTGTATAAGTTTTTATTTTGAGGCAATTACAATAAGGTACCATTTGATAACTGTAGTTAGCATGAACTAACATCTCCGCATCCCATGAATGTCAGAAATGTTTGGTCAACAAAAAAAAAATTTGGGGGACAAAACTATGTGGCTATATATATATATATATATATATATATATATAAACATTATTTATTTTTTTATTTTTTATAATATAGGTCAAGGAGATATTAGCTTGTTAGTCCCCATTACAGGCACAACTAGTTCCACACAGAAGGATATGTGTGTGTCTGAGGCTAAGATGATTAGCAGGCTCAGTGATTCAGGCAAGCTGGTATGTAAGATGCTGCCCCAGGGCATGCAGGGAGGCTGAGGGGGCAGGTGGGTGGCTGGCTGGCTGGCTGGCTGTCTTGCTGTTACCTGGGTGGCACAGCATGAGGGCTGAGCTAAGCCCCAGCACTCCATGCCTGAGTGGACCAGCATAGCTGTGCCAGCCTTACTATCGTGTTTGATGCCAGTTTGCCTGCTGTACCATCTGACACACATTCACACCTTTCCCTACTGAGCACTGTCAGCCTCTGCCACCATGCCTCAGAGCATGAGGCTACTAGCGAACACTCCACTGTGTGAGACTCTTAGCATGTAGTGCATACGCCATGTCTCTGTGTGTCTGTGCATCACTCTTTGTCTTGAGCAAATGCATTCACGTGTGCTTGTCAAAAGGCAAAGTTATGCATAAGATGACACTGTGCATCCACCGTGGTTGATAATATCCAAGCTGTCATGGGCCCTACACTTTAAACATTAAAGGAGAAAGCAATGGAGAGTGTTGCTGATGCCAGTGTTTGCCCAGACACCTGCCAAGCCCCTGTTTTCCTGTGTTTGTGTCAATGTCAGCTCAGGACTCCAGGTCTCTGACACAGGTTATAGGCCCAGCAGGACAAGTGCCTCTTTTCACTCGATCTCTCGCCCGACTGGGAATCACCTGCCCTTGCCAGCCAAATCACTGACGTATTAAAACCCTTTAGCAGTCTGCCTACCCATATGCCAAATTAACTCTATACCGTATATATATATATATATATATATATATATATATATATATATATATATATATATATATATATATATATATAATTATTATTATTTATTTATTTATTGTATTACACAAATAATTTATTCTGATTTTGGAGTAAAATTGGACTGGGACATTTACTCAACAGTTTTGTGACAATCCCACAACCATGTCAAAGGCACAAACAAAAAGTAAAATTATCATGTTGTTCCAAACCATATGATTTATGCATGAATGATTAGTTATCTAGCATAATGTACAAGCTACTCATGACCCCATCCACTTTTTTATATGAAAAAGTGCTGTTAGAAAATTCTGCTAAATATTTATAATACTTTTGTGTTCCACAGAGGAAAGAAGGTCAAACAGCTTTGGAACTACATGAACGTTAGTAAATGATGGCCCAAGAGTTTACATTTTTGGGTGAACTAACCCTTTAAATGTCTGATGCTTAATTTGCTTTTAATTTCTGTTATATTGGATTTGACATCTTCTGTTTTAATGGTTATTCACCATCCAGCCTTTGTTCTAAACATTACTAAAGTAGTTTTGCTATCACTTAGGATCATCTAGAAATTAGAATACAATACTGTAGCTCTGTCTCTTGTCAGATCTTTCTCACTTGCTCACTCTCAATATCCTCAGTGCATGTCTCTCTCACTCTTTCTGTCTCTGTCCCTTCCACTCCCCCTTTCCATCTTCCCCTCCCTATCTGCTGGACTCAGCAGTTGCTCCTCTAATCTCTTGCGCTCTGCCGGTGCAGCACATGCTGGGTCCTCATGGGCCTACAGATGCCCTCTGTCCATGGGAGCACTTCCTGTGCAGGTGTGCAATGGGGCAAGGGTGGCACTAGACAACATGCAGTCATGCCAGGCTAAGCGTTGTGCTGCGGTACTCCCCATTTGTCACTCAAACAGCACCAGTCCAGATGCCACTTCATACGGTCTGCCTCAACCTGAAAGCATGGCTCTGGTTCAGCTTGCCTTCTACTGACTTGATCGAATTTTGATAGTTGTACTTTTTCTCGTTGCTGGCGTCTCTTAATCAATGTTAATTGGCTCCAATTAACATATGTTAATTAATTATATTTACCTCAAATTAAAGGTATGAATGGTCCCAAAGGGTTTTCTGTTCATCCAATTAGAACCAATTAGCTGCAATTAACACGTGCAAATGAGATGCTATTGAGTCCAAAACAAACAGTGTGTAGCCTGCGCGATTCCCATGCAGTTTAACCTGGGCTGTGTGTGTGCAGCAGTAGAGTGGAGTGAGCCTCGCATCACACACAAATCGTGTTGAACACACACACACACACGCACACACATGCACACACACGCAAGCTCTGTTGGGCAATTTGGCGGGTCTACGTATGGCCAGGATTTCAAGCTTAGCCATCTAACACTTCTCAGCAGACTGTGCTTATTTGCATGTTATGTGAGAGGCCATGTAAATTGCCTTATATATAATACTGTTATACTGCATGCATTTGTAAAATACCTAAATATGTTTTACCTAATGTAGTACCACAAAGTTTTTATATATAGAGTATATACTGTATATGTCCCCACAAGGATGGTAAAACCTGAGATCATCTACCTTGTGGGGCCCAGCCAGCGGATGTTTTTTTTTTTTTTAAATGTAAAAATGCAAAAAGGTTTCTGTGAGGGTTAGGTATAGGCTGTGTTCAGACTTCAGGCAACTCAGATTTTTTATCAAATCAGATCTTTTCAGGCCGACTGTCCGCACTATTAATTGCATTGATCATATCAGATTTGCTCATTCAGACATAACCAACCTATCTGCATGGGTTGCTTTGGTAACGACGTTGGCGTACCAATGTGACGATGTTTTCCAAAAAAGGGAGGTACATCATCTCGCTCTCCATATAAGCGACCTGTCCAGTCGTGGTGCAGAACTCCTCCATCGCACAAGAAAAACTCTTGTTAACTCTTGTAAATATTGTGATGTTAAATGCTGCAGTCACCAATTTTTGACGTCATCGCTAAGTGTCGCGTTAAGAGTGATGCAAAAGACAATTTGAAATCCGAATTGAGCAGCCAGAGCCTCTGGACTGAGATCCATCCATCCATCCATCGTCAACCGCTTATCCTGTGTACACGCGGGGGGCTGGAGCCTATCCCAGCTAACATTGGGCGAAAGGTGGTGTACACCCTGGACAGATCGCCAGTCCATCGCAGGGCGTCCAGACTGAGATGCATCTGAAAAAAATCTGATTTCAATCGCATTTGAAACCACCTCCCGATGAGTTGGAAAAATCAGATTTCATGAGTTTTTTTGTTGTATCAGATTATGCAAAAAAATCTGATTTTTAGTGGCAGTCTGAACAAGGCCTTAGGGCAGGGGTGGGCAGCCATTTTGGTAAAGTGGCCACATCAGGCTTTAAGTAGTGCATATTCCTTTTAAATAAAATACAATATTCTGCATTGATTTGGTTTTTGTATCTTTTAAACCCAGAAATAGATGTGTAAATTCTGAAATTGCCTAAAGTATTGCATTGCTCTACAAAGGTAGATACTTTTCTAACAGGCATTAAAAAACTGAATAAAGGCTGATCTTATACTTATTTAAATTATTTATTTTACCATCTTCTACTTCCCTGTTAATTTATTATTCAATTTAACACTCTCAACATCAAGGGTCTGTTTTAATAAAAATAAAAAAGGAAATGTATAGAACTTTTAATGTTTGTCACAATGCTGGTCAGTTTACTTATATTTTTTTTCTAAAACATTACCCGATGCTAAAAGGGTCATGATGCGAGTCTCCTCGATGGTTTGAATTTCAGCAGACAACTGAATAACACAGGCTGCATGACTATGATAAATGAATACTGCAAGAGTTAGAATAACATACAGGCGCGAAGGGACTTCAACATTTCTGAATTGCACAAATTAAAAAATACATATACTGTACATATTCGTCTCTGGCTTGCTTTTGCTCGCATGTCAATGATGCCGAGATCAACTTTTATATTTAATCACTGAGAAGGTTTACTTGCAAAGTAGCACCAAACATCACAAGCAGCCTCAAGAATGGACACAGAGTAGCCGTATAACACTTTTTCTTGAGCAGAATATTGCACTACAGATCGCTAAGGGCCTCAAGTTGCCCATGTCTGCCTTTGGACAAGGTTACAAACTGGTAATTACAAGGATAATAAATGTGGTTTATGAGGACATTTCTAGTGTCCCCGTAATTTAAATAGCTTAAAAAACATATTAAACAATGTTTTATTGAAAAATGGTAAAAATGCAGAAGGTTTTCTGTGAAGGGTAGGTTTAGGGGTAGGGTTAGGCTTAGGGGATTGAATCTATAGTTTGTACAGTATAAAAATCATTATATCTATGGAAAGTCCTCATAATGAGAGGTAGACCAACATGTGTGTGTGTTTGTTTGTGTGTGTGTGTGTGTGTGTGTGTGTGTGTGTACACCAGACATGGTGGTTTCAGTTGGATGTTGTTCAGGTTTGCCCAAGTTCATGCGGATTGAGAAAATCTTGGCAATCAACACTGACATAATGTTCCTCTGCAAACCACAGACTGCATGGTTGAGCATTTGCTATTTTATGAGTTGTGCAGTTTGCATTCACTGCAAGTTGTTCAGCTTTTGTTCATGTAAAAAATGACTGTATAAAGGAGAGGTCCTCTTTAGACAGGAATTGACTCATAAAGGGAAAATAAATGGCATGAAATACATTAGGTAGATTTTAATGTGGTGTAAACAGGCAATGAGAGCCAAATGAACACAATACAGAGCAGCAGGTTGTGTATCTATGTATTGTGAAAACATCCCACCTCTTCTCCATTGAAAACTTCTTTCTTGGCAATAAAAACATTGCCTGGGGTATTCATGGGCTCTTTCAACCACTTATACAATTTACTTAAGAAAATTACATATTTTCCAAAACCAAGCACTGAATTCTTTACCTGGGTATTAAGACTGCATTTCTCATGCCTCTTTTTAGTTCAATTATACCAGCAGCAGAAGCAAGGTACCAATAAGCATGCAAAGTTGACATCAATAATTTCCATACACCCTATCTATTTGTGAATAGATGCAGATTATTTCACACTGGGGTTGAATAAGCAAGAGAGCCTTTTGAAATCAACATTGAGAGCAGGCTCTAATCTGAGTTTGCCATTTTAGGCGAGTGTTGACAGCAATCTCCCCCAGCATGGATTGGTTGTGTTGTATTAGTCTCCAGGTTTTACAGTGGAAATGGAGAACACCTCTGATACTTACCATTGTAGAAATCAGGGGTTTCTGAGCTTTGCGATGGGGGAAGAATCCGTTTTGTTCAGTGATAAGAGCATGAGGGGAATATATGAGCAAAAAAGGCAATCCAAAGGGCTGAACAAATCTGGGAGCAGTATTATGGGATGGTAAACATGTCTGCAGCTAAGAGGCAGCAAATTTGTTGTTTCTTATTTTTAGAATGTGCTGTATTTGGAGAGGAGCACAAAGGGTGGAAGGGCTTCATTGGTGGGGGTGGGGTTAAAGGGGTGTGTCTTGTTGAAACACAGGCAGAAAACCAAAGGGGAAAAGCAATAATCAAAGGACAAGAAAGGCATAAAGAGAAAAAGAGTACTACTCTTATTACATCCAAATAAAAAAGCTTATGGATTTTTACCACTTCTTAACACTTTCCTCTTGACCTTTTCACCAAGAAGCAAGCAGCCATCTTTCACTACCATGAATCATTTTTGCCAAGATTTATTTTCTTTTTTCTTTTATGATGGCAATAGTAATGTATTGGCCAAGGTCATATCTGTTTGATCAGTATATTTATAATTGATGCATGTAATATATTACATAACAGACCAGAGCTTGTTTTATTTTTATTTTTTACAGGGTTGAATACAAGTTAAAGGAATAGTTCACCCAAAAATGAAAATCTCATCATTTACTCACCCTTATGCCATACCAGATGACTTTCTTTCATCTGATGAACTCAAATAAAGATTTTTAGAAGAATTTCTCAGCTCTTTTGTTCCATATAATAGACCTTATTCAGGCTAGCGTCATCTTTGATTTTAAATGCAATTGACAATGAGGCAGTGAGCGCACAAATTGTATAAAGCTGTATAAAGCTGCTAGATCACATCTAGTTCTTTACATACTGAATGTTTTATCAATGATATTTCATCAATGTTTTGTCCGCAGAACGATCAACAGAGTGTTTAGTTCACTTGTCACAGCCTTTCCTGACAATGTTCAGGAATATATATCTACAGCTGCGGAGTCCTAATTGTAGTACCACACTCGTTTCATCCTGTGTTTACATTGATGGCATTAAGTACAGCCCAGACATGGTGGTTTCAGTTGGATGTTGTTCAGGTTTGCCCAAGTTCATGCGGATTGAGAAAATCTTGGCAATCAACACTGACATAATGTTCCTCTGCAAATCACAGACTGCATGGTTGAGCATTTGCTCTTTTATGAGTTGTGCAGTTTGCATTCACTGTAAGTTGTTCAGCCTTCTCTAATAAATGACTCCTTCCCTTTGGCAGCTTATAATATCCTTTTTTCTTTGTTTTGTAATTTTAGTTTGCCATGTTGATGACACTTCACGTTATTGTGCATGACAGTGGTATGTCTGTGAAATCTTGGAGAAGTGGCCAGCACTTTTCACAGAAAGCCAGGTTTCTTTCCTCCTCCAAATCCCAGTTAATTTTTTCTATGAATTGTGTATTTGAATGTTAATAACCACTCCATATTTTTGCTTTGGTCTTTGCAGAATTCAATCGCATATCTGGGGAAAATCTGAGTTCTATGTAGCGTTGGACATGCATTCTGCACGTTTGACTGAAAATTTTCAGAGAAAAGGAGGAAATCAGGGAAGAACACGATGAAATTATGCATCATTTTGACTCAAATGTATTCCTTTGTGATTATTGTCATCTTTAAATCATGATTTGGCTATGATTGTTACCCTCACGTCTACCTGTCTCTTTGTCGTAGTCATCTGATGTAACATATGTTTGCACTGCAGTACTTCATTGTCTTCCAATCCTCCTGGGGGATGACCCAGAGGAATTTTTCAGGATGAGTATTTTTATCGCTGTTTATACTTTTTTAAATTGTCAATTTGCTTTATTACATGATATTATAGATTAGGTTATGAAAAAGTTCTGGGTGTACTTTTACAGTCGATACTGTTTTTGTCTCTTGTGAAAAAAATCTGATTTGTGACATTGGTGATTTAAATTCCTTAAATTGATGCAATAAAATATACTATAAATTCAATTCTGTGTTCTTAAAGCGATATTTCACCCCAAAATGAAAATTATCCCATAATTGACTCACGCTCAAGCCATCCTAGGTGTATATGACTTTCTTCTTTCAGCCAAACACAAACACGGTCTCTTCCAATCTTTATAATGGGAGTGAATGGTATCTTCGATTTTGAAGCCCAAAAAAGCGCATCCATCCATCCATCCATCCATCCATCAAAAAAATCATCCATACAACTCCAGGGGGTTAATAAAGGCCTTCTAAAGCAAAGCGATGCATTTTTGTAAGAAAAATATCCATATTTATAACTTTATGAACTATAATCACTGGTCTCCAGTCACGGCCGTCCGCACGCTCACTGGCTTCCTCTATCCACTGCGCTTTCGTGTTTATCACTTATCACCGGAGTTTACGCTACGCCTACGTCAAACGCCGGAACTCGACTCTCGACTTGCGAACGTGTGGACGGCCGTTACCGGATGCCAGTGATAATAGTTTATAAAGTTATAAATATGGGTATGTTTCTTAAAAAAACACATCACTTCAGAAGACCTTTATTTACCCCCTGGAGCCGTATGGATTACTTTTTTGATGGATGGATGTGCTTTTTTGGGTGAAGTTACCATTCACTCCCATTATAAAGCTTGGAAGAGCCGGGATATTTTTTTATATAACTCCGATTGTGTTTGGCTGAAAGAAGAAAGTCATATACCATATACACCTAGGATTGCTTGAGGGTGAATAAATTATGGGATAATTTAAATTTTTGGGTAAACTAACCCTTTAATAATTCAGAACAATGTAAAAGTACAATAAAGTATTCCATTGAACTTGTGATTTTCCAAGTCTTCTGAAGACATGCAATATGATACAGTAAACTAGAAAACAAAGTTTAAAGGAATAGTTCACCCAAAAATTACAATTCACCCTTATACTGAGTGATTTGATCCATGTCTTCTTAAACTCATGATTTAAAGCTTGATTACATTTCCTTGTGCTTGATGTTTGCATTGATCACTCTACACCTGCTGTGGTTATCAAAAATTAGTGAAGTTTTAATTGTTTTGGTTAATGAACAGCCCCTGGTCACTAGAATATATCCAGCACAACAGAAATTCACACTTCCTATTTTTCATTCTCTTATATGATTCAGATGTAGATGCAGGCTTCAGTTAACTAGATGTTGGACTGCTCACAGTTTTACCTGAAGGCATGCCTGCCAAACGTCCACATGCCCTCAACATCGATGCAATGGAGGGAAGAATTGTCATGGATGATGTCCCAAATTTGCCACATTCTGTTTGTCTCCATTTGCTTTGATCTATGCTCTAAATTTAGACCATCCAAAAACAATGAGAAACACATTTGATTTTATTCAGCGGGTATTTCTGTCTTTGGGAGAAAAGAATCTCAAACCCAAACTCTAACCCTTTTAAACCGGCTTTTCAGCTGAACTTGTTTCTGGCATATTTTTCTGTAATTGCAGTTCAGTTTAAGAATCTTTCCAAAGACACATGCAGGTTTTTCCAGATTGTAAAGGCTCTTTTTTTTAATAAATACTTTTTTTTTTTGAGTTTGCACAGTGCCTGCAAACTCTATACCTTATTTTAGGTCCAGATATTATGTTGCCATGCAGCAGAGTGCTGCAAGAGGTCTAAGTCTTGAGAACAGATTGTTTTAAAGGCATATTTTTTATTGTGTTGTTGTTAAAGAGTTTCAGCTGTTTATTACACAAATAAATTGAGTTATTTAATAAAATTGAGAATTTCAAACTTGTTAAGTGCGTTATTTGAACTAGAAAAATTATGTTTAGTTTACTTAAAGAGAATGTGGAAACCGATTGCACGTAGTATTTTAAGAATACACAATTTAAAGTGATACAGTAAACTCATGTTGAGATTAGTGGTATTTCAGATGTAAAGTGAATGAATTGTATTCATTTTAAGTTAATTGACTTAATAGAGTAATCTTACTAATATATAATTTGTAAGGTTACTAATTAATTAATTGTAAATTCACAAAAAAATTACGTTAACTAGAAATGTACTATTAAGTTTAATAATAACAAGTTGACATTACTTGCATAGGAACATTACAGTAATATAACTTCATTTTAGCAAGCAAGTTTTCTTTGCAAAATAAGGCAATCGGTTTCATTAATTTGAACATGTCACATTTTTCAGTGTATGCAGGTAACACATTTAAAATACTGTCTTGTGTAAGATGATGTAATGTTTAAAGTATATTGTACAAAGTATAGCTAAGTAATAACAGTTTGTTATTGAAGACAAAGTGTGCAATTTGTAGTATTTTGAATTAGCCAAAGGTGTTACTGAGCATATACTTTTTACTCAAATATAATACACTTGTGGTATATTGCTTGTATGTTTCGAAGACACTTGCAATTAATTTGTAATGTACTTGTAACACAAATAAAGTACATTTTAATATCACTAATCAAGCATGTAATTACCCTACACTGGCATATACTTAAAGTATATTAAGTATATTTGAAGTTGTTCCAATTTAGTACACAAAAGTACACTAAATACACTTAAAGCTATGCTTTACTACAATTTAATTACAACTAAAATATACTTAGTACAAAATTAGTTGTTCCAAAATAGCACACTTCAAGTTAACTAATCAATAACATTTGAAGCATACTTATTAGTTTGGCTTCAAGTATACTTTTTCACCAGGGTATCACTTATGAAAATATGGATCAAAACACTGGACTCGTATGGATTAATTTTATGATGCTTTTACGTGCTTTTTGGAGCGTCAACATTTCAGCACACATTCACTTGCATTGTATGGACCCAAAGAGATTAAATATTCTTTTAAATATCATAATTTGTTTTCTGCAGAAGAAAGAAAGTCATACAAATTTGGGTTGACATGACGTGTGAGTAAATGATGAGAGAATTTTCATTTTTGGGTGAACTGTCCCTTTAAGCTCAATCGACAGCCTTAACACAAAAAATGCATTTCGACTTGTCCCTCCTCTTTAAAAGCAGATGGTTTACTAATGGTTATAATTGTAAGAAGCAGTGAGTGAGATTTCAAGACATACCATGGACAAAAAGACACCTTTAAACTAAATCTTTGAGTCAAGTGTTTTGTTTATTGAAATTCTGCAAAGTGAAATAAATCCAAATGTATGCAAAATGTGAAGAATTGGTAACCAAATGCCTGTATACTCACCATTTAAATATCTTCCTTTTTGCTTTGTAACCGTATAGTTCTCTGTGTACACAGCACCATAAATCAACTTATACCTTTCTCTTCTTACATTGTTCAATTCTACCATAATATTTCAGTACCTCTCTGGTAATCATTAAAACCATGCAAGTCTATTTGCTCACACTGTTTATTTACAGTCAAATCCATTTATGTCGCTGATCTATGGAAGATCCAATGAAAAGTATTTAAGCAGTTTAAAAGCAGGAAATCTTGGAAATTTGGTACACTATCAGATCTGTGTGCTCACGTGTTTTTGTGCTACGTTAATTTAGCTCTCCATCTCTTTCTCAGAGCAGTGAAGGTCTACTGGGGCTTTTCTGTATGTGCAAAGGTGTCCCAGCGTTAATATTCTCAGTGTCTCAAGCTTACAGAGAGTGAACTCTCACCCCTCCCTACTGCTGTTGCACAGAGATAAAACTTTCTACTCTACCTTTTTTCAGCAGAGAATTACACGAGCAAGTCGATAACAGTGCCACAATCAGCTTTTACACAGAGGATTGTGCTCAGGTGAATAGCATGGGACTTCTCTCTATGCTGACAAACAGACAGGACCATACAGCACACCTGTGGGACTCAGGGAGACCACTTCATTCTATTGTGAACATGGCCAATGAAAAGAAATATCCTATCAAGCAATGCTACAGGAGAGAGGTATTTGTCTAGCTCACTCATCACAGTGAAGCTAGTTCAATTACATTATCTTGTGCAAAAGCTAGTTTCAAGGCATTCTGTTGGCAATCAATCAATCAAACAATCTTTCAGTGTGTATCTTGATGTTCTTTTTCAGGTCTGGAAACTCTAACAGTTGAGAATACCACCACACCTAATCCTCTCTCTCGTCTTGTGCATGGACGAGACTGGAACATCGAACTTCTACCTAGGACAATTGAAGGCATTTAATGATTAGTCACAAAAACTTTCATCAGTCAGCTGAACATCATCATGATTCATCTTTCCTATCTGTTAATTTTCAACCACTTGAAGGGAAAGTTCACCCCAAAATAAAAATTATGTCATATTTTGCTCACACTTTCTTTCTTCCCTGTAACACCTGAACCCTTTTTCAATACAATGAAAGTTAATGGTGACTGAGTCTGTCATACTGTCTAACATCTCCTTTAGTGTTCCTTGGAAGTACTAGTTTTGGAACAGTGTGAGTAAATGATGTACTCAACTTGAAAATTGATAACTAAAAATTCCTCACTATACAAAAATTTGCACAATTGCCTAAAAAGTTTGACCAATACTGTGTACAGTGTGTGTATATATATATATATACCACAGTAAGTTCTGGTGCTCGAATCTGATTGGACGAGAGACGTTCCATGAGCACTGATGGTGTGACAGCATCAGCACTCAGACTCTTCACTGTGTGTATCACTCTGCTTGTGTTCGTGCTGTTCTAAACTAAAGTATAAGTTTAGTGAATATGTGGTAGGAGGTACTGTCTTTATTTTTGAAATTACACATGTTAGCCAGCAGGTGGTGGCAAAAGATCCTTTTTGTGTGTAATATGAGCCAGTTGGTGACATAAAGTGAATCCATTAGTCACTGTTTACATAGAACAGCAATCTGTGAGTTTCCACATTGGATACATACTGTTTAAAATGGCAGAGGACATCGCTGTTTCTATAATGAATGAAATTTGCGCACCAGCTATCCCGAAATAGAGAGGAATACCCTGCTTGGACGTCTATATTCTACTGAGAAAGCTGACCTTCAGAAATGCATCTCTGATTGGTGTGGCAACAGGTGATCCCATATGCTCCATCTCTCTCTCTCTCTCTCTCTCTCTCTCTCTCTCACACACATACACACACACACACACTGACAAACACACACATCCATCCATCTATCCTTGTTTCTCCAATAACTTGTTAGAAACAGCACAAGCTGTGATACTATTTCTGAAGTGAATGTTTTGAATTACTAATGGAGGCTTGGACGCATCATTTGTTTTGAACCAGCAACGGCAGATTCTGGTCGCGTAATAAAGTAGTTCCATACACTCGCAATCGTGCTATATGGCCCTATATCAGCACTGCTGTAATTACCTACAGCACTCGGCCTGCGGCCGAATCACTGCAGTGCTGATGTAGGGCCATATAGCACTCTTGCTCGTGTGATATTGCTTATATATATATATATATATAAAACATGATGAGCCTGCTGTTGATTAGACAAGCTCCCTTCAACTAGAAACCACATTCCAGCAGACACAGATTCATTCAACACGGGTTCAAAATGTATGCATTATGCATTACAGCAATACAGTTGAGACAAGCAATACAGATGAGACGATAGTGCCCCAATGTACAGGATAGAGCTTGATTCATTGAGCCTCTCCCTTTTTCCAACACCCTTGGAAACACTGCAACCGTCTGTCCATCTATCTTTAACAGATATATATATATAGTTATCTAGAAATTGTGTGTGTAGGTTAGATTTATGTTCAAGCTTATGTATACACTGGTTGGCCTAATCGCCATTTTGTGAGGCTGGTCGCGAAGCGGGAGAGACTGTGAACCTGTGATGCTCTGATAGGGGATTCCTGCAGGCCTGATTAGATCTAGGGAGTTTTTGTCTTCCAGTAACAGGAATTACTTGATTTGTAAGTGGGGCATAGCTTCCAGCAGCATTTGAGTATTAATTCCCACCCAGACCCTGAGGAGAGAGAGAGCCCTCTCTAGAGCATGGAATACATATTAAAGAGTTGGGATCTTTTACACCATAACAGCAGTCAATAAGACACCATATACTATGAGGGTCTGATACATAGATCTCTTGCCGCAAATGGCGAAATGGTGAGCAAGGCAGAGACATTTTTTCGTACTCAAAGGCTTAATCAATTATTCTTGACTTGATATTAAAAAATATTTTTACATTTCTGATTCTCAATCTTGATATTTAATTAATAAAATGCATTACATTGTTTATTTCAGATCACACAGAATGGTAACACTTTACACTAATGTTGTATGAGTTAACACATTAGCTAACATGAACTAACAATGCAAAAAAGTACAGCACTTAATCTTAATTAATCTTGCCTAATTTGAATTTTTAAATTGTATATTTTAACAGTAGTTAATACATTATGATCTAACATGAACTGACAATGTACAATTTCCATAAGGGTTTATAAATGCTGTACAAAAATGGTTCATTGTTAGTTAATGATACCTAATGCAATAATTAATTTGAATAAATACAGCCACATTGTTAAGTTTTACCCATATAATTTAGCTGTAAATTCATAAATATTTTTGCTAATGGAAATTTCATCTATAATCTGTGTAATCTGATTACAAAGTAATTAGCTACTGTAAACACATTGCATTTTTAATTTGTGCAAACAAATGAAAGTTACTGACTTTCAGTTAATTTATTTTAAATAGATGGGTTACACTTTTCTAAAATAATATAATTTATGTAGAATATATTTAAAACATGAATTATGTTCACATGTATGTCTGTTTGCATTTCTGTTACAGCTGAAGGGTGTTCGTTCCATACTGAGTCATTGTAAGGAAGAAATACGACAATGAACAAAGAGGAATCTAAAACATTATTTTGAATTTGTTGAGCAGAATTTTAGCTTTTCTGTGAACATTTTTTAAAAAGTAACTTACAAGTAATGTAATTAATATTTTGATCAATAGTAATCAAATTACCATTTTTGAAAAGTAAGTAGTAATTTGTAGCAGATTACTTTTTGAGTAACCAAGCACTGTCTATAATTGCAACTTTTGGTGAAGAGCGAAATGTATCTAATGAGACTACAGACTGTTACAGGTATTTGTTGTTATGTCTTCAGAGAACACAAAATGGGCTGCCAACATTTAATTTTTGATAAATTAACTGTATGGTCGAGATTTGTTTTCCGAAGACAGTTATTTTATATGTAGTTATCATGTAATTGCATTGTTATAGATGAAATTTAAATACAGCTTTGTCACCAGAGGTATTTGCCTCTCTTTGTCCTGTATCACAGTCTGTTCTGACACACTGCCATTAGAATGCCTGGGTGTTTAGGCTTTTTTTAGTTGATATTTCCAATCTAAGGTCTGTTCCAGTGGTCCCTGCCATCTGGACCCAGCTCACCCACAAACAGGTTAAGGTGGGTGCCATTCCCATGGCCCTTACTGCCTGTCACTATGCCAGTGTGCTAATTTACAGCCAGCAACCCCCTGATCCTAACCTGCCTTGCCAGTCATCAACTCAAGGGTGTGAAGATGCCAACAGCATGCTCCGCTGAAGACAAATCAGCTTCAAACCCTCATAAAACACCCAGAGGTCATGACCTTTTCAACTTTTCAACCCATTACCACCACCGATACACCTCCCCCATCCCATTACCCTGCCTCCCGCCATGCCTACCTGATGGCCCACTCAGGCACAAACACACAAGGGAAAAACAGCTCCAAACAAGGTAGATGTCTCATCTGAACTCACTGCACAGGGAAAACTATTTGCATGCCCACCCTCTGTTTCAGCTCTTGGGACACAGCAGGGAGGAATATGAAAGTCTGTAGTCTGTGAGTAAAGCAGCCCAGATATCTCAACACACTGTATGACGTGCAGTGAGGAACTGCTGGTGTACAGTGGAGCAGCATCTCATTCAACTAATGGTTCTGGAACAACAGGAGGCCAGTAGCAAAATGGGTTTGTCTGGCATTCTAACCAGTGTCTTGTCTTTTTGTCTGCTGAAAATGAGCATATTTTCTGTTCAGTGCAATGTGCACCATTTTCTTAGCTAGAGTTGTCTTCCATTCACTTAAACTTTCGCCCATTTCAAAATGGAACATAGAGAGAAGACTATCCCTGCTTTTCTCTCTCTCTTTACACTGTACAGTAAGAGAGATTGGGTTTGAGAGTCTTGACTGGGTCCTCTGTGTCATTATCTAACAATGACTCTCAGCACTCTTGATCAGGAGCAGAGCAGCAACAATAGGCACTTTGCATTATGCCATATCAGAGCCCAGATGAGCCGAGCATGACTGCCAATCCAGGAGGCTGTATTTGGCAGCTCCTTGTTAAAATTCTGTGAGCACATGCTAAAACGCTTAAAACATTTGTCTTGGATTCATGGCCAAAGACGTTATTGTTACTGTCGAAGTGTTGGACTCATAGCATGAGTGCACTATGCTGCAAGCTCAATGTTCATGCCTGATACTAGCAGCCACTGCAGATAATCCACTCCCTGAAATAAACTGCCCCATTAAAATAAAATGATGCCCATATAACGCATAGAAAACGTTGCATAATTTGGACGGAATCCCAAGCAGGATAAGAGGCTGGTGCAGTAAGATTATTTGCAGTGAATTATAATTTATTCACAACCTCATAAGACCAAGCATCCTGAAATGAAAAATTTCACTCATTATTTATAAACAGTTATTCAAATAGGCCTATCCATGAATTACTGTCCATAGATTTCTATTTCAAAGCAGGTTTTCATGTGGTGGGGTTGGGAGTGGGGGGGGGGGATTTGTAAATCTCTTTAACTATTACTTTAACACTGGACTGAGAGGAATGCATGCCCGTATTCGTTTAAAAACGTCACTGTATGCGCATGTATCTGGACTCGTAGACAACATCACGTATTTAAATGCTTGCGCTCAGTCGCGCTCTCGGCTCTTATCGGCCCTAAATCCCAGTAGCGCGTGCTGACATGAGGCATGCTGGGCTGAGCGCGTTTTGCTTATGCATTAGCCATTTATTTCGTCTGTCTGACACCTCTCCAACATAAAACCGTACGGCGGAGGTAAAATATCTCTCTCTTGGCGAAAATAAAGCTTTGTCTCCCTCCTGATCTATAGGATATAAAATAAAGCCACGGCTTTGATGGTGGCTTTACCTTATGCAGGGATTGCTTTTTTGTGCACACAAAAGGCAATGAAGATGAATGAGGAGGGATTGCCCGAGCCTTGTCTCCCGTGGTCCTTTAGCATCACCCCCGTTTTCTTGTGTTCACTCCAGACTCTCGGAGAAGTTAGTCAGGGAGCTTTATTATTGATCCGTGGAAGTCGATCGCCATGAGAAGTGATGTGTCCGGTGTGACCGGTCTGTTCCTATTTTCTGTTTCTAATCTTGGATTACATTGATCAGCGTTTTGTGGCATTATCAGTTAGTTTAAAATGTGGGCTATTTGGAAGTTATAAAACAATAGGATGGAAACTAAAGCATTTTAAATAATCATCACAACGGGAAAAATAGATTAAGGTCTTGTTTGCATGATATTTTTTACTACGTCAACTTAAACTAAACCTATTGGTTCCGTCGTCATTCTCTTCTTGGGATTCCCTCGTCCCTGTTCATGGCATTAAATCTTGTTTAGAAGTCTTTGCAGTCTTTGTTAGTCTCAAAACTACATTTCCCTTACAATACAAAAAATAAAATTAATAATAATAATAATAAAAATATAGTTTTAAAAAAATTGTTTTAAAAAAATTGTTCATCTA
The DNA here is from genome assembly GCA_032164185.1 of Moxostoma hubbsi. Lineage (NCBI taxonomy): Eukaryota > Metazoa > Chordata > Actinopteri > Cypriniformes > Catostomidae > Moxostoma > Moxostoma hubbsi. Next base: position 24,604,497 of record JAVLUX010000030.1, on the reverse strand, counting down.
TCGTTATTTATTTTTATTTATTTATTTACCATTCAGTCCGGGTTGTTGATATCAGTAGCAGTCAGGATATTGTGCTCTTGGAGCTGCAGTGCAGAAATCTGCTCTTGTTTAGAAGCTATCTGCTGATTTTCAGCCCCACAGCCTGTCCCCCCGAGCATTGCCCACTGCGCGATAATATCTCAAAGGGAGTGGTTATCAACACACATTATATTATAATCATTAGTGATCCTGGCCCTTTCACCCGCACTGCAGAATAAGCGCTGGGAACCATTAATCTAAACTAGAGCGACCAGTCTCAGACTGCTCGTTTCCATTCTTACCCAGCGGGGAATAATATAATAATTTCTCGTCACTGCTCTTTGGTTGGCTGTATCTAATGACATAATGACGTCGATTTTGTTGCAGTTTTGTAGTTGTTTAGCATTATCTAGTACGGTTATTATGTTATATAAGATTATAAAAATGATTTGAAGTTTATTTAATGTCGAGGTTTTATAATGCAGGCCTATTGCTATCCATCTGAAAAAATACATATATCGTGGCGAGTCATCATCGTGGCGATTTCTTGCTTTTTCTCCATTACTTCATTTGCTCAATAATTTGTCATCCCCAATCGCAAACACACACACACACACACACACACACACACACACACACACACACACACACACACACACAAAATGTGGAAAGTATAGACCATTGCAAAGGCAAATTTGGAATATATATTTTTAATCCTCAGTCTGGAATGCAAGGCAGAAGCGTTTGTCGTGTCTGGGGTTGATTATCGGGTTTAGGGGAGAAATAACAGCTGTGATGGGACTACGAGAGCAGATCTATAACCTTCATCGAATTTCTCTTGCCAGTCTACGGCAGATTTGGAAACTCAGGAAAATGTTTATGTTGAGTTGTTAGCCAGTACTGACGACATTGTATTATGCATTGTTGACTTGGAGTAACTCAGTGGGGTTCATTTTAAGTGGTCACGTCACGGTTGCACTGATCAGCTGATAATTACTGAACACCTGATTTACCTGTCAAGTCAGCAATTTTTAGATTCGTTAGTTTATGCACTCTTGTAATAATTTTGGTTGGAGACTGCGAACGGGCGTTAAAGTTCTGCTGGAAGGAATATAATTGCAGATGTCTTGCTTCAGTCGTCCCTGACCCCTTAATCGGCTTGGACGGGGTCCGGCCGGGTTTGGTCGCTGCACAGCACCTCGAAAAGATTGACACAACGCGGTCCTGGAGCGCCCACATGCCTATTGTCCACACTGCGAAAATAAAGACATTCTCATGAAAGCAAAGCAAGACACATGCTTCGCTGCAGTTATATTTAAATTGCCCTGTCCTCACCACACACACCCAAATAAACAAACATGGCGTGGAAGGGACATGATAATGGTATTAAGCTTAGTAGGGCATGGTGCCATGACTGGTCTTATTATTATTATTATTATTATTATTATTATTGTATTGCTTAATTTTAATTGAGCCGTTATAAGTGCAAAATACAGTAAATATTACAGGCTTTAAACCATGCTTTTACCTTCTTTATTTTATCACAACAGTTTGTCTGTGACATAATGGCGTTCCCTAATTCCCTTGGCTGTGGCTTTACTTTTTTTTTTTCTTCTTTTTTTTTCTTCTTCTTATGTCTAGGACCCTCTTCTTCACCCCGTTTACTTATGAATACAAAAAGGAATGCACAATATAAAAAGAACTAGAACAAGAAAAAGAACTATTTTATCATGTTTGGGCTATAATATTTATTATATTTTCTTATTTATACATTCATAATCGAAATGTTTGCACGTGTTCTCTTTTACCTTTGTCATTACCTATACTATACTACAGAGCATGTTACAAATAGCTATTTCAGATTTCATGAATAAAACGCGTAAACGAACTGGCAGCGGTGCAGAGCGATATGTGGAGGGGCCCAAGGTACAGACACGCCCCCCCCCCCCCCCCCACACACACACACACACACACTTATTTCGAGCTCCTGGCGGTCCCGATGCGCCAGCTGATCAAAGCCCGAGTAAGGGGTAATATTTCTCACTTTATAACAGGAGTCACAGCGTGTCTATACGGCCAGAGATCACACACTGCCTAGGCAGGGTTAATGTGTCGTATCTACAGTATATGACTATATAGTTCGTCTTAAGAGGGGAAACAATAACAACAAATAGACTAATATCTTGAATTCTTTCTCTCTTATCTCTCTCGCACGCGCTAAAACACACACACACACACACACACACACACTGTGTGTGTTTGTGTGCTTGTCTATATCAATAAACAAACAATCGAATAATACGAAATGCATTTTCGATAGGTGAGGAATGTTACTGCTTGTCAAACTATTCATTTTAGAAGTACTCCAGATCATTGGATTCTGTTATTCTTAGTTGTTTTTTTTTTATTTTTTTTTTATTTATTTATTTTTTTATTATTATTATTCATTAATTTATTTGCAAGCGATGATGGTGATCCTTGTTAACTTTTTTTATGAGTGGCAAAATCAGGGATCTCTTTCTCTTCTTACAAAATGTGTTCATATGACAACGAACGTTACAGAATTTCTAAAAACTATTAAGGTAGGAACAGTCTGATTCATTTACGATCTTTCTTTTTAGGTTTGGCGTATTCAAAGCTCCGCAAATGACCGTTCACTGAGATCAACGAATGTAATTTGACAGCCATGCTCTCTGCTGGTGAGAATTTTTCGATCGATAGCTCCCTCTAGCATTGCCCCATCTCCAGACTCGTCGTGTTTTTCCAGTCGGCCAGTGATCCACCTGACAATACCTCTCGTTGAAAACGTCCTTTGCATCATAGATGAGTCAGCTCTCTTGGTTATCTATCAGCTAACAGAATCTATACATTTGCAATTATGTTGCTTTCTCTTATTAAAATATTGGTTAAACTTTCCTCATAGAATAGACATGAAATAGGGTGGTAGAGAGTATTTGGAATTAAAATAACTAGCCAAAAGATCGAAAGATAAAGGTAGATTTTGTTCATTAAATTATATAGGCTATGTTTGATTACTGATTGTTCCAAATCTTGATAAACGAATGATGATGATGATGATGATGATGATGATGATAATAATAATAGTATAGTTGTTACAGCTGTAATAATAATAATAATAATAATTACTATTACTATAAATTGCCTATAGCCCGAAATAATATAATAATGTAGCCTGTGTACTGAAATATGAGATAATAATCTTAAATAAATCTGTTGATTTTTTTTTTTTTTTTTTTTTTTTTTTTTTTTTTTTTTTTTTTTTTTTTTTTTTTACATTTAATTAGACTTGAAGAAAACTTTAGACTTCTCGTTTATTCTTGTTCTCACACTATATTCGTCCCCCATTATTGCAGACAATAATATTAGTACAAATAGAGATTTTGTATGCCATTCAAACGGGGAGAAAAGACCAGTTCTGAGAGAAGGGGTGGGAGTGGTGGCCGGATAGGCTACAGCAAAAGATCGAGTATGTTCATCTTTTATCTGTTATTCTTCGTGAAATAACACATGTCATCCAAGGGTCCCACAGTCAAAGAGGAGCACTCCCTAGACACTCATCGGCAGCTGTTTCTGTGTGTTGCGTAAGGCCTTTTGCTGCCATAGGGACAGGGTGGACCAGCCCCACTATGACGTTTTACATGAGAAGTGGCCCATATGCACAAAGCTTCTTGGTATTGATTCCAGATTCCAGTCTGGAACATTTGCACAATTTACACTGACAGAATATAAATTGCTGAGATTGAGAGGTTGAAGGGCGCGAGTGCGCGCGGGAGCTAGACTTTGACTGTTTTTATGCGAGTGGTGAATGGTGTCAGTGTTACTTATGAAGGCAAATACACCAGGGATTGTGATGTACAGTATAGATACATTGGTAGAACAAGTATTACAGTGATGCAAACGTTGATGGAAATAGCAATTTAAGAGTTAAGGTTAGTATGCATACAACAAAAACTAGGCTATTCATTCACGTTTGTAAATATTGTAAAATATTGCGACAGGCAAAAAAACAAATGTCCCCTTAATTACACGTTACGTGTTGTGCACAATTTAATAATTATTAAACAATAAAAGTCACAGGTAGTAGAAAAATATTATCCATCTGTGCAAGAATATATCATGAATATAACCGTTATCGCAATCCCAATTGAAATTGTTCTAAATATGATAAGAACAATGCACTAATTTGCCCTTAAATAAAGAAATAAAAAGTAACTATAGGATACATTTTCCTGTAGAACACGATGTATATTACAACAACAACAACAACAAAAAAAAAAGAAATCAGAGTAGCCTATCGAACTTAACAGATCTAAATAAACACCAGGTGTTTGGGCCATTAGAGCTGCTGAGATGATCTAACATCTTGCAAAGTTTAGAGCCCTACTGTCTTTCACTTTCTCACCAAAGGAGGAAGATGTTCTTAAGTGTCTTTTCGTTGATTCAATTAAGTTGTTAAAAAGGTTAAACCATTTGTCTGGGTAAAATTAATAGAGGGCACGCGCCCAAGTTAGTCAAAATGAAAATGTATTAAAAAAAATTGCAGAATAAAAATTGCATTGTAACTGTCTTGCGGAATAGTTAGGTTAATAAATTACATCTAGAGTCAGTGAATATAGGCAATGAAACAGTGATACGTTTAGGCTATCTTTCTTTTGGACTCATATGAAGTGCACCCCATAAAATGATGACAATCACCGCTAAGCATATGGTATTATAAAGCAAAAGTGGTAAGTCATTATTTTATGATATCTTTCAAGAAGGTCTCAGGAATCATTCTGTTATATTATCAGTTTGGAAAAAAATACTAGAAAGTTACAATTTAAAACTGAGATAAAACATGACATGCATGCACAAGTTTTCTATGTAAATACATGTAAAAACTTGCAAACCGAATTTCACAATAGCTGTGCACTTTCACCAGCATCCTTGCGATACATATGTTTTAAGAATTGTATAACTGCAGATTTTACAGCATGATACAGAGGCCCAGCCTTTTCTCTTATCTCGAAATATTGACATATAGGCTATCTACGTATTCATAAACAATGCGTTAATTATCATATGTACCTTTTAATATGGGTCTCTCGTTCCTCGGCTCCACCAGAATGGATGATTATTGAAAAATGTAACGGGAAAAAAAGACTTTCAGAACACGAAGGTCTGTTTTCTGAATCTCCACATTAACTTAGATATGACAGTTTCTGGGATTTTTGACAATTGGTGTCTTCTGTTCCCTATAAATAGCGCAGAGTGTGCCGGTAAAGCGGTGAGGGGATGGCTAATGGTTACTTGAACGGAGAGCCGCTGATTGGTCTCGGTCTTGCGTGACGTCAGGAGGCTGTGAATAAGGCTGGCTGGTGTGCTTTCAGGAACATGCAGAACACCGGAGGCTGTTCGGGGAGCGTCATCAGTCCTGCAACGAGATGTCACACAGATTCTATTCACACTAGCATCTTTTACCTCTCTTATCTTACCAAGGAAACACCACGCTGTACGGAGGGAGACGCACTTTTCAAGCATTTGATGGTCTTTCATCATTCAGAGGAACCTAAACAGTGGATACATGGACATGGTAAAGTGCACTTTAATGTCTCTGGACTCGCATGTCTCGTGTGCTAGTTCTGTCCAAGACCGGTAACATTAGATGTTTGCTTTTGAAAGACTTTCATTCACATAACCATCACCAAATGCTTCACCAAGTTGACAACGGCTATGTGCTTCTGCGCAATGATGTCCTCTTTGTAGCCACGGAACGGTTGGTGTTTTGAAAAGAAAAACACAATCTCTATGCTGGCTTCATCATCTTAACATTTATTTGCGTTGAAGAGGATGAGAAATAGTGACTGACAACTGACGCACTACTACCTCACAAGAAGATCCTCTTTGTTCATCATGATTTTGGACCGCTACAGGTTTCCACGCTGATCGTTCACATAAACAAAAGTGAATATATTTCAAAAATTTAATTTCTTGATATTTTCCTGTCGTACCTTTTCGCAAAGACTCTTAAAGGACTTGAAGCGCCCTTCAGTATTCCGACAATTTCCCTCCCTCTTTTCTGAAAGAGGGAAAACTGAAACAGACTATCAGTCTCAGGTTGTGGACACCACGGCAGTAACTGTGGGAGCACATCCAAAGACGATGGTTCACTGTGCGGGCTGCGAGAGGCCTATATTGGACAGGTTTCTCCTTAATGTTCTGGACAGAGCATGGCACATCAAGTGTGTACAATGTTGCGAGTGCAAATGTAACCTAACAGAGAAATGCTTCTCTCGAGAAGGAAAACTCTATTGCAAAAACGACTTCTTTAGGTAAGTTCTTTGATAAATAGAAATATTATAGTTAACTTAATCTTCTATGCTTAAGGGCACTTGTATAATTGTCTACAAGAATAATACAATAATTTTGATAAAATCAAAATGGCTTTATACTTAATAAAATTAAAACCTACAATTGGATAGATTGTTGGAAAAATATGATGTATAGATCCGCTTGTATAGATCCAAATAACCCCCCCCCCCCCCCCCCCCAATAAATAAATAAATAAAAATAAATAAATAAAAACACCCGTTTCTCCAAATTGTCATAGTTAAGTAAAGGTTTCACACATTAGAGAATATATATACGACCATATATATATATATATATATATATATATATATATATATATATATATATATTCTATAATTCATTTTCTACAATATGTGAAACATTTACTATATTGCTAAAATACTATATATTATAAATTCAAAATCACTCTTTCAAACTGTGATACCACATTTTAATAGACATTATTTACAGTATAACTTCCTCTGTATTGAACTTAAAATGAAAAAGCTTCTAAATTCTCCTTGGGGTTTACACATTACCTAAAAATATGGCAATTTTTGAATAATGTAATTTGATTTTGGATCTTAGGTTCACACCAACATAAAGTGTGATCCCTGTAAAGACTGACTTGTTTGATTCTTTGATTAGGACGCCCATTAATTAAATGCTTGTTAATTTGAATTGTTATGCAAAATGACGAGCAGATACACTAATAGTCTGTGTACTCGTCTGCAGCAAGGGCTTTAAGGAAATCACACTTTGTTTACAACGAAAGGCAGCCGGGAAAGCCGCAGGGATCAATGCTTTGCCAGTAGTTGAAAGTGTAAACGCGGCCCAAGTGGCAGCCTGTCTGCACATTCGCGTGTGTTTGCAGTGGTTCGAGTTAAGACGTGATAAGTGGATTTGAATAATAAACGACTTTGAGATGGAAACCCTCAGACAATGTAATCACAGACCCTGAATCAACAATCTGTACAGAGAATCAGAATACACATTGTTGGTCGCAATTAACTGGTGAGTATTTACAGCAATGGTGTTTATATTGGAGGAATGCACGTTCTTTTGTTATGGGTGATTATTAATGATGTTTCAATGCAAGTTAAAAGCACCCCCTCTGTGCATAACTTTACTCATTTGCATGAATGCATGCATAATAGACCTAAATACAATAGCAGTATTTTAATTTGAATACAACTGGAAAAATAAAACAATAAGATAATAGATTTTATTTGCGTTAACATTAGGCCGACAATAACAACTGAACAAATAGCCTAATTATTGTGATAAATATTCACCAATAATAGTAAAGATAAGTACACATATATATATATTGTTATATTGATATTTATCTATTTTTGCACACTTGAAAATGTACTCATAGTTTTTGTACTCATGGTAATTTAATAGATTAGTATTATTATTTTTAATCATGGTATAATAGCCTAACTCTTTTTTTTTTTTTTTTTTCTTCTTCTTCTTTTTTTTGGTTCTGTCCATTTGCAGGCGCTTTGGAACAAAATGCGCGGGTTGTGCTCAGGGGATCTCGCCGAATGACTTGGTCCGGAGGGCACGAAGCAAAGTGTTTCATCTGAACTGCTTTACATGCATGATGTGTAACAAGCAACTATCCACAGGGGAGGAATTGTACATCATGGACGAAAATAAATTTGTCTGTAAAGACGATTATTTAAGCAGCACGAACGGAAAAGACACCAGTCTCCTTTCAGGTGAGTAAAATTCATAAAATAATAGGAACTGGAAAAATTTAGTTTTTATACCATATTGTCACTAAAAAATAGGCTAATACCAGACTTTTAGTGACACTGTAATGATTAGACAATATACATGGAATACCTGGCTTGAGGTCCTTTATTCGATATAAAATCTCAAAAATGCTGATTTTTTTTATTGTCATAGTATTTTGTATATTTTATGTCAAATAACATTAATAATAATAACAATCAGACCGTGTCACCATCATATGTTTTACAAATTATTTAATTTTGTTTGTTAAATTTCCAAGTTTTTTGAAGTAAAGATTTGCATAATGATTTTTGTGGCCTTTTGTAGAACAACTCCTGGCCAAAGATTTTTCTAATATCCGTTTTCACTTCTGTAGACTCCTTACTGCCTAGTATCCGCTCTAAATACCAGCATTTCTTTGTTTTACTGTGTTCTATTTTCTTTTGTCTTTCTTTTTAATTCATTTTATTGTTGTCTTTATTTTCCCTTTCTTTATTTTACATTCCATTGTTTAGTGTCTAAGACTTCTCCGGTCCCCATGTCTAATTCTGAGGTTTTTATGTCGACTCCCTGTCTCCGACGGCCCTTCTTTCCCATTCAGTTACAGCGTGCAGTGATCCTAGTTTATCGCCAGATTCTCAAGACCAGCTACAGGACGATGTCAAGGACGGGGAAATTGCAAACTTATCGGACAAAGAAACGGGTAACAATGAAAACGATGACCAGAATCTCGGAGGGAAACGAAGAGGACCGCGTACCACTATCAAAGCAAAGCAACTGGAGACTTTGAAAGCGGCATTCGCGGCGACCCCCAAACCAACAAGGCACATCAGGGAGCAGTTGGCGCAGGAGACGGGGCTTAACATGCGAGTTATTCAGGTAAACTGACATTTTTAATTTGATTTCTTTATTTTTGTCCCGAAAAAAAAAAAAAAAAAAATCATAATAATTGGGTTCTACAAATAGGCTACTGATGCCATGAACATACAAGCTGACAATGTGTCTGTGGAACCTAATATAGTGAGTTATTCTGTGAAAAGTTTTCTATGGCAAGTTTCTCATGGATGTATGTCCAAAATGCCAAGGAGAAAAACGCAAGCGCGGCTTCATTGTGTCTTTCCTTTCCAATGCTTTATGCAAGACCATTTGAATTGAAATGAGGACACTTTTGCTGGCACCTGTAAATTATTTGGAAGTAGCATTTATATGGTTAGCCTTTCATACTTGACTCGAGAGATGGAAAGGCAGGCCAGCTGGCATGAGACTGGTGAGAACGATGGGTGTCTTGGCAATGCATCGCCATCACGTTTTGCGACCACATTTAGACATGCTGTGATGGTTCTCGATCAAGTGGAAACGCAGAAATCTGTCTCTGTGTCTGTCAAAGTACCTCATACTAGTTGGATTTCTGTGAGAAATTTGGGATGATCCTTGTTTTGTTTTGTTTTTTGTTTTGTTTTTTTTGTCGCCGGAACAATGACAGTACAGCCGAGGCGCGCAGTCAGTGCACTGGCAAATATGTGCCTCATTTACCCTCACAACTATACGGGACGTGTCAGCATCATTTTAAAGGCCTACATTTGGTATTTTTTTTCGACTTGAGAGATCCGATAATAACACAGATAAACCATTATTATCATTGAAAGCCCCATGATAGATAGGTGCGGTGGAATAATGCCTGGAAATGAGACTGAACATGAGATAAAGTGGAGAGAAGGGGTCGTGAGATTTATAGAGTGGCGAGGTTAGATATTTAAAACCGTCAGATTAAACTGTAATTAGCAAAACGAATTCAAGGATGGATATATAGATTACGAAATAATAACTGCACAGAGCCGGTTAATATATCGGTAACAACCCTCTTATTAAGTATTAATTAGAGATTTGAAGTCCCCACCGCTGCCCCCTTACTCGGAGTAAATGGAGGGTTAAAAGATCATTAAAGTGAGGTTAGATCCACTCTCTAACAGTGATGATAATTAGGACTAATAATAATTGTCACTGCAATACGAATGCATTCAGTCACCTCACAGGCCCACCTCCAGGTAAACTTTGGAGACAAATTGTAAACTTGACTTGTAAACATAAGGCCAGAGTGGCAGACTGTTACAATGACCGTAGCAATACGGGTTTCACTTCTAACGTTGTATCATATCTTTATTTAAGCACATCACCCTACATTTGAAATGCTGGGAGATGATGTACTGTACTGTAAGTTTATATTTGACAGTTTATAATAGACACCATTCTATGTAATTTGGTCACTGTTTAGATTGGCAGGCTATACAGTGTCCATGTTACTGCGTTTTTATAAGTACTGATTAAAAGCCTACTAATGAACTTCTTACACAGTATGAAGGCTAATTATTTCGGGAAGCTTCTGATTTGTTAGCCCATACAGATGCAATACATACTTTTACTGTTATTATTATTGCATTTAATTACAGCAACGTGTAGGCATAATATAATATGTAACATGGACACAGTAATTCAAAGTGTTAACCATTTTTAGTTAGCACAATTTAAGTTTATACATTTCCATTGCTATTTGTCCACGTGCATTAGGTATGGTTTCAGAACCGGCGGTCAAAAGAACGGCGCATGAAACAGCTGAGCGCACTCGGCGCGAGGAGACACGCGTTCTTTCGGAGTCCAAGAAGAATGCGAACGCTCGTGGACAGACTCGAACCTGGAGAATTAATTCCTAACGGCCCGTTCTCATACTATGGAGGTAAGATTTATTGGCTTGCTGTGGATTTATCTATTTCCAATTTGTTCATTTCTTTTTCTTTTTTCACTTGTTTGTGAAGCGCTGGTTGCATTTGCCTCCCTGAGAAACCATTGATGGTTGTTTGTCATACACAGAATTAGAAATGTGATTGTACGACAAATACAGCCTATAGGCTAACCGGTTTTTATTGGACTATTAGATTGTCTCGGTTTTGAATGGTCAACCAATTTAAATGCTGGTTTTGTGTTTAGACTGGGCAATTGTGAATACATTTATTTTTTATAATTCATGTTCATGTTTTTGATGCTAAAGGTAGTGATAGCATATTTCTATTTTGATTTCGTTTGATGTGTTGTGTAACTGTTGGAAGAACTTTGTACAGTTGCTAGGCTGTATCGTCTATTTACTTTATATTTTAAGCCGCTTTTGTACAGTGAATCCGTATAATTTACTTCGATTGTTTTTATTATTATTATTATTATTATTATTATTATTATTTATCATTATTTAGTTTAGTTTAATATTGTTGTGTTTTGTTGTGTGTGTGTGTGGGGGGGGGGGGGGGGGGGGGGGGGGGGGGCACTAATGTGCAGTTGATGGATCATAAAATGACAAAGTTTGTAGAAAAGAAAATACATTTTGGTAATGATAGACTGCAGCATGATATTAAATATTATTGTAATACCTTTCTGAAAACGAAGTCATTGCCCTTAATTTAATTTTAGAAAGTTTTTACACACAATTTAATTTATTTAATTCAAATAAGTTAAGTTTCATTAAGCCAACATAATTTAATTAATTTTGGTCAATGTACCTTAGTAGTTTTAACTCAATTTTGTAAGGTTCATCAAACAAAATCTTCTCATGTAAACTTAATTTGATTTATTTCTCACATGCTGGGAAATGGAAATCCCTTTCCCAGTTTCATTAAGGCAAAAAAAAGTATTCATGTAGTCCAAATTCAAATGGATTAAATACAATAACATTTTTACAAATGTATGGATTTAATCCAATGAAATCAAGTTGAGACAAAATGTTCTAGAATTGTGTTACTTTTGTTTCATTTACATAATTAAGTAAACTGAACAACCTGCAAAACAATTTTTTGATGGTACAATGTGCATAAAACAAGGCAGTTATTGCTATATATATATGTTCTCATATCAATAGCTGCTTGTTTAATGAGTATTCTGCAGTTCAGATACTGTAAAAGTCACACTGTTCCTCACTGTAATTAGTTTCTTGCAAGCTTTGTTCTTCCCACCCAGCTACATTTGTGATTTAAGTGTAGCATGCACTGTGACTAATGTGGCATGTTGAGATTTTTTCTAAAGAACCATGGGCTACATATTCTATGAATTTTTAAACCAGGATTAAACCTAACCCAAACTACTTTTTTTTTTTTTTTTTTGGCCTTGCAGATTATCAGACCGACTACTATGGTCCAGGAGGGAATTACGACTTTTTCCCCCAAGGCCCACCTTCACAGGCCCAGACTCCTGTAGACCTCCCTTTTGTCCCATCGTCAGGACCCACTGGCACCCCACTAGGGGGAATGGACCATCCTATCCCTGGTCACCATCCATCCAGTGAAGTACAGCGCTTTTCCGACATCATGTCACACCACCCAGGGGACTCACCCAGTCCAGAGCCAGGGATACCTGGACCCCTGCACAGTATGTCCTCAGATGTCTTTGGACCCAGTCCTTCCTTTACATCCCTATCCCTCAACGGCAGTGGATACAGCAACCACCTCTCCCACCCTCCATCAGAAATGAATGAGGCCACGGTCTGGTAGCTTCTGTGAACGGACATTTCAGTAGAGAGAAATGATGATAAACAGAGGAGACAGGGTGGTAACAGGGACAATGGCCACACACATTCTGGTTATAATTTGTGTCTTCTTTTTTTCTTCCTTTTCTTCTGTGTCATAAATGTGGTTGGACAGCTCACAGCGAGAGCAGCAGAGGGCAGCATGGGCACTGACATTTACCTTCTTGAACTTGTTGTGTTGATGTTCAGTTTCCTTCATTCTTAATTTATCCCTTTGAATTAAAGTCAGCACTCAGAAGAGAAAGAATTGATACTGTTACTGTTGCCCCAGTCTCTGTATGAACTCTGCTATGAGGCTTAGCACAGCAGCGTCCCTGCAGAAGCTCAATGCGTGCCACTGGTTAAATCGTCACTCTAAAAACAGAAATAACGACACATTAACATCGTTAGCTACTGTCAAAGACTTGCCAGCTTTACAGAGAAACACCCAAGGCGGCTGATCTAACACTAACCTTCAATGTTGACTCCAGGAAAGATCTACACCGTCAGACTAATTTATTTATTTGAAAACTCCTCAGACCTCCTTGCCTTTCAAGGCTCTGCCATAATGACACTTAAACAACCTTTTTGACACTAAATATGCTTCTGAAGGCCAGGGAGACAAAGTTTTTTTCTCATTCTGGATATATCCTTTTGTCCCTAAGAATTTCACCAAATTTGAAGAAGTTAGCCTTCAAAAGGCAAATTTTAACATTTGTACAGATGGTGAACCCTTTATTTAATGGAAGAGAACTTGAAATGTTAATAAACGAAGTCTACCTTCTAAAATTATTTTAACAAGGGTATGAAATGGACACAGAGAACAGTCAACTGTTTACGTAATATATTTAATTCAGGAGTTAAAAAGTATCAACCATGATTTAGAACCTCTTGATCCAGAAAAAAAAAATGTTTCAAGCAACCAACCAAACTTTTGTATTGATTTTATTTATATTGTATGATGAAAAACAAGTTTGCTGGGGTTGTGGTTCACTGTGCTAGTTTGTACAAAATGTTGTTTACAAAATAATGGGGGGGGGGGGGGGGGTGAGAAAAAAAATACAAGTAGAAAGTTGCCAAATAAAAACATAGCACAAATACTGTAAAAGTGCTTTGCACCATTAACTGCAGAACGTGTTGAAACAAAGTGTAGTGTTAAAAAAAACAAAAAAAACAATAAGAAGTATTTACTTCTTATTTTTTTTTAGTCTGCTGAAATACATTCATAAATTGTAATATAACATACTTAGACCTACAAGTTTTATTTTTGTGTCTTTAAAGGAAAATCCAAACTATTGAAATTGATGGTCAATTGTGCAGCAAGCAGCTGCTACTTTCTTTAAATATCAAATTCTCATGATATGTCTTTTATTGTTCTAATAAACCTAAGCTTACGTGACCTCCAGTGCATATTAGACCATTCACTGTATAAATACAACATGTTGAACAAATTTGTGAGTTTTTAATAAAATTAGAAAATATAACATTTGGATGATAGGTGCTTTTCCTTGGACTAGCTGAGATTCTTCCTCCCTTGACTTTTAAGCATCTACTGTAACTATAAGCACAACAGTGGATTTCCCTTTTCTTGAGATTTTTTCTTTTCTTTTTAGGATCAGTAGGTTGAGTTCAGAGAAATATAGCTATTGAAAAATATATCTTGTAGATTGTTTCAGGATAAACTTGATATGGTGGAGATCTGCAGACAACGTTCACAAGTCTATGCTGTCTACCGTGTTTGACATCTCTCTGCTGATGAGAGTAAAAATTACCTTCAGTGCAAACAAGGTCAGAGGGCACATTTTCACAAGTTATCTAAAGATAAGAACATTTACTACCATTAAAAGAGTTGATATTCTTTTCCGTTTACTTTTTTCATTTTTTTTTCATCTTAAATCTAAGAAAAGCCTTCAAAACAAAACGAAAATAGCATTTTCATAATTTCAGAGACAATTGTGTTGCTTGGGCCTAATAATTTGTTTCACTTGAGAATTTCTAGAATTTTAGAATAGTATAACTCTACTTATAGCAACAATAATTTAAATTTAAATTTGATTTGATGAGTCAGACCTGTTTTTGTTTTTTTAATACACACCTACAATGCACGTATGGTATCTGATTTATGCATTCCAAATTCATAAAGGGTTGAATTTTATAACATATACAATATCTACTGAGAGCCTGGTAACGGAAAACATTAACTCTTAATGGGAAGTCCTTTCACAGCACATCAGAATGATACAGCACATGATGTTGTGAGCATAAAAAAATAAAAATCTTGAAAGGCATGCTGCATCAGACATGCAGAGCAGCACCCCAGCGTCTGAGACAATAGATGGGGAAACGAGTTCAGAAAGAGACAAACTTATCACTGAACTCATCTCATATCTCAATTCATAGAGGAGGGAACAAACAAATCAGTCAGATGAGATTCAGAGATTTAACTCTCTGTGGGGGGCAAGAGAGAGGGGAATCCTTCATAGGTACAGAGGCAAGGAAGACGGGCATCAAATCAAGCCTGCTATCGTGAGGAAAAGCCTTTATCTCATTGCAGTGTGTGGTTTTAGAGTGAAGGAGCCCAGTTGTGCCCCTGATGCATCCAGCACATAATCCACTATGAATTAATCATGGTCCTGAGAGTTAAACAGGCCTGTAGACCCTTCTGAGCCCCGGGCTTAACCACACCACTGACTTCATGCTCTGTAACCCAGGAGGCCAAATCTCTTTAAATTCAAATCTCATATTGATTGAACATCGACTATTGGTTCGTTCGGCCTGACCTTGCCGACACATTAAAAATAAATGTTTTTGAGTGTTTTTAAATTTCGGTTTTAAATCTTGAGAGCAGGATTTGAAAATAGACCTGTGTCCTTCCAATGTCAAGGCTCATTTTTGCTGGTGGTCAGCTGAAGGTGATGGGTATTATGCAACTTTACACACAAAAGATGTGTATTGCGTGCATAGTTTATAAACAGAGGGATTTCTCCCCAATGTTTTTATTAATTCCGAACCCTTTCAACATATACCTTATTAAATACTGTCGTGCATAACACTGATTTAAATACTAGGAACGTTTAAAAGAAGAACAATCTATTGTACTCATTTATTGCATTCTTAGTGTCAATGACTATAATACACCTGCCATTGTTGTTTTTATTAAAAACATAGGCGTACACTGAACATATTTGTTCATATTCATTATAGAAAAGAAGTCTGAAGAAACAACAGAAACGTAATACATTTTATATGAAGTATATCATATATAAAGTGAAATAGTTAAGATCTCATCTGCACTCTCAGTAGAGTCAAATCATGGAGTCAAAACATTTCCAATATGATGAAGTTCTAATTACCTTGATTTCTTTATGATTCCATTAATGATTTTGATTATCTTACATGTTTGTCATTCTATAAACAACATTAATAGTAAATGCATATATGCAAATATTTAATGTTTGCCAAAAGTCATTATGGTCACCCCCTCTGAGGTGATCTTGGAACGATCAATTGAATCATTCAGCTTCGCATTAGAGAGAGATAGAGGACATATCAGTTGAGAAATATAAGAACTCTAACATTCTTTTTAACTCAGCCCTAACTTCTGTTCAATTTAAGCAATGATGTAATGAAAAATGGATTAGTATACTAGAAGAAAACAAAGAATAATTTAGAAATCACGTAGATGTCACTTTAAGAATCAACCATAAACACAAACATAAATGAGTAAACCTTGTAAAATGTGTCTTAGATTATACAGTAATAAATAATAATCAGATTACAACAAATTTACCTGAAAAACAATTCATTTCCTGTTGTGTGGCAAATCATATTTGCTTAGCTATGATTGGCCTTTTAAGTTAATTGTAGGTAATGCATTGTTGTTTTCTATTTACAGTACCCTATAAAAATGTTCCCCCAATTTTAATGGACAAGGTTTGTACATTAAAAATAAAGAGTTAAACAAACATGGGACTGTCACTTATATATACTGTCACATATATAGTATAACTGGTGGGGGCCTTAAAATAAAGACCTACATAAATCTATTTGTTCATAATTCCACTGAGGTAGCTGTGATATTGCATTGGGTTAAAAAGCAACACTTTTCAACTCTGAGTTTAACAGTCAATGTTTGATTTTTAAGCATATGCATTTTGAGTTTTTATGCCGTTTGGAAAAGATGATGTTGACGCATGTTTGTCTTGACCTCTTTATCACAAAAGCACTTCCTTTCACTATTCTGTTCAAAGATTTACATTGATCTTGTTAATGGTTTGTCTCACACAAAAATTGTCAATTGCAATTGCTAAAGTGGACCTAAACATGCTTTAAAGAAACATAAATGGGTTGTTGACAAGAAATACTTTTGGGAAGCTGACATGCGGTGTGATATGATGTACTTTGTCCAAAATTTTAATCATCAATAATTTAACTAATTATTTTCTAATTATTATGTATGCCATTTTCATGAACTCAAATTAATTGAGAGACTACATAGAATATTTGCACTTTTAAACACACACACACACACACGCACGCATGCACGCACACACACACACACACACACATGTTGGTGCAGCTATCATTATGAGGACTCTCCATAGACAGTGATTTTTATACTGTACGAACTATAGATTTCATCCCTTACCCCTAAACCTAACCCTCACAAAAAACTTTATGCATTTTTACATTTTCAATAAAACATCGTTTAATATGTTTTTTAAGCAATTAAATTATGGGGACACTAGAAATGTCCTCATAAACCACATTTATAGCATAATACCCTTGTAATTACCAGTTTGTAACCTAAATAAAAGTCCTTGTAAACCACTTAAAGCTGCCCACACACACACACACACACACACACACACACACACACACACACACACACACCATAGAACCATTAAAAATGGTGCTTACAAATGGTGAATTAATTAATTAATTAATTAATTAAAAGAAGTGGTCAAAACATCTAAAATTTACATTCTTCTAAATTTCTACCTATAATGAAAACTTAAAATGTTAAATAAATAAAACATTTTTATGGAATTTTATGAAATTATTCTCAGTATTCACAGAGGTCTGTAATGTTTACATCAGGAAATGTATCAGAATTTAATGGACTTTTTATATTATTGACTTTTTAATTGACTTGCTTGATAGCTGGTCACTGCAACATTCCAAATTGTAGGGGTATAAGTGATACGCACATATACATTTCTTCAGGCAGAGTTTGCAGCACAATAGTCAGACTTATTGGAAGAGTTGTTGACGGGGTCCAACCAGCAGTAGTCACCCAAAACAAATGTGGTCTTTTCTTGGAAAAACCACCAGCATGAATATTTTTCACATTTTTAAACATTCATTCCAATTAAAGTAGCCTTGTGTGAGTGCAGCCATGCGGTGCTGTTATTCAATTCCATTAAAATGAATGAAGCAGTGGCATGCAACCATGCAGTTAACAGGAATTAAAACTACAGGCGAGATGACAGATTACAGAGGAAATGAGTGGAGTATGTGGGTGGATGTGTGTGTCTTTGTCATTGTATTTTACCTGTGTGTGGTAGCATGCATGCATTTGCATGTTTGTTGGTTGTATTGACCACGATCCATAATGTGGCCACTTGTACCTGATCCAGAATAAAGGGTACCCTACAGTCATTAATGGTATTATATGTGAAGGTTAGAACAAGTTTACTGACATTTGTTTCATTGACAAAAACAGTTCTTGACTGGAAAAAAGGTCTTGACATTTTACAATTAATAAATAAGTAAGTAATGAATGAATAAATGAACAAATGAATGAATAAATGAACAAAGTGGTCAAATCTTAGAGGTAATCTATAGAGTCTATACAATCTATACCTATACAGTAATATAAATCTGTAATTCTATATACTTATACAATAATATAAATGTAAACACATATTTCTGACACACACACACACACACACACACACACACGCACACACACACGCACTTTCTATACTGGTAGAAACGCAGAGAAAGAAATCGTCCACACAATTCACCTCAGCTCTGACTCATCCTGTGGAAGAGGAGTAGCCATGCAATTAATTAAAAACAAAAGCTGGAAACAATTAATCAGCTTGGAATCCCCTCTTCTTTATAGACCTTATTATGAGGAAGACTGGATAAGAGAGATCTGTGAAATGTAATTTATGAACACAGAGCCTGCAGAAGCCAGAGAGATGAATGGTATAAGTTTTACTCCAATGGTCCCACAGTTTTTGCGGAGCTACTAAAAGGGAAAACTCCAAAAGCAATGGGAGATGTGACAGAAAATGATTTGGTAACCATATCTGGCTCTTCATGCCTAAAGCTATTCTATTTGCTTGTGCTACCCAAGGTCACCACACCACCGCACTGTCCAAATCTCTGCTCAGGGTAAATAACAGCGTAAACCACAGCTCATAAACACAACAGACCTTTTCAAATCTCAGCGATTTAACCTAGGAGAGACTGATTAAGAGGGAGACTGTTTTTCATTTTACTGTAAAGCATAATCATAATCATCTTAATTTACTGTAAAATGTGATAAGCCTTATCTCCAATGTGTTGCTTTGAATACAGTGTTTGTTTATTTCAATTACAGACTTTAGACGAGAGATGGGCCACTCCATCCTGTGATCTGATGCCTTCGTGTGCCATTATTTGTGCTGTGCTCTGATTACTGCCAAGCAGCCAAGGAGAGCTCTATGAGAATCACTTGGATGGTTGTATTGGTATGTAGGGAAAAACAAAATGTCTTGATTGTTTGTTTGAGGAGCTGAACTCAAAGAGAAGAAAAAAAGATAATTTCAGGAATAATCTTTACTGCTTTTTCACCATTGTGTCTCAAGCAAAAGCATTAATCAAAGCGCAGCTGCAGTGTTTTTTTTTTTTTTAATAATAATTTTTGAAGTTGTGTGAATCTTTTTTCTTCATATTCTTCCTTTTCTATTCCTCTATTTCATATTGTGTTGTTTCGATTTACGTTAAATGTAAAAAGATACATGAATATTAACTTATGTAACATTGGCGAGCTAAGAAGCAAGACTACTAGCAGGCTATTTCACAAAATAATGCATTCCTTTATGCTTAAAAGGATATTACAGTCAGAACCATGGGTTAGCAGTAGCATATGTGACGATTTCTCACATGTAATGATTTCGAGTCTACCAAATTTCCTGATTAGAAGTTCTGATTGTAGAATTCAAGACATGATTTGTAGAAGGACCCAAAAGCAGAGTCATAAGGAGACTAAAATTGGGAGAGAAATCAACAGGTTAACAGGCAGGTCAGGTGAGACAGATTAATTAATAAATGGCAAACAAGGAGGCAGGGTTTGACGCAGGACTAAGAGACACCACGCAAAACAGAAACAAAACATGAGGTCGTGAGAGAAATAGACGAACAATTAATGTAAGGTGTCATAAGAGCAATGCACTCATGCCAATAAAGACAAGACATGGAGCCTGTGTACTAATCCCGACACCAGAACCGAAACCAAACCAGAAAGGAGAGTCAGGATCCAGACACCACGCTCCAAACATGAAACAGAACCGACTCAAGACCGCATGACAGGAAAACCACAACCCGAAGCCTTGCACTCACACAGAGCCAAAAAAACGAAGCACAACACAGACACAGAACAAGAGTGTCAGGATCCTGTCACCACAAAAACCCAGACTGACAAAGAGACAGGATCCTGATAAGATCTGTATTTAATTATGGTGACATTCCCTTATGAAAATATATCATGGTTTTAATCACAGTTTAACCATGGTATTTGTAGTAAAAATGTATTAACCACAAAATGAATCCGGGTTACAGTCATGGTCACTACAACATTACTATAGGACAACTTTAAATAGAACATTTTTACACACTAATAAAAATAAAAAAAACTGCTTATTTTATGTAATTGAATTAAAATATTGAGAAAAACCACAGTAATATGAATATGAATTACCAAAACAAAAGAAGAAGAATGTAGAAGTGAAAGTGGAGATTGATAGTAAAATAGGACTTCAATATTGATCTGTTTCTCACCAAAACTTATCATATTGCTTCTGAAGATATAGATTTAAACACTGGAGTCATATGAGTAACTTTTATGCAGCCTTTATGTGCTTTTGGTGCTTCAAAATGTTGATATCCATTCACTTACATTGTGAGGATCAACAGAGCTAAGATAAGATTGAGTACACTTCACAATAAACAATTATATCATGTACTTTAAATTGTATTATTTACATGTGTAGACGTACTTTTTTTTAAACTCCTTAAAAATGAGTGTGTATCTTTTACATCATGAACAGCACATGCTCCCTTTCACCTCTGGTTCCATGAGATAAATCATGATTGATTAGCAGCTCAATTCTGCCAGATTTTACCACAGTCTCTCTCTCTCTCTCTCTCTCTCTCTCTCTCTCTCTCTCTCTCTCTCTCTCAAATTACTAAAATGCTGTTTAGTATGTGTTGTAGCAGCAGAGGCTGTGTCCTAAAGCAGCCAGTTCTGGTTGATGATTTACACCAAAATTGCTTGTAAATTGAAGAAGAAACTGTTTTGCAGACCTGGCAGCTTTCAAGCCTTGCTCCCATTTGTCACCCAGCATTTCCTTTTGTGTATAGCACAGGAATTAATTAGCTTATGCTGCCGGAAAAGTTTACGGCCATTATTTATGGGAGATGAAATGTCTTGGACAGAAGCCTCTCTGTGGCCCTCTATTTTTCCCCTGTGTTGTGGTTGTTTTTAAACTTTTGTCTGCGAATATCAATTCAGATTTTGTCAGCTGTAGGTTTTCCATGACAGGTTCATGCTGGTGTGTCCATAAAAGTGACTCAGTGATTACTGCTGCACAGTGACTTGAAATATTGTCGTATACATAGATTTAATGCCAGAGCTGGTCAACCCATTATGCGATCTAGGAGAGTGCCTAGGGCGATATCGCTTCAGGGGCGGAGATCTACTGAGCCTATTTTAGCATGTGTCCAATCTGTATAGAACATGTGCCCTGTGCATTCTAATAACATGTTGTGGCACCCTCCACAGAAAATATAGACCATGTACTAAATGCCCTACTACCATACTACTCCTACTGTATTTACTGTTTGGCAAAACAGTTAGAGAAGTATGGATAGTATGCCATTGTGAACATGGCCATAGACTCATGAATCGGAGCACTGCCCAATGTGTGAAATAATCACTGTTTTTAGTAGGTTCTTCTTAATGAATTTGTCTAACGTCTGGGCTGAATCGGTTGAAGTGCTTTGTCACAGAGTAAATCAGTAACGGGATGCTTTAGAAGACAGAAGACAAAAACAATGCTAAATGAAGTGGATGTTTACTTACAATTCACTGAAACAAAACCTGTGGCTACTTTAAATTGTTTGCCAGTGATGAAGAAGGTCATGTGTGAGTGCAGTCTGTGAACGATAGTCTACTGCAGGTAAAGACATTTTCAAACTAAATGTCAAATGTCTTTATATCAAAGCACTACCATTACATGAAAGCACATAAAAAGTACCAAAAATGAGGGCCTGGTTAGCTCAGCGAGTATTGATATTTTATTTTTAAATGTTTCTTTATTAGTATGATGACTACCCTGCTCTTACTCGAGCCAGCATTATAAAAAAAATAAAATATATAGCCCACACCATATCTTCCCAAATTTTTCAGCTTCCTACAGAGAAAGGTGTGTTTCTTGAAGAAACTCTATATCATATTTCTTATGCTTTAGAAGAGAAATTACCTTCTTTCTTTTATTGGGTGTCCCAATCCACTCATATTAACATTTGACATTTTTACACATAAGAAAAAATAGATTGTGTGTCAAAAACAAGATTATAAAACCACATTCCATCATTAGTTCAACCATCAAACCTGAACATCCCCCAGAATAAAACAAACAGAAAAAAGAAAAACATGAGCATTAACCCCCGCACAACAGTGCCAACAGGTGTCCATCCCTCCAATTTCAAACAGTCCATGCATTCCTACGAGAACCCCTGCGACAGCCTTGCCATCAGAGAGAATTAAACAGCAAAATTTAATCTATTTAGCAAACTCCAGCCAATAGGCGGAATAAGCACAAAGAGCATGTAGATTCATCCAAAGATATGTCCTGAAGGTATGTTACTCTACAAAATAAACTCCAAATAAAATTAAACAGCCGATAGGTTGAACAGCACAAATAGAGTGTGCAGATTCTTCAAACAGTCAAGCGAATGTTCAGTGAGCCGGTCCACTCGGCTACAATGTGAGTACAACAAGATGACTTACTCACTCCATTGACTTTATGAAGGACATTGCTTGCTGTGGGGATGTGAATGTTTTATGGTCATCCTTAGCATTTATTCTCAATTTGGCCAGTAATATCAGTGCAAAAGCAGCCTTCTGTTGATGTAAAATTTTCTTTCATTCCTTGAATCGATCACTTTTCTCTCTTGTCGAATTCGCAAAGTTTGGGAACAAGAAAATGCTGCGGTTCTTCAAAGAAAGTCCTCCTTTTCTCCTCACATAAAAAAAGATATTTATTGGATGATCTTAGAAATGCTGCCAGAATTGATCGGCCTGTCTCCATCTGTTGATCGCCAAGCAGGAACACTGTGCGCTTGCTTGATTTCCAGATTATGGCCTACTATGTCGAGCTGATTCGGAAAGAACCAATTCAGGAATTTTGCCATATCCTGTCCCTCTTCACTCTCAGGAATTCCGATGACACAGATGTCACTCTGCCGGCACTACATGTCCTCCAACCTCTCCCAGACACACTCCAAACCCACCCTGGTCACCAGCGGACCAGCAGACAATTCCCTCTCCGATAACTCCAGGCAATTGATCCATTTATCGACATCCCTCATTCTTGCAACCACATCAATGAACCTCACCTCCACTGCAGTGATTGAATGGCGCACCACAGCAAGATACTCCAAGTCAGCAATGACCATCGTCAGCACACCGACATGATCAGCATCTCTCGCCACATCTCCCGCAGCTCCCTGACCAAATCAACTCACAGGCTGCCCAGGGGCATCAGCCCGACACATAAGTATCTTTTAATGTCTCCAGAGCGTGAGGATTTTGAGTTCTTTGGCATATTGTCCTCCTAGAACGGTTATGGAAGAGAGTGTATCGAATGCCACCGACGGAATTAAAAGTGTTAAAACTAGCAAAGTGCGCAGAGCTTGCCGTTCACACGTCCGATCCTCGCATGGCATCAGGTGACTCAAATGTTTCTTGTTTTAAGGATTTTTAGATATTTTTTTAATATTTAAATATTTAAAATATTCAACGTTCTCATACAACAATTGTTTTCTTTTTTTTGCAGTATATCTCCTAAAGTAAATGTACTTTATTTGAAAGGAGTTTTAGATATTTATATTAGAAAACAAGCGAAAACAACAACTTTGAATCCATCTTTAACTCGCAAAAAACAAACTCTCTCTTCTTAATAGAGATATAGCATATTGCAGAATTTCTTCACGATAAGATACACACCACAACACATGTATTATGCTTCACTTCATAGCGAGCCATTACATTATAATCTAACTGAAGCAAGCGTGGGACCCTGCACTTTACATGACCTGCTTCCCTATTATTTGAACTTTAAAGCTGCATTATATAACAGTATATTTTTTGCCAATGTGTGAATGACTTGTAACGCATCTTAAAAACGTTGCCCTTCCTGGACTTCCTTGCTTGCCTATTAAAGCCTGTAGTCTGATTTTCATGTGAAGGGAGCGGGTCGGTTTTGCCAGAAAATCTAAACGATGTGACATTTATGCGTGCTCCCGAGAGCCTTCTGCTGAATCCCATCTGGCTAAGCGGGAACATGATCGTGGTCGACAGAAAACTAGAGTGAACATCGGCAGGGCATTTGATTCCTGGAGGTACCTTCGATCGGATTTGGAGATCAAAATTGACCCTGAATTTGTGTTTTTCATATTGGACACATAAGCTTACATAACTGCAAAGCATGTGAAATATAGTGCCATAAGGATTGATCTGTGTAATTTTAGCTAACTTGATCTTGCCTGCTAACGCTGACGAATTGCAAGCTACCTTTCTTCGTAACGTTCAAATAAATTAAACTATCTTCTCTTTATATTAAAATTGAGGTATACAGGATAAATTTAAGTAAATACACTGGTTTCTTGATCATAGTAACATATGACATCCAAAACATACAATAGTGCAACATAACCGTGCTACAGTAAACTATCTAATATAGTTCGGTTGTATGTAGCTGTATGTGTGTATCAGTATACTATGCTAGGTGATAAGTAGTTTTAGTTTAGTCTCAAAGTTTGTAGTAAAACAATCATAACTGTGTCATTTCAATTATGCTACCTTATCTGTTAGCATGGTACCAGTGGATCATGTTCAGTCTCTTTGTATGTTATGTCATTTTTTTGGCCGATGCTTGCTCACTCGCATGCCGATGGACTGTGTACACGAGTGTGAGCATGAGCAACAGGTTGCTGGCTGCAGTTCACTTAATGGTGTTGTGGTTCTTGCCTGCTTTGTGAAAAACTCACTCTTAAAGACTTGGAGTTTTTGATTTCAGAAGAATAGACTTTATTATCAGACCATAAAGCCGAGCTGCCCCTGCAGAAACAACTGAAGTGTCTTGAATTTTGCACACGCTTACATAGGTCTCACAAGGTGTGGCTAAAACAATGCATATCCTGTTTTGAGCTGAAAAACATCTTTGGAGCCCTAACAAATCTTCTTTATCTTTAAACCAGAAGTCTTCAGTTACATCCTGTGAGCCATTTTCACACTATGTAAAAACACTTTACTAAGAGGGGCCCATCATATATCTTCTTTAGCTTCAACAAAAGTAAATAGGAAACATCTGCATGTCATTTATGTGTGAGTGTCCATGTACCTCTGACATTCCATTCCCAGACTTTTATGCTGAATCACTCACATACACAAAAAACACATATGACCAACAGAAATAATTGTAGAATAAAATGGCATCGATTATACTTGATTAATGTATACTCAACTTGATAAAAATACACGACATATCCCCTCTCTGTGACTTTCAGAAGTCACATTTCCATTTTTACTCAGAGTGCAGTTTCACAATTCAGTTGCCTCAGTTATGCTAACTAGTGACTAAATTAAGTCACACAGCTTCACTACCAATGACCAGATTATGCCACCGCACTCCGTTGGAGATCACAGAACCAAACATCTCTACTCAACTTTACTTAAGAATAGAGTAAAAGATTCTGTCCTCATATTCATTCAAAAAAAATAAAAATAAAACATACAAAATTGTTTTAAGCATGAGCGTGCAATTGGTTCAGCCTTGCATGTGGATATCATAGTTATGTAGATTATATCAAATATAAAACAAAATATTCATTATAATACCAAGAGTTCCCTTTTTTTTTTTTTTGTAGACGTCTTCAACCCAGATACTTTGCGCATCGTAGAGGGTCACCTTCTGGGGAGAGGTTAGGCTAGCACTTACACCCAGGGTGTGGTTCATCTTTTATTCATCTTCTTCATTCTCATTTGAGATACTCGAATCCTCATCCAATGTTTGTGAATCCCAATTTAGTTTATGAAGCCAATCTTGGTAATATATACTTTGGTTAACCTCTAAATTCACTTTCCCATTATCTTGATATCTTAGCATTTCCATTTGTTTAACCGTGGCTTTAATGACTAGTGACCTTAATAAAGGAAGCATACAACAGAATACTAATACTCCTATCACTATTGCAATTCCCAAAAACATTCCCAGTTTAACAAACCATGCTCCCCATGCTCCTAACTTTAAATCAAACCAATCCCACATTTGATTATCTCTTCCAGCATTTGATTTAACTTCGGTTCTTAAGGTTTTTAATTTAATCATAACTTCACTAAATGTTCCTCCCAGAGCGGTATTATTTGGTATAAAAGTACAACACTGATCTCCAAACATAATACATACACCCCCTTTGTTTGCCAGTAACCAATTAAGGGCCTGTCTGTTTTGCCATGTCATTCTACTTGTTTCATGTACTTGTTCTCCTAAAGCAGATAAAGCATCATTAGTGTAATTAATAAATCTCTGTTGATTATAGTAAATATAATTGATCCACTCTGTGTTTTTATTTTGTGCAATCCAAATGAATATTGATTCTAGCCCTGCTTTGACTTCATCTCTAGCCTTAAATTCATTAGGTATACCCCTAGGTTGACCGATTGAGTCTAAAAACACATTAGGGTCTGTTTTATATGCTCTTTTCGTTCTATTCCTATCTTCCTTTATGAATTGTCCTGCTTCCCACTGTGCCATTGTAATTTCCTGAATCAATCGTACTCTAACACATATCCCTTTCCATCCTAGTGGTAGGGAGGCCATAAGTTGTTCTTTTCCACAGACCCAAAAAAAATCTGCCACCACTATTGTTTGATCTTCATATAACTCTATTGACGGTAATGCTATAGTTTGATTTTCACACTCTTCTTGATATATTTTTATTCCCTTTCTCAATCCTTGTGCTTGAAGTACTGGGGCTCTTACAGGTACATCTGAGCGCCAAGCATTTGTTTTGTCTAAGTTCCAAGTAATAGCACATCTTCCTATAAATTCTCCCAAATCATGAATTCCTTCAGGTTTACTATAACACTCATACTCTTGGCTATAATCTATGTCATACCATTTTGGGATTTCTACCTTTCCTTTTTTCTCTTTAATGTTCTCTTTTATATCCCCATATCTACACCAATCTCCCCAATGTGGTTTATTGAATTGATCCTTAAGAATGGAATTTCCCAAAAACGCCAAACACTCAGCCGAGCAGTATGGTCTAAGATGTTTTTTTAAATGACAAAAGTTTCTATTAAAGTTGGCACATTTTTGATAGTCATGTTGATTTGGAATTACCGTTACCTTATTTAGAGGTGATTTGGAGCACAGTAGGCAATTTTCCATACCTACCTCTTTTGCTGTAAAAGTTGCCCATTCATACCATTCATTATTTTGCGCTGTTTCCCATAACTTATCTAATTCCCTAATTTTTCCATTACTATTGAGATTATTCTCAATGTTTCTACGCTGTTTTGATATCTTTTGTTTTTTATTTGATTCTTGATCTGTTTGAGTTGTTATTGAGTTGCTACTGGGTCTGACTGAGGGATGAAAAATCAATTGTAGGGAAGTCTGATTGACTTCCTGAGTAGTGTTGTTGGCTGTAGCTTGAGCTTGCATTGCCAGATGCAATAGGTATATGATGCTCATCACACATGCTATTGGACTCATTCCTACCACTTTCTTGATCTTCTCTGCTTTGCTCCACTCCCTGTGTATCTCTTTCTGAGCTTTTGACATTCTGTACTTCTTCATTCTGTGTCTCTGGTCTCACCACACTTTCTTTCGTATCGTCTGGTTCAAGTTTCTCTTCTTCTCCTTCCTTACTTACTCTGGGTACCCTTGTACAGTGGTTCAGATGATACCAGGTGGTACTTCCTTCCACTTGGACTGCTGTTGGAGTAGCTGTCACCACTTTGTAAGGTCCTTCTCTCCTGGGCTCATTCCACTTTCTTCTGAATACTCTCAAATAGACTTGGTCACCTGGAACGACTGGACAAGATGTCTCCGTCTCTTCTTCAGGCTCTTTTTTCTTTTCCTGTAAATAGATAGCTTTATGTATTGCAGTTAGTTTCTTCATATAAGATCTGAGTTCCATTTGCAATTGCTCCAGAGGCGGTCCTTTGTAGGGACCTCTACAATATGGCACAGGCATGGGTCGACCCGTAAGCATCTCATGCGGTGTTAAGTGCGTGCTTCTGTTAGTTTGCATGCGATAGCTCATTAGCGCAAGAGGTAAAGCATCAATCCAGTTAAGTTTAGTACTTTCACATATTTTGTTAAGTTTGGCCTTGAGGGTACCATTTACCCTTTCAACCATCCCCTGAGACTGCGGGTGATAAACACACCCTAGCCTCTGTTTTATTCTCAATTGTTGCAATACTTGTTTTACAGTTTTTTGAATGAATGCTGACCCATTATCTGAGCTTATTTCTGATGGTATTCCAAATCTAGGGATTACTTCTCTTGTTAGAAATTTTATTACTGTACCTGCTCCCTCATCTGCTGATGGTATTGCTTCTACCCATCTGCTAAATCTGTCTACTACCACAAGCATATACCTTTTTCCTTGTACTCGCTTTATCATGTCCACATAATCCATCACCAGGTGCTTGAATGGTCCTTCTGGTATTGGTATGTGGCTTATTGGAGTTGCTGTTCCTTTCCTAACATTGTTTTTGGCACAAATTTCACATGTGGACAGAAATTCGTCTACCATTGCATGTAAGTATGGAGACCAATATCCTTGCTGTTTAATTTTCCTTATCACTTCTCCCCTAGCGCAGTGATCAAAACCATGCGAATCTGGAATAAGGATGTTTAAAAGTGTGGTTGGTGCGACGATCTGTCCTTCATGTGAACGCCAAATATTTCTTGTGTCTTTCTTAGCTCCTCTTTGGTTCCACATGGATTGTTCATATGGATCTGCTTGTTGTTGAATTCGAATAACATCATCCAACTGAGGTTGTGGTTCTATCAAAACTACTGGAGCTAATATTGCTACTTGACAACCTGATGCTTTCTTAGCTTCAAAATCCGCTATGTTGTTACCCTTAATGACAAAGTCGTTTCCTTTTTTATGAGCTTGACATTTGATAACAGCCAATCTTTTTGGTAGCATCATAGCAGCAATTAATTGACCTATTTGTTCAGTATGTTGAATGGGAGTTCCATCACTCTTTTTGAAACCTCTTTGTTTCCATACTGCTCCAAACAGATGACATACACCATGAGCATAAGCTGAATCAGTGAAAATATTTGCTATTTGTCCTTTTGCTAATTGACATGCTGTTGTGAGAGCTTTCAATTCTGCTAATTGAGATGAGCAAGGTTGTACACAATGCTGGGAGATTACCGGTACAAATTCATCCATGTTTTTCTTTATTACTGAATATCCTGTATGAGTTCCCATATAATCTCTAAAACTAGAACCATCCACAAAGTAGGTGACTTCTGCATCATGGATTGGTGTAGACTCAAGATCTGGTCGTAATCTAGTAAATGCCAATGAATTAGCCACACAGTCATGTGGCTCACCTTCATGAGCCAATGGAATCAGTTCAGCTGGATTGACTGTGTTGCATCGCTTTATTGTAACATCTGGATATGTAAATAGTGTTGAATATGCTAGAATGCGTGCTTGAGTCAGAACAAATTTTCCTTGTTCTATTAACTCCACAATTTTGTGATGTGTATGAATGGTTACTGGGTATCCCATGGTTAATGTAGATGCTTTTTCATATGCGTAATATACTGCTGCAAGGCCTTGTTGGTAACATGGTGGGTAACCTTGTGCTACATTGTCCAACTTAGTGCTATAGTAAGCTATGGGTTGTTTTTTCCTGCCACTACATGTCTCTTGCATCAGTACAGCTGATGCATAGCCATCAGTTCTGTTTGCCACATATAGGTGAAACGGTATAGTGTAGTCAGGATTACAGAGGGCAGGTGCCTGTTGTAGTTCTTTCTTTATAGATTCAAACGACATCATAGCATCTGAATTCCATTTTAATGGAGTATTTAAATTTTGCAATCCTGCTTGTTTCATGATTTCTCTTAGTGGAGCTGTTTTTACTGCATATCCCTCTATCCAATCAGAACTGAAGCCTGTCATTCCTAGGAAAGTCATCATCTGCCCTACTGTTTGTGGCAATGGTGTTTTACTTATGCCTTCTAAATGATCTGGGGCTATAGCTTTTGTGCCATATGAGATCAATCGTCCTAAGTATTCCACTTGTGGCTGGCAATACTGTAGTTTTGTTTTGGATGCCTTGTGTCCTCCTTGAGCTAACCTAGTAAGTACTTTAATAGAATCTCTATGACACTGTTCCAATGATGTGGAGCAGATCATTAAATCATCTACATACTGCAGCAGAGTACTGTCCATCATTAGGTCTTCTAAATCAGCTTTGAGAACTTGATTGAATATATGTGGTGAGTGTTTAAATCCTTGTGGCATTTTGGTGTAGGTATACTGTTTACCAGCATATGTGAATGCAAACAAGTACCTACTTTCCTTTGCTACCGGAATACTGAAAAAAGCAGAACACAAATCAATCACAGTAAAGTATTTGGCATCAGGGGGGACATTTGTCAGCAGTGTGTGAGGGTTTGGAACATCTGCTGGCCAATCCTCCACTATATCATTTATTGCTCGTAAGTCATGGACCAGACGCCACTTAGATTTGTTTGCTTTGATTACTGGAAAAATTGGAGTATTACAGTAACTGTTTGTTTCCACTAATACTCCTGCTTTTACTAGACCATCTATAGTGTCTTTTATGCCTGTTTCAGCCTCAGGCCGCAAAGGGTACTGCGATTTTCTTGGCAGACGTGCACCTGGTTTAAGTTGTATCCTTATTGGACTGGCTGAATTTACCAGTCCTACATCTGTGTCATGCTGAGACCATAACTCATTTGGTACCTGACGCTCCAATTCTTTAAATAGTTCAGCATCAATAGTGTCTACCAATTTGTGTGTTGTTGTCATCTGTGTTTGTATATTTTTTATTGATGACTACTTCCTGAGGGGTACCCATCAATGGAGTCCCACACAAAATTTTAATGCAATTTTTGTCAACAGAATGAAACATCAATGGATATACTGTTGTTTCCCATTGGCACTGTTTAGTTTTTTTTCATCTTTGGCCCCCAATATTTTGCAATACAATTCTTCCCTAAATATAAGAATACATATGGATCAGAATCTACTACATTACAAGTTCATTCTCAGTTATACTCAAAGCTGCTCCCTGTTTACCTCTTATGATGTATACATTTTTCTGTTTCTTTAATTCTTTTATGTATTTGTGCTTCTATTACTTGCACTTCTGCTTCAATCTCCTCTTCTTCTGTTCTCACTTGCCCTAAAAGTTCTTTTTCACATACAGAATCTTCATCATATTTCAATTAAATTTTTCCTAAAGCTGCCCGTGCTTGTTCATAACAATCTAATTTTTTCTCACTTTTTCTGAACTTTTTTTTATTTTATTTATTTTTTATTTTCTTACTTTCTTTTTCTAAATCCACAATCCACATTCTCCTAAACCTTCTATAGTTCCCTTGAGTATTGGGAACTGACCTTCTGAGGGCACATATGGAGGTGATTTTACAAGGGCCTCTTCTCCTTCCCTCTCTTCTGCATCCTTATTCAAGTCTTATATTTTTCAGATAATTTTCTCCTTCTGTTTTGAACAATGCTAGCAATTCTCTCTCCCTTTCTCTTTTTTCTTCTATCTTTTTATTTTTATTCTTATCTTTAGTTTTGTAATCTTTTATCAATGTTTCCATTTCCTCACACAAAGATACATCAAATCTTCCTTTGGCTATTTTGTCATCAAATTTTTGGTTCTTTTTTGCCATTTGTTTGAGAGTTTATCTATAAGTTCCTTAAACACTGGATATTTTAATCCTAATATGTCCACAGGAGTGGCTGCCATAATTACACCTTATGTATTATAACAACACTTATCTTTACTACAACCTTTGTTTAAAATCCAATTACTCAGTTGAATTTAGTTAAATGCAAAACACTGGAGTCAAAGTTTTTTCTCAGATAATTTGATTTCCCAAATGAAATTCAAGTACTTTAAAGTTTTATATTATTTTAATGTTCTTACTTGTCGCTGTGAAATGAACTCATAAGCACACTTATATCACTTAACTGTATAACTTCTCTTGTATGAAGTTAAATACTTGTCTTTGATTCAGTCTATTTGAGAGTTATGACCAGTCAACAGCTGCTTTTTCTCAGTTTATCTAATCTTACACCAGGCTTCCTGTGTTGCCTGAATTTAACAGTCCTTGACAAAAAATTTTCTGCCAGCCAAAAGTTTTCCCTTCCATGCACATCTTTACAGCTGTGTTGTCTTATAGTTTTTATTATTCTCCCTATTGTTAATTTATACTGTATTACTATTTTGCCTCATATATTGATGGAAGATTGAAAATAGGTCTAAAGAGATATTCTTTTATATAAATTGCATATATACTCTTTGTTGGTTATGCATTAAAGACTGAGTTTTTCCTTGGATCACAGAGACAACCCATAAAGCCAGGATTTCTGTTAACCAAGGAAATTCCTTACCAAAGTTTCATGAGACAGGCTTTCATTCCCAACATCCATTCAACATATAAAAGACAAATCTTTATTAGACAACTTTATTCCATTCATCCTGTCCCTTTTTAATTTTAGGGCTTATATTTGTACTCAGTCATACACTTCCATACACACCCTTTCAAACACAGACACAAGTACACTCACAACCACAGCAATTTCACACTTATTACACACACAAGGCCTTTACAAACACAGAGCTCACAATAACACAACATAGTTCTAGAACACAACTATTCTACCACTCCTCTTGAGTGACCCGTTCCTACAGGATTTATACAGACACACACACTCCTCTTGAGTGACCCGTTCCTACAGGATTTATACAGACACACACACTCCTCTTGAGTGACCCGTTCCTACAGGATTTATACAGACACACACACTCCTCTTGAGTGACCCGTTCCTACAGGATTTATACAGACACAAAAATGTTTGCCTTCCTGGTCAAAAATTTCTGTACTATTAATTTTATGTCATCCTTCTAGGCCCACTTGACAGTAGAAAACTATTTATTTTATGTCATCCTTCTAGGCCCACTTGACAGTAGAAAACTATTAATTTTATGTCATCCTCTAGGCCCACTTGACAGTAGAAAACTATTTATTTTATGTCATCCATCTAGGCCCACTTGACAGTAAAAAAAAAAAAAAAAAAATTATCTATTTCATGCAATTATTTCTTCTGGAATCAAAAACCCTCTATTTATTTTATTTTCCTTATCTAAATTTGGAAGAGCTTTTAGAGTGTTCTTACCACCACAGGTAAACTGGCAA
This sequence comes from Moxostoma hubbsi, assembly GCA_032164185.1. NCBI lineage: Eukaryota > Metazoa > Chordata > Actinopteri > Cypriniformes > Catostomidae > Moxostoma > Moxostoma hubbsi. Next base: position 24,570,843 of record JAVLUX010000030.1, on the reverse strand, counting down.
GCAACACAAACTTTTATATAAGCAAAGATGCTTACCTTTTTGGTGGCCACCGTTTATTGTGTTGCTTGTCAAGAAAGCCCGCTGTGGTCACTCTTTCTGCCCTGTTCCGTCCCTTCGTGGTCGCCATTTGTTGTGGTTCTTGCCTGCTTTGTGAAAAACTCACTCTTAAAGACTTGGAGTTTTTGATTTCAGAAGAATAGACTTTATTATCAGACCATAAAGCCGAGCTGCCCCTGCAGAAACAACTGAAGTGTCTTGAATTTTGCACACGCTTACATAGGTCTCACAAGGTGTGGCTAAAACAATGCATATCCTGTTTTGAGCTGAAAAACATCTTTGGAGCCCTAACAAATCTTCTTTATCTTTAAACCAGAAGTCTTCAGTTACATCCTGTGAGCCATTTTCACACTATGTAAAAACACTTTACTAAGAGGGGCCCATCATATATCTTCTTTAGCTTCAACAAAAGTAAATAGGAAACATCTGCATGTCATTTATGTGTGAGTGTCCATGTACCTCTGACATTCCATTCCCAGACTTTTATGCTGAATCACTCACATACACAAAAAACACATATGACCAACAGAAATAATTGTAGAATAAAATGGCATCGATTATACTTGATTAATGTATACTCAACTTGATAAAAATACACGACAATGGCCACAGGTGTCATTAATAACAAGGGTTTCTGAATCTTACATACTAAACCTTTAATAAAGGATGCTTTTAAGATATAACAGCAGGGTGTTTACTTTAAAGACACTCTGACATGCAAGTTTTGCTCAAGCGGAGCAGCAGTTCCGGCTCTGCTTATTCCACAATGAGAGTGCTTCTGTATTTTTTTTATTTTGTATTTTCATATAATTTCCTCATACTTTGCAATTTACATAACCTGAAGCTGTTTGAAATGTTTGGAGTCTGTCTGGACTGTAAGCTGATCTCATATATCCTTAAATTAGATCAAGCAACTATTGGACAACACGTTTTTTATTGTCGACGTTGTCGATAACATCAACAAATCGTTTCAGCCCTACTCGCTACAATTATAAAGGGGTAGGACAGGCACTGTGTAATGCAGTTTTGGCCTCACATTGAACATGTTAGAGAATTTCAAGCTGGAGAGTCTTAAATTTCACATTATTCTACACTATTTGGTTCCTATGTTATATCAAAAGTTTCATAAAAGTAGCCCATGCGATATGTGCATCATATTCCATATGACAGGCTTTGGTGAGAAACAACATGTAATGTATGTACTTTCAGTGAAAAAATGTCGGTTGTATGTTTATGAGTACATATGACAAACTCTTTCACAATGGTGCATGTTCACATTATAAAACGACATTCTTTTTATCTCAAAACAATGCAAGTTCTAGCGTGAACACAAAAACCACAGTAAATTAACTTATCACAGCACTCACAAACGCGCAACGGATGTCAAATTTAGCTGAAAATTTTATTTTATTTTTTTAACAAAACCTGTATCGTATGCCTTCAAAATACTTGGAATATGACACAGCAGTCACATGGACTTTTATGATAATGTTGGGTCCTTTTTGAAGCTTTAAAGTTTGGCACTATCTACTGCCTTTGTATTGAAAAGACGGACTGCAATATTTATTAAAATATCTCCTTTTGTGTTATAAGTTGTGTCTTATTGTGTCATAAGACACAAAAGTTTTTTTATAAACTCCTGCATTATGCACATTAACTTGGTTCTAAATAATATTTCAGCTCCTCTCTGTGGCTATAATTTAGATCTATCCATGTAAATGTCACGTTCTTATCACATTTAGAAATAACAAGCAATATTTTGCAATGGCTAGTGTCAATAGGAGAATATTTGGCTTCTAGAAGGAGTAATAATCTCACATTTGTTGAACCAGTTGTGGATTCAGTGAGCCCAATGCTTTTTAAAATTGGCACAGCACATGTATTTCCACATCTTTATGTCATTTATCACAAGACTAGTTTACAATTAAATCTCGACCCCAACTGTAGCATTCATGCAGGCCGTTAGTCTCATGCTGAGGAGCAAAATGTCAGGGTTTCTATTGTAGTGGTGGATGTGATAATCTGTTCTTTTTTTTCTCAGAAGCGTCCCCCTTGTGGCACGGCATGGTGCCCGCAGCATTCCCGATAATCACTCATGCCTTTTTGTAATCAATGCCCACAGAAATAAGATTCCTTTGGCCGATGGCAATTAATAAATTTGTGTCCTTTTTTAACATTATTGAGCCGAGCTTGAAATTACCAGTGACTGGCTTCTCCTCATTTGCATATTTATTGCAGCGGGGGAAAAAAAGTCCTGCGAATGATTGATGTGGAGCCTGCCTATTGAATCCCAAACAGCATATTATTATGGAGTCTGGGTTGGTTGTGTGTATGTGTGTGTGTCTGTGTGTTGTGGGGGGGGGGGGTAAGGGTCTTATAACTTTTTTTCCCCTTTTTTGTTTCCTGTTTTTTTCATATCTTCTGAGATGGCAGAGCAAGAATTAAAAGCATATTTTAATGGATTTTGACAAAAAGTGAACTAACAAAAGCCCAAGCAAAGGATTTTCTTGAAAAGATTCAATCAAACATGTTTGCTGGGATTAATTGTGGGTGGAGACAGGAGATGGTGGGCTATGTGTAGGGTTTGAATGAGGTTGATTGTTTCTGGGGTCACCTGCACTGATTCCCTCTGCATTTTGAGTGATAATTTGGAAATGTCCTATGGTCCTAGCTAAAGAGCAAAACCCCTTTGTTGCAGGACCCTCTTACCATCTTCAGCTATAGTAAAAGTGTTTAAATGTCATTAGATAGCATTGTGTGAAAAACAGGGCAAAAATATGTGTTTATGTATAATTTACCATTTCACTCCTTATTTGCGTGAAAGGGAATAAAAGTAATTGTTATAACACCTCTAATGTTCATTAAACTGTCACAATACATAAAACAAGCCACACAAAATTTTATAATTTTGTAACATTGTAGGTATAGTGATATGGTCTAGGTTGGAATTTATCCATTCTAAGGGGTTTTTATACATTTATTTAAATGAATATAAATAATTTTACAGATATTCACACATACTCAAACGCATATATTGTAATCATTTTGAGGTGATTGGTGTGTGTGTGTGTGTGTCGCAACTTGATGAAGTGTATAGTGCTTGTTTGAAGAATCAGGTCTGCTGGCCACATGCTTGAGGAGCTCTCTTTACCCATAAAACTTCCTCAGAAGTGTGCAGCAAAGTCGGATTTGTGCCGGTGAGTGCGTGCGCAGCAAATTGGCAGCTACATCAAATTATTCCAGCATTAAGGCCTGCTTGCCGTAATCCACTGCAGGCCTTGCCGGCCCTCCCCCAACTTGTAACTTTTGTCATCCTAAACTGCAGATTTCATGCTCTGTCATTAATCTGTCAGATTATGGATGCAGTTCAGGAGGATTTATATTTTAATGAATTCCTTTTCTGACTTAACTGGGGGGGGTGGTTGAGAAGGAAGGGGGGCTCCTGTTGGACACAGGTTGGTGCCTCATCTTTCAGTATCTGTATATGAGTACGCACACGTGTGTGTGTATGTGTCCGTCTGCATCTGTGTGAGTGCCCCCCACTGTCGGCCCCCTCTCAGCATCTGGAGTGCTGTCATGCAGGGAGACAGTGGAGCACTCCATGGTGCTGACACCTCCTCTCACAGAGACGACACTCCTACACACCACAATAAATTGAATGTCTCGAGGAGCAGCATTTGTAAAACAAGACAAATAATGAATTATTGTTACAGTGGACTCTTCACCCATTCCATCAGCAGTGCCTGTTCATTTCTGTGTTGCTTTTCTGTTTGTTGCCTCCTGCTCTCTCTCTCTCCCTTGCTTTCTCCATCCATCTCTCTATCTTTCTTCCAATATTGTGCCTCTCTATCTACACGTTGTCACAGTTTGTTGTAGTCTCTGTCGCTGTCTGCTGCTATCTACGCTGTAAGCATGCCCTGCTCCATTCTTCCTCCTTCTTAACTGATGTCCTGGTTTGTCACTGTACAGCCAAAACGAATTAGGAAGCAGCCTGAGTGAAGAGAGTATATAGGAAAAGTGATCTATTTTGTTGTCTGCAATTGAGTCACTCTTTAGAATATGCTGTTACCACATTCACATACTCTCTAGCCAAACATTGGTTTGTGAATAAAAGTTAAACTCAAATGACAATTGTGGCATAACATTGATTGTTTTTTGATTCGTCTCTCCTATTCTTTAAAAATAAGTAAAAATCTGGGTTACAGTAAGGCACTTACAATGGAAGTAAATGGGGCCAATCTGTAAACAGTAAAATGTTCACTGTTTCAAAAGTGTAGCCACATGATGTAAGCAATATGCATGTTAATATGATTTTTAAGATAAAATTGAATAATAACCTTTTCTGTGTAAAGTTATATGCAATTTTACAACTTCATTGACATGACTATGTAGCACAGAAAACCCTAAAATGATGTAAACGACTTTACAGCTCAAATAATTCACAATTTTAAACAGAAGAATTCATGCAAGTGCTGGTATAAATTTATAAGCTACACATTTCTGTCTTTTATCTCTTCAAATTTTGGCCCCATTTACTTCCAGACTGTAAGTGCTTCAGCTGTAAACTTGATTTCTATACATATATTAGTTGTGGTAGTCAACAATGTCACAAAAGCCAATTCAATTCAGCTTAATTTGTATTGAGCCCAGAATATCCCTTTTAATGCAAATTCTGGACTGATCCCACTGTGAATTTGGCGACTGTAGGCTGAAAGCTCTTTACTTGAAAAAAGTGGCTGAAGCTGGAATGCATGGGAATAAATGTATGAGCGATGTATGAATGAATGAATGTATGATGAATGAAGGTATGGGCACATGGGAGCTCCATTTTTGGGTGAAATGTCCACAGAGTCAAAAGGGAGTTGTAAAGAGAGTTATATTTTTAGTTGTAAATAATGTAATACAGTCAACAGGAATGCATATTTTATTAACCTAATGCCATAACACCAACCTCAACCTCAACCCTTAACCAAACCGTCGGTGGTGTAAAAATGTAATTTTAGACCGGAGATGTGGACTCGAGCTAGAGACTCAGACTCGAGTCACATTTTAATAAACTTCAGACTCAACTCCATGCATACTCAACCTAATATGACTTCAGTCCTTACACGACAAATAGGACTTGGGAATATCGAGTCTTATAACCTTAATTATTAATATGTTAAAGGAAGAATTTGTGTTTTATTTGTATGGTTCCCTCACAAGGGACTCAAGCTGTGTAATCACCATGTGGACACGCCCAGAGTGTCACGTGGTTTAAAACCCTTATACAATCACACCAATTTATTGGCTGATGGCGCTTAGTGACGCCAGCAGGGAGCTACGTCACAGGCTCATAAGGGCGCTTGCTTCACGCCATCGCATCAGAATTTCTGTTCTTCAGTGAATGATTTTGTCTAAGTCCCTGTTTGTTCCAACGATTCACGTCAAAATGAGGTTTCTTTGTCCTCCCTTTTGAGTTTGAAAACATGGTAGTGATGTCATTTATACAGCAAAAATCTCAGAGAAATTTAATGTAGAACCTTTTTTTTAAATGTTACAGGGGTCCGACGGGGACAGCAGCACTTTTCAAGGTTTGAAATTTCTCGCCATGAGACCCACTTGTTCCAGTCCTCCAAATTTGGAGCTCCATGTGGGGTTTTTCGGGTCTGTGTCTGAGAAGTTGTCGTGCGAACTGACAGCAGTTTCTTCTTTATGATCATCGCACTCCCCCTGAGCTAAAGCAGGAGTCACATCAGACATGCTCTGAGGCCTAGCTCGGCGGCCATTTTTGATGATCAAAGCATTCAAAAGAGTTACCATGCACATCTTGAGCCATCACTATAAAAATGCTGTATAGAGAATTTGTCATCGGAAGGTAAGGAATAAATTTGTTCCTTTGTCCTAATTGTGTTTTTCTGTGTCATACTGGGAGAATGCACATGAATAAGGTAATGGAGGAGTGGCCTTTCCCTTTCTGTCTCTCCCCTCCCCATTCAAAGTGTACTGCTCATGGTGGAGGGGATCATGCAGGGACCGGTGAACCCGGCCACAGAGCGAGGGGCTGGAATAAGATACTATTCCCCAGCGGAGTGATGGTGAACCAAATCGCAGAGTGCTTCGTCAGTGCTATTAGCATTTCAGGATTCTATCAGGAGATTATATTTTAACTTGTTTTCTTTATTTTTCACCAGTTCATGGACCACTCGGACATTCTGGCTAGACAAGAGATGCATATTGCTATTTGGTGGTAGCAAGGATGTTGTCCTTTTCTGTCAGCTGTTGGATCTACACACAGTGGTTTTGCAGTCCAACCAAGCACATCACTTAAAGGAATACTTTGAGCTAATATCGACTCCATTTGGAATTTCTTGTGCTATCAGGGTACTACATGATGCTGCCCCATTAAATACTGGTCCGGTTTAGTGTCTAACCCATTTTTTTAAGTAAACTAATTCTCAATTTCCCCCGTAAATTACATATGCGAACGAGCATTGAATATTTTCATCTTGAGTTTTGCCACGACTAAGAGTCTTTGGGCACGAGTAATATAACTCAATGTACGATAAAAATGGATCGACACATAAGCATATGGGCTTGCTGTGTAACTAAGTATGAGCCCCCATTCACTGTATAAATGTATCAGTTTCTCTCCTATCTGCCTTCGGTAAATATCGGAATGAGTTCGCCATTGTATGTGCTTTGAGCATCAGACAACCAGAATATGGTTCAGTTTTCCCCCGCAGCTTGCTGGTGAGTGAAAAATACTGCCTCCCGAATTCAGCCTCTGTCTTCATGACCAAGGGTCTCAAGATATGCGCAACAGAATTCGATGATCATCAAGGCACAAGTGTGCTGTAAATACATACATAGTAGCCAGCATTTATAATTGCTGATCTAATTCGGCCTCTGTCTCCATGACCAAGGGTTTTGAGACATGCGTAATAGAATTTGATGTGCACATTTCCCCAATGTGCATACATTTTTCACCATTCAATATACCAAGGAAAGGTTTATTCTATCAGCGACCCTGTTGCAAAGGCATTTCTGGGCATTATTTTACATGCCTGAATACAATAAAGGCAAAATGTTATCAAATTCTCTTCCAACAGCCTCACTGTGCCGCTGGTTTAGGGTTTTGCTTTTGGCAGCCACCAAAAATAAGTCAAACACGCCATCTAGTTGTTACAAGTCACGCTGCAGACAAAGTCCATGCATCAATCCCTCTGTCTGCCCTTCTGTCGGCTTGGCAGCAGCTGAAGGGCATTTCGAGCTGGGTACTTCGAACGACAAAGCATGGTGGCTTGCATCCCATTCTGGGTTTGAGACATTTAAATTCCAAGCTAATGAAATGACAATTCAGAATGATAATGCAAAAGCAAATAATGTCACAAGTGCAGCCATAGATTTGAAGGACGCTTATTTCTATATTCAGATTGCGCCAAAGCACAGGTGCTTTCTCAGATTTTCTTTCTGGGGCAAAGCATGTCAATTTTGCATCCTTCCTTTTGCAAAATTCATGGATGTGGTTTTGTTGCCCTTGAGGCATCAGGGCATCTTTGTTTTGAATTATCTTGACAATTGGTTGGTGCTAGCCCACTCGGAGACTCAGGCTGCCCAACATCAAGAGGTCATTCTCAGCCATCTGAGCAATCTAGGGCTGTGTGTAAACCTAGACAAGAGTGTCTTGTTGCCAAGGCAACAAACTCTGTTTCTAGGAGGTGGAGCTAGATTCACGGAAGATGCACGCACGGCTGTCTCCAGCGCGTGTAGTCATTTTCGCCGGTGTCTAGTGGTGTTCAAGGTAGGAAACCTATAAGTTCTCCCTACAAGAACATTTTACATGCTTTTGGGGCTCATGATCATGGCTTCCACTGTCATTCCCCTGGGCATGTTGCATGTGAGAACTTTCCACTGACGCATGTGTTCTGTCCCTTCAAAGTGTGCAGGGGTGTTACTGAACACTGTTACCATGGAAACAGACTCGCCTTCTGATGTCGGGCGTTCCACTGGGACAGGTGTGTCGCCGCAAAGTTACAACGATAGACGCCTCCACCACAGGTTGGGGCACTGTGTACGAGGGACATCCATCCTCCAGGGGTTGGGTGGGCCAGTGGCAATATTGGCACATAAACTGTCTGGAGATGTTCACGGTGCTGCTGGGTTTAAAATTTTTCCTTCCGGAGATTCAGGATAGCCATGTCCTTATCCGGTCGGACAACAGGATGATGGTGTCCTACATCAATCGCCAGGGAGGAGGCACTCTCATGACTCTACGTTCTTCTGTGGACAAGGGGCTGTCTCTATGAGCCATACATGTTCTGGGCTTGTTGAATTTGGGGGGGCGGATCTCCTGTCCCAATGAGGTTTGATGCCCCGAGTATGGACATTACATCGTCAGATTGAGGAACAAATCTGGAGAAGATTTGTCAGAGTGAAAGTGGATATGTTCACTTCGAGGGAGACATCACACTGTCCCCTCAAGTTTTTCCTGCTGCACTGCTGGGCATCGATGCGCTGGTGCATCAGTGGCCGACAGTGCATCATTACGCATTTCAACCAACCAAACCAGTGAGTTTGGGAGGATTATGTTTGACATCTGTTAGTGCCGCCGTATTGGCCAGTATGGCCCCTTAACGGGGTGCTCTTTTGAATGATGATTTATCCCCTGCGGTAGTTGATACCATTATGAATGCTAGAGCTCCTTCAACCAGGAAGCTTTATATGTTCAAGTGCCATAGTTTTTGCTACTTAGTGTACAACACGAGATGAAGATCCAGTTCACTGCCCTGTCGGTACAGTGCTGGAGTTTTTGCAAGAGCGTTTTGGGGTTGCCCTGCCAATGCTTAAAGCATTGTACCTAAATCCCTGATGCATCCATTTGCGTCTCACTGCTGCTGCCGCAGAAGATAAAAAAAAACAATTTATAATTTAGAAAATTGTATTGTTCAAAAACATGGAGAATAATAATTCTGAGTCATAAATTTAACAGAATTGGCCTTCAAAAGTGCAAAGATTTGCATAAGTCACCCAGTGGTTTTCAATAAAAATAAAAAACAAATTTAAATTAAAAACATCATAACCAACTAAATTAATCTAGTAGTTTAGCTTCATGCACAAACTCTGTCATCGAATAATACATTTATTTTATAATATAATATTTAATTATATAATATAATTATATAATATAATTATTTATCTATAATAAAATTATTAACAAATCATTTCACTACCCAAAATATCCTAATATTTTATTGTGCATAATATCTGTAGTAACATTCAAGTGTATTTGTTGACTGATGAGTGTACCTGTACACGTGCAAATGTGTGTGCGTGTGTTTGCTTAAACAGTGAAACAACCCCGGCCATGTCTACGACTTCAGGGGCTAATACAGCTGCATGCAGACAGAGATGTGTTCATTCTGTTTTGTTTTTCTGTTTCTGCATTTATTTATTTAATTTCATTACATCACAAATGTCATGGACTCAGAAAAAAATGCAGAGTCCAAGTCCAAACTTTAGTACCCCAATTCTAGAGTATAAAAATATTAGGGCTGTCAATCGATTAAAAATTTTAATCAAATTAATTACACGGTGTCCCGATTAATTAATCACGATTAATCGCATATACAAATATTTGCTGAGAAAGCCCCTCATATAACAATAACTCAATATATGATAATTATACATAGTTATCTTTAAATATTGAAAAATTATATATATATAAATATTCAGATAATTAAAATGCATTACATTCCTGTGGCAGAAGAGTTAATCATTGATAAGGCCATACAAAAAGCGGCTTTAGAATAAAATGTATTGATTACTACCATTTTATTGATCATAAGTCAATCATTGGCATACAGTTCACAGCAATCCATTTCACAAGTGAATTTGTGGAGATTTATTATGAGGGCTACTTTGAAGATGCTAAAATATAATATAGTTTTGATTTATTTTGGAATTTGTTTAGTCACAACATAATTCCCATAGTTACATGTCTATTATTCCATAATTTTGATGACTTTACTATTATTCTAAAATATGAAATATATATATATATATATATATATATATATATATATATATATATATATATATATATATATATATTTTTTTTTTTTATTATTATTATTTATTATTTTGCATTGTTAAACACTCTGTTTGGCAGTTTAACATTGTGACCTCTTGCTGACCTCTTTTTCAGTATTTTATTATTAAACATTTTTTTGTATAAAGAGGACTATTGTATATGAGACATGCTTTGTCCCTTATCTCAAAAATTAGAAAAATATAAAATTTGAAAACCAAATTGTTTTTTTTTTTTTTTTTTTTTTTTTTTAAATGAGGATCTCAGTATTGTTCCTAGAAGAATTTTACATGTTCTAACATTTTAAGTAAAATAAAGTTAAATCTTTACATTTTCACTGTTTTCAACTATATCATTAACATATCAATTAGAGCACTTATTGTAATTTGTGTAAGATCACGTGATCCAATTTGGTTTGTTGCTCTCTCCCTACGTTTTTTTTGTTTTGTTTTGTTTTTCAGCCATATCATGCAACATTGTTTTTAGCCATTTTCTGAACAATAAAAAAAGTGAATGTGACAAATTGTTATTTTGTTTAGATGCACTACATATTGCCTACATTGCAATTTTGCACCTAAATTTGCATCAAACACACAAATGATGCAAACATTTTTTTCTCTGCAATACAGAGGCATTTATAACCTAGATATGATTTGCATTCACAGTTTATATTTAAGTTAATGAATAACTACATAATCAGTCCAATTCATTTAACCAGTTTATCTGATTCAGTTTGATTTGAATTAAAAACTGTGAGTCAAATGCAGTCCAATTTATGACAAGGTTTCACTGATTTACAAAGAAGAATAAAATAAATAACTCATTCACCAATGAAAAATCACTATCACATTGCTCAAAAACACATTACAGAGTATAATGCGCATGATTAGAGGGTGGTTATCTATATTGCAGGACACAAGAGTTGGGGAAAAAGTAGTGATAGTGAGTATAACAGGGGAACTAAAAGAACTGTCAAACACAGTAAAAGAACTAAAAATTATTATACTATTTTTTTTTTTTTTTTATCTAAAGGCACTCAAAAATATTACGGGGAAATGCGAGGTTACCGTGTATTTACTAAACAAGCAGCTGGAGTGCTGCCCAAAATATATGAGATGTTAGAACAGTACCACATAGGCAGTGTAGGACAAAGAACATTGTCAGTGATAACACAAAACACAGCAAGTGAGCACAGATGACATATTACATACCAAATAAGTAGCTGGCCCATAAGTAAACGCGTGCTGCTCTGCCAGTTAGTGTATTTTTCTGCTGAAACACACCTGAGACAGAGTTTGGCAGAATATGGTTGCTGTCCCAGGTCCTGTTTCAGACTGCTCTCTGAGCCAGATTCATTACCACTTGCAGCAGAGGTATTAAGATATGGCTGTATTAACAAAGTTGTCCAGTATCTTAATTGAATCTAGCCCTGCTGCACAGCATCTGGATTATGTTTACCTGAAATATAAGCAGCTTGGCACTGGAACACGGGCCTGCTGATAAAACACTGGGTTATTCATTCCATTCCTAATCCCAACAATAATTTTCTCCCGTGGATGTATCCGTCCAGTGTAAGCTGCCGATTCATTTATGAATGGAAGCATTTGCACGTAGGTTTATATATTACAAGGTGTTTTTTTTTTTTTTTTTTTCAGCAGCGCTGTATATCATTTTCTTCACACAGTCAGAGCAGGTGCTAAGAGTCTATAAGCAAGGACTACAAAAACTATCTACTTCCAGGTCAGGGATCTGTAATGTGAAGTACTGTAGCTGATTATCCATTTACTCTTTGTCTTTACCTTACTTACCTTTCACCCAAAAATGAAAATTCTCTCATCATATACTCACCCTCATGTCATCCCAGATGTGTATGACTTTCCTTCTTCAGCAGAACACAAACAAAGATTTTTAGAAAAACATTTCAGCTCGGTAGGTCCATACAATGCAAGTGAATGTCCAGCAAGTCAGCCCTTTGTAGCTTCAAAATTAACATAAAGGAAACATAATAGTAATCCATATGACTCCGATGTTTATTTCCATATCTTAAGAGACAGAACAATATTTATGTACTTTTTTACTCTAAATCTCCACTTTAACTTTTTTTTACATTAAACAGGCACCACATATGACTTTCTGATGTGAGAGTGAAAGTGAAAGTGGAGATTTAGGGTAAAAAAAAAAAGGACATACATTTTAATCTGTTTCTCACCCACACATATTATGTCACTTCTGAAGATATGGATTTTTATCAGTGGAATCTTATGGATTAATTCTATTACTTCTATCCTTGTGTGATTTATGGGGTTCATTGTTCACTTGCATTGTCTAGACCAACAGAACTGAGATTTTCTTCTAAAAATCTTTATTTGTGTTTGGCTGAAGAAAGAAAGTCATACACATGTGGGATGGCACAAGTGCCAGTAAATGATGGGAGACTTTCCCAGTTAAACTATCCCTTTCATGCAAGCACACAAAAAAAAGTTGAATATTATTTCATCATTTACTCAATCTCATGCTGTTTCCAAACGCGTAAGGAGATGTTAGGTATAATGTTAACCTCAGTCACCATTCACTTTCTTTAATTTCCCTGAATCCTTTTATATTCAAAGGGTGACAGATCCAAGATGGCGGCGCGGTAGCACGCAGCGGCCGCTTCGGATCCAAAATGGTGCTATTTTTGTTAAATAACCTGACTTTTGCGGAACTTGGACATCAGAGCAACCGGTGTTCGTGTCTACCATCGCCAGACACTGCTCAAATATAGAATTCATCCAACAACCAAGATGCATGATGACCTGCAGGAGGCGCTACATGAACTCGGCTTGCTGCAGAGACCAGGCCTCCAGTCCTCAGCTTCGCCTGATGCCGGTGGCCGGGGGAGAGGACCTCGTAACCGGTGTGCGAGGAAGCAGAAGCGCGGCAAGAGGGCAGGGGTCCGAGCTAGGCTATAAACAAACCCTAGCTGGCCGGCTCTCCCGTCTATTTTGCTTTCAAATGTTTGCTTCCTGGACAATAAACTGGACTACATCCGACTCCACCAGACTACGCAACATGAGATTAGAGACTGTTGCATCTTTGTTTTCACGGAGACGTGGCTCAGCGACAGAGTTCCGGATGCTAGAGGGGCTCGCCTCATTTTGTGCCGACAGAAATGCAGCTCTGTGCGGTAAGACTCGCGGTGGTGGCTTGTGTGTTTACATCAACACGGAATGGTGCAAGACCTCTATGCTAGTCTCTAGCTACTGCTCATCGCTGGTGGAGCTTGTGACAGTTAGATGCAGACCATTTTATTTACCACGGGAATTCACCACTGTTATCATAACGGGAGTTTACATTCCCCCCAGCGCTAACGCTAAGGAAGCTCTCTGTGAACTGTATGGGGCTATGAGCGAACTGCAGAACGCTCACACTGATGGACTGTTTATTGTCGCAGGAGATTTCAACCATGCAAATCTCAAGACAGTGCTCCCTAAATTCCATCAGTATGTGGACTTTGCAATGAGAGGGGCGAACATGCTTGATCTTGTTTACACAAATATCCCAGGCGCGTACCGGGCGGAGCCCCGCCCCCACCTCAGCTACTCAGACCACATCTCTGTTATGCTAATTCCAGCATACAGACCGCTCGTCAGATGCACAAAACCACTTCAGAAGCAGGCGAAAACCTGGCCAGCAGGAGCCATCTCTGCTCTTCAGGACTGTTTTGAGTGTACTGACTGGCACATGTTCAGGGAGGCTGCAACATATGGCGACTCTACCATCTTGAAGGAATACACAGCATCAGTGACCAGATACATCAGCATTGATGCATTGATGATGTCACTTTCTCCAAGACCAACACCACACACTCCAACCAGAAGCCGTGGATGACTGCGGAGGTGCTCGCGCTGCTGAGGACCCGAGACTCCGCCTTCAGAGCAGGCGACAAGACAGCCCTAAGAACAGCGAGGGCCAAACTGTCCCGGGCCATCAGAGAGGCAAAGCGCGCACACGCCTAGAGAATCCACAGTCATGTCCAGTACAGCGGTGACACGCGGAGCATGTGGCAGGGCATCCAGGCCATCACCAACTACAGTTGGCCATTCTAAACTCAATTTGAAGTGCAGAACAACGTGGTGGTGAGGAAGACCATCCCTCCTCCCAACGACCAGGTGCTCCGTCATACCACGGCTGATGTGAGGAAAACTCTATGTAGAGTCATCCCACGGAAGGCTGCTGGTACAGACAACATTCCTGGTAGAGTGCTCAGAAGATGAGCAGATCAGCTGGCAGATGTTCTTACCAACATCTTCAACATCTCTCTGAGCAGTGCCGTCGTTCCCACGTCCCCATGCCAAAGAAGTCTTTAGTGTCCTACCTCAACGACTACCGTCCTGTCGCACTCACACCCATCATCGTCATCATGAAGTGCTTCGAGAGGCTCGTCATGAGGCACATTAAGACCCAGCTGCCCCCCTCACTTGACCCACTGCAGTTTGCGTATCTTCCGAACCGTTCAACAGACAATGCCATCACCACCACCCTCCATCTGGCCCTCACTCACCTGGATAAAAAGGACTCATATGTTCGAATGCAGTTCATAGACAGTCCGAATTGGGAACAGCATCTCTACCACCACCACACTGAGCACTGGGACACCCCAGGGCTGTGTGCTCAGTCCACTGCTGTTCACTCTGCTGACTCACAACTGTGCAGCAATGCACGGCTCGAATCACATCATCAAGTTCGCCTATGACATGACCGTGGTGGGTCTCATCAGCAAGAATGACGAGTCAGCTTGCAGAGAGGAGGTGCAGCGGCTAATGGACGGGTGTAGAGCCAACAACCTGTCTCTGAATGTCGACAAAACAAAAGAGATGGTTGTTGACTTTAGGAGAGCACAGAGCGACCACTCTCAGCTGAACATCGACGGCTCCTCTGTGGAGATCGTCAAGAGCACCAAATTCCTTGGTGTTCACCTGGCGGAGAACCTCACCTGGTCCCTCAACACCAGCTATTTTACCAAGAAAGCCCAGCAGTATCTCTACTTTCTTCGAAAGCAGAGGAAAGCACATCTACCACCCCCCATCCTCACTACATTCTATAGAGGGACTATTGAGAGCATCCTGAGGAGCTGCTTCGCTGCCTGGTTTGGGACATGCACCGTTTCGGACCGCAAAGCCCTGCAGAGGATAGTGAGGACAGCTGAGAAGATCATCAGGGTCTCTCTTCCCTCCATCAAAGACATTTACAAAAAACACTGCATCCGCAAAGCTACCAGCATTGTGGAGGACCCCACACACCCCTCACACAAACTCTTCACCCTCCTACCATCTGGCAAGAGGTACCGAAGCATTCGGGCCCTCACGGCCAGACTGTGTATCAGCTTCTTCCCCCAAGCCATCAAACTCCTCAATACTCAGAGACTGGATTGACACACACACACATGTCCTGAGTTGCACTTTAATTATTGTCACTTTATAACAGGCTGCTATCTCAATAACTGCTATATCCATAGAACACTATCTCATAGTAGCCTATGTTATGTTTACATTTGGCATTTTTAGAAACTGTCATCTTTTGCACTACTGTCCTATGTTATGTTTACATTTGGCATTTTTAGAAACTGTCATCTTTTGCACTACTGTGTACTGGTCGGTGCTGCACTGTCTCTTACTATGTCTATTGTCCTGTTCATTATTAGTAATTTATTGTACTGTCCCGTACTTTCTGCACACATTTGCACGTGCACTTTATTTAGGTATTTTATTTAGTCTGTGTAGTCTCATGTGGTTCTGGGTTTGTCCTATTGTTGATTTATGTAGCACCATGTTCCTGGAGGAACGTTGTCTCATTTTGCTGTGTACTGTACTAACTGTATATGGTAGAATCGACAATAAAAACCACTTGACTTTACTTGACTTGACTTGACAGAAACAGAATTTAAGTGACATAATGGTGAGTAAATAATGACAGAATTTCAATGTACATTTTTTTTAGGTAAACTATGCCTTTAATAGTGTAAGCAATTTACAGTATGTGCAGTGACAATATTCAACAATTCAACTTATTTAGCCCAATTTTAATAGGCAAACCTGTGATTCTGCTTAGATACAATATGCCACCTTGCTCAAGGGCATAGCCCCAGGATCTTCACCTATCACCCCTCAATCTGGACCTTTGTGCTGATGCTGATCTTGGGTGAATGCTCAGGTGCTTTTCAAGATGGGGAGGGGGTCTCTGTGAAAGATGGCTTTGTGGTGCTAGGAGCAAGGTCTCAGGGTACTGCTATTTTGTCCTTCATGGTGTAACATACCCTCACACAAGATATCGTTTGGAGGGAGGTGCTTATTTCCTTTCAGCTGAAGGCTGATGGCCAAGTCATGTATTAGAATTTAACTTAATACTACAATGTGTGCTTGCATGTGTGCGTATGTGTGTAAGAAGAGAAGAGAAGAGAAGAGAAGAGAAGAGAAGAGAAGAGAAGAGAAGAGAAGATTATAGCAGGCCGAATTTTGAGGATGCATCAAATGGTGACATGTGAGCAAGAACCCGGTACTACGGTGGCAGACAAAGGACAATTGTCATTGTGTTATCCCCCAGTAAGCTTGTGAAAGTCTGTCAGTTCGTATGAGTTGTTATTCTGCGACAACATTTATTGTTCTGTATATAATTTTAATAAAGTAATAAACTCATGATGGAGGAAACATGTGTTAACAGACTTTATTCATTCAACTTTTCTTTAGTCCTGCAGAACCTCACTGGTATAATAATAATAATGCCTCAAAGTAGGTCAACTGAGGTTTTACTATCCTTGTTGGGACATTGTGTACAAGATCCGGATCCCCAGCACACAAATACATGCAAACATATGATAACTCCTGCACTCCTTCTGTGAAAAGCAATCCAAATCACAGAAACCGATACATGATAAAATCATTATGATTCCTTTTTGTCTGCTCCTATCTCACTTCCTCTTCCTGTGCTAAGCTGAGTCAAAATCCTTCTAACAAGTCAGTCCTCTGTTGGCCATCTTTGGAGCACTCTTGGGAGACTATTTCCAGTCATGACAGTGCAGCTCCTATCTACTTGAATGGGGGAACACAAAAATCTCAAAAACACTTGGTCAATATAACGATAAAAGTACATATTTGAAATCAGCAGTCAAATCTATCAAAGCTGATATCATAAATTTAGCTCAAATTTATGCACGCTCTTGAGATGATTGACAGGCAATGTCTGTATCTAAAATGTGACATGCTCTTTTACCTGTAAGGTGGGACTTCTTTTCTACATCCGTTGACCATTGGTCACTAGAGCTTCTTGGTTGGGCATTCCAATTTCTCCCAATCATTTTAATAGAAGTGGCCCGTCTCTGCTAAATAGTCTCTGGCTGAGTTCAGGTGAGCTAGGTGGACATGTTTGCTCATTGCTTGCAACCATGCGATGCTCCCTCTCCCTTTACCCCGTTAACCAGGAACAGATGCCAGGAGTGTGGCGAGTGTGTGTGCTAGGGGAGTGGGTTAATTGGAGTAGTAGTGGGGGTTAATTTCAATTAAAACTTCAACTAATGGAGGTCAGGCAAGTGTCTGCAAACACCTGATTATAACAAATGGTCCAGCCAGTCAAAACTTTATCTTGGTTACCCCCCGGTGGAGCATCCCAGCAAGGTGTATGCAGAGGAGGGAGACGAAAGAGATGACTAATGAAGAATGAACGGGAGGGCACTTGTTAGCGTAGCATCTGCTAGGAGGATCTCTGAAAGAGAATGAGAGAGATAGTACATATCTATGTGTGTGTGTGTGAGAATGTGAGATTGCAGGGGGGGGACACTCTCATCCCTATCTAATCGTAGGCTTGCTGCGCTGACTGCTGCTGCTACGCTTCTCCATGCGTGCCACAGCAGCTCCGAACATCTGGCAGGGCCCTGGAGGTGTGCACCCGGCCCGGCACCCCGCTGATGCTAAATATGGTGCAGGGTTAATGCAGAGATCCCTAATCACTTAGCTACTGTCTGGCATCTTTGCCACCACCGCTTCTTACTCAACTACAGACATCTGTGGTGCCGCCAGCCATTCTCTCACTTTCTTTAACTGCAGCTTCTTTATGTAAACTTTCACATCAATGGCTGATGTGTAAATCTTTGGCTGTTGGTTGGACATAATGTTTTCAGGGTTATCTGTAGGAAAATAAAAAAAGACAAATTAGATCTTTTTAGTATCTTCATTTTTAATATCTGTATCTTACTGTATTCTCCTAGACAGCAATGGATATCAGATGGAAACTTGTGATAATGTCTCCAGCTTCTATCTTTCTCTTATCCATCTCATGAAAAGTATGTGACTGTGGCGACATTTTTTGGGAAATTATATTGAATGATTCATTATTCATATGGCAGCAGATCCAAGGGGGAAATTTCAACTGATTGGTGTTAAAAGCGAGTAAAATTTTCTCCCAAAATGATTTTTTTATTGTTAATACATTATAGAGTTAAACATAAACCTTAAATTTCATGGATACGTCCTGAGGATACAGCAAAACCTGCTGCTCTCTCCAACAACTTCTCCTTCTCTCACACCCCCTCGACATACCGGTAGGTGTGGGGGAGCAGGTTTGCTCATTCATAATAACTAGACTTTTTCACCACAGGCTTCTCTATGTAACAATACATCCTTTGAATTCCATGCCATTATTACAATGCAAATCACAAAAATACATGTTGTTGTCATCTATCGCCCTCCAGGTTAGCTGACAAGCTTTCTTGAGGAGTTGGATGTCCTGCTGTCCTCCTTGCCAGAGGATGGCAGGCCAATTGTGGTTCTTGGCGATTTCAACATACACCAAGACAAGCCCCAGGCCATTGAACTGAATACTCTTCTGGCCTCATTTGACTTGGAAAGACTACATACCACATCAACTCACAGATCAGGCAACCAGCTGGACCTAATTTTTACACGTAACTGTTCCACCTCAAATATTCTTGTTACACCTTTACATGTCTCTGATCACTACTTTGTTCAATTCAACATGATTCTCCCATCCACCGTTGGTTTCTTTTCGCCGTAAACTCCGTTCCCTCTCACCCTATCACCTTTCCACTGATGTCTCTGCCTCTCTTCCCACAATAAATGTATTTTCCATGCTCGATATAAACACTGCCACAGACACACTTAGCTCTACTTTAACAACCTTTCTAGACAACATCTGCCCCCTCTCCTGTAGACCAGCACATAATACACCACCCAGCCCCTGGCTGTCCGATGTCCTTCGTGAACATTGGACTGATCTCAGGGCAGCTGAGAGGAGATGGCGGAAATCTAAAGATCCAGCCGATCTAGGTAAATATCAGCTTCTGCTTGCAACTTTTTCAGATAATGTTAAAGCTGCAAAAACCTGCCCTGTAAAGCTGCCCTCCCCCTCAACTACCTGACACACCACTGACAGCAAATATATAAATGTTTTACTAATAAGGTTACAGCCATCAGCAATACATTCACAGCACCACACCCAGTCAAACACCCACCTCCTGTATGCAACTCTTCTTTCTCTATGTTCTCTCCTTTAACTGACACTGAGGTCTCTAAACTCCTCCTCTCCAACCACCCCACCACCTGTTCCCTTGACCCCATTCCATCACACCTTCTCCAGGCCATCTCTCCGTCCATCCTACCTGCACTTACACACATAAATAACACTTCTCTTCTTACAGGCACTTTTCCCACTACATTTAATCAGGCTCGAGTAACCCCGCTGCTGAAAAAACCTGCACTTAACCCTACACAAATAGAACAGGACAGAGCAGTCTCTCTCATCCCATTCATGGCAAAAACACTTGAAAGGTCAGTTTTCAATCAGATCTCTACCTATCTCTCACAGAACAAGCTGCTGGATGACAATCAGTCAGGCTTCAAAAGTGGACACTCCACTGAGACTGCCCTGCTGTCTGCAGCCTTTGACACAGTCAACCATCAGATCCTACTTTCCACCCTCTCTAAACTGGGCAGCATCGGAACTGTGCTTGGCTGGTTCAACTCCTATCACTCAGATAGGTCCTTCGAGGTAGCCTGGAGAGGGAAGGTATCTAAGCCACATCAGTTACTTACTGGGGTACCTCAGGGATCAGTGCTTGGGCCACTTCTCTTCTCCATATACACAACGTCATTAGGACCCATCATCCAGTCACATGGTTTCTCTTGCCACTGTTACACTGATGGCACGCAACTCTACTTGTCTTTCCAGACCAAAGACACCACAGTGACCACTCGAATCACTGCCTGTCTGGCAGACATCTCAGCCTGGATGAAGGAATACCACCTGCAGTCTCGCCTTCCAAAACGGTCAGAAATCTAGGGGTAACCATTGATGACGAGCTAAATTTCCCAGACCACATCTCAAAGACTGCAAGATCATGTAGATTTACACTCTACAATATCAGGAAATTAAGACCCTTCCTCTCTGAACATGCCACACAACTGCTTGTTCAGTCACTTGTCATAACTAGACTGGACTACTGTAATGCTCTCATTGCAGGCCTTCCTGCATGTGCTATTAGACCTCTGCAAATGATCCAGAATGCAGCAGCACGTCTGGTTTTTAATGAACCAAAGAGAGCACGTTACACCACTCTTTGTCTCTCTCCACTGGCTGCCGGTTCATGCACGTAAATTCAAGGCCCTGATGCTGGCATACAAAACAGTCACTGCTCCAGCATACCTAAAAACATTTATGCAGAGCTACGTTCCCACCAGAAGCCTGCTGTCGGCTAAGGAACGTCACCTTGTCGTACCAAAACAAAGAGGCACCAAAACACTTTCCCGGACTTTCAGTTTCATCATACCACGTTGGTGGAATGACCTTCCCAACTCAATCCTTGAAGCTGACTCATCTTTTCAAAGAGCACATAACCAGTCACAAAAAAATAAAAATAAAAAATAAATAAATATTTAACAATACTTGTTGCACTTAAATCTGTATACTATTCTGCTGATAGTGAAACTTTGTAGTATGGCACTTTTCATACCACTGTCTCCTTAAGATGATTCGCTTATGTCTTCCTCTTTTGTAAGTCACTTTGGATAAAAGCATCTGCCAATGGAATAAATGTAAATGTGTCATGAAAAACACAGTCACATCATTTTGTGGTGCTTCTACAACACTTTCAGCTCATGTGTTTACTGTCATGCTCAATGGGACTCTAGTCCTCTGCATCGCATGTGCAACACTCTATCAAATTTTGTATCATGCTCAAATAAGCTTGTAAATATAGTTGATTATACAATGCAAATGATAGCATGTATTGCCTTACAAGTTATGTGCTATATTTGCTAAGATAGCAAAATCAATTCTATTTAAATTTTCAAAATTCAATTCTAAAATTGAAACGCTAATATTTGTAGTTCTATATTTTTGCAGTATATTAACAATTGATTCATTCACGTCTAATGGATTTTAGGGGAAATTTCTCTGAGCAATAATATTTTTTCTCTGTGTTGGTGCATACAGTGTCTTAAAAGTGACACTATGCCCTTGGATATTAATATTTAAGTACTGTAAGTAGTAAGTAGTCATATAGTAGTCTCTTTTATCCAAACAAATATTTAATTTTCAGGGACAATCTCCATTGGACATTCTAGGGCTACACACCTTGTTCAAAAGCACAATGGTGAATCTCAAGGATTACCCCTACAACCTTTCATTTACCAGCCCAGATCTTTTAACCACTATGCCAAACCATTTGCTTAAGTCAGGTGGTAAATGCAATTAGCATAAACACCACCAAAAAATATACAGTATGTGGTGTGATTTAAAGTTGAAGCATTAAAGGAATAGATCACACAAAAAAGATAGTTCTCTCATCATTTACTCACTCGTATGCTGTCTCAAACTGGTGTGACTTTATGTCTTACTTGTTTCTTTTGGATTTGTGAAGCAACCTTAAGTTCTAGAAAGGCAATATATATAAATCAAATGTATCTGTCAGTTGACACTAGGGGTCCCAATGGAAAACGCCACAAGAGCTGAACTGAGTTACGCAGACTTGCGGTGCGATACGGGCAGGCATGAAGCGGTCCCCTGCACCTAGGGGAACGGCTAACTTCTCGGAAGTATAAGGACACACCTGGCCCCGAGAGGGGGGGTGGAATTTAGGTGGAATACACACACGGAGTGGAAGCATATTGTGTGGAGCGGCGTTGTCGTAGAAAAGGTGAGTAAATTATAAAATAATTATCTTTTTTGGTGGTGAACTAACCTTTAAATTGCACAGTTTGTACCATGCCCAGATGTGTGCAGGTGTACCTGCAGGTTCCTCTGCTCATGTGTGGCGAATCAGCTGAGGTCCCCCACAGAGAGCAAGGTGTTGGGCTCTGTGAGACACCAAAGCTTTATTGTACTTGGCCTTGGGCAACCCTGTTTACTGAGCCTGCCACGCGTCAGCTTTACAATGGCACAGATGTGTGTAGTTGTGGATTTGGAGCTTGTATTTAGCTGCCAGGAGTGACGGTGATGAAGTAGTAGTGATAAACTGATAGATTGGGTGCCACTGAAATTTTGGGAATGGGTCAGATAAACATGGCAGAGGAAAAGCTCTCTGTGTTCTGGTGATAATAAACTTGTCGTTCTAGGGGTGCATTAGATTCCAGACTTGAAGAAAGGGAAAGAGAGAGGGAGGCTGTGAGACAGAAAAAGCAAGGGGGTGCGCAAGAAAAAGAGAGAGAGAGCATGAGAGAGAATGGAATGGCTTCTCTGCTTGGAATTACAGCAGGCTGTCAACGCTAGGTTTTAAGGGTAGCCCTGTAGACTGATGGGATTTTAGATTGTTGGCTCACAAATCATTAGCTGAAGTCACTGTATGGTGTAGATACATTTGAGAAACTCTCTCTCCTTCAAAATATATGTGGCAGAGGAGGAAGACAGCAGTCCACAGCCGGCTATGAAAAAGCTTTATGGACTAATTTTCCTTTCCCTAAACATAAGACATAACCAAAGATCTATGTCTTTGGTTTTTTACATTTCCATCTTGTGTATCAGCCACATCGTATTATAATATCAGCATTATTTTGTTATGATTGGAAATTCATCACAGTACTGAATGAATGCGTAGTAAATCGTCAATGGTTTAGACAAACTGAGAAATTCTTCCTTATATCGGTGTGCCTGCATTTCCAATTGTGGACTCTGTAAGAATAAACAGAATTAATTATCAGCACCACAAGACACACCTCCCAGCCACCCACTAAAAGATAGTAGAACTAGAGTGGAACAGGTTGGAGAGCTGGTTATGCATTTGAGAAAGCAGCAAGTAACCAATGTGTTTTAAATCAGCTCTTTGT
Organism: Moxostoma hubbsi; assembly: GCA_032164185.1. Taxonomy (NCBI): domain Eukaryota; kingdom Metazoa; phylum Chordata; class Actinopteri; order Cypriniformes; family Catostomidae; genus Moxostoma; species Moxostoma hubbsi. The sequence continues at coordinate 24,547,407 of JAVLUX010000030.1, read as the reverse complement.
TTGGTTGGGTTTTAGACTCCTCCTGTGCAGGGAGTAAAGGGTAAAAGTTGAGCTCAGGTTAAAGAAAAGTTTAGGATGTTTTGGATGGTTACCTCACAGTTTATTGCTCTGAAAATCAAGAATACATGTAGAGGTGGATGCTGATGGATTTTCCCTTAAAAAATGTAACCAGTTGGAACACACATCTCATTGTTAATTTGCTGACTGCAGGTCAAAATTTCTGCAGTTAAAATTGGTCTGTGTTTACTGAAATTCTAATTGAGTTGTCAATGATGTAATACATTGAAGAGGCATGCATATTTTATAAACTCTAACCTATAGTCAGTGGAGTAAATATATATATATATATATATATATATATATATATATATATATACAGTATATATATATATATATATATATATATATATATATATATATATATATATATAAAATCTTATACCCTGTCTACACCATCCACGTCCATTGAATTGACGTGATACACCACAAAGGATTGAGGCTTTCTAAACTGGACGCATCGAAGCAAAGTAGACCAGGGGAACTCAATAGATGGACTCCAGTCCGGAACCGGACCAAAGAACAATTAAATCCAGACCGAGCTCTGAATGTTTGTGTTTCCTGACTTCTCCATGGGCAGAGTCATAACGATGAGAAACATCCACTCAGATGCGCCACACTTCCACTTAGTTGTTGATATCAGCTAGACTAGCGTTACTGGCGATTGTGAGCAGGGGAGATTCTGGATTAATAAGCGCTGTTAGAGGTTCATTTAACAATTACAGGTGGCTTAAATACAACTGTAATATGAATGTCACAGCAATAAGCCCCCACAAAAGCTGCCAATGCTGAAACATTTAGAGTCAAACCAGATGTAATAAGCAGAGGTTGCATTAATCAAATTTTCTGTCACTTGCCTATTGTTTTTTTTTAAAACAGATAATTCCAAATGATGTCTGTCATTTTTTAAGAGAACAAAGATGAAAAACATTTAAACCAAGCTCATTGATTTATTTATTAATCATTGTTACGAGGTTCATACCTCATGTCACACTGTGAGTGTATGTGAATGAGGTTTAGATAGAGTTGTTGTCAGCAGAGTGTGTGAGAAGGCGGCACTTGTTAATGAATAAATATATAATAATAATAATAATAATAATATGCCATAAATTGGAAGATTTTTAAACGGAACCTATGATGACCATACACCCTCTATTCATGGACATGTCCTCTTTTTCTAACCTTAATAAAGCATCCAGTCGGATTTCTAGATTGGTAACTTTACCATGCATATGTGTGTGTGATTGTGTTCTCATCTATTCGGGATTGCCATCAAAACCTGAAGTTCATATGCAGACATTAGTGAGAAAGTGATTTACGTTAAGTAAACACAGACTGTTCTTCCATAATTGACTGTTCTTAATGATATTATAGTGTTTGGTAATGGCAATAAGTTGCGAAGCAGAAGTCTGTTGCATCCGCATTAGAAGAACATGCTAAGCATTATGGGTAATTTCGCAGCCTGTGATAAAGTTGGATAGAGCGGGAAAGTGGTTATTCCTTGGCGTTGAATGTGCATGCTTTATTCCCACCCCACTTGCATTGCCTTTCTCTCTGCTATAGACATGAGGCGCCACATAAAGCCTAATTTACTCTACTTCGAGTTGCAGGTGTGGTTATTTTAACAGTAGCAGAGATACTGATGCATATCCAAGTGCCCTCAACTGATGAAATCTTGATTAAATATTTGAATCTTTTGGTCGAAAAGATTTCTCAGACCTGTCTCTGGGGCACCAATGTTCTCATCAGGAGTACTATTGCTGTCAACATGGCTAGTTATAAAAACTATTTTAAAAAATATACATAATTTCCTAGCCATATAACTACTGACACCATGAAAGCTACATATCATTATCCGACCTTTGCTGGGAAGGAAACGGACTTTAATTGAGTACCCCTGTTCTAAACCATTTATTTGTCTTGTTTCCAGGAGTGGCGCCAGAAATTGCAGCACAGCATGGAACGGGACATCCGTTTACGGTCAGCTTGACGACGTGCCGCAATGCTTCCAGTGTAGACAGCTTTGATTATAGATCCAGCTTAGATCTATTTGCTTATGATGCCACGGGATGTGCCGCTCGCTTCCAGTGCAGACTGGGTGTTAGAGGTAAATTGGAACCTCCAAATAGTCACTCATTGATGTGAACTTCCTGGTTTCAACATTGTACACAAATTCAGGACTGTGGTGCTGCTGACCCATCATGCATTCAGTTTAAACACAGAAGGTAAACGTATTAGAACAGATGCAGAAATGTCTGATGGAGCATGGCTCTTTTTAGTAACTCGGTATAATGGGGTCGATGTCAGTGTACTAGAAAATTCCTGTGTGATCATGTTGGTTTGAGGAGAGGGGAAACAGAGTACTCTGTATGTGCTCAGAGACTGGCCAGAAAAAGTACAAGTGCAGGCTTGACATTGATTTTGATACAAACAATATTATAATACACATAAAATACAGTTTATTCAGCTCAAATGATTGTTCTCCTCTAGGTACAGGGGATTGATAGAATGAGAAAACAACTTATTGCACTCACATTGTTCTGTCACAAATGAAACAAAGAGAAAATGAAGTTGTTCATTTACTTGGAGCGCGAGATAAACACAAGCTGCTAACAATTTATGTAAGTATAATTAAAGGGTAAACGTTGCCACTCAAGGTGAGAAAGAACATTTTAATTCTTTTCCCATGAGCAAGAATTGTTCTTTTAATTTTCCTATCTGAAAGGTCACATGCAGTGTTCTTGCTTTCTTCCTTAATTGATTTTTAGAATGCATCGTAATAAATGATGAAGAGTTCAGCAGCTGTGCATCATAAAGGTAAAAGTTGAACAGACCACTTATTGCTGTTATGCAGTCGTGTTACCTTATAAATAATATTATTCTGCAGTACTTCTATGATGTTGAATATGCATGTGACCACTCTTTTGTCTTATTTAAGGCCTATAAATGCTCTACCAAAGAGCCTTAGCAACCCTGTTTGTGTATAGATACTTAAAGGTTGCATTCGCAGTCAGAGCTGTTATTTTGTTGTTGCCACAAAGTCTGCAATTATTTGCCATTATTTTCTTGGTCTATTATCACTCGCCGACATGACCAAATGATGCTTAACATGCAAAAAAAGTGGTGGTTTTATCAAATGAAGATGAATGGTTGTTCTACCATTTTCTAACATAAGTCTTCAAAAGGGATGGAACAGGGTAATCAAGGCGATCAATCAATATACAAAACAGAGAGTTCTCTTGGCAACGTATGTTTTCACGTACCTAACATGAGACAGTGCTGGACAGCAGGTGTCACAACACTCTGGTCTTAAAGGAGCCACATCCAATTAATGACGAGTTACATTTCATGAAATTTCTGAACTTGGCTACACTGAGATAGCCCTTAGCTTTGGTCTACCCCACCAAACAATAGTTTTATATAATGTATGTTGTATCAGAGTTGTATCTGTTTTGCTGTTTTGATGGGTCAATTCAATTAAAATAAATGGGGAAAAATGAAGAAATGCTCAATGGTCAACGGATGTAGAACGGAAGTCCCACTTTACAGGTAAAAGAGCCAATCACCTTTTAGATACAGACATTTCCTGTCAATCAAATCGAGAATGTGAACGCGCATAAGCTATACAATTTTTGGTTTTTTTACGGAAACTGAGGTAAAGAAGCACAATTTATAATACAGTGTAGTCAGATTTTACCAGTGCCGATTTCTTTAAGACAACATGGGAAGCAGGGCATCCCTTAGCATTTCATTAAAACTGCACAATGAGATTTATCAAAATGCCTCCATGAGTTGCTGCAGTTGCTCAATTTATAAGAACGGATTGTAACGGTAATCCGTATTTTGACCCAGTTTTCCCCATTCTGTTACCTGTCTCCACTCGTAATATTTTTCTTTAATACAATAATATAATAATAATAATAATAATTAATAAAATCAGTGGCGGCCCGTGCATTTTAAATCTAGGCCTTCAGTGCGATTCATGCCATTAAGAAAACACAGTTTCACAATGAATAAGACAATGTATGCCCATCATACATTACGTGGCATTCAACTAGTAATACCAATTGACATTTTAAAAACATGTCCAAGCACGAAAGCCTGAACAAAGGAGGTCTAATACCAAAAAAATCTCTAATAATATTTGTGATTTAAATGTTGCTTGCTATAAATTGTGCTTCATAAGATTACACGGTTACTTATGAAAACTTGACCTGATACTGAATGCTCAAGCAGCCTAATTTACACTTCGAAAACTCCTGATGTTGCTATAACAATGATAAAAGCACTTACCAATTTGCTTGAAGTGAAAATCAGCCCTCCTTTCCTGTTTAATTAATCAATTGCACGATCATGCAGAACATCTCAGGTTTTTAAATCCATATGGATCTCTTTTTCGATGGCGATAGCGGCAGTGATGACAGCCGACTCGTCAGCATTCCGCACCCTTCGCTTTCAAATTACATACGTCACTTTAAACGTGACTGCATCACTCAAGGCTGGCTAAAACGCCTGGATTGTGACATATCCTAAAGATCACTCCCACCAAGAACAAATACATCAGTCTGATTGGCTGATAAATCTGATTTTAGATGCCCATTCATTTGCACTGTTGAGGGATTCTGCAGAAATTCTGAAGGCCTGACAGGGTGGAGCTCAGACTCACGTGGTGCTGTGGCTAAGGAGCAGGCAATACAGTATGTGAAACAGCCTACACGTTTTGTTTATAAGCACTGAGGGATTAATTCAGGTTGGATAAACTTGTAGTTATTTGCTATTTGTTTGTAGATGAATTAAGAGTGGAAAGCAATTGAAAATGCATAGACATGAAATGCATGAAATGATGAAAAAATATTTATTTATTAGGCATGTTACGCCAGCAGAGAAGGCTTTGCTGTCTGTGATAAATCACCACTGAATAAAATTAATATAAAGTTGATTTCCTAACAGTAATTTGGTCACGATGAAGGTCTAATCTGGTAAAGAGTGAAAGGTTTAATCTGGGTAAAATGATGGCATGCTCATTAACTGCTTTTAATTTTAAAACATTATATGCATTAATTATACAGTAATAAGAAGAAGGCAACATATGTGATGCTGTGATGCAGTGGGAAATGAGAAAGGGCAGAGAGCGTTCCTCGTTGCTGCGAGTTCTGCAGCTCTCACTTCTTTCCTGTTGAATCACAAAGAAAAATGCAAAACTAAATGTGTCCCCACTCAAGATGTATGTTCACTGAGGTGAGGATGCAGTCTTTGTTTTGTTAATATATAAAGTTCCAAATGGGTGAACTAGAACCCGAAATTCTAACTTCTAACGCAAGGGGTGAATTAGTTACCTCTAGATGCTTAACAGAAGAACTTATTAATGTACTTCTCCAGTGACCAACAATATCTCATGACCAACAATAGCAGATGTAGAGCTGAATGTAATCAAATTTGTTTGTTAAATAATTATTTTAGAGTTTGAATTGGTTATCAAGAATGACTATTCATCAAAATGGATAATTTGAAATAATCCTTTAAGAGCACTCCTCGTAGCTGTGCAACATCAAATTAATGTCTTGTAAGAATCTTGTGAGATTGACGAGGGAGGGATCACTTCTAGACATGACAGAGTCAGTGGGAAATTCATGAATGCTGTTTGCATGAGGGAAATTATCAGATATATGATTGGACATTGGGCTTTCAGTTAATGTATTTCTATCCTGCCTGGAAGCCTGGCTTCTCTATATGATGATTGTTCAAGCTGTCAAATGGGCTTAACCACGTAACAAATGGCAAATCATTGAAACGGTGATGTACGTGAATGACAGCTTATCAATTTAATACACACTTGCAAAAAATCTTCACTTTAGCCTTTGGCAAATGTACATGTTGAAAATAAAATTGTAAATAAGGTTCTGTATTTTTGGTATTTTATTTTCATTCAGTAAATTCACTAGTTACTTAATTTTTTTTAGAGTTTTTATTTTTTTTCTTTGTAGTTGGCAAGTTGCAACATCTGTTTTTGAGGGCAAATTGGGAGACACTGCTAATGTTGTTGACTTAATTTCTGAGAAATCGATCAAATCATAATGGACCATTCCTGCAAAAAAAAAAAAAAAAAAAAAAAAAAAAATTGGAGAGCAGACTTGAAAAATATGTGAGTACACTTTTTTTGGACCGATATCTGTGCTTCACCTCTTTTGAAAACCACCAACCACCACTAGATTTTACTTCTGATTTGAAATATGTTATTTTATTGTTATCTCGACCAACCTGTAAAGAAGTTCATGCTCACGGGCAAGGAAGAGGCGAGAAACCGGCTTAACGTATAAATGATAGTTTTAATGGAAAACTCAAAAGACAAACACATAGGACAACAGACATGTCCGTGAACGATCTCTCTCTCACGCACATCATCCGCGGTCAGCCTTTAACCCTCTTGGAGGCTTGATTAGCCCAATACGGGACCGGGTGTGTTGAATCACGACCCGGCCCCGCCCTCCACCGTGCCACATTCCTCCCTCGTTCTTTCAGGCTGGGGACCCCTGGCCTGAAGTACATCCCCTGGGGGGAGGGCGCCTCCCGCGCGGTCTGCCGGTGGGTCATCCCCATCTACCTGGACGAGGGAGGGGGCAAGGGGAGGGAAACAACAATAATTAAAAATGGGGGGTGGGGGGTCCTTCCTGCACTGAGCAGTACCTCCACTCCCACAAACACCATAATTTAAAAAAGAGGGAAAAGGCCAACGCAGAGTGGGAGTGAGAGAGAGTGGAGAGAGAGATAAAAAAAAACCTTACTCGCCGGTTCTCCGATACGCCGTAGCTTGTTCCTCAGCTACTCCTCCACCGAACAGCAGCCGCACCTCTCCAGGCGGATCCGAGGCAGTCCTCCAGCACCTGGCGGACGGAACGCCCCGCCGCGGTCTCGGGGAGCCGAAGGGGACTCCCCTGCCCCTGGCAGCGGTTCTCCCACTCCAGGCGGTCGGTCGCAATCCCCTCCCCGCTCGCGGACAGCAGTCTTTCCTCGAACCCTCCACGTTTCAGCAGCTGGTAGGGGCATCCTCCACCCCTGGCAGCGGCCCTGACCGCTCCAGGCGGTCGGCTAGGAGCCCCTTCTCCCCTCGCGGTCGGCGGCCGTTCCTCCGCGTCCAGGCGGCTGGGCTCCTCGTCCCCTGGCAGATGGCCGTGGCTGCTTCGTTGGGGTAGTGGCGAGAACTCCGCTATGGCGTATCCCTCTTCCTTCCCGGGTTTCGGCACCAATGTAAAGAACTTCATGCTCACGGGCAATTAAGAGGCGAGAAACCAGCTTGACACATGAAATGAAAGGTTTAATGAAAAACTCAAAAGACAAACACATAAGACGACGGACATGTCCGTAAGGATCTCTCTCTCACGCACATCATCCGCGGTCGGCCTTTAACCCTCTCGGAGGCTTGATTAGCCTAATATGGGACCGGGCGTGTTGAGTCACGAACCGGCCCCGCCCTCCACCGTGCCACACAACCATTTTGGAGATTTTGGCATTTCCCCATTCAAGTAGACGGGAGCTGCAATGTCTTGCTGCTTGTTTACATGGAAAATAGCTGCCCGGGAGTGTTCCAAAGATGGCCGCAAAATTAACTGACTTGCTATAAAGACATGCATTTATGCATGTTTATTTATTTTTTTAATGTTTCATGAACTTTTTAATACTTCATAATTGTTGATGTTTATATTTTGCTGAAAAAACATAAATAATAATAGACTATTTATATCCCTATTTTATGTATGCATATATGTGTTCAATTAAAACATTTCCCCCTGTACAATAATGGTATACATTTTTCAATAGCTTTTTTGCCACCAATACTTTCGTATAGAATTTGACTTTATTTGAAATAAAACAAGGGTGACAACAAGCCCCAGTATATTTATGAACTGTGACAGAGTAAAACAATAGACTAAACTGTGGAAAGCTCCATGTGAAGATAAATATTTCTCATTGCATGGTGTGAGAAGATTCTATATCAATCTGTATAGTGCACTCCAAATGTTTGTGATGTTTTTGCCATTTATTTTTTTTATTTTTATTTTTTGCCACAGAAGTTCATTCATATGGATGACACAGATAAACTCAAAGCAGTCAAAGTGTCCTTGAATATTCCAATACCACTGCATTCACACAGTTAGAAATGTTCCTGTATGCATTAAAGTCTAATATAAAGCACACAAAGCACTGAAATCAGTCAGTAGTTTTCTCTCAAGCATGAATGCAATATTTTTTTTTCATCTCAAAGAAAAACTACTAGATGGGCGCTACTTTGTGAAATCCCCACCCTCACCCCCTCCACACTCACACTATCATTCTGCAGAATTACATAAACCAAGAGCCCACACTAAATTCAGCTGGACTTGCTGACCACTACGGCATGAAAGATAACGGCCAGTGAGCATTAATAATGTTCATCAGGCTTTCCACATACCCCTCTCTTCCACTGACCCATTCCTCAGCCTTACATCTCTTATCAGATCATCATTCCTCAATGCCATCAGTGCTCTGTCTCTACCTTGGTCCACTGTCATTTTTTATATTTCCAAAGATGTCTCTATATATACTGTATGTATACATTTTTTAAATAAAACAATCTCTATACTGTATGCTCATAACTCCACCATGGATGGTCCCAAGCCTGGCTGTGAAAGGAGGAGGGTTGGTCTCCCGCCAATGGGCCGTAAAACCTGGCAAGAAATCTAATGTAAAATGGATCAAATTCATGTGCTCATGCTACTGCATCCAGGAAACCAATGCGCTAGCATTGCGGTCCTAGGGTGCTGGTGAGAAATGGACTACTGGCCGAAGTATCAAAGCGATCAGGCCGAAAACAGAAATTTGACTCGCTACGTGGAATGTACTTACATGACATCATGTTGGACAGAAAGATTTCATTCAAAAAAACTTCGATTGATGCATTATTTGAACTTTGACTCAGTGGCTCCAGAACTACGACCATCCACGTGCCAGACAGCGCTGAAACAATGATATTATACTATTCCAGTGGCGATAAAAGACAAGATGGTGTTGGGTTCATGGTCAACAGCAGGACAACCTGAAGCGTCTGACAATCCTGACCATCGACAGCACAGTCACAATGCACATAGTCTCCATCTATGCGCTCACCGATGTCAGCCTTGATGATATGAAGGATGACTCCTACACCCAGCTACAAGATGCTGTGGGTACAATCCCTGGATGTGATCTGGTTATCCTTGCCAGCGACTTCAATGCCCATTTTGGTACGGACAGGGCCGGATAGGAAGGGACTTTGGGCATGTATGTTGTGGGAACAAACAACGACAATGGTCTACACCTATTGTCCTTTACTGCATTAAACAACCTGATCATTGGAAACAGCCACTTCCAACATCCACACAAACATCAGCTTACATGGCAACATCCATCCGGCAAGGACACGGCTGTCTTGGACTATTTTCTGATCAGCTCCCGCTTTCTATAATCGCTAAAGGACGTCAGTGCAATGAAACCAAGCGAAAATTCCAAATCACCCTCTCCAACAAATTCACAGCGGTAGCACAGTCGCATGATTTGGACGACGAAGAACAGCTGATATCACAAGAGATCCTAGAAAGTGCAGCTGCTCTACGCAGCTGTGGATCTCGGAAGGATGCCTGAACCTGGTGAACAAGCAAAAGTGAGCCAAATACATACATCTTGAGCAAGACCGGCACCTGAACAGAGAAGTTTGGCAGATGATGAAGACAGAACAAGAAGCCAACTGGAATAATGTAGCAGCTGATCTCAAGGAAGCTGCATCTAGGCAAGAGTACCAGACTCTGTACCAAATGCTCTGAGTGGAAAGACTAAGTCGACCAATGACAACATGGATGGAACCTTTGTGAGGTCTACCAGCTAACACCTCCAACGGTGGAAAGACTTTTTCCAAAAACTATACAATCATGATCCAACTCAAGGACACTGGCAGACCCACCGCCAATTGACCCACCAGTGAATCCATTCATCGATGACGAACCTACAGTTGACGAAGTGAAAACTAACGTCAGATCACTGAAGAATGGAAAGGCACCCGGAGTTGATCAGGTCATCACCTCACCATCACCATCGAGGCGAGATGTCCCGCTGCACTGACTTCACGCACTCTTGTCACTTATCTGGCACTGCTTGGAAAAAAGCCATTATAGTGCCAATACTGAAGAAAGGCGACAATCTGGAGTGCAGAAACTACCGTGGCATCAGCCTCTTGTATATTAACGGCAAATCTTTTATGAAGATTATCCAATCCAGACTGCAGAAACATTGTAAACAAACCAGTCATGAAGAACAGGCAAAACCGTGTATGCTGTAATCAAACTTTCGCCATTCGTCAACTGATGGAAGAAAGGATTAGATGTGGGAAGCATACCGTCATCGTCTTTATAGACTTCAGGTCTGTGCTCGACTGTGTCCATGAAGAGCATTGGAGACTGAGCATGTCCCCTACAAGATCATTCCACTCCTGAATATGTCATACGATGGCTCAACCAGTTGCGTGCGGATACGGAATTAACTATCAGAGGAGTTTCCCATCCAAACCAGAGTCCGCCAAGGAGATGTCACCTCTTCTCTGCTCTTCAACACTGTGTCTGATGCTGTCATGAGAAAAGCTTTCGAGGGAAGGCATGGAGTTCTGTGTGATGAGAACACCTAAGTGTTTGATGTTCGACGACAGCGCGATATTTGCCGATACTGATGCAGAAGCTTCTGACATTCTTTCTAGCTTAGTCCACATTGCCGAGTCGTATGGCCTCAAAATCAATGCAGACAAGACCAAAGATTTGACAACCGATGGGTCGCCGGCCATTGTCCACCTTGACATAGCCCAGATCGGATAGGTTCAGGAATTCAAGTACCTAGGATTTGTGGTGCAGGAGAAGAAAGTGGCATTTTCAATTGATGTCTACGGCAGAATCGGTCAAGCAACCACAACATTTGTTTCGCTCAAGTTGTGCCTATGGAAAAGGGCCAACATCTCCATTAAGACCAAAATACCCTTTTCCGGACCCCAGTCCATGAAACATGGACTCTACTGAAGCAAGACCTACACAAGCTTGAGGTCTTTCAAATGCGATGCTTGCAGCAGATCTTTAGTATCTCCCTCCACAACCGCATCTTTAATTAAACCATCCGAATAAGATGCGAACACCAGCCAACAGTCGAGGAAGCGATCCAACTAAGAAGGCTGAGATGGTTTGGGCACATCTGCAGAATGAGCTTCACCAGGACACCGTACCAGCTTCTCTGGTGAAAACTTCCAACAGAGTGGAAAGTTCAAAGAGCAGCGCCCATGAAGACATGGTCAAAACAAATTAAAGAAGATCTGAAAAACTGGCGATCCACCCTCTGCAATGCCAAAGACATTACCATGGATCGAAAAGTATGGGAAAAGTATGGGAAAGTCCAGTGGCACTCACAGTAGCATATGGGCTCTGGAGGAAACCCCATCCTATTGTTGACTTGGGATCAAAGAAGAAGAAAAAGTATGCTCATATCTCTGACCCCTGTCTTCCAAAAGTGGACATGCCTCAAGGTAACTAGCCATGAACTCAGCTTGCAATTTAGAAGACTCGACGTGTGGATTTTTCTTGCTCTGGATTCTTTACAGTGGCATTGATGTAGCTGCCGCTGTTATACAGTACCTGTCTGATTAATGGTACTTAGATGGAATAGAAAATAAACATAAGCTAATGACCACAACACAAACAGTGCATGTTCCCATCTCACTGATTTTGTTTTAATCTGTCTAACCAAATTGATGTGAAGACTGTACAATCATGTGCTTCTTGTTGGGCATTGCTGCTGAAAATACCATAATCCCCGTGGATTCCAGCAGTGCCCACTGGTAAGAGCTTTTCAGGTGAAGGTTGACCAAAGAAATATTACTGGTTAAGCTAGTTAAAGAAATAGTTCATCCAAAAATTTAAATCGTCTTGGTTACGTATGTAACCTCCGTTCCCTGATGGAGGGAAAGAGACATCGTGTCGAAGAAGCGACACTAGGGGTCTCTCTTGAGCGCCGAATATGCCTCTGATCTATGAAAAAAGGCCAATAAGAGTTGGCGAACAGTATTTGTATACTGTATCCGCCCCCAGACATACGGGTACAAAGGCGAGGGAAATACGCACGTTCATTCAGGATTTTTCTGAGGAGCCGGGAGTGTCCGGCCACCTCAGCGGCTCGGCTCAGCGACATGGCTGGGAGGACACGATGTCTCGTTCCCTCCATCAGGCAACGGAGGTTACATACGTAACCGAGACGTTCCCGTCTGTCATCACTAGCGACACTAGGGGTCCACTTGAAATCACGCCATGCGCTGAGCCATGTACGTGTACTGCTGACACAGGAGCAGGCAGGTATTTCAAGTGCACAAGCAACCAACTGTGTTTCAGACTGCACGTACCCTTCCCCAATGCCCCAAAAAAGTCGTCGGAATCCTTTTGGTTACCCTAGAGGGGAACAAGGCGACGCTTGCCAACTAGGGAACGGGCCAAGCCTGGCTGGGCCTCTTTTCTCTCTATGTTTCTCGGCATAGAGCAAGAGCAGTCGGGGCCCTTACCGCATCGTGGGAAGGGGGTCTTACCCGAATTCCTATTCTTTCAGGGGGAAAAGACCCTGCGGAGGCAACACCTGCCCAAAAGGGGAGGTAAAGGTGGCGAAAATACATCACATGGCCTCTTCGGTCACATGTGGGAAAGAATGGCGCTGTGGTAGATCCAACCTCGATGAGGGGGGAGTTGCTACAACACGGCGACTGGAGGGCAGTGAAGGACTGCCTAAGGGAGATGCAGGTCAGCTCGTAAGGTGACCGTACCGCGGAAGTACACACAGGAGGAGTCCGCATAGGAGGCCTGACCTGTGGAGCACCTATTCCAGTAGGGGTAGCCTGGGGTACCCGTAGTGGACTGGGTCAGTGAGTTTCTCCACTGAACTGTGGACCCAAGAGGGCTAGGGAGGAATCAACCAGGGGCCAAAAGGGGTCTCCTGGGAAAGAAGGCGCAATGTTTTACCTCGGCAGACATGTCAACGTGTATCGAGTGCTACTGGCTCGGACCTGAGAAAACACGGGACGAGACTGACTCAACCATGAGATTGTAAAATCTCGCAAAGGTGTTAGGTGTTGCCCAACCCACTGCTCTACAAATGTCTGCTAGGGACGTGCCCGTAGCCAGCGCCCACGAGGACGCAATACTCCTTGTTGAGTGCGCTCGGACCCACAGGAGGGGGGCACGGCCTGGGTACGATAGGCCAGTAAGGTGGTATCCACCACTAATATTAGAATGTGAAAACTAATTCAACAAAAAATTCTCCTCCCGGCCCTCCACCGGGGACGGAGCAGTCTTACCATCTCTGGAGCTAATGTCTTGGTCCCTGAGTCGAGCATCTATGGAGCACCTGGGAGCCTTCCGTGTCCTCAAGGGGGTCCATGAGACGGGGGCGTCCACGGGCATTATGGCATTAGGCCGCAGGAGGATGCCCTCGTCGAGCAGACGGGGCATGGCCCATGGTGGCAGGCTTGCGGCGGGGCAGGATGTGAGATGGCCTCCGTCTGCTTCACCGCTGAGGACTGCTCGGCAGAGTCATCAACGGCGGCGCCGAATTGACGGAGCTGGGAGACGGGGGTGTGGGAGAAGGTGTGCCTAGTCTACCTCCCGCATTTCGACCAGGTCCAGTCCATAGATGCGTTTATGGACCACAAGGGTGGTCATCGCCTGTTCGAGTGCCGGCGCTTCTGACCTCCGTGGCCTGGGGGCGCGGTTGGTCATCCAGCGCAGTTCCTGCAGCACATCAAGAACAGGACTACCCAAGTGCAAGTTTTGAAGTGCCTTGGTCTGGCGTTGGTTGAAGAAAGGGCCGTGGCGTGCAGGGCTGAAGCGGTCTGGGACCGTTCCACCACGAGGGTAGTGAGAGCAGAGGAGCGAAGAAGCCGTGGCTTTGCTCAACTCGTAATTCAAGTCCGAGAAGAAAGGAACCGGTGAGTGGCGCACATGCCCGCGGGACCGATCAAGTAGCCTGGGAAAGCATAGCGGACCTCTGTGCATCAGGCTGGGCAAGCAGACCTGAAGGTGGTGGCCCAGGTGAATCATCAGCATCAGACGCCGCTGTAACGCTCTCCGATGCAGCGGTGATGTCATCCAATTCTGAAGCAAGCAAGCGTGCCGGGGAGGCGGGTGGTTCAAGGGGGTTTACCTGGCGAACATCGCCCGTCATGGTCCCCATTTTGCCTTCAATTCCCACGGCGCCTGCGTCAATCCCGTAGGTAGGAGGTGAGGTGTGGGGGGCGGCTGAAGTGGCTTTCTCTCATGACAAAAGAAAGCCGTGACCGCAATGTTGCCATGGCTATGTTCTCTCACTGAGAACATGAACCATTCATAAAACGCTGCCTGCGTGTGATCGCAGCCCAGGCACGTGAGGCAGCTTTTATGACCGTGAGAGGTGGGGAGAAATCACCGCATCCAGAAACTACACAGGGGCGGAAATTACATCTTTATAAAGACGCGTCCTGAAAAGGATGTTCAACGCCGTTGTGTAATGATCTTTCAGATAAATAAACTCTTTTACAGAGAAAATCACTCTTTCATTGTAACTCTTTCAATTCTCTGTGCTGTTGAAGCGCCCAGGGGCAAACTGCACTGCCGTGCAGAGAAGGAGAAAGTCGCTGAAGTGCGCCGTATATCCAACAGCAAACAGAGCGTCAGAGGAATAGAAGCTGGAATCTGGAGTGTTTGACTCACAGCTAGCTGCATACACGACCATTGGCTCTGAAGAAAATTTCTGAATGAACGTGCGTATTTCCCTCGCCTTTGTACCCGTATGTCCGGGGGCGGGGTATGCAAATACTGTTCGCTAAGTCTCATTGGCCTTTTTTCATAGATCAGAGGCATATTCGGTGCTCAAGAGAGACCCCTAGTGTCGCTTCTTCGACACGACGTCGAAGTGAGCGACAGACGGGGAACTGAAGTCTTCTGAAAGCATGCAAATTAATTTGTATGGTGAACAGACATGTAATAAAGAAATTTCAAAATTGTTATTCCCTCTTGATTTCAATCCGTGCATCTTAAAAGCAGGATGAGAAAGCTACACAACAGAAGAAATAATCCATCATTGTTTTTTTTGTCAAGAGCAACTGCATTTAGATAAACAAATGAAGCTACGTGTATAATAACAGTGATATCTTAATCTATTTCAAGGGGCTCTTAGCATCTTATGCAAATATCTGATTGCTCTCACATGTGGCTGTTGAGGTACCCTGTTTGAAACATAAGTCATCCACTGAGGTTTCTGACAAACATGATCTACAGAATGCATATTAGACTATTAATATATTCATAAATCATAGTTTTGGACATGGCTTTTAATTCAGTTTGATTAATACTGACATGTGGTGGAGATAGGCAGCAGTGTTTGAGGTCAAGTTTTGTCTTGAATGGTTCAGATTATTTCCAGGGAAATCATACAAGAGGATATGAGAGTATCACATTAATAGACTCTGTGAGCATACTTAAAGACAAACAAATAATTGCATGAACCTGGACACACACGAAAAATCCCACGTGTTTGTAAATAGCTGGTCGGCATTGAGAAATTTGAAGTCCGGTTTTCGATGTGTAAATGCAGAACCAATATCCAAAAGTGTTTGTCTGTCAAATACAATAAGGCAGACAACATCCAAGATGGAAAAAACAAAAAACTGTAAACAAAACAAACAATAAACTGCAGTGTTGTGTCGGAGCTCGCAACGCAGCAGCCATACTCTGCGCCATCTTGAGTCCATGGAATTTTTACCTACATTTTAAACCTGTCCTTCTCCCTGTATATAGTCCCCACATGCTTCAAAATGTCCACCATTGTGCCTGTACAAAAGCAATCAAAAATCACTTGTTTAAATGACTGGTGTCCTGTTGCTCTGACCCCCATCATCAGCAAATGCTTTAAGAGGCTAATCAGAGATCACATCTGCTTTGTGCTGCCCACCTCACTGGACCCATTGCAGTGTGCCTACCATAAGAACCGCTCCACTGATGATGCCATTGCATCTACAATACACACTGCTCTCTCCCACCTGGAAAAAAGGAGCACATATGTGAGAATGCTGTTTGTAGACTACAGCTCAGCATTCAACACCTCTCCCTCAACATCAGTAAGACCAAGGAGCTTGTAGTGGACTTCAGGAGGAAAGACAGAGTACACAGCCCCATCACCATTAATGGAGCACCGGTGGAGAGAGTCAGCAGCTTCAAGTTCCTTGGTGTCTACATCACTGAGGAACTCACATGGTCCGTCTATATTGAGACCATTGTGAAGAAGGCTCACCAGCGCCTCTTCTTCCTGATACGACTGAGGTAGTTTGGAATTAACCAACACATCCTCACATGGTTCTACACCAGCACTGTAGAGAACATTCTGACTGGCTGCATCACCGCCTGGTACGGCAATAGCACCGCCCACAACCACAAACCCCTGCAAAGGGTGGTGCGAACTGCCAGACACATCATCGGAGGTGAGCTTCCCTCCCTCCAGGATATATATAACAGACGGTGTGTGAAAAAAGCTCGGAGGATCATCAGAGACTCCAGCCACCCGTGTCATGGGCTGCTCTCACTGCTACCATCAGACAGGCGGTATTGCAGCATCAGGACCTGCACCAGCCAACTAAATGACAGCTTCTTCCCCCAAGCAATCAGACTTTTGAACACTTGATCTCTCACAATCAATATACATCAGCACTGCACTTTATTAATCTTTTATCTCACACTGGACTGTCATAATTATATTCTCCACAATACAACTACTGTATATATATATTTTTATATACTCTTTATTTATTTTTTTATTGTATGTGTATATTGTTTACTGTACATTGTATATTATTATTGTGTTGTGTAATTATGTGTACATTTGATATGTAAATTGTGTTGTGTAAATATGTTGTTTATTGTAATTGGTATATGTCTCATCACTGTCATGATTACTATGTTGCTCGGAACTGCACACAAGGCTTTCACCTATTGTTGCACTTGTGTGTATGGTTGTGTGACAATAAAGTGATTTGATTTGATTTGATTTGAAAGCTTTGCAAAACACCTGAAAATGTTTACTGCCACACGAATGAGTTGGTCACTCGCATGCACACATTGTTCTCTTGGTTCTGATATTTCAGAAAAAAACCTATTGTATTACATGCAACCAAACCAAACAAGGGATACAAATTTGCTGCTTTAATGGAGGCTTTTGAGTGGGCAGCTCAACGAAAGTGAAAATTCTCTCAAGTGGACTTTTGTTCAAACAAGCACCTCTCATCACTCTTTCAGGTACATTGAATACACCATCAGATGTCGATCATGCAGCCCACTCATCCCACTCTAACATCTAAAGGATCTGTCATGAGCTGCGTTAATTTATAGAGACAAAACATTGAGAAAATGCCTTTTGAGTGTTTTTCACACGTCTGCAAGAGAACGCTGAAATCATGTTGATTGTACGACTGCAGACTCAACTTGAAAAGTAAAGGTTTTTATTTTATTTTTTTTTGCCGATCAAGATAATAGTTAATTTCTTGCAATGACCATGATGTGAATCCACTTGGTTTAAGGTTTAATTGATGAAGTAACAATTATATCCACTAAAATCATTTTTCTCCAATTTAACCAAAACTGGCATGATGACCATTGCATTAGATTTCGGAACAGTGTAAAGTCTTGTCACCTTGAGCTGTAATATTACAGCTAGCTCAGTGTTTTATTGCCCTGTCATTTGACTCTTTCAGTACTGTTTTATTGGACAGAGGAGTTGACTGGGCTGAAGTGAGGTAGGACTGTGTCAGCGAGGAAAAAAAAAACTGTTCAGTTTTTTACTGAATGTGAATGCTGCTTCACATATAACTGTAAAATGCATTCCTATAGTTCGAGTAGACGCCACATTTTTTTTATTATTGTGAATAAAAAGAAGGCTGTGAGGACTGGAAAAAGTCATCAACATGAAATGTTTTAAGGTCTCATCTAATATTACAATCCATTTTCATCCAATAAAAATTTGTGGAAATTAATTTAAAATGTTTCATCTGACGATTAAAACCTAGGTACACAGCAATTCACTGAAAACCCTAAAATGTTGACTTTACTCAATTGATTGATTAAACTCGTTCTTTCAGTTGAAATGAGTAGTGGCATCTCCAAAACTTGTGTAATTACATTCACTTACTTGGTGTTCATATAGAATGAACTTAACAATTTTAGTTGAGTTCCCTATCTGTCACTCACTCAGTGTTGTGTCAATGTAGCGAAACTAGGGGTCACCATTGGGAGCCCCAAACACCTCTGATCTTTGAGAAAAGGCCAATGGGAATTGGCAAGTGGAATTTGCATACCACTCCCCCGGACATACAGGTATTATAGGATCTGGCATGCAACCGCTCATTCAGATTTTTTCTTCAGAGTCTAGTGGTTGTGTTCAGTGAGCTGAATTCCTCTGCCGATCCATTCTCCAAGCTGAAAACCAAGCTGTTGCATATATGGCTCATTGCAGCAGTTTCTCCCCCTCTTGCACCGATGGTTCTCATTCGGGGCTCACGAAGAGGATGAGCTCTCAATCAAATTATTAGAGAGTGGGCTCGTCCAGCCTGACGCAGATTTGACCCGGTACCCGGCATGTCTGGCTATGTTGTTTTACTTGTCCTGAGAGTGGGATTCGGAGAAATCCCTGTGCCTCACCGCACATAAACTATTGCCTGCTTAGTCCAAGCTAGCTGTCGCCCATGGGTTCCAGTTAACTTGCATTTTTCACGCTTGATGTGGCTATGGCAGTTTTTGATAAATGCAAATAAAACATGTCAATGCAGATTTTAAATTATTAAAGTGCAGAGTCTGGAGCAAAACAAGACAAATTTTATCTCAAACAATTAATTAACAAAATAACAAGAACAGAAGCAAAATACACTGATAACTATCTCCCTCTATTATGATTTCAGAGATATTAAGCAATTTAAATATTAACCAGAAACAATACACCCTGACCTAAATGATCTTTATCACCGCTTAAGTGAACAAATGTGTGATTACACTGTCAATGTGTTTGTAAAGCTTAAACCAGGACAGAGGCGATAACCCACATTCAGCATGCAGGGAGGATACAGAGCTCTCACTAACCCCTTCTCACTGATCCATGCACAAGGTTAGCCTCATCTACATATGATCAATACACTACAGTAATAATTGTGATCTATTGCGTAAATATTGCTGCGGTCACTGAACTGTCTCGGTGAAAGCCAGAGCAGGTGACCTGAGGCGTAGTAACTGGAAATTCTCCACACATCACAATGGGGTGTGGAGAATGACATGGTTACTGGCTCTATTAAATGCTAATGTCCAGCCAAGGGACAGGGGACAAGGACGAGCTTGTGTGGGATTGCGCAGTATGGAGGTGATGTTCCACCTGATTGCCACGTGCATACACAAGCACACATTCTCAAACACACACAGCCATGCATGAAATACCTCTATCATAGCTACTTTTTTGAATTTGTCAGATATTTGACAGATAGCACTCTCTATGTAGTGAACCTCTGGTTGCTTTGGGAACAAGATACAGGAAGATATTGCAGATGCCTGCTCTGTGGCCTGAAGGAATATGTCAGCTGGAAAGAAATCCTAAACCTATCTCTTCGTCTCTCTTTTCTTCCTTCGCTCTTTCTCACTTCTCTATGATATTGCCCTCCCTGCCTTTTTCCTCCAGGTCTGTATTAAGGGGTGACAGTACAGGGCACTCTGTTGGAATAAGAATGCATGAATTATTTGATAATCAGAGTTCATTGTAATCCTTAACCCTGACGCTGCATTTCAAAAAGGGATTGAGAATTAGAGGCGCACTGGCAGGTACTGACAATCTGACTGCTTAGGGCAGCTCTCCTGTTTCTGTGTGTGTGTGTGTGTGTGTGTGTGTGTGTGTGTGTGTGTGTGTGTGTGTGTGTGTGTGTGTGTATTTATCACATTGTGGGAACCAAATGTCCCCATAAGTATAGTAAAACCTGAAATGTTTTACCTTGTGGGAACATTTTGTCGGTCCCCATGAGGAAAATTATGTTTTTTGAAAATGTAAAAATGCAGAAAGTATGCAGAAAAAATGCAGAAAGTTTCCTGTGAGGGTTAGGTTTAGGGGATAGAATATATAGTTTGTGGAGTATAAAAAACATTATGTCTATGGAACATCATTGTCTGTCTATGGAGAGTCCTCATACGGATAGCCGCACAAACGTGTGTGTGTGTGTGTTTGTGTGTGCGTGTTTCAATAACCATTATTTTAATAGGAAAATAACTTGTATAATGAGACTCAGGAAGCCTATTACAGGTTATTAAAGATCCTGTTATTCGTCATTTGTATTGCATAAATAAATAGGGAACGAGTAACCAAAGTTGTAGACAGGCTTTTTTCCATAAAATAATGTGTTAGATAGGAGGCTAGCTAAAATGCAATGCCTGTATTGTATTGTTTTGAAATAATTTGTTGATGGTTTGGTCTCTATGATAAAACTATAATATATAATATAATAATACCTTTTCTTACAAGCCAAGTCATACAATTTTGCCATTTCGTTAAAATTATAACGAGTCCTCATGAGACTTTTTTGCACTAATCTATTTTAATGTGAAAAACTCAGTTCCCCGTCTGTCGCTCACTTCGACGTTGTGACGAAGAAGCGACACTAGGGGTCTCTCTTCAGTGCCGAATATGCCTCTGGTCTATGAAAAAAGGCCAATGAGAAGTTGGCAGAAAGTATTTGCAAACCGCGCTCCGGACATACGGGTATAAAAGTGGGGAAATACGTCGAATTCATTCAGAAATTTTCTTCGGAGCCGATGGTCGTGTATGCAGTCAGCTGCGAGTTACACACCAGTTCCTGCTTCTGTTCCTCTGACGCTCTGCTTCCTGTTGGATCTACGGCGCACTTCAGCGGCTTTCTCCTTCTCTGCACGGCAGTGCAGCTTGCCCCTGGGCACTTCGATAGCGCATAGAGCTAAAAGAGTTATATTTAAAAGAGTGATTTTCTCTATAAAAGTATTTTCTTCTGAAAGAGCAATACACAGCGGCGTTGAACGTCCTTTTCAGGACGCGTCTTTTTAAAGATGCCATTCCACCCCTGTGTAGTTCCTGGATGCGGTAGAGTGCTCTCAGCTTCAGACGGCCACAGGCGTTGTCTCGTGTGTCTGGAGCGATCACACCGAGGCAGCGTTTGTGGATGGTTCATGCTCTCACTGCGAGGGCATGACCATGGCAATGTTGCAGTCGCGGCTTGCTTTCAATAGAAAGCACGCCACTCCAGCCGCCCCCCTGTGTCGCTCCTTCTTCCCACGGGATTGAGGATGATGCGGCTGGCACTGGAGGTGATCTGGGGACGGCAGAGGGTGCAGCTCCACCGGGTATGCCCCCTCGGACCACTCGCCCCCCGGTATGCTCGTTGACTCCTGTCCATGCTCGAGGCAACAGCGGCTCGCCTCACGGCCAGTCTGCCTATACTCTGGAGCTCGAGGTGGATGAGCTCGCCGCTGCAAAGCCCCGCCGGGTATGTCAAAAATAATTGTCCCCTTGGTGCCTCTAGCATGGAGTTTGGACACGTGGCTTTCACTCCCCAACCTGTCTCGCTGGCTGGCCCGGACCATCCGACTCGGTTACGCAATTCAGTTTTCAAGGCCTCCGCCCCCCTTCACGAGTGTCCACTTCTCCACAGTCACGCAGAAACACATTCTAACCTGCGTTCGGCATCTAGATTGGTTCGCAGCGGTAGACCTGAAGGACGCGTGCTTCCACGTCTCAATTCTGCCTCGACACCGACGGCCAGGCGTATCAGTACAAAGTCCTCCCCTTCGGCATGTCTCTGTCCCCTCGTGTCTTTACGAAAGTCGCAGAGGCATCCCTTGCCCCGCTCCAAGAAGCTGGCATTCGCATACTCAATTACCTCGACAACTGGCTCATTCTGGCCCACTCACGAGTTACTATGCGCTCACAGAGACCAGGTGCTCAGGCACCTCAGCTATTTAGGGCTTCAAGTCAACTGGGAAAAGAGCAAGCTCACCCCGGTCCAGAGCATCACTTTTCTCGGCATGGAGTTAGACTCAGTCTCAATGTTAGCACGTCTCACCAACGAGCGTGCGCAGTCAATGTTGAGGTGCATCGCCACTTTCAGGCCGGGCACAACGCTCCCCTTAAAACTTTTCCAGAAGCTCCTGGGGCATATGGCATCCTCCGCGGCGGTCGCGCCGCTGGGGTTGATGCTTATGAGACCACTTCAGCACTGGCTTCAGACTCGAGTCCCGAGATGAGCATGGCGCCGCAGCACGCACCGTGTGACGATCACCCCCACCTGCTGCCAAGCATTCAATCCCTTGCAGCAGGTGTCCCGACGTGTCTTGGTCATGACCGACACCTCCAGATTGGGTTGGGGCGCCGTGTGCAATGGGCACGCAGCTGCGGGCCACTCACATCCCAGGAACCTCAGTGTGGTAGCAGACGCGCTTTCACGACAATGCTTGTCCGGTGGAGAGTGGAGGTTTCACCCCCCAGTCGATCCAGCTAATTTTGTCAACTAATTTGGGGCCCAGGTAGACCTGTTTGCCTCCCGAGAAACCTCCCACTGCCTGCTCTGTATACTCGTTCAGAGGCTCCCCTCAGGGAAGACGCAATGGCACACAGCTGGCCTGCGGGGCTGCGTAATTACGCATTTCCCCCAGTGAGCCTTCTTGCACAGGTGCTGAGCAAGGTCAGGGAGGACGAGGAACAAATCACCCTTGTGGCTCCTTATTGGCCCACCCGGGCCTGGTTCTCAGATCTCGTACTCCTCATGACAGCCCCTCCCTGGTGAATTCCACTGAGGAAAGACCTTCTTTCTCAGGGACAGGGCACGCTCTGGCATCCGCACCCAGACCTGTGGAACCTCCACGTCTGGCCCCTGGACAGGACGCAGAAGATTTAGCTGGTCTACCACCCACGATCGTAGCCACAATCAACCAAGCCAGAGCCCCTTCTACCAGGCAACTTTACACCCTGAAATGGCGCTTGTTCACGAATTGGTGTTCTTCCCATGCTGAAGATCCAAAGAGGTGCGCAGTTAGGTCAGTGCTCTTATTTCTAGAAGAGAGGCTGGAAGGGAGGCTGTCCCCTTCCACCCTGAAGGTGTATGTCTCCGCTATTGTGGCCCACCATGATGCAGTAGACGGCAAGTCCTTGGGTAAGCACGACTTAATCATCAGGTTCCTAAGAGGTGCCCAGAGGTTGAACTCCTCCTGGCCAAGCCTGTTCCCCTCCTGGGATCTCTCAGTGGTCCTCACGGGCCTCCAGAGATCCCCATCGAGCCTCTAGAATCAGTTGGACTCAGGGCCCTCTCTCTGAAAACGGCCCTGCTGATCGCACTTGTTTCCATCAAGAGGGTCGGGGACCTGCAAGCGTTCTCTGTTAGTGACACTTGCCTGGAGTTTGGTCCATCAGACACATATCTGATCCTAAGACCACGACCGGGCTATGTGCCCAAGGTCCCTACCACTCCCTTCAGAGACCAGGTAGTGAACCGGCAAGCACTGCCCCAGGGGGAGGAAGACCCAGCCTCTCCATATCTGGACCGCACACAGAGTTTTAGGTGCTCTGAGCAGCTCTTTGTCTGTTTTGGGTGACAGCGGAAAGGGAACGCTGTCTCCAAACAGAGGCTTTCCCACTGGGTGGTGGATGCGATTTCATTGGCATATCGCACCTAGGCCATGCCCCCCCCTTGCGGGTCCGAGCGCACTCTACAAGGAGTATTGCGTCCTTGTGGGCATTGGCTAGAGGCACCTCCCTAGCAGACATATTTAGAGCAGCGGGTTGGACAACACCTAATACCTTTGCAAGATTTTACAATCTCATGGTTGAGTCAGTCTCGTCCCGTGTTTTCTCAGGTCCAAGCCGGTAGAACTCGGTAACATGCTGACGATCTGGCATCACTTGCACCTGGCGCCCTCGGCCGAGGTAAAACCGTGCGCTTTCTCTCCCAGGAGATCCCTCCCACCCGGGTCCCTGGTTGATCCTCCCTAGCCCTATGGGTCCACAATTCGCCGACCCAATCCACTGCAGGTATCTCAAATCTACCCTGCACTGAGAAAAGTGCTCCACAGATCAGGCCTCCTATGCGGACTCCTCCTCTGTGTATTTTCCGTGGTACGGTCACCATACGAGCTGACCCGTGTCTCCCTTAGTCAGTTTTCGCTGCCCTCTGGTCGCTATGCTGTAGCAACTCCCCCCTCCTGCAAGTTGGATCTACCACTGCGCCACGTTCCACATGTTGTCTAAAAACCCCATGTGATGTATTCTCCACCTTTACCTCCCCTTTTGGGCAGTTGTGGCATCCGCAGGGTCTTTTCCCCCTGAAAGAATAGGAAACTGGGTAAGACCCCCTTCCCTTGATGTGTGTAAGGGCCCCGGCTGTTCTTGCTCCATGTGGAGAAACATAGAGAGAAAAGAGGCCCAGCCAGGCTTGGCCCGTTCCCAGGTTGGCAAGCGCTGCCTTGTTCCCCTCTAGGGTAACCAGAAGGATTCCGATGACTTTTTTGGGGTATTGGGGAAGGGTACGCGCAGTCTGACACAGTTGGGCACTTGTGCATGTGAAATACCTGCCCGCTCCTGTGTCAGCAGTACACGTACACGGCTCAGTGCATGGCGTGATTTGAACTGAACCCCTAGTGTCGCTTCTTCGACACAACATCGAAGTGAGCGACAGACAGGGAACATCTTGGTTACGTATGTAACCTCCGTTCCTTGATGGAGGGAACGAGACGTTGTGTCTTCCTGGCCACGTCACTGAGCCGAGCCACTGCAGTGGCCAGACCATATCCAGCTCCTCAGAAAAATCCTGAATGAATTTGACGTATTTCCCCGCTTTTATACCCGTATGTCCGGGGCGGGGTATGCAAATACTGTCTGCCAACTTCTCATTGGCCTTTTTTCATAGACCAGAGGCATATTCGGCGCTCAAGAGAGACACCTGGTGTCGCTTCTTCGACACGATGTCTCGTTCCCTCCATCAGGGAACGGAGGTTACATACGTAACTGAGACTTTTTCAGTTTCCTAATGTCACTGTTTTCCAAAGTATGCGGTAATGCAGAGTGTTTTCAGAAGTCCTTGTTTTCATTGGAGGAACACAGCATTCTATTGTGGATGAGATATTAGTGTTGCCTCATTTTCCATGTAATTCTACTGCCCTCTCAATGTGTATGAATTGTCCGGACTCTCTTTAAACTAGACTAGAGAATCACATCACTTAATTGTTTTGAAGACAGTGGGCAAAAAAAATTATATAATAAAATAAATATCTTTAGAATATTTTTTCATCTACCCATCTTGTTAATCAGTTTATCTAGCAGTATTCACACCACATCATCTCATAACAAGTAATCAAGAAAAGATAACATTATTTCGAATTTTATAAAGAAAATGTGAGTGGTGATTGCCCATGCATAACTCAATGCCAGGATGTTTGGGCATTACTATACAGTTGTTAAGGTGTTT
The DNA here is from genome assembly GCA_032164185.1 of Moxostoma hubbsi. Lineage (NCBI taxonomy): Eukaryota > Metazoa > Chordata > Actinopteri > Cypriniformes > Catostomidae > Moxostoma > Moxostoma hubbsi. The sequence continues at coordinate 24,521,792 of JAVLUX010000030.1, read as the reverse complement.
GAACGGTTGGTAGGGCATTACTAGGGTATTCTGTTTCTTTGCTCAGTGGTAGCTTACTGGTCCAAGTCAAAAGAGCCCACCCCCAAGTCTCTCTCATTTTTCTCTCTCATTGTTACATACACAATAGTACATCTGTGTGATGAAAATATTTGTAGGAAATAGAAAGTGTCAGAGAAAAAAGATAACTGTTTAGATCAGTACAGGAAGCAGAAACCATAGTAAATATGCATTAAAAACATTGGTCTTTTGCTCAAAGTGATTGTTCACACTGTTCACCCTCAAAATAATTGTAATCATTTGAGCATATGGATTACTATAGATCGAAAAGAAAAAAAGGTGTGAGTGTGTAAAGGAAAATACAAAATACAAGATACAAGAACAGTAGCATAATATGGAGGCAAAAGGAGTAAATGACAGAGTCAGTGTAGAGGCAGTGAAAGAGAAAAGCAAAAGGAGAAAGCCGACTAGAGAGGGGTGTTGTGTTGTGTATATATCTGTGTTGGAGTATTGTAGGTAGCTCTACTAGCCTATTGGCTGCTGAGCTGCTGTCTGTGCAGGGCCACTGGGCTCTGTGTGTTATTTACAACCTCAAGCCTGAGCTGGCTGAATAGGCCCGAAAGCCCTTCATCTGACCTCTGTCGTGCACACCGAGAGCCAGATACAACAGAGCAAAAAACAAAGACGGTGATGAAAGAAAAGCTATAGCAACTGGAAGAATACCAAGGTCCTGAGTGTTATCATGTTATTGTAGTTCAAGCATTCACATATTCTCCCAACTGATTAAAACCTAAGAAAATACTAGGGGCTGCACAATTTGAGCAGTGCTGCTACATCAGCGAAAGGGACAGTTCAGACTGAATACTATCTTGCTGAAAGAAAGCTAGACCCAGCTTAACAAATTGAAAAGGACGCATGTGTCTCGAGACACGTTTTTTAACCTTGTGCGACCCCACATCCTCCTGTGCGGAGCATCCTATAGCTTTCCTATTCAGCCAATTCATTTACTCCTAATATCCGACCAAAAGTTCAGCTTCAGAGTGCAGATGATTCTGGACCACTCAACATGGTCGGCAGCAATGTGCAATGGTAATCAGTACAAACATGCAGAATTTATAATGCTACATTTTATTTTGATATGGTTGGAAATGTTGGATGATGCTAGCCATTGCTTTGAATCAGAATTAAAGGGATACTTCACCTCTGGGAAGATGAATGTGTATTTAAAATTGGTCATTTATATAGTATAAATGTGAAATTATTTTTGAATTTGAAGCATTCTAGACTGAGAAAAGGCAGAAAATGTATTTTTTACACATGTGGCTGAAAGACAATAACTCCCAGAATGCACTTGCTTTGCTGCCCTTACGAGGTCACTCCCAAACCACGCCTACCGGTTACAGGCGGCAGTATCTGAAAATTTGATACAACTAGGCTTGTATTGATACATCGTGACTCTATAAATCGTGAGTTAGTTGATAAATTGACTGACTACGCGGGAAGAACATTATAATTCCGGGTGTCCAAACTCTGTACATGACGTCTTAGTAACAAAAAGAAAAACAAACAAAATACTCACTTTACACTAAGCCGTCCGTTTGTCCCTGCGGGCTTTGGCTGGCGTTTCCAATTTATCTTCGGGATCCTAAAATAAGTTTCCAGGACTCCCCTGTCCATGTGTGGTACAAAACTTGGGTGCTCAGTTATACATGCTCAAGTTAGTGGTGCTGTTTCATCAACGGATTCAGCGATCTCGTCCAGAAGAAAACGGCATCGCTGAAATTCGCGACAGCAATAGGACTCTCTATCTGTTTCCATAGGCGCACAGTGAGAGCACTGACACCACCAGTCCGCCCCAACTCGAGTCTGGCCGGGCTCTTCCTCCTGACCGCCAAGCAGGTTTTGCTCCCCTGCTACAGCAGCTGCTCCAGCCTCTGTTCATCGCTGTATTGCGGCTCGTACAGGTAGCCGCGATCATCAGATTCTCGCAACAGATCTTCGAAATCCCCTTCTGCCATTTCAACTTCAAAACTACCTTCCGCAATCGTGATTAGCCTACTTGTATACAAACTTTCTACACAGAGCAAGAGCCTGTTTTCTTAGCTTCTACAGAAACATGGCTGACACTATCTTCACATTCTGTGAGTGAGATCCCGCCCCATATGGGCGTGGTGAAAACATGCGGAATACTGGCTGTAGTTTTAAGCCTCTGGCCCAAAAATCCTCCGATGACGCAAAATGACGATTTTTGCGTCATCGGAGGATTTTTTCCAGACTAAAAATAAATAAATCTCTCGTCTCAGGGGGATATGAGGGGGGGGAGCTCGGTAATTCGAAAATACTACTGGTTTTCTACTGATACTTAAAAGCTTAATGCTAAATCCTGAAGTAACCCTTTAATTTTGCTAATTTCTGATTGGTAAAATGCTTCAGCACTGGCTTTGACTTGTTTGACTGTGCAAAGTGAGAACATTAAGATTTTGTTTCCAAAGTAGAAAAAAAAACACTTTAAAATAAAAGTAAAATCATGTCAAATTATTTTTAGTTGTATCATTTTTTATTTGTGCTTTTCCCAATACACGTTGTTCCAAAGCATCTTTACAGAAATATAGCATGGCCTCTATTACCTTATTGCTTAAATATAAACTGACAATGGAAACTTTGGTGACATATATATAATGGTTCCTTGGACATTCTAATAACACAGGTTCATATTGCTTCAATAAAATAATAAACTGCTTAACAACAGCATCCCCCATTCTTCAATCTCTCCATCTTTTTCTCTGTCCATTTGTCTGACATTAATGACTTCAATTATGAAAATTCCAATGACTGTTTCAGGTTCCTGTAACAATGTCACAGCAGGAGTTTAGTGAAACTCATTCATAAAAAACAAATGAGTGTGAAAAGTACCTTTAAGGCAAACTGGTGTTAATGAGAAAGGCTGGAATATACTTTAGCACATAGATTAAATGATATAGCTATTTACACAAGCCATTTGCAGGTTCTTGCATTATGTAGAACCCTGAGGCCATCAAGTATAGAATATTTAAATGCTGAAAAATACCACAGTTTACAATACTTCAAAAGCTTGATGATGAGAAAAGCGTTTTTTTTTTTTTTTTTTTTTACTTTTCTGGATAAAATTATTAATTAGAAATGTTATAATGTAAGATATGTGATTTTTGCACTTTTTTTTTTTTTTGAAAAATCGCTTTGGTAAGATGTTTAGAGAATTTAGAGAATAAGGCTGGATTATTTGTTTCCTATGCAAAACAAATAAAGAAAGCATCTCTTAAATACACAAATAAAAAGCAAAAATAGTCTCAATGTGTTACTATAGTGATACACATCATGGTTATTATAACATAAATGACACTTATAACAATAGTGTAATTTTCAAGCTAACTAACTACGTTAATCTATTAGACAATAAACATAATTATTGCATGTTTTAAACTGTCGTTCCATGACACAATATGCTTGTAAATACATCTTAATATGATAATTCAGGTTTTCAACATGGACCAATAATGTTATAATATAGAATATAGGATTGATGGATGGTGAAGCTTAGAGCACATGTGTGCAACACTGCCATCTAGTGTTATAATAACTATGAGCACCTCTGTCAACAGAAATTTTATGAGCTTGTACATAACACACACACACACACACACACACACACACACACACACAAACCAGAAAGCAAGTTTTAGTATGAGGTTTTTTTTTTTCAAATTGAGAGATTGCAAGTGTAGATCCTGCGAGTCCACATATCTGCATTTGTGCAGTAATTATAATTTGTTTGATTATTTCAGTTTAATTTCTCTGTTGTCTCAATGTTAAGGAGAGGTGCTTCCTCCACTTAACAGCTGCACCATATAAAATAGTAATATGGTGGTCATTTAGTTTGGCAAACTGCAGGTGAGAGATGTAAAGCCCACTGAGACAACTTTTAGAGAAGTGGGTTAAAGCAATGTCACAACATGAGCCACTGTCTCAGGCTCAGACGGCCAAAATAAGCCGCCTCTGGACTTATCACAGCCAACAGCACAGCCATTAGGCAAAAAGCTCAGAAAGTTTTAATTAAATGCTCTGTGGACATTCAACTGACCCAACATAAAGTACTCTGCCACTACCTGCTGTGCATGTGTATGTGCGAGTGAGTGTATGCTGGGTTAATTAGGGAGAGTGGGCAGATGGCTGATCTTTGACTTGTGACTAATACTGAGCAAAGAGAGAGAAAGTTTATGGGATTTGGTGGAGGGTCCAAAACAAGCACGTGTCAGCATGAACCAAAGTCTCAAGACTTTTCCTCTGCCCAAGCTGAGAAGACATAGGCTCCAAACAAATATGAACTTTTTAACTTCAGAGTGTTAGAAATAATGTTCAGACTTCTATACAGCGGGCATCTACTGAAATGGAAAAAAAAAAAATTGGAGGGATGCAGCCAAATTGAATAATTCCTTTGAGTGTTCCTTACAGGCCTTATTCATAGTAGTGCCATGGATTTTGATGGGAATGAAAAAGAAACTGTGAAGAATAGACTTACTGTCTGTATAATGGTATTCAAGCTGTAAAAAGGTTCTAGATTACATCTTACAATATTTTCTCTCATGTTATCTGGAGTATTTTTTTTTGTTTTTTTTGTTTTTGTCTTCTGAAATTTTTTGGAAAGAGGATTTACAAAGTTTTATAAGCTGAATGATTAAAAAAAACTGCACAGCCCATTGAAAAGATGGAAATAAGCCTTGTTCTCATTACCATCATAATTTAGACAAGGGTTTAGCATTAAAAAAAAAATATCAACAATTTAAAACTATATGAAAATAAAAATTAAATATGGCTAAATCAAAAATACATATAAAATAAAATTTAAATTATAAATAAAAATAACATGGCTAATATTGTTGCTTGTATTTTATGTTATATAATTATGTTATATAATAACCTAATGGATTTGTTGCAGTCCACACAACAAATATTAAATTCATGAACTGGCAGAGATCTCTCAATAATGTTGATAGACAGACATCTAGACAGACGGACAGACGGACAGACGGACAGAGAGACAGACAGACAGACAGATAGATAGATAGATAGATAGATAGATAGATAGATAGATAGATAGATAGATAGATAGATAGATAGATAGATAGATAGATAGATGGCATGGTTTCAACCTTGAGGTCAGTGGTTAATTTTACTGTATTAGGTCAGGAAAATGTTAAGAATTGTATTTTTATATCTTCTCTAATCACAGGTAAATCATCACTGACAGAATTTCAATTAAGTTTATCCAAATGTTTCTCTTTCTGTAACTAAAACATCTCTGCTTTCTCATGTTGCTTGCATACAGACACCAGATTATAGGGATATGCCCGAAGCCAAATACCTTATTCGGAAATGAACAAATAATGACTTCAATACGAATTACGGATTCATCCGAATACTAAAAAAAATATTCAGAAGACCAATAATCCAACGAGTACAGGTATTAAGCAGTATTTTAAATAAACATACCCAAAATTACAATGCAATGAGGAGTCTGTTAAGCCAATATTTGCTTCTACAGTGCAAACCCAATGAAAATGTGCATGGTGTGATTTCAGGTTCATAGGATGGCTGTGGTCTCAACTCCATTTCAGTCTCTGTTAATTGTGTGCATCTCAGAAATCTAATCTTGTCAAGAGTAACATTAACTATACTATATCATACACATTTTCTACTTCTTAAAATGTCTTTAAGACATTAACACATTAACACCAACTGTTGCACACAATTTACATATAATGACCAATTAAGCAACCTGAGCGTGATGTTGAATTCCTAACGTGAAGATTTTATAGTGAAGCTCATCTGTCCGTCTCTGAAAGCTGACCACATATGTATCTACATCACCAATTAAGGTAATTGCATGGTTTAACTTGAAAATTGCATAGATTTTTAAATACTTGTAAATCTGGGGGGCCTAGATCGCTCAGCAAGTAAAGATGCTGACAACCAAACATGGAGTCGCTAGTTCGAAATCCAGGGTGTGCTGAGTGACTCTAGTCAGGCTTCCTAAGCAACCAACTGGCCCGGTTGCTTGGATGGGTAGGGTCACGTTGGGTTAACCTCCTCATGGTCGCTATAATGTTGTTCTCCTTCTCGGTGGGGCACGTGGTGAGTTTTTCATGAAGCATCCACGCCTCCTCAGTAACAAGCCAAGTGATAAGATGCATGCATTTACGGTCTCACATGCTGAGGCAACTGAGACTCGTTCTCTGTCACCTGAATTGAGGTGAGTTACTATGCCACCATGAGGACTTAGAGCACACTGGGAATTGGGCATTCCAAATTGGGGAGAAAAGTGGAGAGAAATAAATACTTGAAAATCTATTCAGAATATTCCTGCACATGCACTGGGGATTGCAGATAAGGGTTAAATTACAAAACATATTAATTTATCCCACTTTTCTCCTCTTGAAATTTATAGAGGCTCACTCTTGCTATTTATTCCACTGCATTTCGCAAGTTCTGCACATGTAATTTAACTAAATAATTACGTCCTCCTCCACATTATGTTCAAATATGTGCACACAAAATAAGCCTCAAATGTAGCCTATCATAATACTATCTGATATAAATTCACGGTGCTTTCACCTGTTTGTATAGGCTTAATGATTTATTTTTCTAATTTCTTTTAATGTTTGTATTTAATATTCACTGCAAAATTTGTGTTTGAAATTTCACAATTGCTTGACACCTCATACCTCAAGAATAACATTGTTATATTGCACACTGCATATAAACTTATACATATACTTACACATTGCTGACATTAACCAAAATACTGTTTCAGCAGATATTAATGTCAAAAATACCAGGAGAAACCAAAGTATTTATAATAATAATTAAAAAAGGCCTATTCGAGGCATATTTTAAATGCAGAAACTATAAATGTTAGAGAGTTACATTTTAAAAGTTAGTTCTTAGTTTTGAGACACTTCCGGTTAAGCCACGCCCACATCCGGTTCTATCCGAATACAGAGACAGATATAGATAATTTTGTCATAGTAACAGATACAAATACAGATCCAGATAATGGCTTCACTGCACACCCCTACCAGATACGCAAGCAAACACACTCACACACTCTCCTATCTCCTCAACAAAATTCTCCTTGCAAATTTCACTCTGCTGATTAAAATTACTTTGTATCTGGCAGGAAGAGTCGAAGTACTTAGAAATAAATATTACCCCCAGTGAGATGATGTGCTGACAGGTCCTGACGATGCCCTATCTGGATCCCTATTTCCCAGCTTTTATCATGGCCTGACACTTGTGCAGCTCGGGTAATCAGAGAGCCATCCCCCATAAAGGAAGCCTGCATTCTAATCTCAACTGTTGCATATCTAATACTAATTAGAATCCTGCAACTGGGTCACTGTCATTGTTTTTCAAGTACTGTCAAGTCGAGGGAAACATATGAAACTGAAATGATACCCTGGCAGAGGCGCCTGATTGAATCCTCTCTCTACCACTGATGTGCTCTCATCCATCCTATTAAAATATTCAATCTTATGTCGCCCATTCTGAAGGGCTGAGCTGGGAAGGGAAGCTGCCAAGAGGCCTGGTCTCTGTCTGTCTTTCTCTCTCTATAGTGTGCAACTACTCCAGTGTTCAGTGCAGAAACCCACTCCAAAAATCAGGGTGTTTTTTCTTGTCATCTCTGGCTCTGATTTTAATTAACTATTCAATCCCTGCACAGGCAGATTTGATTCCTCATGTTCTTTGTTTTTTGCACTTTTGCTGCCTTATTCTCCCAGGGCAATCAGATTACAGATTAAGAGGGATTCGTTTTTCGCAAATAAGCATGCATGCAAACACAAACACACATGCAATTTAATCTATTCTGGATGTGGTGTTCAGTTGTGATATGAAAACAGAATGTGATGTTTGCAGCCAGTTGATTTGAAGAAGAGACAGGCTTTCAGAAAATATCAATGGGAATGTGAGTGTCAGATCTGGACTATGAAGCAATGTAAGAAAGTGACCTGGTCTGATGAATCATGTTTTCATTTAGATTATGTGGATGGCCAGGTTGTTTACCTAAGGAAGAGATGGCAGCAGGATGCACCGTGAGAAGAAGGCAGACCAGCGGAGGCAGTGTGTGCTCTGGGCAATGTTTTGCTGGGAAACCTTGGGTCCTGGCATTCATGTGGATGTTTGAGATGTACCACCTACCTAAAGATTGTTGCAGACCACATACACCCCTTCATGGCAACAGTATTCCCTGATGGCAGTGGCCTCTTTCAGCAGGATAATGCGCCCTGTCACACTACAAAAATTGTTCAGGAATGGTTTGAGGAACATGACAAAGATTTCAAGGTGTAGACTTGGCCTCCAAATTTCCCAGATCTCAATCCAACTGAGCATCTATGGGATGAGCTTGACCAACAAGTCTGATCCATGGATGCCACACCTTGCAACTTACAGGACTTGAAGGATCTGCTGCTAACGTCTTGGTGCTGGATACCACATTACACCATCAGCTGTTTTGGCAGCACAAGGGGGACTTACACAATATTAGGCAGGTAGTTTTAATGCTGTGGCTGATCGGTGTATAAAGTTGCAGACTACATAATGATAAACTAATATTAATGTTTGTTCAATCAGAGTGCACTGATCTAAAATTGGTGATTTAAAGCACTGGCAGAACTCTTTAATAAAGTCTTTGGTAGGCAGGAGTTGTGATGGGACTGCTTGGCCAATTCAGACACTAATTAAGAGGGAACTCCAACCAATGACTGTGATGTCATAATGTGTTTTCCCCCAAATGACAGATTATGAGAGCATTGTGCACATGTGTAGATAATGCAGTGCTTTTGGACACATTCTTTCTATGTGACAGTTTTACTGTATGTACTTTATTTCACACTTTTAAGAATACAATTTGCAACAAGTTTAACCAACACTCACAGTCACATTCAAATCAATTTAAATATAAAGTTTGATAATGAAAGGTTTTGTTTGATTTGTTTGTGTGTTCCTGATTATTTTTTCTTCTTGACACATTGAAAATTTAGTGATCAACAAGGAAGTTGCTTTTCAAAGATTTAAGCATGAAATGTAATATAATAATAATAATATCAATAATAATAATAGTTATTATTATTATTATTATTATATCATCACAATTTTTATTGTTGTTATTATTAGATTAAAACTGAATAATAGTTTTTTTGTATTTTCTATAATGAAATACGAGCTTGTTGTTCACATACAAATGCAAGGTAAATACTTAATATAGCACAATAATAATAATAATTATAAGAATAGAAATAATAGACAAAAGACATAAACAAACATGATCACACCCACTTTTTTTTTTAGTCTATCGCAGCATGGCCTCTGTTCTTCTCAACGCTGAAAATGGTATTTGGAGACAAACAACTTCATTCTGCGGTGCGTCTGTAATTAGCTGTGGAATTAGTGGCACTGATGTGCCTCCATAGATCAGCAGGGCCCTCCAGGGAGGCTGCTGGGACCGCGCAAGCCACGTTTCCAATTATTGTGTTGAATTGCTAATTTAGTTATTGTGCCTCCCGTAATTGTGATGGGTATTCGGTGTGCGATTCAATTTGTTTTAAATATTTGTGGGCTGGCGGATTGGTAATAGAGCTGACCTATCTAGCGGCCCAGTATAAAAGTAGGAAAGGAAAAACAAAGGAAAGAGACTACAAAGATGTTCTCCCTCTCCTCTTCTCTCTATCATTCTCTTTCTTTTTCTCCTCTCTCATCGTCTTAGTTTGATCTGCCTCATCCCTCTTAAGACCGTTGAAGTTAAAAAGCTTGAAATTTAGAAAATAGTACTTTGATCAGCTGCAGGAGAGAAGCATCAGGCATTAGAGGACAGAACATTAAGGGCTTTGGTTTGAAGATAAGCAGGGAATGCCTGGCTCCCTAAATATTGTGGCAGGATCTTTTTGTGAGTGTGTGGAGGTGTAGGCAGTGCCCAGGAAGGATTAGGCAAGAGGTTTAGGCAGCTCTCGGGACCAAGCACTTGCATACATGAACTACTGACACACCATGTCACTGTCTTTCCTCATTTTGCAGCACAGTTTTTTTTCTCAGAGCCCTGCTGGTTCTGTTTAGGTCGGCACAAACTGCATGAAATATTGAATAACATGAAAAAAATCAGACATACTAGTCTGCATTAGACTCAGATTGCACTAATGACACTAAAGTGATAACAAATGCAAATTCAGACACACAGAGAACCATAATTGTTATTTACATGTGGAGGCAAAACCCCACACAATTTGTGACAGAGGCACAGGCTGCTGAAAAGGAAAATATAGATGTATCTATGTATTAAATATCACAACAATCTATCTATTCAGAAGCATACTATGGGAAAGCAATACACACAAAAGTTGTGCACATTTTATTGAGTATACTCTTAAAGGCAATTTCCAAAAACACCATCAGGTGACAGCAGACAAAGCAGTTAGATGTAAATAGTGTATTGTAAGCCAACATTTTACGTGTGAATTCCTTCATACAATAAACTATATAAATCTGGGGGGTTTTCAAAAATACAGTAGCTACATGATTCTCATTGCGATAACATTGTAATTTATAGAAAATGTGCTTTATACTGTAAAAGCAAGTTGTATTATGTATCATCTAATGTCTATACAGGGTTCAGGGTTTTAATTGTACATATTTTTAGTGTTTCATAACCATTGTTTCCTTCACAAGTTTATTATTATTAATATTATTATTATTTATGTATTTATTTATTTTAAATGGTACTGTAGTCTTCCCAATTATGATGAAGTAATAAAAAATAAATACATTCCAGTTATGAAAGAATTCAAAAAAAGATTTAGATGGAGTATAGCGTCACACTCCAGGACATGTATTGAAATGTTATGTCAACTACCCATAACCATTTTAAATAATCCTATCAGCAAACAATACAACCATCTCTAATTGCTTATCAGAATATTATACAGTAACTTACAACTGATAAAGAACTTAAATTCAGTATAATATCATAAACACATTGACTGATAGCATCAATATATGCACAACAGAAACACATGAAAACTAATATGCAGCAGGCACTTGGAACCCAACCAGCCCCTTGCTGGTACTTCACACAATCTCAGCTCATCTCATCTCATCCATCCATCCATCCATCCATCCATCCATCCATCCATCCATCCATCCATCTCATCCATCCATCTATCTAATTAACTAACATAAATATATTTTTAGTTACAGAATTTGGTAAAAAATTCAATAAAATACATATTGACATTACACGGTTTAGGTTGAAATTGGTTTATCTTCGCTAATACATTTAATTTGCCAGAAATTTTCCTGCAAAAAGGTGTGCACATTAAACAAACCACAAAATGCGTTTATGGAAGGGCAATTTTGTCTTATCTGGATCAAAATTTGGGTGTTTGCACATGTGTAAATTTGTTTTCTGTGCATGAATATTAAATGCAGCGAGTGGACTATGTGAGAGGTGAGAGGTGTATGTGTGTTTGATTTCAGCCTTTCATGTCTTTTTTGCAGTGTGTGAATACAGTTGTCCAGTTTTGACCCCAGGGTCATTTTGAAAGGCTTTGCCCTGAATGAGGCCTCTTGAGTTCCTCTCTGTGCTTTGATAGCTCTCTCTCTCTCTGCTGCTCCACACAAGCGCGCATAAACACTCACACTGAAGCACACATGCAACAGCTATTTACACCATCTGTGTTTGATCATCAATTAAGTACTCCTTCTGAAGATGTTTGAATCCCCCACACGCTTTGACCCCCCTCCACCAATCCTGATCAATCCACTGCACTTATTGATGTCTAAATTGCTAACGGCACTTCGAGCAAGCTGAGCACTTTCTAATGGAAGTGAAATGCAACTGCCTCGATTTTATGTCTGCACAGTTTGGTCAGCAGAGTTAGAGTTGGTTAAAAAAATATACTCCTCTGATTTTCCTCCAATATAAGATCTAACAGTGGACTTGGAGTCATGTGTATTAGACAGCACCTGACCAGATGGACATGGGAAGAAAGGGAGTAAAACTACTGACAGTCATGCTGTATCTCCAAAACTCTGTCTTTACTGGACTTGAACATACTGGTTGGATCCATGCTGGACATGCTTGGACATGAGCTACAGGCAGGTCACACATAAAGCTGCTTTTATTACGAACCCTCTGTCTCCTAACGCAGACATCATGGACGCACACACATATCCACACACACACACACACACACACACACACACACACACACACACACACACACACACACACACACACTGAATACTCCTCCCAGCCCTTGTTCATGTGTATGTCCATCATTAATCTGCAGATGATTGATGACTGGCATTGAAGAAAGAAAAATCTGTGAAGGAGTGAATGCATGAACATCTCTCTCTCTCCGCCCCCCTCCTTTCTGATTTCAAACTTCCTTATAATTCATCGTCTCCACTCTTTTCATCATCTCTCTTTTTTCCTCTCCTTTTCTCACCGCTTTCTTTAAAACTATAGCTATAGCCAAGCTACAAGGTACTCATAATTTTAACTAGTTAAAAGGACAGCTCACCAATAAATGAAAATACTGTCTGAAATCATTTTTATTTTTGGATTCATATTTTCTTTAAATTCCAGTCCAGTCAACTCCTTTTAAAAATTACTTACAGTATTCTAGTGTAAAGTAGTTCTATGGAAAGGAGGAAGTGAGAACCGGCTTGTCAATATAAATCATATTTTAATTATAAACTTAAACAAAAGACACAAACACACACATGACGGACATGTCCGTAAACAATCTCTCTCTCCTCGCACCACCGTCTGCCATCGGCGAATTAGCCTGATAAGGGACTGGGTGTGTATAATCACAACCCGGCCCCGCCCTCCGCCCTGCCACATTCCTCCCTCGTTCTCTCAGGCCGGGGATCCCCCGGCCTGACATACACCCCCCCCCCCCCCCTTCCCTGGGGGAGGGCGTGCTTTAAGCCCGGTCTGCTGGCAGGTCATCCCCAACTACCTGGACGAGGGAGGGGACAAGTGGAGGATACAGAAATAATTAAAATGGGGGGGTACTTCCTGTAACAGTGTAGTACCCCCCCAAAACTGTAAAATTTAAACGAGAGTGAAAAGGCCAATGCAGAGCGGCAGTGAGAGAGAGAGAGAGAGAGAGAGAGAGAGAGAGAGAGAGAGAGGAGAGAGAGATAAAAAAAACCTACTCGCCAGTTCTCCGATACACCGTCGCATGGTCCTTGATCACTTCTCCACCCTCTCAGGCAGACGACAGCCGCTTCTCCCCGGGCGGACCGGAGTCAGACTCACAACCCCGGGCGGTCAGAATGACCCTCCGCGTTCTCGGAGACTCGTGGAACTACAGCAACTATATAAATATATATATATATTCAATGAAAGTGAATGGTAACTCCTTTTGTGTTCTTGTCTACTTTTAGTCAGTTCATCAACCGTTCCTCACAGGGTACATTCAGGCTGATGGGGACATGACCACTTAGGCAAGGAATCCTGAGGGGCACAGAAAGAAAGTGAGAAAGAGAGAGTGGGGAAGAGAGGCTGCTGGACGGCCACCGCTGCACACGGGTGCCACAAATTAAATCAATTTGAAAAGCACTCGGGTAATTGGTTTCTAAACAGAATTCTGTCACGACCGTCTGCTACCTGTTTCTATTTGGCACCAGAGTGAAAATAACTCCCCGAACAGATATGACAATAAAATCACCTTGTTCATAATTCCATGCTCCTTTCCCCAATCAGCCATCTCAGAAAATCACACCGGGTGGTGGTGATTTGCATGTCTACACACGCACAGTTCAGTACAGTATATTCACACAAACAAATAAACACACACACACATACTCACACAGTCACATTTGGGTTTGGAACAACGTGAAGATGAGTACATTTTGACAGAATTTTTATCTCTTTAATTTACATCATATAGAAAATGAAAATTACATTGGATAGTCACAGTATACTGTCAAACAAATGCCCAGAAATGAAGGGGTGTGAAATATGTTGTGAAATTATTACATTTTCTGAAAAATGCATGGATTTTCTATGAGTCATATGAGTTTATTAATATTCAGTTTGCAGCAGATTTATTATTTTTTTCAAGACCCATTTTCAGTGGTCCAATTTCACTAAACACATTTGCGAAATCCAATTGCATATACAGTATGCAGTATATTTAATGCTTAATGTCTGTATCATTTTATTAAACACAATCTCCAGAACGGTAGATCTTTGTGTACATCAACAGTGGCAGAGACAGACACATAGAGAGATGAGTATACACACACAGGCAGACACATGTGAATGCATAAAAACACAGACACACACACAAACGCATGCTTCCCCCATAAGCCTCCCACTGGTTTGCAGGGCACCTGGTGAGGAGCAGGTTAAGAAAGCAGACGGGGACATAAAAAAGCAAAAAAAAATGTCCATATCAAAAGTCAACAAGTTTCACAGCCACCAAACACCACACCGATGCCTTTTTGACTCTCTGTGATAGAGAAATGCATATGCATGAGGTAAGCAACTTTTGATCCCAAACAAAGTAAAGCTCTGGCTTATGAAGATTGTGAGAGCGTTAATGACTTCTTCATTTTAAGCCCGCATAAGAAAGGCAGATTCCCCATGCTTGTAGTCCATGAGAATATTTAATACCGTTATTAATCATTTTTAATCCGTTTGCTTTTAATTAAGAAACAGCATGTTGCTGTCCTATCAGCGCGTGCCAGGGTGCAGATTAATTGTAGCTTAAGATAGCTTGCCATGATTGGTGTAATGTATTAGCTAACAAGAAGCCGGCTTCTAAAGATATTTGTACACTACCTTGGGAACTTGGCACTACTCCAGGGCCTCTCTCTCTCTCTCTCTCTCTCTCTCTCTCCCGCCCCCTTTCAATTCTCCCTCCTCCCTTTCTTTCTCCCCTCATGTCTTCTTCCTAGCATGGCTCCCATTTGAAGGCTAGTCTGGAGTACTGGGAACACTTCTATCATCTCAGCATGCTGCTTTATTTGTGCCTGCATTACCACATTGCCTGCCTCCACTTCCCAAAGCAAGAGCTGGTACTGAGGAACATCTAAAAAAAATTCTGACAGATATGAGGGATGGACCTAGTCAGTCTGGGTTCTGCCCTACTGAGGCCACTGGGTAGGACCTGGGGGGTGACTTAGGAAGAGGTAGCTGGAGTTCGTCTGAGGTGTCGAATACATTGAATACACCTCCGGGGGGGGGGGGGGGGGGGGGGGGGGCTGCTGGTGTTTAGAAGTCCTGAGACAGACAGGATGATGCACCTTGGGCTGAATAGGCTCTCAGGGAAAAGAAAGGGTATCTAAGGTATTCTGAAAGGGGCTAAAGGACAAATGGCAGCTAGGTACTGTTACTGGAAATTTAAAGTGGAACGAGAATGTTTAAGGTTTTGCAGAGGGCAAATTTTCAGTAGAGGTTGGTGTAATTCTATAACACAATCAGTCCAGAAATACAAAAATTCTGAAATCTGAAACCTGGAATGTAATAGCTACATAATTACATGTGAATAACACATTTATAAGCAAGGCTGTTGTTTCAGAATGATGTTTGCTCTTTTGAGTTGACTGATTATTTTGAAAAAAAAAAACAGACTGAACACCACTCAGAGCAAACGTGTGTGAAGACGAAAAGTACAGAGGCTTTAGGTTATCAAACACTTGATTACTTCTATTCAACAAAAATTAGGATTTTGTGTAATAAAATAATACCCCAGTGTTTTTTTTTTTTTGTTTTTTTTTATTTTTTTATTTTTTTTACTGACACAGTTGTGCCTATGCTATGCATTCCTTCTGTGACTCTACAATGACACTAAGCAAGAAGTGCAGCACTTGTTGTGGAAAGCACCAAAATCCAATGAAGATGAATGAGAAACAAGTGTGGAAAAGATAGCTATTTATCACAGATTTGAATCACAATACACTAGACAAAGAATAGCAATATTGCTATACATATATCAAATATAATGTTGTATTGTGAGGTCCCTTTTCACTCATACCCCTGCTATCCAGTTTTCCCCTGCACAGAAACCAAAGTTTGAGTCCAGTCTGGTTCCAGCATCCTTGCTTATTCATACTTCTATTTCCAATGTCTCACTCACTGATACCCATCTACAGACTGGTCTCTGGCGAGAGCTCCATTGCTTTGGGCAGGCAATGTATTACTATCACTCTGATCAATCAGAGAGTAAAAGGGCTCGATGTGCACTGACGGGAGGGCAGGTCGGTAATTTGGTATATGAATGAATAAATAGATGGATATTTCCAGTGCTAATCTCTCAGATGACTAAAATACTTCTCTTGTGTGAAGAAGCCCATTGTGTGTGATGAGAGTTTGATTGGATGTCTCCCCTGGGGTGCACTCTCCATTAGCTAAGGTGGTATAACAGGTAATCAAGAGATAATTAAAAGGCTTCACTAGTGTGCAAGCCGCTGGGAGGGGCAGAGTTTGTCAGGGAGCGTTCGAAGGAAGCGGGAATTGCATGATGCACTCACAGTGACAGGTCTCGAACCATAGTCTACAGAGATAAAAAAAAAAAAAAAAAACCTTGCATGTATTTACCAGCCTCTTTAACAGATAATACATTGGAAAACTTCAAGGAACTTTTGGCTTTCCTTTTATTAAATGTGCCATCTGAATTTGATTTATAAATACATTCGCAGGGAAGTCTTCAACTGCATGTTTCTCTGAATGCCTGTCACACAACTTTCGATAGATAAACAAGTGCTATTTTTTTGGTCATTGCGGAATCATAGTTAACACTAGAGTTGTGCCAACACAAAATGTGTAAATGTGTGCCAATGATGATTATTTAGAATGACATCTGCAGTAGTTTGTTGGTTCTGCTTTCTTACACTACCTTGTTTCAAATCACTGATAATTAGTTACACAACTTCAAATTAAATATAAATAATAACTTAATTCTCAATGTCTCTAAATGTCTGAAAAAAAATCATATCGTTAACATGCTTGACTCGTATTAACTAAATTCTCATTAGGCTCACATTAAATTGGTAAGATTTCTTAATTTTTTTTGACATTTTCTTACAAACACAGCAAGTTGTTGGCTAATTCTAATTGTAAAGGCAACTTTGATAACATTTATGATAATGATAAATGATATCCAGTATGAGTTTAAAAGAACACATAGGTTTAGTATAGATGAGGGGGTATGAGCCCTTCTGATGCTCATACATAACACAAAAGTTTGGGGAACACTGCTTCAAGGCATATAGGTTCACATAAACACGTACTTTCAGAATGCTGGGCCATGACCATGACCATGAGATCATGAACATCTTATGGTTGAAGATTCTTTGCTATACACAAGAGAAGAGAAAAGATATCATGAAAGGGGCTAGTATGGCTAACATTCATGAAGTAAAATAAACAAATTATCACATATTTGATACTGAGGACATAAGCTGTTTGATAGTAACTAGAGATCAGCACAGAGACTCACATGGGCACATAGGGGTGATCACTCCAATGAAGGTTCATTGGGTGAGGTTGATCAATTGGAACTGCCTGTCTGCTCAGCCAGCCATAGAGATGATTTTTAAAAATACTTTATATCAATGTCTATTTTCTGGTCAGTTGACAATGTCTTAGCTGTAAAGATTGCTTGTGCTTCCCGAGAGCCAACAGAACAAATACTTAATGACAGGGAGAGAAGGAGCAAAAAAAATAAATAAATAAAATATATATATATATATATATATATATATATATAGAGAGAGAGAGAGAGAGAGAGAGAGAGAGAGAGAGAGAGAGAGAGAGAGAGAGAGAATAAAAATAAAACACCAAAATGTCAGAGGACACAAGACTCATTTTGGACTGTAAACAGATAAAAAAAAAAAAAAAAAAAAAGAAAGTAAAAGGATTTAAAAGGATAGTTCACCCCAAATTAATGCATGAATAATTCTGTCATCATTTACTCACCCTAATATTGTTCTAAACCCAAATTACTTTATTTCCTTTTCTATGAAACAAAAGATGTTAGGCAGAATGTCACCAATCACTTTCATTGCAACTTTTTTCCATACAATGAGATTAAATGGTGATTGAGGCTGTCATTCTGCATAACATATAATTTTAACAAGGAAGATGAAAAGTCATAAGGGTTTGGAACAACAAGAGAGTGAGAAATTATGATAGTTTTCATGTTTGGGTAAACTATTACTTTAATAAGTGGTAAAGCCTCTGCAACATTCCTATGTTGGCTAAACTATGTTCATCCAACCAAACAGTTCCCTTAGGTTTGTGCTGTGTTGAGAGAATGACCCTAAATGACCTTTAAGTATCTAATCAGCTCAGTAATTACCTAAATGACCTCAGGCCTGAGAATCACTTGAAATAATTATGAATTAGGTGGCAGGGAAAGGGACCCTCCATCGGGGAGAATCAGGCAGGGAAATATCCTATTTGGAGGCAGTCCTTCATGCTGTATTTTCCCGTCGATTTTCTCAGTAAAGACGCTGATGTAAACACAGAGAGGGTGCGCAACGGCCAAACACGTCTGTGTAGCACATCTACCCCATCCTCCCCAAGCTCTGACGACTGATGGGGCTCAGCAAAACAATAAGCCCCGGGGCCCAGGACCACCTTAATGTGGCCCTGGTCGTGGTGTATAGTTCCATGAAGAACCCGAAGAACCTATAACATCTGTTAAACCTTCCCATTCCACAAAAGGTTATTTGTAGTGCCAAAAGGTTCATTTAAACCATAAAAAAGGTTCTTCACACTCAGTAATCTCATATAATGTGAATATTTTTTGAAACTGGTGGAAAGCTAGTTCAAATTAAAAAGCAAATTAATGGTGTTCTTTCAATGAGATCTGTCTATGATGATCATTTTCAAAATGTTATCAACATTATTCATTAGTGAAAAAGTATTTAAATATTACTACATTATATTCTACTATATGTGTTCTTGATTTATAACAGTTTTTAACATAATTTGTGCTTTTCTTCAATAAATGAACAACACAATTTTAATGCACATTTTTAATATTTTATAATTTATAATAATATTTTTTATTGGTTAGACCATTTTTTTACCCTGATTGACCAAATAAATAAACATTTATTTAGGATATTGAACAAGGAATAAAACATTTATATTTTCTAATATTCATGGTTATTACACAGTTTCACTTTAAACAAAACAGCATGTAAAGCTGAAGAGATAAATGGTTAATTATAAATAAGGAAGTAAATAAATAAAGAAAAAACTAATAATTAAGTACAGTATTGATAATTTCACAATTAGTTAATAAAGCTATAACAAAACGCTAAATTAAATATTTAAAAAAATTCAATGGTAATAGCTATTATCTCAATATAATGTTATTAATTTTTTTAATTTTTTTATATTGTTAATACATTTCAAAGACTTTTGAGATGTACTTTTCATATCCATTTCCCTTACGACTCAGTACACTTGACACTGAATTTGCTAATGCATGTGGGGAGTGTCCTTCCATACGACCTAGTTGAAACCTCTCTACAATAATGCCAATAATATCAAAGAAGGCGCAAAAACACCATTCCTTAGAATTTTCTTCCTTCAAGTCAGCGATTCATCTCTCATCTAGAAGCCCTTTTCTGCTACGCAGACAACTACACGAGTCAGAGGGTGAGATCTTCTCAGCAACGAGAAGACTCTCCGCTCCCCTGCAGTGTTTTGTGAACATCACTCCGCCTCACTGCTTGATGCTTCGCTTGTGAATGGGCCACTTCAGCATCCTGATTCCCAGCAGTGCTTCAGCAGGAGTTGTGTATACTTATAACCAGCGTCACCAGCGTCTCTTCTTTCTGAGGAGACTCAAGAAGGTACACCTGTCTCCTCAGATCCTGGTGAACTTCTACCGCTGCACCATCGAGAGCATCCTTACCAACTGTGTCACAGTTTGGTACAGCAACTGCTCTGCCCATGACCGGAAAGCACTGCAGAGGGTGGTGAAAACTGCCCAATGCATCACCGGTTCCTCACTCCCCTCCATTGAGACCATCCAGGGTAAGCGATGCTTGCGTAAGGCTCACAGCATCATCAAAGACTGTTCCCACCCCAACCACAGACTGTTTGCCCCACTCCACTCCGGGAGGCGTTTCAGGTCTCTCCGCACCCGTACCAGCAGGTTCAGAGGAAGCTTCTTTCCTGTAGCTGTCACCCTACTGAACTCTAGCTCTGCATCCCGGTGACAGTATCTAATCAAATACATTTTGGTTCCACTAAATGAAAAAATGAGAGAAACCTTTAAAAACTTCAGAGAAAGGTTATGTCCATTGGAATAGACACAGGATCTGAATGGGTCAAATAAGGTGCAATATTCACTAATATTATACACTATAAAGTAATATTTGCATTCACCTAATTCAAGTGAACATAATGCTATCTCAAAAGATGAAGAGAGAAGTTTGATGTTGTGTAGTCAGGACAGGAACATTATTCGGCCCAGGGGAAGATCAACATCTCATGTGTTCATGTCCTCAAGAACTGGAGCTCCTGCAATAAAGGCAAAACAATACGGTCTGCTCTTATATAGCGCCTTTTTAACCTTAGCAGTATTCAAAGCGCTTTACACTGTGTCTCATTCACCCATTCACACACCAATAATGGCAGAGCTGCCATGCAATGTGCTAGCCTGTCATTGGGAGCAACTTGCCCAAGGACACTTCGGCATGTGGAGTCACGTGGGCCAGGAATCAAACCACCAACCCTGCGATTAGTGGCCAACCCACTCTACCACCTGAGCCACAGCTTTTACATTTGCAATGCTCATGTTGGTCTCTTTGGTGCAGAAAAATCTGCAGAGTTAAAATTCAAACAGTCTTTGAGAAGGTAATGACATTTTTTAAATCTCTCATGGCGCAGCATCCAGGGTTGTGATGAATCAAGCGCAAGTGCCGTTGGAGTCTAAAATTAAGAAACACTTACAGTTAAAGTTTATAAAATATGAAAGTAAATATTATGAAAAAGTGACTAGTTAAGTGACCAAATTAAAATAGCTAAAATGGAACTATATAAATGTATCTGAGATTTTTCCTTAGTCCGCCTCACAGAAGACTGGTGGTCTACGCAAATTTACCAAACAGGACATTCACATTTGCAAAATATGTCGAAACAACGTAAAAATCCAATACATAACATCTCAAAATGTACATTTAATGTTACATGGGTAAACCACTATATAAAACGCCTAATAAAAGTAGATTTATGGAGCTTACCTTTTCATCAGCATCAGTGCGGAAGTAGAGCATTATAGATCCGAGTGAGGCGCATGTGCTGCACTACTCGGTTTTAAATTCAAAGAAAAATTTGTCTCTTATGCCCATTAAAAACTCAAACAATATTATGAATAATCAACGTTTATTTAGGTAAAATGTTTAAAAGGTGTGCTAAATTGTCCTTTTGCTGGCAGATATTTGCCACAGAAGTATGATATATGGTGTTGAAAGTCTTCACAAAATGAAAACAATTATGAGAATGTCAATTAATTTAAGTAAAATGCGTGGCAGATGTGGTAATTTTACCTTTGGCATAGATTTGCCATATGGTGTCCAAATGTCATAGCCTACAAAATAGTGATTGTATAAATTATCTGGAGACCATGGTATCATGTCACAACAAAGTTCTGGGTTTAATCTGCAACATTTTTTGAGGACGTGGCCACAACGTTTCTGGAATGTTTGCCAAGATTATAAAAAATGGAACTTTACCAAGACGTCGCCACAACATCATAAATTAAAGTTACGTTGCCGAAAAGACGACAAACAAACAAAGTCGTCAGAACGTTCTGTGTTTGCTGGGGATATGGTGGTGTTGCATGCACAGACTGCGGCAAACACAGCGGGATTTACAGCCATTAATTACTCGTTCTGGAGAAGGACGGCGGGCTTCGGCCCATTGTAGTTCTGAGATGCTTGAATCATGCGCTCACAATGTGCCCGTTCAAAATTTTTACTCAGAAACAGATCTTGTGTTTTGAATTACCTCAGCGATTAGTTATTACTAGCCAATCAGAGGCATTACTGAGCAAACACAGAGACTTGCTGCTTTGCCATATGGAAAATCTGGTCTAATGTCTGATAAGCACTTTGTGTGCTATGGAGGTTGCACGAAAGGAATGTCCATCTCCATACAAATACTTTCTCACTGGATCCTTGATGTGATTGCCCTGGCTTATGAGTCGCAGAGTATGATTTGCCCAATTGGTTTTAAAGCATGCACAACTTGAGGCATGGCCTCCTTATAGGCATGAACAAACAAGACATATCACATCTTTACAAGACATATGTTTTGCAGCAGGATGGTCTTCTTAAAACACATTCGCAAGGTTTTATAACCTAGACATAACATCTCTCTCTCTTCACAATTCTTCTCTGTTTAGAGCACTTGCTATTTAGTTTTCCAAACATATACACTAGCTGCCAAATGTTTGGAATAATGTACAGATTTTGCTCTTATGGAAGCAATTGGTATTTTTATTCACCAAAGTAGCATTCAACTGATCATAATGTACAGTCAGGATATTAAAAATGTAAAAAATCACTATTACAATTTGAAAAATAATTTCAGAATTGGTTATACTACTTCAAAGAGTTCTAATCAAAAAATACTCCACATGCAGCAATGACAGCTTTGCAGATCCTTGGCATTCTAGCTGTCAGTTTGACCAGATTTTATCTGGCTTCCTATAGCACTTGCCATAGATGTGGCTGTCTTGTCGGGCACTCCTCACACACCTTACAGTCTAGCTGATCCCACAAAAGCTCAATGGGGTTAAGATCCATAACACTCTTTTCCAATTATCTGTTGTCCAATGTGTTTTGTTGCCTACTCTAACCTTTTCTTTTTGTTTTTCTGTTTCAAAAGTGTCTTATTCTTTTTAATTCATCCCATAAGGCCTGCACCCCTGAGTCTTCTCTTTACTGTTGTACATGAAACTTGTGTTGAGCGTGTAGAATTCAGTGAAGCTGTCAGCTGAGGACATGTGAGGCATCTTTTTCTCAAACTAGAGACACTGAATGTAAACGGAGGCCGCCAGGGACGACGTAAACCTACAGGTGCTAGACGGGAGCTTAAGGTGGCCATGCCAGGTGGCGATGCTCTGGGGGCATAGGTGCACCACGAGCGCCTTATCCACTGGATGCATCACCGAGTAGCCCTTGGCCACCCCACCACTGAGGGTAGTGAGGGTGGGTGAGCCGAAAGATCAGGACCGGGCAGTAAAAAGTGCCATCCACAATCTTGTCAGCTCCTCATGCTCTTCCAGGAAGAAAGGAACTGGGGCGGGGTGTGGCTGTGAGCGGTGCCGCAAGCCCAGATACCAATCTTAGACTGGGTGACCTCACTCGAAGGGGGAATCCCGGCCGAGGCATTTGCGTCCAACTGGACAAGCCGCTCTCCGATGCTGCGCCCTGAGACAAGCCGGCGCACTCATCCAGAAGCCTAACCTGAGCAAATGAGCGTGCTGTGGAATGGGAGCATGCTTTGGAATGGTCCCATCGTGGTCCCTAAATCACCCCCAGTGCTAGGCACGCTGGACTCATACCCGTGGGTAGAAGGACCGAGGCAGGGAGCTGCTGGGGTGGCTTGCTTTTTTATGAAAGTGAGCCGTGACCGCAACGTTGCCATGGTCATGTCCTCGCAATGAGGACAGCATGCATCCACGAAAGGTGTCTCGCCATGGGCAGCGCCCATGCATGAAAGACAGCAATCGTGGCCGTCTGAAGGCGAGAGATATCGACTGCATCCAGGAATAACACACAACCGGAAAGGCAGTGCTCTCTGCAGTGCACCCATCCAGAGAGGGGAGAAAGCTGCTGTAATATGCCAGAAGGACCAGCAGAGGTGAAAGGAAGCCGTGCGAATTCAGCTCACTTATTTCTCAATGAATAAGCGACCACTCAATTCTGAAGAGAAAATCTGAATGAGCGGTATGCACGTCCCTCCTTTATACCCGTATGTTCGGGGGAGTGGCATCCAAATACCACTCGCCAATTCCATTGGCCTTTTATAAAAGATCAGAAGGTGTCTCTGGCTTCCAAGAGTGACCCCTAGTGTCACTACATCGACACAATGTCGAGTGAGTGACAGATAGGGAACTAAGGTTCGCTTATTATCACACAAGTTGCTTGTTTCTTTTGAAAGATCTGGTAATACTTTTACAGATAACAAACCACACTCAGGCTTGCTTGACACAAGATGAGAACGCATTCTTGTGTTGAAACTAAGCTGAATGGAGCGTATAATCCCTGTTACAACCCAAGTCAGGGGTTAAAAAGTTTAAGGTTTAAACCAGGCCAGGTTAAAAAGTTTTATTTGCAATGAAAATAAAGAAGAAAAAGAAAAAACAACATCAGTGAATATAAACAAGCTAAACTTAAACAAGGAAAGGCAAGCTGACTAACTTAAAGTATTAATTAACTAAAGAGCTAACAAAACTTCCCAACTCCAGTTAAAAAGACGCACATAAATCTTCCAGGTTAGCTTCCTTTCCTTCTCTCGTTGTGTAAATTGTCTTGACTAAACAGAATACCAAACTCAAAGTCCTTTTAAAAATAAAGAAAAGAAATAGAAAAACAACAACAAGCAAACAAACAAACACAAAATATCTAATTGGCAGACTGCACAGAGGAAAAACAAAAGCAAAGGAGCAGGGGAACATAACAATCCCTAATACAGGGATCTCAAGACATGTTTTTTGAGTTTCAAACTATGTTTAACTTGACACAGCATCTAAAAAGGCTGTGTTTATGGCGCAATGCATTTGCACATTGACGTGTCCTTAGAAAAGCCCTTATAATCAATCTATCTCGGACAGACTGATGAATTCATATGCAAAATGGATTGCTGTGAACTGTAAGCCAATGAAACGCTTATGTTCAGTAACTGAAATAAACAATATATTGCATAAAGTAACTTTTTGTATTGTTTTATCAATTATTTTACTCATCTGCTTTAATAATGTAATGCATTTTAATTATCTAAATAATTGCAGAAATAAAATGCATAGTTTTATGTGAGGGTTAGGGGATATAATCTCTAGTTTGTACACTATAATTATCATGAGTCCTCATAATGATAGCTGCACCAACATAGCTGTGTGTGTGTGTGTGTGTGTGTGCATGTTTGCTATCAGCATTGGTGTCGATGAGCCTCTCTCCCTGTTATGCGGAGCAGGCTGTCAGCTCCCAGAATCCCTGGCCCCTCAGCTGTGAGATTGATCTCTGTCAAAAGCAATTTGTCAGCCTGCACACAGGCCGTCGTATACACAGGCCTGACAGCAGATGCCTATTTTCATCTGAGAATCAAATCAATTGCTGGAGAATGAAGAGCATAATCAGCTGCTGATTGATCTTCGGACGCCCAGATTGACACGTTTCCCCGGGGAAGGGCCTCTAAAGGGTTACAGACACCACAGGGAGAAGATGAGCCAGTTCAAGCCACATACACACAACCTCACACAGATATATGAACATGAAACTATGTACGTAAAATTATAGAAGTATTTATACAAATAAAATACGAAAATCACACATGAAAATTTAAATGGTGACTGAGACTAGCTTTCTGCGTTATATCTTACATGATTGATTTTGGTGTGAATAAAGATCAATATTTAAGTAATTTTTAACAATAATCCAATGCTTCATGAGAGGTGGAGTCCAAGCGGTCTCTCCTGTGACGTATTTGTATTGCCATACAGACGTAATCTAATGTTCTCCACTCAGCTGAGACATCCAGGATGAGCACACAAACGCACCTTTGTGAGTAAAGAAACAGTTCAATACAGATCTAAACCAAAACCAACCAAGATACTATACAGCATTCCTCCTTCTCACTTGTAAACAGCATTGCTCTTTCGGCTGTGACGCATGGGGGTCAGTTCTTACATTTCAAATGCCAACAATGGCAGCTGGCCAATAGAGGGCGCTAGGGCTAGGACCAGAGTCAGAAACCGATGAAGGAGAGACTCAAAAGTAACTTTGAAAATGAACCAGGATATTTCTGAATGGTTATTTGATAAATGTATTTATTTGTTGTAGAGTTTTTTCAGCAGTTTTGCAATGATGAATGAGCAACACACACACACACACACACACACACACACACACACACACACACAAATACTGTTACAACGTTCGCTAAGCGTTATAATGAAACAACACACACTAACAAACATGTTTGACTTTCTTTCTTCTGCAAAACACAAAAGAAGATATTTTGAGAAATGTCTCAGGGTTTTTTGGTTACCAAAATATCTTCTTTTGTGTTCCACAGAAGAAAGTCATACAGGATCTTATTTTTTTTATATAAATAACTCATATACACCTAGGAAGACCTGAGGGTGAGTGACGTCACTCTGTTTACATTTAATATATAATTTACCATCTATAAATGTAATTAATGTTAACAAATTATACATCTATTCAAAGTTTTAAGGGTTCAACATTGATATCCAATCTCTGTTTCACGATAGCAGTGCTCCAGAAACAGCAATTTGTTTATTTGTGCCAGGAGTACAAATGAAAACATGCAATATCAAAACAGGACTTCATACATTTATTATGAAATCGCGATCGCCAGATGAATCTAGTTTGCCGCACTTGGGTCAATTGTCCATTACAAGCGTTCATTGTATAACATCCAATAGCACTTTTTTCCAATAAAAGTGATAAATCTGAGAAATATTGATATATTCTCCATTGTTTACACGAGATCTCGCCTAGAAGAATTACCCTTCGTCATCGTTCATCAACAAAGTATGCAATCTGAGCAGCATTCATGTTGTAAAACTGTATGTTATCTTATATATTAGCGTCTCATAAATTAAATGAGCGTGTCTCCAAAGTCGATTTTTAAAAATGCACCGTAGTTTAATTAATAATAGCCAAGCAGTAATGTCAGAGATTGTGTTGACTTAGAAAGGCGGAGCCTTAATTTTACTCTGTTTGCTTCCAGCAATTTTACAGAGAAAAAAGCTTGTAGGAACCTCAATTTTTGTTTAGATAGCAGCCAGTTATAAGGTGACAATAATTAAAGTGCAACTCAGGACACGTGTGTGTCAAACCAGTCTCTGAGTTTTGAGGAGTCTGATGGCTTGGGGGAAGAAGCTGTTACACAGTCTGGCGGTGAGGGCCCGAATGCTTCAGTACCTCTTGCCAGACATCAGGAGGGTGAAGAGTTTGTGTGAGGGGTGTGTGGGGTCATCCATTACTATAAAGTTCATAGTTCTCTAACTTTAAAAAATAACAACATATGTTAATTCTGAAACTTGGGAAATAAAGCTCAAAGTGTCAAAGTGTCTTCTTTCAAATATATATATATATATATATATATATATATATATATATATATATATATATATATATATATATATATATATATATCCAACAATATATATAATAGATCAAGTCCCATCCTACATTATTTCCCACTGGATTTTCTGTTTCACTTTAAAGCAGGGCCGGCCCTTTTTTTGGGCCCTAAGCTGATTTTCAAGTACACACACCTTTCCAAACACTCCCAACAATAATAGCTAAGCCAACTTAAAATTGTGCAAATAAATAAATATATTTATTCAAAAGTATAAGGCTTAATAATGCAAAACTATCAAATGTAGTTTATCAGCAAAGTAATAACTAGTTATTAAAAAGTAAGAACATATTTTTTTAACAAAACAAACACATATAACATGCACAAATTAATAAATATATTTAATTCAATTATGTACTAATTAATAAGAAATAATTAAATGACCAAATTAAGGTATGGTAGATGATATTTACACTTATTGTAAATAATGGCACATGCTATTTGCACCCTGGTGTATCATAAAACAGTATATAATCTAACAATTTGCTCAATGTGCAGTATGTGTAAGTATTGTGACAGAATTTAAATACATAGTTGGCAGTGGGACAAAACATACCTGATGTGTCACATAACCTCTTTTCTTTTTTCTGATTAACATTTTTTTTATTGATTCTACATAAAATAAATTACAATATGCATGAACAGAATCAACCAATTATACACTTTTAACCCCCAATATCACCCATCCCCCTTCCAATCCCAAACCCCACCCCAACTCTCAACAACATCCTGTGGTCAAGTCTGAGTCACACACATAAGTACACACGAAATAAAATAAAAAAATTGAAAAAATTAAATTAAAAATCATCAAACAAAGAGAGAAAATGAGAAAAGAAAAATTCCACAAAGGATATGATTTACAATTTCAACCACAAACATGATACTCTCTACATGGTCCTCACTGAGAGCCCTCCAGAAGGGTCAAGTATATTTCCCATTTCTTCACATATATGTCAAGTCTGCCAAGCTGTTTATATGACATCTTTACAAATGCTTCCATCCTGCCAAATTTAATTAACTATTCTTGAAATGAGTGAGCACCTTTTGACTTCCATCCTCTAAGAATAATCTGTCTGCCAATCATTACACTAGTTTGGACCCAGTTTTTTTGTATATTTGTCACCTACTATAAGAACCGCCCCATCACCCAATATACATAGTCTAGGGTAGAATTACATTTAAGTATCTAGTCCCTCACAGATCTTACCCTTACCCACAATTCTTGAATCTTAGCGCAGAACCACAGAGCATGGGCTATGTTTCCATCCTCAAACTGACATCGCCAGCAGGTAGGTGTGTCTTTTAAACCAAGCCTAAACAATCTAGAGGGAGACCAGTTGAAATTATGCAAAATCTTACACTGAATAAGGCATACCCTTGCAATCCTAGACATAATTCTAACATTTTTTTAAATACTTTTCCACTCCCCATCCTCCAATACCAAGTTCAAATCTCTTTCCCATAACCTCTTAAAATGCTGTCAAGGCTCTTTCACCCAAACTCTGAATCAACGAGGAGTAATATACTGATGCTTCATGACCCTTTTCAAAGGCTGTGTAATACTACTAAACATAGTACATTGTAAATGGCGGAGATGTAAATACCTGAAATATTAAGACCTAGAAATCCTAAATTGCTGCATTATATTTTCAAATGATCTCAAAGCTTAATTTTCATACAGGTCACCAAGTGTAGCAACACCCCTCTCGGTCCATTCTTTCCAGCAAAAGGGGGACTTGGGGTTCAGCCATATACTTCAGGAAACTTTAAATTTTCTGATGGTAACTGTAATGGTTCCAGGGCAAGACAGAACCATAAAGGGGAGAGAGGACAGCCTTACTGAGCCCCTACCAAGAGATAAATCATTTTAAATTAATTAATTCGTTTGCACTCCCACTAACGGTTGTTTATAATTAACTTAATCCATCCAATAAACATTTTCCCAAACCCGTAATTTTCCAAAATCTTAAAAAGATAGTCCCATTGCACCCTATCAAATTCCTTCTCGGCATCAAGTGAGATGGGAGCGATCAGGGTCTGATCATTCGCTACTTACTACATAATATTTATAAAATGTCTAATATTATCAGAAGAGCCATGACCATGAATAAAATGTTAGACAACATTTTAACATCTAACTGGATCAGCGAAATAGGATGATAACTTTTACATTCATTTGGGTCTTTATCTTTTATAATAATGAGACTGATCAGGGCTTGCATCATGGTTGATGGTAGTTCACCTTTCTTTAATGACTCTGTGTAAAAACTCTATGTAAAATATAAGTGGAGCCAGTTCTGTGACATAAGATCTAAAAAATTCTGCCGCTTACGTTGCTTATTAAGTAGGGCCGGCACTGCTGGGAAATAGGACACAGTACCGAAGTTAGATTGCGAATGCTTTTTAATGTTGTTGTAAACATTCCCAATAAAATGCTTTTTGTTTATACACCTTCATAATACAAAAGCAAACCATTATTATTTACCAAAAACAAATACATATTGGAGCTCAGTATAAGAAATTATCTGCCATTAATGCAAACAACTACAATCCTTAGTAGCACTTCTCAGTTTGGCCCTCAATAGCATGTGGAGCACCTCTGCACTCATCTAAATAAGTCATAGAATGTCCATTTAGAGACTTTTGCTTGCATCTGGGTGTGTGGTTACCGGTCAGCTATTTGTATGTTTATGTGTGTGTAGATGTGTCTGTATAATCTGTATAATGATAGTGTTTGCCGGGTTGTTGGGGGAGATGCTGGTGGGATGCTGCTGGAGATGGGAGGGTTAACCTGGTGAGGCCTTCTGTAATGAGTAAGCATTCAGCAGCCGGGGCAAGATAAATGGAACTGAGGCTCTTCTGCAGCAGTCAGCAGGAACCAGGGCCTGCGGCTTGTTTGTAGCAAATGGAGTGCGCAAAATATCAAAGGCCAGCGATCCAGAAGACACCCTGGTTTGACAAATTTTAAATTAGCCAGAAAGAGTTGGGGAGGGAAGGAGTGAGAGAGAGAGAGAGACAGAAGAAAGAAAGAAAGAAAGAAAGAAAGAAAGAAAGAAAGAAATAAAGAAAGAAAAAAGAAAGAAAGAAAGAAATTAAGTGGATGCAAATGGAGAGAGGAAGAAAAGGGTACAAATTATGCAATCTTTTGTGTTGCACGACAAGTGAAATCTATACTTTCTCTCTCTACCTCCCCCACCCCAACCCTGTGTTTTCCCCCCTCTATCTTTTGTAATCATCTGCTATTATCGCCATTACAAAAACTGTTATTATTCCGACTGCCTAGATCCAAGAATTGCTGTGGGTGATGACAGGACTCTGGGATCACTGGATGTTTACTCTTTAAAACCGCTCTGGAAAACGTGAACATTTTTGGCAGTCCGACGACACAACTAGAGACCACAAATGGCAAAAGGAGGGAGATTTCGAACATCTTCGCTGCTTGTGCTTACTTCTTTCACTGTGAGAAGCCTAAGTCTCACATAGTCTTTCATAGCATTCATTTGCAGAGCTGCTGCTAGCATAGTTGCTTTCAAGAGATTAAAGCAAACAGAAATTTTCAGCAATGATGGAGCTCAGTGTGGAAACGGTAATGACTGTAGCAAAGTGTCTGCCCTGGAGCTTCTCTCATCCTCATGTTCATGGCGCACAAATTTCACATGTTTTACACAAAATTTCTCTAACACAGTCCATCCACTAAAAGGGCAGATGTTAACCCTTTCAAAGCTTGCATCGACCAGGGGTGGTCTGAATGGACATAAAGAAAGCTGCCAGTAGCACAAGATAGCAATTAGGACCTCAAGAGTGAAAGTTAGTTCACCCAAAAATTTAAATAATTTACTCATCCTTATGCCATCCAAGATGTGATTGACTTTCTTTCATCTACTGAAGACATACAAAGATTTTTAGAAAAATATTTCAGCTCTTTTGGTCCATACAATGAAAATGAATGGGTGCCAAAATTTTTAAACTCCAAAATCCACATAAGGGCTCAAGATCACTCTGGTGGTTAAATCCATATTTTCTGAAGCAATATGATAGGTGTGGGTGAAAAACAGATTAATATTTAACTCCTTTTTACCTATAAATTATCCTTCACTTTCACATTCTTCTCCTTCTTCTGTTTTTGGTGATTCACATTATTTGCGCATATCACCACATACTGGACAAGGAGAAGAATTTATGATAAAAAATAACTACAGTTGCAAATCAAGCATTTTAATGTTGGTATTTACTCATTTGCACAGTTTTATATTATTATTGTTATAATGTAACATTTATTTCATGCGTTTGATTAACTAAGTAATACCTAATTATATAGCGTGTATATTGTTTACAAACTGCACTGCTGTAATTATATAGTATATCCTATAATATGTTTTTTTTTTTAATTTCACATTTTAATTCAAACAGATTTGAAAGTATTTGTCCTCACTATTATTGAGATATATTTGCACATACTGTATATTTTTACTATATTTATAGTAAAGCAAGCATTTTAATGGTGGTGACAAAAAAAAACAACTTGTACAATAAAACAATAATCACATGTTTGCTCTTAGACAAGACATTTTAAAACATAAAATCACATATTAAAGATTAAAATACAGATTAAAAATAGCATTTTCCAGTTTTATTTATATACCAAAAGTATTGTTACACTATTGATATCATACATCAATTAAATAATACTGATACAAAAAAAAAACATTTTCCAATATTAATCACACATCAGAAGAATTGTTACACCATTTATTTCAGTCCATGTATCATTATTTGTAACAATCGTTTTAATAGTGACACAAACAATAAGCAATAATAATAAACAATAATAACATAAACAATAATAATACAAATATTTATTAAGTGTGTATCGTCAGGCACGAAACGCCACAAGATTAAAATCACATAACGATTTTTCAACTGATAAAATCATATAAAGGTTTATACTCGAGAGCTGGATTCGAACCCACGTATCTATGATGATTTGTGGTAGTTTTCTTGGAGCTCTACCATGACAAACACGTGCTGGCCTTGGCGCAACTGGTAGAGGGTGGCACTTGCAATGGCCAAGGTTGTGGGTTTCATCCCAAGGTAACCGATAGAATGGCAAAATGTGTAACTTGAATGCACTGTTAGGTTATGTGAACTGCATTGAAAAAACTGCAGAGAAAATAGAACTAAGAATGGTAGAAAGGAGTGAGTGAGGGAGAGAGAGAGAGCCAATGCACTATAATGTTATGAGTAGAACACCCATGCTGCAATAGAGCAATAGATTTTTCTGCACTTGCAATGGTGCATGGTGCCATGCAGGAGGTGTTTATTTGCTGCATTTCATGCATGACTTCTCCTCTGTATAGGGTCAGAAGCAGAGGGAAGCATATAATAAAGAACACCATTCCAAAACAACAAAGTAATCTGCTCCCCTCCACAGCTAATCTGATTCTGCATTACACTGTGTAACTTTATAATAAGATGGAAGTAAAATCAAGGCAAGACAGGACACATTGCACCTAAATAGAATAGGATTTTTTTTTTCTTGATTGTTTTTCCTTATTTTCTTTTTTAAAGCTTATTTCCTTGAACCCCTTTTTTATTATGGACTAAATTAGTGCTCTGAGCCCGCTTGGTAAAGAATTTTCTTTTACTAATGTTAATTTACAGGCTAGCAAGAGCTGCGTCTAATCTTTTCCTACTCATTACACACAATTTCCAAGTCGTTTGGCCGACACAGCGATTGGCTCCTCATGGTGTGTGCAGTGATGGGTGCTGTGATTGTTTATTATTTATTTACCCCACACCTCCCCACCCCAATTTCACAAGCCTCCCCATACAATTTTCTATGAATAATCAAACAGTGCCCAAGAAACAGATCTTGTATTCTGTTCTGTCTTCATGCAAATACCCACACATTGCGCTAAACACACACACAAACCGAATGCAATGTGCCTTCTGCACACACACACACACACACACACACACACACACACACACACACACAATTCATTACTGCATCATAAAGCACAAACATGCACTTTGGGCTGGACACATTCACGCATGCTTGCGCTCAGAGATAATAAAAAAGTATGTGCATACATAAAATCACACAAAACAAAAAACACATACACACATCCAGTTTTGGTATTTGGACACTACAGCCAAAATAATTAAAAATTTCAAATAAATGGATTTCATTGCATAAATAACAAAATGTCAAACCAACTGGCATCTGCAAACAATTGGTGCTAGACCTTTTCTCAGAACTTACATTTATGTTTTACTGGATGCATGAGAGGTCAGTTACCCTTAAGTTTACAAGTCAAGGTGAATAACACAAACGTCTAGGTTACTGTTGTAACCTCAGTTCCCTGATGGAGGAAACATGACGTTGTGTCGATGTTACCTCTAATCTTTGAGAAAAGGCCAATGAGAATTGGTGAACAGAATTTGCATGCCCCTCCCCCGGACATACATATAAAAGGAGGGAAGCATGCATCTGTTCAGACAGGTTTTGAGATGAGGAGCCGAGAGTAAGGTCCCGGCCATTTCAGAGGCTAGTACAGTGTTGTGGCAAGAGGGACACAACGTCTCGTTCCGTCTGGGAATGGAGGTTACGACAGTAACTGAGACCTTCCCCTTCTGTAACTCACTCCCTCCCAGAGTCCTGTCAGGTCCATATCTATAAATGCCACAATACCGAACCGTGTTATGTGGACTGCTAATGCAGGTGCAAGCGAGCTGCTATGTGCAAAAATAACAGGCGCATCAGACTGCACGTAACCTTCCCCAACACCCCAAAAGACATCATACAGTTCCCCACATACCTGAAGGGGAAACCAACGTAACTAGCATGGGAGCAGGCCGCACCACCCATGGCATTTTCTCTCTTACAATGTTTTCTCTCCATAGAGTGTTAGATGCGGCTGGGGCCATCTAACGCTATAACACGCATCGGGAAAGGCGTTCTTTTCCTATCCTATAATAGGTCGCATGGGCTTACCAGCCACAAATGGAGGTGGCACGGTGGTAGGTCCTGCCTCGACGGGAAGGAGCTCTACAAACACAGTGGAAAATACATCACAGAATACGTTATCGGAATAATCTGAACCTGTGGAGCACCTGTTCCAGTACAGGCAAGTTGGTGCCTGCAGTGGGTCAGGCTGCGAACTTCCTCCGCTGAATTCAGAGCCACAGGGCTAGGGAGGAATGACATCAAGGGTCCATGACTTGTGGACTTGACTGGGGGAGTAGAGCGCACGTCTTCACCTCAGGAGAGGAGAAAGGCACTATGCGCAAGCAATATACCCGACCAGCTGTTCGATATTACCGAATTCTATGTGTTCGGACCTGTCAAAACACAGGACGAGACTAGCTCAACCTGGAGTTGAAAAATCTCATGAAGGTATTGGGTGTTTCCCAGCCTGCCGCACTGCATATGTCTGCTAGAGAGGTGACATTGGCCAATGCCCACGAGGATGCCCCACTCCTTGTAGATTGTGATCGAACACGCAAGGGGGCGGGCACGGCCTGGGTCTGGAAGGCCAACTCAATGGCGTCCACGATCCCGTGGCCAAGCCTCTGTTTGGAGACAACGTTCCCTTTCTGCTGTCCACCAAAGCAGACACAGAGCTGCTCAGAGTGACTAAAGCTCTGCGTGTAATCCAAATAGGTGCGCAAAGCATGCACTGAACACAGCAATGCTACGGCTACAGGCAGCGCTTGCAGGTTCACTACCTGATCCCTGAAAAGGGTTGTAGGATCCTTGGGCACGTAGACCGGTCTGGGTCTCAGGATGACGTGAGAATCTGCCAGACCGAACTCAAGACAAGTGTCACTGACAGAGAACGCTTGTAGGTCCCCAACCCTCTTTATGGAAGTGAGCGCAATCAGGAGGGCCGTCTTCAAGGAGAGGGCCTTTAATTTGACTGACTCTAGCGCTCATGAGACTCTCAGAAGGACCGAGAGGACCACGGAGAGATCCCATGAGGGGAACAGGCATGGCCTAGGAGGGTTCAGCCTCCGGGTGCCTCTAAGGA
Source organism: Moxostoma hubbsi (assembly GCA_032164185.1). Lineage (NCBI taxonomy): Eukaryota > Metazoa > Chordata > Actinopteri > Cypriniformes > Catostomidae > Moxostoma > Moxostoma hubbsi. The sequence continues at coordinate 24,486,299 of JAVLUX010000030.1, read as the reverse complement.
ACCTGATGATCAGGTCGTGCTTCCCTAATGGCTTACCGTCCACTGTGTTGTGGTGAGCCACAATGGCGGCTACATAAAATTTCAAGATGGAGAGGGACAGCCACCCTTCCAGCCTCTCCTGCAGGAATGAGAGCACTGACCTGACTGCGCAACAGATCGGGAAGAACACCAATTTGCGAATAAGCACCACTTTAGGGCATAAAGCTGCCTGGTAGAGGGAGCTCTGGCTTGAGTGATCGTGTCTACGACAGCTGGTGGTAGACCACTTAGATAATCTGCATCCCGTCCAAGGGCCAGACATGAGAGTTCCAGAGGTCTGGGCACAGATGTCAGAGGGTGCCCCGTCCCTGAGAAAGAAGGTCCTTACTCAGGGGATTTTGCCAGGGAGGTGCTGTCGCGACGAGTGTGAGATCCATGAACCAAGTCTGAGTGGGCCAGTAGGGGGCCAAGTGAGTGACTTGTTCCTTGTCCTCCCTGACCTTGCACAGGACTTGTGCATGTAGGCTCACTGGGGGAAATGCGTACTTGTGGAGCTGTGTGCCAGCACGTCTGTGTTGAGGGGGGCTTCCATCAGAGAGAATCTCCACTCTCTGCTGAGTGTTACCTGCCGTGACAGCACATCCGCTGTGGCTTTTATGTTGCCCGGGACATGAGTGACATGCACCGACCTCAACCGCTGCTGATTTCAAAAGAAGAGGGTAGGCAAGTTGCAACATGCGACGAGCGCAAATGTCGCCATGGCGATTTATATACATTACTGTTGCTGTGTTGTCTGAGTGGATCAACACAAGATTGTCAAGGATCAGTGGCAGAAATCTGCACAGGGCAAGAAATACAGCCAGAACTCTAGGCAGTTGATGTGCCAACCCAGCCGCAGCCCTATCCAGGAGCCAGTGGCTGCGTACCAGTTGCACACGGCGCCCCAGCCTGACTGGGAGGCATCTGTAGGAACTACAATGTGTCTGAACACCTGCTGCAGGGGTACTCCTGCCCGTAGAAAACAGAGGTCTGTCCAAGTGCTGAATAAGTGATGGCAGGAAGGGTCACACGGTATGTGATGTGGTGCTATGCCCATCTCAGGACTCGAGTCTGAAGCCAGTGCTGAAGCGGTTTCATATGCATCAACCCGAGTGGCGTAATCATCGCTTAGGATGCCATACGCCCCAGGACCCTCTGAAATTGTTTCAGTGTAACCACTGTGCCCGGTCTGAACATGCTCAGGCAGTTCAGAACCAATTGCACGCTCACTAGTGAGGAGTACTGTCATTGAGACCGAGTCTAACTCCATGCCAAGAAAAGAGATGCTCTGAACAGGGGAGAGCTTGCTCTTTTCCCAGAAGCCCTAAACGGCTGAAGTGCCTGAGCATCAGCTACCTGTGTGCATAGACCAACTGTCGAGAGTGTGCTAGGATTAGCCAATCATCAAGGTAGTTGAGTATGTGAATGCCCATGGTGGGCGTCCACTTTCTGTGGGGAGCTCTACGCTGGGTCTGAGAGCTGGGCCCGTGCTGGGCTTTCATCGCCGCAGGGGGGCGCCCTCTGCGTGCAGACGGGACACGGGATCTTGCAATGTTGCCATGGTCATGTTCTCACATTGAGAACAGGAACCATCCACAAATGCTTCCCCGGTGTGATCTCTGCCCAGACACGTGTGGCAGCGCCCGTGGCCGTCAGAAGCGGAGAGGTAACGACTGCATCCAGGAATGACACAAAGACGGAAGAGCATCTTGAAAAAGATGTGTTTTTAAAAATTCTTTCAGCGTCAATGTGCTTACTCTTTTAGAGAAATATATACTCTTTTTTAGAGGGCTGTCGAAGCGCCCAGTGGCTTAGTCTGCACTGGCATGCAGAAGAAGAGAAAAGCTGCTTAAATGTGGTGTATATCCAACAGCGTATGCTCTTTAGAGGTGAGTGGAACAGCAGTGGGTTTTGCTCAGCTTGCTGAAACACAACCGCTCGTCTCCGAAGAAAAAATCTGTCTGAACATACGCACACTTCCCCCCTTTTATACCCGTATGTATGGGGAGGGGCATGCAAATTCTGTTCGCCAATTCTAATTGGCCTTTTCTCAAAGATAAGAAGTAACCGACGCTCTCAAGAGAGACCCCTACTGTCACAACATTGATACAATGTTGAGTGAGTGACAGAAGGGGAACTATATGTTCAAATACATTTGACAACCATAAAGTTTCCAAATACTTTTTGACCCTGTTTACGCCTGGTATTAAGATGTGTCTTGGGTGATCCGATCACATATGGTCATGTAACACATTACTGTTTACACCTGGCCACTTAAATGCTTCTCCTGTGACCACTTGTGATTGGATTTGTCAATGTGTTGCATGATAATAACCCTCAACAAAATTAGAAAAGACACAGAAAGCGCGAAACAAATGGCACGCTATTTCTCCAAGATGCAGTTGAAATTTAATCTTAACACAAAATCTATATTTTGAGCAGAATTGTTCATTATTTTAGTGGATTACCTGTATTAACCTGAGCTGCAGATGTTTGTGCTTCTCATAAGTGTCCCTGTATGCTGATATCAGACACACTGAAGAAGATCTGTGAAAATCTCATGCTTGTGTATACTGTACAGTATATCCGCTTTTTCATTATTTTCAGATCGGACAGTTATTACCTTTTAAACCACTCATAATCTACAAAATGTAAACTCTTGTTTTAGCTCAGTGGTTGATTGACAGGCGAGGGGTGGTGCTTCGCTGCTGCTAGTATGCAAACAGGACGAATTACCATTTAAACTTAAAATGTGATTTGGTTACATGCGTTTTTGACCACATTTGTATGTTTTTTTCTGATCCGATGACAAAACTTTTTAGACCCTGTTCAGACCTTTATGAGGCCCTGTTCAGACCTTTATTACGCTGACCAAATGTGATCCAATCACCAAAAACCCATCTTAATACCAGGTGGAAACAGGGTATTTGTCTTAATTTTGTATAGTTTATTATTGTCATAATTTAAACATTTCTTTTATAAAATGTTTTGCTAGATATGTGTTATTGTGCTATATTTAAAATAAATTTAAATTGAATTACTTGGTTTGATATACTGCTATCTAATGCAATGATATTCCTACATATTTTAATATGGCTAAAGTGTCCATACATTCCATACAGATTTACAGGACACTGCAACTTTTAATGACAAATGAATGTTATTATAAAGTGTTTTGTCTCATTTAGAATTTTGCTTTAATTCTGACAGATTTGATGCAGACATTCAGGGGAAGGGAAGATAAAGTATAAATCATTGACATGTGAGATGGTTACATGGCATTCACTCTGCAGATTATTTGCTACACTACTAGGGCCATGACCCTAAAGACAGCCCATTCCCAGTATGCAACAATTCTACCTTCATCTTGTCTTTCTATGCCCAACAGGGAGGCCTGGCAGCCTGTGACTATCAAAAGCCACACAGGATAAACAAAATTAATTAAACAGTGGAATGTTTGACACCTAGCTGTTTCCATTTAAATGCAATTAAAGCGTAATCTGACATGATGTATCAAAACAGACACACACACACACACATACAGTACACACACAATTCTCTCTCTCTACCTGTGCCATGTCAAACCACTGTCCAAAACACCTGCAAAGTGAAAGAGAGAAGAAAATAAAACATTAACATTATTTAAAAATAATTATAATTAATAATATTAATGATAATTAATCATTTAATAATAATTATTATTAAATAATAATAATATATTAATATTTGATCATTAATAATTAATAATTAATATCAAATTTATTGTAGAAAAAACATATATATTAAACAAATATATATTTTCATTAAAATGTGATAATGTTCAGCAAACATTATTACATACCTTAGGTCTGAAGCAACCCAGAATGTATATCTATCACAAATGGATCTTCAAAATGTCCAGATAGTGTACAATTTTCAAAGCATTTTCAAGAAAATTAATATAACAAAACAATATAATATATTCTGTTATATTTTGATGTTTAGAATATAAATCCAGAACAGGATTATGTAGTAAGTTCTACAATATTTATAATTAATCATGAATCATTAATCCATGACTTATGGAAGTGCAAATAAAAAGAAGTTTGCAGCTCTATTAAATATGTTGGATCACTAAAGACATTTAGTAGCAGGACAAATAGAGAAACATATATATTTAGCAATTCTGATATGTTTTATTCTTCTTCTTCTTATTATTATTATTATTATTATTATTATTATTATTATTAAATAAGAGAAAGCCTGAGAAAAAGGTGAGGACATAGCTCTAAATAATTAATGGTTTAAAGGGGGTGGTCATGGGTCACTAAATACACAGGTTATTTATTTAAAAGTTAAATAATGCTAAATTGCATCTTGCTGCAAATAACATGTTTTCTATGGTAACGACCTCACTTAGTGCTTTATCAAACCATTCAAAAGATGAAATTTAGAAAACTCTTAGAAAATATATTTTAAGTCATATACACTCGCATGAGACTTCACTCATATTAGTGGTCTAATAAGTAAGTAGTAATTGATGACGGACCATTGAATTATTGAAAATAATGCATCCCTAGGTGGTAATGCTCCGCTGCCCAATGTGACGATATACCTCGGTGTGCATTATTTTTAAATAATTCAATGGGCCAGAGTCAATTATTCCGCTTATGCCATGATTGCCATACATTAAGAAATCGTTCAGGGTTTTATCTCAAGACATTTCTGGTTTTCATCCCTAAAACGCTCTTGTGAGATGAACTAATTTCTTCCCCCACGGATTCAGCATTTTGCTTTGATGCAGCTGATGCCTTTGTTGCTATTTCAAAAACGTCAATTTAGAACTAGCAACGGAGGATTGTGTGGCTTGCGCTGCTTTACTGGATCACTTACTGGAGTAATAAGGTAGAGTGTGTGTATGTGTGTGTGTGTTTATTTGTGTGTGAATGTGTGTGTATGTTTATCTTCGCTGTGAGTGATAGAAAGAGTGAAACTCAGAATCTGGGATCACTTCAGGAATTACCTTTTTTGTCGCAGCTCTCGTCAGAAGTAACATCGTTTAAAAATTTCAACAGCAGTGCGCACACACACACACACACACACACACACACACACACACACACACACACACACACACACACACACCATACATGCTACCACAGCAAAATAACCATATAAACAAAGACACTGGTTAAAATAATTTGGTTAAGAATGTCAAACAATGTCTATAATATCATACATTTATTTCAATTTCAGATGAAAAGCTCCATTGTTTCCCCCACACTTACACACACTCACACACATACATACACATGTGCATGCACACACAAACACACACACACACACACACACATACACACATACAAATTGCGATCAACAAATAGAGCCGCACCCCCACGATTTGATCAACACAACAGTTTAAATGTATTTCGCCATAATCAGCCTCACATAGCTATAATGGAAAGCACCACGCTACCACTCCCTCTCTCTCGCTCGCACATACACACACACACACACACACACACACACACAACCTTGTTTCTCCAATGCCGAAAAGCAGCGCATCCTAAGCTGTTAGTTCTAACGTAACGTGAGATTCTCTCTTTCGATCCCTCAAAAACAAACTCACACACGCACAAACCCACTGACTTATTACTCCAGTAAGTGCTCTAGTGAAGCAGTGCAAGCCTCGCTGTCCTCCGTTGCTAGTTCTAAGCTATATCAGAGCAAGATGCTGAATCCATGGCGGATTAAAGTAGTTCCACTCACAAGAGAGTTTTAGGGCCGAAAACATGAAAAAAGTAATAAGAAAAAAACCTGAACGATAAGGTGTAGTAACCATGGTATAAGCAGAATAACTGACTCCATCCCGCTGAATTACTGAAAAATAAGGTGTCACTCCGGTCACATAACGGTCACTCCGCTACACGCCGTGAACACATTACCATCTCAGGTGTGCATTATTTTCAATAATTCAACAATCCGTAATCAATTATTCCTTACTTAATATTATTTATATTATTATGAAGTTGGGATGCATCATGGGGATCACCATGATGAGATCGCATAATCAGCAAAATACCAATTGCGTTATCTTTTTAACCACTCTGTTTTGGACACTATTGCTTGCAGAGTAAATGAATCATGGATGGCAACAAACAGCACATTTCTATAATAATAGCATCAGTGCCAATTTAAATACAAGATGACTGCGATATTAAGTGCACCTTTAAATTACGCAACAATACAAGTGTTTAGGACATTAAAGTTCTAACACAGCCCACTGTAAAAAAAATTATTAAATAAAAAAAAATAATACAAATAAAACAGGGAAGGGACGAGTCAATCTCTACCAAAAAAAGGAGAAAAAAAATCATTACCTCAGCCAATTCTGAGGGCTTTTCAGAGCATTGAGGTAATTGTTGTGTTTTTCATTAAAGGGAAATGAGTATCCGGAGATGAAATGAAATTCGCTCATCAAAACCAGTGAAGTGTTTGTGCAGAGCCGGGACAGCGTCACTGTATGTGTACATGCACACACACACACACATATCCCATACTGGACTAAATTGTCCCTGTTGCTATAACTGCAGGCTCCCCTTCTGCTATTACCACAGAAAATTGGAAAAGAAACTGTCCAGGAAAGAAAGAAATAGATTACAGTATAAAGATGAAAAAAAAGATGGGGAGACAGAAGATCAAGAAAATGAAAGACAGGAAGACTTGAAAATGAGGGCATGATGAGACCCCAATCCATTCAGTTTGGATGAGAAATAGGAGAGAGGGAAGAGTAGAAAACAGAGAAAGACGAGGAGAGATGAGGATAGAGTGAGCAAGATCCTGGTATTGAGGGGAGTTGTTTTGTGAAGCCAAGGCCAGTAGTCTGAATGTTGCAGAGAGGCAGAGTGTCTTTGGTGTCCAAGTGAGGGGTTTTGGGGCAGAGGAGGTGATGTCAGGGAACATTTCTGTGGCAGTGAAGTGGGAGACCCAACTTTACAGGGTAATTTAATCTGTAGCTGTGAGGTGAAGAAAGTGAAGGAATAAAGAGAGGAGGAGAACAGTGCACAGTCCGGGTTAAATCAAGAGTCCACTCAATCACGAACTGTTCATCTCTGTTGACAAATATATAAAAGCAAGGAGGAAACTAAAGAGAAGGAATTCATTTTTAAAGATAAAAATGCACCACACACACAAATATAGGTGTAAATACCAGATTTTTCCTTAAAATATACTGTACATAATATTAGGGCTGGAAAATGCATGAAATCTTGCAATTAATAGTTGACTATTTAACACGGTAAAAAAATGAACAATTAATGCAATATTTATTTATTATTTTAATTTTTTTTACATCCTGAAACTTAGTCTAATAAGTTTTTCCCCACATCCTTAGGCTAGAATTGGCACATATACATTTTAGTAAATATAGTTATGATTATATTTTAGGGTGTATTCACACTTGTGGTTCTCTTGATCCTCTTTGATCCGGACCAAAAATGAAAATGATTCATTTAGTCCTGGTTCGTTTAGCGTTCAAACTGGCATTTTTAACACCAAACCTAACTATACAAAACCAAAGGCATCAGGGAAAAGTCACGACCTGATTGGACAGCTTTTATTATGTATATTGTTTCACAGAACTTACCGAACAACCAAAGCAATGCTGGCAAAATGTGCTCATTGGATGTATATATGTATATATGCTGGTATTTTTACCAGCTGAGAACAAAAGAAGAGTTAACAAAATGTGTAAAGGAGTCAAAACAACGCCAGGAATTCCTCTGTTGTACACACAAACGAAGATATGCTGCAAGGACAGCTGACGGGTTGTTCCGACACCAGTACCGAACTGTAATAGGAAACATAGCTCCTATGATGAGAAGAACCAGGTATGCTTGAGATCAGTATTAGGCAAATTACTTTCTGTTTTGGTCCGTTTAGATGTCTTTGGTCCATGTTGCAATCATATATCAATCAAACCGTACCAGAGTTCGTTTGGAAGCTGACTGAGACCCACTTTTCAGGCGGTCTCAGTTCACACTTGTTCAAATGAACTGCACTAACAGAGCAATCACACCAGAGTTCCTTTTAATCTAACCACACCTACCAAGTGTGATCACACCCTTTATGTACCATGATTAATCATGGTAAATCACAGAAAACTTTGTGAATAATTACATTTGTAATCGATTCACAGCCCTACATCAAATATAAATATGCAGTCCACCATCTTGTCAAATATGGGATAAATATGTATCCTGAGTAGGATGTCATCATTTTGAATAAAATGTAGGATGTCCTGTTTAATCCTGAGCAGTTGGCAACCCTATGGTTTTGGGACAGATCTGCAATATCCCAAATTTCAAAAACAACATCATAAATCAATCTTTGTTAACAAAAGTGTTATTCTTTCTTTAATGAAACTTCTGTTTTATACAATATGAACTACAATGTCTTTGCACACATTTAAAATTAATGTATAATGAAGAATTGTGTACACATGGGCAGTACAAGGCAACAGAACAGGCAAGTGAGTACCATCAAAGCCATGCTCAGCACTTTCCTTCTTCCTCTCTCTCTCTCTCTCTCTCTCTCTCTCTCTCTCTCTCTCTCTCTCTCTCTCTCTCAAAGTTCAAATTAGCTTTATTGGCATGGCCGTATACAATGTATAATGTTGTCAAAGCATTGAGTAATAAACATATTACAAACATAAAAAAATATATATACATTTATATACAATAAATAAATAATAATGATAATAAAATACAAACAGATAACAATGTAAAATAAAAAGAGCAATGTGAAAGGGAAGAAAAAGGGAAATTAAACAGTAGTTTCAATAGAGATCTAATGTCATGAGGGGTCAGCCTCTCTCCCTTATATGATGACAGGAGGACACATACTGTGCTGCCAGCTGAATACATTATTTCTCTCCCATAAGAGAGTTTGTCTAAATTATTTATGTCATGGAATTCAGGTAGAATATGAGCTATTTGTGTAAAGTAATGTTTCTAATTGTCTTATATCTCATATCTCACTGCAGTGAGTGAGGAAGTGCAGCTCATCCTTCACGACACCTTCAGTGCAGTGTTAACACTGTGTGTCCTCTCTGCGTCTCCAGTTTTGTCTGTGTCGACCCATCTTTATGGACAGACTGTGCTCACTCAGATGATACTTTCACAGTATCTTTATTTGTCTATAGTCTTTCATATTGATAAAACATGGTACCAATTTATAATCAGTCTTGATTCTGTGGATGTAGCTTAATTAATGTACTTGCGTGACTTTGTGCTGCCAATCATGAATGTATTATTCCTGTCTTGTTCTTTCTGTCTGTTTCAGTTTTGCCAGTCTGAACTGGATGGATGATGGATGATATTTTGCCACTAAATAGTCTAAACACTAACATTTTTCCACTCTCTCTCACACAGCAATGTTAGCACAACTCTTCCAGAGGTTAGCATTCAATTAAGCTGCCTGCTTGAACCACCGCCCCCCCCCAACACACACACACACACACACACACACCCCTTCTCTCCCCACCACCAAACTTGTAATTACAATGTTCTACACTCTGCTCTGCCATGACCCACTGTAAAATATGACCATCAATTCTGCCATTATCTCTGCATCCGGATTCCAGCCGATGGCCGTGATTGGGCGCTTTGTGCCGGGCGTCAGGATGAAGAATATCACACCACTATCTACTGTAATGAATTACTTTAACTTTTAACCTTGCAGATCTGTGCTTGACCTTATCACCACAAATCATCACCTTTTTACTTTTTTCTTCTTCTTCCTACTATCTCTTGCTTCCATTTTTATCAGCAAACACTAAATTAAAATATGAAGTCACTCAATTTAGAAAGATGCTGTAGCAGCGTTTGTCTGATAGGCGATATGGATTATATAGGTAAAGTTGACCAGAAATAATAAAAGTGGATTATTAAAATATAAGCGAGAGAGAGAGAGAGAGAGAGAGAGAGAGAGAGAGAGAGAGAAAAAAAAAAAACTATATCCTTGAAAACAAAGAAAACTTCCCTCTAATTTGATTTGGAAGATTGTAGGGTATTTAACCCTGTGTATTTATTGAAAGAGAAACTGCTTCTGTGTATCTTCAAGTACATGTATTTGAATGCGTTAGCCCATGTATGCTTAGGTATGTATGGCTAATTTGGAAACCTTGACCAGGGCTTTTTTCTCATCATACAGTAAAACAGTATGAAGGCTTGATGAGAGGAGTGACCATTACTGAAGGTCATTCAGATGGCAGTGCAGTATTATTCTGCACACATTCTCTTCACACCTGTGTCCTTGGTCTACACTGCATCACTGTGAGCTTTAGATTCATGCATTTACTGGCTGAAATACTCAAAGATCCCAGGAGCAAGTCAGTCTGAAGCGGCACTTTTTTTCTCTGTGTAAGCCAAATTCAAGATCCTTTTGTTAGCAACCATTTTCTACCCATGAATGAGCTGACAAGTATTTTAAATGGCATGGTAAAAATGCAGGGGCTGAGAGGGCGCCAGGGCCCCAAATGAAGAGTGATGAATGGGCAGTGGGGCTGGTTGAGCTGTGGGACAACATCATGACCAGGGCATACTGCCAGCATCCAGTTTGAGTTGTAAGGTACCTTAGTAGGCACAAATTCTAGAAGACACTTATTAGTGTCCTTGGCAGGTTGGCAGGTGCACACACATGCACAGAGATTACAAGGTGACTACACAAATGAGCTTGGGGTTTCTACTGAAAACGAAAATTAATTTCCATGACTTTACCCTGACCTTTTTAGTTGTTTATGATTACTGGTTAATGACTTTTAAAAATCATTCTGATTAAGATCTATTCACCAAAGAATTATTCAGACAGATTCATTGAAAGAGCCAACTCAAAAATAATATTTAGCTCACAAATTGGCTTCACTATGGCTTGCAAGCTAGTTTTACTCTACACAAGTGCAATATTTAGCCAATTAAATATTTAAGAGCAGATTATATAGCCATTATATAGTCTGAATTTCATATTGTATTTCCTTCATGGTTAGCTAACAATTTAGCAATTGGTCGCTTGCTCAGTTAGTCTATTCTAATCCTAATTTCGCAGCACCACAATGGAAAAAGAAATTGTGATCGCTTCAAGCCTGGATCTGTATGTTATAACATGACCTGTCTGACCCGATGGAGGAAAAGTGCCTCAATTTACTCACCCTCATGTGGTTCCAAACCCATATGACTTTCTTTCTTTTTAGGAACACAAATAGAAATATTCAGTAGAATGCTATCTTGAGTCACCATTCGCATTCACTATATTTTTAAATAATTTCATTAGATATTTGTTTTTTAAATGCATGCTCTATACTTGGAAGCATCTGTAACTGAGCCTGTCCTCTGCAAGAGGTTGCAATGTTAAACTGCTGAAAAAAGTGATTAAAAAAGCAAAAAACTCATAAATAAATATAAAAATGAAAGTTTGGGATATGTAAGATATCAAACAATACACAAAGTAAACTTTAAACTATATTTCCATAAAATAAAAAAACTGCCTTTCAAAGTTGTGTATTCACTTTGTGTCAGCTTCGTCAGATTTTTTTTTTCATAATCCTGAATAATCAGACAATGTTATAGTCAGCTCTGAGTACCCCATTCCAACTTTTTGCTAATGGGGGATACATCAGTAGGACACCTGGTATATAACAGTAACAGTAAGTTCCGGTCCTCGAATCTGATTGGACGAGAGACGAGCCATGAACACTGATGGTCTCACACCATCAGCACTCCAACGCTTCACTTTGTGTATCACTCTGCTTGTGTTCGTGTCATTCTAAACTAAAGTGTACGAGCAGTGCAGAAGTGTTGAAAGCTATCTGTCTCTTTACATTTTCTTTTGTGACATTATATATTTTAGCCAGCTGGTGGCAGCAAAAGACCCTTTTTGTGAGTAATATGAGCCAGTTGGTGACGTGAAGTAAGTCAGCGTCAGTCAGTGTTTACATTCAACAGCACTCTGTGAATGCTTGCATTACTACTACACTACAAAAGCTAGGAAATAGTTTTAAATGGCTTTAAACTAACAACTTCAGCATTAAGGCTCATCACAGCTGAGACACAACAGACTGATTAATTACACAAACTCAAGGCACTTACCTCTTACCAGAGTTTCCACATTGGAGAGAAAATAATGTTCAAAATGGCAGAGGAGATTGCGGTTTCAATACCAGCTACCACAAAATAGGGAAGAATACCCCCGATTGGTCGGCTATTTTTCCACTGAGAAAATAGGATGAATTTGACCAAAATTACATTATCTTCAGAAAGCTGATTAACAGAATACAGCATCATCAACAGGTGAACACGCTCTCTCTCTATCGCTCTCTCTCGTGATACTAGTAGTTGTGATACTAGTAGTTATAAAGTGATGTTTTTGAGAGGCTTGGACGCATTATTTGTTTTGAACCAGCAAAGGCATATTCTTATCTGTGGCATAAGAAAGTAGCTCCATGCACAAATGTGTTTTTTTTTTAAATAAACAATGTTTAAGTCTCTGTCTGCAGTCACAGCTTCAACATGTCAACTGCGTCATCCTATTGTGATAATTTCTGTTATGAATTGTGAAATAATTTTGGAATTTTAGTTTAGGTTATGGAGGCAGCTTTTAAATGAGGTTAAAAATTACAGATTGAAAATTTAAGTTCATCCTGTAATTTTTTCCTCATTTAAAACCTTTTCTTCTAAAGAAATGAATAGTAATTGTGAAATACAGTATGTATATTATGACAACTTCTGTGTGATGAAGAGTTCAAACATATCAGTAAGTTTATAAAAGCTCTTTTATTCTACATGGGGTCCCCTCATAGGGGCAGGCATGAAAGCATCACATGACCAGCTGAATACTACTTGTTTAGTATTCTCACTCAGCCATTTTCTCCCTTCTGTTAAAGGTGCACTCAGTATTTTTTTTTAAGTATGTCGAAGTGACATACATTGACTTACACTGACACCTAGTGGCCTGGATGCTGCATCATTCAAACCAGTTTTCAGTTACCAATGCCATTGTAGAAATTCACAATGCACACTAGACAAAATCAGAGCATACACAGCAAAGCAAATACCATGTGATACACACAACAGGCGACAAAATGAGACATCTGTGCAAGAGTTTGGCCACAAATTAGCAGACACCTTAGACAGAAGCGGCTGAACCCCAGCACAAAATGAAGATGGATCGTGACCCGGATCAACACAACAAAGCGAGTGCAACGCAAAGCGCGCCAGAGGTCGTGAGAGACAGACACAAACAATTGACACGAGTGCATGCCTCAAAGATTACATAAGCACACAATAACCTGTATGAACAGTTCCAGTCTGGTTTCCGTCCACTTCATAGCACTGAAACAGCACGTATCAAAATCACCAATGACCTTCTCATGGCAGCTGATTCTGGACTCCTTACCATCCTCATCCTCCTCGACTTAAGTGCAGCCTTTGATACCATCTCTCACACCGTCCTTCTCAACAGATTATATTCCATTGGCATCACCCACACTCCGTTAGACTGGTTCACATCTTATCTCTCTGGCCGCACTCAGTTTGTTCAACTTAAGTCTTTCAAATCCAGTCCCTCTACTGTCACTTCAGGTGTGCCCCAGGGCTCTGTCCTGGGGCCCCTACTTTTCATCTTTTATCTCCTTCCCCTGGGCAATATATTCCGCAAATTTAACATTCAATTCCACTGTTATGCTGATGACACCCAGCTCTACCTCTCGACCAAACCTTCATTCACTTCCCCGCCCACCTCCCTCACTGACTGTATTACAGAAATAAAAACCTGGTTTTCCCAAAATTTTCTCAAATTAAACAGTGATAAAACTGAGGTTCTCCTCATTGGCACTAAATCTAATTTATCCAAAACCGACAGTTTTTTAACTCACTATTGATAACTCCTCCGTTTCACCCTCCCCCCAGGTTAGGAGTTTGGGTGTCATCCTTGATACCACATTATCTTTTCAGTCCCACATCAATAACATTACCCTGTCTGCCTACTTCCATCTACGAAACATTAACCGCCTCCGCCCCTCCCTTACACCACACACTGCCGCCGTTCTTGTCCATAGTCTTGTCACTTCCCGTTTGGACTACTGCAACTCTCTCCTTTTCTGCCTCCCTCACAAATCCCTTCATAAGCTTCAACTGGTCCAGAATTCAGCTGCCCGCATCATAACTCGAACCCTCTCTATTCACCACATCACTCCTGTTCTTCAACAGCTTCACTGGCTCCCGGTCCAGTTCCGTATTCAATTCAAAATCCTTCTGTTAACATTCAAGGCCATCCACAAACTTGCCCCCCCCATATCTGTCTGATCTTCTTCATGGTCCAACATCCACCCGCTCCCTTAGATCCTCTTCCTTCATACACCTGTCTGTCCTCTCCGCCCGTCTCACCACTATGGGGAGCAGAGCATTTAGCCGCTCTGCTCCCCATCTCTGGAACTCATTACCACCCCAACTTAGAAACATCGATACATTTTCTCACTTTAAATCTCAACTCAAAACACATCTGTTCAAAAATGCCTATCTTACATAATACCAATTGCATATGATAATGTTGTTGTTTATTTAATTTTGGTGCTTTTAAATGTCTTATGTATCCCTGTACGGTGTCCTTGAGTGCCGAGAAAGGCGCCTTTAAATAAAATGTATTATTATTATTATTATTATTATAAGAGCAATGCACTCATGCCAATAAACAAGAGAATGTCAAGAGAATGCATGACAATGCTAATAAGGCAAGCCATACCTTCTCACACAAGACACAGACTAGGCAAGACACAAAACATGAGTGTTAGAGTTCAGCCACAAAGAAAATAAAAACATAACCAACAGAAGTGGCTGAACCCTGACACGTTCCACCAGGGAAGCATCAGACACAAGATAAGACAAACAGTACAGGCACTAACACAGAACTGAAAGAATAAAAGAAAAGGAGGAAGGAATACCAGACCAAGTGAGGGAGGGTGGGGGAAACCAGGATGGAGGCACCACGTTAGCGGTGGGGTCAGATGGCCTGGAAGGAGGATCCAGGGGTGAATGGCCTCCATGGCCAAGGGAGCTGGCAGCAGCAGAGGAACAGCCTCCATGGCGAAGGGAGCTGGCAGAGGCAGGGGAATGGACTCTGTGGCCAAGAGCACTGGCAGATGCAGGGAAATGGCCTCCATGGCCACGAGCACAGGCAGCGGCAGGGGAGCGGCCTCTGTGGCCGAGAGTATTGGCAGCAGCAGGGGAACGGCCTCCGTGGCCATGAGTGCGACAGTGACTGGGGAGCAGGGGCCCTTCTCCTCCTCCTCTTCCAGAAGGCCAGAAGCACTGGTGTGGGAAAGACCACTGTTTCTAGGCAATCGGCAGAGGGAATGGCCACCGCCTCCTTGCAGTCGATTGATTGGCTGATTAGATGTGCAAGCTCCTCCTGAACTTCAGTTTAAGAACTGCATTTCAGGAGTTCGCTTCCCCATATAATACTCCAGCATACCTAAAATCATTTATGCAAATCTACACTCCTGCCAGAAGCCTGCGGTCGGCTAAGGAACATCGCCTTGTTGTACCAACACAAAGAGGTACCAAAACACTTTCCCGGACTCACAGTTTCAACATACCACATTGGTGGAATGACCTTCCCAACTCCATCCGTGAAACTGACTCACTCTCTGTCTTCAAAAAACATCTAAAAACACATCTTTTCCAAGAGCAACAAGTCAATAAAAAAAAAAATCTTATTGCACTTAAATCTGTTTTGAATGCTATTCTAATGCTACTTTGCACTTTTCATACAAATGTCTCCTTACGATGATTCGCTTATATTTTCCTCTTTTGTAAGTCGCTTTGGATAAAAGCATCTGCCAAATGAATAAATGTAAATATAATCTTTGAGTGGTAAATGGTAAACTTATGTGGCTTGCTGTCCACAAAGGAGGTGCTTGAAGAAGAGGCTCAGCTCGAGTTCTAAGTTGACACCCCAAAAAGATGCTTACAATAAGGACAGGAACCACATGGAAAGATAATAAGTGCTTTTAGATAAATATTTGTAAAATATTATCTCCTTAAACGTGTATGCGAACATGACAAATAATGCTGTAGTATGACAGTGTAACACGGGTTTAGGATGGGCAAGGAGGAGGCGAGAACCGGCTTGTCAATATAAATAATATTTTAATGAAGAACTCAAAACAAAAGCATAAACAAACACATAGGACAAAGGACATGTCCGTGATTAAGCTCTCTCTCTCGATCGCCGTCTGCGAGTGGCCTTTATCCCTCTTGACGGCCTAATACGGGACCGGGCGTGCGTAATCACGCCCCGGTCCCGCCCTCCACCGTGCCACATTCCTCCCCCGTACATCCCCTGGGGGGGGGGGGGGCGCCTCCCGCGCGGTCTGCCGGCGGGTCATCCCCATCAACCTGGATGAGGGAGGGGCAAGGGGAGGGAAACAACAACAATTAAAAATAGGGGGGGGGGGAGGTTCCTGCACTGGGTGGTACCTCCCCTCCCACGAACAACATAATTTCAAAAAGAGGGAAAAGGCCAACGCAGAGCGGTAGCGAGAGAGAGAGGAGAGAGAGATTAAAGGAAAAAAAACTTACTCGCCGGTTCTCTGATACGCCGTAGCTCGTTCCTCAGCCACTTCTCCACCCTCTACAGGACAACAGCCGTGGCTCTCCGGCAGATCGGAGGCAGTCCTCAGGCCCTGGCGGACGGAACGCCCCGCCGTGTTCCCGGGGTGTCGAAGGGGCCTCCCCCCGCCCCTGGCAGCGGTTCTCCCGCTCCAGGCGGTCAGCGGCGAGCCCCTCCCCGCACGCGGTCGGCAGTCTCCAACCCCGCCGCGTTCCAGCGGCTAGTAGGGGACTCCCCCGCCCCTGGCAGCGGCCCTAACCACTCCAGGCAGTCGGCCAGGAGCCCCTCCTCCCCTCGCGGTCGGCGGCCGTTCCTCCACGTCCAGGTGGCTGGGCTCCTCCGTTCTGAGCAGTGGCGAGAACTCCGCTACAGTGCATCCCTCTTCCTTCCCGGGTTTCGGTACCAATGTAACACGGGGTTAGGATGGGCAAGGAGGAGGCGAGAACCGGCTTGTCAATATAAATAATATTTTAATGAAGAACTTAAAACAAAAGCATAAACAAACACATAGCACAACGGACATGTCCGTGATTAAGCTCTCTCTCTCGATCGCCGTCTGCGAGTGGCCTTTATCCCTCTTGACGGCTTAATTACCCTAATACGGGACCGGGCGTGCGTAATCACGCCCCGGTCCCGCCCTCCACCGTGCCACAGACAGTTTAAGTGCAAAGTTTAACCTCCCCAAAATGTGTGAAAGAAATGCCAAATCAAAGGCTAACAGAAGAGCTAAATCTCTGTAAACTACACTAAAGCAGCCAGCTTGCGGAGGCGGCCTTGTGCAATGGCCTGCTCCAGGTGGAAGTTTTTTAGACGAAGGACATTAATGCAGCTATTGGTGGCAGCCCCATATAATAGTGAGGTGATGCAGCCAGCTTATGGAAGCAGCCTCACACAAGGCCCTGCTCTGGGTGGTAGGTTTAGACAAAGTCTGTACCATGGAAATATTGCAACCAGTCTGCAGAGGCAGCATCATGCAAGGATCCGCTCCGGGTGGTAGAGACAGGAAAATATGGGTTATATAAATTAACTCATTGTTGCTGAAATGAAGCACAGACTACGGGGTTCAGCAGAAGCATTGTAAAATATTGCTGTGGCTGTAGAGTTAAGAGGGTATCCTGCAGGAGCAGAGTTAAGGCACTACTATGGCAGTGGAGTATTTGAGCACTGCTGTGTTTCTATTGTTGTAAATGTGATTTAATAAAAGTATTGAACTTAGAAATTGAGAGCGACTGTAAGAGAAGCAATAGGGAAACTTTACAATTTCATTTGTCCACACATTCGAGTGGAGCACTGCTGCTGCAGATTTGAGTGGGGCACTGCTGCAGAAGTATTAAGTGGAGTGAAGGAGCTTCTTTGGGAGCACTTCTGTGCTTCCATTGTTGGAGATGAACTTTGATAAATGTATCTGCCTTAGAAATTGAGAGCGCATGAAAACAAAATAGAAATAACTGTTCACACACATGTAAGGGAAACAAAAGGTTAAATAGGAAAATGTGACATTTAAATTTTTACATACCTGCAAGGGAAGCAAAGGTTTAGTTAGGAAAACACGATGATCACAACTACATTTGAGCAGGGCACTGCCACAGCCATATCAAGTGGGGAACTGCTGCGGCAATATTGATGACCTAAAATGGATCACTTGGGGCAGAAAGTACCCCACGTTTGCGGTGTCTGGGGGGGCTTAGTCACATGGCCTGTAAGATACCATGACAGCAGCACCTGTACAAGATATTTGTGCTGTGTCATGGAAGGTTAGTCCTATGGCCTGAGATGCTACCTGGACAGCATATTTGTGCTGCTTGAAACCTACTTACAATCCTGTGAAAGGAAATAAAAAAAAATAAAAAACATGCCAATTTCATTTGTACGCACCTGTAAGGGAACCAAAGTTTAGTTAGGAAAACGTGGCAATAACATTTGTACACACCTGAAAGGGAAGCAAAGGTTAGTTAGAAAACATGATGATTACAATTACTGTACATTCAAGCAGAGGACTGCTGCGGCAGTATCATGTGGGGCATTGCTGCGGCAGTATCAGCTCAGACTGGAGCATTTTTTAAACAAGATGAAGCATCCCTCCACTACCTCCAAGTCAAGGAGACTGTGAATCATCTCACATGAGGCTTGTAATGTCGCAGAAGGGGCAAGAGCTTCTAAACCTTGAGGGAATGGGCCCAATGACACCCAAGCTGAAAATCCCTTGAAAGGTGATGGTAAAGTCTTGGAAAGATGCCTATAGAGAAAGTGGAAGAAAGCATGAATACAATTCTGCGGAAGAAATATAAATGGACTCTTGCAGACACCTGCTGTAAGTACTATTGGTGCCCAAGAGGATGGCGCAGTTGCAGGAGTTTCCTGTAAAAAGACAAAGTCACTTTAAGGTGAACGTATTTGGAGTGATCACAAATCTGTGAAATATGGAACATTTTAGAAGGCCCCATTTCTCTGTGAAATATGGAACATTTAGGAACAATAATGTGAGTGACAGAATATAATGATTTGGCAATAAAAGAGCTGCAGCTCTGTACTTATCTCAATAAAGTTATACTAATACCTTACTTATCTGCCACTAAGTATTACTGCTTCGACCATGAGTACCAAACTGCAGTGATAACTTTAAATAATTGTAATGTTGTTAAACTAATAGAGAGAGCATTATCGCTTATATTTGGACCATCATTCTATATGCAGAAACTTCAGTAATGAAGCTTGAATTTCAAACCTTTGTGATAAAACCCAATTGTTTAGAAGGCCCCATTGTTTATAAGGCTTCATCTTCCCATACTAATAATAGTTAATAGCTTTAGTAACACATAAAATACAAATCTCTAAACAATTATGTGAGCAACAGCATAAAATTATCTGAGAATAAAAAGAGCTGCAGCTATGTGCTACATATGGATATGCAGGACAAATGGATTTGTAATCAATATTGAATGGATTGACTTCCGTGAGGAGATTTCTCTGGAGCTGTGAGAGAGTGAGAGACAGCTGAAGGGCTGGAAACACCTTTGCGGTAGAACAGGATTAAAGCACTAGAGTGTTTGGGAATAAAATGGCTCCTTAAATTGAAGCTGCAATTGGACCAACTGGTTAGAACACAACATTTAAATGGCTGCCGCCAGTGCTGCAAAGTATAAAAACAGACTGCTACTGTGGCAGCGTCTGTTGAATAACATGATTATTTACCAGGGACGTCACTAGGATTGGAAGACAGGGGGGGCTTAGCCCCCAGGGTATTTGTAACTTGCGTTTGCAAAATCTTTGCACTCACATCTAGAGCTACACTTATGTCAACAACCAGTCAAGAAACCAAGATGTTAACAAGTAAAATGTGACAGACATATCCTCTTCTTCCATTTCTACTCTGTTAAAGAAAAGTTACTGTAATGTTAGCTTTTAGACACATCAAAGCTGCATGGGGGAATTTACTTAGGCCAGACTTTGCTCCTGATGAGATATTCTATAAGCAATGACTTAAATGCTATCTGTCTGCTCATGTAAATGTATGATAAAGTAATAGCATACTATATCTAATTCCTCTCTATATAAGATATGTTGTCCACAGAATGCTATTTAATTACTCTAATTACTGTAACTGCACTGTGGATTGGTTCAATCAGAGTGTAATTTCACTGTGTAGTTTGGCTTGCATACAGTTTAACCCAAGAACTAGAATTTTAAGGTCATAGTGAAATTTGACAACACAGGTTTGAGCGTTTCTCAATTAAAGATGATTTATTCTGCCAAATGATGTATACAATGTATGATATAAATCAACAACAAAAAGGCAGTATTCAAATAAAGGAAAATTAAGAATGAAATAATTTCCAAAACCACAGTCAACAGTTACTTTTTGTTTATTGTCTACTTCATTGGTGGAAGCATCAAAAATGCCTTCTGTTTTTAAGGGTTGCTTTCATTTTAGTTTCACATGTGTATCTGTGGGCATTTGCTCATCTTTAGCCTACATTTAGGTAACATCTACGTATTTATTTAATTTATCACAGCCAATGAATGCAGAAAGTTAAATTGGTATAGCTAGCATATATAATAAATATAATTAAATAATGTAGTTTAGGCTATGCACAGTGCCTAGACCTGCCAACAAATGCTTATTGTTAGAAGAACACAAAACAATCCTTAGACCTATAGACCATTACTGACCTCAATCCCACCGGCTCCCTCAGAATCAACTGGCCTGCCAATCTCATGCGGCTGCTTCTCTTTCTCTCTGCTAAAATATCTTCGAATATCCATCTCATCTGCTCAATGAATTGAAGGATACAACGGTAATAGCATTAACAGGGACCCTATGACATTTTGTTTTCAGTGACAACAACATTCTATGGGGATTGATATTGTTTTATATGCCTATTATAGAGAGAGGTTATATTATTTGCAAAGAATAAAGAGTTGTGATTAGCTTGCTAAGTTAACCATTTCTTGTATTTTGCTTGTTAACTCTAGCTAGACTACAGTTTTTCATAGCAAACCAAAATATACCCTTTCCTTTACCTCAAGAAAACGTAGCTAGGTAAGCAGGTAATTAAAAACAACTTAAAATTTCACTCTGTATCACGACACTTACCAATCTTCCTTTCACCATTAGCGTCTGTATCGGTGTGTGTGGGCGGGGGAGTGTGCATAGCGAGTTCAACTTCAGACCAAACTAGAGTAACGACAAGACGAGATGAATCCTCCAGATACTTGCAGCGCTCTGGTCTGCAATGCTCTGAAAGCTGCCACAGTTCACACCAATGCAACGAGACGGTGCGGTGCATCATTTTGATAGCACAACGACTCTTTGTACTTCTATCCATCTTCCGACTTTTCGGCTATTTTTTGTAGCTGGATATATATCATTTGTTGCATCTAATTCTAAATATGAATGAGGATCCGGTTATTGATAAATCGAATTGTTATTGTTGTTCTTATTATCATTTAGGGGGGCTTGGGAACATTTTGGGGTAGCTTCAGCCCCCCTAAAATAGGCCTAACGACGTCCCTGTTATTTACGATGGAGGAGCTTATCTGAAGAGGGCAAGTTTGCAAAGAGTTGCATTCCAGGTCTCTTGTTGCATAGATCTGATGTGGAAAGTGCATGGTAGGTCATCTGTCGAATGCATCTGATATGGGTAAGTGGGTAGGGCCAAATGCCGGAAAGACTGTCGCTAGAGTGTGGTAAGCGGCGGCTTATATACTGTGCAGCCTGCAGGTTGATTGGCTGATTAGATGAGCAAGCTCCTCCCAAACTTCAGTTTAAGAACTCCATAAATAGAAAACTGTAACAAAACCTCCACAAGGGGAGAAACACAGCCCATAGACAGTCTGGGCTGGAGCAAAACGGATCCAAAAACTAAAACACTACAGACAGTAACATACAGGACCAGGAAACAAAATGATTGGCCCAGGACAGCGCACACAAGGAGACAAAAAAGGGGGAGAATTCAACTGTTTAACAAGCAGGGCAGGTGAAACAATTGAACAGATAATGGGCAGACAAGGAGGTGAGGAATGATGCAAGACTGAGAGACACGTGGAAAAACAGAAACAAAACAAAGCCACACACTCTCACAAAACACAAACACATGAATGACATGAGCGCTTATCGCCAGAAACTACAAAGAAACATGTGCTCATGCCAAACAACAGACGAGACCAAAGAAATCATGGCAACGGCAACAAAGCGATGCCATGCACTCTCACACTAGACAAAACCTGAGTGTACACCGCAAAGGAAATGCCATGAGATGCATACTACAGGTGACAAAATGAGTTAAAACATCTGCGAGAGTTTGGGCACAAATAAACAGGCACCAATGACAGGTTTTCGAACCCCAGCACAACATGTACCTGCAAATGAACATCAACTAGCATGGCTGCAGTATCAAGAAAGTCTCATTGGACCGAAGAAATTTAGGAAAAATTTGTGGAACACTGGCAGGAGCACCAGTGCCTATTTGATGTTTCATCTGAACTGTACCACAACTGGGTGGAGAAAGAGAAGAATTGGAGAGAAATTACCAGTTCTCTTGGACAGTCAGGTAAACAAAGATTTTTCAGTAGGAGGTACTTTTCCATATTGTAACCAATAAAATATATGATGCCTTTAGGCGATTAAAAACATACACATCATATTCTGAAATGCATAACATGTGATCATGCATTTGTTTTTGTAAGTATAACTTCTCACGTGTACTCTGTAATGAAACGTAATTTGGAATCCAGGCAGAGTCGTCGGGGATTCGTCAATAGTGAAATGTTTTGTAATGTGTTCAGCACTGTTGCCGATTCTTCATGTAATTTGAAAACTCTATGACTTCCATGACAAGACAGACAGAATATGAACGGTACCACAATCCGATGTCTTGGAAAGTCATGTAGTGTGTTGGAGGCATTATAGTGTCTGACGGAGTTGACACAAATTACAATAAGATATGAAGTGAATAAATGAAAATTTTCTGAAAAAAAGTTTTTATAAAAACCTGTTCCCTTACATGTTGTGTTAGCTGAGACCTGTGTCTACAAATATATGCATTTTAAATTAATTTAGTATTGAAAAATAAAAACTAAGACTTAAAACCTATTTTGTCCCTTATCTCAAGAATAAGTGAGCTGTGTTCTGAAATGCTTCAGATCACAATTCATAACTCAACAGCACTAAGTGTTGCGTTCTCAAAATTGGCACTATAGCTGACATAAATATGAACTGTCAACTTCTATATTTATAGCAACCAAACTAATAACATCCAGTTTAATCGCACAGACTTTTGAAGGTAACTCTATTTGTTACGTACCATATTGTGTCTTGTTTATTTTTGAAATTATTGTTAAGTTTCTGTCCCCTGTTACACTCCATATTGTCTTTTGTTTATGCACTCTTATTTTGAAATCATTCTTATGTTCCTGTTTCCCAGTCTTGTCATGTCCTGTTTTCCCTCCATGTTCCTGTGTCTGGTTTTCATTGGTTCATTGTTTGATTGCTTTATTATCAGTTCTAGTTTTGTCATTGGTTTTAGTTAATTGCCTTATCTTGTTTAGAGTTCTGTTTGCCCATTGGCTGATGTTTCCCCTTGTTCATGTATTTAAGTCCTCATGTTTGCTTTGTCTCTCGTCGAGTATTGTTGTAATCCTGACCTCTTCCTCTTCCTGGTCATCGTCTTCAGTTCCTGTATCACCTTAGATTTGTTAATAAATCTGCACTTGGGTCCTTCATATCGTCTTCATCATTGCCTTGACTGCTACCAAACGTGACATTATTGCATATGTTTTAGTATTTCTGTCCTTACAGGCTACCAAAGATTGCCACCATGGAAGGCCTTGTAGATGCAATGTGTACTTGTGGTTCCTTTACCGGTTTAAAACAATCAAATCATCCCAGTCTGAGCCTTTATTTTTCAACTTTATGGCAAGAAAATTTCAAATGGATTTTTATTGTTGTACATTTGAACAATAAATTCTATATATTCAGTATCATCTCTGCTACTGTCATGACTGTGCTGCTGAAAATACCAGCATTGCTGGTGTGCTGGTGTCTGCACCAATCTTTTAAACTATCTTAACCAGCTTATACACAAAGACCATGCTGGTCAACAAGCTTCATGAGCTGGAAAGATAATGGATGCTGGTCCACCTGCTCAAACCAGCATAAACCAGCCTAGACCAACATGGGAATTACACTCTGGTTATGCTGGTCTTTGTGGCACGGGAATGGACCCTATTCACACTTCTGGGTTTTGGAACACGAAAGTAAAGGATTGAAAACCTCGACAGCTGCGAATGGGAGACCACGGCAAATAGAATTTGTTCCATTAGCTTGTTGAAACTCCACACACCTGACTGGAAAACAAATGGGAATTTCAAATAATTCACCATTTAGCCAGCAAAAGGAGTTGCACACAAGAATGATTATAATACACAATGTGTACTTTAAGCCACTCTTATTTGCTGGAACTGTGGCACTGCAGTAATGCAGGCATTTCCAACATGTTGAGCAATAGAGCTCATATTGATGCCACTGGTTTGAGTCTGACTTGTGAATTCTGACATCTCTTATCAATAAAACAAAACTGCTCTAAATAATATTGAAAAAGACATCTGATTGAACAGGAATTCATGCTCGCTGAAGAATCACAATCTCCTCTGTATCGCCATCTCATCAGATAAGGTAGTATGTTGCCCTGCCGGGTCTGCTATATGCCCCCTGTGTTGTAATCCCCTTCTTAATCTGTCAGTTATGGAGCAGTGAAACTGTGCATGTCAACAGGGCTTGGATCTCAGAGCTCTGGATCAATAAATTCATACACAGGGGTGGTTCCACAAGCACTGTGGGCCTTGTGTGGTGGGGGACACATCGATACTGTCAATTGGGTATTAAAGAGCACTCTGTCAGCCGGCGGTCACTAAGGGCCCCAGCACGCAAGGCCCTGGGGGGTGCTGGGCAACCTCTAGTGTGTATTAACACTGGGACACTCACCAGCCTGACACACCAACCTCCTGAATATTGGCTGGTGAGGTGACGAAGAACCTGCTGAGTACCGCAGAGAGTCTGTGCAAAAGGACAATCAGAAAAGGAGACACTTAGATAATGAGAGTGAGAATTCAAATTTTACTTAAAAACAATCACTGCATTGTTCACTATATTGAAATTTGTCTGCAGAAAAAGAATAATATATTATTCAATATTGTCATCATTTACTCAACGTAATTTTATTTCTAAACCTTTGTATCTTTCTTTCTTATGTAGAAGATGGCAGAATAAAAACTAGTGTACTGTTACCATTTATTTTCATTATATAGAAGCAAAAGCAATAAAAGTGAATGACTTAGACTTAAGGCCAATGTATACGCTCACCTAAAGGATTATTAGGAACACCTGTTCAATTTCTCATTAATGCAATTATCTAATCAACCAATCACATGGCAGTTGCTTCAATGCATTTAGGGGTGTGGTCCTGGTCAAGACAATCTCCTGAACTCCAAACTGAATGTCAGAATGGGAAAGAAAGGTGATTTAAGCAATTTTGAGCGTGGCATGGTTGTTGGTGCCAGACGGGCCGGTCGGAGTATTTCACAATCTGCTCAGTTACTGGGATTTTCACGCACAACCATTTCTAGGGTTTACAAAGAATGGTGTGAAAAGGGAAAAACATCCAGTATGCGGCAGTCCTGTGGGCGAAAATGCCTTGTTGATGCTAGAGGTCAGAGGAGAATGGGCCGACTGATTCAAGCTGATAGAAGAGCAACTTCGACTGAAATAACCACTCGTTACAACCGAGGTATGCAGCAAAGCATTTGTGAAGCCACAACACGCACAACCTTGAGGCGGATGGGCTACAACAGCAGAAGACCCCACCGGGTACCACTCATCTCCACTACAAATAGGAAAAAGAGGCTACAATTTGCAAGAGCTCACCAAAATTGGACAGTTGAAGACTGGAAAAATGTTGCCTGGTCTGATGAGTCTCGATTTCTTTTGAGACATTCAGATGGTAGAGTCAGAATTTGGCGTAAACAGAATGAGAACATGGATCCATCATGCCTTGTTACCACTGTGCAGGCTGATGGTGGTGGTGTAATGGTGTGGGGGATGTTTTCTTGGCACACTTTAGGCCCCTTAGTGCCAATTGGGCATCGTTTAAATGCCACGGCCTACCTGAGCATTGTTTCTGACCATGTCCATCCCTTTATGGCCACCATGTACCTATCCTCTGATGGCTACTTCCAGCAGGATAATGCACCATGTCACAAAGCTCGAATCATTTCAAATTGGTTTCTTGAACATGACAATGAGTTCACTGTACTAAAATGGCCCCCACAGTCACCAGATCTCAACCCAATAGAGCATCTTTGGGATGTGGTGGAACGGGAGCTTCGTGCCCTGGATGTGCAAATCTCCATCAACTGCAAGATGCTATCCTATCAATATGGGCCAACATTTCTAAAGAATGCTTTCAGCACCTTGTTGAATCAATGCCACGTAGAATTAAGGCAGTTCTGAAGGCGAAAGGGGGTCAAACACAGTATTAGTATGGTGTTCCTAATAATCCTTTAGGTGAGTGTACTTACAATGTCAATTAAGTTGTTTGCACCAAAATAGTCAGAATTTAATAATATAGGATTTTTTTCCACCCTGTCTCTGGCCCTCTGTCTGAAAGCTCGGTTAAAATTTCTATGGCACTTTAAGACCGGTAAAACACACACTGTTATGACACGCTACCTTCGTGCACTCCCTCAAATACAGCTAGATTTGAAACTTAATCAGAAGAAATTTATAATTAATAAAACAACATTTCAAGATTAACACATAACTACATGTGTTTCTCCCTGTTAGTGGCTGCAGTTGAATGAGAATGATTTTAAAATTTGCTATTGTACCGCTCTTAAAACTTGGCGCAAGTCACCGGAAACAGATCAAAACAATAAAAGACAAAATACCAACAATTAAATATAGCATAAATGGGTGCACAAATGGTCCAGGACACCTTCAAATCAACAGGAAACAGCGCTGCTGAATGAAACACAATGGAGGTTTAGAACTTGTTAGAGTTTGAACTTGATATTGCATCTTTTAAAAGCAGAACAAGATGTGTGATAACAGTCTAATCCATTCATCTAGTGTAAAAAAATAAAAATAAATCTCCCATGACAGGCCCATCTCTCTCCTCTTCACCTGTGATTGACTGTGAATACCACTGGGCGGGGCAAAAATAGGCGTTGATGTCTTGCTGGAGGCAGTCATATGCAGATGTATGTGATTCTTGTGATGACACAAGTTCCACATATTCCAAATGGCTGTTTCTAGAGCCTTGTTTAAATAAATTTTATTTTTCTATTAAGGAGGAAGTTTCAGTTCTGAAACTTACAGTATTTTTTTATAGCACAAAGACCTCTTATATGTAAAAAGATCAAGGAAAATTTGGTTCCTCATGTCATGACCCCTTTAACAAACTGCTTATAGTCTAATTTTTTGTTCAGTGTAAGATAGAAAGTCATACCAGATTGGATCAACATGAGGGTGAGTAAAAACTGACATAAATTAATTTTTTGGGTGAACTATCACTTTAAATGCTCAGTGTATTTTGTTCTATTGCATTTTATTGTATTCAGTATATTGTACATTGCTATTATTTTACCATTGCTGATACCTTAATTTCAACTCTGTGTGTCTTGATGCTTTGGCAGTACTCTCTGTAAAAACAATCATGGCAATATAAATAACAAAAAAATAACAGAGAGAGAGAGAGAGAGAGAGAGAGAGAGAGAGAGAGAGAGATTTCACTGCTAAGAAGCTGTTTTTCCCTGTCCTCTCTGTCTATAATTAACTGGCTCAATTACAGCAGTTCACTTGGGGTGTCAGATTTTCTCAAATCCTTACTCCCATCCACACAATATCTTGGCCTTCATCTACTGTGAGTAGAAGATGTTTGGCTAGCTGAAGAATTAGTTTAAAAAAAAAATAAAACAATCTTTCAGTATTGCAAAGGGTCTAGAAGGCAGTCTAAAGACACTATGGCTCTCCCTATGTCTAAATTGGCTAGTCTTTGTGTATATGTGTCTTTTGAGGTTCTTAAATATATGCTAGTGTGTGTCAGTGCAGAAGAGGTGAGAAAGGCCAGTGAATTATAGCTCTGGGCATGGCTATCTCACTTCTACCCTTGCTTTGACCCCATGGCCTCCAGGGCTCATTAACCTCCCTTCTCATCATTCCATGCGGGGGTGGGGGGGGATTTGGATGTTGAATGGGGGGGGGGGGGTCTCTGTGGTAAAAGCAGCAGAGGTGACCATCTCACCCCTTGTTTTAACCTCTTCAACCATCATTTATTCTTTTATTACCTCCACTGGTTAGGTGCGTGGCTACAAATCTCCAGCATGCTCCTAAAGCTGTCAGGGCAGCCCCAGGCCTGTGTCAGTCAGCACGGTCACCTTCATTAGAGCTAGGGCCAGAATAGATGCCTTACGCTCTTGTCAAACACAATGATGCAGATGTACATGCATATACACATACAGTATCATGCTAATGGAGCTCAATGAAAATAAAAGAGATACTTCCTATGCCCATGTTAACACCAAAATATTTACGTTTGAAAATGCATTGATTTAGCTTTGTTAATGCCTCTCATCCACCCTGGAACCAAAAAAATAAACTCAAGAAATTTGAAAATGCTCTCTATTGCCACATAGTTTGGAAAACGATGATGCTAGTGCCAATATTGTATGCCAGTAAGATGATTAAGACTCCCTTGGGAGAAAAAACCCACCCTTCTTCCATTGATTGCCACTGTGCCAGTGTATCTGAGAAATGCACCCTGATGGAGCCCATGAGACCATCAGCTCAGTAACATGAAAACACAGTGACCTCCAGGATGAGACCAATAGGCTGTCGAGATCTCACACCTCCACCTTACATGGCGATGCTTAGCTCTAATAATTCAAAGGTGTGTAGAGTATTCAATGACGTGAATGATCAGAATGAATGATCAGAAAACATGTAACATAAAAATTTACAAATAAACTGATCCATTCAACATGTGTTCAATGATAAGTTAATAATAAGCTAAGAAATAACATTGCTTTCCAAAAGAGGACATAAAGGCAGCATATAAGTAATCCATGCGACTCGAGTGGTTTAGGACTTTGTATAAGTTTCTCGCTCAAAGTGAGCAAATCACTTCAGAAGACATGGATTAAACCACTCGAGTCATATGGATTTCTTTTATGCTGCCTTTATGTCTTTTTTAGAGATTGAAAGTTTTGGACCCCATTGACTTATATTGTATGGACTAAAACATATTCTTCAAAATATCTTC
This sequence comes from Moxostoma hubbsi, assembly GCA_032164185.1. NCBI lineage: Eukaryota > Metazoa > Chordata > Actinopteri > Cypriniformes > Catostomidae > Moxostoma > Moxostoma hubbsi. The sequence goes on along the minus strand of JAVLUX010000030.1, from coordinate 24,456,825 downwards.
ATTTGTGTTCCGCTAAAGAAAGAAAACCATATGAGTTGGCATGAGAGTGAGTAAATATGAGAGAATTATAATTTTTTTTGGGTGAACTGTTCCTTTAACAAATAGAACATTATTGTACATTGTTACCAGATAATCTATCCTTCCTTCTACTCTCTCTTTTGCTCTCAATATCACTTTCTTCACTTTTGTTATTGTCCGTTTTAAATAGAGGTGCAGGACAAAGCTTACTGCTGCATCCTTCTGCATCAGGATTGGATGGCATGAGCATGCTGATCCAGTGCCAACTGGTCAAAGGTAGATGCTGGTACTGTCTTGGCACAGCGCCCCATACCCTGTCTAACCATATCAACCACACCACCGCTCAAATGCCAAGCATCAGCCCTGCTGGCACAGAGGGAGCATGTCACACAATGCGAGAAGAGAGAAGAGTCACAACCCAACACGAACATGGACACACACACACACACGTACAAAAACACTCAAAAATACAGAAAAAAAAAAATTCAATTTTCAAAAACTTCAGCTCATGTGTTACATCTTAGGTTAAAAGGTTGTTGTCAGGAATAAGAGAGGCTCAGGTCCCAAACACAGAGTTCAAATAAATGAATTTATTCATGCAAATAAAAAGGGCAAAAATCAAACCAAAACTCCCACAAGGGGGAAAAACATACATAAACAACCCCGTAGGGGAAAAACAACAAAGGAAGAAATCCAGGCTGGGGAAGAAGGTAAACATGGTACAGGACCAACCAGACTGAATAGGAACAAAGTAGGTGAACAGGACCGACAAGGAATGACGAAAAACACAAACAGAACCAACAACAAGATGAACTGGCACTGAACAGCACACACAAGGAGACTAAAATAGGGTTAACAGGGGACATATGAACTTGTAATAAGCAAACAAGGAAGTGGTGTATGAAGTAAGATACAGAAACAAGTCAGCAAAACACCTGAATGGCATGAGTGCACATTGCTAAGATAATAAGGCAATATACACCCATGACAACTTACAAACAAGACGAGAAAATGCATAGTAACGCTAAACAATGCATTCTCACACTAAAAATAACCTGAGCGTACATCACGAGGCAAATGTAACAGGCGACAAAAAACAAGACAGGACACTTGTGCAAGAGTTCGGCCAGGCACACACCCAACACCTTAGACCAAAGTGACCAAAACTCAGCGCAAATTTAATTGCGAGGCACACCTGTGTTCGCTAGAGACACACAAACTATTGACGCAAGTGCATGCTGCCAAGATGACATAAGCACGATGCACCCACATCAATAACAGGCAGATATGGAGCACGAGTGTCCGAATCCCAACAAAGACAAAAAACCGAACCAGACAGGAACACTAGTTAAGACCATTTTTTATTGGAAAACAAGAAAATAATAAATAAATATTTAAATAATAAAATTTATATTTTCTAGCTGTGTAGCAACATTACCTCAAACAGTGGTGTGAGATTGGGAGGTTTGACCAATGGAAGACACAGGGAGTGTTCAGGAATCCTGTCTGAAAACAGTCAGAAAACAGATCCACAATTGATCCCAGATGGCGGTGTGGTAGCATACAGCGGCCACTCCGGATCCAAAATGGTGCTATTTTTGTTAAAAAACCCGGCTTTTGCGGCACATGGATATCGGAGCAACCAGTGTTCGTGTCTACCATCGCCAGACACTGCTCAAATATAGGATTCATGCAACAACCAAGCTGCATGATGACCTACAGGTGGCGCTAAGCGTACTCGGCTTGCTGCGGAGACCATGCCTCCAGTCCTCGGCGTCACCTGAGGTTGTCGTAAGCGGTGTGCGAGAAAGCGGAAGCGCAGCAAGAGGGTCCATGCTAGGCTAAAAACAAACCCTAGCCGGCCGGCTCTCCCATCAATCCTGCTCTCAAATGTTTGCTCCCTGGACAATAAACTGACTACATCCAACTCCAGCAGGCTACGCAGCGTGAGTTTAGAGACTGCTGCATCTTTGTTTTCACGGAGACGGGGCTCAGCGACAGAGTTCCGGACGCCGCCAATCAGCTAGACGGGCTCGCCTCGTTTCATGCCAACAGAAATGCAGCTCTCTGTGGTAAGACTCGCGGTGGTGGCTATTGTGTTTTCATCAACACGGAATGGTGCAAGATCTCTATGCTAGTCTACAGACTGTTCATTGTCGCAGGAGATTTCAACCATGCGAATCTCAAGACAGTGCTCCCTAAATTCCATCAGTATGTGGACTTTGCAACGAGAGGGGTGAACACGCTTGATCTTGTTTACACAAACATCCCAGGCGTGAACCGGGTGGACCGGAACCGGAACCCACCTCAGCTACTCAGACCTCATCTCTGTTTTAATTCCAGCATACAGACCGGTTGTGAGATGCACAAAACCGCTTCAGAAGCAGGTGAAAACCTGGCCAGTAGGAGCCATCTCTGCTCTTCGGGACTGTTTTGAGTGTACTGACTGGCACATGTTCAGGGAGGCTGCAACATATGACGATTCTACCAACTTGGAGGAACACATAGCATTAATGATCAGCTACATCAGCAAGTGCATTGATGATGTCACTTTCTCCAAGACCATCACCACACGCTCCAACCAGAAGCCGTGTATGACTGCAGAGGCGTGCACGCTGCTGAGGACCAGAGACTCCAACTTCAGAGCAGGCGACAAGGCAGCCCTAAGAACAGCGAGGGACAAACTGTCCCGGGTCATCAGAGAGGCAAAGCGCGCATTGGAAAGCTGAACCTGCTGGGCCTGGACATCTCCCTCTGCAACTGGATCCTGTACTTCCTGACTGGGAGACCTCAGTCAGTCCGGATCGGGAACAGCATCTCCACCACAACCACACTGAGCACTGGGGCCCCCCAGGGCTGTGTGCTCAGTCCACTGCTGTTCACTCTGCTGACTCACGACTGTGCAGCAATTGTTAGTAATTTATTGTACTGTCCCGTACTTTTTGCACACATTTGCACGTGCACTTTATATAGGTATTATATATAGTCTGTGAAGTCTCATGTGGTTCTGTGTTTGTCCTATGTTGTTTTATGTAGCACCATGGTCCTGGAGGAACGTTGTCTCATTTCGCTGTGTACTGTACTAACTGTATATGGTTGAAACGACAATAAAAACCACTTGACTTGACTCTACTCAGTACTCTAGCAATGCCATATGGTGACACTACAGTGGCTCAGAAATGACACAATTCACAACATATTTGCAGACCGATCCATCTTAACCTTGATTTTTTTATGTCAAATAAAACATTCCGTCTACGTCTATCACGTTTTGGCACATGATTTAGCAAAGAATAGAAAGTAGAACAGGTTCAATCCAGGTTCTCTGCTCTGAAAATTAAAGTTTTGGGAGAGAAAGTTTCAACAATTCACCATAAGCTGTGACCGCAGAGCAATCTGGGTTATCTGGGTTACAGTGTATTTGTGTGTGACTGCATGTCAAACACTGCAGTCCAGTGACAAAGGCAGTGAACACTCTATACGCACAGCTCTCCTTTCTACAGATCCTTCCTCATTCTGAGCTCATGCTGGGCTGGTTGGAGAACCACTCAAAGAAGAGCTCCGCCACAAGATGAAGTCTCCGGCCAGCACTGCTTTGAGACACACACAATGGAGGAGAGAGTGCCTCCCAGCCGACTGCAGTAGCCTCCCCATTCAGCATGGCCATGTTCATGCACTTCTATTAGTGCCAGCAAATTGAAATTTACATGTTATTGCATCCTGGCATGCAGCGATTTGCAACGTGTCATCTAATTTTAAATCGAGCTACATTAATTCACCATGGGGGAAAGAGAAAATAGGGGGCGGTGAAATCTGTACAGGGAGATGGTGGTGGTTGTTGGGGGGGGGGGGGGGAGTCGATTGTGAAGAGAAAAAAAATCTCTGTCTCAGCAATAGTTTTCATTAAAATTTTAGACAAATGATCTCTGTGTCCTTCTCCCAAGCTGCCTGGGGCGTCATGCTATTTCTATGCAAATAACAACCTTGCGCCTTTCTCCTATCATTTCTACTGGTGCTGTTGTAACATGACCTGTGAGAGAGAGAGAGAGAGAGAGAGAGAGAGAGAGAGAGAGAGAGAGAGAGATGGGGGGGGGGGGGTGGCAGTGTGGGCACATGTGACAGAGTGAGAGATATGTTGCAAGGGAGAGAGAGATAGCGCAAGCAAGGGAGAGCAAGGCAGTGAGTGAAATAGAACAGAAGAAAAGGATTGACAGAGAGCGAGCTTAGCGGGGCACATGAGAGAAATGAAGTGGAGGAGAGAGAGAGAGAGAGAGAGAGAGAGAGAGAGAGAGAGAGAGAGAGAGAAAGAAAGCATGGGGAGGATTCACTGAGGTGTGAAAATATGTAACACTAAGAGTGTGAGAGAGAGACAAGAACAACACAAAGACACCAGGATAATTTGTTTCTCTCTGCCTCCCCTTTAATATATTACACCCCTTATCCAACAGGCTGGTTCAGAGACTATTGCTGTTTAACCACTCACACTTTCAACCCCATCAGCTTCCATCTCCCCCACTGCAGTAATTACACACATACACAAAAACAAATGAATTTGTTTCCACTTCGTTTTGGTTGAAGACAACTACAGACTAAGCATTGTGCGTTTTATTCTGTTCATGCTCAAACAGTTGTGAAGTTATTACATTGATGTTATGTGGAGAAATATCTTTGTCCATTTATTATGCTGTGCCTGTGACAAGAGACCCTCCCTCAATATCTTAAATATGCAAGCCATAAGCTGTGTTCACACTGACAGCGACACGTAGCGACAAAACAACCTCATCTCATTAATTTTCAATGAGAGCTGTCGACTTCCGTCAACATGAGCGACGGCGACCATTGGCGAAAACGTTGAGAATTTGTAACTTTATGCAAATGAAGTGCAACTTTCGGGAGTGACAGCCAATGCGAGAGAAGATTGTAGAGGTCACGTGATCCTAATATTTTAATAATAATATTAATTGTGAAGAAACAGTGCAGTTTAGACTCTCCATACACACCACAAGTGACCTAACCACCAGCCACTGGCGACATGCAGCGACAAAGTAGCTGGCAGTGTGAACGCAGCTATACTTGTAAACGATAGCGACAACAGAGAAAATTAATTAAAATAGCACTTACTATTAACCTGTTGATACGCACCCCCTTTTTACGCACCCACAAACCATGAAAATGACATACCTGAACTTAAATGGTTGTATTTACTGGACCCTTTGGAGTATGGACACAGTTGTAGTATATTTTGCTTTATTTCCCAAGTTTCAAAATTAATATATGTTATTATTTTTTAAAGTTAGAGAAGCTGAAGTTTATAGTAATGGAAATATTTTGTGCTAATATTTAATAATCTAAAAAAAAAACAATAATAAAAGTGCCAAGACAACCCAGAAATACAATGTTCTCAAAACCACAAGTCTAAACAATTTATGTTTCAAAATTGAAGATTATCTAATAAAAAATTAGGTTCCTGCAAGCTTTTTTCTCTGTAAAATCACTGGAAGCATACAGAGTAAAATTAAGGCTCCGCCTTTCAAGACGGCATAAAATCTGACTGCACTGCTTGGCTATTATGAATAAAACTACGCCCCATTTTTAAAAATAGACTTTGGAGACATGCTCATTTTGTTTATGAGACTCTAATATATAAGATATACAGTTTAACAACATGAATGCTGCTCAGATTGCATAGTTTGTTGAAGAACGATGACGAAGAGAAAATTCTTTCAGGCAAGATCTCATGTAAACAATGGAGAAAATATCAATATTTCTCAGATTTATCACTTTATGGACAATAGGTGCTATTGGATGTTTTTCAATGAACACTTGACATGGACAATTGACCCAAGTGTGGAAAACTGGATTCATCTGGTGATCGCGATTTCATAATAATGTATGAAGACCCATTTTGATGTTGCATGTTTTCATTTGTACTCCTGGCACAAATAAACAAATTGCTGTTTCTGGAGCATTGATATCGTGAAACAGAGACCAGATAACAACGTTGAACCCTTAGACCTTTGAAAAGATGTATAATTTGTTAACATTAATTACATTTATAGACAGTAAATTTTATATTAAATGTAAGCAAAGTGACCTCACTATTGCATGCGGGGTAATTGCGTATCAACAGGTTAAATGCTGTTGAGCTACTTCTTGTTTATAACTCTAATACACAATATGCATCCCAGCCACAGTGACCACTATTTAAATTCTAAAAAAGTATAGTCTATTATCAAGCCTAACATCGTACTCTTGACTTACAACTAATTCAAATATAAAAATAAATAAATATATAAATATATCTAATTATTCTTTGAATTTTTGTATCAATTAGGTGTTCTTGGGGAGTCGTGCACTTGTGTGGTGTAATTATTCAATTCAAACAGGTTAAACGTTTAAATGCAAGTGAATCATATGATCAGTCATGTGCTGTTTTGGAAATCTCAGGGTGGAAATCTTACATTTGAATTGGCATCAGGAGCTTGGCTAACAAAACAGACTGACCTGAAGTTGAATGCATCGATTTTGATATGTGGTTTGCATTTATGCAGTAGCCTTCATAGATTTGTTGATACTTATATACTGAAATCTTTGATGTGACTGTTCATAACAATGAAATGGGACTTCATTGTATGTTCGTGTGTTTGCATACATTTGTGTGTACAAATGTGTGTATGTGTTGAAGTACACGTTAAGCTAGTAATCAGATCAGATCACTCTATGGTTTTGAACTGGACAATAGGGCTGAATAAAAAATGGATATTCGGCTTAATCCTTAACTTCATTTGAACAATCCCGATATCAGTTTCTTGATCTTTTACGTTTACCTTAAAGTTTAAGTAAGAAAAAAAGAATATAAGTGAAATGTACCAAAATTAATAAGAATAGAATTAAACTACATCGAAATTTTTACCGTATGGAGAGCTTGAGTGTCACAATCGAATCCTCAGAACGGGAAATCGGTATCGATACCCAGCCCTACAGGATTTACTTTAGACTGATTAAGTGGCTTTTCACTTGTATATCTTGTGGGAATTCCAATTCTCATTCATTATTCAAGTCAAGTCAAGTTTCAAAGCAGCTTTACAGAAGATCAGGCATTAACAGACGATAAAACTATAATGTCTATAATGTCGATGAATCATCATTGTGTAATTAGATAAAACACGATTGTTAATCATGTTAAAAAATAAGTAATTAAATAATAATTGTATTAATAACCCCAGTGAGCAAGCTGAAAGCGACTGTGGCAAGGAACACAAAACTCCATAAGATGTTGATTAATGGAGAAAAATAACCTTGGGAGAAACCAGACTCACTGTGGGGGCCAGTTCCCCTCTGGCTAACATCATGAATATTATGTAAATATTACTTATGTATAGTTAAAGTCATGGTTTTAAATTATTAAACTAAGTAAGTTTTAAGGGTCAGTGTTTAAACATCGATTTTGTTTGAACTGTAAAATTAATGACCAATGTCTTTGAAGTCCATCCTGGATTAACTGCAGAAGTTCACATAGATGCAATTGTCCTTGTTAATTGGCTGATGAAAGCTTTTGATGGCACTCGTTAGTTTATGCATGCCATTTCAAGATCGTAGTCCATCAATAGATCGAGTTGATGCAGGCAGAGATCAGTGAGGTGCATCGCAGTTCAACCTGGCCGGTCATTTCGGTGAGGTTCGGTGTGGTCCATCCTAAATCCAAGGTTCAGAAAATGGCATATGAAGTATCCCATGTCTTATGGTTCGAGTTGGCATCAGTTCATCCTCTGAAGTCCATCATAATAGACTGAAGTGATGTTTTGCTGGCACCGGCTTCATTTAGTCATCGTCATTCAGTGACACGTAGCAGTGGAGTCCAACACGAAGCAGGAATGGTGCTGGATCCAGCCGGTTCTGGTGACCTCAGTATAGGAGTCCCGAGGTTGAGACAGGGAAACAAACAAAATAATATTAGCATAGATGCCATTAAATTTATTGCAGAGTTTTAAATCATGATCAATGTTTCTGGTTCCGGCAGACCCAACTAAAGCAGCCTAATTGTGGGTTGGAGGATAAATTAGGTGTATGCCTGGCTAAATAGATGAGACTTTAGTCTAGACTTAAACTGAGCGAGTGAGTCTGCATCTCGAACAGTGTTAGGGATGTTACTATTCCATAGTTTAGGAGCCAAATATGAAAAGCATCTACCTCCTTTTGTGGATTTTGATATTCTAGGAACTATTAACAGGCCAGAATTTTGTGATTGTAATGGACGTGATGGAATATAGCGCGGTAGAAGGTTTAATTCTTCATAAAAGCCCCTTTCACCCCTTTTATATACTCTTTTTTTTTTTTTACATTGTAGCTTTTGTCGGTTTTGCTATTATTTTTTGGACATTTTCAGTAATTTTTTCCTTCGTGGATAGCAAAACCTTCAAACACACACACACATACACGCCATCTATGCTTTTACATAAAATCAATTATAATTATTATTAAAATCTATATTGCTATAAATTAAACCTTACCTTACCCAAACCATACCTATATATATATATATATATATATATATATATATATATATATATATTTACCTTTACATTTAAGCTTTTATCCAAAGTGACACACAGTACAAAAGAGGAAAACATAAGTGAATCATCTTAAGGAGACAGTGGTACAAAAGTGCCATATTACAAAATTTCATTAGCATCAGAATAGTATTCAAACCATATACAAGTGCAAATTATTATTATTATTTATTTTATTTTTATTTTTGTTTGTTTTTTGTTAGTGACTAGTTAAGTGCTCTTGGAAAAGATGCATTTATAAGTAGATTTTGAAGACAGAGAGTGATTCTGCTTCACGGATGGAGTTGGGAAGGTCATTCCACCAAAGTGGTATGATGAAGCAGAAAGTCAGAGAAAGTGTTTTGGTGTCTCTTTGTGTTGGTACAACAAGGCGACGTTCCTTAGCCGACCGCAGGCTTGTAGTGGGTGTGTAGCTCTGTGGATATTATTTTAGGTATGTTGGAGCAGGCCCAGTGACTGTTCTGTATGCGAGCATCAGAGCCTTGAATCTGAAACGTGCATCAACCGGTAGCCAGTGGAGAGAGACAAAGAGTGGTGTAACGTGCTCTCTTTTGGTTCATTAAAGACGAGACATGCTGCTGCATTCTGGATCATTTGCAGAGGTCTAATAGCACATGCAGGAAGGCCTGCAATGAGAGCGTTACAGTAGTCCAGTCTAGTTATGACAAGTGACTGAACAAGCAGTTGTGTGGCATGTTCAGATAAGAAGGGTCTTATATTCCTGATGTTGTAGAGTGTAAATCTACATGATCTTGCGGTCTTTGAGATGTGGTCCTTGAAATTGAGTTTGTTATCAATCATTACCCCTAGATTTCTGATCGTTTTTTAAGGCGTTACTGTAGTCGAACCCAGCTGCACGGTGATGTTGTGTTCAACAGCATATATACAGTATCTCACAAAAGTGATTACACCCCTCATATTTTTGTAAATATTTGACATTTTCACTTAGGGGTGTACTCACTTTTGTTTCCAGAGGTTTAGACATTAATGGCTGTGTGTTGAGTTATTTTGAGGGGACAGCAAATTTACAAGCTGTACACTCACTACTTCACATTGTAGCAAAGTATTATTTCTTCAGTATTGTCAAATGAAAAGATATAATCAAACATTTACAAAAATGTGAGGGGTGTACTCACTTTTGTGAGATACTGTATGTGTGTGTGTGTGTGTGTGTGTGTGTGTGTGTGTGTGTGTGTGTGTGTGTTTAGATGCACATTTTTTTTTTTTTTTTTTTTGAGGAGGATGTCCCCAAATGTCCCAAAGGGTTTTATCAGATTTAGCTAACTTCTGGGAATGCACACACTCTAATATGCTAAACCAAACTGTAAAGCAGGCGGTCAATGATGTCAACAGTGGTCTGATTAGTTGCTAATTGCAGTTGGAACCATCTGTTGGCAAAAGGACTAAGACAGCATAAACAGCACTTGCATGGATGAGGTCAAATCCAAACACTACAGTGGCGAGGACAGATTATGACATGACTTCAGTTATGATCAATCTGTTTGCAAGGCATGCACAGAAGACCTGCAAATACCTCCCATAGTCAGTACCCTGACACACTGTCACCTGTCTCGCACATACACACAGCCACATCCAGCCCCTCCTATAAGATTCACTGAGGTCAAGGCAACGACAATCAATCCATCTGCTCCACAATGTCATTTGCATTTCATGCCTCCTGGCCTTTTTGAAGTGGCAATACTTTGATGCAGTCAGAGGGACACATTATCATTATTTCAATTTCTGTGGTGACACAACGCAGCATTGTGGAAAGCAGCAGAGGGTGGGTGTGACACGGTTATAGCACTTGAATGGCAACGGGCTCTACGCATGCACTGCTTACTCTGTCTACAATTCTGAATGCAACAATTCTGTAATACTCTGTGTATGTTATGAGTAATTGTCTCCAGGTCACTGTGAGCCGATGTGTAGAGTTTAAAGAACATAAGATAAAGCTGTCTGGTAAATAATTAAGCAATATCGCACAAGAAAGAGTGCTGTTGTACAGAATATCAGCACAGCTATAATTACTTGTGGCATTCAACCCGTGGCCCTCATGTTTACTGCCAAATCTAAGAGCAAAATTATGATTGTTATCAGATTGTGAAAAGTTCTATAAGCCAGTGTTTCCCAACATTTTTTCTGCCACTGCACACTTTTTATGACTAAAAATTCTACAGCACACCACCATCCCACATAGGCACACATCGTCAATATTTTTCCCTTTCAATAACTTGTCCATGTTTTCTGTCCATCTTAGTAGTGTTTACTTTAAAAAAAAATTAAAAAAAAGTCACATAGGTAGGTTACGCAGTGTGAGGTCACAGGTGGCAAGAGCACCAAATGAATAATGAAAAAACAACAAATTATTTTCTAATTTGTAGATTTGTTATTGCAATGCCACAACAAATTACAGGGATGCGAACTCATGATGGGCGAAAAAGTTTAGACAATCACTGGTCCGCAAAACATTTTTCTGGGGATCAATTCTTTTTAAAGAATAAGCTAAAACCACTAATTCAGCTATTTTAGTGATTCAAGATTATTCAAGTTTACAATTGTGCAGAATTAGCTGCAAAATAAAGAGTATTTTTACTCTTTGTGAGTCTGAGGTAAGGCTTGATTCTGTTTCACAAATTTGTTCAATTTTATTAACTGATTAGTTCAGTGGCCCCTTCAAATAATGAGTGAGTCAAATAATTCAAATAATTTTGAGTCGTTCATGACCGAAATCTACCAAGAGACTTTATAATGTTTAAGCATAAAAAGAACAAAGCAGATCTATAGTCTTCCATCAGTATGAGCATTATTTTTCATCCAACAAGACAATAATAATAATAGTCTGATAATAGTGAGTTTCAATAACTTCTCCTTTATTAAACTTGCATGGCTAAAAATCTACTGACTTATTGACTTATTACTGAATTATAAACACAAAGCAGATCTATGGTATCATTTTCATACAGTAGCCTGCTTAAACTGCTGAGCATGGCTTTAATCAAAAAATCAAAATTACTCATTTATGATTAGGTCTAAGCATTTTCTTGGTGAACTTAAATTAGTTCAATAACTGGAGTCTCTGATATTCATAAACGATAAGGTAATATTTAATTAAAAGACATTTTAAACATTCAATGTCTCTTCACAAATTTGGACAGACATTATTGGTGAAGCAAAAACTTGTGTGTGAAAAACACTTTGGTGTAAAGTGGCGTCACTTCATAGACTTCAATGTATTCTGCAGTGCTGACGTGAGTCACATGAAAGACCCGTAATGCATATAAATATCACTCACATTAATCATTAATCATTGCTCTTCACAATCACAAAAGTGACCGATTATGGTTTAATAATGGCAAATTTCTCAGAAAGGTGAGGAGTCCCATGCCGGAGACGCTGGTTCGAGTCCTGTTCGGAGTGGGTCGAGCAGGACTGGTTCAAACAGCCTGACAGGAACACAGCAAAGCACAGACAGGTGGAATGATACAAACAATAAATAGTCCCAGTGCTGTTATATTAAACATCAGCACTATTGTCACTTTACACCGCATGTCCAAGTGCAGTCGAGGACCAGAACTAACAGTTAATTAAACTAACAGTTAATTAAACAGATAATTGTTTAGGCAGAAATTAGAGAATCGGGGCAGCTGGGGCGGTATTGCACTTGCTCTATTGCACCGTTGCCACGAAAAGAGAGTTGAGCAGGAAGGCAAAGCTCTCGATTTACCAGTGAATTGTCGTTCCTACCTTCACCTATGGTAATGAAGGCTGGGTTATGACCAAAAGAACTAGGTTGTGAGTACAAGCGGCCGAAATGGGTTTCCTCAGAAGGGTGGCGGGCTTCCCCCTGAGGAGCTCAGTCATCAGTGAGTAGCTCGAAGTAGAGCCGCTGCTCCTTTACGTCGAAAGGAGCCAGTTGAGGTGGTTTGGGCATCTGGTAAGGATGCCCCCGGGGTGCCTCCCTAGGGAGGTGTTTCAGGCACGTCCAGCTGGGAGGAGGCCTTGTGGAAGACCCAGGACTAGGTGGAGAGTTTACATCTCCACACTGGCCTGGGAACGCCTCAGGGTCCCCCAGTCAGGGCTGGTTAATGTGGCTCAGGATAGGAAAGTTTGGGGGCCCCTGCTGGAGCTGCTGCCCCATGACCCAACTTCGGATAAGTGGTTGAAGATGGATGGATAGTTAGAGCTAATATTGATCCATTAATGAAAAAGTTCTCGTGTGATGTTGATAGGAGGGCTTCACTACATGTGTCTATGGCTGGGAAGGTCAATGTTATAAAAATTAATAGTATCCCCAATTTCAATTATTTACTGCAGTGTCTCCCTCTAGAAGTTCCTCTTTTTTATTTAAACAATTTGATAGGATATCTAAGTTTTATTTGGAATGGTAAACAACCTTGGTTACATTTCAGTAAGTTACATAGACCAACTGACAAAGAAGGTTTAGGCCTCCCCAATATTTAGTTTTATTACTATGCTTTTTATCTTAGACACTTGGCCCATTGGTTTCTTCCATCTGAGAGAGTCCCTTCCTGGTACAACATTGAACAGGCGGTTCTTGCCCCAATTTTACCATTGCAAAGTCTTTCTATTAAATTGCCTAGAGAAGTATAAATGCATCCCATTATTTTACACTTACATTCAGTATGGACAAATGTTTCCAGTATGTTCAGTTTTCCTAAACGTTTCCTCAAGCATATGGCTGAATCCCAAATTATGCATTAACAAGTCCCCCTTTTGCTGGAAAGAATGGATAGAGAGGGGTGTTGCTACACACAAGATTTTAGATCATTTGAAATTATAACACAGCAATTTGGTATTTCTAGGTCTCAATGTTTCAGGTATTTACAGTTGTGCCATTTAATTTGCACTAATTTTAGTGGTAGTACATAACCCCCTAAAGCTGCAGACATTATTTGTATACAACTCTTTAAAAAAGGGTTCTTAAATGGTTCTTTGCAGCACCTTAGTTTCCACAAAGAACCTTCTTCTTGTCAAGAACCATTTTTTATGATGTAGGGTTCTTGATTTGAGTTACATGGTTCTCTGGAGATTAAAAAAGTTATTTATGGTTCAGTATAGGTTCTTCAGTTCAGTGTATGGTTCTCTGAGGTATCATCTAAGGCTTCATGTAGTGAAGCACTCCTAACTGTGTGTCTGTGTCTGTGTGTGTGTGTGTGTGTGTGTGTGTGAGAGAGAGAGAGAGAGAGAGAGAGAGAGAGAGAGAGAGAGTTTTATTTATTTAAACACATGTGTATATAAACAAACACACACGCACACATACTCGGTAAATAAATAAAACTCTCATATACATCAGTTTGAATAAAATCTCTCTCTCTCACACACACACACACACACACACACACGTAAATAAATAAAAATGTCATATACACAAGTGTGTAACTGTGTGAATAAACTCTCTCTCTAACAAGTGCACGCTCACGCGCACGCACGCACATACAAACAAATATGAGAGATAAAGAAATAAAACTGCACAAAGACAGACGCGCCATGATTGATCTTTTTCGCGCTTCATTCGAAACAACCAATCACGCTCTCGCTCTCTCACATCCATGGATTTCTCCAGCGGGAAGTTTCAACTCCAACGGTTTATCATTCAGCTTAATTTGATGGTGGTAAGTTATTATTTATAAATGTATTATTTAGTATTTTATGTTACATTTCTACTTGTTGATGAGGTGATATTAAAATGGTGGAATAATTATTGTGCACGTTAGTAGTACCTAGTTCAACAAAATTAATGGACATGAAGGAACTAACGTTTAATTAATTCTTGTAACACTATTTTTAGAGAAAGGTCAGTATGGCGAGTTAGTTTTATGACGTGTGTTATCTTCCTATTTGCTTTTTGTAATGTTAGTAGAACTGTTTATAGTATAAATTAAAATGGTGCTCTTTTGGTGCCGAAAATGGAGTTTAACATAGCTGGAATGGTTTATTGTGATATTATAAGATTTGCTCTTTATATTTCATTTGTATTTGCTTTTTAATGCATCTGTAGTCTGAACCAGTGGTTCTCAAATATTTTGATGCCAAAGACCTACCAAATATGATGCTCTTGCAAGGGACACTAAGATATGTTTTCCACAAAAATATGTCGATTTTCCTGTAATTGTTCAAATCTATAGCTGTCAATAGAATAAAATAATACAGATTAATGTTGTTTCAAACCTGTACTTATGGCTTTCTGTAGAACACAAAAGAAAATATTTGTTTGAATATGTTAATGTCTATATTATGAAAATCACTAGTGACTATTGAACATGTAATACAGGTTTATAAAGTTTGGAACGACATGAAAGTGAAAATGTAACAATTATCAGATTTGGATGAACTTAAAATCTTCTTTTTTTTGTAAAGTTTTTTTAAAGCGGTAATGAATTAAAATTAGTAGCCTATTTGGAAATTTGATTTAATATTGTTATTTAACATTTTATATTTGACAGCCTTAAAAAAATACAATTTGTAAAAATAATTCAACATTTTTCTGATGTAACGGTTCCAATAAATCTTAGACTTTTGTTGCTTTTGATTGTTTACAAACAATAAAATAATAATTGTTGTCCTTTTCCATCTTAGATTTGACACACCAGTGGACAGTGGATGATGTATGCAGCTGGCTGCAAAAGAATGGATTTAGCCTAGTGCTTTTCCATCAGTTTTCATTGGTGAGCTAACTGGACCAAATGCAGTGCCAAAGACCCTCAGCTGAAGTCTCATCAAAGGATTAAGGTGAACAATTCATTGGTGCAGGCTCTCTATGACTGTCTTAGTCTGCAAACTATGTATGTTTCCTTCCCTAAAACTTAACCAAATAAAAACTTCACATCCTCCAAATTACAGATGTAATGGATTGTGTGCTAATATAAATATAGTATGGAATGGGTTTAAATATTAGAGGATCTGATGTTGCTTATAAATTAAATGTTAAAATTAGTTCCACTAATATCCATGGCTGGTTAACCAAGTCACAGGTAGTATTTGGACCTTCTGAAGGTGCTCCTCATCTAGTACTTCCTGCATGAAAAGTATGGAGCTGGATATGTAAGTGCATTTAAAATATTTGTAGTTTTCTGTTATTGAAGGGTTGGGTTTAGTCTTGTGTAGCCAAAGATTGTTCTTGAAATGAATATCCTTTTCACAGGTTTTTATTAATTGTATCCAGGCCAAATGGTCAATGCAACTGTCCTGCTCCTGCCCAGTTATTTTGTATTTTTTTTACCAAGATAAACTTTTCACTATTGATAAGGTACGTTTATTAACTTATCCTCATCATTATCTCCAAAATAATCCTAAATCATCATCATCTATTACTCCACCAAACCCTACTTTGATTTGAGATGTTTATGATGCAAGGTCTGAGAGGTCTTCTTTTTTTTTTTCATTTTCAGGTTCCGGTGACTCCAACAACCACGCTGGTGTTAGGTAGCTGTGATGGGAGTCCACCTGATAACACAAATGTGACAATCAAAACAGATGGAAATGTCACGGTCCATGACGATGGATTAGTTGACCCATTCACTTGCAATGGGTCTGGCATTTTCATTGTTTCACCTGTTCCAAATTATACGGAAAACTATGTTGTTCCTTGAGGCATTTGTCTTCAAAATGAAAATTAGAGTACCAATTGCTGTCCAGAGAGTTTACAATTCTATGTAAGATGAATGTATAAGAAAAACTGTTTTTGGTTTGAGGTCTTCAAAATGAACATTTCAGTTTTTGAATTGCTGTCCAGAGGGTTTACAAGTCTTTTGTAAGCTAAATGTTTATGGAAAACTTTTTAAAATTAAGTCATGATGTTAATATAAAGAATGAAATGCTAACTACAGGGACTATAAAGCCAAAGTCATTTGTATAAACTTAAAAGCCCAATTAAATTATAAACTCTATGGATGGTTAATTTGAATAAAACATGTTATAATTTTCAATGGCTTTGGTTTTTTTTATTTTAACTGACCACATCCTTTTGCTAAGTATCTTAACAGTGCTGTATATAGCCCTTGGTCCATCAGAGATCTAATGAATATTAGGTGCTTTGTGGAACTGGAAAAGGTTCTCCTATGGCATCACTCTTAAGAACCTTACTATGGTTCCTTAAAGCACCATAGTACTAAGGGTTCTTTAGAGAACTTGCAATATCATGGTTCCTTGTGGAACTGAAACGTGGTTCCTTGTGGCACCACTGTGAAGAACCATTTCTGGGTTCTTTAAAGCACCGGTATATATATGGTTCTCTAAATAATAATAATAATTATTATAATTATATATATTATTATAATTAATAATTTACAATAAAGGATTCTTTGTAGATCTTAAAAGGGTTCTCCTATGGCATCACTCTGACGAACCGTTATTGGTTCTAATTGGAACCTTTATTTTTAAGAGTACGGTGCTTACAGCCTTTGGAAAGGGGCATGAAGCATCAGTGTATTATTCATTGTTGATTCAGAGTCTTGTTATGGGTCCTTAAGAGGTCATGGGAAAGAGATTTGTACTTGGTATTGGAGCATTGTTACCAGAATAAAGTTTTTTTTTTTCCATTGTCCTTCCTAGAAAATGAAATAAAGCACCGCAGTACCACAATCCACAATAAAATGCCCCATTAGAGTGGGTAATGCTGCTAAGCAACTACCACACTAAGAGAGCTGCCTGGCTAACTATTTGTCCAATAAAATATCTTACCTGTCAAGCAAGAAAAAGCCATCTCTGGGTAAGTTTTAATTTCTTGAAGATCTCGGAGTTGTCACCACCTCTGAGAAAGCCAAGCTGATGTTGTTTTGTGTTTTATTAATACGTGCTCTGTCACTTTCCCTTTTTTGTTTGCAGACTCTTCTCAGTATGAGGTTTATTTATTTTGGGTGATTCCCCAGAGGGTTGACTTTCTGAATGATCCATGGTCAATTTTGCTCATGTGTTGTGGCTACAAGCTTTCAGATTCAAACTACTATACCACATCTATCACTGCAAACATACATGTGCTGTAGTAGCTCCCGAACTTCTTTTATTATTTATGGACATGACGTAATGGTTGACTGACAGAAGTATGCAATTTCCTGCCATATCTGTCCCGACAGCTCTAAAATATGAATCATTATTATAGGCTTAACATGGTCAATAGGGATAAGGCAAATACATGGTTTGGAAGACGGATTGTTGGTGTACTTGATCATTAATTAAATTTTGTTTGTTTCCAACAAAACAAATCTTACATAGTGTAGCTTTAAAGAAGCACAATTTATGATATCGGTGTTGTCAGATTTTACTGATGATTTGAAACATGTTCTTAGATCATAATAATGACAAACCATTTAGGAGATTTCTGTCTTTCCCCATTCTTGTAGATAGGAGCTGTACTTGAATGCCATTTGTTTACATAGAAAAAAATCCTGCCCAAGTGTGCCTTGAAAGGGACTTTCACCAAACTCAACATGTAGCTTGTCTGCTAGGCTGGAAGGTACTGGCAAATATTTAAAATGGAAAGACTGAAGCCAACTTATCTTATAATGTATATATAGCAAATAATATTTATTGGGACAGCAAAATGTCAATACAGAGTACAGATAACATTGGAGAAGACAAGGAAGAAACTGGCTCAAGAAATGTTGCATGCCAGATTCAAACCCATATTGCCCACTTGAGCACCATGGTTGAATGTGTATGGAAAAAACCTAACTTTTAACATAAATAAATTATATGCATATATTAACAAGTCAACAAACAAAAATGTAACAAAATATAAAATCTAAGCTTAAAGCCAACAAGTTGTCCATTGGCTCATGTAATATCTGCTCTGGCCAAAATACAGAGGTAAACTATTATTTATTATAACTGTCTCAATCCATTAAAGTGCACAGGATTAACCTTCTGCCATCCCCTCTTGCTTTCTGGGGTTAATGTTAATGATGGCCATAAAGAGACATCCCCATTCAATTCTACATTACTTTCCTCTGGCTATATATGGAATACATTATATTAAATACAACTGTGTGTGTCCAGACATGGAGGAAACAGCAATCACCATCAGAGAGAAAATATGCACTGCTAAACATTAACATAAGCTCGTAACATCCTCCAAATTTTCCCTCTCCGCCCAGACGCTGTATTACACCTGTTCAGCCTCGTAATTTACCCGAAAATTAGAGTCTGCATTTTTTGTGGCTCACACGTCCAGATCTCGCTGTCTGTGTACTGAATGACTACAGAGGTTAGGTCTTGGTTTGTAACACACAGGCATACTATTATATGAGGAAGAGTGTGGACTGGAATGAGAGGACACGGATGCAGTGAAGCACTGATGCTCGGCCACATCAAAGATTTGGAAAGAAAAAGAGAGACACCTGTGGGTCAGTCTAAAGCACTGCATAGAGAAAAGTTTCACAACTGTTCATCATGTGTTGGTCAGGAAAGAATCTATGGCATAAACAATTAATTCTCAAAAGCATTTTCACTATCTGTATTTTATATTTCCATAAATATACATATCTGTGGGTAAAAGTTTAAACGTAAAGGAACAGTTTACCCAAAAAAAGAAAACTCTGTCATCAAATAAATAGCGGAGTGGATCCAGTGCCACCATCCGAGGACAGAGGACCACTTAGCAGCGTATCCGGGAGACGGCGAATCCTTTTCTCTCTCTCCAACTCCCTCTCATTTTATCTCAACCTGTATAACTTTCTGTTTTCCAAGGACCACAAAAAGAGATATTAGGAGGAATGCTATCCTCAGTAACTATTCACTTTCATTGTCTGGAAAAAAAAAATATTGCAATGAAAGTTAATGGTGACAAAAGGTGAGTAAAGATGTATTTGTTTTTTTAATTAAAGGCTAGATTATTTGATCTAAATTTAATGTTAAGTATTTCATAATAAATGTGTATATTAACAGAGTTTTTGTTGATTTATTTTGCTTTTTTAAAGCTATATTGACTTGTAAACCAGCCTGCCATGTACTTTGCTTTTAGCCCTGGGGACATCAACCCCATTAAAAACATTACATTTACATTACATTTATGCATTTGGCAGAAGCTTTTATCCAAAGCAACTTACAGTGCACTTATTACAGGGACAATCCCCCAGAGAAACCTGGAGTTAAGTACTTTACTCAAGGACACAATGGTGGTGGCTGTGGGGATTGAACCAGCGACCTTCTGATTAACAGTTATGTGCTTTAGCCCACTACATCACCACCACCACCACCACCAAAAACATTATAAAGCATTTAAACTATCCATCCACACCACCACAAAAAATGGCAATGCTCCTGAGCCCTAAAGTTGAAATAGCATGTGATTTCATACAAAGTATCTTTTCTACCTAAAACCTACTTATGTACATGTACTTATTTGGCCAAGGGCCAAATTAAATGTGTCTTGCTTAATGCCCACATGACAGGGAATGTCAAGGAATGAGTTTGATGAACTTTGTCTTTGGGAATGACCTATCCAGAGAAAAGAGGCAGACCAGCCAGACACATGGCAGAACCCTGAGATGTTCCTCCCCCTCAAAGCCAAACTGAAGTCACTTCTACGAGCTACGAGAAAAGAGAGAGCAAGAAAAGACTTTTTGACATTGAAAAAGGCATCACTGTCTAATAAATCCTTACAAACATAATGGTTCTATTATACAGAGGCAAGAATGAGCTTGCCTTATATCTACTGTGGTAAGTGTTAATTAAGGAGGGTGAATACAGTGCACTGCAACTGGATCCTTATTTAATGCTGTCTGGCAACTCTAAATAGGAAGAAAATGAAATCCTTCCTCTCCTCCCCACTTCTTGCTACAGCCCGTTTGTAGAGCCACAATTACAAATCACATTAAGTTCTCCAAATGTAAATGTGTTTTTTATTTTGTAAATGCAATGGCTGTCTCAAATTACATGTGATAACTATATACTATGAAATACCATTTAGGCTTTCCATAGGTTTGTCACATAATTGCAATGTAAATAAAACAGAAAAGAAAAAGATGTTCTAAAAAATTGATTACTTTAGTAGTAGTTTTGATATCAATGATTGTGTTTTACAGTAATATTTATTATTGCCAAGTTGCTTTAATATTATTTGTATACTGTATGAGCTACAATAGCAATAGTTCCAAGTCTGTCGCTCAGTCGACGTTGTGTCAAATGAAGCAACACTAGAGTCTTTCTTGAAGGCCTCGGTTACCTCTGAACTTGAGAAAAGGCCAATGAGAAATTGGGTCGCAGCGCAGGCACTCGGGCAGGCGATGGCCACTCTTGTGGTCCAGGAACGTCACCTGAAGGTTGAACCTGGTCAAGATGCGGGAGACAGACAAAGCCCGCTTTCTCAACGCCCCCGTCTCCCAGCTCGGCCTATTCGGCAACACCATCGATGACTTTGCCCAGCAGTTTTCTGAGGTGAAGAAACAGACGGAAGCCATTTCTCACATCATGACTCGCCGCCGTTCCAGCGCAAGCCATGCTCCATCTGCTTGCAGAGGGCATCCCCCTGCGGCTTCCAAACACCAGGCAGCTCCGCCTCAACCTGGGCCCAGCTCTCATCCCCAGCGTCGAGCATCCCACAGGAAGCACATGCCCCCCGTCTCTTGGATGACCTCGAGGACCCGGAAGTCTCCCAAGCATTACCCAGGGAATGAGATGTTTGCTCCAGAACTGGTGAACAGACTACACTGTCCCCCGGTGGAGGGCCAGGAGGAGAATCTTCATTTATCCTTATTTCCTTTGCCACACCCCCTTCACGCTGCAGTACCCACATTCTCAATAAAAGAGCTATTTCCTCATTCCCTGGGTCATCTGGCCCGCAAATGTCTTTCTCACTGCAACCTGGTGCCAAACTCCGGCAGTCCCGGTAACCCGGACGTGGACCCCTCGCCTCTGGAACCACGACTGCTGTCCTGGTTCTGATGAGTCCAGAGGACGCCTACACAGGACCTCCTCCTCAGTCACTAACGCGTCCCCTGCCGGGTGCATGGAGGGAGGTAAGTTCTTAAAGTCTTCTCTCAGCACCAGAGCCTCAGTACGCGATTTTGCCTCCCAACGCAACACTACCTGCTCTGCCCTGCTGCGAAGCCCTGGCTGGTACGTAAAAAAACAATCGTCCCCTTAGTGCCCCTCGCATGGAGCTTGGACGAGTGGCTTTCACTTCCCAACCCAGCGCGTTGGTTGGCCAAGACGCAATCCAGTTTAACAGGCCCTTGTCTCATTTCGACAGCGTCTGCTATAGCTCGGTGCACGGCAAATACGCCAACACCCTACGTGCAGAGATCGCGATCCTTTAACTCAAAGACGCGATAGAGACTGTCCCTCCAGCCAAGATGAAGAAGGGCTTCTACAGCCCCTGCTTCATTGTACCAAAAAAGGCGGTGGCTTACGACCGATCCTGGAGTTGCAAGTTTTCAACCAGGCCTTGCACAAACTCCCGTTCAAGATGCTCATGCAGAAACTCATTCTAACATGCATACTTTGGTATGTTTCATGTTTCATGATTGGTTCGAAGAGGTAGACCTGAAGGATGCGTACTTCCATGTCTCTGTCTTGCCTCGACATCGACCCTTCCTAAGGTTCACGTTCGACGGTCAGGCGTATCAGTACAAGGTCCACAAAGGTCGGAGAGGCAGCCCTTGCCTCGCTATGGGAAGTGGGCATCCATATACTCAACTACCTCGACGACTGGCTCATCCTATCCCACTCTCGAGAGTTTCTGTGCGCCCACAGTGCACAAGCACCTCAGCCGTCTAGGGCTTCAGGTCAACTGGGAAAAGAGCGAGCTCACCCCGGTTCAGAGCATCTCAAGGACTCAGTATCAATGACAGCACGCCTCACCAACGAGCACATGCAGTCGGTGCTGAAATGCCTCACCTTGTTCAAGTCAGGCACAGCGGTACCTCTAAAACAATTCCAGAGGCTCCTGGGGCATATAGCATCCTCGGCAGCGGTCGCGCCGCTGGGGTTGATGCATATGAGACCGCTTCAGCACTGGCTTCAGACTCGAGTCCCGAAATGGGCATGGCGCCGTGGTACATACCGTGTGTTCATCACCCCCGCCTGCTGCCAGACTTTCAACCCCTGGACAGACCTCTGTTTTCTGCAGACAGGAGTCCCCCTACAGTAGGTGTCCCAGTGCGTTCTACAAGGTTTCTACGACCCCTTAAGGGACAAGGTAGTGAACCTGCAAGCACTGCCCCGGGAGGAGGCAGACCCAGCCTTTTCATTGCTGTGTCCAGCGCATGCTTTGCAAACCTATGTGGACCGCACGCAGATCTTTAGATGTTCTGAGCAGCTCTTTAGATGTTCTGAGCAGCTCTTTGTCTGTTTTGGTGGACAGCGGAAAGGGAACGCTGTCTCCAAACAGAGGCTAGCCCACTTGGTCGTTGACGCCATCGCCTTGGCCTATCAGACCCAGGCCAGGCCCGCCCCCCTTGCAGACATCTACAGAGCGGCACCTTTACGAGATTCTATAATCTCAGGGTTGAGTTGGTTTCGTTCCATATTCTCTCAGGTCCGAGCACGTAGAACTCGGGAATACAGAACGACTGACCGGGTATACCGCTTGCACATTTCGCCCTTCTCCTCCACTGAGGCGATCACGTGTGCTCTTTCTCTTTCTCTACCGGTGGACCTGCGTCACCCTTGGGCAGTCCCATCTGCCCCCCCAGTTGCTGTGTCTGTAGCAACTCCTCCTTCGCTAGGTAGGATCTACCACCGCACCACTTCCCCATGTGGCCGTATTCGCCACATTTAACCTCCACCAGCCTGGACAGGATGTGGTCTCTCTGGGGTCTTTTCCCCCTGAAAGAATAGGAGTTGGAAAAGAACACCTTCCCCGATGCGTGTTATAGCGTTAAATGGCCCAAGCCGCTTTATCGCTATGCGAGAAACATAGAGAGAGAGAAAAGGTGTAGCTGGTGCAGCCTGCTCCCATGCTTTGCGTGTCACTTGTTCCCCCTCCTCCGAGGATGCCGGGAACCTAAAAAAGTTTATGATGTTTTTATGGGGCATTGGGGAAGGGTACGTGCAGTCTCGAGCAGCTCACATATACGGTACAGCGCATGGTGTGTCTGAATAGGGACCCCAAGTGTCACTACATTCGACACAATGTCGAGGGAGTGATGGACAGGGAACGAGACGTTGTGTCCCCGCGGCCACAACGCTGTACCGAGCCACTGTAACAGCCAAACCTCATTCTCGGCTCCTCAGTGCAAATCCTGAATGGACAGATGCACAATTCCCTCCTTTAATACCCGTATGTCCGTGGGAGGGACATGCAAATTCTGTCTGAGGTGATGAAACAGACGGAGGCCATTTCTCACATCATGACTCGCCACCATTCCAGCGCAAGCCGTGCTCCGTCTGATTGCAGAGGGCATCCCCCTGTGGCTTCCATACACCAGGCAGCTCCACCTCAACCTGGGCCCAGCTCTCAGCCCCAGCGTCGAGTGTCCCTCAGGAGGTGCATGCCCCCCAGCATCAGCTCACTTATACAGTACAGTGCATGGTGTGACTGAATAGGCCCCTAGTGTTGCTTCATTCAACACAACGTCTCATTCCCTCCATCAGGGAATGGAGGTTACAACATTAACCTAGACGTTTGCATTATTTTGGTAAGAATTATTTTCCCCCCACAAGGTGGAAAAATATAAATGCACATTATCATACAGTACAGCACCTGTAGCACATAGGCCAGAGGTGCCTAAACATTTTCCTTCAAAATGCCAAGAATCAAAATTGATTGACGGCTATGGGACAAAAGATATCGCTGTATTATATCAAACTAAATTATATTTTTAAAAAAAATATTACGTAAAGGTTGCCCTGGGTCCCCTCTTTTATGATTTCATAATGTAAAAACAACATTACTCTGCTTAACTGTTCCAATGAAGAGCTGCATCAATGGCTCTTTTTTTTTTTTTGTCATATATGGCAAGATGGGTGAAATTTGGCCCGCAGGCACTGGTTTGGGCATCTCTGACATAGACCAAACACATCACAGATCATATTGAGAACAAGCTACCAATAACTAAATTAACTCTTTTATTAGTGGGCAATATTTCCCCACTGGAATTGATTATCAAGGGCAACCATAAAAACCTGCGTTATCTATTATGATACATCTTTTTTAATTGCATAAATTATCTTACAGAAATGTTCTTGTGATCTAAACAATTATGGCAGTTTTCAACAAACACACACACTTCATATTAGCTATATATTTAACAACAGGTCACTCTGATGGAGGCACTAAACCCACAACTTTATATAGACTACCAGTCTGATAAAACACATTAAATGTTAGATAACATAAAAATAAAAAACATTTGCCACATCTGGTGACATTTAAACCCTGGTTAATTTCTGACCCTGTAAACTACCTGTCCTTTCTTATTTAGCCTGTACAAAACAGACTGAGTCATTGAGCACTATTAGCACGGTTTACAACACCAATTCAAAAGTTCTGGTGAAGGCTTGACTCACCAGAAAAAATATGACCGCCCATAAAAAGAGACCCAAACCATTACTTCAGGAGAGAGACTCTGCCTTCTGATACAAGAAGAGTATTGAGTGTTTGAAGGATGAGGAGTTTATTGAGATGGTAAATGGCCACAAGTGGAGCGCCCAGGCCAAGTAAATGAAATAAAGGGCAATCACATCTTATTAAATGGGACTCATTCCTCTCAGCAAAGCAAAGTAATTATAAAGTTCATTACAGTAATGAGTTAGGCTATTCTGGAGGAGCAAATGGAGGCTAGGAAAGAGAGAAAATATGCCATTGATCAAAACATCAGGCCACTCAAACTCTCTTAGGCCAAGTAAAGGCCTTGGGCAGGGTAGGTGAGAGACTGATATTCACAAAGGTATGACATCAGCTCCCATTTTAGTTTGATTTTAACACCAGAATTCTCTATCCAACGACCTATATCCAGAAATTGAACCCTGTTTCAAAGCACTGCATGTGGTGTGATAAAAAGTCATTTTTGCACTCTATTTACTATATGTAGTAAAAGCATGTTTTCATTAATGGTTCTTGCTCTGTTTATGTGTCATTTACATATCTACACGAATGAGAGAGCAGAAAACAAGAAAAAAGAAATAGATTAAATTCAAATAAATAACTAGAAGTTAATTTTATTGATGATGGAACAAAGAAATTAATACAATTGTAAAATAAAACCTGACACGCTTTTTTTAAGATACCAATTCCTTCTTTATTAATAACATACACACTTTTTGAAAAGGAGTAGCATAGAGGAGAAAGACAGGAGAGATAGAGAAAAAAAAAGAAGAAAGAGAGAAGGAATGAGTGTACCGGGGCAAGTGGGCCCCGCTGGGCAATAATCTGAACAGCGTTATGGAAACAATCACAATAATTCCCTTAAATTAGTCCGATGCGGCACCCCGCCAACCAGGAGATTGGAAAGTGATCACAGAGAGACTCATCCTAATATGAGCGCTAACTACCCAGCTAAGGCAGAAAATTGGGTGCCTAACAGTGGTGAGTTCCTAATTGGCAAACACTTGGTGTGCAAATAAAGCACAGTAAATACGAGAGGTGATCTAGTGGGGACCCCAAAAGAGTTTCTGTGATTCATAAAAAATGTTGTGTGTCTTATTTGACCCTAATATGCACTGTAATGAAAATAATTGGATATAATGTGACACTTTTTATTAATTAACATTTTGGTAAGCATGGAATGATTTCACAGACTGTGATTACAAGTTTCTGTCTTTGATCCAAGTAAACCTAGAGAACTTTTTACATTACTATTTAGTGTATAGTGTATAGTAAATAGTGTTTAAATTTGTATTATTGTTATTTAGGGTAAATTTATAATATAATTCTATGTGTTACATTGCCCTGACAATAATTAAATAATAATAACTAATAATAAAATAAATAAATATATTGGATTTCAAGCAGCTGTTGAGGGAGTGACAGTACACCTTTTTCTCTCTTCTGACTGCTATAATCCATTTTCCCTCTTTTGGAAAGTTGTGGGCATGTAATAGTGATTTTTTCTTTTTACAGTTGGAGCAAATAGAATTGTAGAAATAACATTTGCTGTGTTCTCCCTTTCACCTAAACAGTTTTTTTGTTTTTGTAGTTTACGGTAATTTACTGCCTATACTCAGAAATTTGAAAAGTGTCCATTGTACCATAAACGATTTTTGTCTTCTCTTCTCTGTTTGTAATTTGTTTTGTTTTTAAACATCTATATTTAATATTAATTGCTGGCAAAAAGAAAAACAGCTGTGGAAAATAGTAATGTTTACCATGATTATGAATAATAAGGGGACATTTGTCAATCAGAAACCAGGACTCCTTCCGTCTTCTGCCGTGATACTGGGTCAGTTGTGCCGACAAACAGACAAGCTCCACATTCCAGCAATTGAGCTTAAATACAAAGGGTATCCTTGGCACTTTAGGGTCTGTGGCTCTTGGCTTGATTTGACAGTACTACAGCAATAACACACTGCAATTTTCATTAGCATGATAAATTCTCTGTAACAAACTCAGTGTGTGGACGCCAGCCAATCAACATTTTAAATTCAACCAAATGTGTGAAGTGTATGAACCCCTTTATTTGTGACTGGCAACAAAATGTGGAGGAGGGGAGGAAAACATAATCCACTTTTCACTCATGGAGGAGGCACGCACAGCTAGAATCTTTACACAAGCAAAACAAAAACAACTGCATGGGAGAGTGAAGGCTAATTTAATAGGATTTAATTCAGAGAGTGAGGAGGGTGGCGAGGGGAGGGAGGCGAGGGGCAATTGAAGAGAGCACCTTTTCAGTGAGCGCCAGGAAGACCTTACAATTGCAGAAAGAGGGACACAATGATGCTGGTGATTACCTTTGAGGGCTATAAAACAAATCTGCCTTTTCGCAATCAAGGCCCTGGCTTGTCTAATCAAATGAAGGTGAAAGGCAGTAATCCTAGCATTAAAGTGGGAAAATGAGCCAGCGTTGTCATCCATCCAGATCCACACAGGAAAGCATGAGTAGCACATGTAAAGCAGAGCAGTGATGCCAGCTGAACCCAATAGCCCACCACCACACAAACAAACACAGACTCAAATGTAAATAAGTACTTGTAGCTGAAGTTTGGAACTATCTGTTTAGGCTACTGTTTAACAGTGTTGGTTAAGTTACTCCAAAGTAATTAATTACTGATTACTAAATACATCTACATTGTAATTAGATTACTGTACTACTTACACTGTCTGAAAAGTAATTAAATTACTCATAACTAATTATTTTCCTAAAACCCATATCAACTTTGACCAGATGGGCAATAAAATGATAGACAATAGGATCAAATTATTCTTTTTATTCTTTCAAATAAATCCTATAACATCAAATAAATTATTCTTGAACTGCTCTTTAACTGTTCCTAAATGGTTAATAAAATCTGTAACTCAAAATCGATCACACTCTATATGAGTTCTTCTCCAAGCAAGTACATTTGTTGCAAAAGTCTGTATTTCATATAAGCAACACAGGTAACATTCGTAGCAGTATAGTAACAGTAAACAGTTTTAACAAGTTACAGTGGCCCCTCAGCAAACCTTACCAGAAGGGAAAAAATACTTTCTTACCATTTATCACACACTGAAACATTATTTGGACTGAAACTTGGAATCATGTGTAATGGTGCAACAGTCAAACGAAGTCCTCTTTGGCACCTGAACATCTTCAGAACATATTACTTGAATATTACTAGAACATATTGAATATTACTACATGATCCAAGCACGCAGCGGCCACTCCGGATCCAAAATTGTGCTATTTTTGTCACTTAGCCCGACTTTTATGGCACATGGACATCAGAGCAACCGGTGTTCATGTCTACCATTGCCAGACACTGTTAAAATATAAGATTCATGCAACAACCACACTGCATGATGATCTGCAGGAGTTTCTACGCAATCTCGGCTTGCTGCGGAGACCAGGCCTCCAGTCTTCGGCGACACCTGATGCCAGTGCCTGGGGGAGGGCATGTTGCAAGTGGTGTGTGAGGAAGCAAAAGCACGGCAAGAGGGCGGGGGTCCATGCTAGGCTAAAAACAAACCCTAGCCGGCCGGCTCTCCCATCTATCCTGCTCTCAAATGTTTGCGCCCTGGACAATAAACTGGACTACATCAGACTCCAGCAGACTATGCAGTGTGAGCTTAGAGACTTCTGCGTCTTTGTTTTCACGGAGACGTGGCTCAGCGACAGAGTTCCTGATGCCGCCATTCAGCTAGAGGGGCTCGCCTCGTTTCATGCCGACAGAAATGCAACTCTGGGCGGTAAGATTCACGGTGGTGGCTTGTGTGTTTATATCAACACGGAATGGTGCAATAACTCTATGGTAGTCTCTAGTTACTGCTCATCGCTGGTGGAGCTTGTGACTGTTAGATGCAGACCTTTTTATATACCACGGGAATTCACCACTGTTATTATAACCAGAGTTTACATTCCCCCCAGCGCTAACACTAAGGAAGCGCTCTGTGAACTGTATGGGGCCATGAGTGAACTGCAGAACGCTCACCCTGATGGACTGTATTGTCGCCGGAGATTTCAACCATGCAAATCTCAAGACAGTGCTCCCTAAATTCCATCAGTATGTGGACTTTGCAACGAGAGGGGCAAACACACTTGATCTTGTTTACACAAATATCCCAGGCGCGTATCAGCTGGAGCCCCGCCCCCACCATGGCTTCTCAGACCACATCTCTGTCTCTCTCTCCAGCATACAGACCGCTCATCAGACACACAAAACCGCTCCAGAAGCAGGTGAAAACCAGGCCAGCAGGAGCCATCTCTGCTCTTCAGGTCTGTTTTGAGTGCACTGACTGGCACATGTTCAGGGAGGCTGCAAAATATGGTGACTCTACCAACTTGGAGGAATACACTGCATCAGTGACCAGCTACATCAGCAAGTGCATTGATGATATCACCTTCTCCAAGACAATCACCACATGCTCCATCCAGAAGCTGTGGATGACTGTGAAGGTGCGTGCATGCTGAGGACCCGAGACTCCACCTTCAGAGCAGGCAACAAGGCTGCCCTAAGAACAGCGAGGCCCAAACTGTCCCTGCCGTCAGAGAGGCAAAGCACGCACACGCCCAGAGAATCCACAGTGATATCCAGGACAGTGTGACATGTGGCGCATGTCGCAGGCAGGGCATCCAGGCCATAACCAACTACAGGACAACATCAGTTGCCTGTGACAATGATGCCTCCTTTCCAGATGTGCTGAACGACTTCTACACTAGGTTTGAAGCACAGAACGACGTGGTGGCTAGGAAGACCACCCCTCCTCCCAACGACCAGGTGCTCTGCCTTACCATGGCTGATGTGAGGAAAACTCTACGTAGAGTCAACCCACAGAAGGCTGCTGGACCAGACAACATTCCTGGCAGAGTGCTCAGAGGATGTGCAGACCAGCTGGCAGATGTTCTTACCGACATCTTCAACATCTCTCTGAGCAGCGCCATCATTCCAACGTGCTTCAAGGCAACCACCATCATCCCCATGCCAAAGAAATCTTCCTGTCCTGCCTCAACGACTACCGTCCCGTCGCACTCACACCTATCATCATGAAGTGCTTCAAGAGGCTCATCATGAGGCGCATTAAGACCCAGCTGCCCCCCTTACTAGACCCACTGCAGTTTGCGTATCGTCCAAACCGTTCAACAGACAACACCATCACCACCACCCTCCATCTGGGCCTCACCCACCTAGATAAAAAGGACTCATACGTTTGAATGCTGTTCATAGACTTCAGCTCAGCGTTCAACACAATAATTCCTCAGCACCTGATTGGAAAGCTGAACCTGCTGGAGCTGGACACCTCCCTCTGCAACTGGATCCTGGACTTCCTGACTGGGAGGCCTCAGTCAGTCTGGATCGGGAACAGCTCTCCACCATCACACCACTGAGCACTGGGGCCCCCCAGGGCTTTGTGCTCAGTCCACTACTGTTCACTCTGCTGACTCATGACTGTGCAGCAATGCACAGCTCGAACAACATCATTAAGTTCACCGATGACACGACCGTGGTGGGTCTCATCAGCAAGAACAACAAGTCTGCATACAGAGAGGAGGTGCAGCGGCTAACGGACTGGTGTATAGCCAACAACATGTCTCTGAATTTGGACAAAACAAAAGAGATGGTTGTTGACTTTAGGAGAGCACAGAGTGAGTGCTCTCCACTGAACATCGACAGCTCCTCTGTGGACATCATCAAGAGCACGAAATTCCTTGATGTTCACCTGGCGGAGAACCTCACCTGGTCCCTCAACACCAGCTCTATTACCAAGAAAGCCCAGCAGCGTCTCTACTTTCTTCGAAGACTGAGGAAAGCACAACTCCCACCCCCCATCCTCACTACATTCTATAGAGGGACTATTGAGAGCATCCTGAGGAGCTGCATCACTGCCTGGTTTGGGATTTGCACCGTTTCAGACCGCAAAGACCTGCAGAGGATAGTGAGGACAGCTGAGAAGATCATCGAGGTCTCTCTTCACTCCATCAAAGACATTTACAAAAAACACTGCATCCGCAAAGCAACCAGCATTGTGGATGTTCCCGCACACCCCTCACACAAACTCTTCACCCTCCTGCCATCTGGCAAGAGGTATCGAAGCATTCAGGCCCTCTCGGCCAGACAGTGTACAGCTTCTTCCCACAAGCCATCAGACTCCTCAATACTCAGAGACTGGACTGACACACACACACACATGTCCTGAGTTTATACCTGGCTGCTACCTCAATAACTGCTATGTGTATAGAACAGTATCTCATAGTATGTTATGTTTACATTTGGCATTTTTAGAAACTGTCATCTTTTTGCACGTGCGCATTCTATAGGTATGTTATTTAGTCTGTGTAGTCTCATGTGGTTCTGTGTTTGTCCTATGTTGTTTTATGTAGCACCATGGTCCTGGAGGAACATTGTCTCGTTTCACTGTGTACTGTACTAACTGTATATGGTTGAATGACAATAAAAACCCCTTGATTTGACTTAAATATTAGTTACACCTTCGCTAAAAACAAACGGAGGTGTCTCGAGGTGCATTTTTAAATATTGAAGCTCTTTTTAACTTGACATAGTGTATTAAATCTGTTGGTCAGCAAGACGTGCTGCAGTAGTCAAAGATGTCTGTTTGGTGCGTAATTGCATTAGAAAACAATTGAAACAGTGCAGATCCGCGCAAAAACACTAGTGTATAAAAAAATCTATGCTGCCTTGTCAAGTGCTTAAGCAAGTACATGTGCTTCGGATCTGCATTTGTCTTCTGATCAGCATTTGTCATAAACTCATAAAGTAAAGGGGATATTTACATTTAGTAAAACAGCCACTTGTATCTTCCAACATCTTTTCACTTTAGCGATTTCTCAACATAGTGGCGCAAGCTCAAGCACACAGGCATATTGCCAATGCATTCAAATGGAATGGCCACGATGAATTAGAAAATAAATTTTATCGTAAGATGTTAACTTTAGATTTTCTATTCAATATTGTTTTAAATAGAATTGTTTAAAGTCTATACAGTATGTAATGCAAGTATATCATAAGTACATGTCATTAAATTACTAAAAATGTATACATTTTTCCTGGAAAATGTAATTAAATTACAGAAGTGAAATAACTGTAACATATTACACACAACACTGTTGATTAATGTAGCTTTTTTAAATATTGTCACTAGTTAACACATTAATTAAAAAAAAAAGAGCACGACAATAATAGCAAATAAAGACAGACAGATGTGGGTTCCAGTGGTGTTTCAGGAGGGGAGATGCACAACACAGACCCCATTTACACCTGGTATTAAGATGTGTTTAGGATGATCCGATCACATGTAGTCAGCTGCAGTGCTAAATACACGTGTAAAAGGTGTCTGTTTTGTGATCGGATCACAAAAACCACATTCGAAGGTAGTCAAAATCAAATTTGACCACATCACATTTGAGATTTAAACACTAATCTGTCCTGAATGCATCCTGGACAACAGCAAAGCACTGCCCCTCAACTGTCAATAAACCGCTATGCTAAAACAAGAATTTAAACTTAAAAGGAAATAACAGTCAACTCGGAAAATGTTAAAAAAGTGAATACACATACCTGCTTCTCGGATATGATCATATACGGAGTGTATATGATATCAATTCAGAGACACAGATGAGAAGCCCTAACATCTGAAGCATATTTAATATAGGTATTGCACTAAAATAATACAATATCCTGAATATAAAATTAATAATGTGTAATAAATACCCATTTTTACATGCCTCAAATTAACAAAGTAAAAGAGGTTTCAAATGCTATTTCATGTTGACTTTAAATACTTGAGTTTTTTCATGTAAAGAATAATTAAGTACTTATAAGGTACAAATCGTCTAGGTTACGGATGTAACCACCATTCCCTGATGGATGGAATGACACTTTGTGTTGAAGAAGCGACACTAGGGGTCTCTCTTGAGCACCTTTTGCATCTCTGATCTGTGAGAAAAGGTCAATGAGAAATTGGCAGACAGAATTTGCCTGTCCCGCCCCCCGGACATAGGGGTATAAAGGGAGGGAAATGCATCTGTTTCATTTAGGATTTTTCTGAGGAGCCGACAATAGTTCGGCCGCAACAGTGGCTCGGTTCAGCGACGTGGCCGAGAGGACACAACATCTCATTCCCTCCATCAGGGAATGGAGGTTACATCCGTAACCTAGACGTCCACCGTCTGTCACTCACTTCGACATTAGGGGTCCAATTTGAATCACGCCATGCGCTGAGCCGTGTACGTGTACTGCTGACACAGGAGCGGGCAGGTATCTTACGGGCCAAAGCGACCGGCTGTGTCAGACTGCACGTACCCTTCCCCAACGCCCCATAAAATTGTCAGAGCCTTCTGGTTCTTTACCTCCGACAGGGTTGAACAAGGCGACGTGCCAAGCATGGGAGCAGGCCGCACCATCCACGCCTTTTCTCTCTCTATGTTTCTCGCATAGAGCTAAACGGCTGGGGTCATCTTAACGCTCTCATATGCATCGGGAAGGAAATCTTTCCCAATTCCTATTCTTTCAGGAGGAAAAGACCCTGTGGAGACCACACCTGCCCAGACTGGTGGAGGTAAAGAGTGGTGAAATACATCACATGGGCTTTTAGGTCACATGTGGAAAGTGGCACGGTGGTAGATCCTGCCTATTGGGAGGGAGGAGTTGCTACAGACAGAGCGTGCCCCGTCCCTGAGAAAGAAGGTCTTTCCTCAGGGGAATTCGCCAGGGAGGGGCTGTAGCGAGGAGTACGAGATCCGAGAACCAAGTCCGAGTGGGCCAATAGGGGGCCACTAGAGTGACTGTTCCCCGTCCTCCCTGACCTTGCACAGCACCTGTGCAAGATGGCTCACTGGGGGAAATGCATACTTGCGCAGCCCTGTGGGCCAGCTGTGTGCCAGTGCGTCTGCCCTGAGGGGAGCCTCCGTTCGGGCATTCCAGAGCGGGCAGTGGGAGGTCTCTCGGGAGGCGAACAGGTCTACCTGAGCCTTGCTGAACCGTTCCCAAATCAGCTGGACCGACTGGGGGTGAAGCTCCACTCTCCACTGGGTAAGCATTGTCGTGATAGCGCATCCGCCACCACGTTGAGGTTTGCTCGGGATGTGAGTGGCACGCAGCAACATGAGTCGACTTGAGTTGACCTGGGAGAACCGCGGAGAACTGCTGGGCGAAGTCCTCGATGGTGTCGCTGAAAAGACCGAACTGGGAGACAGGTGCGTCGAGGAAGCGTGTCTTGTCTACTTCATGCATCTCGAACAAGTTCAGCCACAGATTACGTTCCTGAACCACGAGAGTGGCCATCGCCTGCCCGAGTGACCGCGGTGTGACCTTCGTGGCCCTGAGGGCGAGGTCGGTCGCTGAGCGCAGTTCCTGCAGCATGTCGGGATCAGGACTACCCAAGTGTAGATCTTTAAGTGCCTTGGCCTGGTGGACTTGCAGGAGGGCCATGGCATGCACGGCAGAAGCAGCCTGTCCGGTGGCGCTGTAGGCTTTGGAGGTCAGTGAAGACGTCATCCTACAGGCCTTGGAGGGGAGCACAGGGCAACCCCGCCAGGTGGCAGCGTTCTCGGGGCACAGGTGGATCGCAACCATTCTGTCCACCTGGGGGACCGCCGTGTACCCGTGGGCCGCTCCGCCGTCGAGGGTAGTGAGAGCAGATGAGCGAGAGGCTTTGTGATGGGTGGAGAAGCATGTCCTCCACGAACTCGTCAGCTCATCATGTGGGGAGGATGGAGGGTTCCAATCCAGCCCCACTTTGACGGCGGCCTGGGCAAGCATGTCGGACATCTGGGTGTCAGCCTCAGACTGGGCGCTCTGGCCCGAAGGCGGCAGCTCAGTCGAATCATCCGCGTCAGACGCGGCCCGCTCTCCAATGCAGCGGCGAGCTCATCCAGCTCGGGGGGCTCAAGAGGAAAGGCAGGTTGGCTGTGAGGAGAGCCACTGTTGCCTCGAGCCCAGACTGAAGTCAACGAGCATGCCGGGGGGCGGGTGGTTCGCCAGCTGGGTCGTCCTCAATCCCGTGGGAAGAAGGAGCGACGTGGGGGGTGGCTGGAGTGGTGTTCCTTCTGTTGAAGGAAAGCCGCGACCACAACGTTGCCATGGTCATGTTCTCGCAATGAGAACATGAGCCATCCACAAACGCTGCCTTGATGTGATCGCAGCCCAGACACACGAGACAGTGTCTGTGGCCGTCAGAAGCGGAGAGCACTCTACCACATCCAGCAACTACATAGGGGCAGAAGGGCATCTTTATAAAGATGTATCCTGAAAAGGACGTTCAACGCCAGCTGTGTATTGCTCTTTTAGAGAAAATAACTCTTTTAGAGAAAATAAACCCTTTAATTGCACTGTCGAAGCACCCAAGGGCAAGCTGCACTGCCGTGCAGAGAAGGGATAAAGCCGCTGATATGCACCGTATATCCAACAGCAATCGCACTCAGAGATGGGAGGAACAGTGTGTGACTCGCAGCTCGCGCACACAACCATCGGCTCCGAAGAACATTTCTGAATGAAACAGATGCATTTCCCTCCCTTTACACCAGTATGTCCGGGGGCGGGACATGCAAATTCTGTCTGACAATTTCTCTTTGGCCTTTTCTCATAGATCAGAGATGCAAAAGGCGCTCAAGAGAGACCCCTAGTGTTGCTTCTTCGACACAACGTCGAAGTGCGTCAGACGGGGAAAAATAGATTTTTCATATTTGATTAATTGGATTAGCTCTTTATGGCTGTGATTATACACTCTCTGAAGGTGCCAGAACCACTGACCAAATAGAACAATCCACAAAGCTTCCTCTGCCTGCAGCTTAGGATGTAGAAAGAATCTTTAGAAAGAATCTGCGGAAATTCCACCAAACACACACACACAGTTGGCCTGGCCACATATTGAAACAGGTGCATCAGAAATGCATACATCTCCTTTGTAACCAGCTAATGCAGGCCCAATCAGGTCATGAGGGTCAGATAATAAAGGGTGCATGGTTGTCTTCTCCTGTTGTTATCTTCTGTGTCTGATTCAGAAAACAGAGGCCAGTGTCTGAGGGCCAGATAAGGTCTTCAGCTACCTGCAATGTAGCAATTCCATCCTACTGCTGCTACGACACTAAGGGAGTCGTTCACAGTGATATGAACCATATTATCTACAGAAGAACACAGCAGGTCCAGTCACCGCTCAAAGTGAATTTGTCTTTGTATGTGGTCTGCTTTGCTACACACTCCTGCACATGTTGAAGCAGCCTTTACAGCAAATTCGTTTTACCTTCATTACGTTTTTCTAACAGACCCACTTTTCATGGTGACACTTCAAATGTTAAGAGAGGTTTTTTAAGGGCTGGGAGCTGTCTCGACACAGGCATCCAAAAAATAAAAAGCTTAAAGCAAAGTATTGCTTACAATAGCATTACACAACACTGAAATAATGTACTCACCAATAGTCTTTAATTAGCATGTTCACATACAGTGCTGTATGAAAAAGAGCATTATCATTTTCAAATTTTTCACAGCCAAAATCCTGCATACCCTGACAGAGCATTGTATACAGAAGATTCAGCCAAGGCAGCCAAGATCACAGCATTTATAAAATGCAAGTTGCAGGCACGATTAAAATTCCAAAATGTGTAAACATCTTAAGAGGCTGAGTTAATGATAAAGCATGATGCGTGCTCCTGGAGTAGTCGTAGAATGAAAAACAGACATTGTCATATGTGGTCCCCTTCTGGATGTTCTGGGCAGGGATATACCTTCAATTTGACTGTTTTCCATTCTCAGCTGCTGGTAAGCCTTCAATTAAATGATGACTACCTTTTTCAAGTTAGTAATCCTCTTAACATAGAGCTTACCCTTTGCCATGTGCAGTTTCAGCTCCTAGTAGGAAGACACATAAACTCTGAGAGCCAAATCATCCTTCTCTGCTTCCTACAGGGTCAAAGTAAGGCCACACATACAACTGCAAACTCAGCAATCAATGCACATGGACACACTCACATCATGTATATTTTGGACACTGGACATATTGACATCAAGAAACTTGGAACTCATCTACCGCAATAAATGTATCATAATTTTCTCTGAACCTATAGTTAGCATTTTAAGGTATCGTAGGTGCACTCCAGATGCAAATGTTGTTTGCAAAGGTAGCATTT
This sequence comes from Moxostoma hubbsi, assembly GCA_032164185.1. Classification (NCBI taxonomy): domain Eukaryota; kingdom Metazoa; phylum Chordata; class Actinopteri; order Cypriniformes; family Catostomidae; genus Moxostoma; species Moxostoma hubbsi. The sequence goes on along the minus strand of JAVLUX010000030.1, from coordinate 24,419,561 downwards.
AAACAACTTAACAGTAAATAGTTACAATAAATACAACATATTTATTGTAACTCACGGTATCTACTGTTGCATGTTGAGCAGATTTCCAATTGTCTCTCAACAGAGTTATTGTCTCTCTTTTGTGCCACATAATTAACTTTACAAAGATCCTCTTTGTTGCACCTTAGGCTGGTACCACACTAGCCGATCTTTCCAGTGGTTTTCAGGTGTGAGCTTCATTAACGTAATCACTGGCCAGGCAGAGGAAGATGAAGCATGCATTAGCATCTGTCAGTGGGATGTCATCAATCACTTGATTGTTGGAACCGACAAGATGTCCAGCTGATTTGAACTGAGCTTTTCATCGCACTCGGCTGCATATCATCATATCATCACCATAGTAATTCTGTCACCAAAAGTTTTTCTCCTATACAGGGCTGGACTGGTAATCTGGCATACCAGGCATTTTCCCGGTGGGACAACGCACTTTATGGCCGATCAGGGTCGGACTGGCCATCGGGAGAACCGAGCGGGCCGGTGGGTCGGCCGCGAAATGTGCCGAATGGACAAGCAGAGGCACAACAGACTTTATTGAACATAATTTCTTTGCTGTATGTATAAATATAACTGTATATATATATATATATATATATATATATATATATATATATATATATATATATATATATATATTTATATATATGTACATGAACTACAGCAAGCCTCAAGGGGATAAATACACAATCACACATTTTCATACAGTACATTATGTTACTCAATGAATCGCATCTGAAATCAATCTATTACAATTCTCTATGCTTACGTGGTACTCTTGCTGTCATTTCGCTAGAGCTCCACGTGACAGTGAATAAGAGAGTGAGAGAGATGCAGTGAGTTGGTATGTTTGTCACCCCTCCACCATTTTAATCAGCAAGTGTGTCATACCTCCGACTGAGGAGAGAGACATCTCAGCAAAACTGTCAGCATGTGTGACACCCTCGGCCAAAATAGTGTGTAAGGCTAATGTGGCTCTGGCCTTTTACATAAGAGACAGTGATAGACAAGAGCAATAAACAGACAAGTCAAATTATAATTATATTGCATACTGTATGTCACAGTAATACAGTGTCACATGTATGGTCATGCAAAACTATTTAAACATGAAAGATGCAGAGTGTATGGGCAGCGACTTAAGGATTTGGTGATTGTGAGACACGTTCACTTGACCATGTTCAGCTTGTGTCATTCTTTTCCTCTCAAAACCATTTCAGCACTCATCTGCCTCCACTCGAAAGAGGAAAAAAGGCTAACTTAAGACTAAATCTGAGCATGTCTGATTGAGTGGGCGCTTGTACTCTACCTCCCCATTAAATTGCTCCTACAGTTCCAGCTCCTCTACAATTTAGTAAATTTGAGAAAGGAAAATTACCATTGTTAAATTTTTCATTTCCTTCAAGATTTGGTTCCATTTCCATCTTAAATTCATTTCAGAATGGGAAATGGGTGGGCCACAAAAATTACATCAAAACTATACACATGCATCTTGATGTTCTTGAAAATAATAGGGTTTTATCTGTGTTGGTCAGGGGCAATCAAGTGGACTTTTTTCAGAAATTAAGGATATAGAAAGAGGTAGGATGGAAGAAAAGACAAACTCACTGAGGTCAAAGAATGGTGGCACTGAATTGGAAAGAACATTGAAAAAATTAAACAGTGTTCCCTCTCACAGAAGAGAAGATAAAAAGTAATAATAAACAACTTGGAATGAAGTCTTTTGTGATACTATACATACCCATAACCATAAGGATTTTTTTTTTCTGCTGATTCATTCAAGGGAGAAGTTTAGATCTATACTTGCTCTGCCAACATTTTCAACAACCACCACCAAAATAAATAAATACAAAATAACAACAATAATAATAAAATATATTTAGCAATGTAATTTTATATGTGTCAGAAAGAAATACATACATAAAAACAGCAACACATAATATAATTCGTTTTTAATTTGCAATTGGCTAATTTATGAAAATTATTCAGCTATAAATTCATAGACACTTTTGCTGGAAAATAATGGCATACACGGTGATTATACAAAGTCATCCACAAGTCTTTCTTGCAATTTTGACAAAACATCATCTCTGTCAGCAAGCTAGATATTTACCTCCGATATATTTAATTAACCATAATTCACAACAGAAACGCTCAATATTTTGCCAGACATAAAAACACAAATGTAAATGATCAATGAATGTCAACATATCACTAGACCAAAACTGTCTCACACTCATTCTGGGCCATTTGGCCATCCTTATTGTTGAGCCCTACTTATGTTCTGTCGTTGGCCAACAGAAGTAAAATGGCATCAAGTGTCTTCTCAGTAAAATCTTCTCAAATAAGTTCTGATTGCAGCCTTGTCTTGTAATTGTCAGAACACCACTTGTTATCTCTTCAGTATTGTCACTATATTCCTAGCTTCGTACAGCCAGACTGAGAAACATCTGGAGACTAAATCACTGCAATACTGGCATACTGAAATAGGGAAAACCACAGAGCTAGAGTGAAGGGGGTAGGATGGACAAAGCATTAGAGCCACAGCAAGTCAAGAGGCTGACGTAGGCTATAATAAAATGTAAAAAAAAAAAAAAACATTTATGCCTTAAGCAGAAATGTAGACGCAATCAGTAATGTACAGAAATGCTTCTGTCCTGCCTTTCTATTGAAATAATGGACAGAGAGTGATGAAAAGGATAGGGGGAGGTGAAGGGAGGTAAAGGAAGTGTGTAAGGGTGTAAATACTGTAACAGAACCCAGTGACCTGTTGTAGTGGAGGAACTGGAAATTAACAAACACTACTGAGGGTATTGAAGTTACCATGTAAAACAGCTCTGTCTGCAAAGACTATTTAGTAATAAAGGTTTATATAAATCAATTTTCATGAGCAATAAATCAGAAAATTGTGAATAATGGAAAACTGATTAGAGAAAATAAAGCAATTATTTCATAAAACAGCGTTTACTGTCTAGATAGCATTGGAAAGTGGAGAACAATAAAAATGAAGGGTCTGAATGAACCAATCAGTAGAGAAGAAAGTCATTATCTGTCTATATGACTTTCCCTCATGTGCCAGAGCAAATTTTTCTAAATCACTTTCCATTTTCCACATTCCACATACTTAACATTCCAACATACACTATATGATTAACACACACAATCACTGTTGATTTGAGCATTTAATGTATCAGAATCAGCAAAGAACATAAACACAGACAGATTTGATGTATATGACTCATTCCCCGCTGTCCACTTTTAATCAAAACCTTATAATAGGTTTGAGATGAGTGTCACCTAATTTGTTAACAATCTGGTTTTACTAAACAGTAAATACCACAGAAAAATTACACACATCCATCAAAGTAATCAAAAGGAAATAGGTCAGTATTGATTGAATTATGGCAATAAATTTAAATTTATTAAAAAAAAAAAGAAAGAAAGAAAAGAAAACTTTAATGCTCCTCCTACACAAGTAACTTAATGGGACCCAAAGGTTTTCAGTATTGTACCTGACATGGCAAGGACGTACCATTGTGTGAAAATCCATGACAGCACTCAATTTATGCACATGTATGTGTCTTTTTTTGTTGAGATTACCCTATTTATGCCAGAACCATGGCCTTGTGATTATTGCACTAGTTCTGACACATTGGTGCTCATGCTGGCAATCCGAGTTTAGATCCAGCTTGCAAAATTTCCTAAAGCTTTTCAGCCATCTTCATCCTTTCTTATCTCAACTTTCTATAACAACTGAAAAAAGGCTAAATCTAATTGTAAAAGTTTTGTTTGTTTGGACCCAGACAAAGTTAGGCCAGTTGCATTACACCCTGTCTATACCGGACAGCTTGAGGCTGTCTACACTGGTTGAATCGAAATGATCATTAATGATCAGACAGTATCATTGATTAAAATGTGTTCTATTGCTTTTGATGTGATGCGCTGCTCAAGTCTGGTGAAAACAGGACTCAGAATCTGCAGATTTTAAACATGGTAAAATGTGCAAAATGGAGATAGGAGAACTATAAACTTATTGATAGCTGAACTAATGAAAGGCCAAAATATTTCATAAAGAACACAGAAGCGGTAGGATGATGTAAATTCTGGAGAAATGATGAATGTAATTCTGGAGAAATATATGGCTGAGTGTGGGCCTAGCAATAAGCTTCAATACAGAGAAAGGAATGATGATAAGTCAGTATACAATCAATGACAAGACAAGTGCGAAATTTATATGAAAACCAATCAACTTTAAAAAGACACCTTGACTGCAACATTAACACATCCTGATGTACAAAACACAAAGGCAAAAAACAGTGCTCTTGTTTATTATCTATGCAGGGGTCAGCAACCTATGGCACGTGTAGGGGTAATCACTGGCATGCCAGCAATGGCGAGAGAGGAGTAGACTACTTAATTTTTTTAAATTCTGCACCTGCATTCCTACATCTTGATGTAATTCTTCCTCATGATTATCCAGCATGTTTTCATGAACTGAATGGGAGGATGAACAAAAAGTAAAAATGTGACTAGACTGCAGTGTACCCAACAGCACATGCAGCACGTGCAAGCCATTTGCGCATCACGAGCCGGCAGCACTTCACTTTCAGTTAATCGTGCGAGTAAACGACCCTGCTTTGCTTTGGTCATGCTGCGCAAATGACAGCCTACATACCGTGTTTCATATTTCAGAACAGCACGTGATATAATAAGGAAAACACCACGATTAATCCTTGAGATTTTCAACCCAGCATACAGGTACACCCTCCTTAAACCATGGTCACATTTAAAATCACATTAAACGATTAAAAGAGAAAATATAAACCCACATCGTGGGGTTCAAAAATCTAAGTCTATTCAAAATACATTAAACCTAGAAATAAAGTTTTAGGATTTTGCAGGTGTGATTCACCGAAAAGGGCTAAATAGTTGATCGGATTGTGATGCGTGAATGGCTTGCATGCTCAGCGCAAGTCTAGTCACACTTTAACAGTGTTTAGTCACCCCTTCAACTGATGCTGCATGATTATGGGGAAGGATTATATCAAGATGTAGATTGGAATGCAGGTGCGAAATAAGTCATATAAAAAAAATAGCCTGCTCCTCTCTCACTGTTGGCTTGCGTGCTAGTGATTACCCCTCTGTTAATGTAAGCACTTTCACAAGATACTCTGTGAAAATTCATGATTATAGCATAAAGAGCAAAGAGCACCAGTACATCCAGGCACAAGAACAGTTTCTACCCTCAGGCCATTTTCCACATGAACAATTAAACTGCCCCAGGACTCCCCCAAAGTGCAATAATGTAAATAAATAGCTCATGTACATATGTAAATTCACTCAGATTTAATGAAATAATTGTACATACCCCTACCTTGCCCATACATTACGACTTGCACATGCACATACATCATTCTATGTTATATGTCCTATTATAAATCCTAAAACTCTGAAAGTCACATACATGTGCGTATTTTTTTGTTTGGTTGTTTTTTTGTTTTGTTTTTTGGAAGGGGGGGGCAGCCATTGACCAGGAAAATTAAAAAAAAGGTTGTAAAAATGGTTGCCGACCACTGATCTATGCACTACTGCACCTATTAGCAGCTATTGACACCAGCTACAGAGCACCTGCATCCCATTTCTCACTGAGGGCTGAGCCAGAGTGTTCAGGGCTGACTGTGAGAAAGCACCCCACCCCAACCCGCACACCACCATATCTCTCCATGCTGGATATAAAGCAGTCAGGAAGCAGAGGCTAGCTATGTTTATATGTTTTCTATGCTTATCAGTAATCTAATGACATCTCTCCTTTGTCTGTAAATGCTGCAGAAGTTGCAAAAGTGCAGGGGGCTTGGTGGAGGTGGTGGGATGGGTGTTAGGATGGTGGGGTTGGGGGGGGGGGGGGGGGGGGGGGGGTCGTGTCTACAGGAGAGAGAGAGGACGACCAGATGAAACAAAGAGCTGTATACAAATGACAAGCGTGCGTCGCTCACTGCCTCCCGATGTGAGAGGGACTTGTGCGGTCATTGAGCAGCTTCAAAGCAACAGACCAAGCCGCAATACATAAAGAACCTCAAACAATCTCCTTCTCACACACAAACACACACATGTACCCTGGTACTAGTTTGCTGGCTCATACTGTAGAGGCAGCAATGAGACTCTGTGTGTTCCTACGCCTGACCGAGCATGCATATCTGGCATGACGATTTTTGGCAGCGGTGTTGTGGGTCAGTGGGCCTATTGGACCTACCTTATGGGCACAGAGGGCCACTCCAAAATTGGCATGGGTCCATGCGTCAGTCCAATCAGCTTGTTTATTAGTACTATAGTCCTCCAAAAACTGACATTTTGGTTAATAATTTCCTCATCATTTCCCCCACGCACAAAAACGACCAAAAATATTTAGTCTTGATTTATAAAAACTGTACACATTTCACAGCTTGTTTAGGATGTGCAGCTGTCATAAAGAATATGGCATGCAGTTAAATTATATTCATAAAAATGTATAATTGCGTTACACTAATGAATGGGTCTTTTTGCATTATCTTGAACATTGTCTAGCATTAATTTCTTGTGTTATTGTAGTATACCTTGCTGAATAATTACAGATTAACATTGATTATGAGAGTTACTATGCAGGAAAGATCAAGTTAGCTAAAATTACACAGATCAATCCTTATGACACTATATTTCACATGCTTTACAGTTATGTATGCTTACCTGTCCAATAAGAAGAATGCCAATTCAGGGTCGTTTTTGATCCCCAAAACCGAACGAATATCCCTCCAGGAATCAAATGCCCTGCCGATGTTCACTCTAGTTTTCGCTCGGCCACGATCACGTTACTGCTTAGCCAGACGGGATTCTGTAAATACATTTATTTATTTATTTTGGCTTACTCAGAGTTTGTGTAGGAATCGGTGTTGTGCTGGAAGCCGGATGTTTGCTGGATTCCATCTCTAAGATAATGTTACCTAGTTTGCAGACAGTTGTTGCTGTTGAATAGTGGAAGAGAAGCACTGAGGCAAGGCTCTCGGGAGCGCGCATAAACATCACATCCTTTGGATTTTCCTGGCAAAAGCGACCTTCTCCATTTGCTTGAAAATCAGTCTCCAGGCTTTAATAGGCAACCTAGCAAGTCCGGGAAGGACTCGTTTTTTAAGTTGCATTACAAGTCATTCACACATTGGCAAAAAAGGCGAATATTACATGAAAATTTATACATATTGCACCTTAACTATAACTTTACACAGACAAGGTTAGTAAGTGATTTTATCACACTAAAATAATGTTTACATGCATACTGTTAATGTCTTGTGGCTATATTTTTGAAGAAGTCAGAATTTTAAAGTAAAAAAATTGCCACTCCACCGGACATATGGGTATAAAAGGAGCTGGCTGGTGCTTGAAAAGCCTCCGTAGGGCCAGCAATTCCACCAGCAACTCAAGGCAGTTGATAAGCCAAAGCAGTCGCAGTCCCATCTAGGGGCCATTAGCTGCGTGACCGTTGCACACAGCGCCACAGCCTAGCTTGGAGGTATATGTGCCTGGACACTTGCTGTAAGGGGACCCCTGCCTGCAGAAATGCTGTCTGTCCAAGGGCTGAACAAGTGGCAGCAGATTGGTATGATGGCCACGCAATTTGTGCCATGGCGTGCTGGAGTGCTCTCAAATGCATCAACCCGAGTGGCATGACCACCCCCAAGGATGCCATATGCCCCAGGACTCTCTGAAACTGTTTCAGTGGGACCACCATTCTCCTGAACGACTTCAGGCAGTTCAGCACCGACTGCACGCGCTCGCTCCTCTATGTTCTCATAGAGACTGAGTCTAACACCATCCCGAGAAAAGAGATGCTCTGAACCGTGGAGAACTTGCTCTTTTCCCAGTTGACCAGAAGCCCCAACCAGCTGAGGCATTCAAGCACTAGGTCCCTGTGCGCACACAACCATTCTCGAGAGTGAGCTAGAATCAGCCAATTGTCGAGATAATCGAGGATGTGAATGCCCACTTCCCTTATTGGGGCAAGGCCTGCCTCGGTGAAGAAGGGTGAGAACGCCGCTGAACCTGGGTGGGCGCCTAGCAAACTAACTTACATAGTCAAGTCGGATGATCCTGGCCAGCCATCACAATGGGTTGGAGAGTGCTAGACACACTCCAAGCTCCAGGTGAGTGGCACTAAGAGGACAAGCCTCGCGTCCCGAGCTCATGGCTGTGCTGAGGTGAACTTTGAAGTGCTTAGCTTGCTCTGCATACCCAGCATAGGACCGGTCAGCGATGGGGGTGGAGGGAGACCATCTTCGTGACTTGTCACAAACACGTGGGCATGAGTGTGCCATGGCCGGGTGTGTGATGGCTGGAGGCCCGCGTTCGTAGCGCCCTGCCCGCGAGTGTTCTGTGTCCGGCAGTGCGACACAGGGAGTGAAGAAACCACTCATTTTATTTTAAATGTGGATACTGAAGCCCCTTGGGTATGCAGCGAAAACAAAACCACTGGGGGGCGGAGTGGTCTGGATACCAGCTCAATTGTTCCTGCGGACCTCTTCCTCCCTGGGTCATCCTAGGGCTCTTAGCGCCGGACCGTGAGGCAGGGGTCATCAGCTTCCTGTGGGGGGCTCTATACTAGGGCCGAGCGGTTGGCTTGGGCTGCAGCGGAGCCGCCTGAGTTTTAGCTGCAGGGGTATGCCCTCAGCGGCGAGCAGATGGGGTGTGGGACCATGAACCGTGCTGGGGCAGGATATGTTGGATGGCCTCCATCTGCTTCTTCATCGCTGAGAACTGCTGGGCAAAGTCCTCAATGGTTATTTTTTTATTTTATTATTTTATTCATTTGGCAGACGCTTTTATCCAAAGAGCCCTTGTTACAGGGACAATCCCCCCGGAGCAACCTGGAGTTAAGTGCCTTGCTCAAGGACACAATGGTGGTGGCTGTGGGGATTGAACCAGTTACCTTCTGATTACCAGTTATGTGCTTTAGACCACTACACCACCACCACTCCAATAGTGTCGCCGAATAGGCCAATCTGGAAGATGGGAGCATTGAGGAGGCAGATCTTGTCGGTATCCTTCATCTCGACCAGATTCAGCCATACGTAGGTGGCACTGAACACCAAGGTGGACATCGCCTGCCGAGTGCCCGTGCCATGACCTTCGTCACCAGGAGGGTGAGATCGTTCACCGAGCGTAGCTCCTGCATCACTTCAGGGTCAGGGCTACCCACATGCAGCTCTTTCAATGCCTTGGATGGTGTACTTGCAGGATGGCCATGGCATGAAGGGTGGAGGCAGCCTGTCCAGCAGGACTGTAAGCTTTGGTCACCAGAGATGACGTAGACCTACAGGCCTTGGACAGGAGTACCTAGTGCACCGCAACTGCCTTATCCACCTGATAAATCTCTGTGTACCCCCTGGCCGCCCCGCCGTCAAGGGTAGTGAAAACGGATGAACCCAGAAGTCGGGTACGGGCAGTAAAATGTGCCCTTCAATACTTTGTGAGTTCTTCGTGCACCTCTGGGAAGAATAAGACCGGGGCAGGGCGTGGCCGTGAGTGCTGCTCCAAACTCAGGAACCAATCATCAAATCCGAGGGCTCAGGGCAGAGTGGAGGGTTTCAATCCAGCCCGACACTCGTGGCAGCCCGGGCAAGCATGGCAGTCAGCTCCGCATCGGCCTCAGCGCCGCTCCGAACTCAGAAACCAATCATCAAGTCCGAGGGCTCAAGGCAGGGTGGAGGGTTCCAATCCAGCCTGACACTCGCGGCAGCCCGGGCAAGCATGGCGGTCAGCTGCGCATCAGCCTCAGTGCTGCTCCGAACTCAGGAACTAATCATCAAGTCCGAGGGCTCAAGGCAGGGTGGAGGGTTCCAATCCAGCCTGACACTTGCGGCAGCCTGGGAAAGCATGGCGGTCAGCTGCGCATCGGCCTCAGACTGGGTGGCAACACCCGAAGATTGAAGCCCACTCGAGTCCTCAGTGTCCAACTGTGCTAACCTGCTCTCTGATGCTGTGATCGAGAGCTCATCCTGCTCATGAGCTCCGAAAGAGACATTAAACACACCCTCAAACTGCCTGTCTCATCCTTGAACTCTACTGGGGCAAATTAGTGTCCTGGGTAATGGGAGGTCCGTGGGGGATTACCTGGCGGAACCACTCCCATTGGGATCCCCAAATAGCCCCCAGAATTAACCGACCTGTCCTCGTACCCATAAGTAGAAGGCCCAGAGCGGGGAGAGGCTGGAGGTGTTTTACCCCGGGAATGGAAAGCCATAACAACAACATTGCCATGGTCATGTTCTTGCAGTGAGAACATGAACCATCCACAAACACTGCCTCAAAGTGACTACAGCCCAGACACTTGAGGCAACACTCATGGCCATCAGAGGTGGAGAGATAGCGATCGCATCCAGAAAATACACACAGACAGAAAGGCATCTTTAAGAAGATGCTGTCCGCACTCTTTTAGAGGAAATATACTCTTTTCTGTAAGAATATATACTCTTCTAACTGTCGAAGCACCCAGGGGCATACACTGCATCAATCGCAAAGAGGGGGAGAAAGCCTCTGAAATGTCCCATATGTCAAACAGCATACGCTTCTCAATGAGGTGAATGGAATGGTGGTGGAACTCGCTACTCAACACCACTCGAAACTTGAAAAAATCTGAATGAGTGGTTGCAAGCCAGATTCCACTCGCCAATTCCCATTAGCATTTTCTCAAAGATCAGAGGTGTTTGGGGCTCCCAAGACACCTATTATCGCTACATCGACACAACATTGAGTGAGTGACAGATAGGGAACAGAGTTTTTTTTGCTTTATTTAAAGAAAAGGAGGGGCAAGTCAAAATGTGTTTTTGTGGTAATCAATGTTATGCCACAAATGCTGTTTATTGAGCTTAACTTGTACTGAGCATGGAATATTTCTTTAAGCCTAGGTTATACTTTAGGGAATACTAGGGTATACTTTTTTTCTCATTCCATCTCCCACACGGTTGAGTGCTCAATCTTTTGATTGTGACCATATGGACACATTTGAAGCACGCACACTACGACTGCTCTGTGATAATGACTAGACTCTTTAGTGAAGTCAACACTAGGCACATGTGCACAACATGCATAGACATGGGCTCTCCATGTGTCTAGAAATACTAGGGTGCACACAGACATTCCACACGTACTGTGCCAATGACAAAATGTACCTAATAAACATTGTGCAAAGGGAAAACTTAGGGTATACTAGGGTATATAAAGCTAGGGTATACAGTACTTTGTTTTTCCGTGTGTGGCTACACCTCGTGCAGAGTCTTTCAAAGAACACTCTTTTGATTGTGAGACCACAAGGAAGCGATCAATGCATGCATACTAAGACTCCTTTGTTATACTATTTTTGTACAGTCAGCACCAGGTGCATGCGCAGATGACAGAGAGAACTGAACTGTCTATGTGTAAAACTGGGCTGCAAGTGGACAGTCTGGCGTACTGTGTTGATGACTAAATTTGCGTAGGACACAGTATTTAAAATTGGACTGCTAACCAGCTGGTAAGGGACCACACCGCCATGACACATGGAAAGGGTGTGCTTTGGGATGTCTATCCAAGCACCAGACATATTTAGATCTAGTGTCCTCACCTGGGGCAGAAATTAGATAGGGGTGTTTACTGGGAGTGAGTGCAGGGGACGTGGGGAGCCGAGAGTTGGAAGGGGGTGTGGGCAAGAAGGGGGTGAGTGTTACAAGGAGAAGGAATCGCACCTTCATGACACCACATAGTAATTACACACTTGAGTGGCTGGACTGTGGAGGAAATTGAAGGACTGAGTGGGAACCCAGCTGCCTCCTTCTCTCTCCCCATCAGTGTGGTCATGATTGAGCCTGGCCGTTCGCCCCTCTCGTCCCCTCCCTTTTTCCCTACTTCACTCCCTTACTCAATCCTCAGAGGAAATGCCGCTTTGTGTCCTAGTAATGAGATTCTCACACACCCAACCTTATTTACCATCCCAAACAGAGGGAGACTAGAGCAGATGAGAGGAGAGAGAAGAGGAGAGGAGTGGAAGCCAAACACAACCCAACTTATTTACCATCCCAGACAGAGGGAGATGAGAGCAGATGAGAGGTGTGGAAGCCAAACACAGCCCAACTTTCTCTCTCATTCACAGAAGTCCTCATCAAAATAGAAATAAGATTATGGCTATGGTGTTCTGGACTCGAAGATAACTACAGATAGACTATACAGTGGCCCCTGTAAGGTATTTGGACACATTAAGATATAGCCCACCCAGAAATGAAAATTCTGTCATCATTTACTTACCCTTCTTACTTTTTCCATGGAACATGCAAGATGTTAGGAAGAATGTTAGCATTATGCACTATTCACTTTCATTGCAAGGGAAAATGATGCAATGAAAGTGAATGGTAATTGAGATAAACATACAGTGTAAAAAAAAAAACATATTATTTGTTCTACACAAGAAAGTTATACAGGTTTGGAACAACATGAGGGTGAGTCGATGATAACAGTTTTTTTGTTTTATTTTTTGTTTCAACTATCCCTTTAAAACTGTGAATTTCAGATCAAGAAATATCAAAACAAGTGGCATTTGTATACTAATGATGCTACACCTTTTCTCCCCACTTCTTTTATGCTATGTTTGTAACCACTTTCAACTGGTCAAGTGGTCATTTTCACTCACCTCCAAGTTCACACAGGTGTCCCCAGCAGAGTAACCACAAGTGTTGTAAATCACATTAAATATGGATATGTCCCATAGTTTGAGTAGCATACTTATTGTTTAATCATGTGAAACCTGACAAACTAAGTGTTTGATAAGTGTGCTTGTGCCATCTTCCTTATACCCCATTTAGTTTGATATTTTGTATTTAATGCAATAACATTCATTCAGTACATTAAGCATGGCTTCAGTGTTCAAATACTTTGTGTGGTCACTGTACATGAAGCATATTTCTTTAGATCTTTAAAAAAAAAAAAAAAAAAAAATCTATAAAAATTAAAATATAACTGTTGCTCAGAAGTGACGCAAGCCATTTCTTAGGCCTGAACACAATTAGCGCTGTGACCGGTAGGTTCTTTTCTGACCACAGACTTGTGTGAGAGGATACAGTGGCACATGTTGGTGAGGCTGTCCTTCTTTTAGCACAACTTGAGCATGTACTTGTCATAGTGGACTGGGAACACACACAATTAAACACGTCAGCATGGGGTACCTGCCCTGGGCCAGCAGGGACACAGCACTCGCTGTCACCAAATGCAGTGCCACTGATACACACACTACCTCCAGAAGGCTGTGAATGTGTGTGGGTGTGTGTGAGAGTGCACACATACATCTCAAATAAATGTATTTCCTTGTGAAACGCATTCATTTGTAGAACAATTTCATTATGATAAAATCAGTGCCGCAATTAGGCCTCAAAACTGCAGTTTGTCTGACAAACTCGCTGACAATCTTAATGTCTACTCAGCAACCATTTGCACAAGCACTGTTATTCTTGTTTGTGAAGGAGACAGAGACAGAGTTACCTCGATTATGAGCAAAAAGTCAATTAAATTAAATGTGAAAGACTATTTATTTTAACCCGAGGATGCATTTTTTCTGTTCTTTGTAATTATAGAAAAAAAGCACAACGCAAGAGAACAAAGAAAGAGGACGCTTTAGAACTAGTCCTTACATCATACTGCCATCCTGTGGTCAAAGAGTTGTATTGCTGTGCTGGTTTGAAGGGACATTTCACCCAAAAATGAAAATTCTGTCATCTTTTACTCATCCTCATCCATGTCGTTTTATACATGTATGACTTACTGTCTTCCATGGAACACAAAAGGAGATGTAAGCCAGAAAGTTCAGTCTCAGTCGATATTATGTTTAACATCTCCTTTTGTGTTCTTAACCTGTATGGTGTTCTTTGAAACACATGAGGGTGAGTAAATTATTTTAAAAATTATTTTACGGTGAACAAATCCTTTAATAATGTGACTGCCACTATGTTTGGCTGTATAGTCATAGGTGACAAAAAGTATAACCTAGAACAGGGGAAGCGGTCCTGTAAAGATCCAGCATTTAGGATCATGGGAGAACACGTACAGTATTTGGGCCATTTCTCATCATCTGAGGATTGCCAGTCAGTTAATCTACTGTTCAGTTGCAAACAAAGTTTTCTTATTCTAGGTTCCTAAATTTATATATATATATATATATATATATATATATATATATATATATATATATATATATATATATATATACTCACCTAAAGGGGATTATTAGGAACACCATACTAATACTGTGTTTGACCCCCTTTCGCCTTCAGAACTGCCTTAATTTTACGTGGCATTGATTCAACAAGGTGCTGAAAGCATTCTTTAGAAATGTTGGCCCATATTGATAGGATAGCATCTTGCAGTTGATGGACTTATGGTTTTCCTGAACTGGCCAATCACATATACCCTAAAATTTAATAAACTTGCATTGATGGAATGTTTAAATGGGAAAATTGAATGTTTGTTTATCCAAACTCCGAACGTTGAAACTTTCAGACTAGGGATGGTGAAGCCAACATCAAAGTTCTTCTTGACAAACTTTTCCTATATAGTTAGTTACTGTAATCTAATTACTTAAAAAAAATTGTATATCTAATTACATTTTAAATTCAAGTAATCTGCACCCGTATGTATAAAGCCGCGTAGAGTTAAATATTAGTCTGAAGTAAGTTTAAAATAAGACTGACATAATTTTGCTCTTATTCATAGACTTAAGAAAAACTGTATTTCATTAAAGTTCAAACGTGTTAAGACTTGATCTCAGCTCCTAAATTATTTAAGAGCACTGGAGAGGTATCATAACCTAGTTAGGAGCAGCGTGACGATAGCGTTATGAGGTGACACTCATAACGCTAAAACAAAGAAAGAGTGTGTTGGATCTTATGATAGTGGAATTTGGGCAAATATAATTCTTAGTTGAGCAAACAAACAGTTTTTCAGTTGCAGCACATTTTTTTATTTAATTAATACACTGAAACTCTGAAACTGTTGTGAATTAAGCATTTAAAAACATTTATGTGCTACATGTCTAAACATTCAGAGGGCTGCAACAGCTAATCACTAAAACCTAAATATCACCAAAAAAAAAATCAGTGATGAAAATAATCAATAATTCATTTAATTATGATAAGTTGGATATCTTCGCTTTACCTTGTGAACCTCCATCAGTGGTCAAGCACTTTACAGTATTGAAATAATAATAATTAATCTTTATAACTACAGTAGGTTTACTTCATATGCATGTTGTGTGATATTACAACATCAACTCACCCCAACATAAAAACACCCTGAATTCAGGCAGATGGGGAGGAGCCCGTGGGTTGCTGGGGAACCGGGAGAGAATGGAGGTGATTTTGCTGGGTTGTCACATCTTGGCCCTGTAGGGGACAGCTTGCTATGAATGTAGATCATGGGGTCCCACAGGTCCACAGTTGGGGTAATATATTGTAACATCTGAATCCCACCAGCCTTTTCTCTCAATTACACACGGCATATACAAACAGTTGTTATATCAATTAGAATATTATATCCAGGATATTATATTATTATATAATGTAATATTTGAGGCACAAACAACATTTATATTTATGCATTTGGCAGATGCTTTTATCCAAAGCAACTTACAGTGGATTCAAGGTATACAGTTTTTTATCAGTTTGTGTGTTCCCTGGGAATCGAAACCCTGGCGTTGCAAGCACCATGCTTTAACAGTTGAGCTACAGGAGCACTATATACTAAATAATACTAAACCATATTCAATAGGGTCCAAAAGTTGACAGCCACTTGTGAAAATGCTTATATTTTGAATTATAATCGAAAACAAATGACAAATTATATTATAACAATTTAAGTGTAAAGTTAAATGGGGGAAAATAACATGAATTCCAGATTATTTAGTATTTATTATTAAATTACTTTTTAATATTAAAATAAGAGTTTTAATAAGAGCTTGCACTGGCATGGACCTCAGAAGTGTGTGGAAAACCTGATAATCCATGTTCTCCCAGCATGATTTGAGAATGTTCCAAAGAGCATCTTGTGATGTTACAGAATTCTTGGTGTGTTTGAGATAACATGGCCATTATGTCACAAATAGCCTGTGAAATATGTAGTCTATGGGATTCTACTATATCTTTAGTGAGGGTTATGGCAAGCATGGTGCTGTAGCCTGATATGTTCCTATGTCTCAGTTATTGTTTTAAAACATGATAGCAGGATCTCTTTTCCATTATGTACACTGGATTCATATGTGGCTGCATCTGTCATACTTTCATTTGGCCAACACAAAATCTAGACAATGCAAACTCAAACATTATAAAAACAGAACTAACAAAAAAACTAACTAAAAACCTGCTGAAATATCACATCTGAAATGCTGAGTGATATGGAAATGAGGTTTACTGCACTCTGAGCGTGTTAATAATGCTAATCCTGGGATTACGGGCATATTTTCAAGGTGCAATTACATCACCAAGCATCTCGGGATAACCATAATCAGAGATTCTGCATGACGCTTCAGCATAATCCTGTCTCATGCTTGTTGGTGCCAACCAGGCTTAACACCATTTTAGAAGACTTTGTTTTATATCAAATGGATAAAAAACATAACCCAGATCAGAGTGTGATTTGGTGTGATATCTCAAGCCTGACATTAAATGCTTGGAGAAGCCTGTGAGTCATGTTTGGCCATTGTGTTTTGTTGCAGTTTGCTTGTTTTCCCATTGTTTGTTTGTTTGTTTGTTTCATTTTTTATTAAGTGTGTACATGTGTGTGTGTGTGTGTGTGTGTGTGTGTGTGTGTGTGTGTGTGTGTGTGTGTGTGTGTGTGTGTGTGTGTGTGTGTGTGTGCGTGCGGTGTGTGTGTGTGTGTGTGTGTGTGTTTATTTATAGGGTAGTATAACAGAATATACATGCAGACCACATAAAAAGTAATGCAATTTGAAAAGAGAACGAGAAAAAGTATTAAAGTATTACATATTAGGCTATATATCAGCACTTGCAACAAAATAATTAATAAAACAAGCATAGTCTGACAGACAGTATTAAGAGATTTGGTCAAAGACTTTGCTTTGGTCCCTTTTGAATTCAGAATTGTTGGGATGTATTTGTTAAAAACAATAAATAAAGGTTTTTGATTACTGAATTTGCTTCAGTGAATATGATATTTGTCAAGAGATGATAAGATATTAATAATAAAACACCCATTCTGTTTTGTTTGACAAATGATACACTGCAAAAACCAACTAGCAAATGTTCATAAATACAATTTAGAATCTATCCAAAATAATTGTGAGCTCGACAGTTCCATAATTTATTAAATAATTTAGAGTATCAGAGAAAGTGCAATTTGTCTCTATATCTAGTTTAAACTTTATTTGGCCTGGTAAAACATATGCAATAATTAGAATGATATGTCCCTGTGACTTTTATTTTGACAGTTGACGTCTTGCATGCGTGTGTATTTTCTGCTGCCGGCGGGAATTTCATTTTTGTACCTCATTTTGTTTACACTGACCATAACCGTTAATAGTGAGTCTTTTCTTTATGAAGTAACCTGCCTGGTTATACTTGTTCTTTACATTACGCTTGAGGTACATTAAATATCTTACGGGTGTAGTTTGCATTACATCGTTCGAAAATGGCAAAATAGCTCGTGCAGTCAATTTAAATGTATCAACATTTCAAAACTTTAATGCACACGTTTATTCCTCTTGGCTCTTTGGTCAGTAAAATTATATCTTAGTGGATCTATCAATCGTTATGTCAAATATCAGTTCAATTACTACTGCTTTTTCTTTTTCTCAGAATAAAGACCATATCTATTGTTAGTCCAATTAACATACTGTAGATCAAATTAACTTGACTTGTATTACAGTCTTGTATTATTTTATTCAGCTAAATAATATTGGCATGTGTACATTTGTTGTATTAAAATAGAATAAAAATGACTTCTCTTTACAAATGTTAGTTCAGTTGTGTAGTCGTCACTAATGATGACCAGTGGACACAGAAAAATTCAGCATGTCTGCTGCTCCAGTGGAGTACACCATAGGAGGGGTGAAGATTAACTTCCTCTCCGCTTGCCATGATGAACTCTGTAAGATCTGTTTCAGTTGTTTTCTTAACTTCAACAAAATGTCACACTGGATTTTTCTTGATGACAAATTTGTCCTCAGACCTTACAGTTAAAGGGATAGTTCATCCAAAAAAATCACTGTGAGCTTTTACTCAGCCTCATGATGTTCCAAATCCATATGGCATTTGCTCTTCCGTGGAACAATAAAGGAGATGTTTAGGTAAAGGTTTAGAGACTAACTATTCTTGCTTAGCCAGACCTTTGACTTAAACAACAACACTGACTGAGGCTGAGACTAGGGACTGACAGCCTCAGTCACCATTCACATTCATTGTTTGGATATAAGATGCAGGGCTCGACATTTAGCATTGTGATACGCTTGTCCTTCAGACAAGTAAATTGGTCATTCACTTGTCTAAACAATAAAAGGACATTTATATTTTATGTATTTGTTACATTCTCAAGTGGAAATGTGTCAAATTTCTGTTGTATGTTTTCTAACAATTCAACAGATGCCCAGCCTAATAGGATACATATGCAATCTACTGTAACAGAATTGTATACTGCTGGTTAGGGGAGGTGGCTTTTGTCACATGGTAGTTAGATTATGTTATGCATGCTAGTCATAAAGAAAAGCCTCCATCACCATCATTTACAGCAGCAGTGTCCACACTTCTATGGAATGAGATCTACTTTTTCATCATGTTATTACAGCAAGATCTACCATGCACAATATAGACATTTTCACGATAACAATATTTCAATAGTCAGTAGTTAAATTTTATGATTTTTGATACCAGCTTAAAGTCCACAACAAATAATAATACAAATTAGTTAATTATGTAAGAATTGCTTAAGTAATTATTCTATAGTTAACGGTCAGTAATACAATAACACTAAAAAAAACAATTAATAAAAACAAAATAAAACAATAGATAAAAAAAATACAAATTAAGAAAACTG
Organism: Moxostoma hubbsi; assembly: GCA_032164185.1. Classification (NCBI taxonomy): domain Eukaryota; kingdom Metazoa; phylum Chordata; class Actinopteri; order Cypriniformes; family Catostomidae; genus Moxostoma; species Moxostoma hubbsi. The sequence goes on along the minus strand of JAVLUX010000030.1, from coordinate 24,400,448 downwards.
CTTTTAATAGCTTTAAAAGTTTTTAACAGCAGTAGCCTATTAAGTATTCAAGCAAACATTCAGAATGAATTCAACATAAAACTACTACTGGTCTTCACTGTATGATTATAATACATAATACTTTTATTCTAGAGTTAGTTTTATTCTAGCTTCTAAAGTTATGCAACCAAGAGCAGTGAGTGGTTTTCTCTTTTTTTTTTTTTTTGTTATGGTTGTTTATTTGATTAATAAGGAGTCGGACACACTAGACGGCAGCATGTCTATTATGACACTTTTACACTTACTAAAATGTAAGTCCTACATTTTGATACAAATCTACTTTTCCCCCTACTGTTTATGTTCTCTTTAGACATAACTCTCTGTGTATACATGTAGCGCAAGCTTTCCCAGAGCACACCTGCATGTAAAGCATGCTGCACACAGTGCGCAGCTATTATTAGATTTCTATAAAATTATAAAATTACTTGCCCCTTCAAAAAAATCCACTTTTCCCAGACAAGTGTGAATGTCATGCCCTGAGATGCAATGAAAGTAAATGGTGGCTGAATCTAACATCCTGTTTAACGTGTTTCACAGAAAAAGTAAAGTCATACAGGTTAGGAACATGAGGGTGAGTAAATGTCAGAATTTACGTTTTTTTTTTTTTTTATGGAACACTTTTGTAATCCTTGATCATCTTCAGTCATCAATAGACTAAAGTTTTTCTTTAAACAAAATATATACATATAATTTTGATGTTTGGTAGTTTTAAATTTTCTTTTTCACGATCATTCGTGGACTTCGTGTTGCCCATGATTGTCTATTAGAGAGCCCTACCGGCAGTGGGAAGAGTCTTGCGTTGCTGTGTTCCGCCCTTGCATGGCAACAGGAAAAGTACGTTATGTCTAGAAATTTTGTATGCTCTGTTTGACATCATGATCTAAATAGGAGACAAAGTTATGCAATGTGGATTAAAAAAAAGTATGGCATCATTTCATATGTGTGATGATTCTCAGAACTTTATTGAACTTGGCACAGCCTAGCTTTTATCAGTGTTAAGCAGAAAGAACTGAAAGCACAAATCTACTGCAGTATTTTGTCTCAATATCAAGGTAAGGAACAGAGTGCATGCACCAGCTCAGGTGACTGTAAAGATGCCAAAGATACTCCATGTCAGTGTGTGTGAATCCATATTAAATAATCCATTAATCCTATTAAAAATATAATTACAATCAATAATTCATTCAGCTTTTCATGTCATGCATTATCACTCTGCGAAAGTCAACATTGCTCTAACTAAAATAGCCATAACTTATTGTCTTTTTTCACTCTAAAAAGTAGTAAGCAGAGATGTATCGAGCGAAGAGTAATTTACGTTGACGAGGAAGATCTGGAGAAACCTGTGACCGGGCCTCAGAATTGGACCATGGAATTAAATTCTGGTGCCAGGGCGTATAGCTGACAGTCGCAGCCACAGCATTGTGTGAGTGAACCTTAGACACATTTTTTACTTGTATCTTCAATTTGGAGAATATGATGTAATAAAGTATCAAAAATAGGCATGGAAGCTCTGTTTGATGTTTCTCCAAATTTCATCATCCATTATCCATTAAGCACCAGATTATTGAAGTTTTGGAAAGGATTTAGGTGGAACGTGTATTGAGGTTGTGTTATTTTTGGTCACTGGGTGGCAGCAGATGACCATTCGCAACAGTGATTCCAAAGTTTCTTGTTTGTTTCACATTGCTGTCAAATACTTTGGATGGGCGTGTAAGTATTCGTTATCTCTTTTCAATTACCGTAATTTGATTAGTGCTGTGCCACAACAAGCAATATCATTGATGTTGCTTTTGTCATGCATGCCTTGATTTATGTAAGGTATTAATTCTGTTCTCTGTCTGACTCAATGCAAAATTGGTGCATTTATGTAAGGGTTAAAGGCACTCAGTATTTATTTTTTTTATTATGTTGAAGTATGGTTTACACCAACACCTAGTAACCTGGATTATGCTTCATTCAAACACAGTAGTTTTCAGTTACCAATCCCATTGTAGAAACTCACTATGGACAGTATAACAGGATTAATTTAATTCATGAATGAAAGTGTCCATTAACAGGGCAGTTTACTGAGATTAATTGAGTAGTATTCAGCTGATCATGTGATGCTAACATGGCTGCACCCATGAGACGCCTCTGCTCCACATAGAATAAAAACAGCTTTTATAAGGTTGCTGATATGACTGAACTCTTCATCTCACATGAGTGACCATGATTTTATACAGTATGTTTAAAATGACTATTAATTTTTTTGGAATTAAAACGTTTTAAATGAATAAAGAATACAGTGTCAGGGTCCAAAATTAACACCAAATCCAGGTAATTTCTGTTTGGCCGGTGAATTTCGCAATGTCACAATCCACTCTGGTGGGTGATTTTTTTTTTTTTCCTTCTTTCAGTTTATGTTTGCTTGTAAAATACATTTAAACAAGTTCTAGTTTTCTCCTCAAGGGGGCTCTGTAGGCCTACAGTACAGACAGAAACACACAGGTGTTTACATAGAAGGGCTCATATATGCTGGTAGTCCTGCTGCTCATCAATAGTCTCAAACACTGGATGTCCACTGGCATATGGTGAGCAAAGGTGGACTCGGTGCTTATGATCTAGAATTAAAATGATGATTGCACACGTTCTTGTGACAATTCTGTTGCTGGGTAAGCAAACATTAATAAATCAACACTGTTTGTAAACATTTGGCAATTGCAAAGGAAGTTGGCATTTTCCCAACTGTAATCATGCATATATAAGATGATATCATTGCTTGTGTACTGAAAGCTAATAGTACAAAATACCAGTGGTCTTGTACTGTAAGAGCCATAAAAGCCGTAAAACAACATCATGCATCAGGATAAATGGAGGATCACTCTTGGATTTACATTCGATATGCGAGAAAGTTTTACTTACCCACTTGCACTTGTAAAATGCAAACAAACAAACAAACAAACAAACAAAAAAATAATATGTGTGTGTGTGTGTGTGTGTGTGTGTATATAATATGTATGTATATATGGCCGGTAAGAAATCTGACTGGCTGGTACATTTTTTTCATCTACCAGCCACCATGACTGGTGGGCTAAAAAGTTAATTCGTATCCTGCTGAATGCACCTTTAATGTACAGGCAGATTGTCATTATCACAAATATAGCCCGGCAGGGGTATGACGACCCCGATGTGGAGTGGCTGACCACATTATTGTCACACCATTGGACATAATGCTTAAAAATGGTACAGTCGAAAAGGGAGTGACTTGTGCAATGCATTCCTCAAGATTGGTTGACTGTTGATGGGCCGGCTGAGGGGTTTGTTGGGTTGGGGGAGTGTCAGGAGAAGAAGAGAAAGCAAGGCTTTGGGTTTCACTTTCTCACCTGACACCGTTCGCGGCCCCTGCCAACGTTGACTGACATCTTCAATGGGCCCTTTGAAGCGAGCTCCAGTTTAATTAAGAGGTTTGCCTTGCTTGGCAGTGATCTGTGAAAGCCTGGGATAAATATTGAATGGGGTTCACCTGCTGGTTACGGCGCTCTAGGGATAAACAGGTCCTTTGTGAGATCGGGGATTTGCTGGGTGGGGGGTGCTCCAGGGCAGCTATCAGGAGGGCTGTAGGGAGTAAAGACCTTACTGAAATGCTTAACTCACTGTCTCTTTCTCTCACCCACTATCTCTTTCTCTCTCTCTGTCCATCTGTATGGTTAGGGTGCAGTGGCCCGGGCAGGCGGACAGTGTGAGATTTCAGACTCTCAGGTGTCGGACTCTCAGAGCCAGCCTGTTGAAATGCAGTCTCTATTGTGCACACTCACACTCGGTCCTGCATCTTGCACCACAGGGCCATTGTAGAGTGCAGACAATCTAGCCTCACCATCTCAAACACAGGAGCTGCTCTCTCCACACCTCACCTGGCAAACAGAAATGCCACTGTCTAATAGAACAAACCCACCTCTTGTGTTTTTCAGCAGTAACTGATAAGTACTCTGATATATCCTCCTCCTCTCCACATATCCATTACTCCTCAAATTTTTCCTCTCTCGCGGAGAATGTAGTGACCAGCAGCTTGCTTATTTTATGTATTTATAGTATGTGTGCTGGCCCTGAACTGTAACTAGCTGTTAGGTCCCATAGGAGCTGTAAAACACTGTCACTGGACACCAATTCTGCTACAAATCCCTGAAGATACTTTCCTGAAATCGTTGCTTGTATTTTCGTGCCAGAACAATGCCCACATTTTATTAGCAGAGCAATGAGCTGCTAGATGCATCTGCAGGTGTCTGCCCCTGACTGGAACAGCATGCTTGGGTTAACGCTCCCACACAATACCTCGCACTGTTTTATTGCAAACTGATGTCGAGGTCTGGAGTGGTCCGAGACATTGCTCTCTGCTCCACTGATATCAGGGCCTCGAAGGGAAAGAATGCACCACTCTGCCTGAATGTGTCTGTGGCGACAGGTCCGGCCAATGCAGGCTGTTATCTGCATTCCAGGGGTGTCTTATTTGCTGCGCGGTAGCAAGAGGGGCCAAAACTATAGCAGGCTGCGTGTAATGGATACCCTTGTGTCAGCTGTTTCCTGCACGGCTGCTGACAAGGCCTCCCATTCACAATCAGCCCTCTTTCTCCCCCTTATGATGAATAAGTAATTATTCAGTATAGGAAGCAGGATACTTGGACTGGTCTATTGATTGTGGCAGCAGCAGGTAACGCGATCGCCAGGGCCGAGAGAACCAGAGCCCCAGCGTGTAACTCTTCCTTCGAAGACGTAACCTTAGCTGCTGCCATCTCTCTTGTTTATTTAGCATGTCGGACCTGGTCTGTGTCCCACTGGGGGATGGTTTAAAACACTGGCTCACATTCGCTTCCATTCTATCACTTGCTGTAATTTTTAATGACAAATAAGATTTGAGAAGCAGCTCGTGTAACCAGAGCTGGACCTCTTCGGTGGAGTGCAGGCTAAAGGACAGCTTTATCCCTGATGTGAAGGTGTAACACACGCCGTGACTTAGCATTTGTTTATATGGGATAACCTTACTGTTACTCTTAAGAAAAGCAAAGAAGGAATCTGGTGTATATTGGAGACCTCTTCTCTGTCTACATAAATATTACTGTACATAAAATGTATACAGTACCTATCAGCAGGCCCACATGGCATCTACAGAACTGCAGAAAGCTCCACACAATTGGCTAGTTGCATAAGACACTATGTTTGATTTCTGGTTTACAGAGTGTTGGGATACCACTTCCTGTTTTGCAGGGCGCCGGTCCAGACACCACTGAAAATGTTATTTTATATGAGTGTTAATGTGTTTATAGAAAAGAGATTTAAAATGTATTGTAGCTTCGCAATTAAGGCACAAGGCCTATCAGTGTGTTTATTTAAGGCTGTTGTCAGCGCCCACACCATACACTCTGTAATTATTTAGAGAATCACACTTAAAACAATGGTGAACCCCCCCCGGGTTCCCACATGTCCTGGAAAACCGGGAAATTTGCAATGCAGTTTTCCAGTCAAATGGAAAAGTCATGGAAAATTAGAAAAATATCTAATTATCCTGGAAAATTATTATTTGTCCTAGGAAATATTTTAGGATAATAGAATTGTTTAAATGTGTTGCTAATAAGATTTGTGTAACACATACAAAAACATAGAAACTATCTGGACTCAGAATAGGACTCAAATATACAAACCTGTATAGTTTTGTCACTGTCGGCGGCTGCGCATTGTGAAACGACATCAACGGTTTATCTGCTGTCATCTCTGCTTTGCTCAGATGAAATAATTTAAGTATTGATATAGTACAAAATCTGATTTATTCGTTGCAACATTGCTGTTGTGTTAACCACAAAGACATTTGAGTTATAAACTTTAGACAATGATGACAGTCACACCTCTGATATTCACATCCTGTCTTTGTTGCATGGTGATTTGACCTTCACACCTCGGAATGTGAATTCATTTTTATTAAGTCTGCTTATACCGTGGTTACCACATGCAGAAAACACAGAATCATCCATGTGATTATCTAATCAGCCAATCGTGTGGCAGTAGTGCAATGCATAAAATCATGCAGATACAGTTCAGGAGCTTGATGTTCACATCAACCATCAGAATGGGGAAATTTTTTTATCTTATTGATTTGGACTGTGGCATGATTGTTGGTGCCAGATGGGCTCGTTTGTGTATTTCTGTAACTGCTGATCTCCTGGGATTTTCACACAGTCTCTAGAATAGGGATGGATGTGTAATCAAATTTTATTTTCAATTACGGTTTTGGCTTCCAACGATTATGAAAACAAGATAATCGAGATATTATTGTGCCGCATTCCATTTTGCAATGAAACACCCTATCTTTAAAGCATCCTATATTGAAGTTCAAATAATAAAGAAGCAGGTTATGAAAATAAACTACAAAACTGGCATTTCTTTGTGTGGTCAGCGCCGTGTATATGGGTTATGTGAAATGACAGGGGGAAGAGACTGAATCTTCTCCCGGCTGATGCACACTCTGGCGTGTGGACACTCGTCCCTTGCGTGCATTTGCTGCAGCTAGATTATAACGTGTTTCCACTTAGTGAATCATAATATTTGTGTCACATTCACTGTGTGTATCTTGTCATTAGGGCTGGGCGATAAAACAATATCGATATTTATCACGATAAAGAAAATACACTATATCGACGATAAGCTTTTGAGGAATTTTCGATATTTACTGCGTGTTGCTAAAACACAAGCAGTTGGCTTTCTCAGGCTGTGTTTCCACTGGGAGTAGACATTTGTCTAATTAATGTTGTACCCATATAAATGGATAAATTTGTCAAATAAATTTAAAACATGATGTACTGATTGATCTGGTTTGTCTAAAAATAATAATATATCATCTGCAAATAAGGATATGTGGTGAGATGTGTTCCTAACAGATATGGGAACTGTATATATTCAGATAGACGTTTAGCTTGAGCTATCGGCTCTAAAGATAAAGCTAATAATAATGGAGAAAAAAGACGGGTGCCAATAGAGAAAGTTTGTGAGCATATTTGGCCTGTAAGAAAGATGGCTGTAGGATTAGCATAAAGAATTTTAATCATATTTATAAAACCGTATCCAAAACCTAAATGTTCTAGCACTGCCCAAAGATAATTCCATTCTAAGTGGTCGAATGCCTTCATTGCATCTAATGAAAAAAACGGCACAAGGAGAATTGAAATGTTATGTGGCGTAGATTATGTGATATAGTCTTCGAAGATTGTCTGAGGTGGTGCACAATTTAACGAATCCTGTTTGTTCATGATGAACCAGCTTAGTCATAATGCCTTCTAAACTTTGGGCTAAAACTTTTGCATATATCTTCACATCTGTGCCTGCCAAAGAAAGTGGTCGATAGCTAAAGCATGATGTAGGGTCCTTGTCTTTTTTTAAGAGTAAGGATAAAATAGCTGTATTAATATGTTGACAAAAGAAGCCTTGATTGATTGAGTGATTTATCATGTCTAACATTAGTGGACCCAGCTCAGTCCAGAAAATTAAATAGAACTCAACTGGTATGTCATCTAAGCCTGGGGATTTACCCTTACTCATGCCTTTGATCGTGGTTCCTAATTCATAGAGTGTTATAAATTCAGCTAAGGACTAGGAGTCAAATTTTGACAGATGGGAGAGATTAAGAGTAGACGGGAAGGAAGTATAGGAAGCAGATTCACTTTTAATACTGGATCTATATAGTTAAAAGTATTATGAGTGAAAAGTTTCATTTATACTCTTTTGGTCAAACAGAATCTCACCTGAATGAGATCTTACAGCTGTAATTTTAGCACGTTTCACTGTTTCGTAAACTTAAAGCCAATAAATGACTTGGTCTGCTCCCATGAAAATAGTAATTCTGTCTGGGTCTTTGTATAAGGAATTCTGCTTTGGATCTATACAACAGATTAAGCTCTTTTCTGATAATATACATTTTTATTGCAATATTAAATTTTTGTCTTAAAGAAGCATATAAAATTGCATTATTCCTATGTCGTCTACTGAGCCCTTATTTATACCAATAAATTCAGAGAATTTAGTTCTGAACTGAGCACAAAGTCCTGCAGTAATTTTGAATTAAGTCGCCACCTAGGGTCTCGTAGAGGGCGCTGGGTAAGTGCAAGTTTCAACAGATTGCTGCTATGGTCTGAAAGAGATATGGGGAAGATGTCAGCTACGAGTACCATCGAAGGCAAGGTAGAGGAAGCAAATATGTAGTCAACCCATGAGTATGATTTGTGTCTAGCTGAATAATATGTATATGTTTTCTTAGATGGTTTGAGTGAACGGCATACATCTACTAATGAAAAAGAAAATATACATTTTTGTCTGTAGCCATACTCTGGAAGTGTAAACCATTGTCTACAGACCTATTAAGAGAATGTGAGTCTGAACTGAGCACAAAGGTCAGCAGGGCTCAATGATAAGAATTTTTTTCTACTGGCCTGGTTGTGCCAGTGCTTCAGATTTTTACTGGCCCTGCAGAAATGTTCACTGGCCCCAACACAAAAATGACAAATAGCCTATTTTACCATCATGACTTTAAAAAATATGTCCGAAGATAAATATATTTTACATATCTTATGTTTTTAATACAATGTCCCCCAGGGTCCTGGGTACCACAGCAAGTAAAGACACTGACTACCACCCCTGGAGTCGTGAGTTTGAATCCAGGGTGTGCTGAGTGACTCCAGCCAGGTCTCCTAAGCAACCAAACTGGCCCAGATGCTAGGGAGGGTAGAGTTACATGGGGTAACCTCCTTGTGGTCACTATAATGTGGTTTGCTCTCAGTGGGGCATGTGGTGAGTTGTGTGTGGATGCTGCGGAGAATAGCGTGGGCCTCCAGACATCCCAGACAAGATCAACACTGACTGATATAAAAAGAACAAAAACTAAAATACCCGTGTTGTCCAGAAATGAGACATGTAACGGGTGTTTTATGAGGATGATATGAAGAGACCAGTGGACTGTTTTAAATATTCTGCAGAGTATTAAATATACCCTGCAGCTGAACAGATCTGATTATAATAGCCTAATAGCCATAGCGAATCTTGCTTCTTTTCATATCAAATGCCATTATCATGTTGAATTAATGTTTAAGTTTTGAAACATTACCTAATTAAATGTATACTTACATTTTGGATATTGAGAATCTTGTGATTTCCAGACACATGAATAACTGGGGTTTAACAAATTTATTATGTCTCATTTGGCGCTTCATCTCTATAGGCAAATTAATGAGAGAAAATGTGTTTGTTTTTTTTTACAGTGGGAATAAAACTAGCACTCTGTCCCTTTACGAGAGCACATGCATGTTAAACAGTCTACGCTGCATGGAGAGAGATGATGATGAGTCATGCATGGAGAGACATTCATTTTAAGTCCTATAGAAAGAAACTTTCTTGTGTTCCAATGTGTGGATTACACATTTTCACCAACATGTAAAAATGAAAAATGTGGGGATTCCGCGCACTGTGAACACAGAATGTGCGGGGATACTTAAAATTTGAACAAGACGTTAAATCCCACTACGAAAGTGGGTATTTTTCCTGCTATTTTCTACAGATTGGTAATAGCTTCTTCTAAGTCACTTGGAAAAGAGCGAGGACAGTGCTAGGAGAGTGCACTCGGTGTCTGAACAATCTTGTGCATGCACGCGACTGTGTCTTGGCGCATCCAGTACATTATGCATTTGCGCATCTTTGTGAGATACATATACTCACGCTCGCTCCTCGGTTAGAAGACTTTGTTCGCTCAGTGTAATTTTGGTGCTCTCTCGCTTGTTGTTAGCTTGCACTAATGTTATAAATGCAGTGCTGTCCCGATCACGCAAGTGACAGTTGTAGCAACTGGCCCAAATCTTTCTCACACTGGCCCCGGGCCATCGGGCAGTCCTTATTGTTGAGCCCTGGGTCGGGCAGTCAAATGTAGGAATTTCCGCACTTCCGCCGTGTTTTGTGACAACCTTCAGTATGGCTGGGTATAGGAGAAAGTTCTGCATCCCTGCCTCTTTTGTTTCTTTCCATATAAAAAGCAAAGGAGCTCAGTTTCTTTGCTGTCACTGGAGAGAAGTTGGGAAAGAAGCTCAGTGTTGCACCACTTGCGTCACTTGCTTTTGTCGGCCTGTGCTGTCTTGCTTCTTGTAGAATAATTTTTATGTGGCCGTAGCGTAGGAGCTTGAAAAGAAACACTCGTAGTTCACTCTTGGTCCTCTGAAGTTCTGGAGAAGATTCTGTGTGCTCGCTCCACTTCTATTTCTTTGCCCACTAGCGATGGAATCCAGATGGGAAATAATCTCTTTAGGAAGCCGTTTGGATCATCGTTCTCGACCCCTTTAGGTAGCCCTATCAGACGAAGATTGCTGCACCTGCTGCGGTTTTGTAGATCTACCATCTGTTGTTCGAGCACGTTTATACCTCTTATGTTCGTTGATCACTTTTTTCTGCTCCATCTGTTCCCTGGTAAGAAAGTCAATTTTGGAGCACATGGTTTATTTGCGTTCATGTGCTAGGAAAATTCTCTGCGCATTGCTGATCTCAAACTGAGCAACGGTGACCGCCATATTGTCATCCATGTCCGCTTGGTCTGATGCAGGACCTGTTCTTTGTTAGAGAGGGTGATGGCGAAGAGTAATACATTTTTCGACTGTGCGCCATATAGCCAACTGGCATCAACCGAAAAAACTTTCCCCAGATGTTAAAAAACGTTCAGAAAAACATTGAATAGTGGGCTAAGTGCACAGAGCTCTGCTAAATTGCGTCCAGGCCCATGAAAGCATCATATGATCTCCCCAGAAATTTCTTATTCTGCTGTTTTATAATTGGTTAGCAATCTAGTAACAGCTGCGCACTGTGAGAGAAAACACACACTGGTCTTGACTGGGTAACTTTAGTAGCTTTAAAAAATATGAATGTATTATAATCATTCAGTGAAGACCAGTAGTAGTTTATGTTGCATTTCATTCGGAACGTTTTCTTGATAGCCTACTGCTGTTAAAAAAGCACTTTTAATTTTTTAATTAGTTTAATTTTTATTTCATGTTGTCATTTAAAAATGACACCATTTTTTTAATTTGATGCACAATTTTCAACCACCATATAACACCGTTCACCGGTGGTGATTGGCCCTTAACAACCATGGTGGTAAAAAAAAATATATATATAAATAATGATTCCACCAGAACAGCCCTATTTTAAGAGACATTTCAACCTAAATTGAAAATTCTGTTATTATTTACTCACCCATATTTTTTTCCAAACCCAGACAGACTTTCTGTTGTGGAACAAAGAAAAAGTGTAAGGCAAAGTGTTAGTCTCAGTCTCCTTTTACTCTTTCTGCTCAAGAAAGCAAGTCATGTTTGGAACAACAAAATGTTAAATGAATGATGACATAATTTTCATTTTGGGATAAAATGTCCCTAAAATCCAGTTAGCAGATTTTGCCCAAAATCAGAAAGGAAAAAAGAAAAATTCGCTCTGGGCCTAACAACAATGGATAGAAACCTGTTTCATAATCTTATGATGGTAGATGAAGCCTTCCTATCCTCAAGGTGCAGAAATGTTTTATTTTTCAGGATATTTCTTATAGAGGACATAAAAAAATAGTGTGGATAAAGGCTCTTAAAACATTAGTTTTTTGTATGCAATATTTCCTTGTTCAGATAATACTACTGTCTCCCACAGAATGAAACAGTAACATTCTGATTGACATCAGCTGTGTAACACATGAGTTTTGTGTCAATCCTGTGAATGGAAGGGGAACGTGGGACACTTAGTGCTCATATCATCCTCAAGATCAGTTTCACAACTAGAACTGGCTTCAGGCATCTTTGTGTGAAAGTTGCAATAAAAGGGACCCAATCAGGGGCCAGTAGCATGAACAATGGCATGGTCTAAAATTACACTCTTGATTGGGGTCATTATGCTTTGACTTATAGCATTTCCCTGTTATGTGAATGATTATCTATATGGCTACTAATGCAAAGCCTATTCATGGGATTGGCAAACAAGGGCTGTGGCATTGCTTCAAGTTGGTTGTTTATCTTTGTGATGTTTGTGGTTGTCTTTTCTTTCTTTCTGTCCAACAGACTCTCATGTCTTGTTCTCTCTGTCCCTGCGCCAACCTCAAAGCAGAACAAAAAACAGTTGAAAAGTCCAAGAACAATGAGAAAGACAAAGAGGGAAGTGGTAGGGAAAAGATCCCCAAAATCTTCTTTGGCACACGTACCCATAAGCAGATCAAGCAGATTGCACGAGAGTTCCATCCTGAATTGGTGCCTCATGCCAATCACAATGAGTGCTGCAAGGAGATGCTGGAGGCCAAAAACGTGAGTTGCCCCCTTCCCAAGTTACACCATATGACATCACATTCACCTCTGAGCATAGGTTCTTTATTCGTCTATAATAATTAGAGACTCTCAGAGGGATAAAAAAGTTCACTAGACTTAGACAACCCATGGTTCACTGAGTTCAGGGTCTCTTATGAGATCTGAACACTGAACTCTGTCAAAATTAGCAAGTATTGTGAGAGAAACATAAAGATTGTCGGTGAAATGTTTTTAGGAGGGCAGTAGATTGACGTGAAACACTGACATTCCTTGTATGGTCTCATTTTAGATTTCTGCATGATAATGGTTTGTGTAGTAAGTGATCTCTTCCACCCCTCTGTAGCTTTCTACCTTATCCCTAATCTGCATTTGACATGTTTGTGGAACACAGTTCTGCCACTATTTTCACTGGAAACAAGTAAACACTGTGAGTTCAGCATTACACACATCTGGGGCTGGGCGATAGGATAGATGTAATCGGATATCGACGATATCTTACAAAGATCCCGATGCCGATTGCGACACTCAATTGACAGATGATGATCGACAATATTGAGAAATGGCAATACCATGGTCTGGGAATTCACCAAATATATTAAACAGTAGCTCAGAGTGTGAAACTTGCACCTGCCACCCACTTAATGCGACGAGGCTAAATCCAGTTTGTGAGCTTCTCGTCCAGATGTATTTAATTTGCGGGTAATTTTGCTCAACTACCCGCAACAGGCAGGTGAAGGCCGCCCCAGCATGTGGACGTCTCGGAGTGACACGTGACAAGAAATTACGTTAATCACAAAGACGTGCTTGAAGAAACACGCTATTATATTTTTAAGAACAGACCAAGGTCTTGTCTAATTTGTGCAGCATGAACCTGTTTTGTGGAACACGCATGTAGGCATGTGCCGTTATCGCTATTTCTTTCTATGAAACTTTGTTTCATTCATTTGAAAACTGTTTGCAAGAATAATGTTGTCTGTGAGAATGCTGCAAATTATCTCCGATCATCTCAGGAGGTGCTGTGAGTTTAGTTTGCTTTATTTCCATGTACCAGTTCGCGGTTAACATGCATTGTGAATGCAACACTGCAGGTTCAGTAACATATATCTTTGTATTAAAGAAACAGGCAAAAGTGATTAAGTCATAAAATAATACAAGACACGTTCACCTTGACCCTAAAATTGAGTTCTATTTAAAAAAAAATTTGGGGACATTAACTGCATTACCAAAACGCAATATAAGAACACACATTTGACAGCATTATTTTGGGAACACAAGGGAATTTATTTGGCTTTATTATTATTATTATTATTATCAACTTTACATATCTAATTGTCTTTAGTTCTTAATCTGTAGACTTTTAGTAATTTTCCACCTGTTGTCCTTGACTGATACTTGCGTGATTTCAAATTGAGCCATTGTAGATGGTAAATGTTTGGATTTTGAGAGGTGGATATACACAATCGCTTTGTAAATTTGGTTGCTTTTTTCAATTAGTTTAAAGTGTAATTTGAATTTAGACATGTCTTTTGTTCATGTTTTTCTCAGAGTGAGCATGTGCATGCTGACTGACCACCAACCAATTATTATACATTTGAGACTTATATTTTCATTGCCGTAATTCGACATTAGATTAACCTTGGCACATATGCACAGCAAGTCATTGGGGCAAACAGTTTTATTTATTTTATTTTTTTTACAGGAATGTTTCACTCCTAATGACCACCCTAGTGTATGGGTCATGGCCTCTGCCCTGTCCAACTTTGATCATTGGGATAACCTGGCTAAACTAGTGATCAACCCATTATTATTTTTTTTGCCATTGAAAGTCTTGAATTGGATCTTCTGAACGGAGATTGACCCAGTCTTTACTGTGAAAACAAATACCTTGTTTCCTGATCTTCACAGCAGCCTGCAGGCCAAAAAGCAAGTGTGGCACTTATTCTGTGAACCCTCTTCTCCTTTCACTGTGACACTGTCGTAAGAAAAGAAGGTGAGACGCCTTTGGATTACTGATCCTGAAATACAAACCATCACTTTAAGAATTCACAAACTTAATCTCTGTCACCAAAGCTATGGAAAGTGGTTACAGGCGATAATATTCCCAATCAGTCATGGAGACTTTTTTTTTTGTAGACTTGTCAAAGGCTTCAAACCTACTTTTTTTTCCAGTGGAAGATTCTGTATTGTCCATGTTGCTCAGTCCCCTTACCATCGGGCAGACTATGTAATGATACCTATTACACTGTCACCACAGGTGTCCACTCACGTCTCTACTGTGTCATGCCCCTGCACATGAAAGAGAGGGAGACCGTGCCGAAAATCGTGCTTGCAGAGAGGAGATTGATCTGTAGTTTTTCTCATCCTCCTGGGGGCCATATTTCTTATGAACCCCACTCTGTTATTCTACTGTCCTGGCCCCACTGAATGTCTGAAGAACATCGGCCTTTCAGACACTTGTCGTTAGGTCACACACCCTTCAGCAGAGGGGGGTAAAAACAGCACGTACACGCTGACACTTGTCCCATACAGTCATTGAAGAGTAATCTGTCTTTGAGTATGTATAGTGGAAGCTACCGTAACCCTTTCAGCAGCAGGCTTCAGGCACCAGTGAATTGTGGCACAATGAACAGATGCTTATGTCTCTGCAGGAGACACCTGCCTAAATTACATTATAAAGAGCACATTTGTCAAGAGGAAATTATTGCGATACCACTAGATATGTCCATTGGAAAAAAGTAGGGGGATTGAGTCGATGGCATCAAAACATTTACTTTTTCAATGGTTAATCTAATTGCTTTACTTTTATGCATTTGCCAAATGCTTGTCAAATAAGACTTGACATGCATTCAAGCCATACATTTATCAGTTGAGCTACAAGAACACCTTCAACTTGTTACTGAAATATTTGCACCTGCGTCTCAAATGCTTAAACTTTAAAGGGATGATTTAAAAAAAAAAAAAACTCACTCTCATGTTGTTCCAAACCTGTTTGACTTTCTTAGTTTGAATTTAAACAGAAAAGGAAACATAAGAATGAATATTAGGGACTGATAGCCTCAGTCACCATTCACTTTAATTTTAGAGAAAAGGGTGGCTGCGCTTGTCAGTCACTAACATTCTGCCAAGCATCTCCTTTTTTATTCCACTGAAAAAGTCATATGGGTTTGGTACAACATGAGTGCGAGTAAATAATGACCGAATTTTAATTTCTGGGTGAACTATCTGTTTTAAGTGCAAATGATTTTTTGCTGTCCTGTGCTTACTACGCAGCTCGAGAGCTCATGCAGGAGGCCTGCATCCTATTCTGGCCCTATAATTGCCTGCTCATCCGTGAGAGTGTGAGCATCATATCATCTGAGCTTCAATATATATGCAGAATATAATGAACTGCATGTTTAAAGTGGTTTACTGTTATCAGTTTTCATATGAGGTTGATGACACATTAGTTGGGGGTGTTTTCTGATTTTTTGTGCTCATCTGGTGATAAATGTCAAGTTGTGTTCCTTTGCCAGATGGAAATCAATCTGATGGAGCAGATTGTGGTGCTGGACGAGGCTCATAACATAGAGGACTGTGCCTGCTAGAGTGCCAGTTTCACCCTAAACCATACTAAGCTGTTGCTGGCTCGAGATGACTGATGGAATGGTGATAAAACATTCGGCATGATCAACACTGGCCTCTTCTTGCCTTCTGCTGCAGCCTTGCCAAGTACGGTCACATTTATTTTCTCACGCTGTAGTCCCACATCATAGGAGGATGAACATTCATGTTCCGCTTCAACCAATATGAAAAATGATAATTATTTACTTACCCTCATGTTCTTTTTACTGACAGAATTTTTTCCTCTGTCAACATTCACTTTCATTGCATACAATAAAAGTCAATGGGGCCTGAGGCTAACATTCTGTCTAACATATCCTCTTGTGATCCACGGGAGAAAGACATAAGGCTTTGGAACAACATGAGTCATGATGACAGAAGTTTAATTTTTTTGAACTGTCCCTTTAATCATGGGTTGTTATAGGTCAAAGAACCAATTTCTGAAGATGCTTGAACGTTTTCCTAGACCTAGATTATCTATAATCTTTTTTGACTTAAGTTTATTAACTGTAAAGGATCTTAGTTCGTGGGTAATGGAGGAGTCAACTCTTAGTAGCCAACACAAAATAGGGCTCATGGAACTGTAAGATGCAGTCTTTGTCTATTGCTGCCAGTCCTTCAGACATTAGTTCCTTGCCACTCTCTCTCCCTCTCTGATGCTCTGGCGTGCCTTATCAGGTCTCCCTCCGCCATCACTATAATGAGACATGTGCTAGAGTAATTACGGCCCAGGTGACGAGCCTTACCGCTTTCCCTCTCCCGCAGAAAGATACATGGCCCATGCCACATACCCCCACTGCCGACTCAGGCCAGGGCAACATCCGGCCTGCCTGATCAGAACAGAGGGTGAAGGCCGCCCCAGCATGTAGTAGTGGATTGTACAAACAGCCCACTTAAACGCAAGAAACTCCTTCTCGATGGTACTATATTTTGTCTCCCTGAGGGAGAGTTTGTGACTAATAAACATCATTGGCCATTCCTCTCCTCCCTCCTCCTGCAAGAGCATCACCCCCAGCCCCCTGTCAGACGCATCCGTCTGCAAAATAAATGGGAGAGAGAAAGTATATAACAGTCTGTCGGCATGACTCTGTCCACCGGATCGGTAGCCCCCTTGTTAGTAAGGTCAGTCAGGGGACTGGTGACATCAGAATAACTAGGCACAAACCTCCGGTAGTAGCCAGCCAGCCACAAAATCTGCCTTACCTCCTTTTTGGTCTTGGGCATCAGGCAAGCTGTGATCACTGGGGTTTTAGTAAGCTGTGGACGCACCTGCCCCTGACCCAACTGGAACCCCAGATACCTAACTTCCTCCCGCCAAATTGCACACTTCTTCGGGTTCACCGTGCGTACCACCTGTCACAGCGCTCTCAGGATAGCCCTCAGATGTTGCATATCATGTCATATAGATATGCAGCAGCATATACCATATGTGGTCTGAGAAGCTTGTCCATGAGGCGCTGAAATGTGGCCGGGGCTCCGAACAAACAGAACGGAAGTGTTACGTTTTGGTGTAATTCAAACGGTGTTGAAAAAGGTTATATGCCAATAACCCTTTGTTAAGTCTAGTGTTGAATAAAATTGAGCTGCGCCCAACCGATCGATTAACTCGTCAATTCGCGGCATTGGATAAGCATCAAATTTGGAACAATCTTTTTCTTGTTTTCAGGAAGACGATGGGGGTGGCTGTGAACCACCACCCCAGGGGTGGTCTCAATATGGTGCTCTATAAGGCTTGTGTGGCCGGAAGGGGTGAAAACACGTTCATAAATTCCGTTTGTAACCGGGCAATGTCTGTAAGCTGCAACAGTGAGGTGATCTCCACAAGGGACCAGTGTGAATGGTTTGGGAGTCACCTCCGGTCCGAGCACCGCCCTCTCCAGAACTACCATCACCAAGGCTACAGGCATCGCCTCCCTCCATGATTTGAGGAGGTTGAGGTGATAGATTTGACATGCCCCTCCCCTCTTATCCGTTCGCCTAAACTCATAATTGAGATCTCCAACTCGTTGTGTGACCTCAAAGGGTCTTTTCCACTTGCCGAGTAATTTGGAGCTCGAAGTGGGCAGCAATACAAGCACTTTATCTCCCTGTGCGAATTCATGTAGTCGAGTGCCCCTGTCTTGCAGTCGGCGTTGACGTTCTTGCGCTTGGAGCAAATTCTCCTGTGTTACCTACCCCAAAGTGTGGAGTTTTGCTCTAAGGTCAAGAACGTATTGAATTTTGTTTTTGCTATTCGAAGGTCCTTCCTCCCAAGCTTCCCATATGATATCGAGCACGCCATGTGGCCGACGCTCATACAGTAGTTCAAATGGGGAAAACCTTGTGGAGGATTGCGGGACCTATCGTACTGCAAACAGCAGGGTTCCAAGGGACAAGCCCTTCAATAAGTATTATTTCATAAGGAAATAACTTCCAAACGTGAAACCATTTCATGAGGTCTTTAAATGGTGTAGTCATTTTGGTCTGTTTTTGAATTAAAGGAAAAAAAAATCTTACAGAAGATACATTTCAAATTATTTTATTGGTTCATGCTTGTTTAATTTTGCTTCATATATTATTCTCTCAAATTACTTGATTAATGATTACCGGTATTCTCTTTTTAAAATCTTTTAAGTCTTCTGTTGCATGTTCTACTAAGTCACTTAATGACTCCAGCTATTTCACATTAATTTGATGGTTCTATTTAATGTCTCTGTTCACTGGTGTGTGTAGGATTGCAGATGATTACCATGT
Source organism: Moxostoma hubbsi (assembly GCA_032164185.1). NCBI lineage: Eukaryota > Metazoa > Chordata > Actinopteri > Cypriniformes > Catostomidae > Moxostoma > Moxostoma hubbsi. The sequence continues at coordinate 24,381,747 of JAVLUX010000030.1, read as the reverse complement.
GGCCCTCCAGCAGAGCTATATGTGGACCACCCAGCTGGATGTACTTGATGCTCAGGGCTTTTTCGCACGGCTTCAGCGTCGCCAGCAGAGCACCTGCACCAAAACCCTAGTAAACATGCTGAGCTTTTGGTGCCTTAATCCTGCTGTGGTGAGAGCAACTACGTTTGCTGAAATTCTTTTAAAATCTCATTTGGATGTTAAGATGCCAGTATAACTTAATTTGATCGTGTGAATTTTAAGTGCGGAGTATTGTGCTGACCTTAGGCACCCTCTCTCCCATGGACTCCTTTTCCTCCAAACTTGACATCAAGTTCTCCATCTAGCTAGAGGCCAGTCACATCATCATCAAGTCACAGGTCAGTATTTTCCTTTTGAAATAATTTCAACATTTATGACTAACATAAAGCGTTTTTATAAAAGACTACATATAGCTATAGAGGCTATTAGATGATTTGATGTGTAGACCTTAAATATGGACTGAAATTAAAGTGGTAAAGTCAGAATCATTGAATGCTTGTGTTTGTATTTGATGCAGGTCTGGGTTGGCACAATTAGTGCAGGGCCCCATGGTCATAAGCTTTGTGCCACATTTCAGCATGCAGAGACGTTTGCTTTCCAGGACAAACTGGGGGCCTTGCTTTTGAAAGTGTATTATACAGTCATATATTGCTGTATTGCTCATACTTAGGGTTAGGTATTTAAACAAACTCAAAACCTACAGTACATTTTAAACTTTGGTGTGTCCCTGGGGCGTTTGTACTATAGAACATTTCAAGGACTGTTCATTGGTGACGTCAAGTGACATCACTGTTCTGTGAACATTTCCTACTTGTCAGAGCATAGACCATTTACCATCGGTGATAAGGCTGTATTTTTTTGTGAACGAATGGATGCCGTTGGGGGTTCCAGTTTCTTCCATTCATTTTAATAAAGACGCACCACTTCTATTAAAATGAATGGAAGAATTTGGAATGCCCAAAGGCATCCAATGGTCAACAAAAAACACAGCCTTATCACCGCTGCTTTTAAACACCAAGTGCACCTCTCCTCGGGAGACATTCTTTAAATGGGCTTTAGATGTGAATGATGTCTTAAAAATTATGTGGCTTCTTGATTTATATTTTTCAGTGACCTGAATTTTGCCTTAAATCTTTGTTGTTTTGATGTTGATTTGAAACTGTAGCTTTACAAATCTGCCACCGGGAGGCCTTAGAGACCATAGCTTTGCACTTCTGATGTTGACATGATGATGTTTTCTTCAGAGCCACCATAAAAATTATACTGTATCTGCATGAAGAGTAAAACTGTGGTTGCTGCCTGACATTCCGGTAGAGGAGCCACAAGACACTAGAAGTATCTACTTAGAATTTAATTGTAGCAGTCCAACGATGACCATATGTGCTAATAAGCACGTAATGTATTATGGATAATGAACAAAACTTTGAATGCTAGCTCACGGATTTCGTGTATCCTTTTTCAAGTAACAAGCTCAATTAGTGAAACCCATTGAAAAATACTTTGTTCCTCATTGTATTGTCATGTTTAGGCTATGAATAATTCACTCCTTCAAGCTGCCTGTCATGATGCACCCTCACAGGGGATGATTAACTTTCTCAAATGTCTTTGTGTGTGCATGTATATGCCTTTGTCTTGATGATGGGCTCTTAGTTGACATTACCAATATATGGGTCAGGTCAGGTGAATAATTCAAATAATATGTTTGCAATAAGATTTAGCCTACTCATTTGATAAAAGATTGCAATTTTAACATAAGAAGCCATTTTTATCGACCACAGAAATGCCCTATTGTAAATCATGTCCACGAATGAATGTTCCATGCGTATTAATATTTAATCAGAAAATGTAACAGTTTAGGGACCCATTTTGAGTCTTTGGAGGTCCTGGAGCCTGTGAGTCCCATCTGATGAGGAGCACGCTAGAGCATCTATAGTCTCCAGGCACATCTTAATGCTGCTGCCTGATCATTATCTCTCCACTTAGCTGTGTGCCACATGTGTGTACTTTATGTCTCTATGTGTCTATTCTGGCTTTTTGTCCCCTTGACACTAATTGTACTATACGACCCTCAGGCCCAACACTATCATACATAACTCACAAAGATAGACACACAGGCTCTTTACGGTTCTCAAGGTGTGGTTTGGGAGCTTCCCAGACTCATCAACTCATCTCAATTGGACCCCGGTTAACCACAGTGGCCATATTGTCTGGCACAACCTCATGACGAGAAGGGCAAAAACAGCTGGGGAGGGCTTATTAAATGTGGGCTGGCAAAGGTGAAAGATCTTGTAGAAATGAAGGATGCTTTTAAAGCAGATTAAGATAAAGGCCATTAGAGCTGACGTCGCCAAGCTGTCTGTGTGAAGATGATGCATATAAGCTGGCGCCTGGTGCTTGAGTTGGAAGTGGGGATGGAAAGAAGGGGTGGCAGATATATCTGTACAGCTTGCATCCTCACAAAGTCAATTGCACAGCAGAGGCGATGAGAAGAATTTATGAGACTCCAGGCCTCACAGCATACTGTCTGCAGTCTCTGAGACATGGCGAAAATGCATTGTCATCATATACAGTAGAAATACTATAGCCAGCCCTCTAGATTGCTAGTAAATCACTCGCATATGTGCGTAAAATCCCCGCTGAAAAAAACGCAGCTGAACCTGGGCAGATGCCCGGTGAACTGAATCGTGTAGCCAAGTCGGACGGTCCGGGACCGCTATCGTGACTGGTTGGAGTGTGCGAGCCACATGTCCATGCTCCGGGCGAGGGATACAAAGGGGACAATCTTGTCGGATGTACCGGTGGGTGGAGCCTCGCGGCGGGGCGGAGCCTGAGGCGCCATGTTGAAGGGGCTTAAGCCTTGTGGCCGTGCTGAGTCGAGGGACATCGAAGCACTTACCTGGGTCCTGATACCAATCAGAGAATCTGTCGGGGAGGGGGGAGGAGGTACATCGTCCCCGCAGTCCGTCGATATCGTACAGCTGTGGGCATGTTTGTGCCACAGCTAGTTGCGCGTTTGGGGGGGGGGGGGGGGGGGTTGTTCGCCGCGTGAGTGCCAGACCTGCCAAAATGGAATGGTGGACGGCGGTCGTAAAGACGGCCGTGAACACCGGATATGTGACCCAGGGAATGAGGAAACTGCTCTTTTGTTGAACTTTTGGGTACCGCAGCTACTTGAGCGTGCGGCGAAATTAAATGAAAATGAAACCTCCCGACCGTCCACCGGGGATGGAGTGGTCTGTTCACCAGCACCTTAACAGCAGGTCTCGTCATCCCTGGGTCGCCCATCTCAGGGGTGCTTCAAAGTTCTTGGCGGCCAGCCATGAGAAGGGTGTGGGCGGTCTTCGGCAGAGCCAGTGCAGTCGCCGCAGGAGGACACCCTTAGCGACGAGCAGACGAGGTGTGGGATCTTGAGCCGCGCCAGGGCAGGATGTGTTGGATGGTCTCCATCTGCTGCTTCACTGCCAAGAACAGCTGGGCAATGTCCTCAACGGTGTCACCGAATAGGCCAGCCTCAAGGAAGCTTGCCTTGTCGGCCTCTCTCATCTCAACCAGGTTGAGTCAAAGGTGGCGCTCCTGGATCAACAAGGTGGACATCGCCTGCCCGAGAGACCATGCCGTGACCTTCGTTGCCCGAAGGGTGAGGTCGGTTGCCGAGAGCAGTTCCTGCATCAATCCCTGGGCGGAACTACCCTCATGCAGTTCTTTTTGCGCCTTGGCTTGGTGGACTTGCAGGAGAGCCATGACACGCAGGGCAGATGTGGCTTGTCCAGCGGCACTGTAGGCCTTGGCTGTCAGGGACAAGCACCTTATCCATTGGGGGCATCACCGAGTACCCCTTGTCCGCCCCACCATCGAGGGTAGTGAGGGCGGGGAAGCTGAAAGATCTGGACCGGGCAGTAAAAGTGCCTCCCAAGACCTTGTCAGCTCTTCCAAAAAGAAAGGAATTGGGGCGGGGCATGGCTGTGAGCTGCGCCACAGGCCCAGGAACCAATCATTGAGCCGTGAGGGTTCAGGGGAAAGCGTAGGGTTCCACTCTAGCCCAACGCTCGTGGCTGCCCGGGTAAGCATGTCCGTCATTTTGGCATCACAGGGGGTAAGCCCAGCCGAGGACTCCGCATCTGACTGGACGAGCCCAAACTCTGATGCTGCGCTCGAGAGCTCATCAACTTTGCAGGCCCCAAACAGAAGGTCGAACTCTCCCTGAGACGAGCTGGCGCACTCCTCCAGAAGCCTGATCAGGCCAAACTAGCGTGCTGGTGGTTGGGAGGTTCGTGGGGGAATGCCCGGCGGTGGTAGTCCCATTGAAGTCCTCAAATCGCCCCCAGTGTTAGCCACGCTGGCCTCATACCCTAAGGATGAAGGACCGAGGCGGGGAGCCGCTGGGGTGGCTTGCTTTCTTACTAAGGCAAGCCGCACCCTCAGCGTTGCCATGGTCATGTTCTCGCAGTGAGAACATGACCCATCGACGAATGATTTCTCCGCTTGGGCAGCATCCAGACACGAAAGACAGCAATCGTGGCTGTCAGAAGGTGAGAGATAACGAACCAGGAATAACACACAAACAGAAAGGCATAATGACATTTCCATGTGTGCCGCTCATTTAGAATATACTCATTTTAGGTTTCTGCTGAAGTGCCCAGGGGCAATCTCTCTCTGCAGTGCACCAGTGCAGAGAGGAGAGAAGCCTCTGAAATGCACCATCAGATCCAGCAGAGGTGAATGGGAAGCCATGGGAATTCATTATGGGAAAAACTGGGAATTATTGTGGCAAATACCACTCGCCAATTCACATTGGCCATTTATCAAAGATCAGAGGTGTCTCGGGCTCTCAAGAGTGACCCTTAGTGTCACTTCATCAACACAACATAGAGTGAGTGACAGAAGGGAACTAAAATTTACTAGCCAATGACGATTCTTTCTCCAACATGATCGTAGAGTGTTGATAGCACGTGACATCTTTTTGCACTACTCTGATTACAAATGTGTACTGGTTGGCGCTGCGCTGTCTCTTACTGTGCCTTTTGTCCTGTTCCTTTTAGTAATTTATTGTACTGTCCTGTACTTTTTGCACTCATTTGCATGTGTACTTTATGTAGAAATGTTATTAGGTCTGTGTAGTCTCGTGTGGTTCATGTTGATTTACAGGTATGTATCACCATGGTCCTGGAGGAACATTGTCTCATTTCGCTGTGTACTGTACTAACTGTATATGGTTGAACGACAATAAAAAACACATGATCTAAGGTATTTCAGTTACATTGATACTGGTACTTTTTATGCTTTGTTTCATTAAAAATGTATCTATTTCCAATCTTTGTTATCTTAAAATTGTTCTTGCTTTTTTTCCTCTCTATTTTTGCAAGATTATGCTTTCTTAAAGGGAGAGTTTACCCATTTGTCATTTACTAGTGTTCTTCCAAACCTAAATGGCATTCTTTCTTGTGTGTAACAAAGAGTATGTTAAATAGATAGTTCTCCCAAAATGAAAATTATCTCATAATTTACTCACCCTCATGCCATCCCAGATGTGTATGACTATTTTTTCTGCTGAACACAAATTAAGAATTTAATAATATCTTAGCTCTGTAGGTCCTCACAATACAATTGAATGGTAGCTTGAACTTTAAGGTCCAAACACACAAAGACATCATTAATTAATCCATACAACTCCGTATGAGTCCATATGTCTTCTGAAGCAATCCTATCGGTTTTGGGTGAGAACCAAACTATAACTACTTTTTCACTGTACATCTTGCAGTTGCAGTCTTTTGACACAATCATGATTTCAAGCATGATTACTCTTCCTAGTGCTTTAATTATATGTAGAGCGCTACATGGCGCTATAGGAAGTGTAATTAATTGAGGTTGAAATCACAATTGCCAAGGAGACTGCTGTTAAGATTAATAGTGAAATGGAGTTATATTTTTGTTCTGTTCTAACCCAAAATCGATTAGATCACTTTAGAAGACTGATTAAACCATTGGAGTCTTATTGATTACTTTTATGCTGCTTTTATGTGATATTTGGTCCAGCAGAGTTCTCGCCACTACTCACTTGCATTGTATGGAGCTGCAGAGCTGAAAAAATCTTAATTTGTGTTCTGCAGAATAACAAAAGTCATACATATCTGGGATGGCAAGAGGATGAGTAAGAGTAGATTTTTGGGTGAACAATCTCTTTAAGAAGACTGTTAGTCTCAGTCACTAATAATGTTCAATGTATTAAAAACATTAAAAAAAAATGTAATGCTGACATCTCTTTTTGTGTCCCATGGAAGAAAAAGTAACACTGATTTGAAATAACATGAGGGTGATTAATGACATAATTTCCATGTTTAGGTTTAACACTGTAACTTTCATGTTCTTCCATCTAAGATGATGACATATATAAAAAAGTCATATTTCATTTCCATTTTGTAGCTTGTTGCCAGCTTGCTGAAGACACCTCACTAAATATATGAAATAAGGCAGAGAAAGAAAGATTTTGCTTCTGTTGCCAGTCTCCTCTTGAGCTTTAAATGAACCATAAATTGCAATACTGAGCCCCATTAGCAGCAAACGATCCTACAACTCACCACTCATGTCTGTTTACTGCACAATTCACCAATATTTACTTGGCAGTAGGAGGAAGTGAGATTGAGCCACTTGTTCTTTTCAAACCCTGAGCACTGCTCACTTGGTTTCAGATGTATATAAGAGTCATTGTATTTGTTTTGCTGACATGCCACTTCAAGTGTGTATCTCTTTTATCTCTGCCCATTATTGAGGCAACCCCTTATTCCAGTCAACTCTTGACTAGATAAAAACAGATTCATACTTCAACAGAACATGTGCTTTATCTGTGGTGTTCAGCTCTCACTGTTGGCTTCACAGTAATGGCCTGCCCTACGGCAGCACTAAGAAGTGTTGGTGCTTGCAGGCAGGTGGCAGGGACGCCACTCTGCTCTGTCCTTGGCATGATCATCACTGTGACATTTGACAGCTGAATTATTTACAACTGCAACACGTCTTCCCTTGCCACCACCAGGGCCCTATGTTTCATTTATGCCACCCTTCAGCCAAGATTGTCCATTATTTAGAGGCCTTTTGCAAAAAAAAGAAAAACTGCAACGTGTTACCACAATGACGGAATGGCGTCAAGGTTAGAGGAAAATAGCTAAAGAGAGAAGTGGAGGTGGTGGCAGAGGAAATGAGAGCTGAAGAGAGCCTGCACAGAGTTCTGTGCCATTTTGCAACTACGTCCCCTCGGAGAGCTGCATCCGCTCAACTTAAATCTAGCATGGTGGCACAAGCTGTGATGCATATATTTAGTCAGGTAACGACAATTAATTATTCACCTTTGTTGTGCCTGTGCAAGTTCGATAGAGTCTTCACCCCACTTTGATTTATCAACAGTTTTTTTTGTTTTTTTTTTACGTGTTAGGCCGTTTTTGTGTTTAGACAATAGCCCTGTTTACTGACGGAGAGGAGGGCAGCCACATATTAAATTTTTTATTTTATTTTTTATGACCTTTTTGGAATCATCACTGTGGACTTAATCTTTTGTCTGGTAGCTACAGTATTAAATCACCACTTAGATGTGGTTGTTGCATCAAGTTGGCTGCATGCAGCAGCAGAATACTATTGTCAGCTCTTTTTGGAGTTCCAAATGCAGTTCTGTTCATAAAAATGTGTGTGACTGACAACCTTATTCTATAACTGAAATGACTACTTTAAATTAAAAAGTGTCACAACTGAATTTTGAGAGCAGTTTGGATAAGTGTTAAGAAATACTTGTATAACAATTTATAATACAAATTAAATCCTTAAAGACTGTAAAAATTTACAATTACTATAGTTATCAATTGTTATGGTTACAGGCAATACTTGTAAGTTAGAGAAGGGGATTGACCTATGTTATTTCCATACTTCTATACGTACATTATTCAATCTGCTCCTCTGTCCTGCTCTAAGCACAGGATAATTTGAGATTCACACTTGTTACAAAACAAAGTTGTCAGTCCCAAGCTGTTATAAAATGTAAACACTTCATTGTGAATTTGTGTGTGAATGTGTGAATTTAGCACTTGTGTTGGTTTGGTATATTTTGGATGATGCTAGTCTGACTGAGACTTCTGAAGATGTTAAAATCTGGTTGCTGAAATAGGGCCTTGAATAAGGCATGAGACTGGGTCACTGCGGTTGTGAGTTCGCAGCCCTCTGAAGTGGTGTGAGAGATGCGGTGTCAGGATTGGGTCTACCACACATCTCAATGCACTCTGGGGTTTTAGATGTAGTGTTTACTATCAAACACTTCTAAATTTCATTGTAATGTTACAGTTGGCAATTACTTTATTAGCCTTTTAAAACGTTTAACTAATAGGCAGATAAGGCCTTTTTTGTCATTCTATCAAGCATTTTAGATGTAGGCAACACAATGAAATGTGAATGTAAGGTTAAATGCATCTTGTAATTTTTCTGAGGCTGTTTGCATTTGAGCATGCTGTCTGTTTGATGGTACTGTCAGTGACCTCAGAGAGGGATGGTGTAGGGTCAATTCTGCCATGTTTGTGCACCTGAGCCCCAGCCAAGTGTGCAGATTGACATTTGCATTCTGCTGTGTCCTGGTCTAGGCCCTGTGGAAACAGCGCTGCTCTTGTCAGATAATGTCCATGAATTAGGCATGAAGACCATGCGCTCATCCTATCACCACCACCCCCACAAACTCCAGTTCCTTGCCCAACCATCTTAAAACACAAGTGCACATGTGCCGTGCTTAATTTCGTTTGGCAACATTGGATGTTGTCCATTTAAATTATTGTTGATATTTTTTATAAGCAGATTCAATTCTTGGTCCTTATTTTTATTATTATTAAAATAAGTTAAAAGTAACAAGTCTCAAATAACATTTGTGAGGTGATATCTGTTGTTCTGCATAAATGCTCGATCACCCCAAAAAACATCCATCCATTCATCTTTTTCTCACCCTGATGTTTTAGTCCAATATGACTTTCCTTTCTCGTTAGGCAGAATGTTTCGATCACCATTCACTTTAATTGGGTTTTTTTCCCCAAACAATGAAAGTGAATGGTGACTGAGGCGACCATTCTTCCTAACATCTGCTTTTGTGCTCTTGTTGAATGAGTCTTCAGAATGGAAGAGCTAGTGACAGAGTCTTAATCTCTAAGAAGACACGAGTTTCTAACTCATTGTTGACTGGCTGGTCGCCTTGTTTCGAAAAGCGCGCTAGTCTGTCAAGATGAGGGATGTGGAAAATGTGCCTCTAATGAAATGGCTGCAGAGAAGCAGACATCGAGTGATGTTTACTCACAGTGTCTCAAGATAAAAGCATTAGGACCATTACCCTTTGAGCCAAGGGACTTCTGGAGTGGTACTGTATTGTATTTCTCCCACTTTTATGAGGCCTTACAAATTACAGCTCTCGGAAAATAAACAACAAGCCTTTACAAGGAGTCTTTGTGCTTGCATGTGTTCCTGTCTTCTACGGATCAGCGTTTTATTATCAGGTTACGCTAAGGTTATTATCAGGTTACACTTCAGACCCAGAAGAATTTATTAACATTGACCTTTATAGGAATCTACCAGGTTCAATACCAGTTAAGCTCAATTGACAGCATTTTTAGCATAGTGTTGATTACCACAAACATTTATTTTGACATGTCCCTCTTGTTCTTTAATAGAATAAGTAGAAAATCTGGACCCATTTTCACAAAAAGTCTTAATGCTAAAAATAGCTCCTAACACAGAAATTTATGAGTAACTCTTAAAATATAGGGGTGTGTCACTCCTAATTTTAGGACTCATAATATTTTAATCGAAGAGTAATTCATAAAGCATTGTATAATATGTGTGTGTGTGTGTGTGTATATATATATATATATATATATATATATATATATATATATATATATATATATATATATATATATATATAAACACACTGGCAGCCAAAAGTTTGGAATAATGTACAGATTTTAATCTTATGGAAAGAAATTGGTACGTTTATTCACCAAAGTGGCACTCAACTGATCACAATGTATATTCAAGACATTAAAAACGTGAAAAATTACTTTTACAATTTGAAAGAAATTTTCAGGATTTCTTAAAATACTTCAAAGAGTTCTCATAAAAAAAATTCTCTACGTGCAGCAATGAAAGCTTTTCAGATCCTTGACATTCTAGATGTCAGTTTGTCCAGATACTCCGGTGACATTTTACCCCACGCTTCCTGTAGCACAGTCTTTTCGGGCACTTCTCACGCACAGTCTAGAGACTGATGTACTTATCCTCTTTTTGTTGTACATCTGACCTTCCACATCTCTTTCTGTCCTTTTTAGAGCCAGTTGTCCTTTGTCTTTGAAGACTGTAGTGTACACCTTTGTATAAAATCTTCAGTTTTTTGGGAATTTCAAGCATTGTATAGCCTTCAATCCTCAAAGCAATTATTGACTGACGAGTTTCTTGAGAAAGCTGTTTCTTTTTTTGCCATTTTTGACCTAATATTTATCTTAACACATGACAGTTTATTGTATACTGTGGCAACTCAAAAACAAACACAAAGACAAAGTTAAGCCTCATTTGAGAAACCAAATAGCTTTCAGCTGTGTTTGATTTAATGGCAAGTGAATTTCTAGTACCAAATTAGCAATTTAGCATGATTACTCAAGGATAAATTGTTGGAGTGATGGCTGCTCGAATTGGGGCCTTTCTAGATTTTATCAACAATTTAAAAATAAATTAAAATAGTGATGGTGCTGTTTTTTAATTCAGTAATATCCTGACTATACTTTGTGATCAGTTGAATGCCACTTTCGTGAATTAAGTAACCAATTTCCTTCCAAAATGGTGAAATCTGTACATTATTCCAAACTTATGGCTGCCAGTGTACACTCACCTAAAGGATTATTAGGAACACCTGTTCAATTTCTCATTAATGCAATTATCTAATCAACCAATCACATGGCAGTTGCTTCAATGCATTTAGGGGTGTGGTCCTGGTCAAGACAACCTCCTGAACTCCAAACTGAATGTCAGAATGGGAAAGAAAGGTGATTTAAGCAATTTTGAGCGTGGCATGGTTGTTGGTGCCAGACGGGCCGGTCTGAGTATTTCACAATCTGCTCAGTTACTGGGATTTTCACGCACAACCATTTCTAGGGTTTACAAAGAATGGTGTGAAAAGGGAAAAACATCCAGTATGCGGCAGTCCTGTGGGCGAAAATGCCTTGTTGATGCTAGAGGTCAGACTGATTCAAGCTGATAGAAGAGCAACTTTGACTGAAATAACCACTCGTTACAACCGAGGTATGCAGCAAAGCATTTGTGAAGCCACAACACGCACAACCTTGAGGCGGATGGGCTACAACAGCAGAAGACCCCACCGGGTACCACTCATCTCCACTACAAATAGGAAAAAGAGGCTACAATTTGCAAGAGCTCACCAAAATTGGACAGTTGAAGACTGGAAAAATGTTGCCTGGTCTGATGAGTCTCGATTTCTGTTGAGACATTCAGATGGTAGAGTCAGAATTTGGCGTAAACAGAATGAGAACATGGATCCATCATTCCTTGTTACCACTGTGCAGGCTGGTGGTGGTGGTGTAATGTGTGGGGGATGTTTTCTTGGCACACTTTAGGCCCCTTAGTGCCAATTGGGCATCGTTTAAATGCCACGGCCTACCTGAGCATTGTTTCTGACCATGTCCATCCCTTTATGGCCACCATGTACCCATCCTCTGATGGCTACTTCCAGCAGGATAATGCACCATGTCACAAAGCTCGAATCATTTCAAATTGGTTTCTTGAACATGACAATGAGTTCACTGTACTAAAATGGCCCCCACAGTCACCAGATCTCAACCCAATAGAGCATCTTTGGGATGTGGTGGAACGGGAGCTTCGTGCCCTGGATGTGCATCCCACAAATCTCCATCAACTGCAAGATGCTATCCTATCAATATGGGCCAACATTTCTAAAGAATGCTTTCAGCACCTTGTTGAATCAATGCCACGTAGAATTAAGGCAGTTCTGAAGGCAAAAGGGGGTCAAACACAGTATTAGTATGGTGTTCCTAATAATCCTTTAGGTGAGTGTATATTTAAGCAATATCACACGAGCAAGAGTGCTATATGGCCCTACATCAGCACTGCAGTGATTCGGCCGCAGGCCGAGTGCCGTAGGTAATTACAGCAGTGCTGATGTAGGGCCATATAGCATGATTGCAAGTGTGATATTGCTTATATACAACAGTTCAATGAACAAGTACATTTTTAATAATTAGGAAAAACAATACGTTCATAAAAACGCATTTGTGCATGGAACTACTTTATTATGCGACTGATCAGAATCTGCCATTGCTGGTTCAAAACAAATGATGCGTCCAAGCCTCCATTAGTAATTCAAAACGTTCACTTCAGAAATAGTATCACGGCTTGTGCTGTTTCTAACAAGTCATTGGATAAACAAAGATAGAAGGATGGATGTGTGTGTTTGTCAGTGTGTGTGTGTGTATGTGAGAGAGAGAGAGAGAGAGAGAGAGAGAGAGATAGAGCATGTGCGATCACCTGTTGCCACACCAATCAGAGATGCATACAGCTTTCTGAAGTTCAGTTTTCTCAGTAGAATATAGACGTCCAAGAGGGGTATTCCTCTCTATTTCAGGGTATCCAATGCGCAAATGTCATTTATTATAGAAACAGCGATGTCCTCTGCCATTTTAAACAGTATGTATCCAATGTGGAAACTCACAGATTGCTGTTCTATGTAAACAATGACTAATGGATTCACTTCACATCACCAACTGGCTCATATTACACACAAAAATGATCTTTTGCCACCACCTGCTGGTTAACATGTGTAATTTCAAAAATAAAGACAGTACCTCCTAACACATATTCACTACACTTACACTTTAGTTTAGAACAGCACGAACACAAGCAGAGTGATACACACAGTGAAGAGTCTGAGTGCTGATGCTGTCACACCATCAGTGCTCATGGATCGTTTCTCGTCCAATCAGATTCAAGGAACTAACTGTAGTATATATATATCCCGCTATCTGTGTATGAGGAATTTGCTGACAAATACCGCTTCCCCCTGTCTAACATTCACTTTGGGTGATTTAAATGAGTGCACTCATAGATGTGACGTCATCCATGGCAAAAAGATCAACTCCGCCTTACTCTTACATTAAAATTTCCTTAGTAAAAGTTGCTCTTAGATGTTTTGTGAATTGCTTTTAGGCAAAAACGCTTAGCAAGGAACTCTTTGGAGAACCACTAGTGGCAAGATAAAAATCTTTTTGAATATGGGCCCTGGGTTACAGTGTTGCACTACAATGGAAGTAAATAGGGCCAATCCATAAATGTTAAGATACTCATTTTCAAAAGTACAGCCACAAGATATAAACAATATATGTGTTCAAATGAATTTAATGTGATAAAATTGCTTGCTAACCTTTTCTGTGTAAAGTTATATCCAATTTTACATTTTCATTGCCATGATGACATATCAACATTAAATTACTTTAAAAAGTATGATTTAACTTAGCTCAAATAATACAGACATTTATACAGAAGATGTATTTATTATTTTTAGTGCATTTATAAAATTACAAGCCATTTTAAACCCTCCAAAATTGGCCCTATTCACTTCTATTGTCTTACTGTAGCCTTGTTTTTTTTAAGAGGAGGGATAAGTCAAATGTTTTTTTGTTTTTTTTGTGGTAATCAACATCATGCCACAAATGGGCATTGTATTGAACCCGGAATATTGCTTTAAGGTAAACTTAAGATGCCAAATATGGTAACCCAACCTATTAGTTGTATCTATCGAAACAATGGGCATGTATTTGTCCCTACTTTTTTCCCTTTCCTCTTATTGTCCTTTTGTCTCTCCATCAACTCTTCCTGAGAAATTAAATTTTTCCAGTGCAATGTGGGTTGTAATGACTGTTTTGTTTCTCAGTTGGTCTTCTGATAGAGCATATTAATAATTTATCTTTTGTTCATACTGGATTTGCAGCAATTGCAGGACAATTGTTTTGCTGTTAGCCCTTAAATCAGTGACATTTATGGGCTCAAGTTGATGTTGTAGCTTCAGCAGAAGTGGCATGTTTTATTGATAACAACTTGCTTGTTTATTCCTATAAGCACAGACCTGATGAAATTGGCCCTTGCTTCAGTTCACAGTAATAGGCAGTCACCTCGGTGTTTAAAGCTTGTTTTCATGGTGCAAAGTCTCAGCCACCTTAGATGGGATTTAATATTTAGTGGTTGTAGCGCCCATGTCAACATTAGTACGTCAGTATTGTCTGCTTTGGAAAAGTGTTGGTGTGCGTTAGCTTTCTGTTCTCTAAACAACAAACATGTGTGATGGGCCTAATACAGAGCCCCGAGGCTTTCCTTCACTCTTATGGAGTTTTCATCTGAATAAAGACACAAATTCCTACTGTGTCGTGAGAAGTTTTTATCACAAGTAGAACTTTTTCTTGACCCTTCTAACACATTTCCAAGCCAGTGAAGATCCTCTTTGATTGTGAAGGCATGCCTATTCAAGAGGAAAATGTGCACAACAGAGACAAGAGTTGCTCTCTGCGAAGGAGAGGGCTTTTAGATCAGTGTTCTTCCCTTGAGAGTCACTCACTTTTTTTGCACAGCAATAGCATGATCACAGTGATTTTATTATGGATAGAGTTAAGGTTGCACTGATAAGAAAATATTTGTTTGATACCAATTTTAATGATTTTAGTATCCACATTGGGGCATCCACAAAAAAAAAAAAAAAATACAAAAAAGAATAGAAAAATTAAGTTCCATCATGTGATCATCAATTGTTTGATGACAGCTTGTTGCCTTGTGGAATGAGGTAAACAATACAGTGACTATTTGTCATCTCTACAACAGTCAAGGAAATCGTTTAATCCAAAATACTAGCATATCCACAACAGGAGTGTTTTTTTTTTCTGGCTTCAACTTCCACAGCTGTATTGAAAAATTCTGATACAGTTTACTGAGATAAATGTTAGTAAGGGAATTTTCTCTTTCCTTCGTCAGCACTGTTCAGAATATCACGGCTGTTTAGACATTTGACGTGGTTGAATTGCTCTATAGTACTTCTAAATAGAACATTCTCGCGCAGAATTAAATTTTGTTGCCTGCACCACGATTTCGAGGGAAGCCCGATTTAATTGTACATGACCTGAGCCGTTTTGTGCTATCCTGTCACCGGAGCTCGCAGCCCAGTTGATGGGCACACACAGAGAGAACAGAGAGCAACTTCAGGCGTCAATCACTGCGCACATCCATGTCTCACATGAGAAGCATATTTAGACAGAAATGTGTACGGAAGTGACTGGCATGAGAATGTCAAAATAAAGGTGCATATTAAAAAATATATACATTGCTGTTTACGCATTGAATCGATGGCATGGCATCATTGGTGATTAGATTGATGCATCGATCCAGATAGATAGATTCTTACACCCCTATTGGTTATCCATGCTTTTGAGACGTTACAGTCAATACTGCTGGCTTTCCTTAAAGCTGTTTTTGGAACAATATGTATTGGTTAATGCAAAAATATAAAACTATACAAATATGAATTATTTGACTTGATTTGACTTTTATGTTACAATGTTTTTTTGCTACTTTGGCAATACAATCTCGATGTTCTCTGTTTGCACTGTCATACGAACAAGTAATAACCAGTGCTGAAGCATTTACCAATCAGAAATTAGCATAATTAATTTTGATTTGAAGTCATGGCCATCATCATCCAATCAATGCCATGTTAAAATAAAATTTTAGGGCTGGGAAATTTTATGCATTAATATCTGCGATTAATATTTTTAGTTTAATGCGTTAAAAAAATTATGCAGTATCCTTTTTTTTTTCTTTTCTGAAACTTCACACAATAAGCGAAAGCCAGAGTTGTTCCTGGCTGGCTACTCTGCCTTACAGGCTCAGATTAGGGTGGGGGCGAGGTAAGGGCATCTTCTGCCTGTCAGGAACAAAGCCAGGCACTTTTGCACAATTGACATTGACTTCTTCAAAGTTTTTCCCCACTTTCTGTGTCATATATAACATAGTCATATATAATTTTTCAGGTGGTACTCACTTGACTCAACTACAAAACCTAACACAGAAACTGACTGTGTTAAGCAGTGCATGCTTATTCATTGCGCGCAACGCATGTCCCATTCCTAAACACGGGATCAGATTTATAGTACGGAGAATGAAGACTTGACCTGCAAGCAGGTAACAGATATGGGCAAGCAGCTGTATATCTTCACATCTCACAAAAAAGCGTGAGATTTGATGTTTCAAAAGCAAAATTGCCCAAGTGAGCACGATAGTGTCTGAAAGACCTGACTGTTGAATAAGCTGCAGATAAGTAGAGTTGCAGCCAAAGACAATAATAGTTTTGAGATTTTAAACTTCAGCAAATTAAACTACAGAATTCAATATGTTTATCTGTATGTATAGTGTCAAATAATGCATTTGAAATGTACGCTTAAATTTCTCTTTCCAATAAAGTTTTATATGAATTTAATCTTCCAGTTTGATCCTATTATTTTTTTAAAGTCTACTGGAAAACAGCCAGTAATGCCTGTAAAAATGTGTCCAATTTTATTAAAAATAACTACATTTTAACATTTTTGATAATTAGAATAAATGATTACTAACCAGTTCTTTGAAACAAACTATTAAATACTTTATGATTATTGTTTTTCATGTTTTTTGTAATGTATCATGTACCATAATTTAATTGCAATTATTCACAGAAAAATGTGTGATTCATTTGTAAAACATTTTTAATCGATTTAAAGTCCTAAAAATTGTACATTATAAATTCTGAATCTATTTACTGATTATTGTCCCATGTCTGCCAAACATGTTGAGTGGTCCAAACATCATCTGCAGCCTGAAACTGAACTTTTGGTTGGATTTTAGGAGTGAATGTGCTTAGCTGCAAAGGAAATCTATGAATGACTTAACCTCAGAATGACTTAAGTCTCAGAACAGTTCAAAATGCTTCTTGTTATCATCCTAACTCCACATAAAACCTCTGAATATGTTTTGTTTTTCTCAATGAACAGTAAAAATAGGATTTCTAATGACAAACTGGGGCTTCTGTTTACTATAGTGGTCATTGTGTTTAACAGATTTCGTAGGATATCTCACAAATTTATTTTAATTTTTTTTAAAAATGGCATATTGGATTAAACTCTAATCTTTTGACTCAAACAGGTTTCAATGTAAAAACTCAGGTTTCTTACCAGATATATTGTGGTTTTGTTGGTGTTTCTCCCAAAGACAAATATGCTGACAGCCCAGAGTGTTCTGAACTGAGATCAGTCAGATTAAATCCATTTAAATTATGCATAGCGTAGAGCGAAGCCAAAATACAATGTCTGTGCAGAATGACGCAGGGTTGCACGAGGTTAAGAAGTAACATCTTTGTTCCTTGAATATTTCCTACTATTTGTCAAACTCATTCAAAACAACAGCTGGAGGTGTTGCATTCAAAGTGACTAACACGATGAACATTGCCAATGTTAAAAAAAATATCCTAAAATGTCGTTATTTAAATGTGGACCATGTTGTTTGTGGCTGGATGCGTGTAACTAACGGAAATTAAAGTACCGAAAGAGCAACCACAAATGGACGCATGAACCGCTGCTGTGAAGCGAGACAGATGAATACGTGCAATACTTTACAAACAACTGTTGCGCACATCTTATCTTTAGTAGGTGAACAAAATTTATGCCAACTAATTGTAAATTTGATAGGTAGAGCTGTAAAAGTGACTACAGATTATGACAATAGACATTATAAAGAATGAAGCTGCGCAAGTCATTTTCAATTACTTTGTAATTTAGCAGATGCTATTACAAATTAGTAACGAAAAATACTTACTTTGTCCACAGGTCATGCAGACCACTTCATTGAACGGCTTCATTGATTATAATAGGAGCCAGTAGTGTTAAATTCAGGCAATACAGTACCATTCTAATTACTTTGTTATTGTTTACATCCTTGAAATGGTGTATATTTTAAACAGTCTTTTAAGGTTTCTCAATTAGAAATTGTACACGGCCATTTGCAATTTCAATCTTAATTCAATCAGTCATGCAGCATTAATGGAAATCATACCGATGTCTCAGAAGTCAGCTGGTTTTAAGGCTTTTTGGATTGTTTCCCTCATGTAGCCTATAAGTACATGCCGCTTTTACAACTGTCATGTTCATTAATGGTGTTATCTTGCATAAACGTGGGAACAAGAGAGAATACAAATTAGGTGTTACTTATTAATTATATATAAACCATCAGTTTTCATATTGGTATTTTCATGCTTATAACCGATATGCGGATGGTTAACTATCTATTAACTAACCATGGTTAACTAACTATGGTTAACTAGACCATTTCTATCTAAGTTTGTGCTAGTTATGTGTATGCATGACAACAGAGCATCGGTCATCTACTAAAGCACGCTACACATGCAGCCTATGTATTTTTTTATTAAACGCAGCCTTTTGAGATTCAAAAAGCTATCTTTTGTATTCAAGAGACTTCAAATGTAAAAGTCATATGAACTTCTTTAATTTTGCTTTTTTTTGGTTCTTTTATGCCATTTTTGGAGCTTGACTGTAACTACAATCACAAACACACAGTATCGGATTTGGATCAGGCTCATTGTTCCGATGCCCGATCCAGTTAAAAACTTCAGTATCGGAGCCGAGACTGATCCAGGTATCGAATCGGTGCATCCCTAATAAATATTGTCGGCCAATACATCAGTTTCTCTGCTCAGTAAGGAGAGCTGGAGAGAAGACAGAAGAGATACATCCTGTTTCCTGCTGTGAGATTGCTGTGTAAGTAATTTGAGCTGCATATGTTCTTTAAAATATAAGATACAATCTGGTAACAATTTACAGTTCAAAGAGGTTGCATGTATTTATTTATCTGTGCATGGACAAACCAGGGTTCAGACATTCCTTCACAGCTGAGTCTTTTTCGAATTTAATAGAAGCCACATATATGTTGTAATTTTAAATCAGACTTTTGCTTTCCCTCTGCACAATTTGGTTTTCATTCTGTTTGTTATTAAAAACATCCCGGTTTACCCTTCAAGGGCACTCCAATTATTACTCTAATATCTGATGTATTACCCAAGAACAGGAATAAATGTATAAACATGTACACGTTATCATACATATTGTTGTAGACTGAATATTAAATCTTAATAGTTAAATATTATGTTATAGGCTAAACATATCTAGTGTCTTGATGACACATTAATCAATTTCTAAAAACATTTATGATTCATGTCATGTCTGTGTTTATTTAAAAAGATGCTGGATAAACTGAGGGACCGCTGGATGAACACAGGTATATGGGACAAGCTTGAAGAGCGGAAGACTATGATCACCGAGCCACATGGTGGTGGCAAAGGTGATTTTAATGAACTGCTTCAGACCTACTATGAGGCCATCAGTGGTAAGGTAGCCAACTGTGGAAACAGGTTAGTGATGAGAAAAGGACTTGTTTCGAATGTCTGGTTTTAAATGTGTTTTCCTGTTTGCTAATGATTTGATTTCTCAGATGGAGCACTGCTTGTAGCTCTTTGCAGAGGAAATGTGAGCTAGGGCTAAGACTTTACTGATGAAAATGCCAGAGCGGTGGTTATTATTGGTATCCTTTCCCCAATATCAAAGATTTGCAGGTACTTTAAGGGTTTGCAAAATCATAACACATCTGCAATTACATGTATTTGACTTCTCTTGAAGATCCTCAGTTGTCCAGGTCCTAGTATAATGTCTATTTTAAGACGGGTAGTTCTAGCTCTAAAATCTGTTTGGATGAGCCATGCTCAAAGCTTTTGTAAAACAGCAGATACATTGAAGTGCCATGTTCTGACAACTGTAATTAATGATGGTAAACTACCTTTAGTTACTTAAACAGAAAATATTAATTTAACCATGTGCCCTTCATGTTCATCCAAAAATTATAATTTTAGCATTTACCCTGACGTCATCTCAATGGTATCTGATTGCTAAGTACTCAATCCTGGTATCAGTATACATCAATAAGATGTTGCATTTTCATGTCCAAGTTTTTGTCATCTTTTTGCAGACAACGGTGCATTTTGAAAGTATGCAAAAAAAACTCAACAGGTGAATAGAATTTAAACTTCCAGCTGCATTTTCAAAATAGTCAACCTGGGCCAGTAAATCACAAACCTGACAACACTGTCTGTTCATTTAAAGCGTTCTGCGCATGCATCAAGACTGTGAACGTTTTTTGAATGAGCTTCTATCATGCACCAAGGAGATGGCAGATGTCAATATTTCTTGTGAATAAGGACTTTAATTTTGGTCTTTTTCTCTTCCAAAGTGATCATACTGCTTCAAAAGACATGGATAAGACTACTCGAGGAATATGGATTGCCTTTGACTTCTTTGGAGCTTAAAGATTTTGGACCATGTTAACTTGAATTGTATGGTCAAAAACACATCTTCATCCTTTAAATAATCTTCTTTTGTGTTCTGCAGAAGAAAAAGTCAAACTAGTTTAAAAGGGCATGAGGCTGAGTAAATGAGATGATAATTGTCATTTTTGGGTGAACTATTCCTTTAAATTGGTTTATTGGTTAAGTAGAGTTGTTCTGGTTAAATGGAAGTGTTTCAAAAATTGTGAACTGGCAGTAAATATTTCCCATAGTAATAGCATGTTTTTAGACATCTTTTAGTGCTTGTGTGGACATCCCATCTGCTACTAAATTATATATATATATATATATATATATATATATATATATATATATACTGTATATATATATATATATATATATATACTGTATATATATATATATATATATATATATATATATATACTGTATATATATATATATATATATATATATATATATATATATATATATATATTTTTTTTTTTTTTTTTTTTTTTTTTTTTGAATTTTTTTTATATTTATGAAACACTTTCCTTCATCCTCTGCTAAGGCCTGGAGTACACATTTTGCTGTATGATGTATGAATGCTTATTTTTTTTTTTTCTTTTAAACAACCCTTTGACAAAACTTCTTTTAAAAAGTTGCTTTGAAACCAGAAAAGATCAGCAGTACCTCCTTTCTGTGATCCGTAAATGAATTCCATAGCCATTGTGCTGTATCTTGCCGGTCCTTAGCAGATAGACATGACCTTTAATCCTCCCCCTCTTTTTACCTTGTTCTCAGAAGCTTTCCTAACTGGGTCTGTCACCATGGGGATATGTGCAGTTGATTGACGCTTTCTAGACCTTCACCTTAGTGGAAACTGTTGGTGTGGTTGTACCCTAACCTCTGGGGAAGGCTTTGATTTTTTTTGTCTTTTTTTTTTTTTTTGCTCCAGTGGAGGTCAATTGAGTTTGCCATTTTGGATGAGATTTGGAGGGTTCTGAGGTAGGTTTTAATAATGTTGCTTGTTCCAGGCTCTCTGAGTGTTCTGGGCAAGCGATGAATTGATGTGCCAGAGGGGTGGGGAGTATGGAGGGGGGAGGATTCTAGTGCATCTGGTCAACCGTAATGATTCTCCTTGTTTAAAATGCCACATGAAGTGATTGACAGCACTCAAACTTGTTTGTTCGCTGCCCACAAGTTCCCCTCAATACCTCACCCATGACACAGTTGAAGTTTTCCAGTGTCTTCTTTGCCTGTTGCAGGTTTAAAAGATGCAGGATGGTGATGGAATATATACTTACTTATGTGATGGCTTAATACTTACAATGTTGTAGGGACCGAGCCATTTCTAGGGACCTAAAAATCATAGAGATTGGGGGTAGGCCTTTTTGTCATTGACCAGTAAGGAACCACATAGCCACCACCCAGTTTACCCTAGAATCTGCATATCAACACACTGAAAACATTCAGAACACCTTAGCAACCACAAACTTTCCAGACAGTATATACACATACTTAATGCATTGTGACTTTCTTCCTTTCCATTCGCAGTAGAGGTCTTGTTGTGTGGATGCCTGCACAGTCTTCCAAGATAGACAGAAAACCAATTAAACTGCCTCTAAAACAAGATTATCACTTTTATTAGTCTGTTATTGGGAGCAAGATCAAAGGTGAACTTTAAACTGTCTTGAGGATAGAACGCATTGTAAGCCAATTGTGCACACATAAAAATAACCTCTGGCGAACATAAATACTTGAGGAACATGTTTTGTTTCACTAAGAAAAACAATCTCAGATTTAAAAGGCAGTAAAAGGGCTATTCCAGCTGATGCCATGTCTCGATGCCAGCTTGTGTGAGACGATGGATTCGTGTTAAATTATTAAGGTTTGCATGGAATAATGTATCTTTTTCTCTTTGATTTTCTTTTTAATGGAGCATTTGAGAAACATAAGCTGAGGAGTCATAGGAACCTATTATAAGAGAGGTTTGCCTTAAGTCAATAATTCCATGACGTTTTGATATTTTCGTGCAAGCATTCACTAAGTATAGGCAAAATCGTGCACGCAAAGCGCTAATGTTCTGGGTTAAGTGAAATTTAATTCTGTTGTTTTTCTCATGTTGTTGCACCATCTGTGTCCTACTGTATATTCAATTTCCTTGATATAAATGAAGATAGCCCATTAATAAGAATTTAGTGAAAAAAGGCTGCATACAGTGCCTCCTCTGCTCTGTGACTGTATTGTCACCTGCACTGCTCCAGATCGTGATGTATGTGTTATATACTGTATGGTCTCCGATGCAGCGCTCGAGATCTCATCACCTTCACGTGCCCCGAACAAGAGGTCGAGCTCGACATGAGACGAGCCGGCGGACACATCCGGAAGCCCGATCGGGGCAAACGAGCATGCTGGGAAATGGGACGTCCGTGGGGGAATGCCCGCCGGAGGTGGTCCCATCAAGGTCCCCAAATCACCACAGTGCTAGCCGCGTTGGCCTCATACCCGTAGTTAGAAGGACCAAGGCGGGGAGCCGCTGGGGTGGCTTGCTTTCTTTTTAAGGCAAGCCGTGACCGCAGCGTTGCCATGTTCATGTTCTCGCAGTGAGAACGCGTCTTTAAAAAGATGTTTCCGTGTGTGCCACTCTTTTAAAATATGCTCTTTTAGGATTATACTCTTTTAGAATATACTCTTTTTAGGGTTCTGCCGAAGCACCCAGGGGCGATCTCTGCAGTGCACCAGTGCAGAGGGTGGAGAAGCCGCTGAAATGTGCCGTCAGATCCAGCAGAGGTGAATGGGAAGCTGTGGGAATTTAGTTCAGTGATCATCGACCAGTCGGCTCAGAAGAGATAATCTGAATGAGTGGTTTGTATGCCAGCTCCTTTATACCCGTATGTTCGGGGGGGTTGCATGCAAGTACCACTCGCCAATTCCCATTTGCCTTTTATCAAAGATCAGAGGTGTCTCGGGCTCCCTAGAGTGACCCCTAGTGTCACTACATCGACACAATATCGAGTGAGTGACAGATAGGGAACATGAGGGTTAGAATTCAGCCACAGAAATATATAAACAAAATCAACAGAAGTGGCTGAACCCTGACAAAATCGATCTTGGGATTGATGAATCGATAACAAGATCGTTCAAATGAAAATTGAGACTTTTCGAAAAATCTATATTTTTACCCACCCGTATTACAATATTTTTGATCTACTAACACACATCATGACATGTATTAAAAGTGATTGACAGCTCTTTGATATCATCTGCTGATGGAATCTCCAAACTGGAAATACAGGAACTTAGTTTAGACCTTGCACCAAGATTAGGTGTGCTTTTCAAACGTCTTGGTGCAATTACCTATTTATTTGAAAAAATAGCAAAGTGTGTTTTGCGGCACTTCATTAACATACAATACACCCAGAGTTTGCATGCATAGACACCCATAGATAGCGCAAGCACTCCCACACATGCCCACTTACGCTTTGCGCTGGCACAAAAATTGCATTTAGAATTAGTACTCTCACGAAAATTGGAAAAGACCGAGCACACGGCCCTTGCGTGTAGAGCGGCACCTAGCATGGTCACGAAAATTCAGCCCTTAGTGTGACCTGCTGTATGGCTGCACAATTATGACACAAATCATAAATGACAATTATTTCCCTTGATATTGTAATTGTGATTTTACATTAAAATATTATTTTAAATGGGCATGCCATGTTCTTTATGTGGGCTACGCACCCAAAACAATCTGAGAACTGTTTTTCTGAATAACATCAATAAATAAACTTTATTTATTGTGCCTAAATGTATGAATTCACAAATTATTCGAACTGAACAAATTATATCAGAAAGTGAGCAATGGATGTGTGTGATGAATTACAATACCCAACCACTGCAAAAAAAACAAAAAAACACCTCAATATCATGATCAGTATCACAAAGTTTTGTATATTATACGCAATTATTATAATGACTTAGCAAGAGAGATTAAAATGTAACTCGCAGATACACTCTTTCTTCCAAAGGACGCTTTGGGCCTCTCTTGTGCAGTATTAATTGCAATCCAATTGCTATTTTGTAATGCATCACAATATATAAAATGTATGCAAGATGTATCAAGATATGTAGCCTATCATAATGTAATATTTAAATTTTTGTAATGAGAATTTTGATGCAACGAGCATAGACCTAAATTGAATACTATAGTGGACACTTTTCTAGCTTTCTTAATTGTGGCAGATGTAATTTTAATCTGAATTAATTATCAATTTATTGTGCAGCCCTAACCCACTGTTTCCTAAGACGAATCTCAGTGACTAGCACAGTGACCATTTTACACTCTGCTACAATACATGCCTCTTGGTCAAATGTATGTTTAAAGGATGAACAGGTACAGAGGTTGAACTGATGTTAGAGTGGGCTATCTCTTGACATTTTACATAATCCCTTTCAGTTTGTGGTTTCTTGCACATTGAGGAGATTTGGCTAGCAGGGAGAATTGGCTTTTTCACATATGCAAGCTGTCATGTTGGATAGAGTGTTGACGTGGTTCTTGACTTTGATAGTGAAATAGACTCTGATTGGATCTAGATGACAATGTGCCTCAGGGTAGTGGCCTTTACTTGACGACAGGATCTCTATCCAGATGCATTTAATCCTTTCACTGGGTTAGAATATGAGATTGTGCATCATATATCAGATAGACACTGCAGGTGCAGTCATGCTTGAGTTTTTGCTTTTCAGCTCAATGTGTGTATAAAGGGGTATGCTTCACTTGCCCTTGTGTTTCTAAATGTTCCTGATTATGGTGTGTGACAACATTGGGAACATGGTTGATGCATCCAGATTTTAGTTTGTGTGACGTGACTAAGCTGATTTGTTCTAGAATCAGGTCGTACCTGTGATTGTTCATGCCATCGCACAGGTTTGGCTCTGAGCGGGTGCGTCGGAACACACGGTGCCTGTCACAAATAGTTAAAGGCTATTGTTGTCCTGTCCCATTCAACAGGAATTGAACTTTTCACTTGTCAATTCAAAAAGGTTAGTGTTAAAATTCTGAGGAGAGCGGGTGAAAATTGATGGATGCCTTCCTGGCATTTTTATGGCAAAGCAGATGCCTGTTGTCTAGTGACCCTTTTCTTTCACCTCTTTGGAATGGATCAGTGGGTGTGGGCAGGTGAGTATGTAAGCACTTCAGGCTCAGAGTGTCATCTTTAGGGGAGCCTCGCCCTCTGCAGATCACCCCTCACTAATCCAACCTTCTGCCAGCAGTAATCTAATTAGTTCTGTACAGTTGGAACGATGGTGGCACAGCTGCCTCACTCCCAAGTGTGGTCTGTTCAGCCTTCTGATCAGTCAGTATGTCTGTCAATAAATCTGGACATTTTCTCCACTTTTCCTTTTAAGTCAGACATCGTGTATACATGATAAAAAAAAAAAAATCTGTGCTTATTACAAAAAATGTGCACACTTCCCCCACTTTCTTCTCTTGTGATTGAAACGTTTGCCATTTTGCAGTAAAACTTAAACATCTCCCAGTTTCTTTCAATTTGTATTTTTGCAGCCTATGCTCCTACAACCCTTATTTTTTTAGTCTTTTTTTTTTTAAGCATGTTGCATTTTTTCCATTCTTTTTCTACTCTGCAAAGAATATAGTCTTTATTTATAGGCACACAAACATAAAATGTCAAAGTGAGTCTATTAAAGGGTCATGATTCCGCTCCATGCAAGGTTCAAATGAGCAACCCTTTAGTTACAAAACCTGAACCTTTACCACTACACCACATCACCCACCCGAAGGGTTGTATGTATGTATGTTTGTTTGATAATTCTGCTCAGGTGTTGAACCTGATAATCAGGAGTTCTGGTGTGTACTGTGGCCTTTCTGGCTGGCTGCCTAAAATTCTACATGTAAAGTAATTGTTTAAAGGGATGCTTTAGTCAAAGTGTTCATTATTTTTATTTTTATTTTTTTTATATTGCATTGTTGATCTGAAGTTGAAATGTAATGACCAGCATGCCACGTCACACTGGCTTCTGCCTGGTGGTCA
The DNA here is from genome assembly GCA_032164185.1 of Moxostoma hubbsi. Taxonomy (NCBI): domain Eukaryota; kingdom Metazoa; phylum Chordata; class Actinopteri; order Cypriniformes; family Catostomidae; genus Moxostoma; species Moxostoma hubbsi. The sequence continues at coordinate 24,355,221 of JAVLUX010000030.1, read as the reverse complement.
CTGGTATGAGATTAAAGCATATCGGGCATTAAACTAGGGACTCTGAAGGTAAGAGCTGCCTGATTATAGATTACTAAATATCAAGACATTTTGAAAGAATGATTTGGTGTAAATAGCGCTTTGCTGTTCTATTTGCCATAGGTGTATACAGCATAAAAATGATTGGGGCACACCGGTTCAGGGCAAACCCGAACAATACATCACAGGTAAAATAATTTTGCAATAGCATATCTTGAAACTGTGGTTTTCAAATAGGGGGGCTTGGCAACCTTCTAAGGGGCTTCAAGATGATTTAAAATTATTTAAAATTCAAAATGTTATCTTAAAATTATCTAAATTAATTAAATGCTAAATCCGCTAAAAATTAAATGTTGGCGTGTATCTAAACTGCTAGTTTGGACATTTTAATATGTTATGGTAGGATGGCATGCCCTCCCTCTCATTATCGTCACCCAACCACTGAGGGCTGTCCTTCAGCCTGGTTGGGCAGTGGGAGTGGGCAGGATTGAGGAGAGGTGTAATTTAATTTGGGCAGTAGATGATGAGGTGCACCTGATATGATATATAGCCTTTTCACTGCTGGCATTCAAATATAAAGCGATTCAAAGTATATAGTATGTGCTTTAAAATGTTTTTTTTTTTTCTTTTTTCCTGCTTATGGTCTGTTACTGCAATCCTGCATTTAATTTATTTTGTCCCTTTGAACAGTAACCAAATTTATTACAAAGTGTACACAGAGTTGTTCATTCTTTTTAATATAATGTCAAAAAATACCTTTTTGTCTCTAACAATTGGGGGGCCCCTGAAGTCATAAAGGTTGAGAAACGGTCTTAAAATGATTATGGTCATTATATCACCCAGCTGTAGTTCCATATCTGTTTCACTAGATGGAGATAGCGACCTGCCACAAGGGTTATGAAACACTACATTATAAACTGTGGCCAGATAATGTGTACATAAGGGCTTTGCTCTTTTACATGTAACAGCAATGTTGTGAAAACATTTGTTACTTGAAAATCTATAGAGATGACAGTTATGTGGTAGAGTGTTATGAAAATAGTGGTCATGAGAAGCAGTTTTATGTTTGACAAGCACTGCTCTCCTCTTCTCTCTGGCCTGTCAAAGTGGGTCTGTCAGTTAGTGAGACACCAAAACACCTTCACTGGGGCCATGCTGTCCCTGGAGTCCTTCTGTCAAGGACAGCAGGGGGTAGTAGAGACCTTTAAAGAGCAGCATTCACAGGCTGCCCCTCCTTACCCAAGCCACTCGAAGAACAGTTCCACCGCTATCTCACCCCCTCCAGAGATAATCGTCCCCCAGAAACCATATGTCCCTCCGCCTGCATTGTTGAACCCACACACTGAGATTAAGGCTGCCAAGTCTGAGAGCAGGTCTTCTGGATCATGTATGGTTTGGGAGGAAATAAATCAAAACATTTAATGCTTAAAGGGTTAGTTCACCACAAAATGAAAATTTGGTCACCATTATATTGTTTTCCAAACCTTTATGCGTTTCATTTGCCCATAGAACAACATTCTCATTTGTGTCCTCCGGGAATATCCTCATATTTAATGCCTATTTAAAATAAGACACTGTATTTGTTAATGAATAACAGTTGGGCCAACACCTTCCATTTTCTGCTTCACTCATTTATGTAGTCCATTATACATTTATTTTATTGATTTCTTACATTATGAGGCCTTGTTTGATTGTTTACTCGATTGTTTACTTTAAAATCTTGTAAATGGTGATTCTGAGTTTGAACATGAATGCTGTGACATCTGTGCTACACAACTAAAGTTAATACCATTAATATTGGGTATATCAAAACCATCTGCTAAGTGTGTCTGTGAGTGTGATATGTACATGTGTTTGTATACATACTCTTCACTCCTCTGTCAGACAGTGCCCCTGTCAGACTCTATGGCTTCTGATTGACTGAACAGCATTGGGATGAGCATATGTCTGACCTGTTGCTTTTAATGAAATCCATTGTGGAAGATGGAGCGTGCGTATTTGTGCACACTTGAGAACAAAGTGTGGGACTCCACTCCTCATTCAAACACACAACCCATAATGCAGACCCACAACCAAAGCCTGCACAATTATGATAGAGTCCCGGTGCTCCACCACTTAATCAAAGCTGGCCTTAGATTCTGTTTGTATTGAATTCTGTAGGACAATGTTGACTGTATTGTTTTACCTAGAGATTCTGGTTTCATAGGCACACATTTGACTCGCTATATACACCCAAGAGTTTTGTTTTTTTGTCACTTAGATGTCTTTGTGTCCCTGTTTGAACAGGTGACCAAAAGAATATACAGCATCCATCTGAACCAATCACAATACCATATAGGGAACTTAATATCCAAAGAACAGCACGGCCTATACGGCATCTCTTTGCCTCCACTCCAATCAGTAGCCAATTTAAGATCCCTATCTTTCAATCTGAGCACTCTGAAAAAAGACTGTTTCTCAGGATGTAATTTCAGTGGACAGCAAGCAATGCCAGGAAGTTGTTTCAGTACTTACTGGGGGAACAAAACCACCAAACTAGTGGTATTCCTGTACTTCCTGTGGAATCAAACCACCAAACAAGTGGTGTTCCTGTTCTTCCTGTGGAACCAAATCATCAAACAACTGCCATTCCTGAACTACCAAAGCACCAAACAAGTGGTGCTTCACTTGACCCTCCACCTGAGTTCTCTCTGGAGGCTGCTCCGTAGCTCTACCTCCAAGCAGAACACCACTAGAACTGATCTTGAAGACACAAAAGAGGAAGAGGAACAGAGTATCTTCTACAGCCCTGATCCCTTTGAAGGAGATGGGGAGGCAATGGAAGAGACTACTGTTTTAGAGGTTGAGAAATCTCCTCTGCAGACAGAGGTCAGCCATCCTCCCACTAATGGCACAGCCAAAGTACTTTCTGATGATCTGTTTAGCTCAGCGCAAGACAAGAGGACATGGTCAGAAGACCTTGTGAGCGGCACTGTCCCATACAATGCATTTTTACAGGGTAAATCAGAGCAGACAGGTTTAAACTGTAGCACAGACTTTGAAAATAGGCCTGCCTCACACAAGGTCACCATCAGTAGCAGGTCACGTAGAACTCTCCAGATCTTGGCAGCAAAGGTCCACTACATCAGCAGTATCAGGTAAACTCACCAACTACTTCAAATCTGTGCCCCTGGTCAGCCAGCCTTGCATTATATCAACTAATGATTAATAATGCAACTTTATGTATGGTAAGGGAAGAAAATATGTCAATGTATATTTGTATTTTTAAAAAGTAATTACTCTGTTGTGTGATTTGGTGTCACAATGTAACATACACTGTCCAGCCCCCCAACACAAACTCATGATGCTGATCTGTTTTAATATGCTGCCAAATTTATATGATTCTTTATAAGAATTATTAAAATAAGTGACAAGCACATACTCCACTCAGTGACAAGTGAAGTCTCAACCATGTTGATTTTAATTAGATATTCTTTCCACAAACTTGAACAACAAAGAATGAGTAATTTGTTATTTTGAAAGCTAAACGGACAATACCCGGCAGTAACGATTAGACAAGAATAAAAAAGAGCTCTCATCATTCAGAATTTGTTCATTAAAAAGGTAATGTTGTTAAACTCAGAGCTTATATAACTGAGCATTTGTGTATGTATGCACCAATATAACAATTTTTTTTCATAAAAATATAATATGAAAAATATTACTGTGTAATGAAATGTAATGAATATGAATAATATTATGTGAACATCTCTGAGTGATAACACAAAGGAATAACTGAATCATAACTTACCAACAGGTAAAAGCAGAGAGGTTATTAAAACATATTTGTGCTATGTTTGTGGTCATCTTGCCTTTAAAACAAGTGAGTCATACAGTGTTGCCTAAATTTATATCACCAGCTAAATTGTTGTGAATATATCTTGAACTTTCAATATATCGGCCAGTCCTATAGTGGAAGGCATTGTGTCAGAATGCTGGCTCTGTAATTTAGGACCGTTAGAAAAAGGCATCACATTTTAAACAAGTCATAAACACTCATATTCAGTGTCATTGTGTGGCAGAGGTTTGGTTTATATTATCCACATAAATTCACTGCTGAGGAATTTATAGATATTGTTTTTAGAAAGGTGTTCTTACTGGCGATACACTCCCAATATTACCAGAAAGAAAATGTGCTCTAAAATATGTAGTCCCTCACATTCAATTTGGGAATTAACCACCATTACCCTGACAAGATTTGTCTTGTTAGAGGAGCTTAAACAGCAACACCGATAATTTGGGGAACAGCAAAGAGCATTTTGAACAGGAGTCTGTACAAAGCCCGGTTGAGAACTCGCAGGTCCAACCCGCCGCTTTTCTTGGGTGTGATGAAGGTCTGTAGAAACCCTTCATCTCGGCTGGAGGGATGGGCTCTATCGCATCTTTGAGGAATAGGGTGGAGATCTCTGCTTGTAAGGCACTGGTTTGTTGGCCGCGCACACGAGTGGAGCGAATACCGCTGAAACGAGGTGGGAGCTGGGCGAACTGAATCACGTAGATGAGTCAGATGGTCCTGGCCAACCAGCTCGACGGATTGGGAAGTGAGAGCCAAGCATCTAAACTTCGTGCGATGGGCACTAATGGGACGATCATTTTTGATGTAACAGGCGGGGCTTCACGGCGGGGGGGAGCAGGTAATAATGTGTCGGGAGGCAAAAGAGCATCCCGAGGCTTGGGTGCTGAGGAAAGACTAAAAGTACTTACATTTCTCCACGCACCCAGCAGGGGGCGGGTTAGAGACTGAGGAAGAGGTCCTATAGTGGCGTCTTCAGAACTCATCAGCGCTGGCCTGCCGGGGCTGAGCAGTCGCTGGGCCATAGGCAATTGAGCTGCGTCCGGGGAAACGGGACTGTAGAGTTTTAAGGCAGGGGTGTCGTGAGAAAGGCGCACACCGGCTGGGTGACCCAGGGAGTGGGTAAATCGCTCTTCTATAGAACATGTGGGTAACAAGGGTTCTCCTCCCGGCCCTCCACCGGGGGACGGAGTGGTCTTGGTACCATCTCCGGAGCGAACATCCGACTGCCTTGGTTGCCCGTCCCAGGAGCGCTTCGGAGCTTTTCTGGTCCGGGAAGGGGTCCTGGAGGTCATACGCCGCCTGCTGGGGCTGAGAGCTGGGCCCAGGTTGCGGAGCTTCCTGCCGTTGTTTGGTCTCAGGGGGACGCCCTCAGTGAGCAGGCAGGGCGCACTGGTTGGGCGGCGCTGTGGCATTATGTGTCAAATCACCTCTGTCTGCTTCTTCACCGCTGAGAACTGCTGGGCGAATTCGTCGACAGAGGCCAAGCTGGGAGACGGGGGCGTTGAGAAACTTAGCCTTGTCAACATCGTGCATCTCGACCATGTTCAGCCAAAGGTGGTGCTCCTGGACCATGAGGGTGGCCATCGCCCAGTGAGCTAGCAGCGTTCTCTGGGCACAGATGAATCGCAACCGCCCTATTCACCTGGGGGACTGTACCCGTGGCCCGCTCCGCCATCCAGGGTAGTGAGAGCGGACAAGCGAGGAGGTTGGTTACGTGAAAGTGAAAGGTGCCCTCCACGACCGTGTCAGCTCATCATGCACTTCTGGGAAAAACGGAACTGAGGGCGTGGCTATGAGTGGTGCCCTGACCCGAGTCACCGATCGAGTAGCCGTGAGGCGGGGAAGGAGGTTTCCAGTCCAGCCAATTGCTCACGGCGGCCCGGGAAAGAATAGCGGCCATCTGCGTGTCAGCCTCAGACTGGGTGAGCAGACCCGAAGGTGGCAGCCCAGACGAGTCATCAGCATCAGATGCCGCTGTGACGCTCTCCAAGGCAGCGGCAATGTCGTCATCCACTTCCTGGGGTTCAAGGGAGAATGCCGGCTGGCCGCGAGGCGAGCCTCACTCATCCCAAGCTCGGACGGAAGCCAGAAAGCGTGCCGGGGGGCGGGTGGATCGTGGGGATTTACCCGGCAAAACCAAGCCCGTCGCTATCCCCAAATTGCCTTCATCGCCAGCCAGGTCATCCTCAGTCCCATGAGAAGCAGGTACAGCGCGGGGAGAAAAGAAAGCCGTGACCGCAATGTTGCCATGGCTATGTTCTTGCCCTAAGAACATGAACCATTCATAAAACGCTGCCTGTGTGTGATCACAGGCACGCGAGGCAGCTTTTGTGACCGTCAGAAGAGGAGAGAAATCAACCACATCCAGGAACTACACAGAGGTGGAAAGACATCTTTAAAAAGACGCATCCTGAAAAGGACGTTTAACGCCTGCTGTGTATTGCTCTTTTATGAGTGGGAACTCAGACTCTTTTAGAGGAAATAAAACTCTTTTTAGGAGGAGAACACTCTTTTAACAGGAAGAAGCACTGTCAAAGCGCCCAGGGGCGTTAACTGCACAGCGCGCAGAGAGAGAGACGCCAGCTGGAATTGCGCCATGTGGATCCAACAGCAATGCTTCTCGCTGGTAGAGGTGAGTGGAACAGGAGTGAGACTCAGCTGCTTGCTGCTCAACCATTCGGCTCCGAAAAAAAATTCTGACTAGCATTTGCTGCCCCTCTTCCCTTTATACTCATATGTCCGGGGCGGGGCATGCAAATTCTGTCTGCCAACATTGGCCTTTTCTCAGGTTCAGAGGTTAAATTCGGCGTCCAAGGAAGACCCCTTGTGTCACTTAATTCGACACAACGTCGAATGAATGACAGAAGGGCAACTTCCATTTCACAGAGGTGCACAAAGTTTCCATAGAAAATGCACTAAATCATATGCAGTTATTTTGCAAAAAAAAACATTTTGTCAACAATTTTAAGGTCAATATATAATACTATATAATCCAACATCTGATAAAAATATTACTTATGTATTTATGATCTGACTTAAATGGCATAAAAGTTGACTTAATTTATTCTTTTAAGTAAACTCACTTTTTTCAACATTAGATAGTTGAGCCTATCTGACAAATTTAAAGTAGGATTTTTTTACAGTGAGCATGCAGTTTAATAATAAGAGTTATTATTATTAAACTGCACGCTCACTGTAAAACAAATCCTACTTTAAATGTGGATTGGTTTATCATGTTGGACATTTGTTTTTCCTCTGTGAATGGATGAGCATTCTGCATCTCATGGACAGCTCTGAGTCGCCTAACAAGACCACATCCCACTCTGGGTTGGTGCCAGTTGGTGTCCTATTGGGATGTGGTCTTTCCTGTTACACATGTAAAACATCACCACCCTATGTAGTTCACTGAAGCTCTGTTCACCCGATGGACAAGCAGTTGAGCCCAAATTATACATTTTGACACCTAAAGTTACTTGACAGGGTGAACACCATCTTTTAGCAATATTTAAATGCCTCACATGATTAATGAATTTTTCTTTCCAGAAAAAGGGTATGGGAGTTTGTACCATGTTTTGTGTTAGGAGTTTTTGCTTCCTGTTTGTGGTAGAATTATAGTAGGTTTATTTGATCCTCTTTTTATGCTCCATTTAAATTCAGAGGTGTTAAGATCCTTATTAGTGTCACCAAAAGAAAAGCCTATGTAAACATGCTCTCTATAGGATTAACATGTATTTTGTCTTTTTGTGCTGATCTGTTGGAACCCAGTCAATAGTAAAACAAGGGTGGCCAGCACTCAATGGTTGTGTGTGGTTATATCAGGTGAGGAGGCACAAAGTATTCATACATAGTGCTTTTTACATATGTAATAGTGTACCCTGTTCACACATAAATATCCACCGTGTGCTTAACACCATATGGGAAAAAATTTTGAACTGGGTGAAAATCCGTATTGATCGAAATTCCCCAACCTTAATTAAACCACAACCAGACAGGTACTTAGCCATGGACCAAAACATATCAAATAAAAAATGAGGCTCTGTGTAACTGCAAAATTATACAATAGGTTAAAATCTAGGCAGCATAATGCATGCTGTTATGAATTTAAAAATGCTGTAATACTATCTAGGGGTTGTTTAGTAGTGATTTTGTCCATAGATAGAGCAAATCGGTTTGTTTTGTGAAATATTGATCAAAAGCTTACAATAAGTACTCATTTGTCTATTGTGAGTAGCTGCAGCCCCCACACATGAACATAAGTTTATTGATCCATTGAGTCTAGCGGGTTAGTAGCAGCTCAATGCAGCTTCTCATGGTGTCTGGTGTGTCTGAACTCAGCTGACCCCATCAACTGAGGACAATATTTTATAGCCTAAAAACACTTTTCCTTCCACTGGACAATTAGAAGAAAATTCAGTTCCTTTCTTAATTATATATTTATATCCAAATTATATTTTGAATGTTAGATTGCTGCTTTTAGAACTACAGTTAGAATGTTATGTTAAATGAGCTTGTGTAAGTTGAAGTTGTTGAATGAGTGCAATATGTCCTGTAAGCCTGGTGCCCCTGCTGTAAACTTGTGACTCTCGTCACCCTCATATCCTACACTCATCTTGTCAAATCTTCCACACCTTTGGCATGACCTCCATCTGGGCATGTAGCATGGGGCTGACATACTCCCCAGAGGTGTCATCCCATCATCCGCACCGCCACTATCGCACCATGTTAATCACATCTCTCATTGGTGTGTAATGGAGGTTTTATCTGCTGTCCAGCACTGTAATCCCTGCTGTTCTGGTTTGCTGTTGGCCGATTTTCTTCTGCCTGTCCTTTTGTCTTTTCCTACGAGCAGAGTTCATCAGCTCTCAAAGGTTTTAGCCTTAGCCGTTACGTCTCAACACTGTTCAAACTTTAATTCATAATGGGCCAGGACGTTGAGGGCACATAAAATAATTGGCCATTATTTGCAGTCTGTAAGGAGCTCTGTGCTCATAGCATGGTTTGATGGTTTTTAATGTTGAGAAATAAGGTTGACAGACTCTGACCCCATAACAGAGGTTAGCGTTATATTTGTAATTAAAATCGATGATTTTGTGTCATGAGAGGAAATTATCACGCTTCACAGAGTATAAAATGTGATCATTCAGAGCAAATGTTTTCACCTCACTGCTTTTTGGATGAAACAAAAGAAAACATTGGTTCATTTACTGTCCAAATTCTTAAGTCGTTTTGATATTGTACTTTCTATTTTAATATGCTCTGTTTAAAATTGTGAATGAATTTTATTGTGAAGTTACAGAATCCAAATTGATTTTAGATTAATTGTGCCATTTATTCGTGTAAATGTCAAATATATATTATTATTATTATTATTATTATTATTATTATCATCATCTTTAATTTTCACCTTGATTAATTCCACTGTATGAGCGATGGACATTAATATAAAGTAAAATAGTAAACACAGTGCACAGGGCATGAACTCTTTTATTTTTTATTTTACTCTTAATGAGGCCATGTGTCCCCAAGGTCTCACATCACACAGCAAAAGAAGCTGTCAGCCAGAAGCTGTGATAACATTGTTTGGAACAGTGGGTGGGGTGTTGTTGTAACTGCTGTGTTTTGGGTGTTTTAACTAGGAGTGGCTTGTGGACAGGTGGTTGCCATGGCACTGAATGTTTGTTTCTGCGGCAATAGTCTGCACCGGTCTTGATAGATTCTTTATATATATATATATATATATATATATATATATATATATATATATATATATATATATATATATAGGGGTGCAGTAAAGCAGGTGAGGAGTAATCTGAAATGAAATGGATAGCTAATCCCCATTTTGGTTAATCTGTCTGTCATGTTATGTTACCATCATGTCCTTGCTTAGATGCCAGTTTTTACAGCCCAGAATCAGAATAAAAACCCTTATGGGCTGAAGAGGCTCTGTTAGAGGTTTAGACCTATAATCTCTGGCAATAATTGGCTCATTGGCAGACAAAGGTATTAAGGAACCAATGTCTAACATATCTCATGTCTTTGATCATTACAGTCAGGAAGTTTGAAATTATTTTAATGGTTGGTTTTATAAGAGTATGCCCATGAGCATAGTAATAAAGCATTATTTCATGTACAGAAAAGAGTACAGTTAAGGAGTTTTTTGGTTTATAATTTTGGTATTTGATGTTTCCTACTGTTCATTTTAGAGTCTTTTGCTCTGAATGGGACTGTTGGACAGTTCTGATCATCTTAGTTCCCAAACAATCTGTCTGCAGGCACAGCTGTCAAATCTTGGCTTGGGCTATAGTTTTAGAGCCCCTTGAACAATAAACCGGGATTTCTTTCAGAGGTTTATTTAGAATTAGACATTTAATCTGACTTAACAATTTGATAAGTAGACTGATCTGGGTATAGACATTATTTGTTAAGGTTCATCCTCTGTTTACTCAAAGCCTTTAATATGTTTTTGTCCATAATCTCTGTTAATTCATAGAGGCCACTTGTCAGTTAGGTGATGGGGTTTAACCTGGTGTATTAGCCAGCATACTGTATCAAAATTGTAGTTCCCACACATTTGTCTTCAACCTAAGTCTTCTTGCTAAGTGCTATATAACTAATGTGAAATATTTTGTAGTGTAAAGAGTGTGTTTTGTTCAGATTTGTACTGAGTATCATTTTATTGTTATATTTGAATCTTCATTGTTTTGTGGTGATGATAGAGGTTGTATATATTGCATATTTAAAGCAAAACATTTTGTACAATGTTTAAATTTGCATAAGTGCATCTGAAGATTTACGCACTAATGGCCCTTTCATTTAGTTTAAAGACTGTAGTGACCATTAGTTTAATCAAAGACTTAAGCCTGGTTTGGTAACTCTCAATTGACATTTCCATTTGGTAGAAAATGGATTTCTTAATTATAGGAGAGAGTAATCATGTGTTGGTTGTTAATTAATACAGTTATAAATGACTGTTGACGCATAACTTTTAACATTTAATCAATAAAATTGACTTTTTTTATTAGAGGCTGATGGACCTTATATTGTGCTAAGCAGCTTTTCATTGTCTTTATCCTAACTATCTTACAATTATCTTGAATGCCAGCTATTCAGTGTTTTAGTAATAGAGATTTGTAAACCCTGGTCCATCAGTGGTACAAATGAGGCTCTTTAAATTTTTTAGGCTTAGTTTTCTCCAGTTGTTCCATGTTTTAAAACTCTCTGGACCTAACTGGTTCCCAATAGTCTCACCTTTTTTTAGACTCAACCGATACTTTGAATTCTTTTTGCATGATTCAGGTAAAAGAACTGTTAGACAAAAATGTTTGGTGGTGAGCCACAGACAACAGCAAATCAGCAAAGCCAGACAATGGAGCCTCTAAATGTCCCGTTCTTCTCTGCTGTGGTATTGCTAGACTGCTCATATATTATCTCACATTCCCCTTGTTTTGTGATGTAGGTGCCTATAAAGTTGTCTGTTTCCACCATGTGTTTTTGATTTCACTTTAGAGTTTGTAAAGTTCACATCTCTCCTAGGTACTGGCCGGAGCAGGGATTACCTTAGCTATGAGCTTGGCAGTCTTCATGCCATGCTATAAACCCCACTGCTGGCTCCTATTGGAGGAGAAAGCACTCCTTCCTGTCCAGAGTGCTAAATAACCATGTTCTTGATGGTCTGTCACCTGCTCTCTAGCTATCAGAAGAATGTTGAGGGGCTGAATTTGATTTCCTTGCAGAGTTGAGGGGTAAATCAGCAACTCTGCTTGTAGGAGCTCCACACTGACAATGATTTGCTACTGTCTGAATGCTGCAGACAAGTTATTTTGTCTGATATTGATGCAGGTCGTAAATTTAATACTGGGCCAGTTCATTCCCTCATACTCTCTCTCTCTCTCTCTCTCTCTCTCTCTCTCTCTCTCTCAGCTCTCTTTCTGTTTAAGTTATTTTTTCTTCTTTTAGGGTTGTTTAAATCAAACTTCAAAGGATACTGGTCCTGATCTGTCTTGCTTGTATGACAGTTCAGTTTTGCTGGCCTTTTTTTTTATGAAAATAGTGAATGTATAGTTTTTCATACATTTCCACCTTTAAACCCTCCAAAAAAGTACACCATTGACTTCCATTGTAGTGCCTCATTTTAATCTCTATTTCTTTTGGGGTTTTTTTTAAGAAAAGGAGGGAAAGTAGAAATAAACTTACATAGTAATTAAGGCTGCAACTAATTATTTTGATAATCGACTAATCTAACGATTATTAGAACGATTATTCAACTATTTGGTTGATTATTGCGACGATTAACCATTAGCACTTAACCGACTATTCAGCTTGTGCCTAGACTTAAAAGGTTGTAATAAACGTGCTTACTAACAATAAAGAGGACAAAATCATCTTTATTCAGTATAAAATTCACTGCAAAAAACCCTATTGTAATCAAGAGTTTTTGTCTTGTTTTCCACATATTCTCTAAAAGCAAGTCTAAATGTCTTATTTGTTGCTTCTCAGGTAAATGTATCTTGTTTTACGTAGCCTGTTTTTAGATATTTTAAAATATTTGAATAATAAATATTGTATTCTATTCTAATATTGTAATATTTTCCAATAACACATTTTTCTTCTGCATTATAGCTACTAATGTAAATGTAATTTTTTTTTAAGGAGTTTTAGATAATATTTTTGGAAAACAAGCCAAAAATGACTGATCAAAAACTTGATCAAAGACTGATCATAAACGTTGTTTTCACTTTGATCCATCTTTAACTCACAAAAATAAACTCTATCTTCTTAATAGTGCTGCGTATTGCCGATTTACTTCACAAGTAAATGCAAAGGATGCATTAAAGATATAATGCCAGGTTGTTTGCTTTTTAGATGCTCTGACATGCAGGTTTTGCTTAAGTGGAATCCCAGATCCAGTGGAATGCTACTTTATTTCACGATGACAGTGCTTTTGTATAATTCAGTTATATTTTGTGATCTACATCACCTGAAGCTGTTTGGAAATGTGTTTTCTTCCTCTCCTCAGTCAGGCGCGAGCTGCTGTGCTCCTCATTAGAGTTTCATATAATCTCATGCTACGTTTAATGAGATCAAAGACTATTCAACTTTTTATGTCTCAATTTTTTATTGTTGATGTTGTCAATAACGTTGACTAATCATTTCAGCCATATTAGTAATCAACATTACAGTATGCCACAAATGCTGTTGATTGAGCTTTACTTGTGTTGAACATGGAAACATTCCTTTAATTACACAGTCCTTTACTTTTGTCTTATTGTCTGATTTTCAAATACTTTTTGCTTACATATCAAAGTTTGTAATGTTGTGATTTACATCAGAGCTGACTAAGAACTCTTTTATTAAGGATTTTAAGAAACCCCAATGGAAAAAATGTAATGGGCGAAAAATATCTCCGGAACCAAGATGGCTGAAAAAGTGGACAGGAAATTGTTGCACTTTAATCAGCTTATGAGCCAGAGAAACTAGCGTGTAGTCATCTTGAAAAATTTGTCTCATAACTTCCTTTCTAGCAGTTCTATATAGATATGGTGTTGATGTCAAAGTGTAATTATCTAGCAAAATGAATTTACAGGTTAAAGAGTTGTCAAAAGCTATCATGAGTATTTTAAAGTATTCAGGGGATGTCTTAACAACTGTAAGCAGACCAGGGAGATTTTAAAACAGGAGTACTTAATTCATAAATACACAAGATCCTACCTTCAATCTGTGGACGTACTGATATTCTTCTGTGCCTATGAAACTGACAAAGTTTTTGACAAGTAAGACAATGCAAAGTCATTAAAAATATCTCTGGAAGACACCTCTGACCATCTTTTAATGTCATTCACTTATGGCGTTATAGTTAAGGTGAGTCGGTTTTTGGAGCATTAAACTGGGACGGAGGGAGGGGTGACACTATATTTACATACACAAATCAAAGTGTATGTTTTATTTTATGTTCCGTTTACAACCATTTTAATCACATGTAATCCTTTAAAAAAATGTATGGTGACAAATTAATTTTAAAATAGTTTAATTTTCTTTAATGTTGAACTTGCATATATAATATTATGCTGTCAATGTTAGAAATTTCATGTCATTACACATTTTAAAACAAATGATTAAGAAGTTAAATCCTAAATATTAAGCAGAATTACTCATATCAAAATAAATCGCTTATATCATGAAAAATTGCAATGTGTAAGAGCTGCCTGAATGTGATCTACCAGGTCGAATTTTACCTCCGTGTGTGTTGGGAAAAAAAAAAAAAAAAACATTTAGAGTGACAGCAAAAAAGCCTCACTAGCATTTTCAAGTAGTAATGTGGTACTGTAGACTCACACCATCAAATCTTTGTGGAAAATACTCACGTGCTCCCACACTTAATCCATTTTGATTGACTGTTCTCGGTAGCTTCAATACAAACAGGAAGTTAGATGACAACATTCGTAAAAACACAGCGCTGAAAAGGGGTGGGGCTGAATAAGGTGAATATTTCAGTCCATTCCACAGATTTCTGCTGATTTTACCCCATAATTGGCACAGAAACTAGGAAAAGTTGTGCAGGTTTTTTGTGGGCCTTTGTAATGCTAATAGATATTGCTTCATAAAAATAATTACATAGCTCGTGAAGCTACCAATGTTGCCCATTTTCAGAAGTTAAAATCGCTCTGAGACATAAGCTTTGTGCCAGTGCACCAAGAGCCATTAAGTAAACAATAAGCATGTTCTTTACAAGTCTATTGAGATTTCATCAGAGAAACCAATCAATCGTCTGCTGTTAAATCCAGCTGCCAGCCCCCAGAATGATGGATGCTACATCTGTTTGTAGAGGTTTCTGTAAAAAGCTCCTGGCTGTGCGAGAATGCCTGATGACTCCTCACTCTGGTTAAGTGTCAGAGCTTGCAAATGAGTGAAGGAAACTTAAGTGAAAATTGAATGCTTTAGAAGTGCCTGGAGGGAAGGGTGGATGTGCCTGCGAACAAATTTGTGTGCTCGCTAGAATGTAGGTGGTCTCTGCTTGTGTAAATATTGGAAGCTCTGAGACTCAATGTGTCAAAACACGCAAGGTTTCAAGTGCCACGCTAATGAATGGGGGCCACATGTGGAGTGCTATGGCGGTTTGTTTAAGCAAATGAGCTCTGCTGACAGACATCTGCCCTAATGTGCAGGCTGAGACAGCTCCGATGCAAGATTTATACACAGACACACATACTAACACCACAAACACTGTGTCTGCTACACCACACTGTTTCCCTGTGTCAAGGGGGACCTTGGAGGCTTTTCAAAGTGGCAGCCACACGGCAGAGGCACTCTGTGTGCTGACAGACAGACTGTGTAACAGAGAGGGGGTGGGTGAATCGTGCATGCACACTCCACAACACTCAATGCTTGTCCTGACTCATCATCACATGATACACAAGTATCTTGGGAAAGACAACTGTTTATTTAGCTTCCTTTTCAGTTCTATTCCTGTTGCCTTTAATCCAACCCACTCAGTGCGACCCAAGTTTGGTTGTGTTCATTTTCAAATAGATGATTCCTGAATCTGTTTAAGACCTTTTAGAGGGAAGAGTTTAACTTGTGGACACAAGCTAATGGTTCTAAAAGACTTGTGCTTTTCAAAAGATTCTGCAAAACAAAGATCGAATGAGTTATGAATTGTCATCGGAAGCAGGGCTTTTTAAAGAATGACTTTCAGTGGGAATTTAAAGTTATGAAGTGCTTTTTGCTGAGTGGATGACGTTCATCTTTACAGCTTCATTGAACCATGGCTCATTGCATTTTTCAGATTAATTTCCCCATGTTTTGATAATAGACATTCACTTCATAGTTATCTGCTGCTTAAAAGTCTTTCTAGCATTATTTGCTTATTCTGAATAGCTGTGAACAAGTTTAATTTGTATTTAAGGGAGTCCTTACAGTAAAATTAACCTGAAGAGGGACCTGAAGCAGGTTTGATTGGGATGGCAAAGATTTCAAATACCATCACTATTAATACATTATACTGTATATAAACTGAGCATTAGGATTGCACCACTAGAACATAATGGTGTCAGAAGAGCCCCGAGCCAGACTGAAACTGAAAACAAGTGAGTGTTGTCATTTTCCAATAGGATGAAAGACACTTATGGAGTAAAAGGATCAATGCTCAGAAGTTTGTATGCTTTAACAAGTGAAGGGATTACCTATGTAAAAGAACAAGGGGAGGTCGGCACAGGTGTCTATCACTGAAAATACACTGGCCAACATCCAGACCCACTCACGCATCTGCAGCTCCCCTCCCTTCCTCTGCATGTCTGCGCACAAAGCCCATGTGCTTGCTCACAATGAGAGCATCGCTGTTCCACCAAGAGAACGCCTCAGAAAGCAAACATAGTCATGGTTGGCCACAAAAGCAACCAGGGAGCACTGCATTTTATGCCCCAGAGTGCCTTGTTAGGGGCACAATGACTTGTAGGCCTGGACAGCAGGTGTTACATTAAAGTGCTGCTCTGAGGTATTGTGGCCGTCTATTCGCACTAGAATCTATATTTGCTTTCTCTTTGACTTTTCAATCACACCCAACAAAGCATTGTTTTTGAGTGCACAGGAAAGTGCTGTGTTAAGCTTTGTTATCAGTTATGCTCATAGAGTTTGAGGAACATTCATACTTGGCATCTCATCTTTTTTTTAAAGCAATTTAAGTATATGTCTCAAATTTGTATTTATTTATTTATTATATGATTTATACACTGGCAGTATAATGGTTGGATTAATGTACAGATTTTGCTGTTTCAGATGGAAATTGGTACTTTAATTCACCAAAGTGGCATTCAACTGATCAAAATGTATAGTCAGGACACTACTGATGTAAAAAACAGCACCATCAATATTTGATTTTTTTTTTAAATTGTTGATCAAATCAAGACAGGTCCCATTTCCAGCAGCCATCACTGCAACACCTTATCCTTGAGTAATTATGTTAAATTGCTAATTTGGTACTAGAAAATCACTTATCATTTAAATCAAACACAGCTGAAAGCTATTTGGTTCATTAAATGAAGCTTAACATTGTCTTTGTTTTTGAGTTGCCACAGTATGCAATAGACTGGCATGTTTTAAGGTCAATAGTAGGTCACAAATGGCAAAAAAAAAAGAAACCGCTTTTCTAGAAACTCGTCAGTCAGTCATTGTTTTGAGGAATGAAGTCTATACAATGCTTGAAATTGCCAAATAAAACTGAAGATTTCATACAAAGGTGTACACTACAGTCTTCAAAGACAAAGGACAACTGGCTCTAACAAGGACAGAAAGAGATGTGGAAGGTCAGATGTACAACTTAACAAGAGGATAAGTACATCAGAGTCTCTAGTTTGAGAAATAGACGCCTCGCATTTCCACAGCTGACAGCTTTATTGAATTCTACCACTCAACACCAGTTTCATAAACAACAGTTAAGAGAAGACTCCGGGGTGCAGACCATATGGGAAGAATTGCAAAGAAAAAGACACTTTTGGAACAGAAATTTAAAAAGAAATTGGGCAAAGAGTGGGCAAAGAAACAGATAATTGGAAAAGAGTATTGTGGATCTTAACCCCATTGAGCTTTTGTGGGATCAGCTAGACGGTAAGGTGCGTGAGAAGTGCCCGACAAGACAGACACATCTCTGGCAAGTGCTACAGGAAGTGTGGGGTGAAATGTCACCTGAGTATCTGGACAAACTGACAGCTAAAATGCCAATGATGTGCAAAGCTGTCATTGCTGCATGTGGATGTTTTTTTAAAAAAAATTTTATGAGAACTCTTTGAAGTAGTTTAAGAAGTCTGAAAATATTTTTCAAATTGTAATAGTAATTTTTCACATTATTAATGTCCTGGCTATACATTTTGATCAGTTGAATGCCAAAACAAATAGTGAATAAAAGTACCAATTTCTTTCCATAAGAGTAAAATCTGTACATTATTCCAAACTTTTGGCCGCCAGTGAACATTCAGAATTAAATTTATGTTTATAGATTCATAACTATATATTCTGAATTAATACTATATATTTGTATTTATAAATCCATATTCAAAAGATCTATATGTTTTATTCAGATTTTAAGTAATTTACTCTTTGGCCCCCTGTTATATAAATGGACCTACAATTAATTGAAATTGAAGTGTTCATTCACATACTGAAAAGGCTTTGCATTCAAGGCCAGTAGATGTCAGTATGCTCCACAGTATTGCTGTTTTGGCAGCATTTCTGATTAAGTGCATTGTCCTACACAATCTACACATTTTTCATAGCCAGTTAGACAGAAAACATCTTAAAATTAGGCCGGAATTTAACCGTGTTCATGTCACAACAACGGTGCACAACTGTCTCTTTTTGACACAAATATGTGTGAATTGAGCTTGCACAACTGACATTTATTGCCTCCTTTTCTCCTCAATCATCTGAAACAAGGTCATTGATTTAAGCTGTGATGCCCTTTTGATGTCAACCATAAACTTCAATGTCAAGTGAAGCTCTGAACTATGTATTGCAGCATTTGTTTTGAAGGCTTGCACGCTCTGTGCTACTGGTATGTTTTGATCAGCAGGACATTATGGCATTTTCCTCCACTTGCAACCTTGGAGGGCACATGCTTTGACTGGCTGGAGAATTTAACTCTCCTAAAGACCTTAAAAGGGACCATGTGACACCAAGTGATGTAGCCCTCCCAATCCTCTCTGCTTCTTTTCTATGTGTTAATGTTTGCATTCATGCTATTAGACTGGAGCAGAAGAGAGACAAGGGATTTGTTTTAGAAAAGAGATCATGTTGATGATTGCCATTCAGCATGTCCTCCAGCGCTGGTGAGCTGTGTCTTTGTGGGGGCCCTTTGCAGAATTAGGAGTGAGTCGGAGGCGTCAAAGGAAGGGATAATGAGAAGGCAAATAGGATTATTGACAGAGACATAAAGGGAGCTTTTGAGGTGTCTTCACCAGCTGTGTGAATGTAGCATAAACTCCAGTGCGCTGGGAGTACATAACATCAACTCAAAATTGGTTGAAGCTGTTAACCCTATCGTGCTTGATCGGATGCTAAACTGTTGAGCTGCAGAATTTGGATTCAGATCCAGTTCCAGATTTGACTCAGAAAAAAAAAACACCTTTTTTCCATAACCCCCAATTTTTGAGGGTGCTCAATTTGAACGCGCCATCTTTGTCTGTTATTTGGCTTTCATTCTTGACCCACTTTTTGCCTGCAAGGCCTCTGCTCCCCTGTTGTGCATGTCCAGTCATGTGTCCAATTATGCCGTGAAGCAGGGAGGAGAGACGTTGCATCCCTGAGTTTGCCGATTAAATTGTTGTGCCATCTCTAATTACCCTCCTCTTTGGGAGGGCCAAGGTGTCACTGACATGCTCATTTCATCTTGTCTTTCTTTTCCCCTTCACTGAACATCATCACCTCAGTAAACCAATCCCCAACACCATTAAAGCTCATTTGTTTGTAGACAGGGGGCACTGTCCACCAACACTTCTGCACACCTACTCCTTGGCTGTTGAAGTAGAACTTAAGCAATTGGATGCACACTCTTCTTTACGATCTGTGAGAGTCTTGTGAAGATTTACTTGCCATTAAGTGGATGATATTTAAGTTTGCCCAATTTCTTCTTAAATGGTGAGGACATCTGTTGCTCAGACTTATCTGATCTAGTACCAGCTTTGCTAAGCTGTTCAAACTCCTGGAAGCCTCCTGCAATCAACAATGCAAACACAAGCAAATATCTCTCCTTTGTATCAGTCAAATAATTCTGGCAAATCCATGCAAATCAGGCAAATAATGTCTGTCCTAGCAGTTTTCATTGAAACTGCTTTGTGCTCTGAGAAAGGCCATTGTATTCTGACGTACTTGGGAGGATTTTGGAGTTTTAAAGTGCAAGGGAAGATTATGAGGGCGTCTGGCTAGATACACTTCAGACCCCCAAAACTGTGACTAAAACAACATGGTTTACAAGGGGACTTGCTCGCTATTCCAAAAGTGTGAGTTTACAACTCCCTGTCAGCACACGGTGTGACCTGTCAGTACCCATGTCTAGATCAGCATGACATTTATGGCCCAAATTCAACTCTTCATTCCTATTTTTTATCCTATTTGAAATTGCACTAAATGCATTTTCTTGAGGAATAAAATGAAGCATAAATGACAGTGTGTTTTCTTTTGCTAGCAGAGATGAGATCAGTATCGATGTTCCCTTCACACACTGTAAGTCGTGTTTACTTATCTTTTATTTTCAATAGCAAACAGTTATTGTTTTTCTAATGACAAAAGAATAAAAATGATTGTGAGTCACGCAATTCTGGCTCATGGATGTCTCCTCCTCTGCTCCAAACTACACAAAAGACTGGTTTGATAAATCCACTTAATCTTGCTCATGAACAAAAATTAAATTGCCTACAGTCAATATTTGAGTGACTAACAGTTGAGCCGCTTTAAATTTAGAGTGCTGTTTTATATTAGGAATTGGATTACTAATGGCAGTAAGGGTGTTACTGCTGAAGAACTGAGAAAGCCGATGGATTCCCTTTCTCACACATGCTGTCACTTGAACAAAAGAGTTGTGCGCTCTCTCACTCTTGTGCTCATGGAACATACACAAACACACAGCACAAAGACCAATAGGGGCAGAAGCTATGAGAGTAATCCAAAGAGCAAACAAGGGTGGGGAGCAGTGAGATGTGAGTGTGGCAGTGAATTTGGGGAGAGGTTAAATATCCAAATGCCTGTATGTATGTTAGTATATGATCCTACAGGGTTCACTAAGTCTATATCTAGACACATTTTATTAGGCTTCACCGAAAGTGTCTTCTGATCAACATTGGATTGCAATTTGTACCATTATAAACACGCTAAAATGTTGTCAACATTTTCTTCTCACTGTTTATTATGCACAAGATAAATATGAATAAGCGATTCATCACAGAGACTGTCACTAACAATACAAATTATATTTTTTTCTCACGAATGGGGACTGAGAGCAAATCACAGTGTGTTTTATATTATCTTGGTGTCATTCATTTATTTCTAACAGTGTATACCATTTTTTAACTCCTTTTTTACAGAATATTTCTGGCTCATTCAGGTACTGTTGTAATGACTGAACTGCATTATTTATTCACAGACACCTTGTTGTCCCGTAGGTGCACCTCTCCTCACTTCTACCCTAAACATAGCTGTTGGTTTTAAATAAGCTAAAACTGGCCACTACATTGTATTTGAAGGAAGATTTATTTATTATTTATAGATTTTGTATGCTTTCAGTCCATGACATGCTTTTTCAATCATCTTTGTCCATGACCAGATTGTTTGTCATGCATGTTGTCAGCTTAGCCTGCACTTTAGAGACACTGCACCAGTCTACTCTTGTGACACAAGGATGTTTAATGGTTCAATCCAGATGAGAATAAAGAATTGAAGGAGACAGACTGTTGCATCAGTTAGGGTATAGAGGAACTTAACCGACTTGTTCTTGCCCGTTAGCTAATTTATAAACTGATAAACTTAAATCAAACTGACCCAGAGAACGTGACCTAAAAGAGCAGTTCAAGTCTTAGATATTTGCTTTTTTGTGCCTTTACACTGCTGCTTAAAAGGTGTGAATGATAAAAATTAGTTTTGTTGGAAATGTATTGTATAAACACAGTAGGATTACCATATTGCACAGGGTAGTTTGACCATGGCTGCATAGTTTTTATTTTGTAGCAGCGATAGTTGGTCTGTTGCAGTAAAATAGTCAAACTGAGCAGCCATAGAGAAGTTGTTGATAACAGTTTGATTATTAAACTGCAGTGACTTTGATTTGATTTGACACAACATTAAAGTTAATTTATCTTTTTTTGGGCCTACCTACTTTTCAACTTTTTGCTCTCAATGATGCTAATTCTCCCTGTGATTTATTGGTGATACAGTATATGCTCTCTCTTTTTGTAGATGTAAAGGGCCTCACCCATACAAATAAGCAAGAGGTGTCAAACAACAACCACTGTCCATTCTAGATAGTCAAACTGATATTTCATTACTAATGATTGTGTATCACTTACATTGAAATGCCCCTTACACCAAAGACTTATGGCATTAATCGCCCTTTGAACCCCTCATCTTCCTTGACACATTTGTCACCTCTTCTGGATTCCAACTGACAATGTACATGCTTGGTAAGGAAGATGACGAGATAAAGACCTGGGCTATGAAAAAAGGTCACTGATAATATGACCTCTTTGAGAATTAAGAAAATGACTTGGCTTGACTTCATATGCTGCATTCAATAAGGGTTTCTTAACAAGGGTTTTTTGACTCTTTGGAGCTCTTTACAATGTGGTCCGAGTTCTTTAAAGGAAATGAACAACAAAGTAATGGAACCTTAAAACATTACATTTACTGTTTCATAATCTTCCCAGCATTCCCACAAGGAAAGCAGAAAAATGTCCATATCAGCAGGAAGACTAACAAGTAAGTGGAAAACAAAAGACCATGTAGAAAAAAAAATGTCTCCCTGTTTGCCTGTCCTCGTTCTCGAGAGCTTTCGAGGACTCTTTGTCTGTGTCCTCAAATTCTCTCTTAATTAATGAAAGAGACTGTGTAATTGTATTTCTTTGTAACTGGTTAATGCAAGGGATTTGTTCAGTGCTTTTTATTAAGCTTATATGGTGTGTCTTCTCATGACCTGTCAGTTAAAAAAAAAAAATCATATTGGAGTTGCAGTTTCACTTTTAGCAGTAACAGTCATGGTTGATTTCACTTCTGAAGTAGCATAACTTCTGTTAGTAAGAATGTGTTTTCATCCTGTGTACAACTTATTAAAGGTCCTGATGTTCTCTAGGATAGGTAAACATGTTGGCACAGTATTTCAAATGAGAGAAGTGGATATTTTAACATCCATTTAAAAGTTTGTTTTATTGAATCATATTTGACAGGTGGTACTTTACCTTTAACATATGGAGATGTTCTAAGCAACAATTGTATCTATGCAGTTATTGGATGTATTGTATAAAATTGTATATGGACATTTGCAGCTTCATAGTAAAAGTAAGTGCTTATGAAAAAATGCAGGGCTGGCAGCTGGGTTGATCTTTATTTCAGAAACCTTTTTTTGCTGACCAATCAATTTCACACTGACCACCAACAATACTATTCTTATGAATGTTGCAAACTCAAGCATTCACAGCAATATCATGACTGCTGGTGTTTTTTCCCAACAGCGTCTCGTGATCAAATGTCGCTGGTAGGACCTTTTCACTTTACCTCAAAAATGTCTATATATATATATATATATATATATATATATATGTCTGTATATATACTCCCATGGTCTATATATACTAAATGTCACTATGATGCTGTTCGTATATTAAATGTCACTCTGGTTCCGTATTCAGCTAATTTCGGGGCATTCCATTATACCCAACGCTAATTTTTAATATTAAATGATTTGAAAGGTCTTTCATCATTTACTCATTGCTTCATTTATTTATTGCTTATTTGCTCATAGCTTTATTTGCTGTGGGACACAAAGAGAGTTTCACACAGTGTCCAAATTTTTTGCAATGTATTTGCAGCTCAAAAATAAAACAATAAAAACATTCCATGGTATTTGTTTGCTGTACTCTGGATCTTCCGATGCCGTGTGATCACCTTGTGTGAAGAGCAGTTCCAACTATAAGTCTTTCAGCAACAATCGGAGTATCCTGAACCACTCTCATTTAAACAATTTGGACAAATTTCCACCTCAACAAGCTAATGACAACTTGTCAAATCCCATTGGCTCTTGTGTGTCGTGTGACGTTTGAAATTGCCCTTAACAAGCATAAAGCGCAACAGTACCCGCCCACTTATTCAGCTGTTTCCTGGAGTATTTTCCCCATTAATTTTTTTCATAGACTTTTCATAAATGTAAGTGCAGCATAGTTCTAGCAGGAAGACTAGCAGCTGCACATCATCTTACCATTAGCTGGGTAATTCCCAGCCAATCACATGTTAGCCATTGCTTTATAAGTTTGCTCACAATCTATCACATTACTGTTTCAGTGTACTAACACGGCAACCTCCACCACCCCATCACCACCAGTTGAGCTCCTCACCCCTGCCTCCTGTCTCTGGCAGGATATGACGGTTCCGAGTACAACTTCTTTTCACCACCAGACGGGGCTTACGCCAAAGAAAGACATTACTTTTCTGTTTTATATTCATCAAATAAATGTCCCCTTAAATTTCACTCAAGTCTGCGAGTCTTTCTGATAGAAAATCCTTTATAGAAGGGCTGTAAGCCATGAACCAGACCAACCAGCACTGAGGTAAATCACAACATTTTTTTTTTTTGAAAATCAGACAAAAAGACAGGCAGAACTTAAAGTCTTTCATGAGGTCACAGACTACAATCCCATGAACCATTGCGAATGATGGAATACTTTTATGTTTTTTTTTTGTTTTGTTTTTTTTTAATAATAAATTATTGTGACTACTTGTATGTGCTTGTTACATCTTTTATATTGTAGGTTGATTATATTCTTGCTATATTATTGGTTAGGTTTAGACTTAGGGGTGGTGTTAGGTGTTCAAAAATTGGTATATTATTGTGTGATGTAAATATTACTACTTATATTATGATATTACTACATTTGACTTCATTTACTTGCCTGTTACATGTTTTATATTGTTTATAAGTGAGATTTAGGAATGGGGTTGGGTTAGGGTATCTAAAATACTGTATCAGTATGTTTGTATAATGTAACTGAACTCATATTTTTAAGTATAATGAAACATGGTTAAGCACGATAAATCCAAAGGTTGTTGAGCATGTGACAGAATTGTTCAAACTGAGGTGAGAACGGCATGACTGACATTTTTATGGTGCAGGGCAAAAGTCACTAGGATGGCACTTTCATCATGATACTGCCCTGTTTTTCTATTGCTGCTCTTTTTATAATTAAATTTGTATAATTTAATAATTTAATATTAATTATTATTGTGTGTGTGTAAATTTTATGATGGTTTGAAAATCGAGAAAGTAATACTTTCTAATACTACTAAATCTTTTTTAGCTATTGTACAGAGCTAAACTAACAATAATGGACACAATGATAAAATTGTTCATGGAGACATATGGTTGGTTAGCATAGATAAAATGCATGCAATTGCAAAGGAATTTTAAACTAAGATCAACCCCATTTTTAGTGAATTAGCCCTTGAATATCAAGCAAGGCTATTAGGAGTTGTTGTGTTTTTATATATATATATATATATATATAATTTATCATTTTGTTAATAACCACTTGAATAACTATGTAACTCAAGATTTATGTGCACAAAATGAATTAATTATGCTCTATTGACATGCTAACTCAGCCATCTCTATTGATGTAGCAGCAGAATGTTGTTTTAGTCACTGACATTTCTTGGGTTTTATTGAGCTTTTTCCAAACCCTTTGCCAGCTGTTAAGTAGTTAAATGGCACATAGAGTGAAAAAGTGGAATAGCTAAGGGGGTAATAGCCTTAGGCACTTCCTGTTGGCAATATAACTGATACTAATGCCTCAGTTTGAATACCTTTTTGGATTTCTGCCTCATTGTTTTTGACATTGTAGAAAAGATACAGTAACAGCTACAGAATTAAGAGTATCCAGTCTTGTGTCTTGCAAAGTAATCAAGTTTGCATTCTAGCATGGCAGACAGTCTGTAGACTGGCATCTTGTTTAAGTACAATACCATTCCCATGGTGGTCTCATGATGAAAACGCATGACAATTTCATTGTCATGCTGTTCTCTCCTCAGTCTGGATGATTCAGTCACATGCTTGGTAATCTTTGGATTTATCACGTTTATCCGCAATTGGATTAATTATACTAAGTTATAAAAATTAGTTGAGTTATGTCATACTATCATATTGATATTTTAGATCACCCAACCCATTCCTAAACCTAACCACTTTTGAAAAATATGAAACATGTAACAGGCAAGTAAATGTAGTCAAAATAATATTATTTACATTGTTATAATGTATATATTTTGAACACCTAACCCCACCCCCACGTCTAAACCTAACCAATTATATAGCAACAATATATCAACCTACAATATAAAAGATGTAACAAGCACATACAAGTTCAGTCACAATAATTTATTCAAAAAGCACTATAAAAGTTTTCCAAAAGGCCTGCATTTATAGTCTGAAACCATACGATAGCTCCAGAGTAAAGCAGAAGGTTTTAATCACTGAAAGCTTACTTTAATCAGTGAATGCAGTTGCATCTCATTATAAAATATACACTTATTAAAAAATATACATACAAATAAACCAAACCGTAAAATCTGGCTGTTGGTCACATGGCATGTGAGAGCCAATGGTATTTGACATCACTGACATCAAAGCTGACCTAATGCTTGTTGAGGGCATTTTCAAATGTCACGTGACACATGAGAGCCAATGAAATCTGACAAGGCAAAAAGCTTGATGATGCGGACATTTCAAATGTTTAAATGAGCCCGGATCAGGATCTGTTCAGGACTGTTATGGTGGATGGGAATGCTTATTGTGGCTTCAAAACGTATAGTTGAATCTGTTCTTCACAGACAGCAATCACACGACATCGGCAGATCTGGAGTATAGCGCACAAACATCATGGAATTCTTTTTATGATAATTTTGTATGTGTCCCACAACAAACTAAACAATGAGAAAATAAGCAATAAATAAAGCAAATGATAATAGAACTTTTAAATAATTTAATATCTGTATCATCATTAAAGCATAACACTGGGTAAAATGGAATGCTCCAAAATTAGATGAATACGGCACCAGAGTGACAAATGGTGACATTTCAGTGGTGCAGGGAAGAAGTCCCCAAGCAACATTTGGTCATGAGACACATTTGCTCTTTTGTGCAGCCTGCTGATGCATTTTACACTTAGACTCAATCTAAAGAGTGTTGTGAGTTTCCTAATTTGCAGTTTTGACAAAGATTTAATGTTTTCACCATTTGGAGATTTGAACCAATTGTTTGAGTTCAATATATGTCTAAAGAATGATGGTGATAAGGGGTTTTGATGGTCCTTTATTAGAGTTTAAGATTAAAATCAAAGCTATTTTTGGCACAAACAAACAAAAAGTTAAGCAATTTATTTTACAGTCTCTTTGTGTCATTTTAATACGTTTCATTTTCATAAAATTCTTTTAAGCAGCTGCCAGGAAAAAGAGTTCTATCTCCATGAATAAAATGGAGGTAAAGCTTTCCTGTCAGGAAATATTTAATGGTTCTTCATCATAAAATCTGTATTCTCATAGTAAAGTGGTGTCCAGTATGCATAATGTTTTGTTTGTGTGCAGATAGAGAGAGCCTGGATTCTTCCCATTAGCTATCATTAGGATTTGAATCGGAGACTCGGCTGCAGTACAGGCGTGGGCATATGCAGCAGTGATATAATAAGGTCTTCTCGTCTTGTTTTGTTACGTCTCTAAGTCATACCAAAGACAATAAATAATGAACTGAATAACACTTGAAATAAGCACACTTCTATGATGGTGCCAACATTTGTCTCCTCTCTTAGGGATTTTCAAACTCAACCCCATTGGCTAACCCCAGCAGCCTTGTTTGCATAGCCCCTCTACAAACATCCCAAAGGTGTGGCCAGCAGAGCCAAACAGGGGTATGAAAAAGATAAGGTGTGCATGAACACCAGTTGTGACAGCACACTCTGTCACTAATCTTGTGTCCTTTCATACATTTTTTGCATACCCACTATTCCTTTAGTGCTTCAGTGGTGTCCAAGCATGACTGGTGAAGGTGTATTATCCTTCCTTCATTCCGAGCAAGAATGCAGATATCATTTTTACTTGGCCCTAGAATAAGTGCTATGTAATTTGCCACTTTATATGATTTGCTCGTTGTGCATCAAGGGGAGGAACATTGACGTAGATGCACAACAGTGTGCATCCCTTATCCTCAAGATCTTACCGGTACCTTGTTTTTCCCTCATTATTTCTGGAAGAAGTCACAGCAGAATTGAGGGCATGAAAAATCATCTTCATAAGGCTGATAATCAGTTGCACTGTTGAGCTTTAAATGGACATTTATCTCTGGTTATTTATATATATGACATATTTTGTACTTGTAATATGTTGAAAAGTCTGAATCTGTTCACTGTGTTCTTTAAAAAATTGAGAGAGCAAAATATGAATTATTGCTT
The DNA here is from genome assembly GCA_032164185.1 of Moxostoma hubbsi. Taxonomy (NCBI): domain Eukaryota; kingdom Metazoa; phylum Chordata; class Actinopteri; order Cypriniformes; family Catostomidae; genus Moxostoma; species Moxostoma hubbsi. The sequence goes on along the minus strand of JAVLUX010000030.1, from coordinate 24,327,183 downwards.
TGAGTTATGGACCGAATGCTATATGTATATTAATACATTTTCTTTATCTTTGCAAAATTTTACTGTAGTCTTGTGTATGTAATATAAGTGCTTTCTTTTCCATTACAGTCAGTATCAATATGTTATGTCTTTTTATTCTTGTTTAACTCTTTATGCTACATAGTTTCCCGAACACAGCTCTCATTCCTTCAATGTGTCAGATACAGTGATACATTTGTATTTGCGTATGCTGCTAACATGGACCTGTGACTTTTTTAGTAAGCCAACAGATGGATGTGGCAGATTTATATGGGATTGCAAGCTTCTCCTGTGAACAATATTAAAGAGACAGAGGTGATTCTGGGATAGACATGGCCCATGCTGTGATAAAACCAAGGACTCATCAAATATAATTAACTTTTTTATCACTTTTACATATATTAGCTCTGTTAAATGTACAGCACACAAGTGTTGATTCTCCAGCCAAGTGATTTCAACTGATTTTGCTTTACAAACCTCGGGAATTGAAAAAAAGCTAAACAAAATTTTCTTTTGAGAATCACATTCCTCAGTGTTTTATTATTATTATTATTATTATTATTATTATTATTATTTTTTTATGAATAACCAATAAAAAAAAATATTAAATTGTTAATTATTCAGCCTTTTTTGTTCTTCACCTCCATGGTTCTGCAGTAACAGTATTCTGCCAGTAGAGGGGATTGGCACTCCAGGTGGTTGTAAAGTGGCCTTTCCCTTTTCAATAAAGCAGTGTACATTCCACTCCAGACAGCCGATGTTGGGTCATTTCAGTTGTGTCTTCAGAATTCCTTCATTTGTAATTTTGGTCAAATAAATTATATATCTGTTGTAGTAAAAGAACTAGTACATGTGAAGGAAGCATAAACAAGCTTTTCACAAATTGGTTTTCCACATACTTAAATGGCTAATGCCTTCAAGGAGTGGTGATGTGAAAGTCAAAGACAACCTGTTAAAGGAAGAATTCAGCTGTTGTAAACACAGCCTCATTTCTAAGCTGCCATGAACCTGAAATGAGATCAGTTGAAACATTGAGGATATAAATTTTGTTGTGGAAGTCACATCAAGTCCACATCGATCTCCTCATTAGCCTACTTAATACGGATGATTCACCTTCTCAAAATAACCAATACCTAATTCTGGGCCTTTATCATGTGACTGAAGAAACTGATCTATTTCCTTTGACCAGTCTATAGCTGTACTACAGATAAAAGAAAGAGGCTAGCAGACTCCGCTTTCTCATTTAACATTGATTGGTTGCTGATAAGTCATGTGTAAGCTGCAAGAACCCTTTCACTGGTTGGCTCACATTGTGCAGCACTGCCTTGTTATGTTCCCTCTTGTTCCAGTGCGCACACTCCAGGATGCTGTGTTAAGATTGGGAGGCTTGAGAAAGGGGCTGCCCTTGGTGTACTGAGAGCTGATTGGCTGTCTAGACTCAATAGAAACTCAGAGCAAAGAGGTTTTGAACATCTGACCTGCACAAAGGCTTTCACAAAAATTGTTATGCTTTATATAAATACAGATCACATTCTTTCCATTACTACACACACACACAAATGTTAACACACTAAGCCATTGGCAAGCTTTAATAAATGCAACAAATGCAATTCTGCAGTGAAGTAAGACTATGTAATTACTTACCTCATATTTCAGAGAAGAATACATTTGGATATGGGTTATTTCTCACTTTGCAAAGCTTTATTGTAATTGGTTGCATAGTCAATTGTTCAAAAAAATAAAAAAGCCTGTACTGGAATTTTCTTCCCCAAATCTGAGCTTTTGCCATTTTGACACACAATATATCAAACTCAGAGGCTTCTATTTAATACAATGGATAAAAAATGAATCCATCCACCCTTTCCTTAGTAAACTGGTGTGCATATAATGCAATTATTATTTTTTATTGGCCTTTTATCCAAAGCCACTCAGCATTGTCAGACCCCAGTTTTCTACAGTTGGTTTTATGTTTTATTGGAGTCTACCAGATGTATCTTTTGATCAAGGGATACCGCCATATTTCTAACATTTGAGCTGGATTTGAATCTCCTAATTTGGCCCTCCTCGTGAAGCCCAACCAATTGCCTGAGATCAGTCAACTTCCCCTCCTATTGCTAGAAGCAATACCACAAACAACTTTTGCTTCAGGGATTACAATTAAATGTTTTATCCCAATCACTAAAAGAACAATAAGCAACCTACCATACTCAGCATTAGACATGACAACATGCCTGCTGCAAATGGGCAGGTGATGGCTCCATGTGGTCCCCCTACCTTTTCAGTCACCCCCTTTTTTCATCCAGGGAGTGTTGGCAGGGCCGGCAGAATGCAAAGCTGCCTGGTCGCCCCAGCGGATCTGGCTACATGTGTATCGAATCAGAATTATCCACTAATTGACTATTTACTGGGTTCCAGAAAGGCCATAATGGACTTGATATTAAATCTCCTCCAAGAATTTAAAGCATGGTTCCAGCTTTTACAAGGAGGAGTGACTTAAGCTTCTGGGTCAGAGAGTGCCTAGCCAAGGCAGCTCTCAGATGGGATTTAGGGACGACAGTGGGAAGCTGCAAGTGGAGGGCAAGGGAGAGCTTCAACCAGATCTTCTCCAATGAGTTCCAGATGCCCCACAAGTCCCAAATTCGGTAGATACTGCAAGCTGGAGTATTCTATGTGAGGCTTAAGCCTGGCTCTCTTTTAATAGAGATAGACTGCTTTTTATGTGGAAAGTTAAATCACATGAATCTTATAGGTCCAGTTTGTCTTTTTATGTGCTACCAAAGCCTTGGTTAAAAAAAAAAAAAAAAAAAAAAAAAAAGGCCGGCTAAGTTTTGATCAGGTGACAATGAGGGTTCTTTTTAAGTGATCCTAGATTTATCAGATGGGATTTAGAATGGGAGAGTGTTTCAGTTTTAAAAGCATATTAAAGTCCCACATGACACTTCCTGTTCTTGAACCCGTTCAAATACTAAACTGCATGACATTAAAGTAATGTATAATGCAATGGATATTTACTTTTTGCTCATGTGTCCTATGTCTTTATGGGATTAATTCTTGGACAGAGTATCATTTATGTAAATCAAAATGCTTCTGGGGCATTTCAAACAGACAGAATCTCTGATGTTCTCATTCTCCTTCCTTCCTTTGATCTGGTTGATTCCATATTAACAGTCCAGTTCTGCTTCAGAATCAATACCTTGATTATTTATTAAAATTTGTAATAAGACTGCAAGTTTTGCCTTATGTTTTAAGAAAATGCACATCATTATACAAATTTACCTTGCTTTGTTTTTGTTTTTTAGTTAGAGTCGTAAAAATAACAACCTTTTCAGCAATTTGTAAATCATACACGAAAATGTACCAGAATTAATTTAGTAGATACTCTTAACCAGAATGATTAAACAGAGTGTTTTAGTTTTCATATATGCAGATATATTTATTTATATTTAGGAATGATAACTTATATGATGGCTATTGTTAATAATCTTTCATATATGGTCTGTTAAAAAAAAAAACATGAATTGTACATCCCTAATTCCTTGTATTGAATTTCCTATTCTTGCTTACGACCATCAATATGGTCATAATTAATGATTGGCATTGATCTCTAATTTGCACGTTAAAAATTATTACAATATAATAAATATTCAGGTATTATTGTCATTTTTTCAACTATCAGTTTATTGGACAAGGTTGGTTAGGGTCATCTGTAATGAAGAATCATGCATAGGCTAAAGTTTCGCACAGATATTCCTGCTCTCAAATTGATTGTTAACAGCATGGCTACATGGAAAAACATGTCTCTACAACACATGACCGAATATCAGCACACGGTTCGCAAATACCACACACCTGGAATCCTAAATTTACCTTCTGACCTTGTCTTCAAAATCCAGCTTCAAACACAAGGAGATGGGTTGAAATTTTTGTGATACCAATTTGTCTGTAGATCTTTGTTTTTGTTTATTTTTTTTATTCTTTTTTGTTACGTTAATTAACAATGCTTTATTTTTGCCATCATTTAATTTGTTAGTTGTTAGACTTATTATATGGAATTGTAATGACATGTACTTCACATATATTGTGCCACATTTTAAGAAGTTGCTGTACTTTATTGTGCTTTGTACAGTTTAAAAAGGAGGCTGTGGACACACTGATACATAGTGAACTCATAATGGGACACCACAAAAAGCTACAGTTTATTCTACAGCTGTGTAAAAATAACTCAAATTAGATTTTTTGTTACATGCTGAATTAACTTTTTGTCATAACCATATGCTCCCTTAACATATCCTGTTTTCCTTCATTAGAAATGCTGGCTTACCAGTGGTACCCTTTGTGATCCTCTTTGAATTTGCCTTGTGGCTGCCTGCCTGAAGAAGCTGTTTTACATTTTCAATCTTGTAAGGATTTTCCAACCCAGCCAGTTACGTTTTTGGACTTCGGTGGAGTTCTCTGTTCTTCTCCATTCTTCTCTCCTCTTGGCTTAATGATCATTCTTAAAGCTTCCATCTGGTTGCAAGGAACTTCTCTGATGTTCCATTGGACTAATTGCACACGTTTGGATTATGCTCAAACCCTTCTCTACCAGCACTTAGTTCAGTTGGCCTTAAACTGCATTCAGAGACATGGTCCTATAAAATATGAGTAATTGCATAAGAGCGCATCCAACTCTACTGTGCTGAAGATTTCTAAGACATATTTGAGTCTGCATTCATTTCATCTAATTGCAAATGGTTTGATTATGGCACAGGGTCAGATATTTGTAATACATAATCATTGCATATATGTTATTGAATTGGAAAGCAAACATTAGCAATATACTTAAAATCAAAAATCATTTTTTTATTCTTTATTGTGTTAATATTAAAAACAATTGATTCTGTTAACACCCTGCAAAAGAACTCCTCCAACAAATATTTTGGCTTGGCACATGTTTAAAACACTCTTAACATTACAAGAGAAAGAAGGATGCCTCAGTAACTAAGATTGTTACGGTTAACTAAAAACAAAGTTCCTCAATATAATCTGACACTGGGGGCTGGGTAGCTCAGTAAATATTGATGCTGACTACCACCCCTGGAGTCATGAATTCGAATTCAGGGTGTGCTGAGTAACTCCAGCCAGGTCTCCTAAGCAACCAAATTGGCCCGGAGTAGAGTCAAATGGGGTAACCTCCTTGTTCTCATGATTAAGTGGTTCTCGCTCAATGGGGCACGTGGTAAGGTGCATGGATCGCAGAGGGTAGCATGAGCCTCCACATGCGGAGTCTCCGCAGTGTCATGCACAACATGCCACGTGATAAAATGCACAGATTGATGGTCTAAGAAGCGGAGGCAACTGAGACTTGTTCTCCGCCACCTGGATTGAGGTGAGTAATCGCGCCACCACGAGGATCTACTAAGTAATGGGCATTGGGCGTTCCAAATTGGGAGAAAAGGGGATAAATATATAAATTCTGACACTGACATGAATTTTTAATTTATGCACCCAATACACTAAGGCCACATTCACACTAATCCATTTTAGTTTGAAAACTCTGCATTTCGTTTCTTTATGTCATAGATTTTTAAATGATGTGGTTATGGAGAGGGTATTTTGAAAGAAGGAAAATTGTTGAGCAGTGTAAACATAGAAATATCAATCCATTTAAAAAAATTGAAGGAATATTAAAAGGATTAAAAGGAATTGTTGTGGACGTGGCCTAATTCTCCCTGCCATAGCATTAGTACAAGTGGCACACACTAAGTGCTTACTTCTTAGTACATAAATCTGGCACTGAAATGTTTCACAGATTTTAATGTCAACATAGTTCATTAGGTGCTATTAGTGCTCGAACTCTTCACCTGAATATTCAACTGCAACATCTCAAATTCAGATAAATACACAGTGCCACATATTTTGGCCATCCTATACTACGAGGCTAAATAGATTTATGGCTCTTGCTTTACAATGTAGCATCTTGGCTGTATGGCTAAACAATCTCATTGCACTTGTTCAGAGAAGAAGAGGAAAGTCATTGTTGAAAGCTGTGGATTAAATGATGATATGGGTTACTCAGCTGTCAGTCCAATGGGTACCAACACTGCTTAGGCCTGTTTGGTACTGATAGGTTGGTTCTCGTGTTGAAGTAGGGCTATTGGCTGGATAGGCAATGAAATCCCTTTGTGAACACAATGGTGACCCAGCCTTCCTATTAAATGGGGAGAAATGTGCAGCTCTGTCATGGCAGGTGAGGCCAGAGGAGGAGGAGGATGATGAAGATGGTGTGGGTGGAAGTGCACACTGTGTGGTGAAAGTGACTAGGTCAGGATGTGGTGCCGGATGTGAACGTTGCATGGACGGAGAGTGGTGAGGAACCACAGAGGCAGCAGTGGCTGTACTATTGAAGTGGGCCATGAAGGGTTGGTATGGCATTGCCTCCATAGTCTGCATGCCATAACATGGGTATGGTTGCACTGATGCCCACATATTGCAGTTCAGTGAGGGGGCTTGTAGGTCATCTGTACCCACTGTGCCCCCTGCCTCTCCCTCATTTCCTCCATACATGCATGCCTCTCTAGAACCCAAAGCTTCACTGCAGTATGGATGGGACAGCAAGGGTGGTTCATAGGATGGAGAGCGGAAATAATGCTCCTCTGAAACTGCAGAGGCTGTTGTGGCCAGATAAGGACGTTTGGTTCCTAGTTCCAAGTGCCTTGTGTTATCTAAAATAAAAAACATACAATTTTTAAAAATTCCCTTCAAATACTAAATAAATAAGCAAATCTCTTTGCTTTAAGATGAACAAAAAGTGATTGGTATAAGGTGTTTGCCACAACCCTGTACCTCTGTGCTTGAAGCAATGGTAAATAAGGCTGGATTCCCGACTAGAAGGGAAGGAGTTTGAAAGAGCGTCCTGTGAATCAGAGTTTGGCAGGGGAATGCCACTGTCATATTGATAGTGAGAAACCACCTGTGGGTGGCTACTCAGCACACCTGCACCCAGTTTTCCCGACAGATGTCCGTGTGATGAGATAAGCCGCTGTCGAACCATGTTCTTAGAAATCACAGGGTAGTCTTTCCTAGGAAACAGGAAACTTGATCAGTAATATACGTATCTATTTTGCACATTATGCAGCATATTTTAAATAACAATCTTACCCTTGAAGTCTGGACACACGCAAATCACCTTCATCGCTGCCACGGAAACCTTTGGCAAAAGGATTGTTCTCAATTTTTAACTGGGTGATCTGAAAAAGAAAGAAACAAATACAAATTTGTGTAGTGTTTAGAAAAATATTGCAGGTGCATTGAATTGTGTGTCATTATGATAAGGGATATATTTGTACCTCATGGTTCTGATAGGATGTAACCGAGATGAAAGCTGTCTCATGGAAGACATGTGTGCAGTAAGCAGTGTTCTTAGAGCCAAATGCATTGTTTTCATCAGCTTTCACTATGTGTAATCTGGGCTGATATTTGTGCATAGAGTTCAAGATGATCTGTAAAGAAAAATGCAAGCCTATGTTAGGATAGAATTTCTCCATTATTTTGTGTATATAAATATACACACATTTGCATATGCTAAGTTTCTTTACAGTATGTTAACTCACCATATGAGAGGATCAATAAATATGTCAAGAGGTTTTGCCCTGTGTTGCATGCAAGCAATTCAATTGGATTTTTTGTGTATATGTGTTTGATAGTAGTGTTCTAGCACCAGTCTGCTCAGTGCATCCATGTTTTCAGTGTTCAGTGAAGCATTTAGTTAGGGTCATCCTCAACACAGTTCTGTCAGTGCCAATGAGCATCAAGGTCTTTCCCTTTGTTATGCAGACTCTCAGACAGAGATTGAGGCAGCTCTCGTCATTGCTGCACTCTTTTAAGAGGAGTCAGGACCACTAGTGCACAGAGTGCAACCCCAGGTCATTCCCCCCATTGCTTGCACACACAGACAGACGGTAGCCCCAGCCAAATTAATAGTTTGGGCACTTCGTTGGTTGGGTGCAGACACATGTGACCTTTGCCTGGTTGGCTGGCTGGCGTCTTGAGGTAATACCATGTGATACAATCTGCATTGGTGGTTGAGATTCAGGGATGTCTGCTGTCCAAGTGTATTAATCAAGCACTTTTGTCTGATCAATGCAAACTGCATGGCTGTCCTGTGCCTTTCATCTTCCTCTTTTCTTTTAATCCAAGATCTATATTTGGGGGTAGAAGTTGTCATGTGGCCTTAAAGTTAGCTAGTCATGCATTGAAAAATTGTTATGCATTCAGTCTACAGAGAGCTTCCAAATATCTTTGGGTATTGGGTGGCTTGCAACATGATCACACTGTAAGTCGGCATGCTGTTTCAGAAGGTTCCGGTATCAGGATCGGCAACAGTATGCCGAATCACTGACATGCCCTATCTCCCATCGGCGTGATAAGGAGGTTGCATTTTTATCCCTAACATTGCATTTTGTCTCCACTAATGTTTAGGGTTAGATCTGGGTTTTGGTTGGGGGGTAGATTTAATTAAATAAGCATTTACCTCACTGTTTTACACCCTGTTCAGCTGAAAACAATTCTTTATACAACTGGCTTCTGGTGAACTCTCCTGGATATTAATGGATGTCACACTTGTTTATATGCTCTGAAACACTCACCACTTTAGCCTCTGGAAGCAGTGTTTTCAAATTCAGTCAACGTATACAGATTTCAGATAAAGAAAAATCGGCAAGCAAACTTGCCGAATTCGATGTGAGATCAGGCTGGTGTCTGTGCAGTCAGTAGCTTAGCAAGGGAAATCAGCATGGAAATCACTCCCACTCCCAAACTCGTGAAGAATAACTGTACAGCAGACATTGCTTATAGATCAGTACACAGAAACAATGGCATCTAAATTTGGTCATGTTGTACAATTGACAGATACGTTTTGCTTTTTGTCTTTGTCTTTGATGTCTTTTATTTACATTGGTGTGCAATGCAGGACTTTAGTGTATATTTTGACTGTGACTTGTGTGGTAAGCCTAGCCTGGATGCAGTGCCGGTCTGTATTGGGTCTCTTGGCTAGCCACAGTGTCCCTGCTGGTGTGGGCGTCAGTAGAGCTTAGCAACCTCATGTCGGGCTCATTACTCGCCCTTATCACTTCCTAGGCATTCAACTAATCCTGACAGGCCAACTTTGTGCTGTACTGACAGGTTATGAACCTAATGAGCTTGCTTCTGATGCGATTGCCTCAGACAAGCTAGGTCCACTGGGTCCTTCTGGGCAGTGCTGCCATGGTCAGACTCCTCACCTCTGCTCCACTGTCTCTCTTCTCTACTCTCCTCAGATGACTCGGCTCTCATGTGAGGTGTATTTGTTTTGCTCTCCAATTGTCCATCCATTTAAAGTAGATTATTCTATGGCAAGTGCACTAAAGCTTTTCTGGGTGTGTGTCTGATTAAAAAGACAAGGGGTTGACATATTTTCATTCACCATATCTGCCATTCACCACCATAGTCCCGCTTCTGTGGATTTTGGAGGACCATAGTCGAGAGCCTTACCATGATATCATGGTACAATCAAACTTATAAAGAACAAAGAGGATATTTTGTGTTCTTAATCTACAAATAAAAATGTATGTTCATTGGGAAGAATTTAGCATAATGTATAAATTCATGCAAAAGTTGTTTCCCCACTTAGACTGTTTTGAAAATCTCTTTTTCTCACACTATCCTTTGATAAGCTTGTGTCAAGTTACATTTTTATTAACAATGTTCAAATTTTGTACATTTAATGATTTCTTCCATTTGTAGAAAAAAGGTTTATCAAAAGTCACTCACATGCCCAAATGGATCAAGGTGGTTATTTGTGAGCTTTAGCTTTTGAAAGGAGACCAGCTGTCTCATCCAATGGGCCCCTGTTGCGGGAGAGTCTGGGTGGACGTAGAGTCTTCCAGGCATGGCAGGCTCTGCTTTTCCTGCCACCATCCTATTAAAAAGAATGAGAGACCAATATAACAGTATGCTGCCAAAACGAAAGAGCATTAGCAATACTTGAAGACCTGCAGCATACATTGAGTGATTTGGTGTAGATTGGATTGTGGTGGTTAAGGCTCAGGACTAGTAACCAGACTAGTTTGCTGGTTCAGTCCCCACAAGTAGTAAGCTATGAGACATCACCACTGTGCCCCTGAGCAAGGCATGTAACTGCAGGTTGTTCTATGGCAATATTATTGCGGAGAAAAATTTTAGTTATCCATGGTCATATGGTGCGAAATAACAATTCTGTTCTAGCACTATATAGCTGTCTGACATCTCTTGACAGCATGCCATATCCATACCGCTTTTAAACCAAACTTTTTTCAGTGTCACACAAATACTACAGATTAGCAGCAGGCTAGGGAAAGGCTTGCTTTATGCAGAACATCTGTACATTTAATGACAGATTCAGAGCATGAGTGGTTATGTCCATGGCAGTATGGGATTAATTTCGAATGACTTGTAATGGCTGCTTTGACCATAACATCACTGCTAATTGTGTGCCTCAGAGGTGTCGCTGAGGATCTCCAGAACCAATGCTGGCAAATGCTGAATTTGCAGCCCATACCAGATTTTGAAAAATGGTCATAAAATACTGGTTCTCTTGACAAAATATGCAATTTATTGAGATTTGTGTGGTTATGTGGCTGTGGTAGTTATAGCTTCTTCTTTTTTTTCCATGCTGGAAATAAATATATTTGATTTATTTGTAGTGCCAATTGCTGCATAGTTGCATGGTTGGATATTGTCTATATCTAGTGGCATTGCCAAAGATACGGGGTCACAAAGAGGACAACATGCATCACCCAGCTGTTTTAAGCCCATTGGTTTTGACAGACTGCCTGCTGTGACCTACAGTAATTAACTGTGTGCTAATGACAATCTACAGCCAGAGCTAGCATTGTACGGATAAACTGCAATTATGTATATATCAAATTGTTGGCTAACAAATATGTCAGTAAAGTGTGTTTTCTTCCTTGAAAAATAAATGCAATAAAATTATTTTTATTGGATGAACTATTTGAACTTTATTTTTTTTTTAAGTTTTGAGGTGCTTATTTACAAAATATTCAATATCACAAAGTATTTCAGGAAGAACTTTTAATGATAATATTGACTGTACTAAATTATTTATAAATCAATAATTAATTACAATTATTGCTGTTAGTAATGATTCTAATTATCAACTTATATATATATATATATATATATATATATATATATATATATATATATATATATATATATATATATATATATATATATATTAGTTGATAATTAGAATCATTACTAACAGCAATAATTGTAATTAATTAATTGTAATTAATTATTGCAACTTTCCAGAATGTGGCCATTATGATTATTGTGAAATTAGAATGGTTAATGGAGATAGTATAAAGCAAAGCACTTCCAACAGTATTTCAGTGCAAAGTGTTACATTGTGCTAAAGCGTGAAGTGAGGGAAGGACCCAAATGCAGGAGGCAAGTTTAATGGGCTTTACTTAAAAAAAAAAATAAAGAATGTAAACAAAACCTCACAAGGGAGGGAAACTGAAAATGCAAAACCAAAACTCTCACAGGGGAGATCAAACAGAGCCAAAAAAAAAAAAAAACAACTGAAGACAGGACTGAACAGGAACCGACTGACACAAAAACAATCTGGCACAAGACAGAAAACAAGAGGGGTTTAAAAAGGAAAAAGGAGATATGAGGCAGGTACTGCTGATCTATTAACGAGCAGCATGAACAATGGCAAAGCTGATTGCACTGCTGAGCTGCACCTGTGAGAGACTGTAGGAGAAAGAAAACACAAACACGTGTACAAACATAACCTCTGGGCGAAAGAGACTGTCATGATCCCACCCCAACAAGAATAAACTAAGACTAAAATAGAAAGATCATGACACAAAGAGAGATCTGTTGTGCATTATTGAGCATTCGTACATTGGCAATCAATAACAGAATAATGTCTTGGATCTGAAAATTAATGACATTCCAAGTGTGGAAACTTTAAAGATGGAAAAGGGACATTAAACTCACCACTTGTTGTCACAGAACTTGTAACGATGGTCATCAGCTGGAACAATATCTGTTAAAAGGATGTATTTGGTCTTGGAGTTCATCCCTGTGACTTTGACTTTGTAGCTGGGGAACATCCGTCTAAAGAGATTGGAGATGATGTCATCTGGGTTACAAATTATGCCATACTATGTACTGTACCGATAGAAATGATGACACATTGAAAATATATGATGGCCTTCTGTTCTTTGAACCTCTGCTCATTGGTCCCTGAAATCAATTATTTGTATGTTCCAACAGAACAAAAGTCTGTTTTATTTACATACAAATGCCATTTAGATTGAACTTGAAAACTTGGTGTTAATACGCTTTTGTCCTTACTGAGGTCATTCTCTTTCAATCAAATCTACGTAGGCTTATCTTATTTGTGTCAGGTATCTCAATGCCATCTTCATTGCTCATTATAGGAAGAGCTTTTTCCTCCAAACGACCTAATGAAAATTGGACTAAGGCCAGGGTGCGTGAGCAACAGCTGAGTGCTGACAGTAAGCATGGATGAGACAGTCTTATCGGCTCTTTCGAGGGTTTTAACAGCTCTTAAGCGCAAGAGAATCACGGGAAGTGTTTGTTTTGGGAGGATGAGTACACGATTAGTGATCCGATAACAGCTTAACCTGTTTTTAGGACAGATTAGTTGTTTAAGAAGCACAAAAGTTCCCTTAAATCTCAAAGGCTGAGTGCTCCAATATCCCCAGACAACCCTCTGCAAAGCATCACACAGAAATGGCTCAGTTGAACGTACTGTATACTATAAAAAGCTACACTTCAAAAATTCATTAAATCTAAAGCATGAAATTTAACTGTTATCCTCTGTATCCCCATATATGGAATCATGATCCGTACCTGGTCCTGATTTGCTTTTGGGCAGATATATATTGTAGGGATTGACTCTGTTTTGAAAGAGCAGCTCTATAAAATGTGGGAACTCCATTTTCCTCAGATACAAGAGAAGCCAGGATGACAGACAGAATATGATTATATTGCAGACACTGTCATAAAACACATCAATGAAGCTCCCTTAAGTGATCTCTTCACAAGAAAAAAAAGGTCTCTTTTTCATCTCATCTGCAAAAACATGAATGTCCTTATAAACTCTTGAGTGCTTTTTAAAAGCCAGTCTTTTAAACAGCAAACTGCTAAACAATCCTGCAAATCCAGTCTGTCATTGTCATTGTTGTGGCAATCAACATTATACCACAAATGCAATCAATTTAGCTAAACTAAATTGATATTATGTTGAACCTGGAATATTCCTTTAAGAGTTCAATATATTAAATGAAAAGGTTTTAGTTTGTTCTTACAAGAATGTTGTACAAATGTACAAAATATGCATATAAACAATACTTTATTTTATTATGTATAATAAAAATTAGAAAAAGTTAAAAAATGTAAAAATAACAATGTTTGCAGTGCTAATAGTGAGAATGTAACGAATACACAAAACTCAATCACACGTAAGGGATGCTCTTTCCATTAGAAATGCCATGTGACCACAATAGGTCACATGGCATCTCTAATGAGGCCTTAAAGTGGCTGTGTGAAAGTATTTTGTTGCTCTAGTCACATTGTAGCACTGTATTTCTTATTGCTTAACAGCTGTTGTGTTACGTTTGTAAATATCATGTTGGTATCATGAGATTCAAATTTATTTCATGAATAAGATTAGTTCCCTGTCTGTCGCTCACTTCGATGTTGTGTCGAAGAAGCGACACTAGGGGTCTCTCTTGAGCACCGAATATCCCTCTGATCTATGAAAAAAGGCCAATGAGAAGTTGGTAGACAGTATACCCCGCCACCGGACATACCGGACATAAAGGCGGGGAAATACATCTAGTTCATTCAGAAATTTTCTTTGGAGCCGATGGTCGTGTATGCAGTGAGCTGCGAGTCACACACGTGTTCCTCTTCCTATGAGCTGATTCTGCTGTTGGATCTACGGCACACTTCAGCGGCTTTCTCCTTCTCTGCATGGCAGTGCAGTTTGCCCCTGGGCGCTTTGACGGCGCAAAACTTAAAAGAGTTTATTGTTAAAAGAGTGATTTTCTCAGTAAAAGAGTATTTTCCTCTAAAAGAGCAATACACAGCGACGTTGAATGTCCTTTTCCCTTCTGCCCCTGTGTGGTTCCTGGATGCGGTAGAGTGCTCTCCGCTTCAGACAGCCACAGGCGTTGTCCCTCTCCACTCGTCACAAAGCCACATGCTCATCTGCTCTCACAACCCTCGACGGCGGATTGGCCCACGGGTACACGGCGATTCCCCAGGTGGACAGAGCAGTTGCAAACCTGCCGCCACGGGGCATGCCCCGTCTGCTCGCTGAGGGCGTCCTCCTGCGAATAAGAAACACCCTGCTCCACCTCAACTCGAGCCCAGCTCTCAGCCCGTATGTCAAGCACCCCGCAGGAAGCACACGCCCCCCCCCGTCTCACGGACCCCCTCGAGGACCCGGAAGGCTCCCAGGCGCTCCTGAGACAATCAATCCGGGGACCAAGACGTTAGCTCCGGAGCTGGTAAGCAGACCACTCCGTTCCCCGGTGGAGGGCCAGGAAGAGAATCTTTGGTTGAATTCTTATGTTGAATCCTCAGTAAAATAACTATTTCCTTTGTCTCTGGGTCACCTGGCCCACAAATGCTGTTCTCACAGCACTCTGCCGCCACACCTCAACAGTCCCATCATGCTGGACGCGGACTCCCCGCCCTCAGCCCAATGACAGTTCCCCGGCCGGCCGGTTCTTACGAGTCTAGAGGGCGCCTCCACCGGACCTCCTCCTCAGTCACTAAACTGCCCCTTGCCGGGTGTGTGGAGCAAGGTAAGTGCTTCGATTCTTTTCTCAGCACCAGAGCCTCGGGACGCACCCTCGCCTCCCGATGCGTATTAACTGCTCCACCACGCTGCGTGGCCCCGTCGGGTATGTCAAAGATAATCGTCTCTTAGTGCCCCTAGCGCAGAGTTTGGACGGGTGGCTTTCACTTCCCAACCCATCACACTGGCTGGCCAGAACTATTTGACTTGGTTACACAATTCAGTTTGCCAGGGCCCCCCCCCCCCCTTGTTCGGGGGCGTCCGCTTTACCGCTGTACACGGTGAACATACCAAATCCCTGCACGCGGATATCACGACCCTCTTACTCAAAGACGCGATAGAGGCTGTCCCTCCAACCGAGATGAAGAAGGGTTTCTACAGCCCTTACTTCATCATACCCAAGAAAATTGGCGGCTTACGACTGATCCTGGGGCATATTGCATCCTCCACGGTGGTCAAGACGCTGGAGTTGATGCTTATGAGACCACTTCAGCACTGGCTCCAGACTCGAGTCCCGAGACGAGCATGGCACCACAGCACGCACTGTGTGATGGTCACCCCCACCTGCCGCCAAACATTCAGAACCTGGACAGACCTCTGCTTTCTGCAGGCAGGAGTCCCCTTGCAGCAGGTGTTCCGACGCGTCCTGGTCATGACCGATGCCTCCAAATTGGGTTGGGCCACCGTGTGCAATGGGCACGCAGCTGCGGGCCGTTGGAAAGGGGCCCCGCTGTGCTGGCACATCAATTGCCTAGAGTTGTTGACTGTATTCTTTGCCCTGTGGAGGTTTCTCCCTTTAGTTTGGGACAAACACATCTTGATCTGGTCAGACAGCACCACCACGGTAGCGTACATAAATCGTCAAGGCGGCGTACGCTCCCGCCACATGTCTCCTCCTTTGGAGCCAGCAGCAACTCAAGTCGCGGCACGCCACTCACATCCCGGGCAACCTCAATGTGGTAGCGGACGCGCTGTCATGACAACGCTTGCCCAGTGGAGAATGGAGGCTTCACCCCCAGTTGGTTCAGCTGAATTGGGAATGGTTCGGCAAGGCTGAGTTAGACCTGTTCGCCTCCCGAGAGACCTCCCATTGACCGCTCTGGTATGCCCAAACAGAGGCTCCCCTCGGGGCAGACGCACTGGCACACAGCTTGCCCTCGGGGCTGCACAAGTACGCGTTTCCCCCAGTGAGCCTTCTTGCAAAGGTGCTGTGCAAGGTCAGGGAGGACGAGGAACAAGTCACCCTAGTGGTTCCCTACTGGCCCACCCGGGCTTGGTTTTCCTCGCGACAGCCCCTCCCTGGCAAATTCCCCTGAGGAAGGACCTTCTTGCTCAGGGACGGGGCATGCTCTGGCATCCGCACCCAGACCTCTGGAACCTCCACGTCTGGCCCCTGGACGGGACACATAAGATCTAGCTGATCTACCACCTGCTGTCGTAGACTCCGAAGACTCCTTTCAGAGACCAAGTAGTGAACCTGGAAGCGCTGCCCCAGGAGGAGGCAGACCCAGCCCCTTCGTTGCTGTGTCCGGTACATGCTTTGCGTACCTACTTGGACCACACGCAGAGCTTTAGATGTTCTGAGCTGCTCTTTGTCTGCTTTGGTGGACAGCGGAAAGGGAACACTGTCTCCAAACTGAGGCTTATCCCTTTTCCAAGCACACTCAACAAGGAGTGTTGCGTCCTCGTGGGAACTTGACAGTGGCACATCCCTGGCAGACATGTGCATAGCACTCTGTGCGCTTTCTCTCCCAGGAGATCCCACTCATTCAGATCCCTAGATGACTCCACCCTAGCCCTTTGGGTCCGCAGTTCAGCGGAGGAACTCGCCGACTCAATCCGGGTACTTAATCTACCCTGTACTGGAATAGGTGCTCCACAGCTCAGGACTCCTAAATGTACTCTCCCTGTGTGTATTTTCTGCTGTACTGTCCCCTTAAGAGCGGACCCGCTTCTCCATTGGGCAGTTCCCACTGTCCCCTGGTCACCGTGTTTGTAGCAACTCCCCCCTCCTGCAAGGTGGGATCTACCGCCGCGTCACTTTCCACATGTCGTCTAAAAACCCATGTGATGTATTTGCCACACTTACCTCCCACTCTCTGGGCAGGTGTGGTCTCCACTGGGTCTTTTCCCCCTGAAAAACAGGAAACCGGGTAAGACCGCCTTCCCACGATGTGTGTAAAGGCCCCAGCCATTTGGTCTATGAGAGAAACATAGAGAAAAAAGAGGCCCGACTAGGCTCGGCCCGTTCCCAGGTTGGCAAGCGTCGCCTTGTTCCCCTGTCTAGGTTAACTAGAAGGATTTCGATGACTTTTTTGGGGCATTGGGGAAGGGTACGTGCAGTCTGATACAGCTGGTCACTTTTGCACGTCAAGTACCTGCCCACTCCTGTATCAGCAGTACACATACACGGCTCAGCGCATGACGTGATTTAAATTGGACCCTTAGTGTCGCTTCTTCGACACAACGTCAAAGTGAGCGTCAGACGGGGAACGTCTAGGTTACGTATGTCCTCCCGGCCACGTCGCTGAGCCGAGCCACTGTTATGGTTGGACCATTTCCGCCTCCTCAGAAAAATCTTGAATTAACTAGACGTATTTCCCCGCCTTTATACCCGTATGTCCAGGGGTGGGGTATGCAAATACTGTCTGCCAACTTCTCATTGGCCTTTTTTCATAGATCAGAGGCATATTCGGCACTCAAGAGAGACCCCTAGTGTTGCTTCTTCGACACAACGTCTCGTTCCCTCCATCAGGGAACGGAGGTTACATACGTAACCTAGACGTTTTCTTAATTATCTTATTAAAAGCATGGTGTGCTTTTGGGAGGTGATTTGGACCTATGCTTCAATGTATATGTGTGAGGAAGACAGTGAGAAATGGAGAGTTTGAGAGTGTATCATATCAGTGTCAGCATGTGCATTATGCCAGCTGTTTCTTTTAGCGCTTTTTCATGCCTGCTCTGCAGCAGTGACAGCAGCAGTGCTTAGATCAAAAGGCACTGGATGATAAAGCAATAGGGGTCCTTTAGGGCCTGGGATATGCCATCGAACCGGGCACCCTGCTTCTCTCATCAGCCCCGCTGATGCTCATTCTGACGGGCTGTGTACAAAAACACCAGCCGGATTCTTTCAATAGTCATGCTTAGCACTGGGCTACAGACACGTATGCACATTAACAAGTCACTTGGGTCGGCTCTACTGGAGCTGTAGCAGAGTTCAGCTATTTGGAATTTCCCACACTATCACTTTTTCTTTAGCATGCACAGATGCACCACAGCTCTATATGACCCACTTACTCTGCATAGCTAGTAGTGCTAGTTGCATGGCTGAATTGTTTTACATTCTTTAAAGTAAGCTAATGTGCAATTTTGTATCTTCCTTTTATTGTAAAACCCACTGTAGTCTTCATGTCTAAATGGAAATGGTTTAAAATGAAATTATTATAATTTATTTGGAGTTTCACCTTTGGTGGAATTCATATAAACAAAATACTATTATAAGCCATTTTTGTTACTATGAATTTTGTGTGTATTTTTCACTTAAAACCTATACTGTCGAAAAGCATATACCATGCAGAAATGGCTCAAGCCTGCTATGTATCACAAGACCACGATGAGAATCATTGCATGAAATTGGCCTCAATTTTGTGTAATGGGAGCCAGTGTGGAGAAAACCTGCCGAGTTGTCTCAAGATTTACAGTTCAGTGAATGGCTGCCTAATGTCCTACAAGTCATATCCCCCCCAAAAATAAAATAAAACAGTGAAAAGCTCTTCCTGCTTCATGGTTTGATTGACATATTGAGCATCTTTAACAGAGCCTGGCATCCATTATACACTAAAGTTTGTAAAATGAAATGAGCCCATCTGTTGTTGAAGTTGCATGGAAATATTCTTTGTGCAGCTGTGTGACTGAACACTGCTTGGCTCTTCAAAGGGTTTAAGGATTCTTAGAGCACTTTATCAGTTGGACAGGGGGAAGCCCATCCCTCACAATCTTACAGCATTAAAGAAAAATTGTGGTGACCTTTTGCATTTTCCACAGAGAAGCCCTGAGAAATGGCTTGCTAAGACTGGCATAGCACATTGACTCATTCTCTGCTTAATATCTAGGGTCTTGCTCTTAATCCATAGGTCACATTAAATCTAACACAGGGCAGCCAGTTTTTTTGTTTTCAGTTTGATATTTGTAGGCACAGGAATTCAGCCTTACATTAACTTGGCAGCACAATATTTTATAAACATTCCAATAAAACGACTTGCACCTCAGCCTATCATGCAACTTAGACTCTTGTTAAAACATAAAATATTTTTGTTATCCTGTTGCTTAACCACTTTCTCCACATATCTAAAATCTCAGAAGATGGGTGAATAGAAAGTATGCTATGTTCTCACCTGCCTGCTTTGGTGATGATCATCTCAGTTCCTGCCTTGTGGAACTTCTTCCATAGTTCCCTGTCATGAAGAATCACTTTGATATTTTCAATGTTCTGAAGGTACACATACAAATAAAAAGGAATGATAGGAGTGATTTATGTTGGGGGAAAAATAAAAATGTCAATTAAAATCCCTGAAGTTAAGTTTTTGACTAATGTTTCTTTTTATTAGCCTACATTTTATTATGATTCATTTTATTTTAAGTAGTTTTTATTCAAATGTGTCAATGCCTTTTATGATTAAAGCTCTTGCGTTTTCATGCAATGTGTTATTTCAAAAATGAGAATAGGAAAATTAAATTATCTCATAATTTTATGGAATAAACAGCAAAGTGTTACCTTTACATCCTCCTCTGTTATGTTACATTGCATATTTTAAGTAAATGTGAAGACTACAATTTAAAACACACCAGGAGGGATAAAACAGATGCAGCTGACTAGCTACCTGGTCAGGCTCATTGTTTTGGGGAATGCTGGGAGTTGTAGGCAAGCCCAGATGTGAGGAATCACTGGTAAGCTCAGGACGCACACTGGACTGGGCCACGGTCATGCCTTCATCAGCCACCACTAAGGCCTTCTCCTGTAGCATTTCTGTAGAATTAAAAACATAAAACAAAAAAAAAGTTGTTTAATTAGGCTTCACAATGTCTTGAAGAAAGAAAACAGAATACCCATGCATTCACTTATTTTAAGATGGAAAATACTTGTTTCTCTTGTTTGATTAAATAGCCCATCAAAAATGTTATTCTAAGGAAAAACAAATTGCAACAATTGTTGTAATGTTACAATACCCCCAACCCGTTGTGAATTTTGCAAAACTAAAAAAAAGGACATGATATATGAATAATGAAACTACCACAGATGCTTTTGTTACTCTTTGTTCTCTCATGGTCTGCTGTAATTGATTATATACACACAGACAAGACATGGGATGCAGAATATGAGAAATAACGCTACATTAACATTTACATTTTGTGAGGCAAAGTCTGTCCTCATAACATGACCTTGCCTATTCATTTTAGGGATTTTTCGAGATCAGTTTGTTCTAAAGTATTGCCAGATTAAATATTTACACTTTCAGCATTTAGGCACCTCAGTTTTATGGAAGGGTGCTAAACACTGCTGATTCCATTAAGGGAGGTCACAAACTTAGCTCACTCTCACGCCCCTTTTCAGCTTATGCTCAGACATCACACAAAAGGTTTGTCTCACAGTCAAGATATTTCTGTACAGCACACTGCCTCCATAATGCTGCCTATCTACATGGCAGACACCAAACTGCTCTCATGGTGAAAGCCAATCCCCTCCCACCCACTCCTAATCTCACGCATGTAAACAATGTGAGTGTGAACCCTTTAGATAAAAGGAGAAGAGTGGGATTCAGTGTAAACTTGGGCAGACATGTGCCAAAGCTAATAAAGATAAAGTCTGACAGGCACCATGAGGCTGCAGCAAATCAGCTCTGGGCCTCGTTTCCCAGAAGCATTGTAAACCAAAGTAGATCGTGGAATCCATTTTACCATTCATGTTAGTTTTGCGTCCCATTTCCCAAAAACATTGTAATTTAAATAGTACTTGGAAATATGCTTGTAGATTAACGAGCGTTCTTGAGTAATCATACAGTGTTAAGAACATCGTAAACACACAAATTTATGTAGAAATCTAAAGGACTTTTACCTGATACAAATTAAACACCTATAGATACACTTTATGCTCATTGAATATCAGTGTGTGTATGTATATATATATATATATATATATATATATATATATATATATATATATATAAATTAACTGAAAAGGTTAATAATAATAATTTGAATGCATAAAATGGTTAGCCAATATTGGGTGAACAGATAAATTAATAAGTAAACAATAAAAAGTAATTTGTCAACTAGTTGGAAACAACAAATTGGTAAGCTAGTATTTTCATCTTATGGCGGCCCATTCAGCCCGGCACACTGTGAAAAGTCTTGTCCACCTCTGTGTTACCACTTGTGGGGGTAAACAGCAGCCCTCCCTTTGATTGGTGAATGTCCCTAGCAGCTTCCACACATCTCTTTATTTTGTGCTCAATAACATGTTGAACCTCATTATGTTCAATTGATGCTTGTCTTTAGACCCTTGCAACACACTCTCAGGGCAAAATGGTCAGGATTCGTATGAGTTTTCTAAATTTGGCTAATTCGTATGATATCCTGCGACTGCACTCGTTTGAATTCCAACGACTTTCAGCACATCCAATGACGTCACTGTACATCGTTTCCATCTAATATGAGACAATTATTTGCTTCTGTCACACACAACAGCTTCCTATCATGTTTACAAACTCTACTGAATGGTTAAGTTTAGATAAGGGGTTTGGATATGGGCAACATATTAATAAGTATCTCCTTAACGCCTGGTGCGCCGAACTCGCGCTTACTTCCGCATAAGACAACCGATAATTCGCACGTGATGAAGTCGTACAAGTTTATGCAAACAACATCGTGCAAGACCATAGAAAATAGCCAACTGGTAAATTATGTACGACTTTTCATGAGATCAGGTTGACCATACACAAGGCCTCCGCTGTCTTTGCTCCACAGACCAATTTTTTAAAACGAAATAATAAAAAGCGTCTGATGAACGAAGCAGTGATTGTGTAAAAGAAATATGTTGTTCTGCACAAAACGATTGCAAAACAAAATGCAATTATGTAGTGAATAAAGTTGCACATTTAAGAAAATATTTTAAAGATTTTCAGCGAGGTAAATTATAAACGTTTTTAAAGTTACGCACAAATATAATGACGTTGCAATGACAGCAGCATTTACGGTAACGTTTCAGCACTTCACGTTTATGGACAGCGACTCAATTAAGTGGCACTTAAAGCGCGTCCTAGCTTGTTCTGTTAAGTGCAGTTTTGGGGAACGTTCGTAAAATCGCTCGTAGAAACGCTCTTAACCGCTAAGATCAATTGTTATCGGGAAACGCAGCACTGGACTTTTCCAATCTAAAATATTCCTTTCACTTACACTGTTTAACTAAACCAAGTGAGGGAGAATTCTGTTTATATCTCTGTCACCCCAGACACATAATCCATTAAACTATTCCTGGCTGATGCTGCTCTGTGCACACTGGGGTTGGCTGGCTATTTCCAGAACCAGTTGTCCAAAATGTTGAATCGGTGCCAAATTTCTTCCAAAAAATTAATTAATTAATTAATATTTGAAGATAGACTAAATATTGTCCATGTTTTATGTGCAAATTTCACCAGGTTCATATAATTCCTTTTGGAAATCCGACTAATCTCTTTTGACACATTGCTTGGGAGTCATTCTCCCCAGATCTGGTTTTGTTATACAGTTTTGATATATGTTATTATAGCAGCTCAGTAACTTTTTTGTCTGCCATTTTGTTCTGGTAGATACAATATGTTTTACAGAGACCAGGCCGATGGACTACTTCTATAGCCAGACAACAGTTTTCCTTCTCACGGGAGCAAAGGTTTACTCAATACTGGATATTTTCAGAGCCACTAGTATGTAGGCCTTGGCTATGACTACATGATTTTAATCAATGTCATCACGAGTAAGAATGGTGGGATTGTGAAAGCCCTGTTCAATGTAGCAACTTTAGCTAAGGAAATGTAGCTGGTCTTGACAGCTCATCATTTACAA
Source organism: Moxostoma hubbsi (assembly GCA_032164185.1). Taxonomy (NCBI): domain Eukaryota; kingdom Metazoa; phylum Chordata; class Actinopteri; order Cypriniformes; family Catostomidae; genus Moxostoma; species Moxostoma hubbsi. The sequence continues at coordinate 24,304,202 of JAVLUX010000030.1, read as the reverse complement.
GCAAAAACAATGGAGTAAATTTGGAGTTAATTTCCAATTCTGGGGATTCATCTGAATATATCCCTGGATTATTTTAATTATTATTATTTAGTTTAGAAATTAAAACAACAACAAAAAAAGTCTGATGGGAGAAGTTATATTCTTATATGGCATAATTTTATTTTTTTGGTGTAGTATAATGTGAATTGATGTGGTTGTTATATTATGAATGAAATCATTTTGTTTTCGTATATATTTAATTACACAATTTAATATTTAAAGACATAATAGCTTTGATTTAATTAAAACAGCTCTCCCGAAAAAAAATAACAGTGAATTTCTTGACTTGAATTTCTCGAAAAAATAAATAAATATTGCAAAAAAAAAAAAAATCCAGCTAAACTTCTGCAGTTAGTCTAAAAAAATTATTGAAAATATTTCAGTTATTTTGCTCTATTTCGTTGTTTTCAGAAAGTATCGAGGTTTTGCACATTGGCTTCTAAACGAAAAAAGAAAGAAAGAAAATGTTATTTATTTTCGAGCACCGTGCTGTTTCTATCCGAATCCAACAAGATGATGCTACAAGGCCTTTGATATGCTTCATCCCTGGCGGCAAAAAAGGATGACAATAATAATAACTGCATTATCAGATTTCATTATCTGTTAACATGTTCAATTCAAAACTAAATAATTGAGTGCGCACATACAGGCCTCTGCTTTTTATATGGATCACATTTACACGTTCATAGAGAAGACAAAGCCAGAAATTAAACTTAACCAAATGTAATTTTTTTGTTTTGTTAAAGACAATAAGTATGCACAGTTTTGTCTACAGTAACACGTTAAAAATAATAGGAACCTTAGGTTACGATGTTGTTTAGACACACTTACTAGTCTTATTTGCATTTTCAGGCAATCTTCGGATTTTGCTAAAGAGAATTCCAGAATCGGTGCTTTATTTATGAAGGACTAACGCCTTCTCGTTGATCGGTTAATTTGATAAGAAGGATACATCAACATGCGTCTAATCGCATTACCGCCCTCCATGCATCTTGAGCACACTAAAGTGAGGTTCAGTCCCGGTACGAGGTTTCAGAGCAGCTGGATATGACCTACTGAACGAATTTGATGTTACCTCATAAAATATTATGTACTGAAATCCTCCATATCATTCCAAATCGCAATAATCCGTCCAAGGCGAGATTACAGCAGGAAGTTCCGTTCCGGTGCGTCGTTCAGTCGTGTGCACTATAGCTGCTCAGCATCCCCTCTATCTGATAATGAGCAAGAGAGCCGTCTCTTCCCCGGGGTCTGCTTCTGTTGAAATACCGCTGGCAGCCTTGTAACACCGGAGAGGATTCGTCTCAAACGTGAATATGGGAACTTAGTTCGTGATGTTTTCTTGGAAACACGGGCTATCCGCAGAACAGCTTGGTTCCCTAAAAAACTAGGGTGAATACCTTGGCTCATTCACTCCTTCACTCATTCCCCCCCAGTGCCTCATCGCTGACGTTGCTCCCAATAACACCAAACGCGAATCAACCCGATGCGCAAAGAGTTGTCAGACTCACGACTCAAAACGAATGATTCTCTCACGAGGAAAGCACGTATTAATTGAACAATATGACTTGCTCCATCTTCTCCTTATTATGAATAGATTTGACTATGAGTAAATCAATAACTTCAAATGCAGCTCATGAATACCTCAATGTATTGGGACGCAGAATTAATTACATCACAGCACTCAAAATATGTCCCAAAGCTCTATGCACCATACGGTGCTTGTACAGACAGAAGCAGGTTGAATATCAGTCTATATTACATATTCATCTGGTACTAAATGTCATGAGATTTCTAATTCCAAAGGTCAAAATTGTTTAGCCGAATTTTTCCCTGTATTTGTTCCGCTTATAAGCAGGCACGGTTGAATTTGAAATCTGCAGAGGATTTCGTTTAAACGTCATAGCATTTCCAGTGAAATATGGTTGTGGTTTTAGAGTAAATGGGTCGAAGCATAAGGCTGAAAGATCAATAAATCACCTGGAGAAGTTCGAGGGCCGTGAGGGCTTTGACTAATATTTACTGGTGACATGACCAAATGAATGGCAACAGTCAGAATTTGTCCTTCTCGAAACCATTTGTCATTCTCGCCAATGTAAATATTACAAACAGGTCATATAATCTGATTAATTCGGCTGATAGCCTAAAAATGAGGGGAGATGGGGTCTCTGCAATGGGACAAAACTGTATTTTGCAGGATTGGTGAATGGCTATTTTTAAATAGTATGTGTATCGTTTGTATGCGAATTTGTTTTAACCCTGTCTACAATTCTGGACAACGCAACCGTTTAGACGGTTTAAGAATTAGTATTGCGTTTATTTTGAATGTTAATCTGCCCCTTACTTGCTCTGGAATTTAAGCTAAAACGTGTGGTTACAATGTGTGATATTAAACATATTTGATTCATTAAATATAACTTTCAGTTTTATGTTTACAGTATATATAACGTTTTCTATTATACCTCTATTCCGTTAAAATTGTGCAACTTTTGGGGAGCTATTCAACACTCACACTAATATTTATAGTAATAAATAATAATATTTTTTTCAGAAACGGATTATAATGCATATCTACATATATATCTAGTGTTGGTATTTATTTCTACATGTATTTCCGCTGTACCTCCAACACCGTTTGCTGTCAAGTGTTATGTGGAGCCTCTTTCCATAAAATACTGCTGTTTGATAAAATATTAAGCCATCTCACATAAGGCACTATAAGCCACAAAAATAATAAATTATATGAGCTTTACCACTAAAAACAACTGTCTGGAAAATGTCGGTTTACACTGAAGTGAAGGCCCACCTGCTTTATTTTAATGCACCAATCTCAAATCAGTCAAATATAGCCTGAGCTATTTGTCAATATAGGACTACACGTTTTGTTTTTGTTTTTGTTTTTGTTTTGTTTTTTAAGGGGGGAAATCAATTCATGAAAGCGTTTATTTAAAAAAGCCCAAAGTGCAGCATATGCGCACTTTATCATTTAATTACAATCCCGAAGCATTTAGTCCTATAGGGTCTTGAAGTTTTCCTAAATAGTCCAAACGTTGCTGATGGAAGTACTCAAATATTACCCACAGTATCTATATCTTCTTGTCATAGATTAGAATAAAAAATAGTCTAATGTTTGCCATATTTCACAGCAACAAATAAAGCATGAATAAAAATTGCTTTCCCATATAAACAACGAGGCCTACAAGTAAAAGGAGCACTAGCCTTTTCTTTAAAGGAATAACGCTTTTAAGCTACAATCATTTGCTGAAATTGTTTTTTTTTTTCCGAATCAGCCCCAGTGCATTACCGTTATCACACGTGATTGAAAATAATTGACCTTACCTCCACCTCACTGATCTTGAAACAACTTCTGTACGTGAACTTCAGTCTGAGACTCGTTGAAGATGGACTCTTTTTTGGGGATTCTCAACTAGGCAAGTTAGCGTGGTATATAAGATGTCGCTATAAAAGGGATGATTTTTTATAGGGGCTGAATTGAGCTGCCTTTCTGAAAGGGAATTTAAACTTCACTCACTCCCACCATCACGTGGTATCGAAATTAGGAACAGGAGTAGTGTGAGCTTATGTACATAGGGCAGGGTGTTGCCGAATGGACATTGAGCGATTCTCTCAAAACTTTACAGTTGATGTCTTTCCGCCAGACTTCATTTTTTGTTTTCCTCAATGCTTAGACTGGCCATGCAGAATACCCAATACCATGCCCAGATGCAATGAAAATTGGAATTCGCAATATATTTTAATAATTAGCATATAACAAATATTATAAGTCAGTATTCTCTTTAAATGCTTAATTATTAAAATACAATATAAAATGTTGATGTTATTCTGTATTGCCTTGTTCTATTCCTCAAAGATTTTCAGAGCAATAGTGTCCATTCTGCCTTAAAAAAAATTTGAATAGAATAATTTTGCATCAAGAGGTGCATTCAAGTGTTGAGCAGGATAATCCCAATCAAAATGCAAAGCTACATTATACTATTTAAAAATGCAAAATTGACACGCAAACTTGCGTGACTCGATAAAACACGCACTTTTAGTTTTAAACGGGTAAAATGAATGAATACCCTGATATGTTAACATAACATTGTCTTGTCAGTTTCTATGCTGTTCTGTAAAAACAAATCATGAGGTATCTTGGGAACAAAAGAGGTGAAGGGTTTTCTATGCTGTCATTTAGAAACAGAGAAATATGCGGTTTGCATAATGATTTCTTTTTGTTTACAGCCTGAACACACTGTCTAGACAAACAAAAATAAGAATAATTATATATATATATACACTCAAACACACATACATTATATATCTATTTTATAGTTATTTACTTATAATTAGAGGTTTACACAAATTAATTTATTAACAAATATAAATGCATTCTTAAAAATTTCTAAATTGCACAACATTGTATGTATTTGTGTGTGTATGTATGTATGTATAGATAGATAGATAGATAGATAGATAGATAGATAGATAGATAGATAGATAGATAGATAGATTTACACACAGTATATGTATTATGTTATTTACTTAAAATTAGATATGTTTACAAAAATTAAGTTATTAACAAAATATATACATTTAAAAAATTCTAAATTGCATAACATTGTATATGTGTGTGTGTGTTTGTGTGTGTGTGTGTGTATTACTGTAACGATGTATGTATTTGAGATTTTAATTTCTTGATTTGAACATGCTTCTTAATGTTAAAATTCTTGACTGAAGATTTTTAAATCTGATTTTGAAAATATTGCTTGATTTCAGTCAGTTGTGTTATACAGTGTGAATTAGTATCCTTGAAGAATCATCGGTGAGTGACTAATGTGTATGGGAGTGCAGGCTCTTTTTCCTTAGAAAAACATTTGCCTGTATAATTGGTCATGGGCGAGAGGGGTCTCGACTAAGAAACAACAAAGAGGAAGGAGGCTTATGTGGGGGCAGAGAGAACCCCCTCTTCCTCCATTTCTGCCTCTCTTTACTCTCTCCCTCTCTTTCTCCCTTTCTCTGTTTCTCCCTATTACCCTCTCATAGAGCTTGTCAAGCTTGACACCTGAAGACATCTTCCAGCAATTGTCTCGCATATTTCCAAAATCCCCCTAATATCTCCTATCCTGCATAGATCTAATCTTTTCACTCTGCATAACCGATTTATACACTAACACAGTGTCCAGTATTGGCATGAAAGCATTGTGTGAGGATGCTCTCATCTCTTTTCTACTTGTCATATTTCCCGGAAGGGCATTATGTTCAGTCGGCTCTACACTAGTACATTGTCTATGCCCGGCGGCAGACAGTCAGTACAGAGCAGTGACATCACAATGGCTTCATAGTGAAACCTCCGACCGACCAGCCACCCTGGAATCAGCATAACCCCATACTGCCACAGTCATTAGCTCAGATGTCTGTGTGCAGTTGGAGTGTTTAGCATGCATGCTGGGCCTTTTCTTCCACCATTAGCCCTCTTCCCATAAGCACCCTTCCTGTGTGCAGAGCAGTGAAAGCTTGGGAATTTTTCACAGTACGTGGCAAGGCCTGCAAAATTATATCCATCTGTTTTCACTGTTTGTTAGTGCCAGTGTTTGTATTTTTCAAAAAGTAATATGAAAATAAAACTTAATTAATGCATGCTGTTTTTTTTTCAATTCCGAAAAAGTTCAGACAGTATGAAAAATGCTAATAAAAAAACAAAAAAGGAGTGATTTGTAAATTACATTCAGCCATTGTTATATTGAAAGCACTACAACTACACATTATATGATGTTTTAACTTGATTTTCTTATAATAATAGCTTTTTAAGTTTAAAATTTTGAATTTTCCCCCATTCATCCATTATACAGGTCTTCAGCTGCGCAATTATACGTGGTCTTCGTTGCTGTATTGTGCACTTTATAATGCACCACACATTCTCAATTGGACATGGTCAGGACTGCAGACAGGCCAATCTAGCACCCACACTCTCTGCTTATTCAGCCAGTATGTGGTTTGAAATTGTCCAGTGGAAAATTTTGGGAAATCCATGGAAAAGATGGTGCTGGATGGCAGTATATGTTTATCTAAAATGTGTACATATCTGTCTGCATTAATGGTGCCCTAGCAGATGTGAGAGTTACCCATACCATGGGCACTGACACACCCCTGGCGCATAAAGACACTGGTTTGGACTGTGTTTTTCAAAACCTATTTTAAATGTGGACTCTTCAGACCAGAAAACACAGTTCCAATGTTCTACTTTCCATCTAAGCTAAGACTGAGCCCAAAGAAGTCAGCAGCACTTCTGGACAGTGTTGATGTATGGCTTCTGCTTTGCACAAAAAAGTCTTAACTTGTATCTGTGGATGCAGCAGCAAGTGGTGTTGACTAACAAAGGCTTACTAAAGTAATCCCAAGCACATGTTCATGATATATATTACAGATTAATTGTGTTTTTTTAAGACAGTGATGTCTGAGGGATCAGAGATCACACGCATTAAGAGGTGATTTTTCATCTTGCCCTTGATGCTCCAAGATTTGAGCATATTCCTTGAATCTTTTAAATATATTGTGCACTGTAGAGGGTGAAATGCCTAACAGTCTTCCTATTTGTCTTTGGGGAACAATTTTCTCAAAATGTTGGATTATTTGCTGAAGCATCAGTTGGCAAATTGACAAATCTCTCATGCTCATTGCTCTTGAAGGACTAGGCTTTATTTGTAGGCTCCCTATATACTATGACACAATTGCCTCATCAGTTTAACATCTCCTGTTTCACATCGCCTTGTTGTTTTAACTCGTCGAATTGTTATTAGTATTAAATTGTCCCTGTCCCAATTTAATTTGACATTTTCTGATATCAGGTAATTTCACTGGCTAGTATCTATCTTATCACAAGTAGTGTGATACGTTTTCGTATTTCAATATTTTTGGAAGATCTACAGTGTTCAAATTAGATTTTGTAAGTGCACAGAATCAATCTTATCTTTAATTCATGTAAACCAATGAGTTTTGCCATGCATTATCAAATATATATTAATTCTCTCATGAGTTGACTAGTATTTCCAGTGACGTAACACAGACATGTTATAGTGCTTTGGCATATTTATATAGGTCCGAATAATTCTATAAACAGGTCTTTTTTTCAATTAAGTTAAGAATAAGAGATTAGGCTAAAGAAACTGGGTCCAAAACACAGTGGGATTGGATCTCTGTAGCATTTCTAATTACACTTGGGTGGTTATGGTATTTAAGATAATTGAAAACATTTGGAAGCAATCATGTCCCATTTTATCATATTAAGTTTGTAAATGTTATAATGCAAAAATTGTTATAGTAAAGTCTTCCAAATCATTATGATTAGTTTGAATGACAGATGTTATACATGTAGCCTGAAATGTTGGTAAATGTAAACCATGGTAAATCAAACAAGGCAGAAAAAAAACATTTTGCACTCTTACACAAACAGTGCCATTTCTAACCTTTAACCTCTTAGGTATGAGAAAACAGGAAGAAAAAGACCAATAGCACTTGTGGACAAACACTGTATGTTTTTGTATGTGTGTGTGTGTGTGTGTGTTAGCATTGTTCACAAAAGCATGCATTCTTTGAATGTGCACATTTAGATTTTTAAGAGTCTAGAAGTCAATAGTAGTAGTAACTACAGTATACATTTTTATGCTGTTTAAATACAAATGCTGGTATACATAAATAGATACATTTAAAGAAAGTTTAACCATTTATTTATTAAAATATACTATCCTTTCTCCCTTCTGCCCTCCACTCTTTTCTACTAAAACTCTCATGTGGTGCAGGACAGGTGTAGTTCTCAAATGTGTCAGACCCGTCAGCTACAGACATCGTAATTTATCTTCTGCCTCGATATTTGAATAGAGCCTCAGGAAAAAAAACATGCACCACATGGCCCAAGAGCACCGTTGCTTTCAAACAACAAACATTTGTGTATTGCTGCAGAATTGATTTGCAAAGAGGATGAATGGGGAAAGCTTGGAAGGGCGTCATTCTAAAGACTCTGTGTCATTCTAAACACGCGTTGTGTCATGTATTACCTGTTTCCTGAATTCTCCCTGAAAAAAAAAAAAAAAAAAAAAAAACATATGAATTGCCTGTTAGTCTTACAATATCACAAAAAATTAAATAAAAACAGAGTTATAAGTATTTAAATGTAGAATTTTGTGCTGAAATGGTAATTACATTGCTATAACACCACTGTTGGTGATCAAACTAATATTCTCAAGGATTCTGGACTTCCAGCATTCTGGTCTCACAACGACCTTTAGGCTGAAGTGATCAATGTTTCTTAATCTTTCCTAGTCTTTACTTTCAAAGTTACAGTACTTTCATGACAAATATCATAACAACATTGCAAATTTCACAAGTTTATACTCTGCAACAGTTTACTGTATATTCTGAAAATACCACTTTTCTTTATGAAACCAATAAAAGACTCAAAATTTGTAAATGAACAATAAATAAATCATTGTGCCTTTTGTAGCTTTTATGTTTCAGTAAAGCAATACCAATCTATTCTAAACCCTGCTGTTTATTATTGTTGTCATAACGAATTGCTTGTTTAGTTATTAAGTGTCATCATCACTTAGACTATTAGACATCACATGGCACATAGGCAGTCATGCTTCATGCTAATCACCGACAGAACCATTGCTCTCTGACCTCTGACCATGTGACACAGGGCACGGGACTACGTTTAGTGGCACCTCAACTGCAGTAACTTGTATATGGGGTCTTCACATTGCATGCGCAATACCAAACCTCACAGAACGTTATAGGTGTGTTTTCAGCTTTCGATGGTATCAATTATGATGCAAAAAGGTTGTCAAACTAATCGATTTAGGAGAGTATACTGTAGGTTTTAATATTGGTTTCCTGTGCTTTGTGTAAATGTGAAATGTGGCCTTGTTGTAATTAGACAGATTTCTGTGGAGAATTTCCTGACGTTTATTGTAAAATATTTAGAATTTTTTTAATACATTTTACGCATGATCTGTAATTCCATAAAACTCATAATAATTAGGTTGTGTCACTGTGATATATTGTTATAGCCTAAATCACCCTAAATGTACTATTACATACTTTTGTACTGGTCTGGTTCAGCCTGTGTGCTTGAAATTTTTTTTGCCAATATTACGACTCAATTGCTGCCCTTAATTTGTTAGATTAGTCGTAATCATGATTACTGATCTTAAATAATTATTTTATTAACAACTAAAAATCTACTATTTATTTGATTTATATTTCATTATATTTATTCTCTTTGAGAACACATTTTTAACAGTTTATGGTTTAGTAGTTGTCTGTGGTACTGGGTTGCATTTCCCAAATGCATTGTTAGCTAAGTAGATCGTAGAATCCATTGGTGCCAATTATCTCTATGATCAATTTAAGCTTGCAATGCTTTTTGGAAACGCAGCCCAGTATGTTTCAGTGGAACGATTCTCTGGGTGATCCATTCAGGATTTGAGGTGTAAGTTATCTTACCTTTACTGTGCATAATATCACTTACAAACAGTCATATCACAGGATATAATCCTAAAATACATAGAGACCCTTAAAATGACCCTTGACATTGACCTCCCAGACTCTGCTTTGGCATTATTGGTTTTGTAGCTTGACTTGTAGCTGATTTTTTAAAATGTATTAAGTCCTCTTTGTGGAAATAATTCAGAGGCATGTTCCTCTTTGTCAAGGCTTGACACAGAGTAAAAGAGTATTTCTCAGAATAGAGGCAGAATTGGGTTGCTGGAATTTTGGGTATCGTCATTACCACCGCAACCCATTATTACTATCACAAGCTGTGATGTGCTGGTGATGATTTTGCTTGTGGTGACATCTTTGCCATTTTTGCAACAAAAAAAAAAATCTGCCTCAAGGATGACTAGCAAATATAGTTGGATAGCTACATGTAAAGTACAGTAAATTATAAAGAAAAGAAGTAAAAAGTAAACAAAATAATTTAAGTTAAAAATATAACTTGTTTGGTGATGAGATGTAATAAGTGCACATGGCTATAACTAAGAATAAAGAGTACATTTTCTTTACTAAGTTATATTTAAAAATATAACTTGTTTGGTGATGAGATGTAATAAGTGCACAAGGCTATAACTAAGAATAAAGAGTACATTTTCTTTACTTTCTGGACGTGAAAACTCCAGTCTAATTTTCTTTATAGACATGTGCTTCACTAGGATCTCAAGTTGCCATGGCTACAATTAAACTTAATGTTTAAAAACTTTATTTCGGTGCTGGTAATGATGGATACATTAAGGGACAGATATAAATTAAAGAAAATAATGTACAAAATCCAGATGTATACTTACAATTTGCTAATAATTTGCTAGCTTGAACAATGTTTAAATAAAATACAAAGAAAATGGTTGGAAATCTTTAATTTAAATATGGCATTATATAAGCTCAGTGTTGGGGGCAACACCAAAACATGTATTATATACTATAAAACATAAATAAAATGTACTAAAATAATTACCTAATTATCTTGAGACATTAAAAAAAATCTAGATCTGTCTAAACTGACTATGAACATATAAAATAATTGTGAGAAATGTTTTTTTTTTTTCTCAGAACATCCCAGGGACAGAAATATGCCTGTTATCTGAGAATCACACAAAAATGCAAGTCACCAACAGAAAAAAACAAACAAAATAAAAACAGGTTGTATAAATGTTAGTGGCATAATATTTAAAGAAATGTCTGTGGTCCCTGGTTAAAGGATCACAATATTGCAGTTGACAAGGCAAAGAGTAAAGAGAGTGTACATGGGGCCCATAAGTATTGTTAAGGCCAATTTTATTCATACTTTTCTCCCTGATCTAGTCGTGCTCCAATTATCAAGACTTTGCAGTTTCTGTGAAGAAATTGCCCGAGACTACTCAGGCCCCAGAGTTTTTGTGTTCACACAAAAAGTGTAAGAGGATTGTATGTTTTGAGAATGGCTGACGTTTAGTCTCAGACCTGCTGGCCTGACGCTTCGTCCATCATGGTCAGCTGCTAGTCTTTAGTAATCTTCTGTGTTCATCTTTGTGGCAGGGCTGACGAGGTGACTTGAGTTTGCAGAGCAAATGATTTATCTAGGGTCAAACATTGAAATCCATCTGGCTGGCCCAGCCAGCGTTCCCAACGAGGGAAATGGCTTATTAAACATGCTAAACGATGTTTTTTTGAAAATGTAAAAATGCAAAAAGGTTTTGTGAGGGTTAGGTTTAGGGGTATGGTTAGTGTTAGGGGATAGAAATTATCGTTAGATCTATATAAAATCCATAAAATGCATGGAAGCCTATGGAAATTCCCCACAGTGACATTAAAACAAGGTATGTGTGTGAGGTACTTTTTTGTTGTTGAAACCTTACCAAATGACCTACAGTATTAATGGGCTTAATTTGTGCTTCTGCCTTGTTTAGGCTTACATTTTGCCACTTGTCAGATTCAGTAAAATACAATTCCCTCAAATTATATTTTCTGTTTTTTTTTTTTTAATGCTAATAGTTTTAGCAACAGATTTCTGTATTTCCCATTTCTGTATTATTATGGCAATTTTAACATATAAATTAAACTAGGGGGCTAAATTCGATGTCATATTGCTTTTAAATCTCAATGTTATGTTTCACTGCCTCTCAGCTGAGGCTTGCGATTGTGCACCAATTCTTATTTTAAACATGAATTAATTTAAATGTTGTATACCAACATAGATTTGAATTTTGAATGCTTTCTTCTTGTTCTGGAAATCCTTAAAGATCCATAAGGAAATTATGTTAAAGTTATTTGAGTTACACAAATTTGAAAAAAATGTTAGTGGGTAATTATGACATCTAGTGGTGATTTTATGTACTGCAGAAATAGACTGAGCTGTTTTTTTCTCTCTACTGGATAATAGGCGTCTGGTTTGTGGTAATTGTTGTCTGTTAACCTCTGATTCATAAATGCGTTGAGAAAAAAAAAGTTTGTAACCTTGAAAGTTAGATTCATATTACTGCCAATTGCCAGTATGACAAATGTGGGTTGTTTTGAAAAGTTTATGCAATGTTTATTTTTACATGCACAATAATTGAGCCCTGTCTAATTTCCTTAATTGTACAATACAAATGTATTTCCCCCCTGAGTTACATAAAACTTGTAGGCTGTCGAGTAAAATGACCTTTTATATACAAAAATGTTAGATGAGTATGTGTGAATGGTCTGCACTTATATAGCGCATTTTTCTAACCTCAGAGGTTACCAAAGCGCTTTACACTGTGTCCCAATCACCCATTCACACACACACACTCATACACCAATGGCGACAGAGCTGCCATGCAAGGCGCTAGCCTTCCATTGGGAGCAACTTGGGGTTCAGTGTCTTGCCCAAGGACACTTCGGCACGTGAAGTCGTGTGGGCCGGGAATCGAACCACCAACCATGCGATTAGCAGCTGACCCGCTCTACCACCTGAGCCACAGCCGCCCAAGGTGTGTGTGTGTGCGTGTGCGTGTGCGTGTGCGTGCGCGTGCGCGTGCGTGCGTGCGTGCGCGCGCTTCATATATTTTCAGCTACCCATGGTACCCTGGTAATTTCCACAAATGTTATCATGATTTGTTCACTTTAATATATGTTGTTTTGAAAGTAAGCATGTGCTAAGCACATAAATGTTAATGTAGGCTATAATAATTAGCATTATGATGTCCAGTAGGTGGCGATGGATTACTGGTACAGATTTTTACTTTGTCTGATTGATCTGTAACTTTGAGTGATTTTGGGGGGTTAACAGAAGACATAACTTCTGTTTTAACATAACTCCTGAAAGAAAGTATGAGACTAAAAAGTTGCAGCATTACCTCAACGTGAACTTTTCCATTAAATTGTACAACGTGTGTCAGAATGTTAAGCAAACAACACAAGAATTTATGAATATATTCTCTAAAAATCCAAATGTCTACTGAAAGGATGTGTGTGTGTGTGTGTGTGTGTGTGTGTGTGTGTGTGTGTGTGTGAGAGAGAGAGAGAGAGAGAGAAAGAGAGAGAGAGAGAGAGAGACAGAGTGAGTGAGTGAGTGAGTGAGTGAGTGAAGTTTGGTTTATGCCTCTCTACACAGATTTCTCTCCTTATTAACTCCATAAATAAATGATTCACCATTTTCATGTTTGTGCCTACAGTCACTGTAGTGTAAACATAAGGTTTAAAGTGTCCTAACTTTTCATTTTTGTTATCCAAATGACATGTGTTATTAGCCACCTTTCAACAATATACATTAGTATATTACAGTACTAATTCTTTAAAGTATTAATTAACTAACAGTAAGTAGAAAGGTGTTACAGTGTATTGTTATTATTATTATTAACAGTTCAATAAAGATCCATCAAGTGCATGTGAGCTTACCTTACCCTATTTAAAGGCAATTATCCTTTAAATTAACAATATGCCTGAAGAGTCTCTTTCCTTTGCAAGGTATTTCTGGGTTTAAGAGTATCGAATGATATCAGCAACAAGTTATCTCAGCCCCTCAGGGCCTTCATAGTTTTCCAAGCTTCTCAGTGTTCAGTTTCATCTTCTGCTGATAAAAACTTACAATGAGGATTGTGCGAAACCACATGTTATAAATTGCCTTTGGTCTAACATTTTCCTTCTCATTAGTAATATAAAATAAACTATTGGTAATTTGGCTTCTACACTTAATGTCACTTCGGCCTGTGTGCTTCAGATTTAGTCCTGACGTTCCGATTCGGTTGACTTAAAGCTAAATATGTAAACACTTCACTGTTTTGTCATAAACCAGCACTAGAATTACTTGTCATCGCAGTCTATTGATTGGTCATTGACTGATAAGTTTGGACAAAGAGTTAGGTCTCGTTCGGTCTGTTAATTGAATATAACAGCGTTTCACAATGGTCCCTTAATGAAAACGAGGGCTTGTCGTTATTGCGCGAGAAAGAAAGGAACAGAAACAAGGGGGATCTCTAATTAGGAGCTGTAACTCTCGGGATGTGTCCCTTTGTCCGCGGGTGTGGGGAAGCTGCAAGGCCGGCAGGCAGGCGACAGGCGCCGGTTGCTGGACAAAGGACTGTCTACTGCCAAAATGGCTGGGCGTCCCAACTCTCATCCTCCGTAACCTCGTCGGTGCAGCACTTAACCCTTTCACTATAATATGAGACAAGTTCTCCCCAAATATTTTTTCTCTGCTGTGCAGATTTCACAACTCCTAAACTACAATTCTAGTTGCGCTCAAATGGTTAATGGTGTCGTTGGAAGAAAAAGATTATTATTATTGTTGTTGTTATTATTATTGGTAAGCTATTATTATTATTATTATTTTATTGAACAATGTATGTTGTTTTGTATATAACAATATAATAAAGGCTCTATGTAACAGAGTAGACTGCTATTGTAAAACAACAACAACAGCATTTATTTTTTAATTGTTTAGTAGCCTAGGCTACTCTTCGAAGGAAAATTGCACATTTAAAAAAACACACACACACACACACAAAAAAACTGTAATCAAAGTATTTTGCATATGCCATGTTGACCTACTTGTTTAATAAATAAGATGCATCTTGTGTTGTAGCGGTCAGTGTTTTAAAATCCCATTGATGTTGATGAGGGTAAATAATCCGGAACATGAGCGAGTGAACAGCACTGACTCCACGACAGAGGGCGCAGTAGCTTTTGCAATGGCTGGGCTACCATGCAAAGTTTTCGTAAAACCTTTCAAAAATGGGTGAAATTGTAAATAATTCTACGTATAACCTCGTTCTTCCCTCCCAATATAAGTTTGATACAAGTGCGCCTTAATCACACATAGTGGCTGGCCATCAAATTGGCTTGCACTTTTAATGGGTTCTTATCATTGCATTACAACTGAGCATGCTTGTATTGTTGCTTTTACTGTTATCACATGAGTTGCATTCATATATATTTTTTTTAAATTAATGTTGTTATTTAAACACTTATTTCTGACTTGTTTTCCATATTACAGACCTAATAATTGAAGTCTTCCACTGGGTTTATCCTCAATAGAATGCAGTACCATAAAGGTCAAATATTTAAACACATTGATATTTTATTTTTTTATTATTGAAATTGTGAAAGAATCCTACAACATCATCAACAACAACAGAAAAACAAATCCGGGCAGCCAGCAAAACGTGACACGTTCATATCTATAGGCTATATACTCAACTCAAGAAGAGGAATGTCGGTCTCTTCTGTGTTGGAGTGCAATCCTGAGGCTTCCCAAACTTTGTGAGTCCCGCAGATAAGTTTCTCCGGCGTGATAAGTGTTTTGACAGCGACTGCTACAATGCAATGATGGCACACGTTCTCGTTACGTGTCACAGGCAGATTAAACAGCAACGCATCACAGATAGGAACACCTTCTGTATCCAAACACCAAACGCAATACCTTTCATTTACATTAAACATTGTGAAAAATGAAATGATTTAAACTCTAAATAGTATGTACACGCAAATGTACAACTTTGAATAAATTAATACCAATTTGCATATTCTTAAATCCTTGTAGCTTATTTACAGAATTAGGTTTCTTTTATTAATAATTACATTAAATAGTTCTGTCTGTCGGATTTAACTAACTGTCCAACTGTCCTTTCAATCCCTTATGATGTATCCTTTTAACGATTATTTCATTATCTTCTTCTTGTTTCTTCTTTTTTGTCTTTTCTTTTCATTTTTGGATGTAGCTTAGTTGTTTTCAGCCATTGAATCACCAGTTAGATATTGCGATCAGCAGTGATCCTGCTGACGTTACTCGTTCCTCAATTCAATAGATTGGTGTGGACTTTTCAATAGTTCTAAAAAATAGTCAAATAGGCCACAGTAGATTGTCTTCGCAGCACTTACTACTCAGATCTGCACCAAGTCCAATTTATGCAACATGTTTTAATTAATTGTACTTGTTGACTGCTGTTTGTTTTTTCCACTCCAGTCATCCATGCGCAAAACAGTACACGATGAAATGCATCGCAGAGAACCACTTAATAAAATCCTCTGGCAATTCAAGTCATTCCCTGGATAGGTTTGGGGACGCTTGATCACTTGGGGGGATCCCGAGGTGAGGAGGTCTCCCGCTGACTCTCTAGGCCGCTCACTAGTCTCTGAATATTTTGAAGTTCATTGATGGATTCCTTCATTGATGTTTTAGGAGAGCCGTTCCTCTGACTGGCCCCTGATTTATGATTATGATGATCGGGCACTGGACTGGCCTCCCTGCTACCACATTTAGAGGATTCAGATGAGGGGTTCAGGACGCCTGGCAATCCGGTAGTGAGTAGGTGTGTGCTTTGGGGGATAGACACGGGGAGTTGGTAAGGGTTGAATCGCAGTCGAGGGTGAGTGGAGCTGCTAAAGAACGGGTTCCTGGAGAGTGTGGAGGCCGTGCTGCTGCTCGCGGGAAGGGCGGAGGCTGCTGCTGCTGCCGCAGCCATGTAGGTGTACGGATAGGGAAAAAGTCCACCGAAGGTTGGCATCGGAATGCCCTGTAATAAGACACATTTGTTAGCAACTTTTAGCCCACTAACGTGAAACAGTTTGAAGTGAACATTTTCAGTCATTGTTTGCACAGATTAACTACATCCACCTGCTTGCAGTCCATCTGATTCCAATGCTAGACGAATGTATTGACTTTTGAGAAAAGGGCTCATAGAGTTAAATGCAACATGAAATAGGCCTAATCACTTTGTGACATTATAGGCAAATTAAAAAATATAATACTATTTGTTAAAATAATAAGGATTTGCAACGATATTTTAGATTTTCATTTGCCCATTTTAATCGGTATCCGCATTCTGTTGGCTATTTCATGTTAAACACTTCATAATAACCGTGGAGCATAGCGAAATTTATTTTCTCAATGTAAAGTCAACGATTTGTCATATATACTCTGCGAACATTACGTCATCTATCTATCATCAAAAGGCACAAGCTGTAACTCATATCCTTTTTTCTAATTCACTGGCTTCCATAATCAGGCATGGCGTATCATTACTACGATTTAAATTTTAATGGAGAGAGTTTCCTTACCTGAGAGGCAAGCATGTGTTGAGACAGATGAAAGGGAAAATGACTCGGGGTGCTCCCAGTACCCTGGGCCGACAGACTCCCATTCTCCAGACCACCAGTTCCTGACACTGAAGCCAATAGATGTCCCATACCCATTGCTGAAAACGCTCCAGGTGGCATGGCAAACTGTCCTGGGTGGAATAACAGTGGCTGTCCGGTGTTTAGTGGGTTAAAGAACTGTTGACTGTGTAGGCCAGTGAGCGCCAAACTCTGAAGATGTCCTGCCCCAAAATGTGAAGGACTCTCTGTTTGTACCATCAGAGGAGAGAAGCTGTCTTTACTGCCGCTAAGACCCCCATTTTCCGTGTCCTTCTTTGACATGTCTGAGTCTTTCCTTTGCCTGCTCTCTAATTTGTCTTTCTCCAAGTTTTTTATGGACTCAGGATAATCCTCTTTTTTCTCCAGGACAGGCCTCTCCCGCCCCCGGTCCTCACATCTCGACTTGAATGGAGATAGAGGCTCGGGTCCAGGACTGATGGAGCCTCCACATCGCTCATCTGGGTGGTCCGTTTCGTGCTCACTGTCACTGCATGTTTTCTCCTCTGTGAAAATGATACATAAATCAATTACCGATTTAACTAAACAGTGACAAGGACTAATCGAAAGATCATTTTTGTAACTACGGTCGCCTTATTCCAGGTCCACGCGTTGTTTTCATACATGCGACCTGAACTCAATTACTAAAATAATAAAAAATGTTACCAGCAATATTTTACAGGTCACATGTCTTTACAATTAGAACTTATTACATTTATCACAAACAAATGGGCCTAAATAAATGTTTTAAAAATTGAAAAATGCGATGAAATGATTAACCATATATATAAAAAATATGGATTCTATTTTAATATTCAATTTAGTCTGTTTTCTCCACCCATACTTAATATGGCTGTTATAAGGCAGAAGGAAGCAAAGCGGCCTATAACGTATGTTTAGTTCCAGACTGATTCATCTCCTAACTTGATGCAGAACTTACACTGGACTTTTTAGCACCTTTGTACATTATAAATGCTTTATCAAAATGGCATTGTTTATTATTATTATCATTATCATTATATATGACTTGTTACTTTATTGTTTGTGCAATGGAAGCTTCTGTCACCAAGACAAATTCCATGTATGTGTAAGCATACTTGGCAATAAAGCTCATTCTCATTCATTCTCATTAATTATTGAAAAAGTCTTGAAACACTGAAGTCATAAGACAGCGTCTTGTAAGTGATATGCTATTATGTTTCCTCTCAGTGATCATGAAAAATGCCAATATAATTTATTCATAGTTTTAGACCTACCTCTGCTGCTCCGGTTAAATCTAAGTGGGCTGGAAACCGGTCCAGGTGAATGACCAGCATCTCGACCGGTTGCAGGTTCGCTTGAGGAAGCATCAGAGTCTCCGCCATCACGGTCCGCTTTGCATTGATCCTCATACATGCGTAATGAAGGAAGGGTCAGCTGTTTTCTGTAACACAAACACAACACAAATAAAGTCACAAATCCATAAAATATGACCTAAAGTTGACCGGCTCATAGACTCAAAAGGTTGAGGATTGAATTGCAAGCTTTTTACTATAGACTCTGTTTTAGTTTCTCAGCCATTTTACATTGTGTAATATTTCGTGCTCCAGCAAAAGGGTTCAGGCTTACCTTTTTTCCCTCCGTCCATTCCCTGTGTCTCTGAAGCCTTTGGCAAAGGGGTTATTGTCAATCTTCAGTTGTGTTATCTAAGTACAAAGAAAACGTATATATGTAAATATTTGTGTTTTTAATATTCTTGAACATGATTATTATTAGTAAGCTAGTAGTAACCTTTGCAACAGTAGGCCTATTATATAGCTAGGCTATTAGAAGAAGTATGATAATTATTTATCTACAAGCAAACGGCTCACTCATACCAGATTAAGGTTTCTTTATATTTTCCCAACACCGTTAAACACGTTACATAGATTACTTCCGAGTGATAATTTAATTATTAAACATGTTAAATCAAAGAAGGATTTAATCATGGCCCCCTTGAGAAAATTCCACGAGAAAACATTTTCCATTTGTCAAATTGTTATTCTCTACAGCACGACAGAGAGAGCGAGAGAGGCGCACTAGATGAGTGACGTCAACCTGCTATCAATAATTAATACTATGGTTTGAATCATTGCCAGTTTTTACAAGTTCCATGAAAATACAAAGCGATGTAACAGAACGATTTTCGTTTCGCACAGGTGATTTGGACGCTGTAGGCTATAGGTTCACAAGAAACCAGGGCATTAAAAGTGCATAGATTGCTCAGTTAGATTGCTACTGCCTTTTACCTTTAGCAACTGACACGCTTTGATTGCTATGCCTCAAAGTGTGTAGCTCCCGGACAAACCGGCGAGCTTAAGTGCCTGCTAATCGATTGTGACTCTAATGTCATAAACTTTACTATACCAACATGCTCACCAGGCCCCTCGGACACAGACGACAATTAACATTAACAGTAGCTAGAAAAATCAGTGGATAAACGAATAATTTAAACGCTTTGAATACATAATTCTGCATTTATGTATTCAAAATATAAAGTTACTTCTCTTGATAAGGTTAACGTAAGATAGAAACGTTGTACAACACACAAATGACTATGCAATGCAACTATAAGTAGCCTAAACATATATAATACACATCTATTATAAGTTTAAGGGGAGGAAACTCTAATTAATGGAAATGGGTACATACCTTGTCGTTTTGATAAGCTGTGACAGCAATAAAGTCGGTCTCAGGAAACACATATGTCCTGAAAGTGCTGTATGGAAGCTTCAGAATATCATTGGCTCTCACAATATGGAACCTGGGCTGGTATTTATGCATTGAATTCAGAATAGTCTAAGATGAAGGGGAGAAAGAAGAATGGAAGGAATTAGTTCTTGTCACTATAATTATCCATTTAAAGTCATCAGTCTTAAAAAAACTTTTTAGACCATAAATTCCGCATAATAGTTTTGGTAATAGTGGAAATGTTGGTCTTTTAATAGGCCTACAATGTCGCTTGGGTTCAATCATAACAACAGGCCAATGGCAGGTAGACAGAAACCAGTTTATTGACTAGAAAACATGAATGCAGTAGTGACACCATCATGCAACAACAACAACAACAACAACAACAACAACAACAACAAAAATCACTTAACATTTAAAATAAATAATTACAATTATAATTTCGAAAATGTGTCATTTAAAGAAACACTCGTCTATAGTAAACGTGCAATTAACAAATAAAAATGTGACTGAACAAATATCAAATGTTTGTGCCATGCATGTAAATGTTCCATTTGTTTCCAGTCGATTTGTTTGCAAGTCGGGGTAAGGGAGCAGTGCTCGCGCTGTATTTGACTGCATGCTCATGTATAGAGTATTGGTCAGCATCGCTGCATCCACCTCAGTGTTTTTCATTGAACCTAACCAACACATCAGAGACTGGACAGGCCGCTCAGCCGATCAGTTTTCTGCTGTGCTCAATCCAAAGCATGCAATGAGACGCAGCAATAAAAAAGCCCAAATTACACTTTCAAGATGAATATTTGTAAACTAATTTGCTGTAACGTGATTCAAGGACCGTCCCGTTCCTCATATTTGTCTCTTTCATTCCCCCCCCCCCCATAACAATTATAGTCCTTTGTGATTCTATCATAATCAATAATGTCCAAGAAAATGCATTTTCTTTCCATAACTGAACTGACAATGTCATAATTATTCATAACGAATAAAGTTATTACTTAACCACTCATATCCTGTTTGTAAGCTTGCCGAAGCAAAGGAAGAATTTATTTGGCGGCATTAAAACATGTAGCCTACATAGGCCGCAGAAACTGTGGATTACCTAAACTGAACGGTGTATTTATAAAGTCTTCACACTTCTCAACACGCAGCGAAAAATGAACGATATGGAAAGCAATTTATATTCAATCAAAACTAACCTGAACCACTACAACACATAGACGTCAGTACATTTATAAATAGATTACACAGCTACATTTAGGCATAATAGGTTTACATGCAATACAAAAAAAAAAAAAAAAAAAAAAATCGAGACAATGCCATAACAGGTTACTTACAAATCCATGTTTGTCCGAAATGTTGTTCGTTAACTTCAGTTTATGAAAAGCAACAGGCTTAGCCATCCATTGTTCTCCAGTACCTGGGCTATCCGGATGTATATACATTCGCTTTGGCATCTCCGGGTCGGCCTTCCCCGCAACCATCCAGCGAGAGTTGTGGAACTTGTAGCGGCAGTCGTCGGCAGCCACAATATCCATTAATAGAATATACTTGGCTTTTTTATCGAGTCCATTAATGCGGACTTTAAAAGGTGGAAACATTCTCCTGTAGATAAAGGGAAACGATGTTAAATTGTGTTCATAAATCAAAATCTAATTATTATTATTATTATTATTATTATTACAAATGCACGCTTGACGTCTTAACAACCCAACCAAATGATCCAAGGGAACAAAAAATAATAAAACGTTTTCAGTGATCGATTTTACACTGACTAGGTTTCGTGGGTGAAACAATCGCATTACAGACAAAACTGTTCCACAGATATTCACATTTCACCTTGGCTGCAGATAGTTTAGCTCGCCGCAAGACTTAAATCTTCCATGAATGTACCAGCTTATTTACATAAAGTAGTTTGCTGTCACCCCAGAACCAACAGGGACGTTTCCCATCAAGAGATGAATTAAAGCCATATTTTAACTGTGCACACCATGCCTTCAGAATGTCAATATATGGTTTAAAGCCTCTGCTATTTACTTTACAAATTTCGTTTTCTGAAATCAACTGAGCAGATATATCATTCAGGTGCATATGATCTGACATTAAGACATTCACTTCTGCAGTCTCCTTGACATAGTAATTAGGTCATCCAATTCAGGGAACAAGACATTAGTAGGAAAAAATCAGGAGATATGACAAACGAGAGCGATGTGCACAAAACACGGATATATTACAGAATTGAATGGGCCTGATCGACTACACGACCATCGATCGAACAGCTATCCAAAAGTATTTTTTATGTTTTTAATCCATACATTGGATGCGAATTTATTGTAGAATATATGTGATTTTACTCTAAATAATACCGAAACAAAAGACTAAAAATAGAGCAACTGATCTCACCTGCCCGATTTCGTAATAACCATTTCTGTTCCAAATTTGTGGAACTGGTCCCATAAATCCTTGGCTTCCAGTGTGACTTTTGGATCATCTTCCACTTCTTCCTCTGGCTCTAGGCTCTTAAGACTACGAAGATGAGCTGCCTGATGATGATGGCTCAGAGCCGGATGGAGCCCAGCCTCTGCGGCTCCAGCCAGGGTATGGTCCGGGATTGTCTTTGTGAGAGCCCCGGGAGTCAAAGTCAGCGCCGGGAAGAAGGAGGGTTGCGCGGCCGCGAGAAACGCTGACATAGGAAAGTCGGTCGGCCGGTGAGCGTGGAAAGGGTGGTAAGCCATGGCAGTCCCTGTAAAAACTGGATCTCTCATCGGTGCATCCAAAAATCGTAGTGAAAAATATATTTAGTGGTGTATTCTGGCAACAAAAAAAAAAAAAAAAAGAAAAGAAAAAAGACCGAATCGAGTATCCAAAATATTATATTGTCTCACTGAGAGGAGGAAAAGCACACCAACGCAATTTTTTATTCACGAATATGGATCTGAAAAGGCGGTGGAGGAAATCTTCCCACTTTAACTCCCGTTGCTGCTGATTTCCACGAAGTCCCCGTAATAATATCAGTCAAAGTGTGCGCAACGACGCTTTGAAGGCAGATTTGGGGATTCCTATTCTCCAACAGTTGCTCTCATAAAAATAAGATTACTCTTTCGACGCGGATATCCATCCGAGCGCCGTCATTCTACACAGACACGGAGATGAAATGGTTAGATCTTGCCCTGTCCACTGTACAACTGTAACTATCTCACATGTCCTTCCTGCTCTGATCCCAGCACTAATGATCCAAGCCCCCTTGATTGCTGATTTTACGCTTTCTGGACCAATTGTGGGCCTCTATAGGCGTGGTTTTGACAGCTCCGGCCAGGCTCGAGGAGAGGGGGTGGACAAGAAGGTGTCGGAAGCATTAGCAGTACGAAAACATGTCAACAGAATAAAATATTAACCAATGACAGAAAAGATCGTGAAATCCCACCCCCGTCTCCAAGCCATGCACCGGGTCAGCCCTCAGTGCTTAGCCGGTGGAGACTGCACCTCGGTCGGCTTGCGCTTTATAATTACGATTAAACGATGCCTCCTAGTTTGAGGAACCAAACTCACTCTCCAATACACTGAAAACTAGGAATTAAGATGATTTACGCATAAATGGCTGCGCTTGTATCCATGCAAAAGTGCAAATTATCCTAAAAAAAAAAAAAAAAAAAAAATGTTTTTTTTTTTTAAAAGATTAATCGCGACAAAGTATAGTGGTGGCATATTAAAAGATATTATGAACATGATTAAACTTGTATCACGAACACACCGAATGGCTTGTAGCTATTCGCTGTACAAAATTGACGTGTAAGAGTATTTTGGTTATACTAATAGCACTGTACACTCAAACAAGGACGTTGTCGTGCGTATGAATTGCACCAAGTGTTTCACTGTGTGAATAACTATTTCCGTACTTCGTGCGTGTGTCTCGGATGACTTCATTTGAGGAACAACAGCCAATAACCGGACATTGGTACTTTCAATTCTGCCCCGGGTCATTCAAAGCGCACAGCCACGCGCTAAACTGAAGAAAGAGGAAGAGAGTTGCTGGAATCTAAAGACTAATGTAAAGCTTATTCTGGTGAGTGCTGCATTACTCTTAATTGTTTGTAATTGCACGTGAGGTAACGGTCAACATCTGCTGTTTGACCCTTTAAAGTAGCCTAAATCCAGTATCTACTTCTATGTTATGCATATATGCAGTTAACTGTATGTTCAGGGGATTAACATGTATGATAGCCTAAGGAATCGACAAAATGACTTTTTAGGTTTGTTTGTTTATTATTATTGTTTATTTATATGACGTGCAACATTTGACGTTTAGGTGAGTGGATTAAAACAGGATATGCTTTTCTTTTTTCTCGAGAGATTAAGCATCTCTGTCTCTTTGAGCCTTTAGGTTTAATACGGATTTACTGCCAGCGTACGTCAGAGAACTGTACATGTTCACCATCTACTTTCGACCTGTAGTTCAGGAGTGGGTCGAGCTGCGAGCTTCGAGTGTAGCTTGATGTAGTCTATACCTTTAAGAAATCCACTCGTGGACTCTAGATTTACTTGGAATGGGTTTGTTAGATAGCCGCTTGGCGCCAGTCGGCTGACGTACCACAGTAAGAACCGTCTCTTGTCAGTTCATATTTACTCCAAAATCCTCTAACAGTGCACTCCAACCCCCTTTACCATTCACGCCAAAGTTTTGACTAGTGCTCGCCTTCTTTGTCTGAAAATGAAATAAACTGGCATGCAAAAGTACACTTTTTGATCAGATGTCAGATTGAATATCCACGAATATTTCCAAAATGCATCAATGTCCAATATATGTGTTATCGCGGACTGATTCAGCCGGTTGCGGAATGTTGTCACTTTTACACTTCGATACAAATCAGAAGTGCATGATGACAGGCTGTATGTTTAACCCTTCCGGCGCCAGAGAGGACCTAATAGACGCACTGACCGCTAGTTGAGATATCCACTGAATTAGACATGAAGTAGTGTTAGTCTTACAAACCATTGAGGACAGTGGAATGATCTGAAATGTATCAACTTATAACTTACTATACAACATGGTGGATATTAATCTTGTGCTTAAAAGATAAATAATTACATTTATATTATTAAGAATATCTGTTAAAACATGTTTTAAAAAAAGCTGAATTATATATCAACATAATATGCCCGTGCATTGCATATAATAGTGAAATCCGCGTCGTAAAAAGAGAAAACAGATAGACAAAGCAGACACTTGTTGCTGAAGTCATGGGCAAACACACACACACACACACACACACACACACACACACACACACACACACACACACACACACACACACAAAGAGCTTGTGCTATGCACGCTTTTACAAAGCATGTGTGATCATTATTTAGGCGAAATTGAACACTGTTGCCAAAGGTTGCTTTAAAAAAAACTTCATTGCACGAAAGAAACGTTTCTGCTTATTATATTAACGCAGAAGGTTTATACAGTAGCTGCAATACAAATACATTTGATCTGTCTGCTTTTAGAAACTAAGTGACACAAAGTGAAATGTTTGACTGAAATGGTATAAAAATAAATTTTAAAAAAACTTAGCTACAGAAGTTATAAGCTATATGCTTTTTTTTTTGCAAAGCAAAAATTAACAGTCATGTTAAAATACACCCTCAAATGGCTGATTATAGTAAAATAAACCCACATTTATCATTATCTGTGTTGCATTATGGCGTTATATCAAGATATAAAAACACAGTTTTTTTTTTCCGAGATCAAATGAATTATACGAACGACCACGGCTAGTTTGACAAAAGTCTGTTATATTTTAGAGTTAATCACATATTTGTGGAAGAAACATATTAAAAGATAAGATAATCAATAGTCATTTGTTTGGTCTGTTGACTCTGTAGTGATTTGGATTGGGAAGAGGGACTGGTAATGGTTTTCTATATATATACTTATATGTAATCACAACAACAACGTCTCTACAATTCCGCCAGATTTATTTGACCTGCCGTACACATCTAAATCACGCTGAGCTCTTATCACACATGACTTAAAACCCGTTCATGCTGGAAAACTTCTCACTGCACTGCCTCTATTTACTGTCAAAACAACAAAGCATCGACACACTGATGAGCACTTTTATTCTGCATGATAGTAATGTTGGTGGAAGTAGAGAGGCGTCTGTGTGGAAATATTCATTAGTATGAAAGCACAAAAAACTCGTATATGCATGATCTGCTTCTGTCAGCTTCTGTGTCCTTGAGAGAAGGTTTCCGCTGGAAGACAATGTGTCTGTGATTCCAGGGTTCGGAGGAAATGAATATGTTCCTGCAAAAAGACAACGCAAAACTTTTCAATATATTTCACATACAGTATATATAGAGGATCCTCCAGGATCACACACATGAATCTGTTTCTTTTCTCCCTTTAAATTGTTGCTCCTTTTCATCTTTTCATCATCTCTTCCCATCTCTCTGCATCATCTCTCCTGCTATATTTAGCCAGTAGACTGAGGCCTCGGCGCCAGACCGTTTAAGACCTGTCAAAGTCCCTCATATTTCCCCTTGTCACAGCCCCCCTCTGCCCCTCCTTTTTGCCCAGTTTCTTACTCCCCATCCACGCAAATCCTGTTTAAATTTCACCATATCACCCCCTCTTTTTTTTTTGGAACAGTGGATTTGATCCGCATGTGCTTATTTGACCAAATCACACAATTTGCTCCCCGAAAAGCTATTTTGTCTCACCAAACCGAATAAGCGGAACCTCTCGTGCCATTTCCTCTGGACGTAGCTCAGTTCTGGGGTAACGGTGTACACCCACTAGTTAATTTCCTCTTTGCCCAAAAGTAAGTTGGCATAAATATATTCCATAAATCTTACTCCATGAAACTATAAAACACGCACCATTTCGTTATGACTGTTCTCTCCCAATCTCTTCTCTTTTCTGTCAAATTCTGTAACTATATTAGCAAGCATTCATTTACATTAGGCCTATAGTGTTTTTACAAGACATATAATACAGCTGAGGACTCCATATAGTCTCTTCCTTTTATCTCTAGGCCTATTAGACTTTTGTGGTTGTATATTTTGCTAATATGTTCGCTAGTTGTTATAATAATACAATTATAAAAAAATAAAATAAAAATAATAGATAATCTTGATATGTTGTTTATTTTCAAATATGTTGAAATAATAAACCATACATGCTGTTTAAGTCTAGCCTAAATATTAAATAGGCCAGTAATTGGAAATTATTCAATATTTTTTACCCACAGGGCCTTCATTTCATGGGAATAATTTGGAAGCTTCAGAATCCACCCAATGAAAGCACATCGAGACAAATCTGCTCTTAAATTTGCATTTAAAACCACTGCTGATGATTTATTGCTCACCTTCGGTGAAGCTACACCTTATTTAGGTAACAGGTGGGGGCGCTCTATATACCTCAGGGACTTGGTGAAGCCCCATGTAATGTCATCATCCAAAACAACCAACATGATGTGTATGAAAACGCAGTTTTTCTTCTTAATTTAAGACCATTTTTTCCATGCATGAGTGGAAACCACTGACGCTTAAATCATGTTCGTATTACACATTTTACTTCTATTTGTAAAGGTTTTAAAACACGATACACATTAATGGCTACCAATAAGTAGTCTACACTGTAAAAATGTCTGTAATTTTAACGGTAAAATTGCTACAGAAAAAAACGATAATTGATTAACGAGTTTTAACTGTAAAATATATAGTAAAAATGGTTATATATTTTAAAAGACAATGCAGTAGTTTTTAAAATAAAATGTTGTAAAAATATTTTTTTTAGATGTAAAAAGTATGGTTTTCCTGTATAATTAATGTTAAAAATGTACTTTTTTTTTTTTTTTTTTTTTTTTTTTTACAGTAAATTATTGTTAGAATTACAGTTAAAAAAAAAAAAAAAAAAAAAAAAAAAAAAAAAAATGGGGTGTTCTCACAATTCCCTGAATTATTTCATATTATATTATCATATTTCATTTTATTTTAGGGAATAGTTATGTTTCTTCTTATTTTTCATATCAGTTATGTAGTTATGTGTTTGGGGTGTTCTGTTTTATATTTGATGTAGTTTAGTTAATGTTTATTGCATAATTTTAATTTCACATGTGTTACCCTGTTGGTGTTTAGTGTTTGTGTGAGACACTGAGCACTGTCTCTACATGTTTATTGGAAATTGTTCCTGGAAGGGCCACTATTGATGAACTTCATGTCATCATTTGCCCTTCTGTAATTACTACAGTGATTAACTATATAAATTAAAAAGCAGATATCTAGTATCAGATGGTTAATATGAAATTTATGACGTTTTGTTTTTACTGTAAATGTAACAGATTTTGTTTAACAGTGGCAGTGTGGTCATGTACATTTTTACAGATTTGAACTGTAAATTTTACAGGTTGTTCTGTAAAGTTGTTTACATTTTTTACTGTATTTTTTACATAATTATTCTGGCAACCACAGCTGCCATTTTCTTTTTTCTTTTTTTCTTTTTCAGTGTAACTATAACAGGCTTCCATTCATGTTTTTTTGTAACAGGATTTTCAAATTTGAATGATATCCTCACAAAAACTAACACCCCCAATTTCTTATTATTCAATTCCATTATTCTGCATTAACCAGATTTATCAGACCGGTTACACCTCTAAATCATACACTGGAATTGCAATTAAAGTCTGTGATTTATTTGTTTCCTTTATCACACACACTGGACTCACTCGGTCCCATGAGCTTTTGTCTTGTGCGATACTGACCCTGTAATTTCCCCTTCAGTGTTTCTGCCTCCAACATGCAACTAGTGTTTTACCTTCCCGTAGATACTGATATTGTGGTTGATCAAACCGTTATCTGACGTAGTGATACACCTGTTGACAAAATTAGACTGATCAAGAAACAGTGCAGTATAGCCAACTCTTTTAAAGGAAAAAAGTGCGAGAAAAATTAAAACATCCTTCTTTATCATTCATTAAACAGCAGTCTTATTTTTTTATTCCTTTTTATTAGTATTTCTTCCAGTTGACCTGTAATGTACGTCTAGGAAAGCAGATTCTATTTTGTTCTTTCATCCGTTTAATTCAAGTCGTCTTCACTTATTGATGATTTCATAAAGTGCAAATAATTTTCATTTCATCAAATGCATTTAAATGTTAATCGCATCTAATCGGAAGTGTCGCAAAATACTTTTTTCAATGTCTCTTAAATTCACTTTATATGTGTTATTTTCACTTTGTTTCATGTTGTTAGATATAATTTCAAGTTGTATAAAACTGCTGGTTTTCCATAAATCCAGATCAGAATTGCAGTTAGATCACAGACGGATAACACTAGTAAATTATGGAAAATCGGTGTAGAGTTGCAATAACAGTGTCACTACGATAAGGAAAAATCTCTAACAACAATATTAAACAGGCAATGCGTCCTCTCCAAATCCATCGTGCGCTTTTCAATGAGAATGACTTCAAGATAAAGGGAAATTGTTCTTACTGGAAGTTTCTGTTCGCAAGTGTTTGAAATGTGTCTCTAAGCAGCACACAAACGCCCATCGTGTCGATCAAGCCGTGCAGGTGTATCGAATTTTAAGGTACGAATGACATTCTGTTCGCACAGACTTGGAGTTTTAACCGTAATTGCCTTCTTCAGGAACACTAACATGTCTTGCATCACGCCATTTCATTCAAATAAATGTTTCTTTTAATGCACACTAAGTGATGTTGTTGAACGTGTTTCATGAACGTAACCTCATCTAACGCATGTGTTCATCCTCAAATGCATTTCAATCGCGAGTTTATCACCTCGAATCAGAAATGTCGCAGGTAACTTGAATAATAATAATAAAAAAAGTTAAAAATGCCTTTGACACTCAATAAGAGTTGTTCTCACTGTATTTTTAAGATGCGTTTCACGTACTTGCATGTAACGCGTGTAGCAAACAAGCTTATTTGAGTAGATCTTTAATGATCATTTAAAAAATAATGATAACGACTTGACATTTTCAACAAAGATTAGCCTTAATGTGTTTACATAAAACGGTGTGAGAAATCTTTACAATTTGTTGTCTAAGATTTAGTTTTTTAGTCAAGTTATTCCAGATACTCCTGTATTGTTTCTCAATACAATTCTTTGAATGCTCATCCATCCATCCATGATAGATGCTTTATTCCCCTTTTTAGACATCCTTCCTCATCTGTTATTATAGTTCGTGAGGAGCAGTCCTATCACTTGGTATTCAGTTAGTTAGTGGTTAAGAGATGCATGACCTCTGAAGGGAGGAGAGACCAGCAGCTGTGCCAGAAAAGAGATGGTTACTGAATGGAAACCGTTCCCATTGGGATATATGGAGTGTGGAGGACTCAAGGGGTGTTTTGGAGCAAACATCCACAAAATCTTACATGGATTGCCAACAAGCCTTGACAGATTGACTGTGTATCAGTTCCACAGTGACAAAACAGCAGACTGTTCATAGATAAATGTTTCTTAAACTAAATGTACAGATTTGCACAGTAGCCTTCTGACCCCAAGGAGAGGAGAAAACCTCTGACACCCCTCACTGAAATGTGTGCTCTATCTTCTGTTGGTATTTATAGGCAGACGCTCCAATGATAAGGTGGCACTGGCGGTCTGGAGGGAGACAGAAAATGAGGAACGATGGCTGACCTTACCAGACTGAGAGTGTGAGGCCTCCCACTCTTCTTGCGCACAGCCTTTCTGTATAATGGGGTAGTGTGTGTGTTTAGGGTGCTTACTGAGGGACACAGAGAATTCCCACCTCCTGTTTTCTGCTTGATTAGTTCAGAAGATGCCTGAAGATGGTGAGGAATAAACGGGTTTAAAAGTAATGCCTGAAAAAAATGGTTTCTGTTCTTTGAATGTACTGTATCAGATATCGTTGCTTGTTTGACTCTGTACAATAAAGATCAGTACATGACACACCAATGGCTTTAAGAGTGTTTTTGCCCGTTGGCATTTAGTCAAGTTGCATAATATAACTTATGTTCTTATAATGAGACACCTCAACAAATTTGCCCTGCTTCTCTGTTAGCAATATATCAGTACAATTACTAAAAGCAACAATTATCAATGCTGTATTAAGTAATAAGATGTATTATTGCTTTCAGCATTTCAGTTATCCATTATACAGCCTTGTTAGTTTCAATAATGTAAGAGTAAAGAAAACTTTATAATGTAGTGAAACAAAGCACATGCAATTAAACAATGATGGAGGAAATCGAAGTCAACAATGTAATGTCCACAGCATTACTGTATGGGTAAAACTGATTAAAAAATATCTAAAAGGCAGTGATTCAAAATTTTAGCCTCTGGCTCAGATTTTTATCTCATTTTAAAACAAATTTATTCAGGAGGGAGGATGAAAATCCAAGGTATGCTAACAAGGGGGAAAAATTGTGAGAAAGTCAAAATGCACATACTCTATTAAGCAAACACACAAATGTATATTAATTTCCCTTGCATAAATCCCTATTTCATAACAAGATTACTTTAGTATTATTACAAAAAATACTGTCATCCATACAAAGCATCTGCACTGCATTTACACATAAAATCATGCCAACTTTGTCTATTATAAATTATGGTGAACAAACCCTGACATGTTTCCTTTCCATAACTACTCAGGTTTTCAACATGCACTGAACTTCAATCCCAGATTAAAGACATTTTTCTAAATTAACAATATAAATTGGTTAAATAAGTGAGTATATAATTATAATGATTATAAAGATGTTGTGTGTGAGGGAACTTGATCCACACGTTTGGATAGACATCTAACTCACCTTATATGAGCTAAATTAAATTTGCTGTAGATACTTGAGCATGCCACTGTTGAACACCAGCCTTGAACACAGCCAATAAACCATTCAAACATGGAAACAAGACATCTGTAAAACAAACAACCCTTCTAGAAAATGCAATAAATCTCACATATATCCATAAACTGAAAGGTATTAAAAAGAAAGCAAAGAAAATCAAACCACAAAAAGAAATGATCTATGGTTAAAAAATACTTGGGCTACAACGCAAATATACAGAACAAATGTGCCAAACAATAAACACTATGTAGCACAAGATAAACAACTTTTAGATTGTAAATGTAACCAATTTTCATTACCTATCAAATAAAACATAAACGTCTAAGATTTTTCAAATGTTAACTACAGTGCATTTACTGAAACGGATTAAAACACTCTGTGAATATTGTTAGCAACAGATCTTCATAAGCACAAGTTATTTTTTTGTCAACATCAGAACAAAGAAACATCACTGGAAGGCAGTTATGCTTAAGGAAATGGTTTCAATTGTACAGCAACTCAATCATCAATTTGATAAAAAAAAAAGTCAGACCCATTTGCTGTGAGCCTGCTTCAATGTAATGCTTAATGACCTCAAGCTGAAACTCACACACCTACACACTGGAAGTTCGATTGATAATGATACTGGAAATATGACACATTTTCTGAAACCAATCCCTTTAGGACATTAGATCAGAGCTCTTTCTCTCTCAATTGAAAGCTACATCGCATTAATTTCTCAACCTACAAGGGTAGTGAAATGATAATAAATGATCTTATCGGTGAGAAAATTAAATTCTAGTCTGAACTCTGGTCCTGAATGCGCAACGTTTTCCTATATCTATACATGCTTGGTTTGATTAAAGGAAAATCAACATTTCAAATAACAGCGATCAGAGCAAAGATATTGCAGAATAGACTTGGTAGGGAGACCGAGATGTAGACTCTCTGATGTGGTTGTACTGTCAAGATTGTCCAAAGGTGAAAGAGAGGTTTCCTCAGGTCCGAGATGAGCACGGGAAAGCTGGCTTTAGGGGAATGCGGTGGGGTACAGGCTCAGGGGCTGGCTCTCATTGGTGGGGAGTGGGGACCGGTAGCCCTCAAAGTTCCGGGGGATGCTTCCACTGGTGGAACCTGAGCTATTGCTGAGTGTCTCAATGCTTCCTTCCCTTAGCAGCTCTGCTGCATGAAAAAAGAGAGAGAGAGGATGAAAACACATGCAAAGAACATAACATTTAAGGAACTTCCTTGTGCATTTATAAAGGTAACATTTCGCAGCAATGCTTGATGTTATCACTGATTTCCTCCTTGTTTTAAAATGCACCTTAAAAACTTCAGCATCTCTATTTATTAAAACTACTTCAGACAATTCTAATGTGAAAAAAATTGTTCTGTGATCTCACAAATCTTAATGTTCAATTACATTGTATAAAGGAAATGGATACATTTTTGCATGCCATTCAAAAAAGGAACACTGCTGATGTATTATTGAAAAAAGAGAGACAGACCTCAGAGATATCCTTGGTATAAAGGATTTAATGATGCTGAAACTCTCAGAACAATGGCACGAATGTTGAAACATTGTAAGAAATTTTGCTTGGGAAAAATATTATTCGTTTTTATGGTTCATTTAAAGTAAATTACAAACCAAGATTATAGAGTGGTCTAATGAAAATGTATTTTTGGAAAATTGGAACCAAAATTTGATCATAACCCTAATAACAATAAAAACACCTCTTATTACAAAACATGGTCCTTAAAACTTTGAACTAAAGTTGTTGCATCAAAAGACAATGAGATTATTGTTCACACTATTATTCCCAACTAATACAAAAAGACTGCATAAAAAGATGCTTAGGTGGAAATCGACATGCAATATGATGTCATAAAGGGCATAATGCCCTTTCTTAATCAAGAAGAGACTGTGTACAGTTACTTTATTATATTTGTACTCCATTTATAGATTTACACTCAGTGACTACCATATTAAATACACCTGTAATTTACACCTACATATTCCTGCAATTATCTAATCAGCCAATCGTCTGGCATCAGTGCAGTGCATAAAATCAGATGCAGATAAGGGTCAGCAGCTTCAGTTAATGTTCACATCAACCATCAAAATGGGGAAAAAATGTGATCTCTGTGATTTCGACCGTGGCATGATATTTGGTGCCAGACTGGCGGTTTTTTGTATTTCTGAAATTGCTGAACACCTGGGATTTTCATGTGAAACAGTGTCTAGAGTTTTACTCAGAATGGTGCTAAAAACAAAAAACATCCAGTAAGTGGCAGTTCTGTGGAATGAAATGCTTTGTTGATGAGAGAGGTTAAAGGAGAATGGCCAGACTAGTTTGAACTCAGATAACCAATCTGTACAATTGTAATTAGCTGAATAGCATCTCCGAATGCAACCTCATCGAACCTTGAGTCAGATGTGCTACAACAGCAGAAGTCTACCATCTGTGTACCTCAGCAGAAATCGAGATTCATCAGACCAGGCCACGTTTTTCCAGTCTTTAACGGTCCAGTTTTGGTGAGCCTGTGCCCACTGCAGCCTCAGTTTTCTGTTCTTGGCTGACAGAAGTGGAACCCGACGTGGGCTTCTGCTGTTGTAGCACATCTGACTCAAGGTTCGATGTGGTTGCATTCGGAGATGCTATTCAGCTAATTACACTGCAGCCTCAGAAACTGGAGCTCTCAACCAAGGAGGTCTGAGCACCCAACGGATGTAGAAAGGAAGTCCCACCTTACAGCTAAAAGAGCCAATCGCCTATTAGATACAGACTTCACCTGTCAATCAACAGAACGGGCATGCGCATTAGCTATACAAGCCAGGAAACTTGTGTCTTTTAGCATAATATGAGGTGAATAATCACAATTTATGATACCAGTATTGTCACATTTTATTGCTGATTTGAAAAAATTTCTTTGATCGCAACTGTTATTGAGATTTTGGTCTTTCTCCATTCATGCAGATAGGAGATGCACTGGCATTACTGGAAATAGCCTCCCGAGGGCATTACAAAGACTTTGGTGTTCATAGCCTGTCTGTCAGCTCGAACCAGTCTGGCATTGACCTCTCTCATCAACAAGGCGTTTTCATCCACAGAACTGCCACTCACTCACTCACTCGTCTGGCACCAAAAATCATGCCACGGTTGAAACCACTGAAATCACATTTTCCCCATACTGATGGTTTATGTGAACATTACCTGAAGCTACTGACCCATATCTGCATGATTTTATGTGTTGCACTGCTGGCACACAATCGGCTGATTAAATGATTGCATGAATAAGTAGGTGTACAGGTGTACCTAATAAAGTGGTCGGTGAACAAATAATTCATCATTATGACAAAGCCAACCTGGACATTTGAACGTGTTTCTAGAAACTACAGGCACATCAACATGATTAAAAAGCAGTTAGAGGAGAAGGAGAGACAAAATTGTATAAATTTAGATTTTGGGATTTAATATAATAATTAACTTTTTTTGGTAAGGGCTTTGCGCACAAAAAGTAAACAATTTAATAAATTATTGATTAAAGGGTAAGATAGCTAATTGTGCATGTACAATGATGGCAATAATTACATTAAAATAACATAACATTTGAGGATATATTGGACAAACATTCAGTTTTGGCAGCATTTATATTCTGTTATTTTCTGCATGATTTGTATTGTATATATTGTGGATGTTACATGTTGTTAAAAATTCTCCAATGTATACACAGACGCACTACAGCGTGGACTCATAGCTGCTGTGATATATACGGTGTGTTGAACAAATGTCAGATGTAGACTGGTCAAGTCCATAATTTTGCAGTTATTATCTGGTTTGCATACAGAACGTCTCGCAAACACACCGAGCAGTGCTACAATGATGGCAGGGAGCGGGTGGCCGCATTCCTCCCTGATGATTTGCACTCGTGGGGGAGGAGAGGTGCTGTTTGTTTGCTTTGGTGAGAGTGCACGGTGCTCGTAAATCCTGTTCTACAGCTCAAAGTGAAGAGGAAGAGACAGTGCCAGGTAAGAGACGGTGACTCTGCTTTTCCTTGTGTGCCCAGCAGACAGCACAGACACACAGCGCGACAGGGTCTATACTTGCTCGGTTCAAACAAACACCTGTTATATGATGCCAGGCAGCCTGGCAGCAATTAAAGGCAGGGCCCACACCTGGACCAGAGAAATTTGCTGTTGTGGACCGCAGGCGGCTTGTGTTTGTTTGTGAATCTGCATGTAAGAGAGCGCCAGCAGTGATATGTTTCCGCTTGAAACGGTGCTCTTGGCCTCTCAGAGTAAATAATGATGCCACACACACATATGCACATTTTTAGTAATCTAAACTGGGACATAGCATAGACCTTTGTTTTCTATAAAGATATTTGTAATCACTATAAACTATCCCTGATATTAAAATATATATATTTTTCCATTTATAGAATAAAAAGTTATTCTTAAAATGCATCAGTAGTGTGCAAGGCTTTTTCTTATGTCCTCCGAGCAGTGCCCCCCCTGCATCAGGTGTGCTAACAGGGGGGTCTTTTATTTTTGCTTATTATGGAAATAAATAAATATTCCAGTTGAGGACATCTCTGACTAACGCATCCATCTGCTCTGCTTTTACATACTTTTTGTATGTAAACAAAAGTGCAGTAGTGCATGTTTTTTTAAATGCCTTGTCAAGCCAGTAAGAATTGTTTTATGTTCTATTCTAATTGTCTAACTTTTTTTTTGGTCTAAACGGCCCAATACGCCCCTTTGGATACAGTAAAGAAAGAAATGTAAAACAAGGTATGAAAGTGACAAAAGGAAAATTTTGTGAGATTTGGCTTAATTTTTGGGGACCACACACAAACAATATCTGCTGCATTGAGGGGTGCAGCTCTGGCCAATTCTTCTTTATATGTAATTTACTTCCATATAGTATATAGTGTACATATTGTACATTATCTCAAGCAACAACCATCTAAATTAAAAACACATACACTTAATACGGTCTCCCCAAACAACAGCCTCTTGGATCATACAGCACATGCATTACACACTGTTGATTTGTTTCTGTTTCCTGCATCACTGATTTTCCTGTGGACCCTGTGGCTGCACCACAGCAGAAACAAGGCTCCAGCAAAACACTTACAAACAGGCTGGTTTAGGCAGTAAACACCAGTTCACCATGGCATCAATCAACATTTCAAGATTGTAGTATTCTGTTTGCTGTGGGTAACCAGCACATGCTTACACATTAGACTCACTCAGTAAAGAACACGAATGAGTAACGGAGAACATGCGGGCGTGCATGCAGCGGATTTCGGTGGCCAAGAGTGATCTGATCATTAGAAGGAAAGAAAAAAGATCAAAGCAAATACAGAGCCCTTAATTCAGGCTGCTGTGCCAATGTAAATGCCAATGAGAGAGAGGACCCAATCTGTACCCCCATTATGAAGGAGAGGAGTGGATAAATGGGCATAGGACCAAATTTAGCTTGATGTTCTTATCCTTTAAGGGTTCCGTTTTTTGTTTGCGCTTTAATCTTAGCTTGGCTGCAGCTGGATTTGGTTAGCACACTTTTGTCATTAAAAGTTTGGAATCACAAAGACATTTTCTTATATATATATATATATATATATATAAATATATATATATATATATATATATATAAATTGATGCTTCTGTTCACTATTGTAGAATTTATAGGGACAGTTCACACAAAAATGAAAATTCTGTCATCACCTAGTCACCCTTATTTAGTTTCAAACCAGTATGACTGTCAACAAAAGGAGATAAATAAATGATAAATCAATCCATTTCATTACAATGGCAGTAGACAGTGACTCACTCTAACACTTAATAAAGCATCCAAAAGTGTCAAAGTGGTCCATATGTGATTTTGATTGTATTTGATGCTGTTTACATAGTTACATGATCTGTTCATCATACAATGTGATTGTATGCCTTCAGAAGACTTGGAATGTGATGCAAGCTCTACTATGATGACACTTTTGATTGCTTTATTAAGCATTAAAGTGAGTTGCTGACTTGCTGTCATCTTCCAAATGTATTGAATACAGCCAACAGGACTGGATTAAATTATCATTAAATTATCCCCTGTTTGTGTTTCACAGAAAAAAGTCAATTACTTTTTGAAATTTTATATTTTAAACAACATGTAACTGATGGCAGAATTATAATTTTTGGGTAAACTATCCCTTTAATTCATAAAAAACAGTAAAAATTAGTAACGTTGTAAATTGTTATTACTATTTAAAATCAGTTTAATTTGCAACAGTAAGTCAGTTTACATGCACTCTAAAATGCTGATAACTCCCAAAATCATCTTATTTTAAAAACCTGATATAATCGAGATTATCTGCTTTTGACGTCAAACCATGAAAAGGCATGTGCGCTTGTGTACATTGGATAAGATAGTAAAAATGCCAGGTTACGGTGTTTATATGCAATGTGTAATCGGTGTTATGGGTAAAAATCTATGACCTTACCCCAATAAAGGAAAACGGGTTAACATGTTTAAATGACCACACACGTTGTCGGCTTATTAAGCATAATCAAACGTGTAAAAAAAAATGCATGTAAACACGCTTAGTTAAGATACATCTCATGTAAACGGGTTTCATGGGTAAAAAAAAAAAAAGACGAAAAAGAGGAGTTACATCTGAAATGGACAAATAAGAGGAAAAGAGTCAAATTGGCAAAATAACAAATATTGTATAGTAAATTATTAGAAGAGTATTATGAAAGGAAGTTTTAGGTGTTTTGCTACCAGAATGCCAAATGCCTGCAAAACTGTCAATGCTGCCATTAAATTGATTCCAAGTAGAGGATTCTCAGATGAATAGAAACAGTCTATAATCATTTTGGATGAACTTAATGCATCCTACATGAATACAAATATCAATGTCTTTCAAAAACAACATTTTTAGTGATTCAGTTGTGTACACATCTCAAATGAGATATTATATAGACCTGTACTATGTCATTTCTTTTATTCCTCAATGAGCTCAAGGGGAGATACACGTAAAAACACCCTGAACAGAAATAATATACGCATTGAGACACATAATTTGTGCACAACACAAACACACTGTTGATAGTTCTTTCACAGCCCCAATGCGATTATCCCTCAAATGAAAAGCTGGCATTAAGGAAGTCATCCTCTTAAACGGTGGGCATTAGCAACACTCTAGCTGAGGGTTTTAGAGGCATTGTGAGTGTGTATGGGACACTATCGCTGAGACAGGGCCTCATCCTGTATCTAATTTGCTCATTCTGTCTGAGCTATTAATAATCCTTTCCGGATTGAAAGCAAAAAAGGTGCCTGGACTGTAGACCGAGGCCTGTGCCAAACAGTCAAGGACTTATCATAGAGGATGGAAGGCAGGAATTACACAATCTTTACTTAACTATTTAAAAGGGGTCATAACATAGACATCTGCTGTTTTTAAATAGAGCTAATTATAATTACTACAGACTTATCTTAACTCTACCTCTAAAAGAAAATGTTTTGAATTTAAAAAACACTGAATTTTCTTTATTTGTGAATTGTTTACTAATTGACAAAGGCTGTGAATGTCCAAAAATGGTGGTTTTGTCAGATTTAGCTCACTTTTTGGAACTGTTTTGTCCACAAACTATTGTTAAGTATGTGAGAATGTCTCCATATTTCATGTTCATTACCTTATGCTTTCAGAGCTGTGCAGGTAAAGGTGGCTGGCCCTCATTGTGCTTTCAATTAGCCCTAATGAAAACCTACTGCAACATTCCCTGCCCTGCACATACCATCCTCCAGCATAAACACCCAGCAAGAGCACATTTCTCATTTACTCATGAGAGGCAGAACTGTGCCATCGGCAGAGGCCATGGTGATGCATGTAAGGGATTAGACATTGGCTTGCTGCACGCAGACAGCTCACAGGGTTAGGCACCCAAGATAAACATCTGATGGTATATTTTCAAATGAGAAAAAGTTGTTAGAAGGAGTGTTTAGGGGACTGAGTTGCATGGACTGCTTTTATGATACTTTCTGTTGCTTTTTAAGCCTTAAAGTGAGTCACTATATCTTAGGGATGTGCAGAATGGCAAATTTCACAGACTTTTAAATCTTGAAGTCAACTAGTCCAAAAAGAAAGCCTTAGAAAAGAATAAAAAAAACTGTGTTTATACGACCCATTTAAAATACCAAATCCAACACTAAATTCTACTGAAAAGGGTACATTAAGTACATTAAGTATAGAACATGACATGCATTAACTGAATCAATGTCAGAAAATACAGGCATATTAATTAAAAACAATTAAATGAATAGTGCTGGACCAATACAGCCATCCTAACAGCCTGTTCGAAATGGAATTCACAAAGTACAAGTTAATTAACATATTTAAACAGTCAGTACATTGTTAAAAATTATGAATAGGTAAGCAAAATCTATGAGAAAAATAAAATGAGCTAAAAAGAAAACCTGTGTCAGAAATGTACAATAAACCAAATGTATTGTTCTAAACATGAGCACACATAATTAAAGATAGTTTAACCAATTAAGCAGTCGTCATGTTGAAAATAACCTTCTTGATCAGCAGGGTAAATTTTAATAATAAAAATAAAAATTGGCATGCCTAGCCTACTAGCCTAAAACAGTCATTTTCTAGGGTACTTACTCAGAACACTTATTTTTTTAAGAGCAGAATTAACATGTCAACATGGTTTGGTGAAAGATGGGACATGACTCACCTGAGGCGATTATCCTGCACTTGAAAATGCCAGCTCTACATGTAAATAACTTGCAAGCACACACAGATTTAAAGAAGACTCAAAAGTGAAAACATCCATAATAACTTGTAAGTCGACGTTTCGGAAATCCGCTTCCCACACAGCCACCAAAGTGGTGCCAAATTTCCAGAGCTACTTTGCTTGTCTTTACTTTGCATGTGCCGCACGTGAGAGAGGGAAGAAGCACATGTGGCCTGAGGTGAAATTAAACTTTGTATACAACTGCTCCAGAAATCTTCTTTTTTAATAATTATATTATTAATTATATTGAAAATGTACCATTAACATTAATATTAAATTTAAGCATATCCTTTGTAAAAAAAAAAAATATATATATATATATATATATAAAGCTAAATGTAATGTGTAAAAATGTTGAACAGTTTAATGGGGAAAAATTTACCAACTATTAATTCCAGTGTCGACTAGCAGCATCAGAACCATTTAGTCGGCTAGTCTCGCACATTCCTACTATAAACTGCCACTGCATTGATAAGACAGACCAAGATAAATTATGCCTTTGTTTTCCACATAAG
This sequence comes from Moxostoma hubbsi, assembly GCA_032164185.1. Classification (NCBI taxonomy): domain Eukaryota; kingdom Metazoa; phylum Chordata; class Actinopteri; order Cypriniformes; family Catostomidae; genus Moxostoma; species Moxostoma hubbsi. Next base: position 24,263,196 of record JAVLUX010000030.1, on the reverse strand, counting down.
AATGAAAGTCAAACAGGTTTGGAACTACATAAGGATGAGTAAATGATGACAGAATTTTCATTTTTGAGTGAACTATCCCTTTAAAATATGTAATACTGCAATTCCTAATAAAGTTACCATCCAACTGGCAAGTAACTTGCCAAAGACAACTTTTACTCGCATTTAGCGTTTGCCATGCGTTCATTTTTTACCCTGCTCATCTCTTTCTGATAATTACAAAAAAGAGCCTTTAATTTCAAATACATTCATGTTGAGCAAGTTTTCTTTGAGTGCTGAAGTAATGTGTGATGCTCTCTCTTTAAATTGTCAAGACAGTAACTTGAGTAATGAATGAGAAAACTTTCAGTCGTAAAAAAAATGTCAGTCTTACGACAATCATCATGACCACACACAAGCTGTTTCCGTCAGAAGCGGCACTATACAGATGTTGATGGTCTCACTTTCTTGCCGTGTTTCTAACTAGAACACAGTGAGTAGAGTGCTTGTCCTCATGACACACGAAATGAAAGCATTTTCATGTTCCACCGTGTAATGTCCGAACTCAACAAGGCTCTACAGTGGCATTAACACAGAGGTGTGAATGACCCTCCACATATACACTTATGTGCTTAAATCATTCATTACCTCCCCAGTCTTACTCTTTCCATACTAAAATTGCATGAAGGTGATGAATGAGCTTGAAGGGCTTGAAAAAATGTCCCTAGGAAATGTTAGAGGAAGCATTCTCCTCTGACATACAATATTGCTAATGTCTGCCATTTACGTTACTGCGGAGTCTCGAACTAGTTTTCAAAATTAGAATAACAATTTGATTTTTACCCTTTATGAAGACAGTCAGCAAATGTCAAAAGATCCCAGACGCAAGATCTATGGTATTCTGGGACCTAAATATGGCTCTGGTCTATTCATAAATACGTATATGAACAGTTCACCAAAAACAAAAATTTTCCCATCATTCTCTCACCTTCATGTTGTTCAATACTTGTATGCTCAACCTCGCCACATCAACCTTATAGAAAGCTTTCATGAGTGCTATAAGACGAGAGAAATTCATGAGAGCTTGAGTTGTTTGTAGCGCTAAAAAAAACTACTCACAAGAGCAAACCATTGTGAACTAGCTTCTCTCAGCGAGCATGAGTGCACAACAAATGGCAATTTTACTGAAAAATTACTTAAATTCCAAGTTGTTTCTCATCAAAACCTAATGCATCCCCCTTCAGCAGACTTGGAATATGAGGCAAGTCTTAGAAGCACCACTAATGACTCTCAGACTACAGTTACTGCGTAACATAATTGGTTTATTTAAAGTATTTCTGAAGAGTACATAGTGTTAGCAAACTTTTAAAATGTCTTGTGTCTGGGGAGATATTTCACTGCTGTAAAACACATTGAAAGCAAACAGTCGAGGGCTAAATGTGACCAAAATCCATTAAGATTACAAACATGACTAATTCTTTGTTTTTCAGACAGGCTACAAGTAGACCATGGCCTCTCCATAAAAATAAATAAATAAAAATCACTTGGATTCTACAAGCATTAAGAAGGTCTATTCCTGCTACCAGAGTAATTGGTTAAACATTTGCTCAAGGCACAGGTCTCAAATTTAGGCCAGTGGGATGGAAGGCTCATGCCATTTACAATTACAAACCACTCAGACTGGTGGCTTAATTTGAGTTTTGATTCAATTAGTTGATTTAATTGCTGTCCATATCACTTAATGTCTCTATGATTGATGGGCACGGTCAGTGTGACGGCCGTGGTGGAGCTGTATGCCATGCCATGCATCTGAAACACTGAAATCCGAAGACGTGGGGCCGGTACACACACACTCTCATTCTCTCTCTCTCTCTCTCTAATTCTCACTCTCTCTCTCTCTCTCTCTCTCTCTAGAAAGATAGATCGAGAGAGAGAGAGAGAGAGAGAGAGAGAGAGAGAGAGAGAGAGAGTAGTAATGTAGTGAGGTTCATTAAAGCCCTGTAGCCCAAGGAGGAATCCTGCACTCAGCTGGTCTTTCAGTGAAAAGCACCAATGCTCACTCACTCGCCCTGGAGCTCGGCTTGTGTGTGCTACACGTTACACCTAAGCTTTCATCAACCAGCCACAAATGCATTAGGAATAAACAGCAATGCATGAAATCGGCTTTGCATAATTGCCATTTTGCTTTGCGTTAGTCGGATCATCACTAAACCATTAAATAATAGTGATGAAAAATGTTGTCCTCTTTGAGCACACAAAATATCAAACCAAGTAGCACTCAGTGGAACCGTTAGATCACCTGAAAGAGGCGGAATGCCTCTAGAGGAAGAAAGAGAAAAATGAGAGCTGTGTGTTTGTGTGCTTTTCTAAGTGTGAGGCCATTAGAGGCAGCAGTGGTGTGTGTAAGGAAGATAGGCAGTGGCAGAGGTAGCGACAGTCACACTCTCTCCCTCGCTTCACTTCCTCGCTCCTCTTTTCACTTTCCTGGAAAGTCTGCAGTTAGGTCAGTGATCTAATATCAGCACAGCAGTGCCTGTACCAGCACTGTAACGCCTTTCAACGATGCCTCCAAGAAACCCCTCCATTATGTCCTCTATCACTAATTCATGGAACCTCTTTTACTGATACATATACAGTATATGTGTAGATTTGAAAGAGAGAGAGAGAGTTTGGGAGAGATAGAGAGAGAGACTACTCCGTACAAAGTTTAGAGATGTAAGAGAAATACTTTATCTTTATTAATGTCTTTGAATTATTATTTTTGTTCTTTTTCTTTTTGTATTTTATTGATTATTGTATATTTTAATTATTATGTTAATTACCATTAATGTCACCTTGTTTTACTTTAAGCATTTATATTTATTTTCTTTATTATATTCTCCCTTATTTTGCTGTGTATTTTGATGCTTTGGCAATATTCAATGTATAAAAATCATGCCAATGAAATGTTTTGAAATTGAAATTGAGAGAGGTGTTCATTAATGTTAGCTATTTTGTTGTATATTGCTATTTTTTATTACCATTGTTATTGTATTGTGTATCTTTTTAAATGTTTAATAAATTTAGGCATCAATTTAATTTCAATTTAAGGAACATTATTTTTATTTATTAGGATTGTTTTTAGTTTCTTTTCACAACTTTTGTTGTGTGTATTGATGATTTGGCAATACTGTATGTAAACACAATCATGCCAGTAAAGTATTTTGCAAATTGTAACTGAATTGCACTTGAAATGTACAAGATGAGGGTTTCATATACAGCAGTATTTAATAATGAATTATTATTCATACTCTTGAGAGTCTAAACACAGTAAATGCCATATCGGTCAAGATTAGTTGTGGAATCACAGCTCTGAGCAGTTCTGGCAGTAGAGTAGAAACGTGAAGAATGTCTCAGTGACACTTGCCTCTTGCCTCCATTTGCAGGGCTCTCAAATGCCTACCGCTTTCATAATGTTTCACCAACACCATGTCTAGACATCCTGGAACATCTTTTAAAAGTGCTCCTTCCACCCCCTCAGATGTCTCGCTTTCTTTCTCTCTGTCTTAGCCTTGCTCTTTCCTTCCGAAACACTATTTTCTGACTGTCGCTCCCTTGAGCAAGCTGTTAAGTGCAGCTTCAAAAAAATCCCACAAAAAGCCCATTTAGTGCAAGCTGGGATCCTACTGTTTCTAGCCTACATCCCAGTTTCTCTGCCATTCTTTACTTTGCAGGCTAGATGACCAATGACAAAAAAGCAGGGGAATAATGTTAAAATGATATACAGTCCCAATGTGTCACTGCCAGAGCGAGAGAGTGAGTGAGAAAGAGAGTGTTTGGTTGTTGCAGTGTGGGCTCTGAATGCAGGAATTATTCATCATCTCACCCTGTTGCTGCACATTACTCTCACACCCTTGGTTGGACTGAAGAGAGTGACCATGGAATGAATGGATGAGAGCTGAGGGGACAAAATAATGATTGTGCTCCTATTTTCACACTTCACTCTCCTCCAGGCCACCACACTATGCAGCAATGCACTAATGCCACCAGGATGCTTTCACTCAAACTAGCTTCTTTTTCCACAGTAGGGGTGGATCATGTGTGTGACAAAGTGATATTATCATCTAATAGCTATAGTCTAATATTACTTGCAAATAATTTGGATGTGCATTGTGCACAGAAATGATCAGTAGTAAAAACGAAATAGTTGGGTGACTTTTTGAACTTAAAAAATCACTAGCATAATGGGTGGTATCTTGCTGTCTTGATTGGTTTGATTAGGGACATCAATTTTACAGGGACATTGAACAATGATTTTCAGTTTGCTGTTGTGTACAAAACAATGAGTGTAATGGATGGAATGGAATGGGATGGGATGGGATGGGATGGGATGACATGGATGGATGGATGGATCTGTCTGTATATCTATCTAACTTTCATCTTATAAGAACAACCACAGAGAGCTATCTGTATATTTCTTCATGCATTCATGCCTGACATAAACTAGTCTCACAAAATATGAGTATTCATGTCAGCTACAGCTGAGCCCAATGTCCAGATCATCAGGGTCAATGGCACAGCAAAATCCCTGAGAGTCACAGGCCTTCACTCAGTAACAACTCCAGAGAGGTCAGATCAACACAACATGCAGAAATTGATCTAATATCCCAACAATCATGCCTGCCCTTTCTTCTCCTGTCCACAAATGCAGTTTCACAGAGTGCTGTAAGAGGGCCCATTCGTTCAAAGCAAAGGAATATTTACATGACATATGGATGTATTGTTAGATTTATATGGCAACGCTTAACACACCCACATGCTACTTCTTCAAATGATACATGCCTGTTAACAGCAAAGTCTTTCAGCACAAATTCATGGTCTAGTACGCTCCCTTGAACTCCACCGAGGCACTGGGATCAGAGATTGAGCAGACACAGATTAGTGCTGGGTTTGTTTGTGTAATCCATCGTCCGTGTAAGTATACTGAGTATACTGTAGGTGAACAGAATTATGATTGATTAGCAGCATGCTAAGACCTCTGCATGGCGGGTGGCTGGGCTGCTGTGCTTTAAGCTGTGCCTTGTTGCTCCAGCGATCGCTATCGCTCGCCATTAATACGAGCCGTGACATCAAGGCACGGAACACTCTTTTTGATTATAGCTCATGATTTGGCGAAACTTGTGACTTTGTCCAACTTAAACAGGGAATATAACTCATTAACCAGGTAAGCAAACAATGGAGGATTTTGACTAAGCCAGGAACGGGATCTACCCAGCTGTATGCTGAAATAATCTGCTAGGCCATTACAGTTAAAGAGGGTTCCAGCGTTGGAACAATGACCAGCAAATGTGCCTGTTTCATATCTTCAACTCAAGGCTTGTTTATCAGAGTAGCAGCTTATTCAATTCTGTGATTGATCAACACCAAGCACAGATTCAGTTTCATCTTGGTCAAATCTCATAGTTCTGTTAGCATACAGTATATGGTAAATGCTAGTCTCATTTCACTCCCTAGTGCCTTATGTCATGAATCAGTATATCACAAACACAAATTTGGGCACTAGCAGGGGCCTTGATCTTACTGCACAACAGAATTTCTTCACATCTTTTCTGTGTTTATTTCAGGGTTTAATGTGACCAGGACCTTTTCTTGACAGGTTTTATGAGAATCACTCATAAAGTAAACAGATAATGTACATACATAATGGCATTCAGAAATTAAACAAATGACTATTAAAGCAATCGACAATGTGCATTATTTGATAGAAAATAAGGCCATATTTACACTTGCGCTTGTTCTCTGATGACTTGAGAGATATAAAACACGATGACATTTCCGAACAACATTTCCAGCCTGATAAATGGCAAAATTTCTGGGGAGAGTATGAACTAGGGAGCTTATTGAGACAAGCTCAGTGTGTGTTAGCACAGACAATGAAGTCTACTCTAAAGTTCAACATAAAGCCCTATAATAACACCAACTCAGCATTCAGCATGAAAACCTTGATCTCACCAGCTGATTAAATCAACGGTTCCCTTTTACTGGCCTCATCAGATAACATTCCGTATACATGAAAAAACAGAATCATTCATTAAGCTTAAATTAGTGGTTTCTTTATATTTTCAAGATAATATCAGATCACCATGGACCACATCCAAAGACTACTCAGAGACAGGTTGAGTAAGCCCAACAAAACCATGCATTAAAAACCAACCCCATGTCAAATAATTAACTCAATCTTCAAGCCAGTTTGAACAGTACATGACAATTTTATAAACTATTTTAAAAGTGTGACAACCTGGTGTGTATAGGCCAGAATATGGAGTGATGAAAGTTTTGCTGAGGTTGAAAATCAGACATCCTGCTTCATGACTGCTAACAGCCAATCGAGAGAAAGACAGGTTTTTGGCGCACTGAGTGTCTGGCCATTGGAGAAGTATGTTTAGACACAAAGAAGCCCATTACTGGCCGATATAAGTGCATTGTTCCTTGTTTGTGGCAAAAGCTCTAATCATCATAAGTTCAGCAGGTCACAGTTCAGTCAGCTGTCAGGTGGTGGTCACAGCATGTGTGTGTACACATGTGTCCATTTATATTAAATAAAAATTAAGTCTGCGTTCATGTGTTCTTTCACCAGATTCCAAGAATGACCAAACCTTGTGTGTATTGTGCAATGGGGCTTTGGTGTATTTGTAGTAATTTATGCCTTCATGTTTGTTTGTATAGGAGTGGATGCATGTGTTTTTGTTTGATAGAGCCTACTGTATGTATGTGCGTGTTCCAGTGATAGTAAAGTTCTTACCTGAGTGTTCAACTATATACTCAGGTATGTCTAGAAAGAAAGAAAGAAAATGTACTTGAGAGCTGCCACTAACATCCTCCTCAAAATGCAGCTATTGTGGCGTGTCCCGCTCCAACAGTGTGGGCTCTCCGACAAGTGCATAAAAACCCATCAGCCTTAATAATTTGTACATTAAAACATGTACATTTAAAACAGCAGACAGAGAGGGAGAGAGAAGGCTCTCTTAACTTTCACACTATCATAAATAGCTTCAACACAACAGTTCCACACTACAATTTTGCTAATCTAATCTTGCGCAGAAATCTCCTATCTTTATAATAATTTGATTTTAGATCATTTTATTCCTTTCTTAATAGGAAAGAAAAGAGTAGACAGGAAAGTAGGGGTGACAGAGAGGAAAACGGATTGGGATATGTCCGAGGTTGGACGTGAACCTGTGTCCCCATGTGCCAATATCTCTTATACAGTGCATCCGGAAAGTATTCACAGTACTTCACTTTTTCCACATTTTGTTACGTTATAGCCTTATTCCAAAATGGATTAAATTCATTATTTTCCTCAAAATTCTACAAACAATACCCCATAATGACAACATGAAAGAAGTTTGTTTGAAATCTTTGCAAATTTATTAACAATAAAAAAAAAAATTAAAAAAAATCACAAGTACAGAAGTATTCACAGCCTTTGCCATGACACTCAAAATTGAGCTCAGGTGCATCCTGTTTCCACTGATCATCCTTGAGATGTTTCTACAACTTGATTGGAGTCCACCTGTGGTAAATTCAGTTGATTGGACATGATTTGGAAAGGCACACACCTGTCTATAAAAGTTCCCACAGTTAACAGTGCATGTCAAAGCACAAACCAAGCCATGAAATCCAAGGAATTGTCTGTAGACCTCTGAGACAGGATTGTATCGAGGCACAGATTTGGGGAAGGGTATAGAAAAATGTCTGCAGCATTGATGGTCCCAATGAGCACAGTGGCCTCCATCACCCGCAAATGGAAGAAGTTTGGAACCACCAGGACTCTTCCTAGAGCTGGCCGTCTGGCCAAACTGAACGATTGGGGGAGAAGGGCCTTAGTCAGGGAGATGACCAAGAACCCGATGGTCACTCTGACAGCTCTAGCATTTCTCTGTGGAGAGAGGAGAACCTTCCAGAAGAACAACCATCTCTGCAGCACTCCACCAATCAGGCCTACACGGTAGAGTGGCCAGACGGAAGCCAAAAGGCACCTGAAGGACTCTCAGACCATGAGAAACAAAATTCTCTGGCCTGATGAAACAGAGATTGAACTCTTTGGCCTAAATGACAAGCATCATGTCTGGAAGAAACCAGGCACTGCTCATCACCTGGCCAAAACCATCCCTACAGTGAGGCATGGTGGTGGCAGCATCAAGCTGTGGGGATGTATTTCAGCAGCAGGAACTGGGAGACTAGTCAGAATTGAGGGAAATATGAATGCAGCAATGTACAGAGACATCCTTGATGAAACCTGCTCTAGAGCGCTCTGGACCTCAGACTGGTGTGAAGGTTCATCTTCCAACAGGACAACGACCCTAAGCACACAGCCAAGATAACAAAGGAGTGGCTACGGGACAACTATGTGAATGTCCTTGAGTGGCCCAGCCAGAACCCAGACTTGAACCCGATTGAACATCTCTGGAGAGATCTGAAAATGGCTGTGCACCGACGCTCCCCATCCAACCTGATGGAGCTTGAGATGTCCTGTACAGAAGAATGGGAGAAACTGCCCGAAAATAGGTGTGCCAAGCTTGTAGCATCATACACAAAAATACTTGAGGCTGTAATTGGTGCCAAAGGTGCTTCAACAAAGTATTGAGCAAATAATGTGAATACTTATGTACATGTGATTTTTGTTTTTTTTACTTTGAATTAATTTGCAAAGATTTCAAACAAGCTTCTTTCACGTTGTCATTATAGGGTATTGTTTGTAGAATTTTGAGGAAAATAATTAATTTGATACATTTTGGAATAAGGCTGTAACATAACAAAATGTGGAAAAAGTGAAGCGCTGTGAATACTTTCAGGATGCACTGTATGTGCTGGGCATGTTGACAGCCCACACAGCAAAATCTCTATCTATTTTTAAAGTACATTTAAAGCACTACAGAATTCTGTCTGATGCATTTTAAAGCATATTAGCATTGCAATATTAATTTTATGAGCCATGCTTGCATTGCTACTTTTTCCTGAGAAGGAAGCTGTGTGCTATAAGGCAGGCAGGGAAATAGATATAAATTGTGTTTTTGGGGGGTGGCTGAAGTAATGAGGAATGACAGAGACAGAATCCCTGTGTGTAGCCTCAGTAACACTGGCAGCAGTGGTGCAGGGAGGGCCACGGTGGCTGACAGGGCTGAGCCCTGTCCTCTTTCCCTGGCTTAAATGGAATTTATGTAAGGTTAGCACCAATGAGAAAAATCCAATTTGCAACATTATGCCGCAGGCCAAAATCTAATTTAAAAATGACTGCATTTCAGGAGTTTTAGCTTATGTTGCATTAGGACTCTTACATTATGGTAAGGAGTCTTTTGTTCCCTCCCTGTCATCTGCTTAATGCCAGGCTAGAATTCCTAGGTTTTTCCTAATTTCCAAATTCTTTTATTGTTCTCATTCTAAGTGTGGATCTTGCAGATGGTCACATGGTCAGCCTTGTACAGTGGACCCAAAAGTATTTGGACACGTCTTTGCATTACATAAGAAAACATCAAACAAAGTAGCATTTAGTGGCACAATTTTTTTTCAAACAAAACTACTTTCTAAAGTTCTAAAACAATATATATATATTGTTCAATATAAAGACAAAACGTATTTGGACACTTTCTGGTTGTCAAACATTAGTGGAACATGTCCATAGTTAATGTGATGAACTACAAGTGTATTTACTCTGCAATGACACCTATGTGAACTTGAGGGGAACTGCCTTCTGACATCCACTAAAAATCATCTTGAGATCAGTTGGATAAAGTAATTGAAAAAAATGGCTAGCATAATTGCTTTGCAAATGCCACTTGGTTTGCAATTTTTCAACTAATGCAATGATATTAAGGCATTTTATGGGTTCAACACATTTTCGGGGCCACTGTATGAGAGAAATCATTGGATTGGAGGAGCGAGAAGATGGAGCGAAACATGGAGAAGTAGTTAACGACTTACAAAGAAGAAGTGTCAGAGCTGTCCCTTGATGCTACAATACTCTTCTGAAGAAAACACCTGTGTGTGAGGAGATGCTAAGTGCTGAACCATCTGCTTTCACCCTTCAAAGAGGCTTCCGAATGAACATGCATTTTTAAATGGAGCATCCCACAACTACAAAGAAAGCTGCTCATGTATTACACACAGATGCTTTGGCTCACTCACAATTCATTGACACAATCCCATCGATCAGCTAAATCCCACAACAGCCTTAGTCATATGACTACAAATTGGGGAAAATACACAATGGTCGACTTGTCGCTGAACAACCGACTAGTTGATGAGTAAGTTCAACTATTTATCTATAATTTTTTATATACTGTTTTGTTGTGTCGTAATTTTGACAGCATGATGGGCTTTAGCTTTTCGCAGTAAAACCTTCACAGTAAAAAAAAACTAAGGAACGTCTGTAAATTCAACCCCTTTATAGAATTGCTGCTTCACCCATACACATTGAGATAGCTGTCAGTTGGAAGAGAATTGCCACTTGCATAAAGTTTTAGTTTTTTTAACCCCTTTTTATCCCCAATTGGAATGCCCAATTCCCACTACTTAGTAGGTCCGGGTGGCGGAGGACAAGTCTCCGTTGCCTCTGCTTCTGAGAGAGTCAATCTGTGCATCTTATCATGTGGAACGATGTGCATGACACCGCGGAGACTCACAGTATGTGGAAGCTCATGCTACTCTCTGCGATTCACACACAACTTACCATGCCCCATTGAGCGAGAACCAATAATCGCGACCACAAGGAGGTTACCCCATGTGACTCTACCCTCCCTAGCAACCAATTTGATTGCTTAGGAGCCCTGGCTGGAGTCACTCAGCACACCCTGGATTCAAACCCACGACTCCAGGGGTGGTAGTCAGTGTCAATACTTGCTGAGCTACCCAGGCCCCCTGGCATAATGTTTTCAAGATTGTCCCATCAAAAATAGTCCAACTTTTAAAAATGTGCATTCTGCTCCATTCCATTGCGCTTAGTCCATAGCTGTTTTCGTATTTTATGTAAACACACCCTAAGAAATGTGTCAGATTATGGTCAGGTGAACCCAAAACCAGCCTAATTATACAGGGCTTTCCTCAGATGACTAGCCGAGTAGTTGTTCAAGCAAACTATCGACTATACGGTTTTGAAAATGTTGTTTTGCACTTTCCTTCTACAAAGGAAGAGAATCCTTTGTATGACTATTGTGCAATTGGGAATATTCAGTCATTACTCTCAGCACATTAGTCAATACATTCAACAAAAACCCAAATGCAAATAGCTTGATCTCTTAAAGTCTGAGACTGATTCTTAACTGCAGCCCTTAAGTCTGGGTGAAAAAGACACAGACTGACATAACTGATGGCTAGCGCTCATCAGAGGCTCCAGCTCCCTGTCCCCAGCTACTGTGCTGCTTATTTAGAGCCTCTCGCAACAATCAATTTTTTGGCTGTACTCTGGGTTTCCTGCTTCAGGAGAGGCTTAACATTATGTTTGTCCGCCAGCCCGTAGGGCCAAAAGTTGTGTGTAATGTGATCAGTAATGAATTTTGTGTTACATTAGGCTGTATAAATGGACGGACAAGCGCAGACTACAAGTGTCCGGGAGTCGGGCTTAATCTAATGATGCAAAAATAGAGACAGAACCAATTATGGAGAGGGCCAACTCGGTGCTGGTGCAGCGACTGCAAATGAATAGGTACAAATCAAATTAGTGCCTAATAGACGCGCTACGAGAGAGGGCCAGTCGATGCTAAATGCATTAGGGCCTTGTGACCTCGCTGCTCCAAGCAGCAGCATCCAGGATCCAACCTCCATCTTCCCCAGATATCAAAGAAACTCTTGTTCAGAGGAAGGGGGAGGGCCAAAAAGCGGCAGCTTCCTAAACGAGTTAAATGTTTGGATTGTCGAGAGTGGCAATTTCCCCCTCATTTTGCTCTGTCTCTCCCTCAATGTGAATGACCCAATTTTTTATTATAAAATGTCTAAAAGATGATTTATATGAGAAATCATGTAAATACAACAGAAGCCTGTCACTAAGACAAATTATTTTCTTAGCGTTATTCAAAGAAACAGCGACGATTTGGGACTGCATTGTTCTGTAACTGATTCCTCTAGTCACCGGAGGTATAATCAAGAGGAATTCGAACCAAATAGGGTTTACCAATTTATCTTGTGACAGAGTTAGTTTGCTTGATGAGCTACAAATGAGAAGAACAAACATGGCTAATGGTCTATTTTGGTAGGTCTTTAACAAATAAATACATAAAAACAACAACAATAATACTTGAGCTCTGTCTATGCAGATTCATCAATAAATATTAAAAATTCCTTTCAATCAACTGCCGTTTTGCACATAAAATGTAACAGGTGCCTGACTTCAGGTGCCTTGACTTCAGGTGTTCCTTTATTTTTGGGCAAGCTATGTTGTCGTGTAATTTTTTGCACAAATGAGCTTAAAGACCCAATGAAATTGCTTGACAAGCACAGTTTTCCATCTTCAGCTAACATATTTCCTATTAAAGCAGAGTTTAAATAGTTTTATTTGCCAATAAACATTAGTAACTCTACAACCATGTACCAAATTACTAAAGTAATTGTTAGTCGGTTGCAGGGGGAAGGACATTTTAGTTCTAGAGAGCACTTGATTGGAAAAAAATCTGTGTATTGCAACATGAGTCATCAATATTTTTGGTCTGTTTTCCAAGAAGAGAAAGACTGTACATTTTAAATGCATATATCTTCTGTTCACTTTTAAGGAAAACACTAGTTTATAGATGGCTTCAAAGCTAATAGACATGGACTAAAAGCCAAAAAACTCTCAATTTTGATTTCACTGGGTCTTTGCAGCTGTGCCGTTAATTCCAATTTATGATCACAGTGAGAAAATGTATGTTATCTGACATTCATTGCTAATGTGTATTATTCTATTAGTGATTGTGCTCACCTGTCCCAGAGTCTACAATTTCTCTGCTGGGTGACTCTGACATTGCGTCCGCCAGTCTCTCCTTTAGGCCCTCTTCGGTGACTTCCACAGAGGACATGTGACGCAGGCCGAAGCTCTCGGGCCAGCTGCCGCACACCTCCAGCAGGGTGACACTGCGGTCAAACGTGCCTGTCGAGAACAAAAGAGCACCATTTCAGTCCACTATTTTTTACCCAGAGTTCATTTTTATCACTGCACTCTCTTAAATAGTTTAAAAAGATATTTTAAGTCAAGTCAGTTTACAAGTACAGTTTACCACCGGGCACCTAGTTTTGTTGGTATTACGTCAGTAATTGCAGTAATCTACTTGAATGGGGACAGACTGAAATTTAAAAAACTGTTTGGCAAAATTATGCTTCAATATTTTAAATGAACAATACAATCTGACTATAATGATATCATAATTTTGCTTCGTTTTTCACACTTCAAGTGTATTTTTTTTAGCAGGTCCAGTGAATATAAATGCATGTGTGACAGGGCGGATGGCGGGGCCGGGATTATACACACCCGGTCCCTTATCCGGCTAATTAAGCCTCCGAGAGGGATAAAGGCCGACTGCAGAATGTGGTGCGACGAGAGAGAGAACGTTTACGGTCAGCTGACCGTCATTTGTGTGTTTGTATCTTTTTGTTCAGTTTCATATTAAAACTATTATTTATATTGTCCAGCCAGTTCTCGCCTCATCCTTTCCATTAATCCCTTTACACTGGTGCTGAAACCCGTGAAGGAGGAGGGATATGCCATAGTAGAGTTCTCGCCACTACCATCCACTCCAACGGAGCACCCGTGAGGGGAGAAGGGGCTCTCTGCCGACAGCCTGGAGCGGGAGAATCGCTGCCAGGGGCGGGGGAGACCCCTTCTGTTCCCCGAGAACGTGGCGGGGAGTTCCTTCTGCCAGGGGCTGGAGGACTGCCTCCGATTCGCCGGGCCTGTCGTCCATTAGAGGGTGGAGAAGTGGCCGAGGACCAAGCTATGGCGTATCGGAGACCTGGCGAGCAAGTAATTTTTTTTTTCATCTCTCTCTCCTCTCTCTCTCTCTCACTGCTGCCACTCTGAGTTGGCCTTTTCCCTCTCTTTTAAATTTTACAGTTTTTAAAGTACTACATTGTTACAGGAAGTACCCCCCCCCCCCCATTTTAATTATTTCTGTTTCCCTCCCCTTGCCCCCTCCCTCATTCAGGTAGATGACCTGCCGGCAGACATGGCGGAAGGCACACCCCTCCCCATGGAAAGAGGGGGCTCCCCAGCCAGAGAGAAAGAGGGAGGAATGTGACAGGGCAGAGGGTGGGGCCGGGTCTTGATTATACACACCCGGTCCCTTATCAGGCTTAAGCCTCCGAGAGGGATAAAGGCCGACTGCAGAAGGTGGTGCAATGAGAGAGAGATCTTTTACAGTCATGTGTGTGTTTGTGTCTGTTTGTTCAGTTTTATATTAAAACTATTATTTATATTGTCAAGCCAATTCTTGCCTCCTCCTTTCCATTAATCCCTTTACAGCATGTTATAGAGTAAAAAGGTGATGCCTCTATGAAAAATGTGATTGGCTTTTTTAACAGAAAAGCAGGAATTTAATTTCACCAGCAGCACCACCAGTGGAGGAGGATCGGTCTCCTCCACCTTTAACTGACTCCAGTCTCATTTAGTTCTTACACAGTTGAACTGCATAACGAACCTGAAAACTCTATCTAAAGCTACGCTGGTGTATCCACCAGAAACTCTGAGGTCATAAACAGCTATCTGTGTTTCATCTGGCACACATAACTGCTCAAGACCACAGCCGAACCCCCCTTCCTCTGACAAGGATAGCAAAAAGGAAATGACTGACCCCTGAAAAACACAACTGTGGGCCAATATGACTTCAAACGAAAACACTAAGCTCATTTTTTTTCTCCTGGACTCTCAATGCCAATAAGCACCCAGACCAATAAAAGAGATATTGCATAAGGAGGGGTGTGAGGGAAAGAAAGCAAGCAGAGCTCTTCTGTCTCCTGTGATGCTGAATTTCAGACTGTGGCATTGCTAGGGTGTCTCTCAATTACAGATACCCACTACATGAAATACAGCTGCTTTATCAGAAGGGCCTGTAGGGAGACCCTTTGATCTGTAAACCAACAGCTATCTGCCCTTGTCTAGGCTTTCCTGCAAACCCTCAGCCACACTCAAGGCCTCTGACAGGCGCTAATGTGCGGGCGAGAGAGGAGCGCAGGCGGCTGGTGGCGCTGTGCTGATAGGGAGGCAAGAGGCCTGCTGTTATCTGATGTAAAACACCAGCCCAGCCAGACTCACAGACAACAGATAACTTCACACCACTTCATAAAAAGCTGTTTGTCCTGTGCCTGCCATTGACTCCTCAAAGCACTGAAATCACCCAAGTCAACAGGTCCACGATCAAAGCAACACCCTCCAGGCTGTGTGGCCGTGGTCATCGCACACATCATGAATGACAACAAACATAGTTCTGTATGCTGCCAGGACACTACAGCATATTCAGATCATATGACCAGCCAAATATTTCTCACTTTATCTCAATAATCCCCTGTAAATGGATACCTTCACTCGCAAAATACATGAATCATGGATGACTACGGATAACACATTTTTACAACAGCCCCAGTAACTGAAAACTTCTGTTTTTGCTTGAGTCACACCTACGCCGATAGGTGTCAGCATAGCATGCATGCAAATATTATAGAGCTCATTTCAAAAGGGTTTCGCTTTGTATTTTTTCCACTTCAACCAAACAAAGTCGTAATTAGCAAACTGAACAAATGCACCAGTGATATTCCTTCTATATCTAGCACCCACTTACGGATGTCTTCCTTTTCTTCCTTTGATTAGCATGTTATTCCTACACCCCTGGATATTATATGGGGTTTTGATATTTCATCACAGCAAAAAAAAACTACAGAAATTAATTTTCAATCCTTGTGACGGGCTGACATTTGTTGCTCTGCAAGGTCGTTCCGTAAATCTCTAGAAAATAGAAACTGCTGATGTAAATACAATCAACATGCATGCAAAGTGTTCAGTACATGTGTGTGGACATCATTGCAGGGATTATGAAGGATTTAATCTGGGTCTTTGTTTGTTCATAGAAAATAGGTCAGTAGTAGCGCATGTATGTGAGCACCCAAGCTGACCGGATGAGTGCTGTAACTGCTAGTGATAACGCAAGAAAATTACCATTCAATGATTCGAAACTCGAAATGTACAAATTCCTGATGCCTCAGCTTACTGGTCCTCTCATGCAATACTGTATTACTGGATCACATATAAGAGAAAACATCTGAACGGAGCAAAGCGCTTGTCAAAATGTTTCATTCAGCAGTAAATACGGCCACTCAAGTTCAGGGTCATCCCCGTCGAAAGTCACTGAGGGCACTTTTAAATAGATTTGTGAGGCTGCTCCTCAGCTGGAGTGCTCACCCCGAGTGCATTACTATGAAGCTGAAGGCAAAAGGCACAGAAGATTTAAGTTCAGAAGTTCATCCCCTTCGATAGGGAAGATATCCTCATCAGAGTGGTTGACGTCTGCCACAGCCCACATTCCGCATAATTCACATGCCTCAGAGATCAGCCTCACCCATTTCAATAATAAAACTCTTGCCATAGGTTGTGGATGGGCAGACACACACAGAAGAAAGAGATTTAAGGAAAATATGTTAACAATAAACAAGGAGGGGGGAAAGTATGCTGTGTTTCATCATCATAAAACACATGTGGATCAGTCCTAGATGTTGGCAAATGCAGGTCTACTTATCTCACACCATTGTGATGTTCATTATTTAATTCAGAGCATGTTCACCTTAACAGCTTTGGGTTACCATAGGTTCACTGATGCATGTGGGGAACATACAGTACATTATCCCTTTTCTGGGCTATGAGGGGGACCACAGGAACACATAAAAGAACAGCACCATCAGGCAAAGGTGGGACTAATTCAATTACGTTTTATTGAGGGGCCATAAGTGAAATTGAGCTAAAAAGCAATTATGTCCGAAAAAAGTGTGTCAGACTTGCGGAATGTTGGTCACTTGTATCTGAAAACAAACAGCTTTCTAGTGGAAAATGGGCAGTGTGTAAATCACGCTTTGTCATTTGTCCAAGAAGGCATCTACTTGAACCTCCCCTTCCATCGTTTTTATTTAGAGGAGAATAGACAGACCGAGAATGGTAAATTATGGGGAGAAAGGATTATTGAAGGATTAGGCTCGGGAATTGTTGCAAGCCGGATTCGAACTTTCAATGTGCACTAACCATTAGGCCATGGTAATAGAGACCTTCAACAAGCTACAACTGCTTTAATGGAAGACAAAAGAAGCAAAGTATCTTTTATTCAACAATGTCAGGTTAAAACAAGTCTGCCACATTTTATCAATCACCTAAATACTGGTGAAATGGTGGCAATATGCCTGTAGTAAGTAAAAGGGATAGTTCACCAAAAATTTTTACTTCTATCATCATTTACTCATTGTGCTGCAACAAACCCCTTTGACTTTCTTTCTTCACTGAAACAAAAAAGTATATGTTAGGAAGAATGTTAGTTGTTAGAATGTTAGTTACATTAGGGGCCAAGCACCAAAGGTGCATAGGGACATATTGTGTATGTTAGTGTTATTTTTATTTTTTATTATTCTTCTGTCTATGGTTCCTATGGCAGTTTATAGAAATAATAGCGGTAAAGTTATGAAATTATTATAATGAAGTTATCTCAAACCCTCTAGCACCACCAACAGTTTAAAATTTCACTCATGTTTATGCCTGAGCTCATGCCGAATCGAAAGCATACCGTGGTTACAATTTCCGTACCCCCTGTGGGTCAGAAGATATAAAAATATGATAAAAACAGACGATTTTAAACGTTGTCTCCACTTTTACGTAAATGGATATAACTCTTAAACGGCATGAGATATTTTCACAAGATTTGACACATAGTATATAAGAGCTCAATTTGAGTACACATAAAACAATTTGCGGGGCTTGGCCACTTGGTGGCGCTATAACAGGAAACAACGTGAAAGTGGCTGTAACTACGGAACCGTTGGTACGATTGACTTTGCATGCAGTGTCATTGTGGGAGTTGCCATCACTGACATATTTGACTCTTTGCCTGAAGAAATTGGCCACCGGTTGATGCTGTATTTTATGTGCACGTTAATGGTTTTGTATAGTGTAGTGTTTCACAAAAACACAAGTAATTCCTATCCTATGATTACTGTCCTCATTAAGCAACATTGCCTCAAGAACAGTTGGTGTCAGTCAAATAATTCGTGAAATATCTGAGATTACTTAAAGTCTACAATTGTTAACTAGTTCTTTTAATTGTTAACCTTTACCAAATGTGGCCTACGACATCATTACACCATGGTTGCAAAAAGTTATCCAAACCACTCTCCTATAATGGAACAACAAATTGTATGCCAAGGTGCCAAAAAGAATCTGAGGCTGTATCTTTTCTACGCTTTGTTTAATTGACAAAAAACATTATATTGTGCCAATATAACCACCGCCTGACAATACCAATCGATTTGGTCGCAATACAACCTATTGGTCAAAAGTGAAATAAAATTATATTACAATACAAGTAATTTGGTTCATGGATTTTAAACCGCTTTGAGTATAGCATTCAAACATTGATTTTAGGCAGTCACATTTTCTGCCATTGGTCTGCTTGGCCATGGAATTGCTGCTTGCAGAAATATTAGCATTTTCTTTCCATACAGTGAAAGTGAATAGTGACTGAGGCTGTCACATTTGTCATTCTTTTTTGTTCATTGGAAGAAAAAAAGACATACAGCTTTGGGACAACACGAAGGAGTACATAAATCATTACAGAATTTAAATTTCTATGTGAACTATCCCTTTAAGTAAACTTCATTATCAGCTGATTATGGCCTTGCTTGAGTGACTGTCTTCTTTTAAGATATCAAACCATCCAACATTTCAGATAAGAATGACACTGGGCACTCAGGCCGGCTTTATTTTGTGCCCTCAAGCTCCTTGGTGTGCATCCTGCTTTCACTGGCTCTCATTCAGACCCTACTTTAAAGTGCCGACAGTTTACAGGCGCACATGGCATCAATGGCTCCTGAAAAGCTAGACTGACAGCTCTGAAGGTGACCGCGCTGCAGCCAAAGCGATACGGACCCAAAAGCTGCCAAAAGTGTTTACCAGCGATGTATGAGTGTTAATGTAGATGTAAGCTCCAAGGATTAGTTGTCGATAGATGGCCATAAGAAAGTATTTCCCCCCCTCCTCTGAGACCCTTTTCTCATTACTTTACACTGCCTTTTAAATCATTAACTTCCTTGCTCTCACTTTACACTTTCTATAGCTGTGAGAGTGAGAGTAATCCCATCAGTACCTTCATTGGGCTTTTACGCTCTTTCACACAATGGATTCCAACTCACTTAGCCACGGCACTCTCTGCCCTGCTCAAAAACCAGGTCTGCAAACTTAGGAAAACAGAGCACTGTCTGACAATTAGCCTTAAACCTTTAATAGCAAAGAGATCACAGTGGATCTATATCTTTGTGTGTGGTACCAACTACAGCTACTTCTGCCTAACATCTCTTTTGTGTTCCACGAAATAAAGAAAGTCATGCATGTTTGGGACAACTGTAGGGTGAATAACGATGAAAGAACTTTAATTTTTGGGTGAACTATACCTATGCCCTTTATATTCCTTCTCTAAGTACATATGTTTTCAAAACACTTATTCAGCCTATGATAAATAGGAACGAGTCTTATAACTTGGCAGAGAAGGTGGAGTAATAGGAGGCCAAAAAACTCATCAACTACAACATAGCAAACACCAACTTTTTGTGCCAGTGCCTTCACAGGCCCACATCTGATACTGAGTGCACAGGTGCTGTTTCTCTGTGTATCTTGCTAATGCAAAAGTGGATTTGTTGCATTCATGATTAAAGCAATAGGGGCAATGCTGTGATTGGTGAGGGTATCATAAGTGCCAATGTCCAAAGGTTTAATAAAGTCCAATTCTCTTTTGACTTCTATGAGAACTTCCATTCAGAAATGGTCTGAACTCTTGCCTTTCACCTAAAATTCAAAGTTCAAGCCTCTCCTCTCATTAGTTGCTCTCAGAAACCCTCAGAACCCCATTACTCAACATCAAATGTCTGCATTATCGAATGCTGTTGCTGCCACAGTCTTTGCGGTTTTCGTGTTCAGTCAGTAGGCTTGTGATTTTAGCAGGGCCTTAATGGCACAGGGAGGGAAATAAACGAAGGCAGAAATGAGCGTGATGTTGCTTAGGACAACGGCACTCTGTCTTTCTCACCGGCACTTGTTTTTTGCTGCCTTGATTTGAATTGGGGGGCACTTTTTCAGGGCACTGTGCAGCTGCTTGTGGCTGGGGGTCTGACGGCATTAAAAATGAAGAGTACTGTGGCCCGGACATTGATTAAAGGGGAATTATACGCCTGACACAGAGCAGACCCTGCAAGGTGTTTTTCTGACAAACTGCCCCTACTCTTTGACAGCTCGGGCGAAGAGAGCAACCCCCATGGCCTTGTTTGACGGGGTTCACACACACAAACTCACGCAAACACATGCATCCAAACATCCAAGTGTTGATTAGTTCAGTCTTTCACCACTCACGCCTAAGTTTGGTATATTAGTGTAATTTATGCTTCTCTGTTATACGAGATAGCATATTAGGTGTGTCCCACGCTAGCCAGAGGCTTTTCGTAAGTCCTCTAATAAACGAAGCAGATCGAGTCAATGTAAACAGATCGTGGTCTAGCACCATTAATGATGGAGAGCAAATGAGTGAGAAGTCATTTACAATGATCCAAAGCAGCAGGGACGCCTAATTGATATGGAAGAGTATTGTATTACACAGTAACTTAATGAGGCAGACGTGTTGTTTATGCTGAGAAGCTAATGTGTTTCACAGCTACTTGAGTGCATTCATTTCTCTGACAGGGCTGGAACATACTGAGCCCCTCCTGTGCTCGCTGGAGCCAAAGCCTATTGGGCCTAACTCAAACACTATCAAATCTTATTCAAAATTAACAACAAACACAGTTAATTAGATCTAAGCTCTTTTCAAATTGTGCAAATGGCAAGAATTCCCAAGTTGCATGTAATTGCTTTTGGCAAATGGTGATATTGGTAGATACTTTCCAAGAATCAGACACTCAGATATGGATGTTTAAATAGACTGAATTGTTCCAACTCAACTGATCATGAAACAACAATACTTCCTGACATAGACTGAGACTCAGACTAGAGATGCACTTAAGTCACAAAAACACCAACAATTGACTTAAGACTTCACTTACGGCCCTTTAGACCGAAAGTGTTCTTGCCCGAAAACATTTAGACATAGCATAACAAATATAACAACGCAGGTGCATTTTTTTAAAAAGTTGAATGTCTTTGTAACTTGACCTAAAGAGATTTAATACTTTAAGATTAGACTAATAGCAAAAACTTGAGCCTTATATTTGGACTCTTCATCAGAGACTTGCGAACACGTCTGCGTCCAAAAAATAAAATATTGCATTCACACACGCACTCATAATCATCACAGGGTGTCGACGAAGCTTTTTATGTGTGTGGATGTGAAGATGTGTGTGTGTAGTGTCTCAGATCTATGAAAGACGCGTGAAATCTGGCGCTGGGGGTGAGTATTCACATTAATCACAATACAGCCCATCCCAGCAGACCCCATCCATCAGCCCGCTGTTGCCGGCGGAAACCTGAGCCCCCGCACTCCCTGGGTCTGCCAGCCTGCAGTTGACGGATGGACATGGCCTTAATCCCCACATAACACAAACACACACCTGTACTCTCCCTCAAACACACACACATACATACACTTATAATTCCTCCAAGCCATAAAGATGTACATGAGGACAATAAGGTGCACATTAGTTTCATGCAATAAATACATTTGATAGGTTAAATTCCCAGTACATATGGTTTGACTAAAGGAACAGGTCCATGGCTACGTTCACATGACTATGCTCATAAACATGAATATTCTCAATAAAACAGGGATATATTAAGCTTTCGTCTTTTGTGTAGCACGTCCCTTTGAAGAATCAAGTATACAACATGACAATACAATGTGTTGTCATAAAAAAATGACAGTTAAATAAGGATAATATAGCATTTTTTTCAAAGTTTATTAAGGTCAGAGACTGATCTGCCTAGAAACCAAGAATCAAAAGCTTTCAGTTCAGTCGTAAGCATCATATGTGTTTACTGTTGCCTGACTGCACTACGAACAAATGGCAGCACATTATTGAGACATTCTCATGTGAGAAGAAATGGGAAGTCATGCTCAGGGCACTTGGGGGAACATCATGATCTCATTTGTGATGAGGAGGGACGCTCAGAAGGACATGGCAACGGTGATTTCTGTGCTCGTCCGGCTAACTAAGTTAAGATTGCACGGCCACCAATTTGTCTCATGTCCACCGATGGGGGAGAAGAGAAAACAAGAGTAAGTGAGAGAGAGAGAGAGAGAGAGAAAGAGAGATGTGTAGAGGACAGAGGTCTCGGCTGGCTTTGAGATGGGAGGTTAGTGCCAAAGCGTTCCCCTCTCACACAGACACGTCCATAGGGCCCTGGCCTTGTCAGATGACATTATCTATCAGACCGGTGATGTGCACCACAGAGGCTGCACTATGGGAGAAAGTGATCTGATTGATCCGAGCCAGTGTTCCACCTGACTGGAACAACGGCCTGATTGGCCACCAGGTCTGACGAGGCTGAATCCTTCTCTTAAATGTCAGATCATGAGTTTACCACACTGCTGCACAATGTGTCACTAGGCTAAATCACATAACATCTGTAAAGAACTACATACATTGTATATACTGTACAATAGTAGTCAACAAATACAGATATAGAGGGCAAGTGGCCAATTCCCATTATAAAACTGATACATAATATAATTTAATGGTAGACGTACTCGAAATTATGAAAATCAAGGAGGTCCTTATTTTACTAAATTTGTACTCAAATGTAACAACAGTTTTTGACAAGACTGTCGGAAGACTTTTAAACAGGGACAATTGGGAAATATCACTTCTTTTAACTGGTAACTGGCTGAAGCTGGTAATCTTAAACTGACCAGATATTGGTCAATTAATTGGCCTGAACAATATGCCCATCTAATATTTATATACAACCTCTCTCTGGAAAGTTGCTGTTAGCATGGATCTGTCCATGCATGACTGCACTGTATTAAGATTGCACATGAAGAGAGATTTCTGAATAAAGATGTTTAAGGCCATTTTAATTTGGGAATGTAGACATGGGGTAAAGATAAATAATAACAAAGGTGAAGCTTTTCTTGTGTTCAGAGCCAAGTAGACATTGCAAAGAGGATATCAGCAGAGGAAAATGGTAGTCTCTTAATTTGTGCATTGCATTTAGAGGACATAAAAGTGAGAGTGTAAAGAAATGTCTCCTAACCTTAACCTCACCCATAGTATTTTCTCTCTCTTTGTATGGCTTAACTGTACAAACCCTTTTATCATTGTTATTCTATGAAAACAACCAGAACTTTGGCCTTGCTATTCTTAAAAGAGACTGCAACTTAAAAAAAAACTGTCACAATTGAAGCAGAAAAATAAGCTGTGGTGCTAATTAAAGGCCTCATTTAGAGAAACATATTGCTTATAATCACTTATAAACACTTCCTGCACTGTGCCGAAAGTTCAATTATAGGTTTCATAGGAGGGAAGCGCATTCTTGCAAGAGCCGAGTGCCGAACCATTGGGTTCTGATGTGGTGGCATGAAGCGGTGCCTCCTCACAGTAATAACAGCCCTGATCTCCAGACTTGCGGTTTGGCCAGTGTGAGCACCACCCATGCTGCCAAACAATCGACCTAGCAGCCCAAATGCCATCCCCAGGGTCCAGGCAAAGGTCACGGCCCACTTTGGCAGCAACAAGAGTAGACAGAGAGTAGATTTTCTTGAACATGCCGCAGTCTGTCACAATCCAATTTGATAATGAGAAATTACTGACTTATGTGTCTTTAATCTGAGTGTTTTGGGGTTATTCCACATACTGTTCGGTGCAGTGCAGCCACAGTTTCCTAAAGTAAGTCTACAGTAAGTATAAACACTCTTAAGTGAAAGTAATCTTATCGAAGAGGCAGAGTAGGGAGGAATAGTCTCAAAAGTCAGGGAGTTTAGGAATGGAGAGGGACACTGTGTGTTCCAGGCTCTTGGTGCCAATGAGGAGGCATCTGATATGATGATTGTGGCCAAATCCAGCTGTCCACCTGGGATTTCACTCATTCTCTCCTTCCAGCTCTAAAAGCTGCTTATCCTGACCACAACAAGCTGTCCTAAACAGACGAACGTGTCTCCCTTGGTAGCCTTGAACAAGTCTTTTCAAATGTCCTCATTTAGGGGTGCAGGGCTCAAACAATTCTTATGTGTATGTGTGTGCCACTGATAAAATCTACCTGACAAAGTTTGTGGTCAATTAAACCAGTTTTAGCTATAAAATCAGACATAAAGATGTATAGCAAAGCATATCAATCCACTTGGAAGGGTGAGCTGAAAAGAGTCAAACAATAGAGTGTAAGTACAGTTCACTGTCCAACAAAGGGTCAAGGGCTACCAACAGAATCAATGCAAAGAAACTTAAAATATGATTAAAAAAAAAACACAAACAACAAAAAGATACACTTTAAAACCAGCCAAATTTGCATAAATATGTATGAAAGCAAAAGAATAAAAAAATATTTAGAAAGCAAGCCAGCCTGAAAAAAAGAAAGAAAAAAGAAAAAGAAGGAGCAACATTGAGTGGTAATGTGTGCAATGACATCTGGGACTGTAATCAGCTGGACACTTTCAAGAGCTGCCAAAGCAAACAAGGCAATAACAAATCCACTTTACAGACCATCGATCTGCCCTAGACCAGGCCAAGCCAAACACAGGAGGACAGGAGTCTGCTTTTCAACCTGCGGAGCAGGGTCACTCTCTATCAGTGACCCTTGAAGTCCAACTACCCCACCTTTGGCATAGTGTCATACAATCCAACCTACTGTCACACACACAAATACACATCCAATAGCCTCGTAATATTCAAAAACACGTGAAAATGTATTATATTTCACGAAACAATGGCAGGACACAAGGCTCAGATTCTGCACAAAAGTTTCTGATAGGCATTATCTATTGGCAATATTTTTAAAGATTAAATTAGATAACCCATGGATTTGATGTAACATTACATAAATTAAAGGTGCAATATGTAACATTTTTCCTGTAATATTCGCATTTTTTGCCAATGTGTGAATGGCTTGTAACGCAACGTAAAAAATTAGCCCTTCCTAGGTTGCCTATTAAAAAATGTATCTATGTATCTGTCTGGCTAAGCGGGAACGTGATCACGCGAAAACTAGAGTGAACAACGGCAGGGCATTTGATTCCTGGAGGGACCTTCGTTTGGTTTTGGGGATCAAAACCGACCCTGAATTGGTGTTCTTCTTATTGGACATGTAACATTACTTAACTGCAAAGCATGTGAAATATAGTGCCATAAGGATTGATCGGTGTAATTTTAGATAACTTGATCTTGCCTGCTAACACTGATGAATTGCAAGCTACCTTGCTTCGTAACTTTTAAATAATTTAAACGATCTTCTCCTTATGCTAAAAGTCATGATAATGTCATTCTTAATCTGCAATAACTCAGCAAGGCAAACTACAATAACACATTAAATGAATGCTAGACAATGTTCAATATAATGCAAAAAGCTCCATTCATTAGTTTAACGCAACTTTGAAATACAGAAAATATATACATTCTATTATTATAAACATTAGCGCATCGATATATCAAAATTACATTTGCGATGGAATCATATCAATACTGAATTGTGTCAACATATTTATAATGTACAGTCTATTTTATAAAATTTAGCTGACAGCTATTGATAAAGCTGGCTAGCTAGCTAACGCTGATAGGCTATCGTATAAATGCAGTCAATGTATCATACAAAGAAAAGTGATCACTTCAAACTATAGTCACGCATAGTCAGACCTATATCCACACTTTGTTTTAGACCAGTAGCACAGTTGCAGCACTGGAGAGTAATATATAATATACAGTCTAAAGTTTCTAGTAAAACATTCATAACTGTAATTTTATTTATGCTGCCTCATCTGTCAGCATGATGCCGGTGAATCGCGTTCAGTCAGTTCTGGTCGATGCTCGCTCGTGTCCCTATGGAGTGTGTGCACGAGATCACGAGTAACACGTAGCTGGCTGCAGTTCACTTAACGGCCACAGGTGTCATTAATAACAAGGGTTTCTGAATCTTACATACTGCACCTTTAAATGACTGTTCACAGCTACAGTGACGCCTCTGCCCACCATTTATCACGCATTCTGACACCACTTTTCACTGCAAAAGGTGTATAAACAAATAAACAAATGTTGTTTTTGTAAGGAACTGCTTATTCACAAAAGCACAAAATGTAGCTGTCGATGATAAAATGGTTCCAGATGGAGTACAACAAGAAATGAAAGACCTCATTGATTTTTTTTTTAAATGGTTGGGAGCAGAAACATAGCTCTTATACAAGTGTTTGTGCATAGCTCTCACAAGATGGCATGGAAAATGGAGACAGGTTAATTGAATATAAGAAGAGCCCAACCAGCATTGTTGCTTAGCACGCTGCAGGAGCAAAGAGACTAGCGCACACCTGGGATCTATGCAAAAATATAATGCATACTCAGATTAAACCCTCCCTCTGTTTTTCCAAAAAAAGACAGCAAGTGAAGAATGCTTCCATTTGACATTATTTGCTAATGTGATGCTTTTTTCCATTACTAAGGACATTATTAATGAAAGGTTGAATTGAAAAAAATCTAAATTTCTTAGTATTTGGCATGTTCCCCTTTTACTTTCATGAAAGCATGCACTTGAGCTGACATGGATTCCTCAAGTTTATGTAAAACCTGATGAATCATGTTATTCTGGCATGATTTGAAAATGTTTTAAAAAGCAAATTTGAACTTTTGCACTGAGTTAACATTGTCACTATCACAAATTTGCTTACATTTGTTAAGTGCCCTAAAAATAGTATAGAATTGGACCTTCCTTTTCAGCAACTTTTCTTTCGCTGCGTCCCAATTCGCCTACTTATACTACGACCTAAAAGTATGTACTCTTTTTTTTGAAGAAAATGTACATACTTTTGAGTGTGTAGCAAAAGAGTATGCACGTTCTGGGACATACTACGAAGACGTCATGCAATGGAAGAGAACGTGGTTGCCTAGTTACGCACACCGTGACAGTTAAACAAACATTCTACATTCCATTCATTCTTATATGTCTAATGCAATGCAGTGCAATGCGCCAGT
Source organism: Moxostoma hubbsi (assembly GCA_032164185.1). Lineage (NCBI taxonomy): Eukaryota > Metazoa > Chordata > Actinopteri > Cypriniformes > Catostomidae > Moxostoma > Moxostoma hubbsi. The sequence continues at coordinate 24,235,887 of JAVLUX010000030.1, read as the reverse complement.
TAATGAGGCGCTCAGTATCTTCATCGGACCCTACAAGATAAACACGGTACTTTTTTTGCACAACACAAATCCATTAATATTATGAGACAATAAAATATAACTTTAATTAGCGCTAAAACGTTTAAGTTCTTACACTTAAAAACTGATGGCGCATCTCCGCTGCCGCATCCGGCCGCCATGTTTGCATCATCTCAAAGCTCCTCCCTCCCGCACGCAATGGGTTGTGGGCAATATTAGCCGTTAGAGTGTGCATCGATCTGCACTTCGGATTCTGACCGGAAATAGTAGACCATCCGGGTATCTTTGGAACACTCATTTCAACATACTACAATTTGGGACGTACTAATTCTATTTTTGAATACTATTTAGGACGGATAGTATGCGAATTGGGACGCAGCATTTGTTTTACATTTTTCAAAACCATAAAACTTTTGAATAAAATAATAAAAAATAAATAAAAATACAAAAAATACAAAATATGGCCTTTTGGACCATATTTGATGTGACCAAATGTGAACATGAATGAAAGTGCTAACACCCAGTCAGGAGAGGAGACAGTGTAAATTGTATATATATCTTCAGTTAACATCAATTGCAGCTAAGATTGGTGGATGATCTTAAAAAAAAAATCCTGCAGTATTACTGCAAAATGATACCTTTCACTTAGAAACAGAGGTCACAATGTGGTCTACATTAGGACATTTGGCTCTGACCAGCTAAGAACAATATGATATTAATAGGATAGCAGTTTTCACTAAGAATTTGGCTTTGTGAGACACTATTCACAAAGGAAGAACATAAATCACCTGTTCAGCTCACACCTCACATGCCCTGGATGAGTGATCTCTCACTAACTGCAGTCAGTCTCATTGGCAGGAGCCTCTGTCTCCACAGCTTGAATGAGAGCAATGATTCACTCAGTGCAGATCCAGCAAGAGCACAGAGACCGAGTGAGCTCAAAAGTATTGTGCAGGCACGCACGCACGCACACAAACACACACGCACGCACAACCCAGCAGTAGGACAGAGTGTCAGAATAAGATCTGATCCACTGCAAGGCAGCCTGCAGCAGAGCAAAACTTCTTCCTGACCAAAGAGGTGGTCAGATTTCCTTCACCCGGGCTGCAGGCAGCAAAGAACAATGATTCAGTAGGACTGCTCTTCATCAACATGCATGGATTTTGAACATCTTAGAGTTAAGGTCATTGCATTTGTGTGCAGAAAAAATTAGGCAAAAGATAGTCAGATTTCTCCTTAACCAAGCAGTACTGTGTATGTTGTGAAAACCTGGAGTTCCGCCGTGTCTGCTCAGACTCTTTGACGGACAATGGGCTCTGAACTAACGTCTGTAATGGCGACCTCTTTGCGAAAACTACAACCACATCATCTGAGAGAGGAAGAGGGAGAAACAGAGGAAAGCTGGAACTGTCTCATCGTATCAGCCTGATATCATCCTAACCACGACCTCAACACCACACCACTACAAACAGAAAGACACGGAGGCTGATGAGTTTGCTGAGACAAGACTCTGATATGTTTAATTGGAAAGATGCTGGAATAATCCACTGGAAAGATAGACAGATGGGCACAATGTGAGCAGAGATCCTTTATGGGCTCTGGTGATTTTTCTAATAATGGCACAATCACTAAACTAAATAGGTCATATATCAAATCAAAAGAGAAAAATAAAAAATTAAGAAAATAAAGACTTTTTTGAGGACCATTAAGATTTCTTTTTTTTTTTTTTTTGCATAGTATAATTATTTAAAAACAATTTAGCACCACCCCCCTTGAGTTCTCAGTAGCCTAAAGCACAATTATAAGTATAAATAATAAAGTATTTGCTGTACTGAATTTAATTTGTAGTTTAAAGACTATAGTTTTAGTCTAACAGTGATTCTCAATCTTTTTGACTCAAAGGACCCCTAATGACTAAGACAATAGTTACATTTTTCTAATTTTTATTAACTAAAGATCATAATATTAAAGCTTATTAACATATTTTAAACACTTTTAAGTCATCTTGGGGCCTTGAAATGTGTTGAGGCCCCATAGTTGGACCAGCCCCCCCCCCGGTTGAGAACCACTAACATTCCAGTTAAAACTACCTGAATGATAAGAAATGATACATTGTCAGGCTTGCTGACCAAGATTAGCTATGTTGAGGTGCACTGATAATGATTTTTAAGTTTTTTTGTCAGAGATGAAGAAAGTTAAGGAAAAACAGCAGCAGATAGTGGTAGAAATAAAAAGAGAGAAACAGAGAGAATGATGAGGCAAAGTGCTGGAACAGTAATATGAGGTAACTAAAGACAGATGAGCCAGTGAGGCGAGGCAATGCGAAGGAAGGAGGCAAATAGTTCGGTATGAGAAAGAGCAGACGGATGCATGTCTGCCACAATGGAGGAAGGCTGATAATCTGTGGCTGATCTTCCTCTGCAAAAAACACATCAAAGAGCCCAGGGCCCAGCCCCAAGCCAGCACTGCAGCTATGAAAGAAAAACAACAACAAGTCAGCTGAAGAAAATCACTGTCAGATTTGGGCCGGGCCACAGCGACCTCCTTCCCCTATCATTTTCTGTATTAGCTGTGGTCTGGGTGCAGAAATCTCCTATTATGTGGGTCGAGATTCATGGCTGCCCAGATTTATGTGTATATGTGTGTTAAAAAGAGAGCATCTACATGTAGTTTTCACCACACCAAAGTGGAACAGAGAGCTGGAGCCCAGCTGGTATTGCGGTGAGTTCTGGCCCAAGATTTATACGTCCAGGGCGTTGATGAAACTGTTGCTTATGACCTGCACACATCACACATGCACATGAAGGAAGCGTGGCCAAGCCGTGATTAGAGCCGGAGCCTACAGCTTGCATCTTAATTCCAGAGGGCTGACTTCACACATGCTCGACCGCTGCAATTACCACCCATTAAAATTTGGGCTGTTTCGCAGCCTTCACAGACAGCACTTTCCACTCCCATGTCTTCATTTAAGCCATAGTCGACAGGCCTTCTGCAAGCCAGTGAGACTATTAATTAAAGAATCACTCACAACTTCAAATATGAAAAACTGAAATAGATCATAAGTAAATCAAGAAACATAAAAAGGGACTTTAGCCCTGCTATTGTTAAAAAAAGGAAACAGAAGCTGTGAGGTCCTAGAAGAATCACTAAGTGGTCACTAAGCAGCTTTAAAAAAACAAAAAAACAAGTGAGATGTGCGAGAACGGTCAAAGACGTTCATCTAGTGTATCTTTACATAGAAAACAATAGAAAAACAGCACAGATGGGCATAAAAACATGTTCTCTGTGACCGCAGCTCACATGTCTGTCTCATCTGCCCCCTTCTGAAACAGAGGTTTCATTAAGTAAGCATGTAGAAAAAACAATTACACCCTGGACTTCACACTCCACAAGGTCTGCTGTGTTTTAACAGGCTGTTTTTTGTGTTTTCTTTTACTTTCAGTGCAATTATGGAGATATTCCTTGACTTGGATGTCTCTACAGGCAGCATGATCCAGTGTTTCCAGTGTCTGTGTAAGAAGGCCTTAAGTGATCATGATGGCCTGCTATCATTACAAAGTCAGTTAAAGACAAAAAACAAAAGAGTGCCGATACCGTAAAATTACAACAAAACAGTGAAGAGATCAAAATACAGACATTGATTTAAAGATATTGTTAAAAAAAATCTACATTGTATTTGTATTATTTAATATTTTACATTTGATGTCTATGTAAATATAAATGGTAGAAATATGTTGTATAATATTTCTAAAACATAAATAAAGCACATACACATAAGCACATAATGTGTAACTGTGTGAGAGTGACTGACTAGCTTAGCCTGTGCTTTTGCAGCCCTGTGACCATATATCAAGTCTCCCGCCGTTCTGTGCCTCCTTCCCCGCTGTGCAAATTTGTCCAATTAGCCATGGCCCCACAGGGTGGAATTCAGTGTGAAATGGGCCTGTCACTGTCCACAGATTAACCAACAATAAAAACCATTTCACAGACACGCCCATTTTAAGCGCGGCAAAAGCAGCACTTCTTGGATGAGATGCTGTGGTGGCCTACCATTACCCTAAAACCTTAACCACACAGCCAAACATCTAGCCCGGAGCATCCCATGTGTCCAGGTGGCAATTTTACCACCTCTCAGTGATCACCTCACACCAATGCCCCACGCACTGACATAAAACCCCGGGAACAGGCGGGATTAGATGCTTAAGAGCTTTACGCCTGTTGTGAGAGACTAGGTTCCTGTCTCTGTGGAACTGTTTTACATAATTCAGCCAAATTATTAAAGTAAAATAATACATAATTTATGCTATATTATATTATAATATAATATAGCATAAATTAAATATTATATTACTTTAATATTTTTTACTTCCTGAAACTTCACAAAAGTTTGTCCCTACTTCCTGTGGCTAAAATGGCCATATATACATTTCCAGGAGGTACACGCTCAACTCGATTGTACATCCTAGCACAGAAATGTATTGTGTGGATCAGTGCACGCTTATTCATTGCATGTCCATGGCATAGTAAACATGGGAGTGGATTTACTGTATGGAGACTTCACCAGGAAGTGGTAAACCAGGCATGGGAGAGATACGGGCAAGCTGCCATATCTCTTCACATCACCCGAAAACACTCACTCATCTGAACCAATGCCGAAAACAAAACTGCGTGAGAGAAACCCAGTGCGTGCATGATAGAAACTAAATGGCAGCCAGAGAAAATAATACTTTTGAGATATTACATTGCAGCAATTTAATCTTCAGCATTTAATGTTTTATATCTTGCCCAGCTTCTAATTACAACATGTCCACTGATGATGTGTACATATACTGGTATCAAAGGTTTATACCTGTAAAAATGTGTATAACTCTATATACAAAATGTACATATTTAAATAATGAAAATAAATTATGAATAGCCAATTTCTTGCAAGTTCTTGCAAAGTATGAAGTAAATATACACTCACGACCACTTTATTAGATACACCTCTCTAATACTGGGTAGGACCCCCATTCGTCACCAGAATGGCCTGAATTCTTAATGGCATGGATTCATCAAGGTGCTGGAAACATTCCTTAGAGATTCTGCTCCACGCTGACATGACAGCATCACGTAGTTGCTGCAGATTTGTCAGCTACACATTCATGCTATGAATGTCCTGTTCCACCACATCCCAAAGGTGCTCTGTTGGATTTAGAAATGGTGTCTGTGAAGGCCAGTGAAGTACACTAAACTCATTGTCATGTTCCTGGAGCAAGTTTGAGATGATGTGTGCTTTATGGCACGGCACATTATCCTGCTGGAAGTAGCCATTAGAAGATGGTTATAAAGGGATGCACATAGTCAGCAACAATACTCATGTAGGCTGTGGCATTTAAACAATGCTTAATTGGTATTAAGGTGCCTAATTAAGGTCCCTCCAGTCTGAACCATTGACACAAGGCAGGATGGATCTTGGATTCATGTTGTTTACGCCAAATTCTGACCCTACCATCTTAACGTCACTCCAGAAATCGACATTCGTCAGACCTGGCAACATTTTTCCAATCAACTACTGTCCAGTTTTGGCAAGCCTGTGTCCACTGCAGCCTCAGTTTCCTGTTCTTAGTGGACACTAGTGGTACCCTGAGGGTTCTTCTGCTGTTGTAGCACATCCAGCTTTATGTTCGATGTGTTGTATGTTCAGAAATGCTTTTCTACATAGCTCTGCTGTAACGTGTGGTTATGTGGGTTACTGTCACCTTCCTGTCAGCTTGGACCAGTCTGTCCATTCTCCTCTGACCTCTGTCATTAACATGCTGTTTTCGCCTACAAAAATGCCACTCGCTGAATGCTTTTTTTTTTTTGTTTTTCACACCATTCAACATGCGCTCCAGAGACTGAAGTGCGTAAAATCCCAGGAGATCGGCAGTTACAGAAATAATCAAACAAGACTGTCTGGCACCATCAATAACGTTAAAATGTTCCCAATTCTGATGGTGATGTGAACATTAACTGAAGCTCTTGACCCAAATCTGCATGATACAGGTGTACCTATAAAGTGGCTGTTGAGTGTATATGTATGATTATATATATATATTTTTGTTGTTGTATTGCATCATGTACCATTATAAGTTTCTTTGATTAATCATACATAACTGAAAAGCTGGTTTGTTTCATATTTTTAGTGTGAAATCAATCTGTTAACCAACAAAAACATTTTCTCATTTAATTTATTGCATATCCGTACTAAGAGTACCATTCATTCTGGAGGGCACTGGATCAGCAATGACTCAGTTATACAGTATATCGATAACACAGGCACTGTATACACATAAACAACAATTCTCAGGGGTGTTGTAGTACAGTATCAATCCTAAACGTAACAAATAAAATGAAGAGAAAGAGTCTGAGGCTGCGATGAGTTCCTGTAAGGTGCTTAGGTGGTATAATCATTATCCCACAAATGTTGATAATTGAGCTCAACTTGAATTGAACCTGGAATACACAGAATCTTTAAAGGGACAATTCACCCACGATGAAAATTCTGTCTTCATTCTCATGATGTTTCAAACCTGTATGACTTTCTTCCATGAAACACAAAAGACATAAAATCGTCTGTCACCATTCATTTTCGATATCAGCTTTTGTGTTCTAAAACTGATCGAAATTACCTGTGCATCCAACAGTTTGAACCACAGGCATTCCAGCCAAACAGAATCAAGTATTAGAACAGACCATGATATAAATATATATATATACACGTGTGTGCGTGTGTATACATACTCAGTATATGACAACAAAACTATGTGATCCCTGTATTGGATAAAACTTTACACAGTTGAGGTTAGTAAGAGATTTTTAACAATAAAATCATGTTACGTTTACGTCTTGTGGTTATACTTTTGAAACAATGTGTATTTCAATGTTGTACTGGCCCTATTCACTTCCATTGTAAGTGCATTAATCGAACTGATTTTTTATTTTTTTAATAAACAAGGGAGAAGTATACATTTATTTTTGTGGTAATTAACATTATGCCACAAATGCTGTTGATTGAGCTTATCTTGTATTTAACCCAGAATATACTTTTAAGTGAGGTGCACTAGAAAATAAAGAGAGAGGCAGAGAACGACAAAGAGGGTGAGTTGATGCCGATGAGTGAGATTCTTTTACGCACCTGCTCCTCTTCCTGTCTCACACCAACCAAGCTGTTTCGACAAATCTGGCAATGTTATCTGGTGAGGTAAATCCAGCTAAACCTGGTGCTAATGTCTTCAAAGTGAAAGAGATTAATAAGTAACCGTTCCAAAGGCTTTACTGCTGTTAAGATTCTTAACCCATTTAACCTCCACTGGAGCACAATCAAATCAGGACATGAGAGACCAAAACAATCTCGTGGCAGGGAACCAGCATGACATTATTTCATGATCACTGTCTGTCATCTTTTAGGTCAGCTCAAACAAACAAATAAAATAGTGGAAAAAAGCCATTGTGGGGATGGGGGTGTGGTCGTGTGTCTGTCTGCGGAAGAGAGAGATCAGTGAGGCTCATCACCTGGGTTTTCATTTTCACTAACACCTGTTTCTCATTAAAGTGATGTTTGACCACTAAGAGCCCTTTTTTTGTTAGTTTTGTGATGTTGAAGGAGTAAATAAAACATTTACATTGATAGTTTGTTGCCTCCTGACTACTCCATTGACCAGAAATCACGAACCTGTCACAGCTATTCAATAAATGCCCTAAAAGCAAAGGAGTCTCGAGGGTCATCATTGCTAAACTTTGATGACTTTGTGCGCATCTGCGGCTCAAACCACCACAGGTGTTGTCTGATTTAGCAGGAGTGGATCTGTTTCTCATCCAGCTGATAGCTTTCCTTGATTTACACTGGTGTAATATTTCTGCTATGGGTGCGTTGATGTTGTTTTGGCTTTCGTCTTTGGCAGAGCTGATTTCAGTAATCTAGTGCTAAGAGTGAAGTGGCGGGGGTGGAGGCCTCTCCTAACGCTTCAGCAGGGCGGCTGTTTGATGTGGCCTGCATGTTTTTGTTCCTGGAGCACTGTACATAACGAAACATCAAAGGTCCGCCGTGACCCTTATAGAGGCCAGGCAGAGAGGACACTTAAATCATCTGAGCTTCAGAGGTCCACAACCATCAGCCCCTAGCCTAGAAGATCAGCCTCTGCTCATTCTTGCCGCTCAAGAATGACCACTTCAGCTTCTCCTTAAGGAGTCCCCTGATCTGCAATTGCACTTAATCACATAAGTCAAACCTCCTGAGGCAAAGGGAAAGCCAAGGGTGAACTTGCAACGTTATTTCATCTAGCTTTACATGAAGGGCTAAAATTTTATAAGATCAAAATCATGTTTAAGATCTCAGAAGAGATTAAAATACCAGTCATGTGTTGAGAAACGTCAGCATGATGAAGGGCTTCATAGATAGACTGTATATTATGCTAAGTGAACGCAAATGCAATTTAACTCAAAATACAACATAGTAAAGCAATTTTACCAAACTCAATTCAGAATATGATGATCAATTTAATGTCATATTACAAAACAGATAGTTCCAAATCTAAATTCTGATTGGATGATACTTTCAAAGCCTTTCTAAAGTTACTGTAAAGCACACATTATACATAATACATATTTATGTACCAATTTTCTTCATTGCTTGGATATTTAAAAAATATTTTAGATTTATATATATATATATATATATATATACACACACACACATATACACACAGTATCTCACAAAAGTGAGTATACCCCTCACATTTTTGTACATATTTGCTTATATCTTTTCATGTGACAACACTGAAGAAATGACACTTTGCTGCAATGTAAAGTAGTGAGTGTACAGCTTGTATAACAGTGTAAATTTGCTGTCCCCTCATAATAACTCAACACACAGTCATTAATGTCTAACCGCTGGCAACAAAAGTGAGTACACCCCTAATTGAAAATGTCCAAATTGGGCCCAAAGTGTCAATATTTTGTGTTGCCACCATTATTTTCCAGCACTGCTTTAACCCTCTTGGACATGGAGTTCACCAGAGCTTCACAGGTTGCCACTGGAGTCCTCTTCCACTCCTCCATGACAACATCACAGAGCTGGTGGATGTTAGAGACCTTGTGCTCCTTCACCTTCCATTTGAGGATGCCCAACAGATGCTCAATAGGGTTTAGGTCTAGAGACATGCTTGGCCAGTCCATCACCTTCACCCTCAGCTTCTTTAGGAAGGCAGTGGTCGTCTTGGAGGTGTGTTTGGGGTCGTTATCATGCTGGAATACTGCCCTGCGGCCCAGTCTCCGAAGGGAGGGGATCATGCTCTGCTTCTGTATGTCACAGTACATGTTGGCATTCATGGTTTCATCAATGATCTGTAGCTCCCCAGTGCTGGCAGCACTCATGCAGCCCCAGACCATTACACTCCCACCACCATGCTTGACTGTAGGCAAGATACACTTGTCTTTGTACTCCTCACCTGGTTTCCACCACACGCTTGGCACCATCTGAACCAAATAAGTTTATCTTGGCCTCATCAGACCACAGGACATGGTTCCAGTAATCCATGTCCTTAGTCTGCTTGTTTCAGCAAACTGTTTGCAGGCTTTCTTGTGCATCATCTTTAGAAGAGGCTTCCATCTGGGATGACAGCCATGCAGACCAATTTGATGCAGTGTGCAGCGTATGGTCTGAGCACTGACAGGCTGACCCCCCACCCCTTCAACCTCTGCAGCAATGCTGGCAGCACACATACGTCTATTATACGCCCATGGCGAGGCCTGTTCTGAGTGGAACCTGTCCTGTTAAACCACTGTATGGTCTTGGCTACCAAGCTGCAGCTCAGTGTCAGGGTCTTGGCAATCTTCTTATAGCCTAGGCCATCTTTATGTAGCGCAACAATAATTTTTTTTCAGATCCTCAGAGAGTTCTTTGCCATGAGGTGCCATGTTCAACTTCCAGTGACCAGTATGAGAGTGCGTGAGAGTGATGACACCAAATTTAACACACCTGCTCCCCATTAACACCTGAGACCTTGTAACACTAACGAGTCACATGACACCGGGGAGGGAAAATGGCTAATTGGGCCCAATTTGGACATTTTCACTTAGGGCTGTACTCACTTTTGTTGCCAGCGGTTTAGACATTAATGGCTGTGTGTGGAGTTATTTTGAGGGGACAGCAAATTTACACTGTTATACAAGCTGTACACACACTACTTTATATTGTAGCAAAGTGTCATTTCTTCAGTGTAGTCACATGAAAAGATATAATCAAATATTTACAAAAATGTGAGGGGTGTACTCACTTTTGTGAGAAATATATATATATATATTGTGATACAGTGCAATCAATATATGCTTCGCACCATGTAAAGATGGCATCAGCATTTGAGAAGGGCCTGATACCATGTTGAAAATGTTGGGGGGTAAACACATTTTAATTAATGTCTGTTTCCTCTCTGAGCCCAGACTCAGACCTGTACGCTACCTTGACATGTGCATGCATCAGGCTGGTGCTCCAGTCTAATATTTCCTTAATGTAATGGGGTTTGATCTGGAGTGTCAGATGTCCGATATTGTGCTGTTTTATTACTGTAAAGAGTGCTGAGGGACTCTCGGGTTGAGGCAGTCAGGACCCTCTCCTCACTGCACCAGCATTAGACACCATTGTTAAAGTTTGTCTGTACGGCCCAATAACCACAGACGAATCTGCACTGCCAGAGTCTTATGGAAACTGATACACTCCCATCCGAACACTGTCTCCAGACACTGGATACTTATACAGAGTATCAACGCCAAACACTGCTGGACCACCTCACCAACAGTCAGCGGTGTACGTTTGTGCACACAAGCATACATATAGTGTGCATTAGACTCAATAGAGACCACATATAGAGTATATGCATGTCCACATCATAATCTAAAAACCACACAAATTCCATAACATGCACTCTATGTGAATACATACACATAAAATTATGTGTACTATGAAGAGGATGATGGTCTGTCTAAAACCATTGTTCTAAGATCCAGTTGTGTGCTTCTAATCCCAATGTATTCACAAAATAAAAATGCAGTTACACTGAACCACAAACAATAAGCAAATGTTGATAAATGGCCTTGTATATTAGCCTTTTACATATTCTAAGGCCGGAACCTGAATTTTGTATTAGAATAATGTAATGTTGTAACAGTTCAAGGACGGGCAAGGAGGCGGCGGGAACCGGTTGAACAATTAACATAATGTTTAATCAGAAACGTAACTTAAAACAAACATAAACACATACAACGTATCTCTCTCTCGAACCGGCATCTCCGGCTGCCCCTTATCTTGCTCTACTGCTGATCAGCTGATTCAGCGCTGGCCATGCTCCATCAAGGCACGGGCCTCCCCCTCCCCTCCTCATCACAAATACATTTTGAACACATAATTTTTATATTATGTAAATATACACTCACCTAAAGGATTATTAGGAACACCTGTTCAATTTCTCATTAATGCAATTATCTAATCAACCAATCACATGGCAGTTGCTTCAATGCATTTAGGGGTGTGGTCCTGGTCAAGACAATCTCCTGAACTCCAAACTGAATGTCAGAATGGGAAAGAAAGGTGATTTAAGCAATTTTGAGCGTGGCATGGTTGTTGGTGCCAGACGGGCCGGTCTGAGTATTTCACAATCTGCTCAGTTACTGGGATTTTCACGCACAACCATTTCTAGGGTTTACAAAGAATGGTGTGAAAAGGGAAAAACATCCAGTATGCGGCAGTCCTGTGGGTGAAAATGCCTTGTTGATGCTAGAGGTCAAGAGGAGAATGGGCCGACTGATTCAAGCTGATAGAAGAGCAACTTTGACTGAAATAACCACTCGTTACAACCGAGGTATGCAGCAAAGCATTTGTGAAGCCACAACATGCACAACCTTGAGGCGGATGGGCTACAACAGCAGAAGATCCCACCGGGTACCACTCATCTCCACTACAAATAGGAATAAGAGGCTACAATTTGCAAGAGCTCACCAAAATTGGACAGTTGAAGACTGGAAAAATGTTGCCTGGTCTGATGAGTCTCGATTACTGTTGAGACATTCAGATAGTAGAGTCAGAATTTGGCGTAAACAGAATGAGAACATGGATCCATCATGCCTTGTTACCACTGTGCAGGCTGGTGGTGGTGGTGTAATGGTGTGGGGGATGTTTTCTTGGCACACTTTAGGCCCCTTAGTGCCAATTGGGCATCGTTTAAATGCCACAGCCTACCGGAGCATTGTTTCTGACCATGTCCATCCCTTTATGGCCACCATGTACCCATCCTCTGATGGCTACTTCCAGCAGGATAATGCGCCATGTCACAAAGCTCGAATCATTTCAAATTGGTTACTTGACAATGAATTCCCTGTACTAAAATGGCCCCCACAGTCACCAGACCTCAACCCAACAGAGCATCTTTGGGATGTGGTGGAATGGGAGCTTCGTGCCCTGGATGTGCATCTCACAAATCTCCATCAACTGCAAGATGCTATCCTATCAATATGGGCCAACATTTCTAAAGAATGCTTTCAGCACCTTGTTGAATCAATGCCACGTAGAATTAAGGCAGTTCTGAAGGCGAAAGGGGGTCAAACACAGTATTAGTATGGTGTTCCTAATAATCCTTTAGGTGAGTGTATATTATATTTACATTTTCACTATTTATTCTTGATATCTAATATATATATATATATATATATATATATATATATGCAGAATATTTACACATTAAGCGCAATGTGCATTTTTTTATGAATGTTTATAGTAATTAAAATTAACTATTAAATCACTAACATTAATACTGAAAAATTATTGTGGAGGACTCCAAAATACCAATGTACATAAAAACAATATCTTTAATACCAAATACTACTGGTATTTTCTTACTGATTTCTTTGGTATTTTCTTATTACATATTACATAAAATTTTATTTCACTATATATAATAATTATTATTATTATTAATAAAAAATAATAATACAAAATCAGCTGCCACACACTGCCTGTGCAGCTTATCATGCTGATCTTTGAGGATACAGGAAGGTTTTTGAAAATTAAATAAAATTTTCAAATAAATTGCAAATCTCACAGAGATTTCCTACATACCCCACACAGAGGATTTATAACTTATATGCCTCCTCTGAGGTGCATGAAACCTCTATCTAACAGTGACTTTCTCCATAATCAAGTTCTTTTCAAGAGTTGAGGACAGGAAGGTTAGGCCCCAGTGATCTTTTATTCTAATGCAGATATTAACAAAGCTTGTTATTGACTTTGATGTTAAAACAATCCGGGAGAAACATTAACCATTTTATTGATCGATCAGAGCACTCAGCATCCTCATCCTCATGTACAGTCCGTATTGATCTTTTTAATATACTCAGCTCTGCTTAAACTATGTGATTATTTTACCTGAAAATCTACAGTACTTTATATTTGCAAGTATAATGCAAAGTAACTACTGGATGAGGTTGTCATATTTTTATTTTTTTTATTTTTATATGTTCATACAAATACATGCATGCTGATAAACAACTGAGTTCCTGGAAAGTTCAATATGTCCAAAATGCCAAGATAGTAAATCAAGGTAAAGGCTGGGCGAATGACCTCTCCAGGTTTAAACATCGGTGCTGGGCTTTTCAGACACAACATCCTGCTTGCAAGAGCTTCTGTTGCCATTGATCAGCAGACGCTTCAGACAGACAAGCTCCTGCCATAATGGATGATGCAGTGACAACTCAGTCTAACAGAGAAGGACTGATTCATTCACTACTGACAGGAGTGTCTGGGTGCACCATGACCCACCTCCAGGCCTCTCTGTGGGCCTGATAGGCAGCAGCTGCACTCTGGCCCTATAGTGTCAGTGCAATAATGAATGGGAGGCCGGAGGTCTGCTGACAGCTCTGGAAACATGTGGCCTAGATTTTTCAGGGGGCCGGCCATCAGCACGAAGCAGCCCCCTGACAGAATAGCTCTGTCACTGCCATGCGGATCTGCCGATCAGCATGCGCCAGAGCTACCTGAACCAGCCGCCACCTGCCCAGACACTTTACCCTGATTGGGTCGACAACTACAACAGCTGGCCAGGGATTAGGTGGGCAGTGCCAGCCTTTGCCAGCCTGTGCTACCAAGCAAGGAGGATCATGGAATGGCCACTCCCTCTCTACTCATTATCATGGTGGTGATAGGAGGGATAGCCATTTTCATGATGAGGCTTAGAGATCCCACACTGCTTCTGAGCTGGCAGGGATCAGCGAGATATTAATGGGACTTATCAACACATGTGTGTGCAATGGGGCCGCAAATTTTACACCCTGATCTACAGGGGTGAAGGCAAATCCCCGAGAGAATATATCCATGGTAGCAGAAGCACAGGTGGATCTCAGCACTCAGTCTGATGACTCAATCAGAGCACACAAACATATGGACACATTGCAGTTTATACCATCTCCAGCTGCTGTCAACAGAAATACACACACATAGTTTTAAGTTCAGTTGAAATATATGTGCCTTTAAATATCACAAAGAGAGTGTCACTTTATTTATGTGTTTGCCTTTGGGAACCATGTTGATTAGATGACCTCTGTTATTTGGGCTAAATGTTAGAGACAAACGGGTGGCCAAGGCTAACAGAACTCGTAGTGACCTCAAATGCACAAGTGTTACATTAGATCTTGTCACAAGAGATGCTCATAAGAAAGTGAATCCCTGATGTACATATCTGTGTGCATGTTTCAGACAGAGAGAGAGAGAGAGCGCAAGAGAAAGTTGTTAGAAAAGCTAATCTTCCTGCTGCACTTTTCATTGTGATTGGTGTCAGGAAGTCATTAATGGGCTTATAGAAATGGCCCATTAAAACAGAGAAACACAAACATTGGTTTGATGACTCTTTGCTCCTATTCAATTATGTGACACAAAACAGAGGTGTTTTGCTGCTTGTATTAGCAGTGGTTACATCTATTGACATGCATGTCATTATAGCAGCATGTCCAGCAGAAGTTTATTAAGGAGCTTCTGGAGGTGTTTTCCTTCTCCAATAGTGATCGAATTGATGATGAAAAAGCTTGATTCCTTTTTTTCTCCTGAAAAGGGTTATCCCACTGTGCCCAGTATAGCCCCTTGAATGCAGTGACAGCATGGTTGCTTTTGTGTTGGGTTCCACACTGACTCCCTGGGCAGGGGGCTGCCCTGGGTGACAAGAAGCAGACCCGTTTCTCTGCCTTTCCTCGCCCCCTTTACTGCCCTTTGCCACATCCCTAGCAACGCCACTTTCAACAGAGGAGCACATTATGGCTCCAGCCACTCCAGGCCTCTTTCCAAGGTTAGATTGCATTACACATTGGAGATGAGAATGGAGAAGCAAAAAAAAAAAAAAAAAAAAGAAACGCTTCAAACTTCTCATGCTGCTTTTCTGCCAATCTGAGACCATAATGGCAGTCATTAAGTGAAAAACGATAACTTGAGCAGATAAAACATTCTTCAGGCCATAAGATACACTCTCCTGGCATTTTTCAACTTGTTTCTTTTCAGTGAAGTACCACAGCATGGATCGGGGGCACAAAGGACAACACTCTTTGAAAGGGTGGGCTGGTTCAGGGATATGTTTTGTATCAGGCCTCAGCAGCAAATTTCACCAAGAATTCAATGGTGTCCAATTTGTCTAGCGAAAGCATCAGAGGCTTTAGATTCAGTGGAGCCCCTTAATTCTGGACTAGTAAAGAGCTCAGAGATTAGACTTGTATAAATCAACGAGGAGCATTAGTGGAACACATAACATGCATTTTCCTCAAAAACATCACTTTATACACTTGAGCTGGGACTTAATGAATACTGATAAAGGAAGTTGCCTTTCAGGCCCAGACGTTAAAGAATGCCACAGATTCCTCATGTTGGACTTCAAAGGCAAAAAGTTACCCTCAATTAGAGTGAGTGAAAGCCTGTTGGATAGGCAATGGTTAGATGCTCCATTCAGATAGTAAGGGATGGTAAATGGTGCCCTTTACCTCTAGCCGTCACTGATTTTAGATGATTTGGCCCATCACAGGTAATCTCTAGCATACCTGGTGAGACTGCCAAACTGTGCTCTCCCCTTATAAATACTCTCTACATAACTCTGTGGCTTGCAGAAGTGTAAATTTATGGGCATCCGCAGAATCATGCAAGATAACATGTTGGATTTACACAGCATACAGTGATAAGCATTATACTCAGATGGTATTACTCTAAAGAACATCAGAATTATATTTTTTGACAGATCAAAAAGTAAAAAGATATACACATCAGTATATATACTCTTGATAACCAACTTGAGACTATCAGCTTTGAATGCACTTTATTGAATATTGTGAAAAAGACCCCAAGAGGAAAAGGCCCCTAACATATCTCACCTCATATATTGTAACCCACCCGCTATTACACTAATGGCTCAAAATACAAAATTTGCATCAACACAGTCTGCATTGAGAGGTCAGTTTTTCCACTTATCTCCATTCTTTTTTTCCTTCAAGTTAGACTCACAGAACTAGCCAAAGAGGGATCTGATTCAGAGTTGAGAACTACCCCACCTGCCCTCGCTAAGGGGAGATAATCAGTGGAATGCAATCTACTGCCCACGGGAGTACTCTGAAATATCTAGGGCCCTGCTTACACAAGGTACGTTGATCCGTTTTAGGAATCTGATAACAAGCGGGCAGGTGAGACATCACCATTACCATATCATGCATTCTGAAGAAGATACTTAAAGTTTTGTTCAAGTATATGTATGTGCTTTTTTACACTTATACTCCAAGTATTATGAGGTTAAATATCAATATAAGTCTTCTAACTTGACTAATTGACCTAACTTCACATACAGCTGTAAACAGTTTTCAGTTATATCATAAACTAGAATTGTGTTTGGTTGGTCATTTCAAACAAGCAATAATCATCTTTTAGATGCACTGACACAGCTAACATGACAAAAATGTTGAGCTTACATGCAAAAGCAGTTAAGTGCCAAAGCAGAGTCCCCCGGAAGCATTACAGTTTGACCTCTCACAATCTTACAATCACCTTTGCTAACATGAAGCAGGCAAGTAGCTCAATCTGGTCAATGGATTCTAGAGAGGACTGAGTCACCAGCACCTATTGCCAGCAGCAATGCATGGGTGGTCCACAGCCTCAGGCAACCATCTCACACAAATCACAGGCTAATTGTTGTAATTCTACATATGGTGACAGTTTTAGACTGTGAAGTGTGAGGACCAGTGCACTGAAGCAGCTTGCAGGAGGCCTTCTAAGTGTCAAAGCTTTCTAAAAGACCACAGCACCCGAGACTTGCACCATCAAAGCTTTCTCTCTACAGGAGCGAGAACAAACAGCTAACATTAGCAAGTCATTAGCACAATTTGTTGGTGAAAGAGAGGGGATAACTTAAGATTGGAAGGATTTGGTTTTTTTCAGCCTTGAGAGAGTAGAATGAGAGTTGGGCAGGTGGAGCTGCTACCGATAAGTGTTGAGAGCTCCAGACACCCCTGCTAACCTTGAGTTCTGTGAGATCACGCCACATCCCTCTTCACTAAACCTAAATTGGCTGCCCATCAGATCTGATATAATCCCCCAGCTCTGAGGTATCATCATTTTTGCCCTGCCAATGTTGTTCTCAATGTTATTTCCCAAAATACATACAGGTGAAACTCGAAAAATTAGAATATCGTGCAAAAGTTCATTAATTTCAGTAACTCAACTTAAAAGGTGAAACTAATATATTATAAAGACTCATTACAAGCAAAGTAAGATATTTCAAGCCTTTATTTGATATAATTTTTATGATTATGGCTTACAGCTTATGAAAACCCCAAATTCAGAATCTCAGAAAATTAGAATATTGTGAAAAGGTTCAGTATTGTAGGCTCATAGTGTCACACTCTAAACAGCTAATTAATCCAAAACACCTGCAAAGGGTTCCTGAGCCTTTAAATGGTCTCTCAGTCTGGTTCAGTTGAATTCACAATCATGGGGAAGACTGCTGACCTGACAGTTGTGCAGAAAACCATCATTGACACCCTCCACAAGGAGGGAAAGCCTCAAAAGGTAATTGCAAGAGAAGTTGGATGTGCACAAGCAGCAGGGATGACCGTAGCCTGGAGAGGATTGTCAGGAAAAGGCCATTCAAATGTGTGGGGGAGTTTCACAAGGAGTGGACTGAGGCTGGAGTTACTGCATCAAGAGCCACCACACACAGACGGGTCCTGGACATGGGCTTCAAATGTCTTATTCCTCTTGTCAAGCCGCTCCTGAACAACAAACAACGTCAGAAGCGTCTTACCTGGGCTAAAGAAAAATAGAACTGGTCTGTTGCTCAGTGGTCCAAAGTCCTCTTTTCTGATGAGAGCAAATTTTGCATCTCATTTGGAAACCAAGGTCCCAGAATCTGGAGGAAGAATGGAGAGGCACACAATCCAAGATGCTTGAAGTCCAGTGTGAAGTTTCCACAGTCTGTGTTTGTTTGGGGAGCCATGTCATCGGCTGGTGTTGGTCCACTGTGCTTTATTAAGTCCAGAGTCAACGCAGCCGTCTACCGGGACATTTTAGAGCACTTCATGCTTCCTTCAGCAGACAAGCTTTATGGAGATGCTGACTTCATTTTCCAGCAGGACTTGGCACCTGCCCACACTGCCAAAAGTACCAAAACCTGGTTCAATGACCATGGTATTACTGTGCTTGATTGGCCAGCAAACTCGCCTGACCTGAACCCCATAGAGAATCTATGGGGCATTGCCAAGAGAAAGATGAGAGACATGAGACCAAACAATGCAGAAGACCGCTACTGAAGCATCTTGGTCTTCCATAACACCTCAGCAGTGCCACAGGCTGATAGCATCCATGCCACGCCGCATTGAGGCAGTAATTAATGCAAAAGGGGCCCAAACCAAGTACTGAGTACATATGCATGATTATACTTTTCAGAGGGCCGACATTTCTGTATTTAAAATCCTTTTTTTTTATTGATTTCATGTAATATTCTAATTTTCTGAGATTCTGAATTTGGGGTTTTCATAAGCTGTAAGCCATAATCATAAAAATTATATCAAATAAAGGCTTGAAATATCTTACTTTGCTTGTAATGAGTCTATATAATATATTAGTTTCACCTTTTAAGTTGAATTACTGAAATTAATGAACTTTTGCACGATATTCTAATTTTTCGAGTTTCACCTGTAGTTTGGGGCTAAATGAAATTTCAGCATCTAAAACCTCACAGATAAAAATCTTACCCAGAATTCTTGAATCTTAGCACAGAACCACAGAGCATGGGCTATGTCTCCATTCTCCAACTGACATCGCCAGCAGGTAGGTGTGTCTTTTAATGCAAGCCTAAACAATCTAGAGAGAGTCCAGTAGAAACTATGCAAAATTATTACAATTTTTTTTTAATTCTTTCCCACTCCCCATCCTCCAATACCAAGTTCAAATCTCTTTCCCATAACCTCTTAAGAGTTAATGAGAAATAACATACTGATGCTTCATGCCCCTTCCAAAGGCTGTGAGCACCATACAGAGGTTGTCTGCAGCTTAAGCGGTTTGTGCACTGTCACCAAAAATTGTACAAGGTCAATGGTGCAACTGTAAACACCTGAAAAATTTAGACCTAGAAGTCCCAAATTGCTGTGTTATATTTTCAAGTGATCTCAAAGCCCCGTTTTCATAAATGTCACCAAGTGTAGCAACAACCCTCTCAATCCATTCTTTCCAGCAAAAGGGGGACTTGTTAATCACAATTTGGGGTTCAGCCATATGTTTGAGGAAACATTTAAGTAAATATCAAAACTGAACAAATGGGAAACCTTTGTGAATACTGAATGTAAGTGTGAAATAATGGGATGCATTTTTACTTTCTCCAGGCAGTTTGAAAGAAACACTTTGCAATAGCGAGACTGGGGCAAGGACCGCTTTTTCAATGTTGTACCAGGGAGGGGCTGTCTCAGATGGAAGAGACCAATGGGCCAAGTGTCTAAGATTAAAAGCATAGTAATGAAACATAATTTTGTGGAGGCCTAAACCTCCTTTGTCAATTGGTCTATATAACTTAATGGAATGCAACTGAGGTTCTTTACCATTCCAAATAAAGGACTTAGATATTCTATCAAATTGTTTAAAATAAGAAAGAGGAACTGCTAAGGGGAGAGACTGCTGTAGATAATTTAATTTTGGGATACAACTAATTTTTATAACATTGACCATCCCAGCCATAGACAAATGCAGTGAAGCCTACCTAACCACATCACACGAGAACCTTTTCATTAATGGGTCAAAACTATCTCTAACTAAATCTCTCAAATTTTCTGAAAATAATATGCCTAAATACTTAATGCCTTGCTTGGGCTATTGAAAGGCGCCAGGTTGGAAAGCAGTTGCAGGGCAATATGCTGTCAGAGCAAGAGCTTACGATTTAGACCAGTTCACTGTATCCTGAAAATTTGGAGAAGGAATTAAATTTATGGAGGCTAGGCATAGATCAACTAGGGCCAGAGACAAGCAATAATATATAATCTGCACACCAGAAATATATCTGCTAATGGTTCCAGAGCAAGTCAATGATTCAAAAGAACAATGAAGGGGAGAGAGGACAGCCTTGTCCGGTTCCCCTACCAAGAGAGAAATAATCTGAAATTAATCCATTAGTTTGCACTGCTGTTAATGGTTGTTTATAAGTAACTTAATCCACACAATAAAAGTCTTCCCAAATCTGTACATTTCCAAAATCCTAAAAAGATACTATCAAACCCTATCAAACGCCTTCTCTGTGTCAAGTGAGATGGCAGCGATCGGGGTCTGATCATTCGCTACTGAACACATAATATTTATAAAAGATCTAATATTATCAGAAGAACTATGACCATGAATAAACCCCACTTGATCTAAATTTATAATAGATGTAATTACTCTACTTAATCTATTAGCCAGAATTTTAGACAATATTTTTACATCTAACTGGATCAGGGAAATGTGTCTCTGGCAAAGGTTTCCCTGCTTTGTCCTCCAACTCAAAATATGTCTGTCTTGCACTGAATATCCAAAACTCAGCCTTCTGTGACAGAATAGTATTGTACCTACATTTTAGCTGGGCCAACTCTCCAAAATCATTGGATGACATTCGGCGCTTCAACTCTGTTTCAGCACTTTTAATACTCTTTTCCAATTCAATAAATTTGTGTCCTTTGATCTCCTTAATGAATGAGGCATATACCCATAAGAACTGCCTTAAGCACCTCCCATGCCACACCCACAGAGGACACTGCAGACCTGTTGGTTTCTACATAAACATTGACTTCTGTCTTTAATATTTATTGAATTTCAGGATATTAAAAAATGCATGTTAAAGCTAAAAATAAAAATAAACATTAAATATGATTTTCTTTTCTCTACCTGCGGCAACATCTCTAAATACAACAAAGCATGATCCGAACTAAAATGCTTCCAATTGAGCAGTCAGTGGTAGATGGAATAAGTGACTTAAATATATAAACAAAAATCTATTCTAGAGAAAACCTTAAGAACTGATAGTCCCTCCCAGATGGATTCAAAAGTCTCCAAATGCCTGTAAAACCCCGATTTTTGGTGTCAACATTGCTCTAAAGGGTCTACACACTTTTGCATCACTATGATCAAGGTCTGGATTCACTAAAAGTCTACACCCAAAACCACATTATGAAGGATCCCAGCAGCTTGTAGCTTCCCCTCAAGATCTATAAAAATGTTCTGATGATCATCAGCATTGGGTGCATAAATATTACCCAAAATAAGGCTTTGCCCTGTATTTCAGCCAAAACAATACTGACTCTTCCTAAATCATCTTTGATCTTTTTGAGGCATTTGAATTGTAAATGCTTACTTATCAATGTGATGACTCCCCGGCTCTTACTCGAACCAGCATTGCAACACATTTGCCCACCCCATGCCCTACCAAGTTTTTCAGCTTCCTGTGAAGAAGGGTGCATTTCTTGAAAGAACACTATATTATATGTTTTACACTTAAGGACAGATGCAAACTTCCTTCTTTTTATAGGGTGCCCCAGCCCATTAAAATTCCATGTGGAGAGAAAAATGTTACCTATATTAAAGTGTGACATATTGACATGTAAATATAAATTATGTATCCAAGGCAAAATTGTATAGACTACTTTCCAACAATGATATAACAATCAAATCCTAAACAACCCACAGAGCAGGAAAAAAAATGCGCTTCAACCCCGTGCACAACAGTCCCAACTGGAATCCACCCCCCGGAAATCCGACGGTCCTTGCAAGCTCAAGAGATTTTCCACAACACCATTGCTACCGGATTGCTCATGTCTGTTTGTTCGTTTTTATCTCCTTCTTTTGTTTTTTAACATAAACCGTGCCATTAAATTGCACAAAAATGTATTCCATAAATCAAGCCCCAGTAACTAATCACATTGAACCCACAAAATGAACAAATTAACTCAACAGAAAGTCAATAAAGGGAGAAAGAGAGAGAGAAAAAAGTACAGTACAGTGAGAGTCAGTGGGCAGCCAACAGCCAACATACCCTCTCAGGCTGCATCATTAAAATGCACGATGTGTAGTCTGTACTGTTGAATGAATGCAGGCGAATTTACCCACACACACCATTGATTTAATGAAGGCCATAGCTTGTTGTGGGCATGTAAAAGTCTTGCGACCACCCTTGGCATCAATTCTCAGTTTAGCAGAAAAAAGCAGTGCAAAACACACCTTTTATTGGGGAAGCAATTTTTTACACTCTGAATCAGTCATGCTTCATTTGAGTCGATCTAGCAAAGTCCGAAAAAACCATGATGTTGTGGCCTTCCCTAAACAACTTGCCTTTATTCCTTGCCACTCATAGAACAAAGTCTATGTCAGCCGACTGCAAGAATCTTGCCAGGATAGATCAATCTCTGTGGGCACACTAAATTTTGAGCCGGTGGTCTGCTGTGTCGATCAAATTCGGAATAAATCTGTCCAAAAACTTCACCATATCTTGACTACTATCGAGTGAACCTCTGCCCTCTTGATCCTGTGAGGTGTCTGACGCGTGAGAATGTAAGTGCTTTTTAATGTCCCCACAGGCCGACGATTTTGAATTTTTCAACATCCTGTCCTCCCAGCACAGTTAGCAAACAAAACTATTACAGTTCTCAACGGTTAATATTGGTTAAAAGGATAACTGTAGCAATGTATAAGCAGAGCTCGCCTTTAAGCGACCGAAACACTTTTTGTTAAAGGAATAGCTCACCCAAAAAGGAAAGTTTTTTCTTCATTTACTCACCCTCATGCTGCAATCTCTGATTATCATACAAAGCCGGTTGCTAATGACAGCTTTAAAGTAAAAAAAAGTGTCATAAAAGCAGTCTATGTGACTCGTGCATCACTTTCCAAGTCTTCTGAAGACATACGATCTTACTTTGTATGATGAACAGACCAAAAGCTGCAAAGCGAAACACAAGAGTTTGCAAAAGCTACAGTTCATCATGTGCCTAAAAGTTGAGAATGTTTTACATTTGTGGCATCCGTTGACAAATTTGAGAATTTCAGAGGCAAGTCCAGTTGTGCTTTTGGAAATCAAATTTGCTGCATTCCCACATGATTCAAAACTGACCTGCCTTTTTCAACACACTTAAAAACAAAGCTTTCTCTGGTGTGAAAGCTAAGCACTCTTAAGTGAACTGTAATCACTGCTGGTATACTTGATTCAAATTCACTAAACATCCCTTTCTTTTGACAGTCAGGGGAAAAACTTTGTGTGTGTGTGTTTAAAACGGTTTTGTGTGTGCAAAAATGTGTCAAGGTTAAAAGTGATGAGGCCAGGAATCTGTTGTTGTGACACAAGATGCTCCTGTTTTCTGTGGTGAAAGAGGCAATGGGTCTGGCAAAGCCAACACTTGCCTGATGTGCCCTAAATAGAGACAGCGAGGAAGACAATATTTTGTTTTTCTTTCTTTTTTTTAAAGAGATGGTGTCAATGCACCCCAAAGATTAGCTGGAAAACCTTGAAGTAGGAAAAATACTGCTCAACTCAATTGATTATTATGTTTCTGCTGGCTGCCTGGGCTATATTTAAGCATTCCCATAAAGGCTGTTAGAAATAAGACTTGGGAATGGTCTGGCCTTAGATGGTCTCTGTGTGTGGACAGATGAAATAGCATTTCTCAGAGTGTGTTTAAGGGCAGCTCTGGTCACAACTATCTCACACAGTAGGATCATAATAGGATGTGTTACGTCCATAAAGCAAACACTTTCCTTCCCACGTTACGTGGGCTTGTGTTTATTTAGTCACATTTTTTATATTTATTTACATTTTTTTTTTTTTTTAAACAAAATAAAAAATTTAAAAAATCTTGCAATTAAGAACTTAAAGCCTTATAAAGAAAGAGAGAATATAAACAACACACCAAGCCTCCCCCATTGAATTTACTCCCAGGCATATGTGCATTCCTTGTTTATCTTCCATTATAAATAACTTTGGGAAGCTGTGGATCAATACTTTCCCTGAGACACACTGAAGAGGGGAGGGGCATATGCATGATCATGCTAAAAAAAATATTTGAGGAATATCTCTGTGACTTCACACAATGCATAGTTCCCATGGCCCTTCACTGCAAGTGTATAGATAAATGCATCACACTTACTACAGTCTAAAGCAATTCAGAGAGTTTATACAGATTTAGAGATTGAAGACCAAACTGTGACTGTGTTTAAATGACCAATACATAGACAGTGGAGAGAAAAGACAAGAGGTTAAAGCTACTGGTGTTTACATTGGCCTGATTTCACTTTTGAAGGATTTCCTTTGGTTTCAGCCAAAGATATCAAACACACTTTATTACATTAAAAAGCTATCATTAGTTCAGGATTGGGAACTGTAATTGGATTGTGAGATTGTGGATTGGGGGGGTAATGTTCATTCTCTTTACCCAAAAATAGGAAAGAACAAGAAAACCATTACTTTATAAAGAGTTTGTTGGAAAAAGATGCGGACCTGTGTTCCACAATTTTGTAATACAAGAAAGATTGAAAAGTAGATTTAAAAACTGACTGACTTACACAATTTTTTCAGAATTTGTCCTGTGCTTTTACAATGAACTTTGTAATTTAAAATTGGGACAGAGATGTGGCCTATATATTGCACATGCTTCAACACACTACATGGTGATGCTTTCATGAAGGCGACCCAAGTTTGAATCTGGTGTGACACTCTGTGCTGTCATTAAAGGGTTAAACATTTGACGAGTTTAACGAGTTCAGAGTTTTTCTATGGGAGAAATGCCTACAAAACTAAATCTGGTAAGAAACCTCAATAAGTTTTTTCACTGAAACCTTTTGAATATGCTCAATATGCCATTTTGAAAATTTCATCGATGTGTCGCAAAACGGCACGCTGTTCAACACAATGATCACGGAAATGTCATAGAGCTATTTTTCCTTAGAAATCTTATATTCACTGCACTTCATATATTATGTTGAGTTATGTAAACATCATCTGCAGCCTGAAATTGAACGTTTGATTGGAAGTTTGTAGTGAATGCACTAAGCTGCATAGGAAAGCTATAGAATGCTCCCCTGCTCCCTATTTATTGAATGACTTAACCTCCAGTGTGCTGTCTGAAATTCACCTTATTTTCATCCTAACTCCAAATAAAGCCTCTGAAAGCCAAATTTTTCAGATTTTGGATGAATTTTTGTATAGTTTTTTATTTGTGCTTTTCCCAATACACATTGCTCCAAAGCAGCTTTACAGAAAAAGTATATAATGTCTCAAAAACAGCCTAACTAACACTCCTGGCAACATAATAAACCATTTGATTAAACAACTCGACTTTCTATAGATTGGTATTATTTAACATTTCACAACTTAGTCCCACTATCCTCATATGAGGACATAACATTTCAGCAAAAAATGTGTGCATGTGTGTATATATATATATATATATATATATATATATATATATTAGGGCTGTCAATCGATTAACATTTTTAATCAAATTAATTACATGGTGTCCCGATTAATTAATCGCACTTAATCGCATATACAAATATTTGCTGAGAAAGCCCCTCATATAACAATAACTCAATATATAACGATTATACATATTTTTATCAATATATAATTACACATAGTTATCTTTAAATATTTAAAAATTATATTTTATATATATATATATATATATATATATATATATATATATATATATATATATATACACACACACACACACACGTATATTCATATATTTATATATTTATACACATATTTATATACACATACATATACATATATATATATATATATATATATATATATATATATATATATATATATACATTCTTGTAGCAGAAGAGTTAATCATTGATAAGGCCATACAAAAAGCGGCTTTTGAATACAATGCATTGTTTACTACCATATTATTGATCATAAGTCAATTGATATTGTCATTGTCATACAGTTCACAGCAATCCATTTCACAAGTGAATTTGTCAATCAGTTGAAGATTTATTATGAGGGCTTGTTTAAGGACCTGTCAATGCACACCTACGTTAAACGTCGTGGGTGCGTTGCATCATAAACATAATGTTTAGGTCACTGTGTCAAGTTAAATATAGTTTAACATTCAATCTTTAAACACATCTTGAGATCTCTTAGATCGCATTTGCACTCCTTCAAGTGTTTTGAATGCAAGAACGTGCCTACTGAAGAAATTTCACTTACTGCCCTCTGGAGTAAACAGGTGGTACTACAAGCTTGCATTTCTCAGGAATCTTCCATATTATGGTCTTGGAGAAGTGCGATTAAATGCGTAAATTTTTTTTAACGCATTATTTTTTGTAAAATTAATCGCACTGAATTAACGTGTTAAATCCACAGCCCTTATATATATATATATATATATATATATATATATATATATATATATATATATTTATTTATTTATTAATTTTTTGGCACGTGTATTAGGGGCTACTAGATACAAATCAAAAAGGGAAATGGAAAATGCACACAGCAGTCAAGCTCGGGTCTCAGGAGGATACTGTACAGCTGGAGGTTCGCTTATTGCGTGCTAAAACAGGTTGTACAAGCTTGAATTGCTACGTGCTAAAAAATGGTTGCGATGTGTTTGTATTTTTTAAATGCCATATTACAATGAGCCTACACCACTACTGCTGCATTAAGAAGCCCAAAACTGAAACCTTACGAACACAAAAATGGCGCAAGATTCCGTGTGAAAACAGAGCCATTTTGAACATAACTTTCGTTTGTTTCTCAACAAAAACAATTGCATACCTTCAAAAGACTTAGAAAAAGATCCACGAGCCTTTAGACTACCTTTGACACTTTTTGGTGTTTGTTAAGTTTTAGAGTGAATCATTATCAACTGCCATTGAATGGAAATCAGGGATCACAGCATTCTTTATAATATTTCGCATTCTACGGAAAAAAGCAAGCCGTATGGGTTTGGAACATCATGAAAGTAAAAAATGACAGAATTTTCATTTCAGCTCATGGTTTGATTTCCAAATCAATGCACTGTCATAAGACGTAAGCTCTGTGTGCCCTGGAGTATCACCAGAACTTATAATAAGGAATACACATGGTACCTGATACTGGCAGTGGGAAATGACAGAGAGTTTGTGACAGAGAGCATTTGTCTGTGAGCGTGAGAAAAGAATGTGTGTGTGAGAAATTGTTGTGTGACGCAGCATTTCCGTGTGGACATGGAGAGCCCTTTGTTCAGCCACTGTGAGCGTGAGCAAGACTGCTGTCTCTCTCCCCAGGCTCAGATTAGTCTCAGCTATCTAACAACAGATACTTTGTAAATCCAGTCACTCTGTTATCCAGCAGCCATTACTGGAAAGATCATCATTTCTTTCTCTTGGCGTCCCATCATTCCTCTCTCCTTCTCACCTCTGTGTCTCACTCTCTTCCTTTGATTGTTGAGAGTAAATTTAAAGGGATAGATTACTCAAAAATTAAAATTCTGGGATCATTTATGCACAGTCATGTTATTCTAAAGTAAACCACTACTCTTTTGTCCATGTAATGAAAGTGAATGGTGACTCAGGCTGTTATTCTGTCTAACATCTCCTTCCTTATTCTTTTTGGAAGACAGCCATATGGGTTTAGAAAAATGTAAGGGTGTGTAAATGACTTAAGAATTTTCATTTTTGGCTGAACTATCCATTTAACAAACAGTAAGGAAAAAGCGAGAAGGGACAGAAGGCTGTTTAAACCATCTCTGGTGCTCTGACATAAAGCAGCGCAGTCTGTGGAGCTCGGCCCAGCGGCCCCTCTAATCTGAGCTGATTTATGGAGCGCTCTTCCTGCGTCTGTGCTAGTGGGGAGGGCCTCAGATCCTGGAGACAGCCTGGCGTCCCCTGCTATGGACACACCACATACAAGCTATACCCTACCCTCCAGCAAGTCCTATACCAGGACGTATCTCACACATACACAGTTCAAGTACAGAGTGTATACACACAGTCAGTATTTGTATCACATAATCATACACAGATGACAATTTTGATACATTGTATTCTTGAGGATGGAGTGGTATATACACTCACATACAATTTCTCCTAAATACACACAAACATATCACAAAACACTCATGCTTTGGGGCAAGCAATACAATAAGCACATATAAAGCACATTTACATTCTTACACCGATTATGATTAATAAGCAGGCAATGTGTCAAGTCACAGGGTTGTGTAAACACCTTAAATGTTTTTCAATTATCTGGGAAATGTCATTAACTTTTTAAGAAAAAACTGATCGACACTCCGAATTTTGCACTGCTTTACCGGTGCTCTGGCAACTTATGCAATGTGTACATGTGTTGTGTGCATGTTACATGTTTGATTATGTTTGAAATTACACTAAGATGTAATGCCTGCATATTTCACATACACACACATTCTCAGTGTGCTGATAATGGTTCGTCCCACACATCAGAGGGGAAAGGAGACACAAAGTGGCCACTGGCGGGGGGCTCTGGTCATTCTTTTTGAAGCGATTGTGAAATGTAGCTTGATGAGAAGGATGTGTTATCTGCTTGCTTTTATGCTGGCTGTGGCATTGCACGATATGTCAAATCCCATTCATCCCCATTCATCAGAATGTGCACAGACATCTTAATGCAACCCAGCATCATTCAGAAGCTCTGGAGCCCTTCTCTCCAAGCCTTGTCTGCCATGAAAGAACATCAACCAAATATGTAGATGAAAAAAAACTCCCTTTTTGGATGCATCTCACTCTCAGTGCATCTGTGATGTAATCCTGTTGCTTGGCTACTGACACTGTATTTGAGCAACACCACACTACATACTTTAGACTTTGAGTGTGGGGAGCTTTTACACAGAGTTCTTTTTTGGCAAAGTTCAAATCATACTTACTTCAATCGAAGTTATGCTACTTCAAATCAGAATACACTGCCAAAAAGTGGATTACAATAAATTACTATTATATCTAAACAATGATCTAAACAATGTCATCTGTCAGAGACACATTATAATAAAGTCCATGAAATTGCTATTTGTTGTTTGATCACCGCAATTGGGGATACTTTTCAAAACATAATGACCTGCCTAACAAGAGAGCATTTCTGGGCATCGAACAAATAAAATACACACGACACAAAAAAAAAAAATACTGTCTACTCTAGGTAGGGTAGCTCTCGAGGTTTATAAACACATTCTTTGTTTTATCAGTCTAAGCCAGTAAATCAATGTGAAAACGGAGACGATTTTGGATCCTCTATGCAAGTACACAAATGCAGACATAAATATTTTTCCAACACATTACATGCATTCTTGCATTACAGTGGTGATAACAAATCTCAAGTACTAAAGGGGGTGATAAGTTTACTTGTGTTGCATTATAAAGTGCATTCTGAAAACAAATTCGGACCACAACAACACATGAAATCCAGCATATGTAGTTAGACTAAGAAGGGCTATCGCTAATATGAGTTTGTGTTACAGGTCTTGTAATCACTTAAATTCCACTGAAGTTTTGGTCTGCTTCCTATTAAGTTACATTTATAGCACCGGGGTCTGTGTGTAATCAAACTTTCAGTCCGTAAAATATTTCTCTTCATTTCAAATCCCATTCAATTACTGCAATTAAGTTTTTTCTATTTAAACAAAGCAAACTTGATGACTAAAATGTATCAAGATATAAAAAACCATCACTACACTACACACCAGGTGTGAAAACACACATATCTTGTTTTAACTCTGGAAGCCAGCGCACCTTAAAAATGGTAGCAGCACATTAACACTGAACTCTAGTTCCATTGGGTTTGTTTTAATGAGTGCTGGAGCCATCCGTCTCCATTAGGTCAGTGTGTCCGAGCGGCAACAGCTATTATCTCTTCGAACTTGTCTAAACACACTTGCTGACTTTCCTCAACACACATTGATCCTCCACACACACCCTCTTACTGGAAACCAAGCACAGGTCTGGGCCAGACAGGACTGGTCAATAGCACTTACATAGGTAACCTCAGAGAGGAGCTTCCACTTTTGTGGGCAAACACTCACTTTATTTGGGAGCATTTGGGCACATTAGTGCCGCTGTTGGTTTGGATTAAGAACAAGGAGCTGTTACGGGAGCACCTTTCATGCAAATGGCTGTTCTCTCGTATTAGGCATCTGGAAAGCTTGACCGACTTAAACTTTGAATCCCATGAAACAGAGTTAAATTGTATTTTGTCACAAAATGTAGAGCAAATGTTATAGACCATGCAGTGATGACACGATTTAACATTAAAAAAGGAGAATCCATGTGCCACAGACAAGTCTTTTTTGAGGTGCCAGACTACGCACCTGTGAGTGATTTGGGATGACTAAAATGGGATAGCGTGAGCAGAGCAGAACAACAATAGGAAGAAAAACATTGTTCTAACCAACAGGTTGCCTCAGCGTGCATCTGGCCGTCTTGAACAGACAACAGAAGACATGCTACAGGTTTCCTCTGCTGTGTTTTAATTGCTTCTGAGGGGAACTGCGCCATGATTAAACATTTAATTTAAAATTAAATTGGTGTCATAATAAAGCAGAAATCATTGAGCGGGAGTTCAGACAGAGTTCAGCGTTGAACTTCACTCCCAAGTATGGAGAACGTATAAGCACCGCCATCCTCTGCCTCTCAGCGTGGGGGCCAGAAGAAAATGGATAGTATCTGTCTCTCTGACAGAGAAGAGTTACTGTGTGAAAACTGAATGCTTTATCAGACTTTCTGGTTCTCAGATCCGGGCAAGTGTTTGGAGAGAGGGAGCAGAGAGGCCTAGGGTTCAGCTAAAGAGACTAATTTTAACCAGCCACTGTGAGATGGGTCCAGGCCGGGTCGGTGGGAAGTTGTGGAGGGGGCCTGACCTTGCGGCAGGAAGAGAGTGGGTCGCCTCTATACGAGGCTCCCGCAGGAAGAGTAGCCTGGCAGGACACTGCGCCTTGAGTTCCCACCCCTTCACACAGCCCTGCCTGGCCTTTCGCTGTTCCATAGGGCCACTGGTTCCCAAGGCCTGTACCATTTCTCCCATCTACCCTAAGTTTACTGGCCTGTGCCAGCCTGGTTTTTCCCAGAGCTGTTGCCCTCACTGCTGAAAGTCCATGACAAACCAATGGGGTTCTGGGTCTCTCAGTCCAGTGCATATCAGAACATCAAATTAGAAAGGTTCACTACCATTCAAAAGTTTGGAATCACTAAGACATTTTCATTTTTTTTAAAAAATTCACCAAGAATGTATTAAATTGATAAAATAAAATTAAATAAAAATAATATATATATATAACATTTTATTTCATAGAAAATAATGTCACCCAGTCCTAAATAAATCATTCTAATGGCCCAAATTTGTTCCTCAAGAAACTTTTAATTTTATACTCAACTTCTTAGAACAGATAACGGTTGTGCTGTGGACATTACAATACAGCAATTTTTTATACAGCTGCTGAAGTTGAGTAAATTTACATTACTTGCAAATCACTTTATACTTGCTAGTCAAAATTTGGTTTTAAAAATGGCCAAAAATAAAAACTACATCTAGACACACAGTCTATTTTTTTAAAGAGATGAAAGCTATTCAATGGAGCTAAATCTTCTTATCACCAAAGCTACATTACCACAGGATTTGAAATGGAGAGAAAATTGAACGAACTGAAAGTTTGATTACATGCAGACCCTGGTTCTAAAAAGTAACTTAATATCTACTTTACCACCACAAGCTGAATGGGTACTAAGCACAGAAACCGTTACCAGCCCAGATTTCTTAGCACAAATATGTATCTAATCATACTTAACTACGCTGGTGGAACGCCATGGCGTGGTGACTCACAATTGGTCACCATTCTAATTCTGTTTCACAGCACCACATTGGAAAAACAGTAACTATGTCAATGTGCACGGATTGGCAATTTAACAGCACGGTTCCACAACGAGAACTGCTCAGTCCGATGGTAGAGAAGCAGTTAAAATTTGAGGTGTTGTGCTATTGTTAGAAAAGTTTAATTGTAAGTTCTATGAGAAGTGTCTTACAAACCAATTTTGTCTTTGGGCAGTGCTATAGAAAGCATGGGATGAAACCACCTGAATAACTTAACTAATAAACTGACTGAATATGTTATAAACTGACTGCTAAAATGCCTAAGGTGTCATTGCTGCAAATTGAAAATTCTTTAACAGAGCTTAAATAATACATAACATACATTGAAACAGAAACCATTATGTGTAACATTATGAATGCCTTTAATATAATTCCTGATAAATTCAAAGCATCACTGGAAAATAAAAATACAATTTTCTTTCAAAAACATATACATTTTATAGTTATTCCAAAACTGGATCAGGAGAGGTGTGCTGGGAGACACCCAGCCTGCCCGCCAGAGTACAGGTGCATTGACAGGCGGCATCTCCCCTAGCCTAGTGCCGAGACGTGTGTCTGCGTGGTGTGTGGCAATTATGAGGTGACACCTTGAGAGAGGGACAGTGCAGATTGAACGCCACACTGAGGGTGTACATGTGAGAGGACTGGAGGAGACAACTCAACCGCAGTGCCACACTGGCGGGCCGAGGTGTCACAAACACTTTCTTTATTAAGGGCTACATTCATGATTGCAGCAGCACACACAGGAGCATGGAGGAGGGGTGAAGTCAGACTATAAAGAAAAAAATTAAAGCAAAGTGCAAAGCGTATGAGCCTGTCAGAGGAGACAGAGAATGCGATTGTGTTGAGGATGTTGGCACTGGAGAGAATTCAGGGAAAAAGGGTTGAGTGTGCCGGCAATGGAGAGAATTCTGGGAAAAAAGATCACACAAAGCTTCATACTCCTGTTAATAAGATGAGGCGGCAGCACTGACACACTCTGGGGAGTGTGTGAGTGTTTGTGTGAGTATATGTATATGTGAGCGTGTGTGGTCTGGAGTGTCACTCTGTGACTCTCATCACAAGTCTACTCTATGATGGTTTCTGATGGCCTGTCAGACCAAGACACAAGCACTTCTGGTGCAGGCAACAGAGGTGTGTTTGTGTCAGGGGTGGCCTTAATTCCATTCATAGCTGAACCTCTGATCAACAACATACAGACACACTCAAACACAGAGACTCACTAACTGGAAGTGTTTTATTCACTGCATAGGCTGTAGCGCAGCTTTTGAAGTTTGTCTTAAAGGGATAGTTCACCCTAATATTTAAACTCTGACATCATTTATTCACCCTTATGTTGTTCCAAACCCATATCACCTCTTTCTTCTGTGGAACCCATGAGATGTTAGGCAGAATGATAGTATCTGTCAATTTTATTGTATGGAAAATAAAGATGCAGAGAATGTCAATGGTTACTGAGGTTAACATTCTGCGTAAAATCATCTTTTGTGTTCCATGGAAGGAAGAAAGTTGTACAGGTTTGGAACAACATGAGGTGGAACAAATTATGATTTTTCTTGACATTTTGTATCTACAGTATTTAAGTGTAGAGATCCACTAAATCTCCAAAGTTAAAAATGTTGAAGACCATCAAAGCTCACGATGAGGCCTGCGTGTTAGAACCATATGGAGACTACATAAACACAGAAACCTCCAAAACATGAAAGAAGCATTAAAGGATGCAGATAAGTCCACAATGATACAATGCAGGCTAGATAGATCTGGCTTTTTTATGAAATGACAGTGGACAGATATCCTGCTTTCAATTTTCCTCAAACGCTCATCTGTTAATCCTATTTAAGATTTTAGAAACCAAGAAAGAGACATACAGCCATTAAACTTGTAGTGCTGGTGTACCTACGGTGTCAGCATTAACAGCTGGTGAGAATAGTGACTAAAGCCCAAAGTATACTTCGGTCAGATGCGGACGTGTCACAGAAATCTCGTCATCAGCATTCACATGAATGAGCTCAGCCCGACTTTTTTAACTGTGCGTCCACAAGATGGCAATACTCGCATTTGAGCCGTTGCTATCCCGAACAAATGCTAGAAGAAGACATAATAGCCGGTAAATAACAGGAAACCGTTGATTTGCATGTCAAGAGCGCACGTGAGGAGGTCAGGAGATGCCTGCATTTGTATGTATCAAGTTTAAAGGAATAAAAAGCCATCTTAATGGTCTAAACTCCTAAAGAGAATCAGTCTGGTGTCTTTTAACAGTCGCAGCATACATGCGGCAACCACCTGTGTATGCACGTGCCGTCAAATGGAGAAAACTTTGACATTGGCTTGCGTTCGACTGTATGCAGACGCTGAGTGTTTGCGTCAAAATCAAAGTATTCTTTGGGCTTTACACACAGAGACTACCATACAGGCTAACATCACTTTTTGTGTTTCACAGAAGACAGACATACAGGTCTGGACAAACACGAGAGAGTAAAAAAATGTGATCCCTCTGTCATCATTCGCCCATGGAGAGATGATTAAATCACAGGAGGAACTAGTAAGCAACATATCCATTAGATTGCCCATGATGGTCGAGAAAGGGGATGCTTGAGTTTGCTGTGATTTATCAGGGTGTCACTCATATCTGGATGTGAGGAATGGAGAGTCCTAAACCCAGCAGGACAGGCCTAAATGTGGCAGAGAGAGGGGCTGAGGCTGATGTTTGGTTCCCATGCAGTCTTATTTACCCAGAACTATTTTAGAAGTCCTTTGTGCTCCCTAAGCATAATGCAGTCTGCCTCCTATCTTCCCCTTTAGAGCCTCGGGTTATGTGAAAAGCCGGGGAGGAGAGAGGAGTGCCAAGTTGACCAATGTAGACCCCCCCAGGCCTCCTCAAAGTCAGTTAATCTCAGCAGCCTGTGGTATTCTAAAAGTGTGGTGGGGTGCTAAGAGAGGGCCAAGGCTTGCACTTCTTCTTTCTGACCTGGCATTTATTCACAGGGACCCTGCTAATTGCTATTTCCGATATACACCGGTTTTTCATGAAGTCTTACCACAATGCCTTCCTCCGCACTCCGGTGATCCAATTGTGTGATGTGTCTGAATTCATTGTGGAAGCAGTATAAATCAACTCTAATGAAAAGAACAGTACGAATGGACTGTGGGGGCGAAGGCGTGGCCGAGCGTTCATCTGGGGAGGAAGCGGAAAGTTTTTTCACCTGAGATTAACTGCTGCTAATTGTGATTTCTATGTTCACAGTGAAAGGCGGGGAGATAAAAGGCTACCCAAAACCCCAGAGAGGGAAAGAGAGCTTCAAACACCCCAAGAGAGAGCTGTTAAAATGAACAGTGTGTTTGAGTGTGCCGCAGGAAACTGCTTGAGTTTTGTCAAATAAAATACATTTCTGAGTTGGATCCGCTGCCTCCCGGTTTCTCATTTCCCTTCACAAGCGAACCTTATTACATGGACCCTGTCCACATATCCGTGCTTTTAATGTGAATGAGAGATCACAAATGTCATTTTTGCCTTCCCGTTTTCTCCAAAAGCAAAAGGAAATAATTCACACTTACGTTTTCTCAAATTTCCAGAATAAAAAAAATAAAAACATTACGGCAGAAAGAAGAGAGAAAAATGCCACATTTACTGTCACTCTCTCAGTAGCTGTATTTGAAACCCCATCACAGTAATAAAATAATAAAAAAGAAAAATATAAATAGGTTTATAAATATAAATAGACCATCTCATCCAAGTGGTGTTGGACATATGCTTTGATGCAGATCTGAGTGTGATTGCCGTGTTCATATATAAATATTCGAACCGATTCAAGGGAGAAAACACACCAGGTTCCGAACCCAAGACCCTGCCCTGGTGACAGAACGATTTTTTCAAACAAGTCAGGTGTTTTTCTTTTTAGTTTTTGAAACCATTTACTCAGCAGAGTCCCGATGGTGATAAAGATGTATTAACAAAGTGATAAAGGACTTCCAGCGGAGAGGCACTAATACACGCTTCTCTCCCTGCCTGGTTGGCAATTACATTAAAGAAGCTCATGCCTGAAAATCACTGGAAAAATCGTCCAGTGAGGCGCCGGCTTAACTTTTCAACTTTCCTTCTCTGTCTCATTCTTTGCCTTCCCCTGAACTTCTCCCACCCTCACCCTCTCTCTCGTTTCTCAGTAATTCATGTCTGAAACTCTTAGACAAAGCATTATTAACAAGTGCTAATCTGCACCTAAGGACAGTAGATGAAAGGGCTAAAGTTTTTTTTGTGACTGTGTACTTACCAAATTCTGAGGCCTTTTACCTCCATCTCACCCTAAAAAAATGCACATAGCACTGCTGTGATTTTATTTCTTCCAGGCTGTCAGTGCATCTTTTCTAGTGACTCTGATATCTTGAGGAGTTGCATGTTGCTTCCTGATCAAAGCACTCCACAATCTTCTTTGCTAATTGCACAATTATCTCCAGAGTGCCTAGAAAGGCAAAGGCCCTTTATAAGGCTGCATCTAATGGCAGCGGCTATCAAAGCGCAGCTCTTGTTTTCTGATGTATGGCCACAGGCTTGGCTTTTAAGGGAACAGCAGTTTGTGAGCCTTTAAAGGATGTCTCTGTTTTACAGAGGCTGCGAGGTTAAACCCCTCTAAATAATCTGAACAAATGGAGCTGGTTAGGTGGTCTGCATGTCCACGTGCACAAAAATTAGAAGTAGGGGAGTGGGGAAGGCATGTGGGAGAGATTGAGAAAGAGAGGCAATCAAAAAGAAAAAGGACAGAGACAGTGCTGGCTCATTATCTGTAGGTCAACGAGCATCACATTATATCTGATACAACCACTTCTGGCTGCAGAAAGCTGTGTCTATATAATAAAGAAGTCATTCCGGTTTGAAACTATATGAGGGTGATATGAGGTAGATGACTGAACTTTCATTTTTGATTAAACTATTCCTTTAAGTCCTTTGAATGGGACTGCTTCCATTGAGGATAGAGGCAGAATGAAATAATGTTGCAATGTGAAATCTTTTAAAACAGAATTAGAACCTTTCTAAATGTGAGAACACATGACACTGAAGAGGGAGGCAGACTTTCCCCTATTCACAGCTTCTAGGACAAGATTGACCATCTGAGATTTACCACACAACAAAGAGTTCATCAGCATCCAGAACATCTG
Source organism: Moxostoma hubbsi (assembly GCA_032164185.1). Classification (NCBI taxonomy): domain Eukaryota; kingdom Metazoa; phylum Chordata; class Actinopteri; order Cypriniformes; family Catostomidae; genus Moxostoma; species Moxostoma hubbsi. The sequence continues at coordinate 24,198,292 of JAVLUX010000030.1, read as the reverse complement.
CCCTTTAAAAACTCTCTCAGCGCTGATGTGCAGCGTCTCTAACACATGATCTGCCATTCCTACACTGGCAAATATGCTCTCCTGGGATCAGATGACTGCCGGCACAGTGGCTTAGTGCCACAGAAAGACGCAGGAAGGGGATTGACCTCAACCTGGCACATCAAGTAAAACTGGTCAAAGTAAACAGATTAAGACATAGTTTGCTTTGTGAGAGTCGGAGGAAAAAAGACTGAATCTACTGCTAATTATCTCAAGTTCCACAGGCAGCTTACACAAAGGGCTAAAGCCAACTTGAAGGTCCAGCTTGCAAACAGACAGACAGACAGACACAGACACACCACCAATGCACTGTGACCCTTGAATTTGTCACACTAATTTAGACCTTCTGTACGGGATTTGATAGGTGAGCCTTAATTGTAAGGCAAGGTAACAGCCAGCTGGCCTTTGGCTGGGATGAAAAATAAAGGTGCCTGATTTGGAACTGCATACCCCCTCCTGTCCATCTAATACCTTTCAAATAAGCTTTCAAGGAAACAATGACACATTTTAATCTCCTCTCTCATCTTTCTTTTTCTTCTCATGAGGGCCCTGTTATAGACAGAATGGATAGAAACAGACCGGAAAAAGTAATCCACTTCATTCATGTTCTGTTCGCAAATTAACATTTCATGTTGGGGTAAAAGGATAGTTCACCCAAAAATGAAAATTCTTTCATCATTTACTCACCCTCATGTTGTTTTTAACCCATTATGACTTTCTCTCTTCCAGGGAACACAAAAGGAGATGTTAGGCATAATGTTAGCCTCAGTCACCATTAACTTTCATTATATGGAGAAAAAAAGATGCAATGAAAGTGATAAACATTAATAGTCATCCTGTGGTGATCAGTCACACTTGTCACCAGCTAACTTATCTTGCTTAACTTATTATCCAGGAAATGTTTAGAATGTGGTGTTTCTTTGGATTAAAGGAAAACATCATGACAAAAAAACAAAACAACTGGTGACCAAACAGACAGTCAAACTGTTCTTAAACGGACTAAAACATCTCCGAACCATCAGAAGAATTTGTTCCAGCAATCTTTTTTTGCCAGGAGCAGTGCTGGTCAGACTGTACAGGGCTGCAATTAAGCGTAAACCATCCTGCACATTAACAAAGCCAACGTGTACATGATGTAAACCGATGGGGGCAAACAGAGCCAAAGCCAGGCAAAGACACCACTACTTAGCTCATACAAACTCATCAATATATACTTCAAAGTTATGACCACTAGTCACAAAAGCAGCACCATTTACATAGATGGTGGTCAAACATAATTTGTGTTTGGTGGCATGCATAAAGGAATAGTTCTCCCAAAAACTATATGTTCCAAACCCATACGAATTACTTTCTTCTGTGGAACAAAAAAAGAAAAGTTTGAAAAATCACATCACTTACTGCCATATAATTAAAATAAACGGTGACTATGAGATGTCAAGCTTAATGAAGCACAAAAAAACACCATAGAAGTAGTCAAAAGTACTGTGCACTCTATTAAAGGTTTTCAACACTAACAATTAAGGTTTGCTCATCATCAGAAATATTGTATGTCTTCAGAGGACTTGGAATATAGTTCACAAGTCATATCAATTACCTTTATTGTGGTATCATTTATTTATTTATTTTGTCCTTTTAGGAGCTTGACAGCCCACAGTCACTATTCACTGTCATTATAAAGCAAAAAGCATGTGAAACTGTTTCAAATGGTTCCTTTGGTGTTCCACTGAAGAAAGACATGACAAGCAACATGAGTGGTAGATTGAGAAACAACAGAATAATTTGGGGGGGGGGGGGGGGGGGGGTTTAAACCATTTCTTTTAAACCAAACATGTTGCATTCTTCCTACAGTGGCTTTTTTGCTCCAAAAAAGTAAAGTAAATGCATGAGGTATGTTAAGCTTTAGAGTGGTTTGTGGGTTCCTCCATGTTATAATTAAGACAGCAATGAGTGTTTTAAAAGCAAACAAACAGGAAGCACAGATGGCAGATGGATAAGCAGAAAGAAGAGGCAGACTTTCTGGATGAAAATGTACCGTAAGGGTGAGAGGACTCGAAAGCAGGGAAAGCATGAAAGCGAGAGAAATGCACCCTGTGTATCTCTCTCTGTGTCCTCGGGCCTTGGTAATGCTTTGCACAGGCCGGCTTCTGAAGGTCATCTGATAGCTGCTCACCCAGCTGTTTTAATATTTAGTTCCCTTTTTTCTCTTTCCTAATCTATCACACTCCTGCAGATTATCACCAGAGGCAAAGATTAGCAAAAAACATGAGGGGAAAAAAGAATTAAATAGAGGAATCTGCCAAGTTCTTAATCCAGATCTGTAAGAGGAGGGAGAGTGGAGTGCCATCTCTGTGCAGCCGAAGCACCTGCAGCTACATACATCAGCCAGTGTGGATAACACATGGGTGGAGACTGAAAGCAGGGATGCAGCCAGATTACAGATGGGCTCAGGGGTTTGAGAGCAGAGCTGGGGGCTACGGACCCTGCTGCTGCCGCCACTTTTCCTATGATTCATGACAGGCCTGAGGGGAGAGCTGGACTAGGGCGTGAGCCACAGAGGTATAGGGTTACCGGTCACCCTGTGCCATAGAGCAGTACACTGCTCCCTACCCACCAAGGGCTGTTTCTGAAGAGAGCCCTTTCTGTCATCTAACTGTAGATGGTCCTACAGGCTTAGGTGGTAGATTTGGGCAAAATGTTATGGAAATCATAAGGATTGGTTCCAGGAATCAGTACAGGAATCCTAAGCAATTTTACAATTCTGGTTCTGACTCATCTTAATCTTTCAAATTCCTTAAATCAATTTACGACTCTTTTAGTACTTTGCGGAAGAAATATTTGGATAAAAAAAAAAATGCAATTCTTAATACTGTTGTTAAATAAGGTGACCGTTTCGGATTTCGATAGAGCAGACATAACAAACCAGAAATAAATTTAATACAATTCTTGCAGAAGGTGTGCTCACACAGACTTTTCAATGACTGCCCCAAGATTTGGGGAGTAAATCTAAATGCAATCCAATAATTTGTCCTAACTTAATTTTAAATTCTAAACAAACCACAAAAGTGGTAATATGTTTCATTCATTAATTTAAAAAAAAGTTTGACAAACTAAACAAAACTCAAAATGAGCTCATTCACATGGACACCAGAAAGCTGCGTATTGCGAGAAAGGTACTTAAAGCCACCATGAATTCATAATTGACCATTCTTATTGGATGTTGCACAATTATCCATGCACATTATTTAAAAAAAAGAAAAAGAATAAAGTTTGCCTTCTTTATCTTTAATCAAAAACAACAACTTGCCCCCCAATTTGCAACAACTTCTTTTCGCTGCTGACGTATGTATTGGCCGAGGGCTAGGCAATAAGGTTGGCCAGACGAGTTTCACCCCTCCCCACCAGCCCAACCCATTGGATGTGTATTTTTGGAGGAACCATGAGAGCCCACACACAAAAAGAGTCATGGGAGCTTACTGGTGGCCTCTCTTGACACAGATGACCCTCGTCTCCACTAAAACTCAGAATCCCTCCCTTGCACCGACCTCCACCATCTGCTTAGAGGCGCACCTTCTTCTTACAAATGGCTGCCCTCAGAAGCACATGCCAAAACAAGAGCCGCCCACCTTTCAGCACCTTGGTGACTTCCCCTGCTGACGTCTCTTTCCCTCTTTCTCATCTCTCTCTCATTCCTCCTCTCCACTCAATAAACAGGCCGGTGCTGGCTGCTGTTGAGAAGGGAACAGTAAACACAAAGAGAGGGTTCGATAGAGGGTGAGCACAGTGTGCATGCTGCAGTCAGAGTCCTGATGAGACCGAAGCATTCACACCAGCCCCTGACCGCCAGCTGACCCGCACAGATCAACAGCTGCCGTGTGTTTGAAGTCCCCCTTTGCAAGCTCACATTTCATGTGGGGACTTTTCCTTACAATATTATTCGGAAGAATAATCTGACTGTTTTTTTTGCAATACCCAATCTATTTCGACAGACGCTGAGCAGTCAGTGCTGGCTACCCATCCAACTGGTTCCAGAGACCTCCCCAAAAAACACCATTGCGATTACTAGGAAAGACTGCTATTTCTGAGCAAATACAGAAGTAGTCCAATTAGCTCACATAGTGCATGCATGTAAACAGACTAACACACACACTCAAAAACATGGGCAGATAGAAGAAGGTGCGTTAGAATCTGTACTCAAAAGAGTTTGTGCCATGATCGAGGTGAGATCTCTTAGGGGTTTTCTTCAATGTACAGTAACACCTCTCTTGCTCTTTCTTTGTTTCATGTGTGTGCAGTCAGTGGAGAGTGATAAGAGCAGATTCTCCCAGAAGCATTGCCTTAGGCTAGAGAGCAGCTTAGGTCATTTAGCAGAGCAAGAGAGAGTGAAAAGGAATAATGCACTAACCCATCCACCATACAGCACTTCTAACCTCTCTACAATAGACACACAGCCATTAAACAACTGAGAAAGCGTTCTATTACAAGAAATCCTGTTTAATAATGCATAAAAATATGATGCATTCCAACACACAGATAAAACTATTGTAAGAGTGCAAACTAATTCATTTACCGCTATGTGATCTACCAGGGATTTTTGTTACCACTTTATCCTTTAGTGTCAAAAATACACAGCACTTGAAAACTCACACTGAATCGGCCTATTCACTACACCAAGCTAAAACTGATCTTCAAACTGGACACTTAAGCCACACTTTACAAACGTCACTGCAGAGCATAAAAAATACAAGTACAGTACAAATACACTTGTCAAGTAAAACATTTCACAAAAAGAAGTTTGTTGGGTTTAAAATGATCAAGCATTATATTGTGTATACACACACACACACACACACACACACACATATACATATATATATATATATATATATATATATATATATATATATATATATATACATACATACATACACACACACTCACCTAAAGGATTATTAGGAACACCTGTTCAATTTCTCATTAATGCAATTATCTAATCAACCAATCACTTGGCAGTTGCTACAATGCATTTAGGGTTGTGGTCCTGGTCAAGACAATCTCCTGAACTCCAAACTGAATGTCAGAATGGGAAAGAAAGGTGATTTAAGCAATTTTGAGCGTGGCATGGTTGTTGGTGCCAGACGGGCCGGTCTGAGTATTTCACAATCTGCTCAGTTACTGGGATTTTCACGCACAACCATTTCTAGGGTTTACAAAGAATGGTGTGAAAAGGGAAAAACATCCAGTATGCGGCAGTCCTGTGGGCGAAAATGCCTTGTTGATGCTAGAGGTCAGAGGAGAGAATGGGCCGACTGATTCAAGCTGATAGAAGAGCAACTTTGACTGAAATATCCACTCGTTACAACCGAGGTATGCAGCAAAGCATTTGTGAAGCCACAACACGCACAACCTTGAGGCGGATGGGCTACAACAGCAGAAGACCCCACCGGGTACCACTCATCTCCACTACAAATAGGAAAAAGAGGCTACAATTTGCAAGAGCTCACCAAAATTGGACAGTTGAAGACTGGAAAAATGTTGCCTGGTCTGATGAGTCTCGATTTCTGTTGAGACATTCAGATGGTAGAGTCAGAATTTGGCGTAAACAGAATGAGAACATGGATCCATCATGCCTTGTTACCACTGTGCAGGCTGGTGGTGGTGGTGTAATGGTGTGGGGGATGTTTTCTTGGCACACTTTAGGCCCCTTAGTGCCAATTGGGCATTGTTTAAATGCCACGGCCTACCTGAGCATTGTTTCTGACCATGTCCATCCCTTTATGGCCACCATGTACCCATCCTCTGATGGCTACTTCCAGCAGGATAATGCACCATGTCACAAAGCTCGAATCATTTCAAATTGGTTTCTTGAACATGACAATGAGTTCCCTGTACTAAAATGGCCCCCACAGTCACCAGATCTCAACCCAACAGAGCATCTTTGGGATGTGGTGGAACGGGAGCTTTGTGCCCTGGATGTGCATCCCACAAATCTCCATCAACTGCAAGATGCTATCCTATCAATATGGGCCAACATTTCTAAAGAATGCTTTCAGCACCTTGTTGAATCAATGCCACGTAGAATTAAGGAAGTTCTGAAGGTGAAAGGGGGTCAAACACAGTATTAGTATGGTGTTCCTAATAATCCTTTAGGTGAGTGTACACACACATATACACACACACATATACATATATATATATATATATATATATATATATATATATATATATATATATACATATATATATATATATATATATATATATATATATATATACACATACATATATATATATATATATATATATATACACATATACACATAAATACTGTATCACGTTGACACTAGGTCAACACATCATTTGTGCGGGCCAGGTTAGCTCAGTGATAAAAGATGCTGGCTACCACCCCTGGAGTTCACTAGTTCGCTCTTGAACCCCAGAGCGTGCTAAGTGACTCAGGGCACGTGGTGAGTTGAGCGTGGATGCCGCGGTGGATGGTGTGAAGTTTCCACATGCACTGTCTCTGTGGCAATGCACTCAACAAGCCACGTGATAAGATGCACTGGAGTTCACTAGTTCGAATCCCAGGGCATGCTAAGTGACTCCAGCCAGGTATCCTAAGCAACCAAATTGGCCCAGATGTGCAGAGTCACATGGAGTGACCTCCTCGTGATCACTACACGCTCAATAATATGGATCGTTCTCGGTAGGGCGCGTGGTGAGTTGAGTGTGGATGCCGCGGTGGATGGCTTATATAGTATACTATGACGGAACGACACAACCCTCCCGTGGATCATCATCGCCCCACCTCTTCAGAGGGTAGTTCTTCAGCTAGGCTCACAACTGGAGTGGGCAGATGAAAGAGAGGAGGGACAAAGTGACTTTTTACCTTTCCTGCACATAGCTCTTTATTAGCTGGACTGAGGTATTCCTTCTCTGCATGTGAATAATTGGCCTTTGTTTGAGCACAGGGAACAATGTTAACCGTCGGTCCTGTCATGTAAGCTTATTAGCCCAGAAGCACGCAGAGGCCAAGAGCCCAAATACACAGGCAAGATTAGCTTATCAACCACTCCCCCTGCTAGGACAAGAGCCACTCCATGCCATAACATGAGCCCAGAAATGGGGTTCAAAGGTTTGTATCTCTTGCATTCAAAGTTTATGTGCACACAACAATGTAAATCAATTTTAAATAATGTTCTTTTGTGTGCATCTAATAACACATGGCTTGCATGTTCTGTGAGATGTGGATCACTTGTAGCATTGAGGCTAATAGCCTTGTTCTTTCCGCTAGTCACATTCTGGTGTTGTTTTAGCTCACTCCTTCCACAACTTTCCAGAAGTTCAAGTAAAGTTGAGAGGTGAGGAGGTCAAGGCAGTTTTAGAAAGCTAGGCTATTGGAAAGGGGGCACAAACTCACATATCGTCTGGACTCTGTGGTGTGTGAGGGGGTGGAGTGTGAGTGGACCCCTGCTTCTCTCCTTTTATCTCTCATATACCACTGTCTTCCACTAAAGATTGTGTCTGGATCCAAAAACACACACATATGTGACCATACATACCCAAAACGAGGCCAGATTTAAGAAAAAGCACACAAATCATGCAGTATTTGAAACGACAGCCTACAGTTTACATTCTTTCTCTGGAGGAAGAAACAAATATGAACTTGAAGATTGATGCTCCATTTTTCAGTTTTCTGTGCAGAGCATGTGAAAGGCATTCACTGAGTGCTGTTGAGTGCATGCTTACTGAGGCGTCTGGAAACTGGACTGTATGCAGACAAAAAACAAATCAAGTAAAAAATCAGACCAGTGAACAGCGAATGTAACCAATCAACGGTTACTGAGTTACATGTGGCACTATAAGCTACAGGAGGGCTGCATACCCCTGTCTCTGGCCTTCTTTAATCTGGGGTCTTGCGATCCTGACCCTGGCTTATTCCTCTCAACACTCTCATAAAGATGACAAAGCCCTGATCAAAGCCAATAGCTGGCCCCTGGGTTTATTTGAGCATGGAGACATTCACAGTGCAGGATAGAAAGACACAGATATACGGTCTCACACGGCTCATACGGGACCTCCGTCCAGGCTGCCGTGCTGAGTCAAGGGCAGTCGGAAAGCAGGACGAATTGTTTCAAAGCCACTCAGAGACCAGCGAGTGAAAGTGACACCAAAGTGCCAAGGCACTGAGAGAAAAGGAGGAGAAAACAACAAGGCTTTAGCACATTGGAACAAAATTCGCTAATGGAGAAGACATGCTAGCTGAGGGTGATAGCTCTGTGAAAGCCATTAGCTGGCCGGGCCCCTGACAGACATTTCCAGCCTCTGTTTTTCTCCTCTTGCCTTCTTTCTCTTTTTCTCATCAGTCCTGTGGCTGAAAGAGGCTCGTGTTTCTCATGGGGGAGAGGAGGTGTGAGCGGCGGACATCTCTGACACAGAACTTGAACGTTTGAACCCACAGCTCTCAGAGAGCTCAGTGGGGAAGAAGGTAAGATAAAGAAGTAGAGCAGAACGTGTGAGTGAGATAGTTCAGAGAGCCTTTGATCCTCAAACACTGCTCTATAGGTACACATTTTACAATGACCTGATGGGGATGAATGGAAAACATGGATAACGGGGAGTTTCATTAGTTCGTCCCAGGTTGAGAATGACAATGGTCACATGGTGAGAGCAGATTGAGAGACTTGTGCATGAAATGTAACAAAAAATTCAAATGCCCAGTAAAGAGAGTAACGAGAAATCCAGAGGTTGCAAAATTACAGGGGTGAACTGAAATAGATCATGTTTCTATTTCAATGGGTCGTTCATACAGAATGTTTGAACTTCAAAAACTGTTGTCTTCAAAACAGAACGCAGTGGTCATGAGACATGTTTTAAACTTTTATTTCTTTACACTGCATCTTAAATGGATAGTTCACCCAAAAAATGCAAGTTCTGTCATTTACTTACCCTCATGTCATCCCAAACCCATACCTTACTTTTGCTGAACATAAAAGGAGACTTTTTAACAAATATCCCGGTCCGTCTTTTCAATACAATGGCAGTGAATAGTAATTCACCTTTAAGTTTCAAAATGTATGAAAGTATCATTAAATAGTCATTAAGGGTTGAACAATTATTGGCCTGGCTGATACTAGGATCCAATATTCATAATTTTTCTAATTATCTGAATCATTATTTTGTCTGATCTGATTATCGATACATTTTAAAATGTGCTCCATTGGCTTTGATGTCACCACCTCTCTCTGAAATATTACTGCTTGTAGTCTGGCTCAATGTCCCACCCATAGTATTATCGGATTGGTTATATGTCACGAGTAAATGGCTAATCAACACTGTACTCCGTATTTGTGGGGGAGTGGTGGAAATGAGGAAAGCAGCGAGAGAAAAATAAATCACTGAGAGAACAAGCTGTTTTTAAAGGTAAGAAGGCAGATACTGAAGTTGCCATAAACATCACAATTCTTTATGCCATCCGTATTGAATTGGAGGTGTACCTGTGGATGCATTTTAAGGCCTACCTTCAAATAAAGTAGTGATCCTAACTGACCTAACACAGGGAATGTTTTCTACGATTAAATGTCAGGAATGTTGTTAAATGTTGGCTAAGTTGTATGTAAACTTCTGACTTCAGCTGTATATCTTTGAATGTTTTTCTCATTTTCTCGTTTTGCTTCATTAATGCATTAATGCCCTTTCACGCTCCACACGCATTGCCTCTCTCCCCCGGCCCGTGACATTAGGCCCCGTATAGTTGAGCTGTAGGCACGTTTATTTTTACGACAGTAGGCCGTAATGGAGAAACACAGTGAGCAGCAATAAAGATGGCTGACAGAGATAAGGACTTATTTAACAAAGTACTCGCCCATGTGAGTTGGTGTTTTTACATGTTATAGCTGAATGGCATTGATATTGGTAGCTAGCTAACCAATGATAGAAGGTTTAGCAAACATAACGTTAACTTTCGTAACATTAAATCTTTCACATCCTTTGTAAATAAAATCCTGTTTCCCTTTTTGCACTCGACTAAATAGGCTAGCCAGCAAGCTTAATGAAGAGCGTCAACTCCAATAACATTGATTCTCGTCTGTTATAACATGTTAATACATAACATTCTGTTATGAGCTGTTTAGGTCATTATTTTTATATATATTTAAAGTTTCAGATCAAAAGAAATATTGATAGGAGCTCCTTCCACTTTACTTTTGAAAAAAATACAAAAATAAATAATGTTGATATGTCATGTTCTAGTATTTTTCAAAAGATAATATTGAAATCTTCTGTTTTGCAGTATTTCATTATACATGTTCATAGGCATTTAAAGGACGTTTTGTGTTGGAGTTTGTTTTAGTGTCAATTTGGACACAAACATTTTCATTTTTACTGCAAAGGTATTTCGGTCCCAAATATAATTTCCCAGTCTCCTTGATTACTAATAATCAGTTTCTGGCCAATATCGGTTGACCCCTAGTAGTCATGCGTCATATTCTGAGAGCATCAGATTCTGGAGAGAAACATCACAAAATAGAAGACATTATTATTGAAATCTTGACATCCATTTCATAATACTTATGCGTATTTTTTAATTTAGTGAATAACAATCAACTGACATTGTATTGAAAAGACAGATGTATATTCATTCAAATTTCTCTGTCTCCAATTGAAGTCAAACAGGGTAAGAATTATAATATTTGGGTGAACTACTTTAAACACAAGTCTCTCTTGGTGTGAGATGCTGAAAAAAAAGCCTGGTGTGTCTGAGCAGTCAAAGATTTAGCAAATTTTTACATAGACAAACAATGAATACATAGTGCAGACACAAGAACTTGTCCTGTGTGAACAACCCCTTAGATTTAGATTTGGATAATTTGAGTTGAGATCTGTTTCGTCTTGGGACCCGCACACATGTGTGACTCATCCTTAAAAGCCTTTTCCATGGGCTGCAGACAGACCCAGCGACACCTATACGAGCTGCACAGAAGGGACTGTTATGGAGCTAAGTTCTCAAGTGTTAGTTCATTGCCTAAGGACAACAGCACCTGCCTAGCACTCATGTGTGTTTGTGTATATGAGAGGATACACAAACTGACTCTAAACAGATTTTGAAACACACACACACACACACACATAGCTGCTCAAGCATTAAAAGATGGCTTGCTGTAAATGATAGGGGCAGCAATTATCAGCACGGATATCATAAGAGCATCACAAGATGAAGTTAAACAGCTGTGGCCATTAGCCATCCTCCGCTAATGCAGTAATGCCAATAAATAACATTGTTCCACAATGTTGATCTGACTGGGGTTGAAAGTGTGAGTTGTTTTGTTTCTGTATGTGTGTGTTTGAGAGCATGTACATATTCATGATTTTGAAAACACAGGCATAGCAAACAGCAACAGTCAAGGACCTTTAAGGACTGTTGTGTGGTTTGGTGCATGGCTCAGGCTAGATCCCCCACTACTAACACACACACACACACACACACACACACACACACACACACACACACACACACACACACACACACACACACAGATCTGTCTTGTAGCCTATTGATGTCCCTTTAAATGTCAATCGCTTAATTTACTGAAAACATGTACAAGTTTGCTATGGCCCCATAAATTTGAGCAACAGGGCTTGGAGAGTTAATGAACAGCTTGTAAAACATGAATGAAGGGGTCAGGGCATTACAATGTGTGATAATGTGAATGAAAAGCATGTGAGAGGTTGGAGGATTGCTGGCTTTCTCCCAGCCCATCTGACCAGCACACCAAGGTACAAAGGGGAAGAGGGCGGAGAGATGTCAGAATGAAAGGACAGAGAAAGAGAGAGAGAGAGACAGAAAGAGGTTACGACCTGAGATGGCAAGTGAGTTTTGTGGTCACAAAACATGCATGTGATCGCTGTGTTGTTGAACACAAAGCGACATATTCAAATCAACACACAGTGACACCAAAAAAATGTAGGCACTTAAGACACACTTGAAAATGTTCGAATATCATTGGATTATACTGCATTGCAAAAAAAATGTAGAAAATAAATAATAAAATATGAAAGATAGCATAAAAACAAACTTTCAAGGAAAAACATTTCACAAAAAGAAGTTTGCTTGATTAAAAAAAAACAGACTGTTCAAAATCAGGACAAAAACATTTTTAAACGTTCTGGTTGTATTTAGCACTAAATAACAAATTCTTGTGTGAAAACACGCAAGCCACTGTGAACGAGCAGCACGCAATGGAAATCAAGATTTTAAGGTGAAATGATTAAATAATCGCATTATTTCTAAAAAAAAAAAAACATTGAATGGCTTCTGAAGTCTTGGACTATGATGCACAAGCCACATGAAATACTTTTATGATTCTTTTGGGTGCCTTTTTAAACTTTAAAAAGTGAGGCACTATTCTACACCATTGCATTGAAAAGATGGCCCATGATACTCTAAACATCTTAAAGTTATATGGGGTTGAAACGACATAAAGGGGAGTAAATAACTACAGAATTTTTATTTTATTTGATTGAACTTTTTCTTCATGCATCCCCTAAAATTAAAAGGTAAAATTCTTATTTGTTTGCAGATGCCTCTTGGTTCGATATTTTGGCATCAAAACATTTGTAGATGTTTCTTATGTGTGCAAAATAATTTTTAGAGCCACTGTACAGCTGTGTGCCAAGTACAGAGTTTGTTCTTTTGGTGTCTGATGGACAATTTGACCCTTTCACTTTAGAAGGGAGAGGGGCCCACACAAAGTTCAGCCAATCATAGTAAGGGACATAGGGGCATAGGGAAGGATGTATAATTAACTCAATCAGTTTAATTGGTAGAGAGTATGCCTTTGCGCTGAAAGCAGACGAGCAGAGGAAGCACACCCCCTAAGCACTAACACACACATAAACAAAGAGAAATATACACATGCAAACAGATGAATGAGGTAAGGTACATACACACACTCTCAACATCCCACTCAAGGTACAAGCAATCACTTCATGTCCCAGTTCTCTCAGTGTTTCAGGAGGACAGACACTTCCCTGTATCTGACCCAGCTATCAACTATTCTCTCTCTCTGTTCGGGTCTTATCAACACAGCCCAGTGCTCAGCCAACGGCTCAGGTTCCATGATTTGGTGCAATTGCTTTTAAACTGACCCACTCTTATACAATGAAGCTCAGTTAAGAGGAGATGGGGAACATGAAAGCCCCCTGTTGATGTCCCACACTCTTCCCCCTGGCCTGACCGCATATACCCTTCGCAATGATCAAAAGCAGGAATTTGATTAAGGGAGATAATGGAAGACGATGGGGTGAAAACAAACTTTTACAGCTGTGCCACCTCAGAGGGGACCAGTCTATGACCGAAATGCGGTACACCTCAAGTTGGCCACCCAGACAGATGATAGGAAATAAGTGGGAGATGATCCTAACACAATTCCTAAACTGGTGCTCTACACAAGTTCATGGGAGTTTGAACGTTTTTGCTTCTTTCTCATATATGCTTATTTCAGATTGACTTTTCCTTAGACAAATTGTTTGAGAGGAAAATGGGATCTTAAGTGTTCCATTCAAGAAGATTCTGTTTGAAATAGTTGTGAATACACATTGCACTTAAAGGGTTAGTTCACCCAAATACATCATCCATACAACTCCAGCTGTTCCATTTATGTCTTCTAAAGCGATATGATTGCTTTTGGTAGGAAAAAAATAAATATTTAAGTACTTTTTAACGCTAAGTCATAGCTTCTTGTCAGCAGCAGTATGCGCGTTTGACGTAATTGCATTGGCAAGTTCACTTGAGAACTGAGGCATGTGCTCCCTGGAGTCGAAAAGTTCGAATCCAAGGCATGCTAAGTGACTCCAGCCAGGTCTCCTGGGCAACCAAATTGGCCCAGTTGATAGGGAGTGTAGAGTCACATGGGGTAACCTCCTCATGGTTGCTATAATGTGATTCGATCTTGGTGGGGCGCGTGGTGAGTTGTGCGTGGATGCCGTGGAGAATAGTGTGAAGCCTCCACATGCGCTATATCTCTGCGGTAACATGCTCAACAAGCCACACGATGAGATGCGTGGGTTGAAGTTCTCAGATGCGGAGGCGACTGAGATTCGTCCTCCGCCACCCGGACTGAGGCGAGTTACTTCGCCACCACGAAGACTAAGAGTGGAATGGGCATTCCAAATTGGGGAGAAAAAGGGGAGAAAAGAAAAAAGAACTGAGGGACTTGCAAAAGAGCTGTTTACAACCGAGTAGGAGGAATGCTGTACAGAAGCTTCATTGTTTTAACTATGTATTTGCATCCATTTGTGTGCTTATCCTGGATGTCTGAATGGAGAAAAATGCAAGATTATGAGAGTAACATAACAACGCGAATACTTCACAAGAGAGACTATGTGAATTCAGCACTCTTGTCAATGCATATACTGCTATTGACCAGAAGCGATGGTTTATAGTTAAAAAGCACTTAATGTAAATATTGATCTTTTTTGCGCCAAAAGCGATCATCACTTCAGAAGACAGTAATGTAACAGTTGGAGTCGTATCAAAGTCATTAATGCGGACTGCTGATTTTCTGCACTTCAAAGGTCTGATCACCATCAACTTGCATTTTAAGGACCTACTGAGCTGAGATATTTTCTTCAAATGTGTTCTGTTGTACCTGGGATGGCATGAGGGTGAGTAAATGATGAGAGAATTTTCCTTTTTGGGTGAACTATACCATTAAGGACTATTCCAGTCTGTCTTTTTAATACAATGGCCGATGATAATGACTTACTTCAAAGCTTAAAGGAATATTTCATATTAAATACAAGTTGAGCTCAACTGATAGCATGTCTGGCATAATATTGATTACCACAAAAAAAAAATCAAAAAAAAAAATCAAGGATACAAGTGAAGCATGTACAATGGTAGTGAATGGGGATGATTTTTGGGAGGGTTTAAAGGCAGAATTTAAACAGCAATTGTTAGTAAGCGATTGTATTTCTTTTTATTATTATTTTCCTCTCTCACCAAAACACCTTATGGCTTCAGAAGACTTGGAATAGGCACAAGCTACTTTTATGACACTTTTGGGCCTTCTCAAAGTTTAGAGTTAAAATATATATTTTTTATTATTATTTAAATCAAAACTTTGTGTTCCACATAAAAAAAGAATGTCACGCAGGTTGAAACAACATGAGAGAGTAAATAATATATATTATAATAAAAAAAGTTAAAATTTGGGGGATAATTGTTCCTTTAAAAGACACTGAAAAGAGCAGTGCGGCAATGTGTGCATGCACACAGCATGGGGTCACAGAGTGTGTGTGGTGAAGTGTGGTGAGTAGGAAGTTGAACAGGCTTTATGCCATCAAGTGCCCAGCTCCATATATTAAACAACTTTCCCAACACAAATGGCCTGCCCATGTGATGGCACCACAGCATCTTAATTCCTCCAGTTCCCTATTCTTTATGAAATGGACTAGCAGAGAAAAGCACAGAAGATCTACGAGCACAGGCCCAGAGATGAACAGTGGTTACGAGAGTGGGGTGTCAGCATGGAGCCAGACCCTGAGCATAGATTTAGGGCTTATCTATTGTGTGGCTACAAGCAGACTTATTCAGGGGGCCTGTGTGTCGCCAAACTCTGCTAATGAGCGTAGCCAGCAGGGCCACAACGCAACACAGGGCCTCCATTCAGGAGCACAATACAGGGGCAAGGTTTCCACAGTGGGCAGTTAGAGTGGGGGGCTGGCAGGGGCAGTCAAGGCACTCAGTCTCTATTAAAAGGGAAAAGCCCAAACTCAGTCAGCACACACTTTAATGACCAGTCAATCAAACAAGGACAGCTGAAAGGAGAAAAAGTGTAGACAGAGAGTGGAAAAGGGAAAGAAGCCACAATAACTTCCACAATTACCCCAGCTCTGCTCATTGGTTGGAATCGGTCTCATTTCTCTGCTCTCCTATTATCAGCTCTTTTCTCATCTTCCTCCAAGAGAAGCTGACATGAGAGAAAAATAAAGTGGGAAAAAGACTTCTAGATGTTCCCATCAGCTCTAGTCACATGAGCATGGCGACTGAAAAAGCTCCCATCAGCCAATGGCAAAATATCTTTTCTTTTTTTTTTTTTTTCACAGGAGCTATTTTCATTGCTCCCAGGAGCATGAGTGGCCGGCCATTAAAACCCTGTTAAAACACTTCTGCTGTTGTCAGTGGCCAAGATGTGGATAGCCCGGCCCAAATTCTGAGATGCTATCTCCAAGCAGCAGTTCACCACCGCTGTTAATACTGTGAGCAGGAAGGTGCAAGATGAGTAACAACCTAATTTGGGCATCAAAGTTTTACGGCGCTTTCTTCAGGCAGAAGCGGGGAGGGGTGGCTTGTGCCTCACCACCACCATATGACCTTCACTCCTGAACCTTTTAAAATGGCCAGATGTATTAAAAGGAAGAAGGAAAAAGGGGAGGGAAAAACTCATGCTGGTCTCACTTTTACAGTTCCAACCTCGGGCTGAATTACATTTACAGCATTTACGTGGATAATAGAGACTCTCTCAGCACACTTGGTATGACCTCCAGAAGCATTCAGCTCAAGAAGAACTATTTATTCACTACATCTGCCTCTATGGAATCCATAACGCAACTGCAGGAAACATTTGAGAAAACTTAGCTTAGCTTCTTTGACCTCTTTCTAACACTTTTTACTACAAGGAAGAAAACATCTCAGGAAGGAAGAGTCCATGGAGATGTCAAAGAGCCGTTAACTGCAATCTGTTGGGGAGGTGGCTGAACTCAGTCTCAGAATCTCCGCAGATGTGCAGATTTAACTGAGGTGGTTTTTATTATGTTAAATGCATGGGCCTTGATAATGCCTCAGATACTCTGAAAGCACTGGATGCTTAACCTGCAGGAATCGATATGTGGTTTAAGCTTACTGGTAGCACTCAAAGAGAAAGACAGCGAGAAAGCTGGGCATGTAAGCACAAACATCCCACTCTTCAACCGATTAGACTGGTGACGTATTAATTTAATAACATTTAATTTAAAATATAATTTAGACATAAAATTATTAATTTACTTGTAGCTGCAGCCTAGTGGTTTGTGCATAATATACCCTGACATATTGAGCCGAGGTGCTCATGTGGATGAAATAATTTTGTATCTTGCTCGCAACAATCACTGATTCCATTCACCACCCTCTCTCACCAAAATTTTGTGGCCTTATTCCTCCCAATAAAAGTGCCAAAAGGGCAAATAAATAAATAAATAAAAACAAAAACAAGAAAACATGACATGCAGAAACATTTAAGTAAAAGGGCCTGGGGTCAAAAACACAAAACATTACGAATAAAATTCTTCTTAACTGCTATTTTCTTCTTAATTTCTAACGTAGGAAAAATGTTAAAGGGATAGTTCACCCAAAAATGAAAATTCTCTCATCATTTGCTCACCCTCATGCCATCCCAGATGTGTATGACTTTCTTCTGCAGAACACAAAGATTTTTTGAAGAATATCTCGGCTCTATGGGTCCATACAATGCAAGTGAATGGTGATCAAACATCACATAAAGGACACACAGAAGTAAGACTCCAGTGTTTAAATACATTTATTCAGAAGCAATATAAAAGGTGAGTAAGAAACAGATTAAAATTTGAGTCCTTTTTTAACTAAATCTCCATTATCACTTTCAATTTTACATCTGAAAGTGAAAATTAAAGTGGAGATTTAGAATAAAAAAGGACTAAAACATATCATTCTGTTTCTCACCAACACATTTTATATTGCTCCTGAAAATATGCATCTTAACATGATCACTGGGGTCTCTTGGATTACTTTTACATTTCCTTTATGCTATTTTTGGAGCTACAAATGTCTGATTGCCATTCACTTGCATTGTATGGACTTACAGAGTGGGAGAACTATACCTTTAAGAATGTTTCAAATTTGACAAAACAAATTGTCTTATCTTTACAGCCTCTCATTTACACTTGAACAGCCACACGATAGAGTATTTAGAAATAGCTCTCCATTACAGCATATTTTAGAAAACTGTGACGTTTCTAATGAAACTGTGTGGCTTAAACCATCAACATTAATAGCTAAATACCTTCTACCGAACTTATAATTTAGCCTAAGAATTCTTATGTTTTTTTTCTTAAGAAGATTTTTGTGAATCCTAAAAAAAACTACACTTTTCACACTGTTTCCTCTTTGTGTATTATTCCATCTCTCTCTCTCTCACAGTTGACTCAACTGGTGGCTTCGACAGTCACAAAAGACCAGGAAGGCACAATATGACGCCATGTAGGCCACAAACACCACTGTGTTTAAACAATACTGCAGATATGACTTTAGTCAGCATTGTGACCAATGTTTTGAAGTTTTGGAGTTCCTCAATGGCGTTATGAATCTGAGCCAAAGCCTATAAAAGTTTCAACACAAAGACGTGCATTGAGCAGGGTGCCGGGTGACTAAGTGTCGCTCCCCAGTCCTGAGGACAGATGTGGACACTTTGACATAATTCAGACATGCCAGATTGCAAAATAAGAGTGTGGCAAAACCAGAAGAACCTTAAAGACACATTATTGGCAACTTATGGTCAGCTTTTCTGGAAGACATCACACAAAGCAAATAAACAAGTAAAACAGGGCTTTAGAAATGACTTCTGTAAACAACTGGCCTGTGACAAGCCAAAGGAAACTGACATTCTAGTCAAGTATGTCTGGTGGTGTAAGTGTGTATGCACCATGTTTTTAAGTGTAGAATGCAGTGTGCTCAATGCTTAGTGAAACTGGAAGCAGGTATATGGCTCTTTGAAAGGGAAAAGAACTGATTAAGGAATAATGTGAGAACAAATAAACCTGTGACTCTAATAAAATTATCTTAGCACACCATATACTGTATATAGCCTAGTGTATATTACATGACTCTCTGGAATGTTTGATTCTGATTGGTCAATCCTAGCGTTTTGCAAACAAAGATTTATTTTTGTATAAAGGCCAGCACTAATGATTTCATCTACTTACAGGTACTGATCACCCTGTCAGGGTTTATTTTGATATAATAACTAGATTATCTGCCATTTTTATGCTGTAATGTCATATTGCATAATTTCAGAGATTATAAAAAGACCCCTGAAGGTCTATGGATGGCATATTTTCATACATCCCAAAACATTCCATTAAAGAACATTAGATTCTGCTATTTAAAAGTGCTTTTTTTGTTCATGTTTCACTGGCCACTAATATGATTGGAGTCTTCATTTGATGTCAGCGTACAACATTTTCATTTAAACATATCTGTTAAAAGCACTATTCATTTTAATAGGTCTTAAACTTTTTTGAAGTGGATAAAATTATTTAGTGAACCTTTAAAGTCAGCATGAAATGTCATGACAACCTATTTTACTTCTGCCACGTGGCATATTCCCTAGTAAAACAGGTTATTCAACAAGAAAAAAAAGAAATGTGTGGTGGGACATGATTTTATACATTGGGAATTGATTAGATCGTTTCTCAGAACCAAACTTTTTCATGAAAGGCCATATTTGCCCCCTGGATTTGATTTTCAGGGCAATTTTTACCTTTATGAGGGTATATATTTGCTATTTATTTAATAGTATGTCAATCAATCTGAGTACATTTGTATAACTTCTATGTTATGCAATATGTATACTTAGACCTGGACTATAATATTAAGAAATATGTCAAATCAGATCTCACAAATAAAACACCAAGGAATTTTTTGCCCACACATTTTGAATATTGGGGACTTCTTTGTCACTTTCAGTGGCATTTTTGCCCCAAGCCCCTGTTAACTATGGCATTTGATTTTATTATTATTTGAATAATGCAATGATGAATTGTTCACAGACCAAGAAAAGACCAGGAATATGTATTAAAAAAGAAATTCCACCTTGACACATTTACATGACTGAATAGGGGGATCTGACACCCACATACTATATTTACTTGATACAGTATAACGAATGTGGTCTATAAGGTCTAACAGGAAGTGCAGGTCCCACCTCTGAGGTGGATGACTGTATTTGGGCATTGAGGCTGTACTGTGACCTGGACAGAGTGTTCCAGAAGAAGAGCAGCTCCAGAAGGATAAACTGGTCCAGTGTGATAAAAAGAGGTTTAAGAAGGCTTCAACTCACTGAGCCCTTTCATGGTTTTTATAAGGCTGTTCTCAGGGGGCAGGAGGGCTGGTGTGTATGTGTTCGCCCTGCTCACCCCCCCACTGTGAAGGAGTTTATTTACAGGAAATGTGCAGGGAGCATCATGCCTGGCTGCCTGATAGAGTGTGACATGGACTCTCTTTTGAGAGGAGTTAGCACGTCAGGCAGGTCATCACTGGGCATGCAGACAGTCAAAAAAATATTCAATACGCCACTCTAATATCATAGATCTAATAACACAGAAACGCTGGAGTTTAAAAAAAAGCTTCATCGAAGAGTCATTGGTGTGAGAGATTGGTTCAATTATGATCTAACTGACTCATTCGCCCCATGTGTTCCCTTCATGGGAAACGCCATGGATTTTCTCCTGGCCCGTGTCCATATAGAGAAAGTTCAAAAGTGCATTGCGACCTCTTGGAAAGATTGTGGCTGTATAAGCCACACAATGAAGGAGAAAGGGAAGAGGGCTTTCTCAACTGATATCCATTCAGGATTGCTTCTATTTATTCTCTTTCCTCTGGCTATTTCTCTTGTCATTTTTTCTGCTATCCTTCCTTCCTTCAGGCAGGGACCGTGCACACGGTTGACCTCATGAGCTTGTATCTCACTATTGTTTCAGTATCACCATGGCATATGGCCCACTGCTTCCCATCACTACAACACGGAATCAAATATCCGTTGTCAATTCACTGCAGCCATATGGCTGGATCAAATTAAATCTATATTCACTCTGCACTGTATGTAAGCCATTCTGAAAGCAATTAGCATTAGTTCACAATTGTTAGCATAATTACGTGATAAAAACGTTAAATATAATTATTTGTCAAGTATTCTTACACAAGGATGTTGTCTTGGTGACAAGCTTCCAGACAGAATAGGCCACAGACAGAATTACGAATTTAAGATAGATGCAAACCAATATAAATATTTGTTAAAAATGAATATGAGAAGAGGTAATTGTAGTATATAAATAAAAATGAGTAAACCGCTTGGCAAATTAGATGTGTATGGTAAGAAATGGGACAAATACTTGACCTTTCTGGAAGGCTCTCAGTGAGGACCATGTGGAGAGAGAAACAAGATTATGGTCGAAATGGTAAATTGTATCCTTTGTGCAACTTTCTTTTTCTCTTTTTCTCTCTTTATTTGTCGATTAAGATTAAGATTAGCCACATAGTACAGGTACAAAGTCAATGAAATGCAGTTGTTTTCACATATCCCAACTAAGCTGGGGTCAGTCATGAAACAGCGCCCCTGGACCAGATAGGGTCAAGGGCCTTACTCAAGGGCCCAACAGTGGTATCTTGGCAGTGCTGGGGCTTGGACCCCCAACCTTTCGGTCAGTAACCCAGAGCCTTAACAGCTGAGCCACCACTGGCCCAGTTGAGGGTTAGGGTGGTGTTGGGGATTGGAAGGGGGATTGGACAATTAACGGTTGTAACAGTTGTTTCTGTACATTTATATTGTGCTTTATTCTGTATTGTGTATAAGAATAAATAAAAAAGTATTAATCATAAAAATTAAAAGATAAAAAGGTATGAATATAAGGGAAATATAATAAAAATGAGGCACATAATCCTATATTGCACAAAGAAGATACTGTATATAATTTAAATATAATTAAATAAAACGTGAAACCAGTCTTTTTGGTATTTAAAAAGACCATTTCCTCATGTTGTTCCAAACCAGTTAGTACAAACAGGATATTTTCCTTATAGAGGAGCTGTGGAGCTGTGCAAGGAGCTGTGGCATTGCCCCTCCCCCCCTTAAAATAAGCAGAAAGTTGCTGGTGTGCGGACTCAGTGGCTGTGTGCACAACAGCATACAAACATTCTACTAATACTGTTTCTGCAATATAAAGATACGGCCGAACTAGTAAGAGTAGTATACTAGTATGCTGTTCCAAACAGCAAAAGAGACACTGCCGTGCACATCCATCACTCTAGCGTATTTGAATGAGAGATGGAAAGTGGAGTGTATTGGAGAAATAAGGTGATCAGAAATGGATATCCAACAGTTTTGTGTTAAAAAACACCACACAATTCGTCAGATGAGAAAAAAAGACAAAGCAGCTCTAAAAACCTCCTCATGGTTCAAGCAGCTTAACCCAACCCCGACAATTCGTCTGACCTAGGTAGACTGTTTGTGTTCTTCCAGAGCAGCTTTAGGCTGGAGACAGTAAACCAGCATATACAGTATATAAACTACAGCTAACTTCCTTGAAGATCGTGAATGAATTAAGCTGTATGTATTTCGTTGTTTTTATGTCTTCTGTTAAAGCAGCTGTTTCAACACACAATATAAGCTGTTATTATCAATATTACTATGGTCAGTAGGCTATTATCATCAATATTGCTCTTGTCAGTTTCAAATATTTAGATATAAAAACCCTTAAAAAAAAAAAAAAAAGAGTAATGCACATGTGCTCGGGGAACTTGCAAACTTTTAGTCATGAGCCAAGATATTCATGTTTTTTGTTAAACTCTTTTATTAAGACACAATGCCATCAACCTCACAAACAAAGCAAAATCAAGCAAAAAAAATCTTTATATATTTACAGCCTATTATCTTCTAAACTAAGTTAAAACACCAGACAAATGAATGACAAGCTATAAAACTGTCAATTGTACACAATGTGCGGTGAACTACAGACAGGAAAAAGGGACATAATAGCGTTTTAAAATAGTATTAAAAGCACGCAATTTCTGATCTTTGAGCAGCATATCTGAGACAAGAGTAGGACATTATATTTTTAGTTTCAGTAATATTTAAATATGAATTACATAAATTACACAACATTTTATTACATCTAATTTATTATTATTAACTTTTATTATAAAGAGTGTTATATTTCTATATTTCATCAAAGGTAGCCTTAAAAATCCACAGCGGTCTGGGATGAGCCCCAAATATCCTCTGACCCTAGAAATGCCCCTGTTCGAAACCCTTACACTTGGGTGGTGACTGAGGCCAACATTCAGCTTAAAATCTCCCTTTGTATTCATTGTAAGAATGGAAGTCTAAAGAATTTGAAACAACATGAGGGTAAATGATGACAATGAAACAACCAATGGATTCACAACAGGCCTTCAGATAAGA
The DNA here is from genome assembly GCA_032164185.1 of Moxostoma hubbsi. Classification (NCBI taxonomy): domain Eukaryota; kingdom Metazoa; phylum Chordata; class Actinopteri; order Cypriniformes; family Catostomidae; genus Moxostoma; species Moxostoma hubbsi. Next base: position 24,175,004 of record JAVLUX010000030.1, on the reverse strand, counting down.
GTATACATATAAATTTTCACACCACACCTGCCTTTTCTCATTTCACCTAATTTCTGTTTCTAACACATTTCATGTCTGGCAAAAACAAGGATATGATCTGCAAGAAAAGGCGATGCTTTAACGGTTTTCAATTGGGAGTTAACCTAAGTGCTAAAAAGAGCTATATCTGTTCTTACAGTTAAGGTTTTCGAACAGCACACATCAGAGAAGTCGACGAGCTCCACAGCTTTTAGACACCTATAAATAAATGCTTTTCACTGCCAGCTCAGGCCTGCTCCCTTACATAGTGGCCCTGATGAAAAACATTCTGTTTCTAGTAATGCTGAGTAGTAACAAACACAAAGGAAAGAAAAAAAAGAAAAAAAAGCATTTGGTTTTAATATAGTCCCTCTCTCCTCCTCTATTTTACCATTTTCACAACAAAACACATATTGCAGGACCTCCCACGACTCCTGGTTATAATGTGTTCCATTGCAGAGTGTGTTACACTGAGCTGGGGGCTAAGGAGGTAAACAAAATGCACTCCTATGTGTGGATATACACTTGTCTGAGCAGACACACACAAGCTGCATGACATACTGTTCTGACACAAAACACTGCTCCAGGAAACACAGTGAACATGTGATGCAAAACCTCTATGAGGGACAAAAAGCAGGGCCGAGTAAGCCAAAGAGAACATGGATGGGATGAAAATTCGCAATAATTTGTCGTTCCAAACCTGCATGGCTTTCTTACTTTCAAAAGGAGAAAGTTAGCCTCATTTGCCATCCGTTGCATCTTTTTGGTGACTGAGACTAACATTCTGCCTAATATCTCATTTGTGTTCCATTGAAGAAATTCAGACATTTAGGCTTGAAACAACATAAGGGATGATGAATACTTCTTTAGGACTATATCATGTCGATTTTCTGCACAATGGTGGTGAATAATCAGTATCCCATATGCATGTAGACCAGTAGCGAATTCTCAGGGCCAGCAAAGCCTTCTCTGCTGGACTAACATGCCAAATAAATCAATCCTTTTTTGCCTATGCATTTTTAATCACTTTCCACTCTTAATTCATCAAACAAATAGAGAAAAACAAAAAGTTAATCTAGTCAGAATTTACTGCTTGATGCCTACAAGCAAAGTGTGAAAACGGTTTCACAAATCACATGCACAAAGCCGAGCTTGTTAGTCGAAGCAGCGTGTGAGTTTGAGATCCATCTCCTCAGGCCTTCAGAATTTCCACAGAATCCCTCAACAGCGCCATTGAAAATCTGAAGTCAGATTGTCAGATTCATCAGCCAATCAGATTGATTTATTTGTTCTTGGTGGGTGTGACCTTTAGGATATGTCCCAGTCGAGGCATTCAAGCTAGATTTGAGTGATGCAATCACATTTTAAGTGATGTTCGTAATTCAAGAGTGAAAAGCATAAGATCAAGCTGTCTGATGAGTCTGCTGTCATCACTGTTGGTATCGCCATTGAGAAAGAGATCCTTATGGATTTAAAAACACGAGGTGTTATGCATGACCGTGTGATTACTTAATTTATTGAACAGGAAAGAGGAGTGATTTTCACTTCAAGTAAATTGGTAAGTGCTTTTTGCATTGTTAGTAACATCAGCAGTTTTCTAAGAGTAAATTTGTCCGCTTGAACATTCAGTGTCGGATCAAGTTTTGAAAAGTAGTGCTACATTCCATTCAACTCAGAAAGTCGGATTTTACAATTTCCTACTAGGAAAAGTGCAATAGAATGCATCTTTAAGTCAGAATTACAACTTGTAGGCTTGTGCAGAAATTCCGATTTCGCCGAGATGCAGGGGCATGATGTCACACAAACATGTCGACACAATGCTTGCAGAAACAGATGTATAAAACATTATAATCTCTTTTGATAATCGTACACCTGAAGCACAAATGCAAACGCTGCAAATGCTAATTGTTTATTAGTTGGGTTGCTAGGAGACATCGCTAATGAGAGTCAAACCCCTGCTAAGCTAACGGGTGTGTTGCAGTTCCAAATATCGTGGAATGGAATGCATTTATGGTCAGAGATATCAAGTAGGAATATCCCACATCCAATTTGAAAGTAACGCAGCACAACCGTGTACCCTGACGAAACTAAATTTATACATTTAACATTTAAATCGCAAATTTTATTAGATAGATTTTTCTAGGTATTATAGACCTCCTTGGTATTTTCATATGAAAAATTAGGATTTTTGAATGTCTGTTCGGGAGACGTTCATTTAAAAAAAACAGAAGTCATGCTGCTGTAAAAATTAGGCTTGCTTGAGCATTAAGTGTCATTTTAAGTTCTGGCTTTCGTACGTGGATGTGTTTTTAGAATGTCAGTTGGTATTATTAGTTAGCTGTGACATAATGTATGATGCTCAAAGGCATATGGTGTCTTATTCATTGTGAAACTGTATTTTCTTAATGACATGAATCACACTGAAGGCCAAGACTTAAAATGCACGACCCACCACTGGTGTACACATCCATATTATACAAGTTATTTGTTTCTCAAGCTGGCACTGTTGTTTCAGTGATTGACTTGATTTACATTCGACATTGTTATTTGACGAAGAAGCAACATGGAAGTAAACTATAGCAAGTACAACATGTTATATGTCTATTAAGACTCAAAAAGTACCTGAGAAATTACATATCCTTAACACATATTTCATTTATGTGTTAAGTGTAGCTCAGCATTCTTTTGACAGCTAGTAGTCTCATAAAATTGCATCGAGGAAGTAATGAATACCGTTCTATAATGTGTTGCATCATCTTTCTTTAATAGATGACAAAAAAACACCAAAATATAGTTTAAAAAACACCATTCTATTCTATTATTTTGTAATTGTCCTAAAAAAAAAAAGTTTGAAAATCCGGGAATTTTGTAGATCCATTTGTGACGCCGAATTATGTAATAATGTTTGGCAAAACGGCCATGCATTTAATGGTTAATCCAGTGAAGGAGGGTGAGTAGAAAAAGTCACAAAGTCACAGACTTGAAGAATGCTACTCGTCTGGAGATCTATAGAGCTGAAATTCAGGACAATGGGGCATATATAACCAGATGCAGAAAACTGATAGCACATGTGTCGGCGTGCCGTAAGAAAGGCAAGCTTGTTGCGTACATTAGTACAGGAGCCCGTTTCATTGACGGCCATTCATTACCATCTTAAACGTGGTGTCTCGTGAATGAAGCCAGGCCCTGGCATAACTCAGCCTCCCACTCACAAGGGACCAGCTTCGGCTTTCATACAGCTACGGAGGATGATGACTTGGAAAAGTGGCTACATTTGTTTCCACTTAGGTTATATGATCTCTAGATGTCTAATTTGAACAAATCTCCCACTATAGCCACAAACGCTACTACTCGTGTGAGATCTGTAATACACAGACTGACGCTAATGTTGCGCTAAAGTAAACAAAGCGTTTGGTCCAAAGAACAACGTGGCAGGACTGGCATGGTCAAGACCAAAACCATAACACTTCCTTCTCATTACTGCCAAAGAGAGATACTTGGGTAAATGAAGCTCCATAACCCTGTCATTTAGCAGCAAAGGAGCTCTCTCTCTCTCTCTTTTTATTTTTTTTCCTGACACCAAAGGCTTGGGGGCTTTACACTACAGGTCATTAAAAGCAGGAGGTGAGAGTGTGTCTGGGCATCAAAAAGAAAAGGTGTGAAAGGCAAGCACTAAAAGATATCCTGGAAGTTGTGCCCCAGGACAGCCGGCTGCTTGAAGCTTTCTTTTCTCCAGCTCATAAACATTTGGCCACCATGATATCTCTCCTGCCCTGCCATAAGCCTCTCCCTGTAAAACACCAAGAGGCAAGGGAGCCCTGAGCAAGGTGGTGCTTTGGAAAGCAGGCTGGTGAAAACTTAATGACATGTCCTGTTCAATCTGCATATTTTTGGCAATGGAGATGAGACGACTTCTTTCTCTGTACATCATGCACACAGCTCTGGTGAACTCATCAGCAGCCTCTTCTGCCCACAACATTAAGTTTTCATGTTAAATAAGGATACACAAGGACGCTGCTCATGTTTATGCTGTCTTGAAGTAGAAACCGTTTCCTCCTGTCAGCCCCTTTACCTGGGAGAGTACTACAGTCTTAAAGTAACAAGGTGTTTTAACAGATTTAAGAGCCACGCATATCGTCATCATTGTGTATCCACTGATTGTTTATGGGAAGTAGGGTTCAGAACCAAAAAACAGTTTTTATGCAGAACCTGTTTAATTTTTTAATTACTGGAACATTTTTGACTTTCAGTTTCGTTAAAGGTTCTTGAACAATAGTTATTCTGCCGACAGAACAGATGGAATTCAAAGCAGAAGAAATGCTGTAATAAAATACAGTTTTCATCCTATTACCCATACAAAAATCTAGAGTTCTGGCAAACATGCTGCACAATTGCCCTTTATTATTTTCATAAGCAAGACAGAATTTGCTGAAAATTGTTGTCAGAAGTTCGCAGCTCTTCACTAGTAGTGGTGAAACTATGGCAAAGCTTTGGCAACAATGGACAATTTGCTACTACTGGCAAAAACTCCTATGACAAACCAGTGGCATCAATGAAGAGTTTGCCATAAAAATCATTAACATGTTAATTTGCGGCATGCTTGCCATAGGGGTTTGCTAGGACTCTAGAAACAAAAATGTTTAAATCAGTCAGAGCAGTTACCGAATTAAGCGGGCTCACTGACCGAACTGTAAGTCATTGATTTCATATCCGACTGAATATGAACCAATAATTGTATGTGTATTATATGTACTTACATATAAGTTCTTGTAATAACTTTTATTTAAAAAGAAGGAAGGAATGAATATAAACTATAGCTTGTTTGAATTGTATTTAATAATTTATTTAATATATTGTGTTGAAGTTAGAAGTTTACATACACTTATGTTGAAGTCATTAAAACTCACAGATTTCACTCCACAGATTTCATATTAGCAAACTATAGATTTGGCAAGTTATTTAGCACATCTACTTTGTGCATGACGAGTAATTTTTCCAACAATTGTTTACAGACAGATTATTTCATTTTTAATTGACTACATCACAATTAAGAAGTTAACATACACTGTTATAAGTTAACTGTGCCTATAAGCAGCTTGGAAAAGTCCAGAAACTTATGACAGTTAGCCAATTAGCTTCTGAAAGGCTAACTGGAGTCAATTGGAGGTGTAACTGTGGAAGTATTTTAAGGCCTTCCTTCAAACTCAGTGCCTCTTTGCTTGGCATCATGGGAAAATCAAAAGAAATCAGCAAAGACCTCAGAAAAATTGTGGACCTCCACAAGTCTGGTTCATCCTTGGGAGCATTTTCCAAATGCCTGAATATACCATGTTTATCTAACAATTGTAACAAGCCATCATAACGCTCAGGAATTAGACGCATTCTGTCTCCTAGAAATGAACGTAGTTAGGTGCGAAAAGTGCAAATCAATCCCAGAACAACAGCAAAGGTCCTTGTGAAGATGCTGGAGGAAACAGGTATACAAGTATCTATATCCACAATAAAACTAGTCCTATATCGACATAACCTGAAAAGGCTGCACAGCAAGGAAGAATTAATTGCTCCAAAACTGCCATAAAAAAGCCAGACTACAGTTTGCAAGTGCACATGGGGACAAAGATCTTAATTTTTGGAGAAATGTCCTCTGGTCTGATGAAACAAAAATTGAACTGTTTGGCCAAAATGATCATCGATATTTTTGGAGGAAAAAGGGTGAAGCTTGTTGGCAGCATCATGTTGTGGGGGTGATTTGCTGCAGGAGGGACTGGTGTACTATACAAAATAGTAATTTATGTGGAAATTATGTGTATATATTGAAGCAACATCTCAAGACAACAGCAAGGAAGTTAAAGTTTGGTCGCAAATGGGTCTTCCAAATGGATAATGACCCCAAGCATACCTCCAAAATTGTGGCAAAATGGTTTAAGGACAACAACGTCAAGGTATTGGAGAGGCCATCACAAAGCCCTGACCTCAATCCAATAGAACATTTGTGGGCAGAACTGAAAAAGCGTGTCTGAGCAAGGAGGCCTACAAACCTGACTCCATTACACCAGTTCTGTCTGGAGGAATGGGCCAAAATTCCAGCAACTTATTGTGAGAAGCTTGTGGAAGGCTACACAAAACATTTGACCCAAGTTAAACAATTTAAAGGCAATGCTACCAAATACTAACCAAGTGTATGTAAACAACTGACCCACTGGGAATGTAATGAAAGAAATAAAAGCTGAATAAATCATTCTCTCTACTATTATTCTGACATTTCACATTCTTAAAATAAAGTAGTGATCCTAACTGACTTAAGACAGGGAACAGGTTTTCTACTATTAAATGTATAGGATAGGATTTCTGCTGCCTCTATATATCTATATCTGTTTAAAATGTAGGAATATCCATTAAAATGTAAATATTATCTGATAATTTGGTAACAAATTGCTGTGGGCCGTATATGTGCTAAAAATTGCATTTCTTGTTTCTGAATATTTCTAAATCAAAAGCACTAAAAGAATCATAAATGGAATTTGAACACAAACTGAATCTTCAAGTTTCATCCCATTCACTGCTAGTGGAGGGACGGATATTCTGTGTATAAATTTGATGGGCAAAGCTGGATAGCAAGATGCATGCCATTGAGGAATGTCTAGCACACAAAAAGGTCAATAAAAAAAAAGAGGAAGAATCTGGTTGAGGAGATGTGGGGAGTGGGGCGGGGAATATAATGTCTGGCAGATGACAGATCCCTAAATTCCTTCCTTGAGCCTACAGGACAGAAGCCACTCTGGCTGAACAGTGTGGCTTTATGTTAATGCTTCACTCAAGGGCCCGCCACTGATTAGAATGCAGGCAGAAAATAAAAACTGCCCATTGAAAGAATGGGCCTGAGGTCCTCATCTGAAATCATATTTTTCAATGCCGCACAGGAACAAAGCCAGCCCAGTTCACTGGGTTTTTTTTTTTTGACACGTTGCACAAAGGCTGCCCCTCAAACGAACCCCTACAAAGCTGGCCCCTGAAGACACGTAAACCATGCAACCGAAAACAGGCGTAAACCCATACAGAGATGCTTTAAAAACACTTCACATTGGCCCTTTCAAACACTTTACATCGGAAAAAAGTTTAAGGCTTTTCATTAAAGCTTTAAAGGCTTTAATGATGTTCAAAGTATGCAGCAACTCTCCCTCATAAGATGTCAGATTGTACTTTTTTTTTGTTTTTTTTTCAGAAAACGCCTTCTCTGCCCACACGGTGACCCTACATTTACATCTGTTGAACACGACCTCATTCGTTTTTTGTTGTTCTCTGAAAATTGTCTAATGCATGGGCCTCCTAACAATCCTAATTGCTTCAATCATTTTGGTAATGGCACTTTATTAAAATAATGATGGAGTGGTGTTTGGGTGCATGGAGAGAGATTGGGGCCACCAAAGTTTTAGCGGAGGGTAAACCTGCTTGAGCACTTCTAGGCATGAGCAAAGCAACATGCACTCAATGCTGGGCTTTCTCTCAGCCTGTTAGCCTGATCCAGGCCTGTGTCAGGTACAGGTCAAATCAATAGCACAGTGGGAAATAGCCGTCCTTCCCCTTCCAGAACAGTTGCATGCTCCTCAAGCCTTTAATCATATATAAACTTCTTAAAAATGGCATGGCCTTTTGAAAGGGGTGAGGGCTTTTATTAGTATACAGTGGGCACATTATGTCCTGGTTGACAGGAGATGCATCTTGGTTGTGACTCAGATCTTGAAAAAAACAAACTTGGTAAGGCTATAGTGGTAGCAAATTAATTGACAGCTAAGCCAGGCTCAGACGCTCATCTCCGTGCGTCACCTATGCTCAGCCCTTTCCCACCGATTCTTTATCCTTTACACGTCCACAGGAAGTTCAGCACAGCCCTGAAGCACTGCAAAAACCCCACCCCTTTCTGCCCCTTTACCCCCTCTTACAATCACCAATATTCTCCAATTCAGCACTGACTTTGTCCAGTTGCTCCGCTGCTACATACGTCAGGTTGAAGAGTGAGTGAGATCCCTGACTGTCTAGCTACAGAGGTCAAAGTTGGAACACAAAGCGAAGCAGTGAACCAGCAGACGGATTGGTACATACCTCTCGCCACCAGGCATTAGAGACAAACAGTTCAAGACTCTTTTCACTGTAACAGTGACTGCGCTGACTCTCAGCACTCCAAATATTTACACTCGACGGAGCCTTGGTCTGAGAGCTCTGTTAGAGTTACACATATCATTTTACAGTGTGCTAGGGTTTCATAATATATAATAGACAAAGAGAATGTACACTGAGAATGACGGGAATGTGGAAAAGAAAAGAAATGGGAAGTTCTGGTGACATGTTTATATTAAGTGTTTTGTTTCTTTATTAAGTTTTTCCACCAAAAATGATTACTGGAAATAAATCCCTGTGGTAGCAATGCAGAATTTACACTTTAAATTCAGAAATGTATGACATCGTTTAATCGGGTTTAATATTTGCAAAGAATGAAAAATATATATGAACTCTTGCTTAGAAAGTGATTACTAATACTGCTATTACAATAAAGAAATAACATAAAACGTAATAATAGGGTACATTTTTAATGACGTAATAATGATCTTGTGAATTATCTTAAATATTCATTCAAAGGTTCTCTAATTATTTAAAAGTCTGACAAACTATTGTAAGTCCAGTTCAAAAGGTAATTACATTGAAATGATTTCATCTACAACAGTACCATCAAGCATTTTAGTTGACAACACATAAAACTATCCAAGTTACATTAAGATAATAATTTATTGAATAAACTTCAGTTTTTTAGTACACAGACCCAGACTGTTTGCCTAAGCATATTGGTAGTGTTTGATCATTTACTTTCATTATAGACATTCAAGCTCAATCTGAGAAGCTTTTTATCATTGCTTTTATAATGGCATTCATCAAAAAAGCTTTAAAAATCATTATGAAACAACAATTACACTAATCAACTGAAGCCGAACTTACAGACCACATGCTATTATGATGAAATTATTTGTCATGCGCTAAACTCATTTCACTTTAGAAGTCTTTCAGTTCTGGAGAAAAAGTGACTCCTTGCTTGCGTGCCTGAAGCAAAGCTACCAATTTAGTCATTGTACCACTTAGCCAGGCCTGCTCATCAAACTTTACCTCCTCTGTAAACTTCCTCACTTTAATCTAATTCAGCTCTGCCCGCATTACACATTTTTCACATACAGTACTTAGCGATAAGAGACAGTCACTTATGCCCTCGGTGGGCCCTGTGTGTGTGTGTGTGTGTGTGTGTGTGTGTGTGTGTGTGAGTGTGAGAGAGAGAGAGAGAGAGAGAGAGAGACAGAGAGAGAGAGAGAGAGACCACCTCAATGTGCGTGACATGTGACATTTAACACGAGTAGCTGGAGTAAACATGTGTCTCCCTCTGGCCAGACAGGGTGGACAGTTGGAGGAGACAGCATGGTGTTTTAGGTTAAGTGGATGTTAGGATATTAGAGGGGGTTGTGGTATGAAATCACACAAATTTGACAGAGAACTGCAGAGCAAATCTGGCCTTGTGGATTTTTAGGGATAGTTACCCGAAAATGTGAATTCTGCCATAATTTACTAACCCTGATGTAGTCCCAAACCCATGTGACTTTCTTCCAAGGAACACAAAAGGGGATGTTAGGCATAATGTTCAGTATAAGTTATGATTTTCATTCCTTTTCATGAGAAAAATATGCAACAAAGTTGAATGGTGGCTGACCTTTTGTGTTCCACGGAAGAATAAAAGTAATACAGGTTTAGAGTGTGAGGGTAATTTTTGGGTCCACTGTCCCTTTTATTAAAGTCCTCTCCTCCTTTAATGCCACAAGAAATCCTGATGTTCCGCTGAAGATCCAAGTCTCATTTTAACACTAAACCAACACCAAAATCCATCATGGAAATTGAGAAACAACATAGTAATCATGGGCTGCTGGTAGGCCGGGGGCCCTAATTTTAGCCGGATTGAAAAGTCTAAGGGGGGCAGCCTGGCATTAGGCTGCGGGAACATACGGGCTGTAATTTGTGAGTCTCTGGTGTGTTTTGGTGATTGCATACAGACCTTCATTAGAGAAGTGTTGGCAGTGATGATAAAGCGAAGCTTGTTTAGAAGTGATGATCAGAGAGTAGGACAGCAAGGGTAGAGAAGGGAAAACCACATGCAGGATATTAACAGTTCACTCAATGAATAATTAGAGAGAGAGAGAAGAGACAGGGCGATGCTGATTTATACCCGCAAACACGCAGCTTCAGCGTTTCCTCGTGCGCTGGGGAAGCGCATGTGCATCCAAACCCACAAATGAAATGCTTACGCACTAATACATGTGTCATCCTTGCTAAGGCAGCACAATTAATAATCTGAATTACATTTACAGCTGCCACAATTCACTAATTTTGAAAAGTGTTGCGTCAACGTTTCCTTTTTTTTTTTTGTATCAGTGGTGTAGCAATAAACAACTTACATATCCATTGCTCATTTTCTATGTATAATTTCATCAACATTTTTGTAACAGCTGTTTTTATGATGCTAAAAATGCCAATATGAGCTTTAGTTCACCCAAAACTGAAAATTCTCTCATTTACTCACATGCATGCCATCCCAGACGTGTGTGGTTTTCTTCTGAAGAACACAAATTTAGATTTTTAGAACAATGACTCATCTCTGTAGGTCCATACAATGCAAGTGAATGAGTGCCAAAATTTTGAAGCTCCAAAGTACACATTAGGGCAACAGAAAAGTACTCCACGTGACTCTGGTATTTAAATCCATATCTTTTGAAGCAATATAATATAGTTGTGCATAACAATATTTAAGCCTTTTGCCCTTCACTTTCTCATTCATTTCCTGTTTTTGGTGATTCACATTCCTCGTGTATATCGCCCCCTACTGAGCAAGGAGAATAATTTATGATAAAAAATCTGTTTCTCACACACTTATTGAGTCTAAACACAAAATAGCACAAAATAGTACTTTAATACAACCTTTATGTGAATTTTGGAGGTAAAAGTTCTGATCACCACTCACTTGTATTGTATGAACCTACAGAGCTGAAATATTCTTCTAAAAATCTTAATTTGTGTTCTGCAGAAGAAAGTAAGTCATATATATCTAGGATGCCAGGAGGGTGAGTAAATCATGAGAATTTTAATTTTGGGGTGAACTATCCGTTTAATTTACTAATATATTAAACAAATCTAAACTAATCCAAAAACACAGTTCTCAGCTTTTTTTGGATGTATAGCTTACAGTATATAGAAAAATATAGCATGCAAATGCCCCATATTAAAAGGACAGTTCACCCAAAAATTATTATTCTTTCGTGATTCACACATTTTGTTCCAAACCTGAATGAAATATTTGGCAGAATAAAAGGTTCAGTCAACATTCGCTTTCAATGCATCTTTTCTCCATACAGTGAAAGGGACTAGTGACTGAAACTTTTATCTTGCCTAATAGCTCCTTTAGTATTCCATGGAAGAAAAAGTAATGTGGGTTTGGAACAACATGAGTGTGAATTTCATTTTCATTTTGGGTGAACTATACCTTTAAATATGTATTTTAATGTAGATTCTACTCATGTAAAAAATCATTGTAAATACAATATCAAGAGAAACAATCGACAATTATGATTTTTTTCATAATGGCACATCCCCAAATCGTCATTATAGAGAAAATGCTTAGGATAAAAGCAGATGTGTTACATAAAAGCATGTTTAGTTGTTAAAATTAGTGCTCAAGTCCTCACTCCACGAGAAGGTCTTGGACAAGAGTTTAGAGGAAGAAAGATAAGTTTGAGTGTTTTCCTGGCAAGCCTCAGGAGGCTCTCCGGTGCACATCAGAGAAAACATTTTGACTCGCTGCGATCTCTATTTGTATAATTTTTGTTGCATTCGGTTTACATTCTTCAAGGCATTTTAAGCACTTTATTTTAGGAAATGGAGCCGCTCTCTTTAGATTACAACAAAATAAATCACACTGGCTTGTTGTTGGGAACAAATAAACTGTACAAAGTGTTGATTTAAAAATAAAAATTTGGAATAGAAGAGATACGCTCTTCCTGTGGAGTTTTCCGGAAAGCCAGTAAACATACTGCGGTCTGTCACTGTGGGAGTCAAGACGAGTCACGGCCGAGCCACAGGAAGGGGTAATGCAGACCTCTGTAAATGTGTGTGTGTTTATTGTTGGGCGTGTGGAGACAGTGAGATGGTGGGGTCAGTGTCCTTCTCTACACGCAGGCCTGTTCTGTTGCCAAGTGCCCAGCTGCTGGTAAGTGTCTGTTTACAGTGCAGCCTGAAGTCTGCAAAGGCCAATAACTGCACTCACACTCCATTCCTCTCTGGCACACAAACACAAGAACAATACATAGCATCCCTGCAGAAAAGACTAGGTTAGACTAGCATGGATTTCCAGGTTGTCAATCAACCAGGTATTTCCTTTTGTATTAGACTGAAGAAAGAAAGTCAAATTGGTTTGGAACAACATGAGGAGTAAATGATGGCAAAATTTTAATTAAGTGTAAAATACCTTCAGCAAATTAAGAAGCTTGGTGAGGACAAGCAACATCTAAACCCAACATGCTGGTGACCAGCAAGAACAAACGACAAGTCCTGACATGAGCCTTTTGCCCCAGATTCTAGTTTTCAATAAATCGCAATAAATAGTGCCATATACATATGTCTCTGATTAGATATTTAGTTAGAACTATGCATAAGAGCAAGTGGTTTTAAATGGCGAGATGTTTCAGAATGAGAGTTCTACTGAGAAAGCGCAGAGCTCTTTATACTAATTCAACATGGCTGAAATGAACATGCAGGGGAGCTGCTTTCTTTCATTAAAAGGTGAGGGCCAGTCATTTCAAACATGCAAATTGTGAAAGATCGGTGGCCCCAGAACTCATGATCTTGTGTTACACAGGATTGCTATACTGTGGTCACAGGCCTGTTTTATGTTATAGAAGTTGATGGCAAAATTGCAAACCACATAGCTAAACTCAGTGACTTTTTTCCATTTTTCATGTGATACATGTCTAAAATGGTCCTTTAAAAGAATATATATATATACATACACACACACACACACACACACACACCAATCAGCCACAACATTAAAACCACCTGCCTAATATTGTGTAGGTCCCACTTGTGCTGCCAAAAAAGTGCCAACCAGCATCTCAGAATAGAATAGAATTCTTGGATGCGCCAACCAGCATCTCAGAATAGAATAGAATTCTGTGATGCACCAACCAGCATCTCAGAATAGAATAGAATTCTTGGATGCACCAACCAGCATCTCAGAATAGAATAGAATTCTGTGATGCACCAACCAGCATCTCAGAATAGAATAGAATTCTGTGATGCTATTCTTCTCACCACGATTGTACAGCACGGTTATCTGAGTTACCTTAGACTTTGTCAGTTCAAACCAGTCTGGCCATTCTCAGTTGACCTCTCTCACCAACAAGACTTTTCCTTCTGCAGAACTGCCACTAACTGGATGTTTTTTGTTTTTGGCACCATTCAGAGTAAATTCTAGAGACAGTTGTGTGTGAAAATCCCAGGAGATGAGCAGTTACAGAAATACTCAAACCAGCCCATCTGACACCAACAATCATGCCACGGTCCAAATCACTCAGATCAACACTTTTTTTGGTTGATGTGAACATTAACTGATGCTCCTGACATGTATCTGCATGATTTTATGCACTGCTGCCACACGATTGGCTGATTAGATAACCATATGGATGATTGTTGGTGGCTGGACAGATAGACAGTGAGGGAAAAAAGTATTTGATCTCCTGCTGATTTTGTACGTTTGCCCACTGACAAAGAAATTATCAGTCTATAATTGTAATGGTAGGTTAATTTGAACAGTGAGATACAGAATAACAAAACAATCCAGAAAAACATATGTCAAAAATTGTATAAATTGAATTGTATTTTAATGAGGGGAAATAAGTATTCGACCCCCTCTCAATCAGAGATTTCTGGCTCCCAGGTGTCTTTTATACAGGTAACGAGCTGAGATTAGGAGCACACTCTTAAAGGGAGTGCTCCTAATCTCAGCTTGTTACCTGTATAAAAGACACCTGTTCACAGAAGCAATCAATCAATCAGATTCCAAACTCTCCACCATGGCCAAGATCAAAGAGCTGTCCAAGGATGTCAGGGACAAGATTGTAGATCTACACATGGCTGGAATCGGCTACAAGACCATCGCCAAGCAGCTCGGTGAGAAGGTGACAACAGTTGGTGCGATTTATTCGCAAATGTAAGAAATACAAAAGAACTGTCAATCTCCCTCGGTCTGGGGCTCCATGCAAGATCTCACCACGTGGAGTTGCAATGATCAACCCAGAACTACACGGGAGGATCTTCTCAATGATCTCAAGGCAACTGGGACCATAGTCACCAAGAAAACAATTGGTAACACACTACGCCGCGAAGGACTGAAATCCTGCAGCGCCCGCAAGGTCCCCCTGCTCAAGAAAGCACATGTACAGGCCCATCTGAAGTTTGCCAATGAACATCTGAATGATTCAGAGGAGAACTGGGTGAAAGTGTTGTGGTCAGACGAGACCAAAATCGAGCTATTTGGCATCAACTCAACTCGCCGTGTTTGGAGGAGGAGGAATGCTGCCTATGACCCCAAGAACACCATCCCCACCGTCAAACATGGAGGTGGAAACATTATCCTTTGGGGGTGTTTTTCTGCTAAGGGGACAGGACAACTTCACCGCATCAAAGGGACAATGGACGGGGCCATGTACCATCAAATCTTGGGTGAGAACCTCCTTCCCTCAGTCAGGGCATTGCGCAATTGGGTCGTGGATGGGTATTCGAGCATGACAATGACCCAAAACACACGGCCAAGGCAACAAAGGAGTGGCTCAGGAAGAAGCACAATAAGGTCCAGGAGTGGCCTAGCCGGTCTCCAGACCTTAACCCCATAGAAAATCTGTGGAGGGAGCTGAAGGTTTGAGTTGCAAAACGTCAGCCTCGAAACATTAATGACTTGGAGAAGATCTGCAAAGAGTAGTGGGACAAAATCCCTCCTGAGATGTGTGCAAACCTGGTGGCCAACTACAAGAAACGTCTGACCTCTGTGATTGCCAACAAGGGTTTTGCCACCAAGTACTAAGTCATGGTTTGCAGAGGGGTCAAATACTTATTTCCCTCATTAAAATGCAATTCAATTTATAGCATTTTTGACATGCGTTTTTCTGGATTTTTTTGTTGTTATTCTGTCTCTCACTGTTCAAATTAACCTACCATTACAATTCTAAACTGATCATTTGTTTGTCAGTGGGCAAACATACAATATCAGCAGGGGATCAAATACTTTTTCCCTCACTGTAACTGAGATAACAGCTCTGTACAATTGTGTTGAGAAGAATAGCATCTCAGAATGCTATTCTGAGATGCGGGTTGGCGCTGTTTTGGCGGCACGAGGGGGACCTGCGTAATATTAGGCTGGTGGTTTTAAAGTTGCGGCTGATTGGTATAAATATATTTTCTGAACCAATAGTATCACTAAAAAACAAAACAAAGCACATAACTGTAGTCACGTCCACCCAGGGTAACACTATGAGCATTCAATTGCGTACATGTGAAACATGATGATAGATTTCCTCTTTCCTGTCTCCCTCCAGCACCACTCCCAACCCCCTTTCAGTTAATCTTAATTATGGCACAATTAGGCACTACAAATGGCGTCAGAGCGCATGCAGCTCGTGTCTGAGCTGGGTCAGTGTTTCCAATTTCCTGCAGTAATGGGCTTATGATGGCTGCCCTGGCTGTCCACCACTGTGACCTCAACAGGCCCTAAAGTCACGACCCCTCAGCTCTGCTGGTGTGTTTAGAGCCCAAAGGGGTCAATGGCCTATGGCTTAAGGGGGTGCTGGGTTACCTTGGACAGGCTTAGGAGAAAATACATATACATTACTGTCAGCTATAAGCATTTATATATATATATATATATAGAGAGGAACATATTCATAAAAGTCCTAAAGTTAAGGTAATGGGAATTTACCTCAATTGTTTTTACACATGTGTATTAAAATCACATCCACATTTCTAATAATAACCAAGGCCCTGACTTCATACAAGAAATGTCCACATTTATAAAAATGACCTGAAGAGCTGTTTCATTTCTAAACATAACACACTATTATTTTTTAGTGAGTGATTTAATGGAGTTTTTCATATTTCTATAAAGAAGTGATTATGACTTCTGCTGGGGGTCTTGAAAGAGTGCACAAATGTTCTGAGTCTTTCTCAATGAATATCACATGTACTTTTTAAAAAGGTTGCCAGGTTGTGTAAACCCTGTGTCAACTTCCCCTTGTGTCTCTCTGAAGTCCCTAGCGCTTGACAATGGCTCACACAAGATATGCATAGTGGACTGTGTAGTAGATCTATTCCCAAGGCTTTGGTGTGCACATTACTCTTATTAAGGGGCAACTCCTGCGCCGTCTTTGTCAAATTCTGGAGCTCCTGGAAGAGGCAATTGTACTTTTCAAAAGAGTTCAAAATTGAGGCAGTGGTAACACAATATCCACAGTAGGACCCCGCTACTTCTGCACTGCAAGTAGTGTCGGATCAACAGAAGACCAGAGAAGGTCATCAATTCTTATTTAAGACCTGTTTCTTACCATTATTTCTTACAGCAGCCATTATTACTTCAAATTGGCATGGGCTGACCATTAACTTGGAAACGAGGAACAGCTTTTCCAAATTTCAGTGATCCAATTTTTTAAAAATAACCATTAATAAAAAGAAAGCTAAATGTAATTGTCCTATATATATATATATATATATATATATATATATATATATATATATATATATATATATATATATACACACACTCATGATGAAAGTTGAGTAACAAATAAAGTACAACAAACCACAAATACCTATATAACACAGTGCAAGAGGGAGGATTCTGAAAACAAACAACGCAGAGTATGCATGAGTTTCAATAAACGCAGTTCTTCCGTCTCGGAAGCTTCCTGCTTTATTTGATTAAGCAGGGCGAAAAAACAGAGCAGTCATGCTCATTGTTTTTTTCCTCTTTCCCTTCCCCTGCAATCTTCTCTGTGCCTAATGGGAATCGGAAGTTTAAGTGAAGCTGCCTGGCTAGCCTCGGACTAACCTCTCCATCTGGAAGGGAACTTGCCAGCCTGGGGCTACTCCCAACCCTTCCCGGCTGTTGAATTTGGGGCTTTTGTTTTTGTGGGCTTGAAAAAGCATAGTTTTTACAAATGATTGCCATATCCTCCACCAGCTGCTGACCCAGCGCCTGTCCCCACGCAGGGGCATGGTTCTTATTTCAGCCCAGACTGACCCAGAATGTCCGAGAGTGTGGGTCTGTGACTGGTTTTGAGCGCTGAGGAAAGTGTGAGGCAGGAGATTCCAGCTCCGAAAATATTTTTTGGTTGAATGCGAATGGCTCCACGCCTTTTGCTTTTCCTAAACAAATGTAATTACAATCTTTGACGTTATTGAAAATGGAAGATTTAGAGAAGCTCTAGAAACCATTGATCAATTGGCTTTGATCAATAATTATATTTGAGAGTAAATTACATCTTAAATTTCAGTCTGTTCATCACATAAAATTATCCAATGTCTTCAAAAGACTTAGAATTTAGTGTACAAGTCAGTTCGATGATTTGTACTATTTTCATGATATTTGTTTCTTACCCTTTTTGGAGCCTGACAGCTTGGAGTCACTACTCACTTTCATTACATGGCAAAATGCCACATGAAGATTCTTCAAATTTCTCCTTCTGTTTTCTACAGAAGAAAGTCCTACTGGTTTGGGGTGACATTAAGGTAAATAATTAACATTTTTGGGAGAACTATCCCTTGAGAGAGTGCATTTCTGCCTTGAACGCTTCCGCAACATACTCCACAACTACAAGGAGATTTGATTAGAGGTCTTGGAGTCGTGGCCAGTGCATCTGTTGCAGGTCTGGTGTGTATGAGTCACTAAGCATGTGGTTTGTCTCATCACTCTCCCTTTCTCTCTCTCACTTTGGTTTTAATCAAGCCCTCCGCAACAGGGAGGAGTCGACCTCCTCTTACTTCACAGAGTCATCTGCCAATGATGTGTAACTTTGGTTTCTATGCAACCCTAAATAAAACAACTCCCCAAGCTTACAGCAAGTGGCAACAAATGAAAAGCCATCTCCTAAAGGCTGGCACATCCTTAGTGTTTCCCTTTATGCTTTTGTGTTGACCTGGTTATATCCTTTCTTCTCTTTCTTTTTTTGCTTCCTGAGATGAGGAAGAAGCAGCCCAAGGGGCTAAGAACAAACACAAGGCAAAAGGCATGATGGGTGTCTCAGATTGTGAAAATTTTAAAGCCCTTGTGATACCTGCACACCAGAAATAGATTTCACAAAACTATGTCGTGTTTATGGCTGCTGTCAAATGAAGCAGGGAAGCTCAGTGCTAATTAAAAATACAATGGCCGTTAACATGTCAGATGGTGCCAATAGACTGCATATTTGCCCTGTTGTTGCAGTATTGATGAAGCTGCTGGCACTTCATAATTCATTAGGCCAGGTCACCTCAGGTGAGGGATGCGAAATGCAAAGCCAAGCAGTCCTGTTCATTGCGTGGCAGGGCCCCTAGAGCGCTGCCACTGCAGCATGCAGCAGAACACACATGCACACGCACACACACACACACACACTATTCTCAGCACTTTCTCTGCTCAGCTGCTGTGTGTAGTGCACCGCTGGGTAATTGCATGGTAATACTTCATTATGGCAGCACTGTAATTTGGGCACTGGACACTTCAAAGGGAGACAAAAACCTCTTCACAGACAGCGCAAATTACTGCAAGTCCACATAACCTCTGCTTTGTTTTAACTTGTATTGTTTTTGGCCACGAGTCTCGGTCCAAAATAAACACGGGGAGCAATCAGTGCATATTCTTGATCGTATAATCGTCGCAGTGGTGCAGCGTGAAAAAGTTAAAAATTGAATTTTGCCATCATGTGAAGCCAAGAAGAATAAAATTCAATATCAAAGGCTTATCTAAACATTTGTCAGCTTCTGAACGGCGGGGCTGTGGAGCTAGCCGGGGCATGAGCTGGTAAGAGGAGGGCTGACCGGTGGTACCGTTGGACTCTGAGCAATTGGAGGGGCTCCATCCTCGCAGCAACTGACCAGCAAATGCTGCTAATTTTTAGGCTTTTACAGCTCATGTCCAATTCTGCGAACAAAGTTCACACTCATGGTTGTTTACTCAACCAACGGTGCTCTGGGCTTGAGTCTACGCGCTTCTGTCAAAGTGAACCAAAAAAACAAACATGAGAAGTCTAGACAGCATGCAAAGACAAAACGCAGTAACTGCACATGTGTCTTAAGACTGCTCTGCTCTGTAACAGATATGTTTTACTCAACTCATGACACATGTAAAAATTCCCTGGTCCTATTTTTCTCCAAAATCAAAAGAAACAAATAAGAATATTTTGCGTCTAAAAAAATGAAGCCTATTTATAAAGCCATTAATTTTTTTTATATTGTGGCATTATTTTTAATACAGTTGCGCATATTTTATATGGTCTGGGGCTGCATGAGTGCTGCCGGTACTGGGGAGCTACAGATCATTGAAGAAACCATGAATGCCAACATGTACTGTGACATACTGAAACAGAGCATGATCCCCTCCCTTCGGAGACTAGGCCACAGGGCAGTATTCCAGCATGATAACGACCCCAAACACAACTTCAAGACGACCACTGCCTTGCTAAAGAAGCTGAGGGTGAAGGTGATGGACTGGCCAAGCATGTCTCCCGACCTAAACCCTATTGAGCATCTGTTGGGCATCCTCAAATGGAAGGTGAAGGAGCACAAGGTCTCTAACATCCACCAGCTCTGTGATGTCGTCATGGAGGAGTGGAAAAGGACTCCAGTGGCAACCTGTGAAGCTCTGGTGAACTCCATGTCCAAGAGGGTTAAAGCAGTGCTGGAAAATAATGGTGGCCACACAAAATATTGACACTTTGGGCCCAATTTGGACATTTTCAATTAGGGGTGTACTCACTTTTGTTGCCAGATATTTAGACTGGCTGTGTGTTGAGTTATTATGAAGGGACAGCAAATTTACAGTGTTATACAAGCTGTACACTCACTACTTTACATTGCAGCAAAGTGTCATTTCTTCAGTGTTGTCACATGAAAAGATATAATTAAATATTTACAAAAATGTGAGGGGTATATATATATATATATATATATATATATATATATATATATATATATATATATATATATATATATATCTCATTGTTCAATTTTTTTTTTTTTATTTAACAGTTTACAAAAATAAATAAATAAATAAATAAAACAGTTTTGCAGTAGTGAGAATAATCATTGAAACCGATGGGAATATTCAAGATTATATGCCTGGACAAGTTAAGGTAATTAAAATTTGGGGGTAAAATAGGTTTGTATACTGAAAATAATGTCACAATACAAAAAACCTTAATGGTCTTAAATGTAGGTTTCATTTTCTTTATTTGAAATATAATTGTATTTTCTTTTTTTCTTTTTTTATTATTGATTCGGGGTTAAATATGACCAGGACATTTACTGATAAGTTTCGTGAGAATCACCAACTAAGATCAGATTCAGAGAAAAAAAGAGTGACAGTAATTTATAATCCACATTTGGCTGGGCAATCCAAAAATGTCAGTATTGACATAGTTACTGCATTTTGCCTTTAAGGAATATTCTGGGTTCAATACAAGTTAAGCTCAATCAGCAGCATTTGTGGCATAATACTGATTACCACAAAATGTGTTTTGACTTGTCCCTCCTTTTCTTTAAAAAAAAGCAAAAATCGAGGTTGCAGTGAGGCAGTTACAATGGAAATGAATGTGGCCAATTTTTGGAGGGTTTAAACAGAAATTTGAAGCTTATAACTTTATAAAAGCACTTATTATTATAATTCTTCTGTTAAAACTTGTGTATTATTGGAGCTGTTCAGTTGTTTAAATCGTATTTTTTACAGTCATTTTACGGTTTTAGGGTTTGTTTATGTTACATCCTCATGGCAACAAAGTTGTTAAATTGTCTGTAACTTTAAAGGTTAGTAAGTGATTTTATCACACATAAATCATGTTAACACGCATTCTGTTTATGTCTTGTAGACATCACTATACTTTTGAAAAGGTATTTTAACATTCAAAAATTGGCCCCCATTCACTTCCATTGTAGGTGCCTCACTGTAATCTCGATTTTTGCTTTTTTTAATGAATAAGGAGGGACGAGTCAAAATAAATGTTTGTGGTAATCAATATTATGCCACAAATGCTGTCGATTGAGTTTAACTTATTGAACCCGGAATATTCCTTTAAGGTAGAAGGCTGTCAAACTTGACTTTAGGTGTTTAATATAGCTCTATTCAAACATGGAAGCTTCAAATCGAAGGTTCAGTTAGAAATTGCGTTGGATGTCTAATATATCTGGCAATTATGTTCTTTTAATTCCTTCATATAAGAACTCCACTGCAAGAGAATAATAATAATAAAAAAGACATTGTGGCAATTTAGGTATAGCACAAAGTTACAACTGCCAGCCAAAAGATGACTGTAAAACTCAAACATGCAAGTCTATATTCATTAAAATGCAGTACTGATTCAAACGAGCTCACACACACAAGCCCAGCCAACTTTTCAGTCCTATTGTTGTGCAAATCTCACACACGGGTGCACACATGATGCCAGTGGGGTCTGTTAAACAAAGATTTTGTCCACAACTTATTCCAAACTTACAGGGCATTGGTCCATCAAGCTGGTATTTACAAAACGATGTGCACACTCCATACATACCGAGATATATGGATATCTGGGGCATGAAGGCAGAAACAACAAACATTTTTGAGCATAAATATTGCAATTTTTTATTTGTCTTTTCCTAGACTCTGATGCTAAATATACACACATCTCCACCGGTCGTACACATGGCATTAGTAACATCACAGCAGAGAACAAACAGCCAGGGGTTTATTTTTACAGATCTTAAACAGACAAGGTTTTTTTTTTTTTTTACAACATACTCTGCAGCAACACTGGGATTTGGTTTCGAACAGAAAATTCTTCATGTACAGCATCAAAAGCTTAAAGGCATAGATTGCCCAAAAATTCAAATTCAAAAAGAGATGTTAGGCAGGATGTTAGCCTCAATCACTCTTCACTTTCATCATATGAAAACAATTATGCATGAATGGTGACTGAGGCTAACATCCTGCCTAACATCTCCTTTTGTGTTCTTTTGAGTAAATGATGACAATATTTTCATTTTTTGGTGAACTATCCCTTTAAGTGATAACTAGTGGCAGAGCTTGAATTTTTGGTAAGAGTGAGAGTGAGAAGTGAGAAAATCTGTGTTAGGCGCAAGCTCCATACCTACTGTATATCAAACAGCTCCAATGAGGAAACTGATGGAAAATGGACCAAACTTGTGTCCAAATAATATCACTAAATAATATTACTATACATTTCACAGCCTGATCTCATGAAATTTACATGAACATGACAACATTTTTGCAATTAAAAAAATATGTGCTGTATAACACATTTTGCTGCAGTTTTCCAGTGAAATGTCCAGCTGGGGGCGCCAAAAGCGAGAAAATGGTGTTGTATTCAGAAAAAGATTTAAGATGAAGTTTAAATGGATGTTTTTAAAACATTCCTCTCTAACGTAAAGCTTTTGCCTAAAGCTAACCATTAGAGTTTCAAAATGCAGACGCAAAATGAAAAATACAAATTTCTGAACCAGTCACATTGTTTTTCTTGCATTTATGGCTGGAATTGAACCACAGTCCAACGCCCAATAAGGTGAGCTACCGCACAAGCTAATCACATTTGAATAAGTGTATATATTATGTAGGTAAGTCTGTAATTCAAGAATTAAAATGTATAGTTTTTCAAAAGATGCGTTAGAGTAAAAGTGTGTATATATCATAAAATAGCAGGGTCTGAGTAAGGGAGAAAAATAAGCATTTATAAAGTCATAATCAGCCATTAAAATTATAATCTGAGTGAAAGTGAATAAAACGGACAGTTGTTGTAGCGCCTCTAGTGTTAATTTCACCTGGAATCTGCATTTTTACAAAAAAATTAAATAACAGTCACAGGTTGAAATTTCAAAGCCTTGTCTGCTTAATTGGCCAGTTGTTGTGTCACCCACTGAAGCTCTGCTACAGGTGATAAATGTTACCAAAATATGGGAGCTAATGAAGAGCATGCTCCAGGCCTGTACCTCTTGTGCTGCTTCTTGTATCAAATCAATTAATTTTCCAACTAAACATGATCTGTAGAGTGATCCTGCTTTGTTCAGGTCATGTTTGAACAGAGTAAAATCAGGACATGCAGTCACCAAAACAGAGTGCCAAAGCCCTGAATTTGGTAATGTGTTAGACTCCCCTTTCTGAAGCCACTCTGAAAATGTCTTTCAGACTGAAAGGTCAAGAGAAGGAAAACAAAAAATATCCACCCAGCACTTTAGGTGAGTGTTTGCGTTTCACTGTAGCCATTAGTTGCTCTTTGATCCACATTTTGTACTAGTGCCATTACGGAGCACTGGTGGCAGGGAGCGTTGTGCTGGGCCCTCCTCTCTCCCGTCCTCTCCACTCCACTCCTCTGCTTTCTTCTTTACTCTCACATATATTGATGGTAAATCAATAAAGGAAATGAAGGGAGGAAAGGAGTATGAAAGGGGAGGAGTGATGGAGTGGATGTGCATGCTAAAAAATTAGGGCAAAAATAATAATATTGATAATAAAAAGACAGAAATGATAAACGGCAGAAAGAGAGTCCTTCAGGATATACCTGCAGAGAAATGAAAACACAAAGGAAGAAAGGAAAGAAAAAAGCGTGTGTTTAATGTCGGGTGGCCACTTTTTCAAGCGTGCAAGTTATTCCATCATTCCTGAGTGAGTCTATGTGGTGTGGGAGAAAGAAATGCACACTGTTTAAAAAAAAAAGGCAATTCCAGCCGTTTCATATATGAACTCTCACGGACCTGTCAAGAGGCTGTGCTATTAACTTATTAGTCATAATTTATTTTTCTTTTTTCTTTTCTTTTCTTTTTTGTACCATACAAAAAAGGGGAAAGACTACATTAAAGGGATAGTTCATCCAAACTGAAAATTCAGTAGTCATTTACTCATGTTGTTCCAAACCAGTATGACCTTCTTCCGTGGAATACAAAGGGAGGTGTTCGGGAGAATGTTAGTGATCGACAACCTCAGACACTATTCACTTTCATTGTATGCAAAAAAGATACAATGAAAGTGAGCAGTTACTGAGGCTGACCGAGTTTGCCTTTTGTGTACCACTCAAAACATTCATACCAGTTTGGAACAACATGAGGGTGAGTAAACGGTGACATAATTTTAGGGTGACCTATCACAATAACACTGAATTAGTGTAAAAAGCCTGCAAAAATGTGACGTAAACTGCAACAAAATTTCAAAGAACGTCAAAAAAAAGCATGCCAGGGACAAAAAGAAAAAAAGATGGAGGCAATAAGTAGGTGTTTGAAACGCAAGAGAAACGTGTGTTTGACTATTTCCTTTTCTACTTGTCAGAACAGTGAAAGGTAGTAAGTGGCATGTGAGTGTGTGCGTGTGTAGACTATGAAAGAGGGTAATGATTGTGCTAGCCAGCAGACCCTTTATTTGCCCATCTTAACTCAATTAAAAAAAATAAGGCCGTCATGACCTTCAGATGAACTGCTCTCTCAGCTAAGGTACTGCTCCTCACAGGGCTAGAAATTATGTTCACAAGCTGTCAGTCAGGGGCTTTTACACTCACACACAAGGGTATGAGGCGCAGGCCGCACTGTGGAGTTGCAGAGATGACCTCACTCAGATAGACCTTAACCATATTTATTTTGACGTGACCAAAAATTAAGCTGTAATGGATTAAAGAAGTCCACACAATATAGCAAAATATTGCTTATTAGGGTGTTGATTGTTCAGCCAACAAAACACAAAAATCATGTCTTTCCACAAATTTTCAGTGCACTCACACACAACGAACAAATATTTTCACTGAAAATTATTTAAATTTCAGTTACTTTCACCAAAACCTATCATACGCCTTCAAGACTTGGAATGTGACAAGTCATGTGGACTATATATTTTTTTAATTTGTTAAGCTATAAAGTGAAAAGACAGACTGGCCTATTCCAGCCTGATCTAATGATGTGACTGTGGTGACATTTTGCAAATTGATTTTACGTGGTTCCTTACACATTTGCGGCAGTTTCGCGGTAAAATGTCCACTGTGTGGTGTCAAAAACAAGTTAATTTTTCTCTCATACAGATGAGATTTTTATGATTAGTGTTCTATTGAGTTTTAAAGAGATAGTTTACCCAAAAATGAAAATTTTCTCATTTACTTACCCTCATCCCATAATTTTTAGAGGAAAATCTCAGCTCCAAAGTCAGTACAATAAAAGTAAATGGTGACCAGAACATTGAATCTCCAAAAATTTGAATCTCAGTGTCTTCAAAAGCTATATGATAGGTGTGTGTGAGACACTGATCAATATTTAAGTCCTTTTTACTATAAATCTCAATTTTGCATGTTTCTTCTTCTTTTTTGCAATACGCATTCTTTGTGCATATCGCCACCTATTGGTCAGGGCTGGTCCAAGGTGGAGATTTAAAGAAAAAAAGGACTTAAATATTGATCTGTTGTTACACATCTACTGGTACTCTATGTACAACAAGCAACATAAAAAATAATTTAGCAAATATTTTGGTATAGTAACGTGATTTTATGGGACCAGGTTGGGATATTCAATAAAACTTATTTTCTGTTCCACATAAGTAATATGGATTTGGAATGACATGAGGGTGAGTAAATTATGATAGAATGATCATTTTGGGGTGACTATTACTTTGTTGGAAATATTAAGAATAAGAACTAGTTCTTTATTTCCATTTCCATTGGCAACTGCGGAGTCATAGCTGCCTTCTAGCATAAGTTGTAGAGAGGTGCCCTTGCTCCAAGCTCAGAGACCAGGATATAAATATCTCCAGCCTGTTTGAAATGCAGCTTCATGCAGCAGGAAGAGGGGGAGTGTGGCTAAGGTGAGGGCAGGAAACACTGAGCACTGAATGAATCTAGAATGTATGAAACAGCCTAAAAGAGAAGAAACAACCTCCCAAAAATATCAACCATTGTATGGTGCGGTAGAGGAAAACCTGTCCAGTTTGGGAACATAACGGAAGTTTTCTTTGAGTATACTGCTATGTTCCGCTTGTGTCTCAAGTGTAGTGACCAAGTGTGCACTCATCTCTCATCCATCAAGTACCCTCAGGGCAAGTACACATTTGTTCATTTTGGAAAAATTGGTGGATGTGGCCTGAACAGGGTATGACTCATTCTTCCTGTAGAGCACATGGTCTGAAACAAGGGCCATGCCACCCCATTCATATGTGTTTTATGGGTTTAATCATGCTCTCAGCTGTAGAACAGACTGAAGCCAGGGGTCTCTCTAAAGCTGAAATTGGGCAGAGTGCCATCAATGTGGTCAAATCAGTCTGAGCCTCAGTGCGCCTGTAGGCAGAGCAACACAGTAGAGCAGATGAGTTAATCAAGGTCAGAGATTAAGAGTCAGTAAAGCTGTGAGATGCAAACAGATCGGGGTGCTGTATGAGGGAGCATGTGTGTGAATAGTGAGTTGACGTGGATCAAAACATGTAGGTACTTTTAGCGAAACATAAAGAGGTGCAAAGGTGTTGACAAGAGACCTAGTCTCCACAGAAGTCTATCTATCTATCTCTCTCTCTGTATACCTACCTACCTACCTACCAACTAATTCACTGGGGCTTTTTACCAGGGTAACCATAGCTGTCCACCAAATGACCAGTTACGATAGTTTTTGCACTAATTACAAACAGCACTAGATGAACAAATAGTGTTAGATGCTATTAACCAGATACAAATAGTGGCAGATACTATTTTCACTTCTAATTAAATATTAATATATAGTAAAGGGGCATCACTGCAGTGTGTTTATTTAGGGTCCCACAGACACCATGCACCCAGTACCGCTGCTCCATATACGCATATTACGTAGTCTGAGTAGGGCACCAACTCCCTAGGGGGCCACCATCTTACCCTAGGGGGCACCAGAAACTCCACTGGCTGCCCTTACTCACACAATATTTTCAAAGAACCTGGTAGCAGTCGCTGAACAGACTATCACCTCGTGCTCGTCCCGAGCAACTTTGCAACAACCCACATCAATTTGGCAAGCAACGGACCTGCATACACCAATCCCTACCCCTACCCCTAAACCTAACCCTACCTTACAAAAATTAACCATGGTTTTACTACAGTAACCATAGTATCAGCATGGTGTTTTGTAGTAAAATCATAGTAACACAAAATTAACAAACATGGTTCCAACATCAAAACCATATTTCAGTAGAAACACAATGGTTAATTGCATTAAAACTACATCTTCTGTCAAAAAACATGATTACTCCAATATTACTATAGTAATAGTTAATTTTACTCGGATTAAACCTTTCTCTCAACTCCAAATCACTGCGAGATAATCAACTTTTATATACATTTGTATTTCTTATTAGGGCTGTTGAAGTTAGTGTGATTAGTTATATAAAAATAATGCATGAAAAAACTCAATCAGGAAACAGGATGTGGAAATGTAGGACAAAGGGAGAATCAAACCCAGGTCCGTCTGCACGAAAAATGCAAATCCACACCATCTTTACACACTACACCATTGCACGGACACCTGAGGGTGCAGTTTGTCTTTAATTTCTTTGTTTCAACAAGACTATTAGAGTGCGAATAGCTGCGCTGTGGCAGATGGTATTTACACCTATAGAGCAAATAGGCATTTTCTATTCCCTATATTCTAGATTGGTCCATACATTGTATTTTCTAGATTCTTCCATAATTCTTCTAGTATCAAAAATTGTGTCCAAAAAAACATAAAAAATAAAAATTCCAGTGGTAATCAATGGCTACAACTGAATTTTTAATTTTTTTTTGTCATATTGCAGATCTTGAGCATTTGAATCAATTGCTGCAAAATCAGCCTCTATAGAGGAGGGAGGATGAGGGAAAGACCACACAAATTGATTGACACAACCACCTGGACAAGTGGCATGACAGCAGACCCCTCATCTCCCCTCCCCTCATAATCGAAAAGAGACAGTCCTGCAAGCACAATGTGAGGACGATTCCCACTGTATTTGAGGAGGTGCCAAACAGGGTAAATCCCATCAGCTCACGCTTCACCATAAAGCACAAACACATGCAAAATTAATCTACAGAGGAGCAGGGGTTAAGCCAGTGGGACAAAACCAGGCCTGTACAATACAATGAGTATCCTCCTCTCCCCCTCTTCCTCGCCTTCACGCCCGAGTACAAATGCAACAGCTGTTCACGGCCGCCCGTTTTCAGCTAATTTGCTGCAACAGATTTAAGAGGCAGTCACCTTATTTGCATAATGGGCAAACACGCACACAACGGCATTCGGGTGCATTAAGTGGTCAACTCTTTGGACAATTAAAATACATCATATTAGATAATTATTTCTCTTTAAGCATTAATTCAGAGTAACTGGAAATGGTGGGGTTTTACTATGAGAATGATCCAGAGGGAACACTCTGAAAAGTCAATAACTACAAATTAGTTCTCTGCACTCCTGTTTATGGAAATGATTCACTGCTGCTGACTCATATCACCATCAAAGTGCCCTAAACATGCTGATTGTTTTACTTTTTTTCACATTAGATGTATCCATCGCAAATAAAGTAACACGATGTTGCAAAGGGGAAAAACCTCCAAAGCCAATGAATCATTCACCTCAGACATCCAGTGAGCTGGCAGAGATAAAATATGTTCACAGATAGGAGTGAGCAGGGCTGTAAAAAAAGGGGGTGGACGTGGGAAAAGGTAATGAGTGGTCCAAGCAACTAAATCTCTCCACCAAATTATTTTGTGCCATACTGGGACAACACGTATGTAATGATTAAAGGAATAATAAACAACGAAAATAAATTCTCATTTGAAAAAAATAAACAATTTAGCAGTGGCAATTTCTTAGTGCCAGCAAAGCCTTCTCTGCTTGTGTAACATGCCTAATAAATACTTTTTCATCCTTTCACTCATTGAACGTTTTGCCTATGTATTTACAATCGCTTTCCAACATACTTCACCTACAAACACATAGCAAAAAACAAAGAGTATCCAATCAGAAATTATTCCTCAATGCTTACAAGCAAAGTGTGAAAACTGTTTCACAAATTGCATGCCTGAAGCCATGCTCTTTAGCCGAAGCAGCGCGTGAGTTTGAGCTCCACCTCCTTGGGCCTTCTGAATTTCCACAGAATCCCTCAACACTGCAGTGAATAGGCATCTAAAGTCAGATTGTCAGATTCTTCAGCCAATCAGATTGATTTATTTGTTCTTTGTGGGTGTGGTCTTTAGGATATGTCCCAGTCCAGGCCTTCTATCTGGCCTTGAGTGATGCAATGCAATCACTCTTTTAGTGATGTACGTAATCTGAAAGCAAAGAGCACGAGATGTTGCTGACGAGTCGGCTGTTTTGTTATTGCTGTTGAGAAAGAGATCCATATGGATTTAAAAACCTGAGATGTTCTGCATGATCATGCAACTGATTAATTAAACAGGAAAGGAGGGCTGATTTTCACTTCAAGCAAATTGGTAAGTGCTTTTAGCATTGTTAAATCAACATCAGGAGTTTTCTAAGTGTAAATTAGTCTGCTTGAGCATTCAGTATCGTATCAAGTTTTGTAAAGTAACCATGTACCCTGACAAACAAAATTTCTTTAGCAAATATTATTAGATATTTTTATTGGTATTAGACCTCCTTGGTTCTGGCTTTCGTGCGTGGACGTGTTTTTAAAATGTCAGTTGGTATAATTCGTTGACTGCCACGTAATGTATGATGGGCATACATTGTCTTATTCATTGTGAAACTGTGTTTTCTTAATGGCATGAATCGCACTGAAGGCCTAGACTTAAAAATACATGGGCTGCGGCTGTAATTTAGTCACCCTCATGTTGTTCTATACCTGTATGTCTCGGTTTCTTACAATACGCATACGTTTTGATGACATACAATCTAAAATGGACTGCAAGTTATTTTACAGTGTAAATCTCCCCATCTGTAATAACTATCCTTTGAGTGAAGTTTGTTGAAAATATGAACAAGCTCCTCTCCTGCTCTCATGAACGTGCACAGAAAGTGCCATGAAGAGGTCAAGATTTTCACTGTATAATAAATTTAATTTCAGGCTGTTTCTCACCAAAACCTGTTGTATGCCATTAGAAGATGTGAAAAAAGGATGCATGACCCTTTTATGACACTTTTGGGTCCTTTTAAAGTTTTAAATCGAGTCACTATCAACTGTTATTGTATTGAAATCAGCGAACAGGACATCATTTAACTCATTTTGTGCTCCGCAGAAGAAAGTAGGTCATACAGTTCTGGAACAACATGAGGGTGAGTAAATTATGATAGTGTTCATTTTGAGTTAAATATTCCTTTAAACAACCTTCATCCTGATGTGTCTCCCCCTTACGGAATTATGTAAGAAAAATGGCCTGTAAGTCTTCATAACTTATTCTATTAGCTAAACCTATTTTTTCCCCCTAAAAAATGTCACTAAATTATTTCAGTACAGCATATATTCCAAAACCTTGTTTGCTCACTCTGCACTGAAACTCTTCTATTGTTTAGGAACTAACATGGTGCCATCCATGCCAAGCCCAATTTTAATACACAAAAAGGAAATGCAGGAAGTTGAGAAGGAAACTCTGCATAAGTTTGGAACACAGAGCAACAGACAGGATATGTGTTAACTGATGTGTTCCTTGTTTTGGCTGTAAGCTTTGGTTTACTTACAAGATAGATAAAGAAAAAAAAAAAAGAGTTTGGATTGTGATGTTCCCTTCTTTAAATATCTCTTCCGCTTTTACTCCTAAATCTTTAGTTCATGCCCTGTGGCTCCCGAGCCTTTGATACAGCAGAGGCAAAGCTGCCATCAATGGGATTTTATTGAAAACATGGACTGTTACTCTGGGAGGACAAGCCCTGCTATCCCCAGGTCCAACACCAAAGACATAAGCAGGGCCACTGATTAGAGAGACAAGTCCCAGACTCCTGCTGTAATGAGTTGCAAGCCCAGGCGTCACGGTGCACTCTGCCAAAACGTAAAACAAGACGACAGGCCAGCATGGCCAGTAACATTCCTTCACTCTCTCTCTGTCTCTCTCGGAGTAAAAGACCTGGCTGTGATATAAGTTCATGGAGAGCCAGGTATAGGTAACCTGAGGGAGATCGTTGCCAAGGCACTATACAAATGCGACTCTTGGGTAGAAGAACTGTCTCAGTTTACTCTGCTTCTGCTCTTGAGGGAAACAATTTTCCTTTTTCATTGGACTCGCTCTTATTTTTCACTCGGTTATAGGGATAGTTTAAGGGAAAATGAAAACTGCCATCATTTACTCACCCTCAGTCACTATTCATTTTCATTATAGTGCCATGTGTGTGTGTAGTATTCTCAAGTAATACATTGGTTTCTTGTAGCTTTGGCCTTCTAAATGCCATAATCTCCAAGGGATTTTTACAGTTTGCATGCTGTAAAATTTTCAATCAAATCAAACACAAACAGAAAAAAAAGAACTGGAGGATCAACATCTGTCACTACACGAAAATGAAATTAAGTGCGGCAGCCATTCTGGGACTATATTGACTTTGAGTGGCAGGGCTTGAGATGGCAGCTGAACACAGCACTCTTTCTGTTCTGTATTTGACTCTGGGTTTGATTCGAGTCCAGTGCATTAAGCCAACCTCGCATCTTAAGCAGCGGACTGTGTGGAAGCTGTTAGTGAAATCAAGTTAAGCCATTTCCGCACTCAAAACAACTTCCCCCGTTATCATGTGCCTGCAGGAAGATCAGAGATTTGATGTAAACTCATGTTTGCTCCAAATGTTCTTCTTCCCCACTCCCTAGCTCTGCATCCAATTATTTTCCCATCATAGCATGCCAATGAGATATATGGGTCTCATGGGATGATGTCTCATAATTATTGTCTCCTGTCCCAAGCATCAGTACAGAAGTGCTAAATATTTATTTTCCTTTATTTATTTTATTGTGTCCACACATTTTATTGAGACAGTTGAAACAGGAACATGACCTTTTCTGGACTCAAACTTCTGTATCCCACATGAGCAACACAGCTCAATATGTCAGCATTTGCATTGATCACAAGGCTCCAAAAACTTTTTTTTAAAGATTTATTTAATTACAGATTAATTTAAGCATGGCATACTGTACTCTGACAGAACAGGACTGCATGGTTTGCTGCATGTGTTAATGGTTAAACATACGGTATTTTACATTAATATTAAACACTGAGCACATTTGCACAAGCATAACACAAATACAGGTCTTCCCCTTACGCTCTCAGCTCAGTATCCCAGGGCTCGGCCATCCGGTGGATGACAAGTCCTGAGGACATGGCTAGATGCCCTGCACTTGCTGCCCAACAGCATGACAGCCAGCACCTCCACCAAAGACGCACCCCAGACCTCCGTATCTCCAGCCATGGACAGAAAGGTGGAATGCATTATGCATAAATCGAATGGATGACTTTCGGCATTCACCATCATGCTGACGTGTGTAGCTGAAAAGGGGGGCTGAGATCCCCATGGTAGGTGTGCTCACTGGATTATTCGTAAACCATTAATCAGACCCTGGAAAATATTGCAACTACTGTAACTAATAAACAGAAATATGTAATGCCACTTAAGTCCTTAAAAAGGTAGGTGAAAATGACTTGGGGTGCCAACACATTAGAGAAATCTCAGGCAGAGCATTTGATAGAGATTAATGTGTCAACTTTATTGGAGGATTGGAAATCAAGCAGGAATATGGACCTTCCTCTCTAAAATTCTCATTGGTCAACAAATCCCCACATAAGAGTGTGTTGCAGAAAATGTTGGGCAAATTCACCAAACAGGTGTGCCACTTTTGCACAAAAACCTGCATATTATTCACTAACCACCTGCAATCTAGTTTAAGCAGACACAATTAGTGCTGAAATAGCACTGTGTCTGGAGTATTCATCTCAAGTCATTGTCATTCCGGGCAAACATGCGTCCCGTCTATGGAAATTAGGTTTATTATAAATTGCACTTTATTTATGCATCAAAATGACGTGCGTTATTGATAATGCAAATGTGATTACTTCCTGATTTCAACACAGAATCTGAACCCAGGTCTCCCACGCTGCTGACTCAACATGCTTCCGGTCGTGCCACAAGGAAAGTACACATGCTGCATCCGATGCAAAAATGTTTTACAGGAGATGGTGCTTGTCAGCGAGTCGGCATAATTTGGCCAATCCTAGGGTACCAGAACTCTCAAACATCATGCCAATTTCCTGTGCAATCATACTGGTCCAGCAAAGATGTGTGCACATTTGCGCCGTAGCCTGATCTGCATAATTCCTTTAGAGAATCCTGGGCAAATACAAAGTGCTTTAAACAGGCACATTTCTTAGTGAATTCCCCAGTGAGTGTTGCGTTTAAGTTTTTTACCGAGGACAAGCTCCTCAGCAAAATTTTATGAACTGAGAATGACCTTGATCAATGATTCAAAGCTTGGGATTAGAGGGCACTCCCCTCCTCTGCAAGCTCTGCCCACACATTCATCAAGTGTGTGTTTTGTTCTTTCAGGCACATCATGTGCTCCCCCAATCAGCGCCAGCAAAGCAAACTCCCATTGACTCAGGCCATTCTGAAAATTATCCACAAGCAATAATGAAGCACCCTAACCTCACCCAGGGCACATCCTACACTGAATCCTTAACTGTTAATCAAGGCTGGACACTCTTCAGTCATAATACATTGGGGAGCGGGTGGCTGCAATTAGACTGTGGAACAGAACTGATTCTTAGTCCCAGGATTCTACAAATAACCACAGTCGACTGGCCATAGATGAAGAAAACTACTCAAAAGGCTAAATTATAAAGGAATGAAAAAGAAAAGCTTGATGGATGCTCTAGGAGAAATATGATACAATTCCTTAATTATTCTTTTTTCCACCTCAAATCATTATTTGGTCTTTTTTTATTTGGCAGCCATTTTACGTGGATAAAATAGAATTAGTGGATTACTTTCGTTTGTGTTTCTGTGAACCAGACTGAAGGAAAGCCAGTGTAAATCAGTGGATCCAGAGTCAGTCCAGCAGACTTTTCTGCGAGTCCTGCAGCACCTCTTTTAATGACAGTGCTGAGTAGTTTTTGTGATTTTAAAAGAAAACAGCTCATGTAAAAGTACATCATGTGGGATCATGAGACATCTTTAAAACAAAGTAGGACAGAAGCAAAATGCCTATGCTGTTGGCCAATGGTAAAAAGAGGCAACACCCATAATGATTATTTGGAGATATTTGATAATAAAACCAGTCATACTGTACTAGACAAGCCCTTCCTATGAACCCGTCCTCCTAGCTTCCTCCAAGAGTACAGGGAAAGAAATTACTTTTCCTTTTCATTTCATGTGGTCTCCAAACTTCAAGTAAAAGTAATGAGCTAATTGTGGCTTTTGCTGACAACCCATTCTCTCTCGCTCACTCTGTTTTTTGTTTTTTTCAAACCAGCGTGTTATTCTTCGAACTCCATAAAGCTTTTCAACCCCTATTGCAATCATGGTTTGGGTCTGAGGAGAGAGAAAAAAATGGTGGAGTTCATCTAAGTCAGTGTAAATGCAAGGTATTAATTATGCTGAATAGAGGGGGAGAAGGGAGAGATGGGGAGAGGGAGAGAGAGAGAGAGAGAGAGAGAGAGAGAGTTGGCTGCTACGCTCCATTTAAAATATGATCAGTATAATCGAGCCCTGCTGAGTGAGGAAAGCAAAGCCCAATGCAGACTGGGGGTACAAGATTGCAGACAGAGAGAAAGAGGGAGAGAGAAAAAAAGAGGGGGAGGGGGTGGCTTAGAGAACAGTTTGAACAAGTGACAGATTAAAGGATGAATTAAAAATCAACATGGGACATTTATGCTTTTCACAAAATTACATTTTGATATAATTTCATACATAAAAAATTAATTTATAAATACAATATGCTCATAAAGTTTTGCGTGCAATTTTAGTTACTCCCCCCTACACTGCATTGTACATTGAGGGGGGGGGGGGGGGGGGTTCAAGTGTTGTAAAGTCGACAATGAAAATCTGGGGTGCAAAATCTCATTTACACTTGCAAATATACAAAGTTTTAGGACAAAATAAAAACAGAGAGACAACAAATAAAAAATAAATATTTAACATTCTGCACAGTTTCATGGGCACTTAATTAAATCTGTGCAATAAGCAAAATTGTGTCACTAACCATGTTAGCTCTGTACCACAGGTCAAATTTCCTTGATTCCACTGAAGCACGCAAGAGGCTCTTTGGAACATTCTCAAATCATGCTGTGATAACATGGATCATCGGGTGTTGCACAAACTTGTGGAGTCCATGCCAACTTGAGAGCACGCGGTCTTTAATGACAAAAGGGGGTATACCCATCTATTTTTTTTCAATCACATTGTTATGCGGATGATATAATATGTTATAATAAATGTATTACTTCAGAAAATGCAAAAAAAGAGAGCAAAATAGAAACATTTTGCACAAGTGGATTTAGCATGTATAAGGGTAAGCGTATGTTTTCAGTGCCGTCACCATTATTATACTGTACAACTAGCCACCGTAATTATATATTTGTTTAATTACTTTTAAATAATATTTTAATAATTTACATATTATTGCTTTTAGTGCATCCATAAGCTTGACTGCCCTGCCAGTACAATAGCTGACATCTTTCTGGGAGAGAAAGAGAAGCTGTCTACTCTGCACACCACAAGGGCATATTATGAGGTATAAACAACTTTAGTGTTTGAGCAGCCTGGGTATATTCAGTAATGTAAGCAAATGACTATTGACATGGATCAACCAAAAGAGGGATACTGTCCGAATATTAACAGCTCAGCAACTCATCCAACTCTGACAGACAGAAAAAAAAAAAAAGACACAAGTAGAGATACATAGGAAGACAATGCGCGCGCGCGCGAGAGAGAGAGAGAGAGAGGAGAGAGAGAGAGAGAGAAGACAAAAAATGTACAGGAATTGAGATGACAGTGAAAGAGACAGAAAGAGAAATAGCACGGGAAGTGGCACTGAAGGACAATGGGAGGGAGGACTGTTAACAGGCACAGGAATAGGAGAGAAAGAGAAGCTGGACCCACAGAGCATCAAGGGAGTTGTTTAAGGAGAAACAGTGTCCGTTTGTGGCCGGTGATAATACTTTCCATTCAACAGGGCTCGCAGCGCACTGATTCCTCTGATTGCAGCCTGGCGCCCTGCTGGCGAGGCTCTGCGCTGAAATTAAATCCACTCTATTCAGTTATAAATTATAATGCTCTATAAACAACACCCCCGCTGGGAAAAGGGGGGTGGGGGGTTGAGAGAGGCAAAGAAATACAGAGGGAGGATAAGAGAAACAAAAACAGAGATTAAACAGTAAAAAAAGAAGAGGAAAAAAGGATGAGGAGAGTGGAGAAGGAAGTGATCAGTTTCCTAAAGAATAAAGTAAAGAAAATAAAAAATAAAGAAGTGAGTGATTCAAATTGTTGGAAAACTCAGATTAGAGATTATGAAGTAGGGATTATGAAATAAAAAAAACGGGTTAATAATCAGAGCCCGAGATATTTTGCCTCAATTGTAACGTAACTCTCTAAATTAATATAAGGGTTGTGAGAGGGCGGAAGGTGGGGCCGGATCATGTTTTTACACACCCGGCCCCTTATCAGGCTAATCAATCCTCCGAGAGGGATAAAGGCCGACTGCGGACGGTGGTGTGACAGAGAGAACATTTGCGGGCAGCCGTCCGTCCTATGTGTGTGTTTATATCTTTTGGTTTCCGTTTTACATAAAAAAATTATTTATATTGTAAAGTCAGTTCTCGCCTCCTCCTTTCCATTGTTCCTTTTACAAGGGTATCTTAAATGATTTGGTTTCGGATTTTCCTGATTGTAATTGTTTTAAGTGATGCATCTTGTATATGTAATTAATGTATTTGTTTTAAGTTTAAATGTTTGAACTAAAATTCAATTTTATAATTCTGTTTAAACATTCTGAAGAATCAGGTTTAAAACCTAAATGTTATATTCAGAATATACCAATAAAGGTGAATTGTACAAGTGAGAAGTGAGAAGAGATAAATAAAATTGAATCAAGAGATTGTTGTTCACTCGTAGCTCTGTTTGAGGATCAACAGTGTCCATGAAACTCACTGGGTGTTCTGCGCCTCTATGCCGCCACCTTTGTCTTTAGTGTAGTCCAAAGTCTGAAATCCACAACACCCACACAGACAAATCCAGCATGCTCGAAAGCACTAACTAGCCCAACACACACACACACACACACACACACACACACACACACACACACACACACACACACACACACACACACACGCCCTCTCTGGTTATGCACAAGGCAAAGACGACCAACAGAGAGCCTCAAACCAACACTAAGATGTCAGAGGGCTAAAAATATATGTCTAATTTAATTCAAACAACATCCATATTTTAATTGAACATTTAGCGTTTTGATTGTTTGTCTGTGTGCGCTGTGACCGAAAGCTGGATCAAAGT
This sequence comes from Moxostoma hubbsi, assembly GCA_032164185.1. NCBI lineage: Eukaryota > Metazoa > Chordata > Actinopteri > Cypriniformes > Catostomidae > Moxostoma > Moxostoma hubbsi. The sequence goes on along the minus strand of JAVLUX010000030.1, from coordinate 24,137,222 downwards.
AAAAAAAAAACTGAATTACAGATTGCATTAAAATCTCTACATTAGTGACCTGTAATTAAATTACTCAACCGCCCTGGCACATCCACAGCACTGCAAGGGTACTGCAAGAGCCTTTAACTGCTGTGTCTGACTCTTTAACTAAGAGTTCTGTAATTTTTCAACAAACAGCTATGAGCCACTCTCTGCAGCTTTGTAGAGTTTTCAGTAGCAATTAGTGTGACATATTTTGCACGCACGCACATGCACACAGAATCACATGCGTTTACTTGGCTATCTAAACGGCCACATACATTATATTTCTATTGTTTTATGTAAAGCTATTCATATTTATATAAAAATGAGTAATTTCTAGACTAAATCAACCCTTAAAAGATATGAGATATATATATATATATATATATACACACACACACACACACACACACACACAAGCACCTTTATTAGGTACACCTGTACATCTACTTATTCATGCAATTATCTAATCAGCCAATTGTTTGTGAGAGGAATACTCAAACCAGCCTGTCTGGCACCAACAATCGTGCCACGGTCAAAATCATTAAGATCAAAGTTCTTCCCCATTCTAATGGTTGATGTGAAAATTAACTGAAGCACCTGAACCATATCTGGATGATTTTCTACATTACACTGCTGCCACACAATTGGCTGATTAGATAATCGCATGCCTAAGTAGATGTACAGGTGTACCTAATAAAGTGGCCGGTGAGTGTATGTATGTGTACATATATACTGTGTATATATAGTTGAAGTCAGAAGTTTACATGCACCTTAGCCAAATACATTTAAACTCAGTTTTTCACAATTCCTGACATTAAATTGTAGAAAACATTCCCCTGTCTTAAGTCAGTTAGGATCACTACTTTATTTTAAGAATGTGAAATGTCAGAATAATAGTAGAGAGAATTATTTATTCCGCTTTTATTTCTTTCATTACATTCCCAGTGGGTCAGTTGTTTACATACACTTGGTTAGTATTTAGCAGTATTGCCTTTAAATTATTTAACTTGTTTAAGTTGCTGGAATTTTGGCCCATTCCTCCAGACAGAACTGGTGTAATGGAGTCAGGTTTGTAGGCCTCCTTGCTCAGACACGCTTTTTCAGTTCTGCCCACAAATGTTCTATTGGATTGAGGTCAGGGCTTTGTGATGGCCACTCCAATACCTTGACGTTGTTGTCCTTAAGCCATTTTGCCACATTTTGGAGGTATGCTTGGGGTCATTGTCCATTTGGAAGAATTGGACTTTCTTGGCTGAAGTCATGAGATGTTGCTTCAATATATCCACATAATTTTCCTTCCAGTGCACCAGTCCCTCCTGCAGCAAAGCACCCCCACAACATAATGCTCACACCCCCATGCTTCACGGTTGGGATGTGTTCTTCGGTTTGCAAGCCTCACCCTTTTTCCTCCAAACATAACGATGGTCATTATGGACAAACAGTTCAATTTTTGTTTCATTAGACAAGAGGATTGTTCTCCAAATAGTACAATATTTGTCCTCATGTGCACTTGCAAACTGTGGTCTGGCTTTTTATGGTGGCTTCTTCCTTGCTGAGCAGCCTTTCAGGTTATGTCGATATTGGACTAGTTTTACTGTGGATATTGATTCTTGTCTACCTGTTTCCTCCAACATCTTTACAAGGTCCTTTGCTGTTGTTCTGGGATTGATTTGCAATTTTTGGACCAGTTAACTTGGTGTATGTAAACTTCTGACCTACTGGAATTGTGATATAGTCAATTTAAAGTGAAACAATCTGTCTATAACAATTGTTGGAAAAATGACACATGTCATGAACAAAGTAGATGTCCTAATCTATATTTGAAATCTGTGGAGTGGTTAAAAATTATGTTTTAATGACTTCAACCTAAGTGTATGTAAACACAAACACAAGTGTCTCCAAACTATTGCTAAGTACGTGCACACACATTTACTTACCTACTGAAATGATGACATTTCAAAGACTTCTATTGTTTTTTTATATACAACTAATTATAATTACTACAGAATAGCACTAAACCAAACCAAACCGTTAACCCTACCACAAAAAGAAAACTATATAGCTCTATATATGTACTATATGAATCATTCGTACAATTGAGGATGTCAAAGGATGTCTCAAAACTGAGGTTTTGTCATCGTCAGCCAACTTTAGGAAACAAATATGTCCTTAAACTGGAGCTAAGCAAACAGGTAGGACATCAACACAGGACAACGATGTCTCTCTGGTTCAAAACAGCACTGCTAGGCTCAGTTTGTGAAGACCTCGAGTCAACAGACTCAAAACAAATAGAATAATTTGAAATAGGCCTTCAACAACAAAGAGAAACGCAGGTGGTGTAAATTTTTTACATGTGGAAACAGCACAGGCAAACCAGACACCAACTTAGCAAACATAACATTCAACAACAGACTCCCATTTAGTTTCAAATGGGAGTTGAGTGACCGTTACTGTTACTAGTGTCCCAAACGTGTAATCTCACAAAGACCAGGGAGAAAGTTTCCCAGCCTGTTGTGTCTGTTTCCTGAATGCTGAACATGAGTGAAGCCAGTGAGACTCATTCATCCTATATGCAGCATTTGAAACCTGTTGTAGGGTGAGGGAGAGAGAGGTATAATTGCTAATGTCTGTCTGTTAGCATACTGTAAAAATAGCTGCAGTAACCAGTCCAGCCATCCAATCGCAGGGCTTCTCTTCACTTGCTGGCCACTTACAGTGCGATTGGCAGAGCAAACAAAGACTTGTTGATTGTTAAGTGGCCTCTCATCTCTAGAGTGCCCTCCCCTCTTCTGTTCCGCTCACAACATCTGCAAACACCTGATACGCATCCAGCACCATGCTGCCCTACACTCTGGTTAAATTGTTACCACCTTTCGCTAAGCCAGCTCCGACAATTAACAATACAGCTCTCCACTTCAAAGGACCACTAGGCCTGTAAGTTTAACCTTGCTGCTCCTAAAGATTTGTTTTTTATATTCATGAGACCCCATGACACTTTCAACTTTTTTCTCTCAATCTCTCTGTAACATCTTGAGCCAGGCTTGCTGCCAGACTTGGTAATATATTACAAATCTTTGAGTAAAAAAAAAAAATTAAATACAGAAAATTGACTGTGAAAAATCTGGAATTCAAAAATCATTCAATTTAGTAGGTGAACAATCTACAACAACAACTTAAAGGGGTAGCATTTCATAATAAGGTTCTATTTGTTAACATTCAATTTTGCATTAGTTATCATGAACTTACCATGAACTAGTTTTGCAGTAGTATACCGCTTTCACGGTATACCACGGTTTGAAAATTGGCAGTTATCATACCATGTACATTTGCTTATCTACGGTATTTTAAAAAAATGCAACGAATGGAGAATCTCATCTGTGTATGCGCATCGACTTTCTGTCTCGGCTGCTTATCAGAGACTTGTCAACTTGCACCACTCACCCACAAGGTGAGCAGAGAAAATGACAGAGTGACGTGAGGCTAATATCACTGATCTCCATCCCCCGTCTAATTATTATTTTTTAAATCAGTGGCGTGGGATTACTTTGGATATCCAAAAAATGCACGGGGGTTATCCTCGAGGACGGATATCCAATTTGCAAGAAATGTGGACGTAAAGTGGCTGCCAAAGGAGGAAACACATCAAACATGTTTGCACATCTCCGAGAACACATCCCTCCATACAGATCAAGGCATGTGTCCCGTTTATAACTTTAATCCTAACAAAAAACATGTGAATGTTTAAAAGTCAATCATAAAATGTGCCGTCACGGCTCCATGTGCTGGCTCCCATCTGTGAGACGATTTCTTTTCTTTTCGTTTTTTTGTTTTTGTAAATGAATAATAAAAAAAAGAAGATATTTTTACCACACTGTTCAGCCACGTGCACTCCATGCACTGACTTAATGTTGTGATGACATTCTCGTGGTGCTCCTGATTGGTTGCATGTACACATCAACACAACTTTCAGTCAGTGCAAGGAGTGCGCGTGGCTGAACAGTGTGGTGAAAATATCTCTCTTACAAACACACATACACACACACTGACCATGATCTGACCCCATATAAAACACACTGACTTAAGTTAGTTAAGGCTGAGGTAACTTAGTGTGTGTGTGAGTTAAGTACAGACAGGAGAGGACTGGCTGTGCTGTCGCCCACTTACAGTATATCATAGGACATTATTTTAAAAGCTCACAGAGCTGATGTTATTTTTCATTTAGTAGTTAATTTAACATGCTAACATGTGCTAACATTTGGCTAACATGTAAACTAGCATGCAGTCCAACATTTAGGTATTTAACATGTTATAGTTACATGCAATTTTTTTATCGTATTTATAATTTGGTTTATTATTATAAAACTGTTAATTCTTTAGGGTCAAGCTAGCTCTGGAAAGACACTTCCCGATCCAGCTCAACCAACTGACACACAGTCACTTGAAAAGGGAATTAAGTTAGATCCTACATCCAAACGAGCCAAATAATTGAATCATGCTGTAGCAAACTTTATTGCTCATGACATGATGTCCTTAGATGTAGTGGAAAAACTAGATTTCTCTACCAGATGAAGAAGGCAGTCCCAATGTACAAGGTGCCATCAAGAACATACTTTCCCACCAATGAAATCCCTCACATGTACAAAGAGGTGAGAGCGTTGAAGAACAGCTGAAGGAAGCTGCGTGGTATTCAGCCACCACAGACATGTGGACCAGCAGTAATGGTGCAGGTGAACCATTTATAAGTTTTACAGTCCACTTCATCTCCTAAGACTGGCAGCTTAAGTGCCATTGTCTGGAGACAAAAATGTTTTCCAGAAGACCACACCTCAGAAATGTTTGAAAACATGCTCCAGGATCGGAAAATTCCAAAAGAAAGTCTGTGTGGAAGACAATGCAACAAATGTGAAAAAGGCCTTTTAAGAGTTCCCTTGTGTTTGGTCAATTGTTTTGGCCACAATTAAAAGCCATTAACAAAGTCTTGAAGAATCAAAGGGTGGAATCTGCTGTCAGAGCACACCGGCACTTCATTCAGGCATTTTCTAGGAGTTGGAAGAAGAAAAGAGATTTCTTGCATGGAAATCCCTGAGCATGCCCTAATCCATGATGTGATAACAAGGTGGGGATCAACTTTTGAGATGATCTCCAGGTTCCTAGAGCAGAAACAGGCTGTCTGTGCAGTGCTGGCTAATGACAGGAGTACATAGCATCTCATGCCAAAAGACAGTGACATTTCCACTCTTGAGAATGTCATCCAGCTCTTGCAACCAACTCTATGACCTCACTGATACCCTGGCCTCAGAGAAACGGGTCACACTGTCCTCACTTACCCCAGAACTGGAGCATATTGGCAGTGAAATCCTCGCTGAGCAAGCTGAAGACAACATACTCACCAGACAGATGAAGCAAGAAATGAGGGAAGACTTGCTAGAATTGAGATACACAGAGCGGGTGGAACGAGTGTTGCACATCTCCTGATTTCTGGATGCACGATTTAAGGGAAGCTTCTGAAAAAACCTGGATGACAAAGTTGAGTCATATGTGGAAGAAGCCATGAATTTTGCAACAGCAGTGCCTCCATGCAGAGATGATGCAGAAAGGGAAGAAAATGAGGCAGGAGAGGGAAGCAGCAGCAGCAGCACCACCACCACTAAGAGGAAAAAGAAAAGTGTGTCTGGGTTGCTACAGCGAGTCACTTCATACAAGCAGAACAAGGAAACCTCAGGAAATGAAAACTTCCTTGAAAAAGTGTTGTCTGAGGTGAAGATGTACACGTCACTCCCTACCATCAGCACTGACGCTGACCCTCTGGCTTGGTGGAAAATGCATGCTGAAGAAATGCCTCTCTCCCTGAAGAAATGTGGCAAGGAAGAATCTCTGTATCCCTGCCGCAAGCGTGCCTTCAGAGAGGATGTTCAAGCGGACACATTTTGCCACCTCAGCGGTCAAGACTGAGCCTTGAAAATCTCAACATGCTTACATTTCTTCATCATAACCTGGCCTGAAAAGAAATCAAGAAATACATGCTGCTATCATAATCTGATATCAGGAAAATAATAAGAAAATATCCTGCACTTTTTTCTCACCCATTTGTTGCTGAAAAGTACAGTTTATTTATTTCTAAAGAGAGAGATTAATTTTTTAAGGTCCTTCTCCTTTTTTCCCTCCTAATTTATTTGGTTCAAATGGAAATGTACAGCTTTCTTATTTATTTATTTTCAAAGGGGGACTTCTTTACACATACTTCCATTAAAAAATGTCAAGTTACGATTATAATAAAGTGTTTGTTTTCATTCCTTTAAGGGTCATTGCAACTGATAATCATAATTGTGAAATAACATTTACTGTGATATTTTCTGAGACGGTTATCATACCTCGGAAATACAATACAAATTGTCTATAACTTTACATAGAAAAGGTTAGTAACTGGTTTTAGCACACTAAAACCATTGTTTATGACTTGTTGCTTTACTCTTGAAACAGTGAGTATTTTAACGTAAAAAAATTGGCCCCCATTCACTTCCATTGTAAGTGCCTGCCTGGAACCCAGATTTTTGCTTCTTTTTTTTTTTATGAAATGGATTATCAAGTCAAAATGTATCAATATGACGCCAAAGATGCTGTCGATTGATCTTAAACTGCGTTGAACCCCGAAAATTATAAGGGAAATAATTCTCATCATTTACCCGTATGTCGTTTCAAACCCATATAACTTTCTTTCATGGAACAGATATGAAATTTAGAAGAATGGTGCAGTTTTCCCACTCAATGAGAGTCAATTGTGACTGAAGCTGTCAGTACTTAACATTCTGCCTTCATCTCCATGTGTGTTTCATGGAAAAAAGAAAGACATACATTTTCGTAACAACATGAATGTAAATGAGGACAGATTTTGTCATTTTTGTGTAAACTATCCATATACGTTGTTTGGCCTGTAAACTGCTTCAAGTTTTTATATTTTTAATACAGACAATCGAGAGACGACAGGAAATGTCGGGAAGACAGCAAGGGGAACAAGACTGAGAAATCCTGCAAGACATATTCAAACCCGTGTTGACGGCAGCACCCAGGCTCAATGTGTAGAAGAACGTGCAAAACACTAAGCCACGGCACAATAAATAAATAAATAAATAAAAATACAAAAAATTCACACTAATGGAATCGCAAGTCTCAAATTTTGTTCTGGTCCATTAAGACTGCCACTGATGGACAGTTGAAGTAAAGCTTCACAGCTTTTAAAGCTTTGCAGTGCAAGTGTGGTGAAGGAGCCTCAGGCTTGTGCTACAGCTGTAGGCCTCTCTGAGCACTAACATCCAACTGTGGCTCTCTGCTGCTGTTCAGAAGCACACTCCACTGAATCTTTCGTGCAGCAGTCACTTTGTGTGTCTGTGGCCGTCTGTTTTTCATCGGGCAGCAGGCTGAGCGAGCAGGCAGTAGTCTGTGAAGCGTGTTTGGGCGCCCCCTCCCAGTGTATCTCCATAGCCCTACAGATGCCCCTGCAGCACCTAGTGAACTAGAGCAAAAGCATTTATGAATTAATACTGGGGCAGTGGGGTCTGTGTGGGAGTGGGTGTAAATGTATGTGTGTACGTGACAGATAGAGAGAATGAGAGCATAAGGGGTGCAAGGAGGGTTAGTAAGGTTGTGTGTGTACTGCGCTGCTCTTTTTCCGTGAGCCAGCCGCCGCTGCTGCCCCAGGAATTGAACTGTCACTTCAAATAGCTGGTGATGAGGCACAGAGCTGTCAGGAAAGGTGAAGATGGCCCAGAAAAGGAGACAGTAAAAAGGGAGACTGACTGACTGGTGGAGAGGATTTCACAGGGAAAAATGCTCAATCTTCAGCAAGCAGGATCAAGCTAAGGGGAAAAGAATGACAGAGTGATGCGACAGAGTCAAAGATGAGGGAAGATGTTACTATTATCTTGAAAGGAAAAGAACAATGAGCGTGTATAAAAGCTTGGCTACACTTGTGAGGCTCAAATTTACGAATATGTCTTCATAAATATACATACAATGACTTGTGTGGATTTTTTCAGCGGTCCTCACTATTTGAAAGGCTCATAAATCGGCCAAATCGTGTTTTGCTTTAAATCTACTGATGTTAACAGGTTTGTGAAAGGGTTCGGTTAAAGATTTGGTTACAGTACATAAAATTATCTCTGAATAAAAACCATTGCGTCTTTAAGATGTCCTCACTAATATAGTGAAACCAACGTGTGTGTGTGTGTGTGTGTGTGTGTGTTTGTGCATTTGAGAGAAACCAGCCTCGCAAGCAAAACTTTTGCAATTCTGTCCTCAAAACAGTTCACAATATGTTCTCGCTCTGTTATGTGGTTGGTTGCCGCAGATGTCAAAACTTAATTTAAAAATTGGTTGAATATGACATTTGCTGAAATAAAAGTTTTAATACTTCACTCAACCAACCACAAACATCCTCTAAAGTGATGGAAATTGAGAATAAAAGAAATAGCAGTTTGCACCTCCTCACTTTCAAGCCACAGTCAAATTGCTGCAAATCTGGTCATGCAACAACCATTATTACCGCTAGGCTGCGATTATGGTAATATCACATCTTATTTATCAATATGCGAATGACATTGAGATACTGAGTTGGCTCCAAGTGGTATGAGTAAATTAAATGGGAATGTTTTCTGAGGTTCCGCTTACTCAGTAATTACAAGACAACTGCACAGATAATAAAGGTGTGATTTCTATGTGGTTGTCTTCTCGGGAGAAGGAATCAAAGAGAGTATGGCACAGTGCTTAGGATGAATTAAAATCTAATGAGTATCTGAGCAGAATATATATATATATATATATATATATATAAATAAAAATATCAGGTGAAGGAAAAGCCAACTAAAATTGCGCCAAATTTGCCAAGTATTTTTTTATTTTTTCACTATATGATACGACAGTGGTCTTGGACTTTATCCCTATTTGGGTGAATGGAGCATCAAGTACATGTTAATGTTTTTGGTTTCAGATACAATCATTCACCAATGCCATACTTATCAGATAAGCATTTGTCACACAAGTGCCTAATAATAGAGGGTTTAAAGTGAGACTGAATGTGATCATTAGAATAAAATAGCTTTTTATAGGCCACTGATAGGGCAAGAGTACTAATCAAATAGTCATGTAAAGAGTCTAAATCAAATATGGCAACACATCAGTAATATTAAACAACATTTGTTCTTGTACGTCTTCTTGTGGGTAAACAAGAACATGACATCACACAAGAACTAATGAGGTTTGATATTATTAACATGTTGTATTTGATTTGGGCTCTGTATACATCAATAACTGATCAAAAAATTGTATTTAATTAAAGTGAGTAATGACTTACATTTGTGTCTATTCATCCTATAAAGTGATCACATGTCTTCAGAAAACCTGGAATATGATACACGAGTTGACTGGACTTTTCTATGACACTTTCACATGCTATTTAAGCTTTAAAGGTAGTCAGTATAAATTGCTATTGTAAGGGAAATCGATGATCGTGACATTCTTTAAAATATCTCCTTTTGTGTTCTGCAAAAAGAAAGTTATATGGTTTTGCAATGAGGGTGAGTAATAAAAGATTGTTCATATTTTGGGTAAACTATTCCTTTAAGGCCCCTTTTATGTAAATGACCAGTTGTTAAAAAATCACTCTATTTTGGTATGTTTTTGTCATGTTCTGAGAAGACAATCCATATTTTAGAAATACGAAAAACTGAAGGACTATAAGACTGATACATCCTTTTTATTGAATTCTGAGCTCAACACAATGCTTTGTGACATGGCACACTTTGAGAAGTAGGGTAATGTTGCCATTGGAAATCTCTTCAATATGGAGGCTGGCAAGTCGCATCAAACAGCCGTTTCCAGATATGCCCCGTATGTGGATCCCCGCCAGACACAGATTGCTCCCATGCCCTCTCTAGCCAATCCAGAGCTAAAACAATGCATGCTGACAGAATAAACTAAATTACAGTTAGAGCCAACTTTAGGATGATTTAACGACCTTGATGAAAATTAAACGCCAACGCCATACTTTTCATCTATCTTCATCTCCTCATAATTTGAATTTCGGTCAGGTGCAATAGCTTGAAGTTAGATGAGCTCATGAGGTTTCTGAAATGCGGGTTTTACCGTGTGAGTCATCGACAAGCACACTGCGCAACGCTTGACCTTAAAGGAAAGCACACCACAGCCCACAAACACATGGCTATGAGAGACTCCTATATATTGGCTTCGAAAAAGCCCACCACTAATTTGAACTGTTGAAGCCACTTTAAAGAGGGACTGATTTAACTTTGATGAAAACGGAATTGCCTGTGTCTTTCAGTTCAGAAATTTAACACACTGCTACAAACCAGAATGTACGACTGCAGGATCAGTCGCTTGTAGCGTGAGAACTGCTAGCGCCATTAGTACATTATTAAAAGGCTCACTGTTGAGTGGTTTTATAAGCCTATGTCTTTATGGAGACTCAAATGTTTGTCACATGACTGGTTTCAGGTTGAGAGCACCGACAAGTCAAAAGTTATAAGTTAGTTCAAGCAAAATTGCAATTCTGTCATCATTTACGCACCCTAACGTTGTTCCAAACCAATATGACAATCTTCTGCAGAACAAAAATGGAAATATTTTGTCACAATCTCTGATTTCCATACAATCGCAGATGATAGTGACTCACTTTAAAGCGTAAATAAAGCATCTAAGTGTCAAAAGTTATCAATGCAAATTGTGCATCATATTCCAAGTCTTCTGAAGACATTCGATGACTTTGTATGATGAACAGACGAAATTTTAAGCTATTCGTTCTAAAATCAAATTAAATATGGTAACATCCTGTGACTTAATGTCATGACATCAAGACAAGAACCAATGAAGTTATACATAACTTTCTTATCCTTTTGTGTTCCACAAAAAGAAAAAAAGAAAAAACATGGAAATGTCATATGGGTTCAGAATAACATGAGGTAATTAGTAACAACATTTTCATTTTTGGGTGAACTATATGTTTAATTCTCCAATTAAGGAGGATTCAAGCATATTTCATATAATCTAAGCAGAAATAAAAACCAAAGCTGGTTGCATCAGTACGGGAAATTCCAATGGTGTCCTGCGGAGCAGCCGGTGAGATGGGGGCATCGTTCTCTCAAGAACAGGGGTGCCAGCTCTGCGGCTGTCCACACCAGAATTGCATTACTCCACATGTTCTCTAGAGAGCAGTGATTCATTAAACATCTCTGGTGAAAGCTTAGGTAGAACATGATACATATTTATGTAATTATGCAATGGTGCTGCAATGCTAAGTCTCTTTCACACACTACAATTAGCTAATTCATCTAACTCACGACACCTCTCACCCAATGCGATCTGTCAGTATGTCCTCACAAGTCAATAAATGGACAAATGGAAACATTATTTGATACTTTATCACTATATCTCAAGATTATTTGATGTTTTAAATAACTGCACTACAAAGCAGTCACTGACAAAACCCATGACTCCCAAATTAAACATAATAACACTATGCACAATAATTCCATTTTTTTACATAAATGAGGTGAGGGATACAAGGAACAAATACAAATTAATTAAAAACAAGGGTTAGTCCCCTTTGTAACACCACTATTCTTGTATTGGTCACTGTGTGACTAAATGCAACATAAAACAGCATTAAGGCTTGGAAGTTTGAGAAAGTTTAAATTGAGTGCCGCTTGAAATAAGGAGGGTAAAATAAGTACTAAGCATAGGCAAGAATAACAGACTGGCCAAGCTGCTTTCGAAACATCTGTATCTAATTACAAACTACATCCTACCAGAGATTCACCATGCAACAAGAACAACTCAGGCAAAGCTGAGTGTTCAGAAATGATGTAAAATTCAGATTCTCCTAAACTTAGACAGGAAATGACATCTTTTATTAGGCCTCTGCATTTTGCATGTCAAAATCTGCATCCCAAATTACACACTTCTGCACTATTCTATGCCATTTTGTAGTGCAGCAGTATGACGAGTGCTCACACCTAAAGTAAAGTACTATGAGTACCCGTTTCATATATGTATTCAAATAAAGGAGTGTGGAATGTTGGACACACTTCCTAGCGGAAGGGTTGGTGTTACCTGGCTGTGATGATGTCATACAAAACAATTGTAATTAATGGTGAATGTGGCAACTAGCAAAACTTCTGTGAAGACAGCACATTGCAAATGTGAGCTGAATGTTTTACCACCACCCCACGCTGTGTTATTGTGTACATTATAGTAAGTGTTAGGCTGCCATTGACTACCATGCTAAGGCTAGTGGCAACACATCATGTTACCTCAGTCAGCTGAATAATGGCAAAACATTTTGTGTAGTAAAAAAAAAAACACAAAAAGTGTTTGATTTGAGACAATACTACACTTGCATACACTAGATTGCTGAGTGTATAGTGCATCATTTGAGACACTAGATCGGTTTCCATCAAAATGTTTTGCATTTAAGCACATTAAAAAAATAAAAAAAAAACGTAAAAAAAATACAAATTGTTATGTTTCCCTATCCACTACGTAATGCACATTAAGTTGAGAGAGATTGCTTAGTCATGATGGAGCATCTGAGTGACCTCCTTGATTTGGGGTGAGTTTTATTTGCAGGATTGGAGCTACTGACCCTCATTTTATTTATCTGCCAAAAGACGTTGCAGAATAAGTGTAATATCTGATTTAATGGGGCTAAAATAGCTGTGATACCCACACGCCGCCAATATCCACATACCTGCGAGCGCCTGCTCTAAAAACTGTTCTGGACGATTGTGAGCACCCACTTTATCAACGAGCTGTGGGTTAAACACTTCCAAAAGTCAAGCTGGAAGTCTATGTTCAAAGAATTGTGTGCCAAGGTCGGACCTTTCAGAAAGTTATCCTGGAACATTGTCGAGCCCTTTTCTTAACAAAACTGTGCATCATTTGCCCAGCTATATAACACCAAACAGTCGAATGATCCGCTCCTCTATGTGGGTATATACACCTATCAGCCACAACATTAAAACCACCTGCCTAATATTGTGTAGGTCCCCCTCGTGCCGCCAAAACAGCGCCAACCCGCATCTCAGAATAGCAGTCTGAAAAGCTAATCTTCTCACCACAATTGTACAGAGAGGTTATCAGAGTTACTGTAGACTTTGTCAGATGGGTTGGTTTGAGTATTTCTGTAACTGCTGATCTCCTGGGATTTTCACGCACAACAGTCTCTAGAAACTACTGCGTATGGTGCCAAAAACAAAAAACATCCAGTAAGCAGCAGTTCTGTGGCCGGAAATGCCTTGTTGATGAGAGAGGGCAACTGAGAATGGCCAGACTGGTTCGAACTGACAAAATCTACGGTAAAAAAAAATTCTCTCTCTCTCTCTCTACATTCCCTCAGTTCTTGATTGAGATATGAGAGGGATAGGCACCCACACGTGCAAAAACTAAATGACCATTAGTGTCATGTCATGGAATTTGTATGTTTACGTCTGACTTTAAACTCACCACGACATGGCGAGAGACAGTGGTGATCAATGTCTGTCAAGCTGAGTTTTTGAGTACAGGTCACAAGTGGGAATGATCCAGTGTGGTGGCAGTCTGGTTAGTGAGATGTCATCGCCGAACAGCCCAGAGCCATGTTTCTGCACCCGCTTGTCAGCTGTCCATTATCTGCAGTGACAGGATTAGCTTTCACCCAAAGTGCCACTGAGATGGTTCTTCACACATGAAAAGAAACATCATGTTCTCCCCAAGAATTTGAATATTTCATCCAGTAATAAAAACAAAAATCGAATTGACATTCACGAGATGTGCCCTGGACTTCACTTAATGTACTGAAGTGTACACTTATATATTAAAATAATAAATGGCATGACTAATGAGATCATGGCCATGTTGCTTTAAGGCAATCAATTAAAGATAAAAGGTACATTTGCAACATTTTAGGGCAAAAAAAGAAAAAAGGAATAAGCAGAGCCTCTGAGATCAGTAGAGATAAGACTAGCAGAGTTCTTACAAGACTGTAAGGAAAAGGACAAGTGAACTGGATAGGAAAAATAACTAAAATACATTTTCATAGCTTCAAAACTAACAAAAATAAAATTGACTTCAAATTAATTTTTTCGTTTTTGATACACAGTATTAAAATATCTTCACAACCTTCCTTCAGGCACACATTACAGTTCTGAAATTGATTTCTTCAAATTTCTCTTTACATCCTCTTTACAAGAGAGGAATGTATATTAGCACTGACTCAATCAGAGGTCAAGTGCTGTGGATCCACAGTCTGTCTCCTCCCCACTGCTGAGGGGAGATGCGTAGAGACGGTGTTGTATGCTGTGTGCTCCAAGGGCATATGTTTCTAGATCATTCACTCGCTAATGATTTAAAAGCTAATTATGTTGTTGTTGTTGTTGTAATTACCCACATATGGATGGTTCTGTGGTCTAACGGATTACTATCAAGGCATTTGTTTGACAGAGACAGAAGGAACAGACAAACAAACACTGATGTACAGCATAAGATACTCACAATGTATGCATAGGAATGTACACTCAGTGACCATTTTATTAGGTACACCTGTAGACCTACATATTCATGTTATTATTTAATCAGCCGATCATGTGGCAGCAGTGAAGTTAATACAATCATGCAGATACTGGTCAGGAGCTTCAGTTAATGTTCACATTAACCATCAGAATGGGGAATAAACTGTGATCTCAGTGATTTAGACCATGGCATGATTGTCGGTGCAAGACGGGCTGGTTTGAATATTTCTGTAACATGCAACAGTCTCTAGAGTTTACTCAGAATGGTGCCAAAAACAAAACAAAACAAAAACATCCAGTGAGTGGCAGTTCTTTGGACTGAAATGCCTTGATGAAAATGGCCAGACTGAATCGAGCTGACAGAAAGGCTACTATAACTCAAATAACCCTTCTGTACAATTGTAGTGAACAGTTTAGCATCTCAAAATGCACAACATGTCGAACCTCGAGACGAATGGGCTACAACAGAAGAAAACCCCATCGGTTCCTCTTCTGACAGCCAAGAACAGAAAGCTGAGGCTGTATAATCGCATGAATAAGTATGTGTACAGGTGTATTAGTACAGCTAATAAAGTGTTCACTGAGTGTACTGTATATCTGTATTTATAAAACAAACCTTCCTATGCAATGGCATGATGGGCACACATAGCAGAAATGGGTAGACCTGAGTATCATTAAAGGGATGGTTCTTTCAAAAAAAAATTTAGCTCTGTCATCCTTACTCACCCTCATGGGGTTCCAAAAACACACATAAAATTTTTGCTTCTGTCTAACACAAAAGGAGATGTTATGCAAAAAGACAGCCATTCACCATTCACTTTGATTGTATGGAAAATATGCACTGAACTTGGTGACTGAGGCTGACATTCATCATTTTTTGTGTTTCATGGAAGAGAGTTTTACACATTTTCTGCAAATAATGACAGAATTTTGTGTAAACTATTATTTAAAAATTCAGACGATTTCTATAAGTACAAGTATGAGGGCCAGTACTGGCACAAATGTGAGGATTGTGTGTTTCCCAAACGTGACTCCACCAGCTGACAGGGACACCCATGGTGCGTAAAAGATGCTTGAAGAGGCCCTTTCTCTGTTTGAGATGCTGTTGTGAAGTGACATTTACCTAATGCTGCTCTAAACCTCATTATAATTAGTGGGCAGTTGATAGTGATGCCAGCTGACTCACACAGGCAGCGCCAGCTCCAAACTAGTCCTCACACTGCCACGGAAGGCATTCAGTCCAGGAAGCAGGAGCCAAAAGGCTGCTGCATGCTCCAGTAAACAGGCGTGTTTGCTACTTGCCCGCACCACGTTTTTGTGCCTCGCTTCACCCCCTCCAAACACCAGGGTCGAGTCAGCCAAGCCTCAACGGACACTCTCTTTTCGGCTGTCGGTGACTTTTTCCGACTGCAACTGCCAGGAGACAAACTCCGTAATTACGTCTGAGGCTCCGGGGAGGAGGGAAGTGTGGAGTGTCTGACTTGTTAGGGCTCAACAATGGTTCAGACCAAATTGGTGAAGTTTGGGCAAAGACACACGCAAGCCTACACACAAAAAAGGGTACACAAGTAATGGTTTGGTGCCTTCAGCAAAATGCATGCCAAGAGCAAGAGAACCAATTAAGAGTTGACTAGGATGGTCTCCTGTGACCTGGTTTCTCTACTTTCTGAAGAACAAATACTGAGAAGTGCATTTCACCATTTGTTCTGAATATGCTGTGATGTGGCAGTATTGTACTTAGCCACAGATAACACACTGGCTAAGAACATGTGAGGTGTGCAGGCCTTTCACTGCACATTAGACATGCTCTACATCACACCCTCCCCTCACAGAAAATGATGCTTCAGTGAGGTGCGATCAGCCGCAATACAAGTCACAGCGCTTGACGTTTGAATGTCGGTGCCATTTCATGCCACCATTATATCATCACTGGTAGCTTTCAATGTAATCGCTACCATAAATAGCTGTTGCAGGAATCCACAGAGTAAACCCAAACCCCTTGTACAGTAAACTAAATGGGAACTGCCAGTGGCCTTAAAGGGATAGTTCACCCAAACAATTAAATTCATATCATATGCCTCTAGAAAAATCTGGAAAATAATTCATGAGTCACGTGGACTACTTTTATTTTGCTTTTGGGTCCTTTTTAAGCTCTAAAGTGAGTCACTGTCAACTACCATTGTATTGAAAAGACAGAATGGAATATTAGTTACAATTCTCCCTTTGTGTTCCACATAAAGAAAGTCATATGGGTTTGGAATGATATGAGGGTGAGTAAATTTGAATGAATTATAATGATGACAGAACTATAATTGTTGGGTGAACTATCCCTTTAGAATATACTAAGGATGCACCGAGAAGGATTTTCTGTTAAAAGTGTTGATTGAAGTAGAAGCTGGCAGTTTTGTGAAATGAAAAAACCTGTTGTGGAACAGGACCCGAGAGGTTAATTGGTACCCTGTGTTAAACCTGTTAATGACTGAGAGAATGGAACACCCAGGATGCACTGGGAATTTCCAGCAGTGCCATGAGAAATAAACGAGTGAGGGGAATATTTCCTTTGGCCTCAATATTGCCATCTCCCAAGAATACTGGTCGTGCATGTAAGCTGGACCGTGTAACAATGTCTCGCCGCACCTCAACGATTCACACTGTTAGAGCACTCACTTACTCATGCGAACACACGTGCACTTTGGGCACTTATGGTTGGGCACCTCCTCTTGTGATTGCTCACTGGTTCCATAAGGAGTTTGAAGTGAAACGCTGTGGGCAGACATAGGGACGAGGATGTAGAAGACCAGCCAGCGTAAAGGCTTGTTTAGTCCAGAGGCAATCATAAGCCAGGGTCAAAAAGACATCCTAATCACCTCCCTAATGGAACATCGAGTCTTCTCATGTCTGATCAGTAAGCCTCAGGCCATCTCCCATTGACCAATTCAGCACCAATCCACAATCTGTGTGTGCCACTTTCAGCCAATACAACAATGGCCAATACAACAGCAGAACCGCTCCAACACAACAAAAACATTTGTTTTCTGTCCTCTGCAGCATCTCTGTTTGTGTCTATGGTCCAAATTTAATTGGTTTGCTAATCATTTTCATTTAGACAGGGCTCCTACATTGGCTTAAAGATCAAATTCATTTGACATGATGATGGCTCAAAATAGGCACCCACTTCACTTTTTCCAAAACGTCACCAGTTCCCCTTGCAAATGTGCAGTGCTCATTCTAAAAACAGCTTGTTCAGCCAAATTACATGCTTCTGGTGCCATGTGTCACGATAAACGACAGCATGTCATCTCAGCATGTATTGTGCCTGCTGCCATGTAGCTTCAAAGTAGCAAGGTGTTTCTCACAGGTGACAACACTTAAGCTGTTCACCCCAGCACCCTGGGCACAACAGTGCAGCAGCCTCACACGAGCACGGCTCTGGACCTGACAAAGCAACGATGCATGAGCAATGCCGCCATCTCCCACACTCATATAAGTGCAGGGCAAATATGACTCCACCTGATCTCACCTACAGCTTTGAAAGATCAAAATACCATGGAAGGGGGTTGATCATTATCAAATTGCTTGTGTGATCTCCATTATGTTTAAAAAGGGTAAAACATAAATAATTCTGACTTTTGCATAACAAACTGCTAAGTGTCTTCTCTCAACATTACACTGGTGGCCAAAAGTTTGGAATAATGTAAAAACTGGCAGCTAGAATACCATGGATCTGCAAAGCTGTCATTACTGCACATTACGGAATAATTAATTATGAATTTAATAATTTTCCAAATTGTAATAGTAATTTTTCATGTTATTAATGTCCTGACTATACATTGTGATCCATTTTGAATGACACTTTGGTGAAAAAAGTACCAATTTCTTTACATAAGAGCAAAATCTGTGTACAACCAATTATTCCTGTAGTCCAAAGGCTTCATGGTGGGTGGTTGGGTTGTAAGTTAGATAATGTGATCTTAATAACTAAATGGAAGTCTTTTCTGAACATTACTGCAGCTAAAATAGTTATTTCACATGGCCAAAGCATACTTGGCATGACTTGAACCCCTGTAAAACACAAAATGCTTACATGGCACAGAGAAGCATTCTTATCTCTGCGTGGAATGAATGAGCGTGAGGTTCAGGAAAGATATTTACACCTCATGGTATAACTTAAGCTCTTCAATACAAAACATAAACTTCATCTTAAACTCTTGAATTCTCTAGAACCAAGCAGGAGGCTCTCAGAAGTGTAGGCACTGCATCTGCCCACCATGTGCTCAGAGCCATCTCTAATCAGAGACCAGACTGCAGTAATTAAGGAAAGAGAATGATGAGATGAGCCTAACAGCCTGTGATTTCATAATACCTGAAGTATCAGTGACAAACCACCTGAAATGCATTATAATGGATACAAAGCTGAAGCACAGAGAGACTCATAAGCTGCACCCTGGGTGTGGGGTGAGATGTCAGAATAGAGAATACAGGCACTGGAGGTCTGAAATGAAGGCGATACATTCATTTAGACAGGGAAGCTAGCCACCTTTGGTCTGGCTTGTCACAAATCTCCCACCACCGTGAGCATTAAAACAAGCTACTGTTGCAGCCATGACAACTGTTCTCTTCTTTTCCATCCCACCACACAACCTTTGGACACTTACTCTCCACCAGTTCAACACAGGCATAGGAGAGGTGAAGCCAAAAACACAAATTAATTAAAAAAATTAAATAAATAAAGGTGAGAAATCATGACAGAATTACCATTTTGGGTGAACTATTCCTTTAAAAAGTTGGATTGCTTTATGGTGCATCATCCCCTCCCTTTTCCCTCTTGCTCATCTGCCACAAACTAAATGATCCTTTCATTTCCTGTTGGGCTGCCGGGCCCTGAGGTAGTGGCCATGGTTGGACTCAGCGGCTCTGCTCCCATGTGAAGTTCACAGCTCTTCCTCTCAGATGCTGATCCACTATCATAACACAGCTTACCATGGCACTTCCTGTCTGGGACAGAATTACGTGAGCTATGCCACGTTTTGATCAGATGCCAGACAAATATTCACCTGTGTGAGAAGCATTAGCCAGTCAGTGGCTCAATGTCTAGCAATCAAAGTTACACTAAGTAACTTACACATCCTTCCGTAGAAACAAAAAAAAGGCAGGTACATAGAAAACACACACACTGGTCCACAGCCCTCCTTTTACCTAGTCCACTGAGACCTGACTCCGGAACTGACTTAGGAAGTAACTTAATGGCTGCCAATCCTTTTGGGGGACTGCGTGAGCGGCATAGGGCTAAACATGTGTTTAGAGCACACAACATCAGCAATCACCACTTGACCCCTCAGCAGAGAAGGGGTCACATACCGCTCCCCCTTTTCAACTGCTGAAGGAAAAACGAGAGGAAAAAAATGTTTAACAGATAATATAATCAAGTGAAAGCACTAGCCTGTTGTGAAGGGACTGCAAATATGCTGATTTCCATATGTTTGAAATACACAGAGCACAGTCCAAAGGCTCCACTGTGGATTTCACAAGGCTCAGAGGGTGGAAAACACACACATACAGATAATCATGCTTTACCTTGCAGACATGCCATTTATTTCTGTTGTAAAGAGCAATAGGAGAGGAGAGCTGCATAATAAAGTAGCATTTTCTTTAAAAAATGTTGTGGTGCTTGCATATGCAAAAATCATTGCCATGATGTTTGTTTGTTGTCAGAATGTTGCTATGTGGACGTTAAAGCTGAAGTATTTACATTTTTCGATGTTAAAATACTTTCTCCTAATCAAGCTTAATATGCAGAGACTACTATAAGTAAGCCAAACATTTGTTCATTTACTTAAAAACTGTAAACACTGCATCTCTGTGTTGCGCCATGTGAATTCATGTTTGTTTTGAGCGTCCTGTCACAAGAGAGACAACAACATTTTGTGGGGGAGGGATTATCTGTTTGTTTGATCAACGGAAGATGGAGGGCATTTTCAAAATCATTTGGTGGCGCAAGTGCAGCAGAAATTGCACACTTAAAAAAAAGAAGATCTTAAGATCCTAAGAAATTCTGTGCCTGGTTACAAGAAACCCCTCAAGTTAAGAAATCCCCTTATGACAGTACAATTTTTCTATGCATAAGAGTTTCTCGGAACTGGGCCTGGGTCCCTGCTTTAATGTATCAACTGAATTCAATGTATCGGCCGCCAGATGAAAATAAGTGATTATAAGTCGCAAAGTCCAATCATTTCATCCTCTAGATGAAGATAATGCACAGAATGCGCATGCATTCCACTATTTACAGGGTCCAAAAGTTGGCAACAATCATATTTGAGCCGTTGTTGTCACAAAGATGCACTAGATGATGTAACTGCTGGTAAAAGACAGGAGAAAAAGGTAAAAACATCAACAGTGGATGTACACGTCAAGAACACGTGTGTGAAGAGGTCTACCAGCATATGTAAGACTTGAGTCTGACAGAGTATGAAGACATCTTTATGGGTCCAAACTCCTTAAGAAAAATAGTTCAGTGTCTCGTACAGTCGTAGCACGCATGAGCCAACCACCTGTGTATGCGTGCACGGTTTAAAGGCTCGCGTTCAACTGTACGCAGATGCTGAGCATTCGCATCAAAATCGAAATATACTTTGGGCTTTATAATTAGGGGTTTGTCTGGTTAACAAAAGAGCATCTTTTTAAAAATGTTTACACGAACAAGCGATTTAAAAACAAATTAAACAAAAGTGGAGTCATTCTTCAAGCACCTCTCCATTTCCTCCCGTTCTCAGTTCCTCAGTCACTACAGTAAGTGTCCCAACACATCTGGGCGTATTTATAGCAAATTAATCAGAAATCTGAGAAAGCAATGCCAAGCATCATCAAAAGCTTAACCCTGAACACACATCATATAAGCACCACAGAAAACGAAATACCTAATCACAGCCTTGTTGGGGAGAACAGATGGATCTGGGAAGAGTGTTAGTGGTCTGAGGTAGGAAAGAGTCATTCACACAAAACTTCAGTTCATCTCCATTTTTCCTGTCAGCCCTGTTAAAGGCTTTTAACAGCCCAATGGTTCAGAACTTAAATCCTTTGTTTCCAGACAACGGGCTGTGGTGTTTTGCGATTGGATGGAAAACTGTAGTTTTATTGTGAATGGTGAGGAAAAATAAATGAAAACAATGAAATACAATGTGCAGATAGGGCAGTTGTTCTAAGTAGGGGCCCATAGGTTGAACATCCAGTCAGCCATATAGACCTTTTCACACTTTCAGGTTTTGGAATGTGAAAGTAAACAATTGCATGGTAAACTTCTATAGTGATTAATGCAAGACCACAGCAAATATAATTTTTGCTTACCCATTTGCTCCAACAGCAAAAGAAAGAAATCACCATTATGTTTAGTGTGGGGTGGATTACATCAGTCAGAATAGATAAGATGCCAAATTCACTCTAGTTCCCTCAGCAGTTGTATTAGAAAACCCACTGCAGCAGTGGTAACTTTTTTTTTATTCCAGAGTAACATAACACAAGCATAATTTATGAATGAACACAAAATAATAAAAATGATTTACTAGATTTACACTGCTAAATAAGGCCAAAGCACTTTCACCATAGTCTATGAAAAAGGTACATTACAGGTCATAATGGGTCTGTTCTAAAACCTAGTGAGCTTCCTTGCTGCCTCCTGCTTACATAGGAAGCTGCTTTCTAAGGCAGCATTCTAACTGAAATTTAGCCTCATAATATTTGATGTGGAATGCACTGTATAGGCAGCAACTTTGCATTCCATACAGATAGCAGAGACTCAAATCACAATTGATTTCACGAGTGTAACGACAATATTCTCATGAGCATAAATACACCCTCATACAAACATAATGTGGTTTGGTTGCTTTATTTTTATAAATATACTTACTGTATAATAAAGTTTATAAATATAATATACTTAAGCTTATACTTACTGTATAATACAAATTATCTTGCTTCATCAGACATCTTGGATTTCTTTTTTATCAAGCCCATTACAGATACACACAATGATACCTTAGAATTTTGCACTTATGAGGTTGTCAAGTCTAAAGACATCCTCACAACTGGAGGAAGCTTACTAGGGCTTTTGGAACAGATCCAATATGAGGATCTGAGAGGAAAGAAAAAAAAAACGTCATTAAGTTTAATGTCTAAATAGTGGGAGAACATAATGCAACTTAAAATACCTTTGCAGGCATAGTTTCATTTCACTGAGCAAGGTATGGGTAAGGTAAGGTCTGGGACACAGATCTTAGGTTTCTCTGCAGACCACATTAAAATGCCAGGGGGGTTAAAAGTCGATCCAATTGGGTGCAAGACGACAAAATAAAAGAATTAGTGGTGCACTCTGTTAATGTCTACAGAGGGTCTGGCGTGACAGAGCTCAGGATGATGGGTCTTTGGCTCAACGCTTGCAGGCCAAGGAGGTGGAGTGTGGAATGTTCTTTAAAGCTAATGTGAGTTTTTATTTTATTTTATATAACTTCCATCCAAACTTAATATTTAGAGACAACAATAAGTAAACAATTCATAGATTGATTCCCCTACAAAGCATACAAACTGTGGATCTATGGTGCTCTGTTCGAGTGGCCCAACACAGCAACACTTGCTCAACCAATGACGTAGGATTAGGGCAAGACTAACTGTTGGTTGGACCAAAGCAGACAGAAGGTGTCTTCAAAATCAGTTTGAAAACAACATTTGTTGCAATTCCATTTGGTTATGATATTTGTCTAGTAGAAATTACACACTTTAGCTTAAAGACTATACTTTAGGAGTTTTCTTCAGGAGTATTGCCAACCTCCTGAAGAAAGGGCATCCGCCAGGAAAACGGTGACAGAACTGTTTTAAAATGCCAGCAAAGCTTAGAGTTAAGAAATTAGGTTAATGCGAGAAAAGAGAGGGCTGCATTGTGTAGCGTGTTAAAGGTTAGAGGAATACTAATTCATTTGAAAAATGTTTAAAAAAAGCTACATAAACATTTTCCCGGATGTAATTTTCAGTGCACGGACACATTTCCCAGTAGAAATCCTCGAGGAGGAAATAATTTAGTCTCCTTAAGTGCCAAATTGTATCCTGATTTTCCTGCCACAGCTGCCTGAGTTAGAGGTGGACTTCTGTCGTCTCTCTCACCCCTGAACTAAAAACTCTTTCAGACGTAATCCCTGTGTGGCCTGACTTTCTTTGGATTATGAGAAACAGCATGTGCAAATGTCTCCATTTGCTACAAGAATATCTCCACTGGAAGAGAAACACAGTATAAATCCTTCAGTGGTAGAAAAAGAAAAGCAAGTGTTTTTGGTGCTAACATTGATGATTTTGTAATGGGATGGGGGATTGGAGGAAAAAGAGAGGAGAGGAACATGTGGAGCTAATTTATTAAAATGACTAAAAATGCTTGCCGCTTAATTAAAATTGTTGTGTTTGTTAGAATTCACAACAACACTTTAGTGGAAATATTTATTGGGGTCAATACATGACATTTTCAGCCTAGACAACTCAAACGCTGGCAGAAATGGAAACTAAATCATTTACATATTCTTTTAGCTTGATTGACAATTATTTTGACGTATTTTGCTTACAGTCCCTCACCGTTTCCTTTTTTCTTTCCTTTTTCTGATTGGCTCTGGGGATCAGTGTTGGGTTTAATTTTGTTTTAATTTACTGAATTATGTTCTGCTTAGCACTCAGCCTAGTTTAGGGCAACAGAAGAATGGAGAGAAAGACACTTTCCACCCTGGGCTTCAGGCTCATTATCTCTCTACTGCAAATGACAATTGAGCTACATCTCCGGCCTCCTTGACCTCATTGCAAACATTCACCGATTAGTGGACGAGTGGCACCAGGAGCATTAGCCAGCACCAGACTGTCTGTGGAATTGTCACATCTATCTGCCAGTGAAATAAGCTTGGGTGCTGCAAACAGCACCTTGTGTTATCCTCCCCAGAGCTATTAAGAAATTAAAAGCACAAGAGCAGCACAGCAGTATTTGAATTGCAAGAGGGTTCACCTTAATGATTGTACACTCCAGTTGAGCAAAAAACAGCCTGAGACCCAGTGTTAATATTAATGAAAACTAAATTAAAACATTTTACTAACTGAAATAATAATAAAAACTAATATCGTTGGATATTCATAGAGTGAAAACAAATAAAAAAAACTATTTTGGAAATGGCAAATTTATAATAGAATAGAATAGAAATAAATACTGAATAAAAAATTTGAAACTAAATAACCCTGTTAAGAACTTGACTGGGAGTGAGGGGGTTCACCCATGACTTCAAAGGCATTGTTTGTACAAGAGTGGCGTACAGAGTCCAGACCGAGTGTTGACTGCTAGGCCATTTCCCTAAGTCAGGCACAAAAAAAAAAAAAAAAGGAAAAAAAAAAAAAGCGTGAGCTACCTTCACAAGGCTTCCAAAAATAACTGAGGTGACTCCAACCTGCCATCCAGCCTTTCTCGACTGAGCTGTAATTAATATGACAAGTCCATCCAGAGCAGAATAAATTATCCTGTACGCCTGACCACCGCTTACATGCGAGGAGTTTGGGGAGTTCATTGGAAACACATGTTTCTGGGAAAGACTGCTTTGCGTGTTCGCCGCTCCTGAATACATTTCCGCTTGCATGTGACTGTGTTACAACTGGCAGAGTTAAATGTAACAGAATGGGTTCAATACTGGCACTGCGGTGGCTCATTTGTTTGAGACCTCAGACTAGTGGACGTCAATCAGCGCCGCACCACTCTGGAGGGCCAGCGTTGAATAAGTGCGTGGTCCCATCCTGGTGAGCACATCTCCATGCAGAGACAGTTGAAAGTGATGTGTGCAGGCATTCTGGGATCTGGGGTATAGCAGGCAGCGAGCCTTTTGGCCTAAGGAGGGACGTATTTCGGTGTTCATTTGAATGGCGTTACGCACGGAGGCGCACAGAAGGGAGGACAGTTCATATGCAGAGTCTGTTTTGGAAATCCAGAGGAATACTAATGAAACCATTTTTCATAATTTCACACAAACCTGCATTCTCTAGTCCTCTGAAACAAGGGGAGAGAGGGAGTGGGGAAAGAAATCCATTAAAATGATCTGGAAATGATGCTTTCCAGCCCGGTACTGAGACAATGAGGTATAAATTACTGTGATAAGATCTGGGCAAAGTTCAAATCAAGTGAGATTTTCACATCTGGTCCTGTGCTCTTGTCGTCAAATTAATGGATTCTTCTAAAGCTGTATGCACTAAGAATGTGATAACTCGTGCTTCCTGTTCTACTGATAACATTCCCAAGGGGAGGAAAAGGGAGGCATAGAGTCTTCTGAAGTGTACACAGCACTGAACAGCAAACCTCACACACTTTCCTCTATGGCAACACAAACCTATGCTGACACATATGTGTCATAAACAAATCTACTTCAATTCAGACAGAAAATAAAAAACAAAAGAGGAACAGCCTAAAGGACACAGAAAAAGCTCACTCTAAGAAAACAGTTAAGACCTTTTTGATACTCCAAATGAGTGTCTCATGTTTGCCTGGCCTGCCAAAACAGATTGTGAATCAAATGTGAAAGGTGTGCACTTTCTGCCTCGCTTGCTCTCTCTGCTGATGACGCCAGCACACCTCAGCTCAGTGAGATCAAGGCAGAATGGACAGATGGACAAAAACAAATCAAATAGATAATGAAAAACTAGATTTATGCATTTTCTGAAGAAATATGAGTGATTCTTGCATGTGCAAAACTCAGTGCCACTATCTTAGGGTGTAGTCAGTGGCTACTAGGGCATTGCTGTATGTTTGGTAGGGCGTTCAGGATGGTTGCTAGCAAAGCTACTTACTTGTGCATGTCCCCTTCATGTTTGACTTTCTTTCATTCAAGAAACAAGTAATGCAAGGAACAAATCATGTAAGTAAATGGTGACTGAGGCTGCCATTCTGCCTAACATCTCCTTTTGTGTCCCACGGCGCATTAAAACAGTTATTCAGAGCGATGAAAAGCAAAATTAACGATGGTGAAATCATGGTTGATTTGCAGCTGTAGTGAATGAGAATGCATGAGTTGTCAGCACTGCAGGTCTTTTCTGGTTAACTTCTGGTCAACAGTGGAATTCAGCCCAGACATTTCAAATGTTCTTTGCTGATTGGAAACATGCATGCGTATACGATCAGACGTTTATTTTCAGGTGAAGAGAGAGAAAGGCAGAGGTTCCTCACCTCCCCACTGTCACCTGGATACCATTTCCAGGAAGGCCCGCTGGCTGGGGATAATCTGCAGCACTAAATGAATAAACAAAGGATGGCTCTGTGGGCCGGGGTGGGCAGGTGAGCTCAGATCATCTTCCCAAACTGAAACTCATCTGCTCAGGAAGTGACCTGCAGCGGCTCACCTTCACACCTGGAGAGGGGAGGGGCTGTTCAGGAGAATCTGACAATGTCACATTACCTCACCTCCAGAAGAGGAACTCACCTCTCACATCTGTCATCAGCACTCCAGTCATCCTTAAACAGCACCTCATTCCACGCACAATGCAGTCAATTATCAGATGCACAGGACATCATCCTTATTCTATGCCATAGCTGTCTATAATCATCTATAAACATTATAACTGTGGAAGCTGGAACATATAATCCAACATGAAACCAAAAATACAAATTCTGCTATTATTTACTTACCTCATGTGTTCCAACCCCATATGACTTTCATTCCTCTGTGGAACTCTTAAAGAAATGTTAAGCAGAATTTTAGTCTCAGTCAAAATTCACTCACATTGCTTCTTTTTTTCCATACAAATAATGTGAATGGTGACTGAAGCTAACATTCTGCATAACATCTACCTTTGCATTCTTTAAAAGACTTTTAAAGAGTTTGGTCATACAACTAGAGGCTGAGTAAGAATTTTATTTTTTGGGTGAACTAACCCTTTTATTATGACACACTAGATTACATGGACAACAGGCCAGAAAAAATAACATTTTGATATCAGATTGGCTATTCAGAACACCACTGAATCATTCACATTCTATTACGTCGATTTTTTTTTTATTAACGTTATTTTTTTATAACGTTAACTATGACATGCGCTTTCTCAAATGGACATTTAGAAAAAGAAAAAAAAATGCGACAGACTAGCTGTCTCCTGGCCGAAGAGCGGGCTTTGATGGAATGCTTTCTAATTTTTCATCATCTATTCATTTTAACAGCTCTTTCTCTGCACCGCTCTGCACTCGCCATAATGACTCAATGAAGTGGCGTACATCAGGCGCCAGCTTGGAGGTGTAAAAAATACCATTGCAGCTGCCCGATCAATACATTATGGAGTGAGAGTGCATGCTGGGGGAAGATAATGCTGCCTCGTGCTGAGACGTTGTCAGACTCCATTAGTGTCTGGAGGGCTGTGCTGGGAACGGCGGGCATATGTTGAGTAGCTGAGGCCTACACTTCTGCATGGAGAGCTTTTGTTCTTAGCTTTTAATTGTGGCCCCACCTTGGAGATGGCCCATCACTCCGAGACCCCTCCATCAGAGTGCGCTGGTATGTTTGGATGTGGCAGGCTGGGACACCGGGACCAAAACTAAGAGCTGTGCTTTTCTGCGGCTGTCAGAAGCATGCAGACGGGCACACGCACGCACGCAACGACAAAAACACAGAGTGGGGAGGATGAAGAGAGAACACACTGTGCCTCAAGCAAGTATGCACATTCACAGGGGAGGCATCCAAACTGCTGAGACAGGAATGGGAAGCATCTCAGTAGCATGAGACAAATATGTATGAATTTATTTGCTATGTACCACCCTAATACCGCAATAAAGTTACAAGTGTAAAAAATACTAATTCTCTCATGATTTAATCAAGCCATCACAGATGTGTATGACTTTCCTTCTTCAACAGATCCAAAATGAAGATTTTTTTAAGCCCATTTCAGCTCTGTTTGTCCATATAATGCAAGTAAACAGGTGCCATCAGGATGCTGGCAGTTTGATGTCCGAAAGGCATATTTAAGCAGCATAATCAACATAACTCTTTCAGTCGATCAATTAATGTCTGTGCAATCACTTTATCTTTCGAGATCCTTAAAATTTGTCTCAGATGACAAAATTATGGCCATAAATCCTCTTAGCCGTTCATTAAACATAAAATATGTTATGATTGGCTGTGATGGTGACAGGTCGAGCATCAGTCTCGCGTTCAATGTGGACAGACAAATTGTCACTTGATTCTTATCACTAAGCATCTGGTTAGGATGTAAGGTGTTAGGTGTAAGACTGAGAATATGGGGTCAGGGTGAGAAGGGTCTACAACTCACCCAGTGCTATTTGCCATCATGGCTGTAAGGATCTTAATGGCACATGGAGTGCCAACGTCTGCACATGTCATTCCTGTCACCTCATCACACTTCAACATCTAACCCCACTCGACCAGATGTGCCCCGATAATGCCCCAAAACACACACTCACAAATGAACATAGGCCCTCTCCTATAATGGCCATGGAAGAAGGGTTCACGCAAACAAAAGATGGCTGGAAAGCATCCAAAAGACTGATCCTAAAATAAAACTTAGTGACCCAATCATTTATCAGTGTATGGAGATTGAGGAGAGGGGGGTTCATATGTATAGTAGACTGTATGGGTGGGTGGGTGTTGGAGTGGCTTGCAGCACAACAGAGGTAAAAGCTTTGAGCATGTACACAGCAGATGCCTGACACATTGCTGTCCATTCAGTCGCTTTAAAGAGCAGCTGCTCCTGCCCCTGGCATTACACACATATACACACTAGGCTGCCCTCATATCAGGCCACAGTCATAGTAATACAAATAGATTTTTAAATTTTGTAAAAATGTGAATAGTGCTTGCACATTTAACATTTTCGGTCACAATGATGTTCTAAATAGTTGCTATGGGGTTACAAATGTGTTCTGAGTGGTTGCAAGGGCCTTGCTATGTGGTTGCTAGGGCGTTCTCTGTTTTTGATTATTGGACCAACTCAGAGGCCCACTCTCAAATCTCTATGATATTTTAGTCCCTAGATATGATGGGCCCCTCCTTTACACATACATATGCAGGTCTATCGCAACTACTTTTTTCATATTCCTGTTTTTTATTGTTATTTCTCAGGCTTAAGCTTAAGGCAAGGCTTAAGGCAAGTTAGATTTAAGACTTTAAGACCAACTTTACAATAACCAAAACTGAAGAAGAAAACAACAATCAATTACAAAACTTCAGGTTAGTGACAATTTTGACCAAATTAAAAAGTTCTAATGTTGGGGCACTCTCTAGAGTGGAACACATGCAAAACAATAATGTAAAACAACACAATCATGAATCATCAGTAAAAAGGCACAGTTGGCTGATGACTCGGTAGTTTTGTGTCTTCTCACTCTGCATGTGGGATTCCACTGCCTTGATTCCCATTGTGTCGAGTTTGAAACACTTCCTGCTCAAAATACACCATGCCTCGTATACATTGCCTGGTACCCGTTTCAGCCATGCAGCAACATCTTGGTTGAATAGCCAATTTTCAATGAATTTGTACTTCACCATGTCGTCGCTAGCTAGCAGACAGTGCATTTGCTCTGAGCATCCTGGCCGCAAACAAAATATGAGTGTTGTTCGGCTATCCTGATCTGCGTGATGTTACTGCGAGAGGCATTCTCTAAATTATTTTAAAAAATAGATGTTTACCAGTTATTTTTTGATTTTTAATTGCAATGTCAGAAAAAAATATTCATAAAATCATACTTCCCATGTCTTAGTATGATTGATTTAAGAAATTTTAATACCAATTAAGGCCTTATTTTTAGATTTAATAATTCAATGCCTTATAAAACAAGGATCTGTGGGAACCCTGATTTCTAATGATACTTTGCCAATATTGAATGTAAAACAAAACAATCATGCCAATTAAGCATTGAAAATAAAAATTACATTACAGTGGGAGAAAGGGAGAAAGAGATAGAGATAGTCATTACTCATTCTGTGTTGATGCTTTATCGATATTGTATGTAAACACAATCATGCAAATGAAGTACTTAGAACTTGAACACAATCGAGAGAGAGAGAGAGAGAGAGAGAGAGAGAGAGAGAGAGAGAGAGAGAGGAGAGATGGCAGTTGGAGATTATGGCATTGGTCCTCTGATTCCCAGACAGTAGGTTGATGATAAGAATGGCATCTTTCACAGTCAAATCTGCCAATCTGGCCAGGCATGCGGGGCAGCCTCTGTATTCTGGAGGGGACTTCCAGGTCAGGGGCAGAAGAATGGAGTCAGTGAGGATGGCGGAGAGCACGCCTGGGGCAGGTGGCGAGTCACTTTTGAAAGAGACAGGTCATGGCGGCAGCAAGAGCGCTGGATCACGGGAACGGTTCCCCAATCTATAGGTGGCTCAAAAACACCTCTTATTGTTAGGGGAGATCATGTGGCACGGGCTCCTCCTTGAGCGGCGTCAGAATCCCTCTGGCTTGAATGTGTGCAGTATCTCCAACAACAAGCCACCTTTATGCCCATCAAGGTAATTACAGACCACGGGTGAGGATCCATTACTGCTAGACATAGGTAGTGTCCAGGTGTCCGGTCTCGGAGCGCTCAGCCATGCTGGGAGAGGAAACCAGGGGAGCGCTCATGGTCTGTTCCACTGGCCTGAAGGCAAAACCAGCACAGAGGAGCATACTATACTACTCGACACAACATACAGTGATGGCTTTGTCTTGCTACTCGCCCCCCAACACACACACACACAAATACACCCTGCACCTGACTTGTGTGCTGAGTGAGGGTGGTAGATAAAAATGCCAGGCAGCCACACTCTGGTGATGATAAGTATCTGTCAGAGCAGTTTTACAGTCACAATGTGGTAATGGCCATTAGCACTGGCCACTGTCATTATGAATGCAACTTAGTAAGGGTTTATTACACAGCTGCTTAACAAAGAAATAAATACATGGACATGAAAAATTGATTGGAGTTTAAAATTATGTCATTAGCTAACTTTTAGAAACTACAGTGTGTTGGGAGAGTCAGAACATGAGCACAGCTATGTAGAAAACCCAGATTTCCCGGCTGAGCGGTCATTATACGCTATTTCTATGTAAGGGGTCTTCAATCACCCTGATGAGGTTTATTTTGTGATAATCACCAGCTGACTCTAGATTATGCTGCTTATCACATGGCTACTAACCAAATAAATAATACAACAGACATCAAATAACGATTTGAGTTTAAATTAAATAATTATGTGAAAAGAAAGACCACAGAGTCTCCAAAAAAAGAACGGTGGATTTCCACCGTTTCGTGTTGCAGATGTATTGGTGTATATATTGCGAAAATGACCACCTGAAGCTACGTTCACACTGCCAGTTACACGCAGCAACAAAACGACCTCATCTCATTCACAGAGCTGGCGACTTCAGGCAACACGAGCGATGGCGACCGTTGGTGACCGGATGTGGGTGTGTTCAGCGATGCAACAAAGTTGAACATTTTTTACATTTATGCAAATGAAGAGCGACTTTCGGGAGCGACAGACAATACAAGAGAAGATGATAGAGGTCACGTGATCCTAATATTTTAATAATAATATTAATTGTAAAGAAACTCCATGCTGTTTATACTGACCATACACAACTAGCGACCAAACTGCTAGCCACTGGTGACATGCAGCAACAAAGTAGCTGGAAGTTTGAATGCAGTTTGACTGCTCATTATCCTTTTTATATGACTACTTGCCAAATAAAGAAATAAAGGGACATAAAATATTGATCTGAGTTGAAATGATTTTATTAGCTGGCTTGTAGATACCGCAGAGTGAAACAAGAATAAGGAAAGATGGCTTGCAGTATCTAGGTCGGTCAGATATAACTATCACCGGATGTGCGGTAAAATATTTATATTCAAGTAATCCAGTGATCTGTGTAATAATGTATATAATGCAGATTAGTGCTTTAACATCAATACACATACAGATGAGCACCCAAAAAAAAACACATCGTCCCTAGCACAGTGCAAGGCACACTTGCAGCTATCATCAAATTCTTCCAGAAAGCGATAGCAAACTCATAACACACCAGCATCTTTCGTGCACTGTCGCCCACTCATCTCCCAATCTCCGACAGGCCCCTGCTATCCCGCTATGCCACACACATAACAAGTGGGCTTGGAAGGAAAGTGCACTCGCTGAACAAATAACAGGGTGTTTCTGCTACTGAGTCGTAACAAAATATAATCAAAAGAGACTTTTCTTCCAGCTGGCTTTATCATAGGTTCAAATAGATTAAGCGCCTTCTGTCTTCCCTCACACAATGCGCTGTGTAGTCTGTATAGGGCCAGGGTGACGCTCAGGGGACCAGATAGGACTAGTGATAATGCCGGCTGCATGTCTGATTGATTTTGGGAAGCTGAGATCTGCAATTCTTTTTTCTATTGATATGCTGCGTCAAGCAGACAGGCGCTGCTTATGAGGGGTTTAGTGTCGGTACACATATCCGGCAGAGATGGCCACACAGAGCAACGTCTCCCTTAGGGGTGGCATATAACA
This sequence comes from Moxostoma hubbsi, assembly GCA_032164185.1. NCBI lineage: Eukaryota > Metazoa > Chordata > Actinopteri > Cypriniformes > Catostomidae > Moxostoma > Moxostoma hubbsi. The sequence goes on along the minus strand of JAVLUX010000030.1, from coordinate 24,104,122 downwards.
TCAAGGACGCCACACAAACACAGAAGAGTAACGGTCATAAAAGCATAACAGCAAGTGAAGCTGTGATATCTTCATGTGATCTGCCTACAGCACTTAACTATGTAAAGACCACATGTCCATGCAAGCAGTCATGAGTCACTTAACTGCTGAGCCTAAACAATATACCACAGTCAGATTAGACACTATACTACATTTTTTGGAATATTTGTTATTTATTTATTTTTAAATAAGGCAGTTAGGTAAAAACAAGGGTTGTTATTTTTAGAATGTGATCTAGAATATTCCAAACACAACCAAAGGACCTTAAGTTAGTTAAATATGTATGTACATTGTTTTAGTTTTGTTCATATAATTTGTATTTGGTGCATTAATTCAATTAAATTGATATGTTTCTATTACTTAACATTAATTAATGCATTATGTATCATTAACTAACAATGAACAACATTTAAAGTGTTTACTATTCTTGGTTAATATTAATAAAAAAAAATTGTTAATTGTAAGTTCATGTTTTTATACTGCATTAAAATCAGCATATGCAACTTTTAATTGTAAAACTATATTAGTATACTGTATGTTAAAATGAACATTTATAACATTTAAAGTTAACATATATTTGATTTCATGTTTTGAGTAGTGCATTTGTTTCCTGTGCATTTGTGTCGATTGAAATAAAAAACACGTTTTTTTTACAATAATTGTCTTGCACTGTGTCTACATCTCGCAGCTTTATTTTCAATGACAAAAAATGAAATACGGCATCTACCCAGAGCTCTATAAGCATGACAGGGACACTGTCCTGAAGAAAGGTATCAGACCCTACAGGACATCATGAACTAGAGAGGGACACAGACAGAGAGTGAGATCATGGCAGAAGAGCTGCATCTCCACAGGACAAACAGGGTTAGGTCTTTTGAAGGCACAAAGACAAAGTGATGAGCACTGATAAGAGAAGGCGCCACACTGCTTGAAGCCCTGAGAGCTGAGCAATCACACACAGACTGATAAGTATCGGCCCATAAAGACGACTCCTGCAGCTCTCCTCCAGACGGGACGGAGAGAAAGAGGGAGGGAGGGGAGGTGAGGATGACAACTGGGAAGAGGAGTTTACAAGTTATGTGATAAAGATGGTTACTTTCTTTCTTTTGGAGGTGAAGGTTTAGAGGAGGGGCGATGCAAGATGCTGACGAGACGGTTTTCTTGACAGGAAGTCACTAGATGCAAGGAAATGTCTGAAGACACCACAAAGAGTCAGTGTTATCATAAAGATGAAAAACACTGACAGCGAGTTGCAGTTAATGTGTGTGTGCAGTAAACATCACAACAGTCGAAAAGGCCTACCTTCCACTGACAAATCACATTTCAGAGCAATGCAAAAGCAGCTAGCAAGATTTGATATGATTTCAATGAAACATGAAAGACTGTGCCATACAGGTATATATATGTATTAGCATACACAGCAGATTATCCCACAGTGCAACTGAAAAATAGCAAAGACTGCAGTGTACTTTGATTTTCAGACATTTATTTTCTCTCATTTTGTCTATACAGTACATCTATATCTGGAGGCTCAAAATGGGGACATATCTTCTTTAAAAGTGCAATCTTGACCAGATCTCTGTTGACTGGATTATCCTAACATGACAACTGGATTAATGAAAGAAAAAAAATATAAAGAATCAAAATCCCTTTAACAAGATCAGTCTAATCTAAAGCAAAGTTCACATAAAGCCTATTTACAAGATTATTCAGGCAGTCTAAAACTGTGTGCAGCATACCGTGTACTTTAAAGTCAATAACAGTATTTACATCCCATTTTTCAGTCAAGTCTACCTTGAGAGCATCTCAGCACAGCTTAGTGGTAAAGCTTCTTTTTCTTTGTATTAAGAAAATAAATAGGGAGGATTTTGATTTCATTCTGACTTAAGTGTGTAAACTCAGTATATGAACAAATGACTTATGGGCAGTAGACTGATTCAGAAAACTCCAGTGAAAACAAAGATGCTTTGCAAAGATGAATCTTGCATATTTCACACTGTTTTCAGATCTTCAAATCCTGTTGATAAAGCAAAAGAGCTAATAGTCTTACCTGAGCCGGTATCTATGACTGTGGATTGGCCTCTACGGTCGGCCAACAGGCGAGAAGATCCAGGCATGCTAACAGGCTCAGACCGCACCGGCTGGATCCTACAAAACAGGGACTAGATATATCAAGAGATTTTGATGATTCAGAATAATACATCCCAATAGCATAAGCTACTTCAGTGCAGAGGTGGGTAATAACGTGCTACATTTTCTTTTTACTCTTAATTTACGAGTACATTTCTAATGAAAAAAAAAATATGTTTACTTGTTACAATGGGCGATGATCAATTTGTTATATTACTAGTTTTAATAAATGCATAATTTATTATAGAGAGATTTCTGAATGGGACTTTTACAACAGTGGAGCTTAACAGCTGCGCTCCATCACTCGAGTTGAGTCATCACTCAAGCGCTCAAAACAAACAATTTCTTTCATCACACAGTGCCTTCATTTTACACCAAGACAAGCTGATATTTCAAGATTAGAATTGCAGCTCCAACTTAAGAAAACTTGTTGCGGTATATTTTGGAGATTGTGATAATGTGAGCTTCCTCTGTGTCGTGGGGAATTTTCAGAGAGATTCTCTAACTATGGGCTCTTGTGATCTCAGTTTCTAAGAATATATATTTTTTATCAGTGCTGAAATATATCAGTTCCTAGTGTATACAGCCATGTAAATATCCACGTTAAGTGTAAATGCCATTTGATCTGCCGATCGTATGCGTGCGGGTGTGGTGGACGACTACTGGAGCGCATCTCTGCATATGTACAGTATATTGCACAGCATCTTTGCGTTAGACAGATCTGGTGTATTTTTCTCTTGGACAACAGAGAAAAAACTTAAATAAGTCTAACACACTTCCAAATACTGAGATAAGGTGCAGTTTACCCTTACTGTACTGAACTAATGTAATAAAATATTACTACACTGAACATCCTGTAAATAAACTGAACTAAGAATCCATTCAGGACTTTAAAAAGCAGTCAAATAGCAAAGGTAACCATTAATATAAAGCATGATCTTGCTTAGTTCATTATATACAGTATAATTGGGCCTGTAAAATATTTTTCACATTTTTCCACCGCAATAGTTACTAGAAATTGATTTCCGAACTTCTCATCTAATTGACAGATTCCTCCAAATCTGACAAGGGTCCTTAAATGGACAATTCAGCCATAAATGTATGTTCTGTCATCATTTCCCCACCCTCAAGTTGTTCCAAACCCATGTGACTGTGTATTTTGTGGAACCCAAGATGTTAAACAGAATGCAAGTTACTGACTCAAATCAACATTGCCTTATAAATATGGAGGAAAACAAACATGCAGTGAAAGTAAATGGTGACCGAGGATAACATTCTGTCTGACATGTGCATTGAAGAAAGAAAGTCATACAGGTTTGGAACAGCATGAGGGTGAATGATGAAAGAATTTCCAATAATATTAATTATTATTATTATTATTCTATAATACATGTAAAATGTGTATTATGTAATGGAATATTGGGGTATAAACGTCCATTATGTTACATATGAAAGTAACCAGTTTCTCGCTACTTGAGAATTGTTGGAGATTAATTGGATACTTTTTACTCTTACTCAAATAATTATTTACAATATTAAATCTACTTGAGTATTTGTTTTTTTTCCCAAGTAATTGTACTTTTCCTTGAGTACAGTTTTTGGCTACCCAACTCTGCAACGGTGCGAGTGTGATATGTGGCTGACGATTAATTGTCAAACAAATAATTGTGATTATGATGATTAATTGTCTGTTTTAGGGCTTTTATGATTAATTGTCATATTTCTTTAGATGCATGTATTCTTCACACACCTTAAGAAGTCAATATTACTTATTTAACTTCAAATATAAGTTAAACAATAAAACAGGATATGATTTCCCTTTAAGGCTTTAAAAACTTATGAATTAATACATTTTTAAATAAATAAAATGTTAGTTTTGGTCAATTTTTAAACTTACACAGTTGTTTTATATTTTATTATATGTATATTATATAATATTACAATTATATTATATTATGCGATAGTAAAATATTTCTAGCCTAATTTCTTCACTTTCACATGTTATATTAATGCTCTTTGATTAAACCCACAAGCCCTTATTTCTCTTGAAGCAAAAACTTTGAGATTACATTTCATAATTTTATCATGCCATAGAAAGAGTGTAAGAGTGTGTCTCCTCCTTTGTATCACTCCGTGTATGAACACGATATGACCAGGAATTTCTGCCTCTACACAATCATTTTAAGTGAAGCCGGAGCGCTTTGCGTTCAATATCAACATTTATATTTGCTTATTTCTATTTGCTTGGGGTTGTGCGTTAGCCTCTGCTGACGGTGCACACATCAGAGTGCTTGAAAGGCGATTCAAACACTCTTTCGGACAGAAGCTGCCCTGGTTGACATCCGTGGTGTGGCTCAGTGACACTCGGAATACAACTGAATGAGGCACACAAATAAGGGCTGGGCGATAGGTTGATGTAATCGGATAGCGACGATATCTTACAAAGATCCAGATGCCGATGCCAATTGCGACTAGGCTGAATCCAGTTTGCAAGAAAATGTTCCAAATGCATTTCATGCACGGGTAATTTTGTTCATTTACCAGCAGCAGGCAGGTGACCTGTAAGATGTCTCGAGGTGACATGACAAGAAATGCTGGTATACACAAAGACACGTGCTTGAAGAAGCAAACTTTATTATATTTTATATTAAGAACAGACAAAAGAAAGGCCGTCAATGCTCATGTCTGATTCGCTGTTTGTCTCGTGGAACAGGCGCCTGTAAGACACTAATGTCTCTGTTTTATTAGTCTGAAAACTGTTACAAAAGAAAAATGTCGTCTATGAGAATGCTGCTAATGATCTCTGTGCTATGCTGTGAGATTAGTTTGCTTTATTTCCATGGAACAATACATTGTGAACTCAACTCTGCAGGTTCAGTAACATATATCTTTGTATTAAAGAAACAAAGACGAAAGTGATTCAAACAAAATAATACAAGACACGTTCACCTTGAGTTCTATTTTATTTTTCTTTAGGCAGCATTAACAGTTTTATTAAAATGCAAAATAAGAACACACATTTGGCAGCATTATTTATTAGGGAATTTATTAGGATTTATTATTAAGATTATCATCATCTTTACATTTATAATTGTCTTAAGTTCTTAATCAGTAGGCTATTAGTAATATTCCACCTGTTGTCGATGACAGATGCTTGCGTGATGGCAAAGGGATGCTGGAGATGGTAAATGTTTGGATTTGGGGAGGTGGTTAAATCAGATTTTTTTTTGATCACTTCATTATTTTATTGTTTTTTTTTCCATTAAGTTTAAAGTGCAATTTCAATTCATAAATGTATTTTGTTTATGTTTTTCATGTTTCAAGAAATTCATAAAAATTTTAAAGCAAAATCAATTAAGCAAAAATATTCAAGACCCTCGGTAAGGGTTTTGATGATATAATCATACATTGTAATATTTAATATCGATAAAATATTTTTTACACATCCCACAGCACTAACACAAATGTGCCATTCATTCTCTTTAAAATTACCTTATTAGGCCATTAAAAATGTATTGGAATTTGATGAGAACAATAAATCGCAGTTATCTCAAATAACTGCAGTTAGATCAAATAACTGCGATCAGGAAAGGCCTAGTACAAGGCCTTATGGTGTGCACTGAAAAAGCTTGTCCCTAACTGCAACATTCCTTCACCTAATTAATTTTCATGAGCCAAGCTAAAGTGTATAATGTGTCCCCCCACTTTTCAGATCATTCCTATGCTCCAGTGTGTTAGTACAGTACAAGTGCTGGAATACAGTTGGCCATTGTGTGTATTTAGTGGATTTGTGTGTTGTGGTTAGTAACATGAGTCTATGTTGTCATATTGTAAAGTCGGTGTTGATTATGGTGGCCAGTAATATGAGCAGCATTGTGTGTGAAGAGGCGTTTAGTGTCGGCACCTGAGGCTGTGGAGGTCTAAGTCATCTGTGTCGAAATCGAGCAGTGGCTGCTGGATGTCGCTGGGCCCCTGGGACTGTAGTACAGAGGAACTGGATGAGATGACCGTGGTTTGACCTGACGGGTGGATGGTCTTGAACTGAAATTGAGGGCCCATCCACAGTCTTCTGTGAGGACCGGTGTGGGTCACAATCTCCACCTTTGAAGTATAAAATACAGATGAGCACTTAAAGACAACATAAAATGGCACCAACAACACATTTAACTTACATAGTGTTGCTTATTTCAGAGCAAAACAGACCATTTTAATACTAAATTACTTAAGGCGGGACTTGATTTTAGACATGGGGATTTGACTGGATGGGAAGATTTGAAATTATTGGTTCTATTATAGTTTTGACTGCCCACTCGGCCTTAGTAAGGCATGCCAGTGAAAAGAGGAGCACAATGAGGAGCTGATAATGAAAACATTTCATTTGAAGAATATTTCATTGAAATAACATGAACCAATCAATCATTGATTAACCACAGACATTTAATAAATGGTTCACCCAAAAATGAAAATTCATTTATTCACCCTGATGTCATTCCAAACCCATATGACTTACGTTCTTCCACAAAACAAAAATGGAAATGTAAGAAAGAATGTTCGGGAGTGACAGTCTCGATCACCATTCACTTTCATTGTATGGAAAAAAAAGACGCGACTGAGACTAACATACTGCCTAAAAGCTCCTCGTGTTCCACAGTAGAAAGAAATTCATACCATTTTGAAACATATAGTAATAAAGGTGAGTAAATGATGACTTTCTCTTTAAGAAAGTAAAGAGGGACAATTTATACATACACACACAAGGACTGTGTAGGCAAGTGTCTGCTCTCGACCAGCTGTGTCAGTCTAATAAAACAGAACATGTGTGTGTGTGTGTGTGTGTGTGTGTGTGTGTGTGCAATGGGGAGGGGAGCAGGGCGATACATGTGTGTTAGACAGATGCCACTCTTCCTCCCCAGTGGACTGCATTAATGTGGCACAGAAAGACACTCCATCACTAACATCACAAGGCATGTAAGAGATAGAGGGAGGAGTGGAAGAAAAGACCATCCATCCAGCCAGCATCCTTCTCTGCTCTTGATTTCTCCATCTTTTCCAGAAAAGCACGTAGTGGGGTCAAGTCTTCTGTTCTCTTCCCGTCACATCTGTGTAAATGAGGCCAGCAGTGTGTGTGTGTTCTTTTCTCCATAGTTAACACCATCGGTGTCACACAGCCCTGAGAGAAACAGATGCGGCGCTGGCTTTCTGTGTGTTTTTGTGGAGGCTATGACCAGATGTTGCCCCCCTCTGCACTCTTTCCGCGCTTTGCCTTGATCCCGACATATTGTGCCCGCCTCACACTGACAGCACTTATTTCACACAGGCCGTTGCTGTAGAGGACTGCGCTTTTCATGCTATGTTGCCATAACATGTTACAGACAGTCAGACTAATTGCAATCTCATATAAAGTAGATAAATAGAGCGAGTTTAGGCTGTGTTTAGCCAATAGCTGGTGCAGCAAGTGTTAATGGTGTCATTAGAGGCAGGCGAGATGTGATGGGGGATGTATGCTGTCGTTAATGCCGGTGCATTAACAATCTTAAGGTTTAAGAGCTTTGGCTGGGGACTTTCAGGCCACCCAAGGATTTCAAGACACATGTACGCAGGACATACTGTGCCTGCATAATCAAGAATATTAAATTATAAAACATACAGTGCCGTTTTAGAGTCCAAGTTGAAAATCTGGGACTTAAAATCAGCTGGAAATAAGCAGAGTTTTAGAATTTGACATGACATGACATAAAACGATTAGGAAATATTTAAGATTTGGGACCATTTCTAGATTTCTAACCAAATAAGCAAATTTGTGACACTAAACTTCATTCATTTCAGAAAAAAATCCTCAAAAAAATCATCTGAATTTTTCAACTTTTCACTTAATATTTGTAATGTGAAAAAATTGCTGAAATGTGTGACATATGTATTGCTTGAGTGCTGTTTATTAAAGTTAATGTAAAGCCAGTGTAGAGAAGAAGGTCATGAGAGTAAATCTCACCTGAGAGAGCCATTCCTCATCCTCCTGGCCACTGTGATCAGATGACAGGCTGTCATAAGACTCATGTCGGGTGATGGGACCAGGACTGCTAGGTGGTACCACTGCATAGAGATTAGCAAGAAAAGCATGGTATTATACTGTATAATGGGGTAACAATTTTAAAAAAAAAAAAAATTATGGTGGATGCAGATATCTATTTTGTATGCTATATTTACACATTCAAAATAGAAAATGTTTACCATCTGCTGTCAGTTGAAAATACTTGAAAAGCAATTTTTCAAATTGACACTAGAAGGAAATAAGACTTCTGTTAATTAGCCAAGTTTGCACAATTATTGGCTGATTATATAAAATTGTTTATAAATTGGCCAATGAATCCAATATATTGGTCTATCACTACTATATACTAGAAACTGTCTGTGTCTTGGTAGGTGCTTATGTGCACATGTCCTGAAAATAATGTGATGTATTGTAGCCTAGTGGTTAAAGACTAGTATCCAGCAAATTAGGTTGTAGATTTAAACCTCATGCAGGTTGATCCATAAACTGTCACCATTGTGCCCTTGAGTAAGACACTAAACTCTGGTTGCTTCATTACCACAGGCTTTGTAAGAAGTCTGTAAATCACTTTGCATAAAAGCGTCAGTGGAAGACCTAATTAGTAATTAACATTTTTTGGGCTGTGGAAAGCTTGTAAAACTGTGTATGTTTAGTTATGTGAGAAAGAGACGGATACCGAGCTGTCAACAGCAAAGACAGCATGCACAGAGACAGATGGAGCACTTGGAGGCCAAGCATTAAGACTAATGTGCACAATCAGTGGTTTCCCTTCCCACCTCCAGGCTATCACATGCCTTTGTTACCAATGTACATAATACAGCAGTGAATAAAGTTGTCAAGCCCTCATCTGGAGTACACAAGGTCCCGCCACTCTTATTCCCTCTCATTCTTTCTATTTGTCTCTCAGACTTGCGTGCACACACACACACACACACACACACACACCAGGAGTTCATACACACTTGACGAGGTGTTTAGGCCAGGTTCATGGTGCAGTCACTACCATCTGCGTAACAGATACATTGCCATCTTCACTTGAAGGGGAAATCTGCTCGCAATCCGCCCTACTCAATCACAGTAACACTACACTCTGCCAGAGTTTGTTCTACACTATATCAGCATGCTGCATTATGCAGACATAAATCACAAAGTGACTTACCGATCTCTGATGGGTCAGAACACAGCCAGACCATGTTACCTCTTAAACACAATCAAGCTCTCCCATTCCTACCCCCTCTCAATGCCCAGGGGGACAATAAGTGTTGACTAATAAATAATTAAACGTAAGAACAGTAGCTGGCTCTATAGATCACATTACAGTGGGTTCATAATGGCTGGGTTTAAGAGGTCGAGGGATCCTGGACTGTTAAGAGCAGTTTATCTGTTGTGAGTTAGAGTGTGAGGAATGGAATATGGACAGGAAACAGTGGCTGACTGCATAAACATGCAGTACCATGATGATAGCCTGGTTAAAAATTTGCTTTTGCCGCCAACACACTAACCACGTGAAAATTACCTTTCATTTAAATTGTTTGTTCAGGTGCATAACGGCATTGACACCTGGACACAGAATCAAGTCCAAGTTTTTTGCTGTTAATGCCGTTTCACCCGCTCTGACATTTCAAAAGAATAACAGATGAATATTTACAGCATTTATTAATTAATTCATTCATTCATTTATTGTTTTGCATTAGAACCCAGATTTACCATTAAGCCGTAGTTCCACTAGGCTTTGTGATTGCAAAAGGTACGCTCAAGGGCATCTTGTTTTAATAAAAAAATTAATACAACATAATATTTAGATTCAAAGTATTCAAATATACGATGACTCACCTGCCTGCTACAATAAAAACTGAAATATGTAGGTCAGTATATGACGTTTCAATCTTCTATTATGTTTCCGTTCTCCCACATTCAAATGCGTTTGAATGGAATGCCTAGTGTGACTGCGGCTTTACAGGAATATTCCAGGTTCAGTACAAGTTAAACTTAATCAACAGCATTTGTGGCATAATGTTGATTACAAAAAAAAAAAAGTTTGACTCATTCCTCCTTTTCTTTATGAAAGCAAACATCTTAGTTCCAGTGAGGCACTTAAAATGGAAGTGAATGTGGCCAATTTTCGTATGTTTAAATACTCACTGTTTTAAAAGTATAACCACAAGACAAAGTAAACATGATTTTAGTGTGATAATCACTTACTAACCTTTTCTGTGTAAAGTTATAGCCAATTTTACAAATTTGTTACCAAGAGGATGTAATGTCAACAAACCCTAAAACAACTATAAAACAGCTCAAATAATTCACAAGTTTTAACAGAATTAATGTAAGTGCTTTTAGAAAATTACAAGCTTCAAATGTCTGTTTGAACCCTCTAAAAATTGGCCCCAATCAGTCTAAATTAATTGTTTTGGTAATCAACATTATGTCACAAATGCTGTTGATTGAGCTTAACTTATACAGAACCGGAACATTCCTTTAATGTCACATATCATTTGCACAGCGAAATTCTGTGGGCAAAATACAGTCATTTCAATGAGAATCCGCAATGAAGAATTTCCTCGTGCTGATTTCTCATCGAGTTCAAGTTTGGTAAACTTTGACAGGCGAAATTGCCACGTTGACCAAAAGGAAGTTGCTTGGTTTGGCAGTGACCTCTGTGTGGGCGGTGCTTTGTACACAGCTGAATATCCACAATGTGCAAGGATACTATTTTAGCGTGAGTTTCTTAACTTAAGTCTTACTGAGTTTAAAGTGCAGCATTAAAAATGGCTGCTTTACAATTATTTTTTTGCTGGTTTCACACGAACTCAACATCCACCCATGCCATCTTCACCCGCAGATTTCAGCGTGAGACGGTATGTGTGACCGCACCATTAGACATCAAAGGGTGACCCAACACAGTACCATAACTCTTTATTATAAAAATGGTGTACAAAAAAGGCACCAACATTTTTCTAAACTTACTTGTTTAGTAAGTTTGTGTACTTAATACATTTTTGTGTATTAAACAGTTGCAAATACGAACAAAACAACAAAAATCAATTTACCCGATTTAGTATTTCCGGGAATGTATATCTACTTCATGCTTGCATGCTTAAAGGACATGTTTTCTTAATGGCAGAGAAGTAAGTTCTTTGTCAAACAATACATTCAATACAAGCAAAACATAAATGAATGTGGTGTCCTGAAAAGGTAATGGAAAGCCTGGTCAAAAGCGATTGGGCCATACCTTCCTCCAGCTATGAATAAAAGCCTCACACCTTTTCTTAAGAAATCCAGTCTCATTCATTAGGGAGCTCTCAGACAAACAGCCGTCACTCTCTCTGCTAAACGGCAGCTAAAGTCGCAAGCTGAGGATTCCCTGAGCGCTGTCAGTGGGACCGAAGGAGCTTCACTGGGCCAGTGTGTCCTTGTTATCAACTCATCATCTGGGTATCATCAGCAGAGGCTGGGTAATACTCCCCTTCCCGAGTGCTGCCAAAGGCTGTGCAAATGGACAGGTGGAGATAGTGACCAAGAAGTGGCGCCATGGTTGCTTTTATCACCAGTCATGCAGGCTCCAGCTCCTCTGACCCTAACGTCCACATGCTGCATTTTTAATCAGCCAGGTCATCCAATCTAGAAGCAAGACCAGAGCTGTCAATCACACAGCCCTGCTGCTGCAGGTCTTCATGGTTTGAGGGAAAGAAAATGCACCACCCATTTCTAAGCCCGCTGAGCCTGGGAACTGTCCTATCAACAGTAAGTGTCCTACTGTGCTATCTCTAGCTCTCTTCCATTTTATTCTCCCCTCTTCAGAGTGGCCTTTTACAAAGTAATTACAAAGCAAATGACAGCCTGATAACATTATCGCCCAAGGTTTAGGTACGCTGCATACTTTGTGTTGAATCAAAGGGATAGATAACATCTCCTTTTGTGTTCCAGAGAGGAAAGTTAGTCAAATGGGTTTGGAAAAACATGAGTGTGAGTAAATGAGGACTGAATTTTCATTTTGCCTCAACCGACCCTTTAAAGGAGGTGGTGAAGATTGTTTTTCTCCCCACATGCCGAGATGTTTCCTGCATCAATTCCTCTCTACACTCACATAGCGAGGAATCAAAGGTGGCAAGCTGTGGGCCGCAGGCCAAAGGGCAAACATCCCACATGCATACGCACATGCTGTCCAGCACAACTAGAGTCTCAGGTCGGTGAAATTCATTGTAACAGAAGAGCACAGAGCAAAGATCTCTTATTATAATCAGACATTAATGTTAATGCATTGAGCATGCTCATTATGCCTTTCTATGCCCCCTGGTTGGTCACATCCATGCCGAGCCATTGCCATGATCACTCACATCTTGCAATTTCATCACTCTGACACAAGCATGGCGATTAGAGCGACTTAGAGCGAATATTCTACCCGTTAGGCCTTGAGCAGTTGGGCTTCAGTGGCAGAAGGAAATGTGAAGCTTGGCCTGAAGAACCCAGACAGCTAATTACTCATTACTGTTTATGTAGCTAACGCAACAATGCTCACTTATTCAAGATATATTAAATGTGTGGTCATCTGTGAATTCTTTGCCCTCGAGCTGCGTTCTCTTGCCTTTCATATGTCATCCCAAAGTGCTCCCTTTCTCTGTGCACTTGTTATTAAATTACATGGGTTTAAAACCACACTAATTGGTTTAATCTGAATGCTGGGTTAATTTGGCGCTATGATGTGTTTTAGGGCAGGGACGTACTACGGAGTGACAAAGCCCTGATTCACAACACCACCGGAGAATGAAAACCACTTCACCAACTGCTACGTCAAATGGAACTGTGGGGCTTATCTTCTATGACCTTTTAAAAACAAAAGTAGTGAGAGGCTGGGTAGACAAGGAGAGATTGTGAGATTACTGTGAATGTTTCTGGTTTAGTAGTGTGTCTTTTAATGTCTTTTAACAGTGGGTCCCACGCAGCATGCGGCACCAATAACGTTAAAAACAAACGTCTCCAGTGAGACAGACAGAATTAATCAGGGGGTCATGCTATGTTGCACTAACCTTTTTATGAGCTGCCTGCTCTATCTCTCACTCACTGTACACACACAAACACACACACACACACACACACACACACACACACACACAAACTTACAGCCAGCCAGGAGGTACTGATAGTACTGCACGAAGTCTGAGGCAAGCACCAAGGGGTGGTTGCTGTTGAAAGGTGGTTGTAGCTCATTCCACTGCGGTGCCCTACTCAAAACAAACACAGAAATCAATTTAGGAAGTGCATATCAAAGGGCCAGATATATATAACAGTCTCCAGCTGAGCTATAATGGACTCAACTCCCTGCAGCCAGGCAGACCTTCCATTTCTCCAGTCTCACGTGGGTTGCACGAGCTATACAGCTAGGTACATACATTCATTTAACATTTACAATTAGATCAGAAAGCTATTCTAAGAGCAACCCCTGCATCTTTCTGCCTGTTTTCATTTTATAAAGTCGGTCACAAGCTTTACCATATTACGACTGAGCTCAGAGTCTGGGTCAGTGACAAGCTGTGACGTTAATCATTTGCTTGCCGTTGATGTGCGTTCATTAAGGCACAGTATAAGCTGTTTTATGTAAATGCTGTGATTATAATGGCTTGTGTCAGGTGCTTCTGTCTGACTGAAGGTGAAGTGTAAAAGCAGGTAAAGTGGGCGTGGACCTGGTGAGATTCCAACAGGCTCTCGGACAGGTGTTCAGCTCCAGGGGTGTGTCGTCGCCAATCTTTTGAGCTGTGCTGATTGGCCGGGGCTCTAGCACATGCTCCACCAGGTTTCCATAACAACTTAGGATGTAAAGGGATTCAACGACGGCCTGGCGTGACTGATCTAACAGGGGTGAAAAGTAAAGAGCAAGTTATTAGAGAAAAAAAATATATTATATGGTAATTCTATGTTACATGTTAGCATTACAGTTTATCACAGTGATCTCAGTGATTTGTGATGTGATTTTTGTGGATTAAAAAAATAAAGATTTAAGACTGATTGAATAAAAAACCAAAATAGGATGCTGGGGTGGTATTACAGTAACATCCTAATTCAAGAATCCCACAGTAACCATGACAATTTTACTTCGGGATTTTATGTAATAAGGCAATTTGAGCAAGAACAGAATAATTCATGTTTACGTTAGTTAATGTTTTATAATATCAATGATATTATAAAATTATAATATCATTTAAGTTAAATGTACAAAAAAAAGCTGGTCCATGTACAGTATATATGGTCGTAAGCTATGTCAGACCTTTCTCTCTCTTCATGTTGGGGTTGGTGATGAACCAGGAGCGAGAGGATGCGAAGACTGCAGACACACAAAACTCTCCACCAATGGATTTACTGGGGGAGATCTGGGGAGGCGGCTTGGCTTTGCTACAATAAAAAAAGAGACACACAAATGAGCATAGAGGAAAATAAAAAACAAAGTGTGTGTGTAGGGGGGGGGGGGCAGATGGACAGTTTATCACATATAATATGATGGAATGAAGGAAGGGTGGAATTTCAGATGAAAATTGCATATCCACAAATAGAACACTGGGTCTATAAACAATGAACATAACACATCATACATTCATAAATCATGCACAAAAAAAAATAAAAAAATAAACAATTTTCAATTTGTCCAATTTCCTATTTAAGTTTTTAAATATGTTGGTGTGTTATTTTGAATACTGACTCTCATGTCAAACACAGGCACAATTTACATATTGTATACATTAATGAGTATGTATAGTTCAATTTACATTTATCTTGCTTTGCTTTTATTGACAATGGGTCCAGTTTGGGGGTTAAGATATTAAACATATATTCTTTAATAATATATAATCCCTTTTTACAGTATTCAAATTTGACTTGCATTCATTTTTGTCATTAAATGCTTATAGGCCAAAATGTTTATGTGCAACTAATTATTTTTAAGTGTAATTTTTAAATGGAGACTCTTAAGCTTCTTCGGAAGGCGTCACCCCAGTATTGCCACTTTATTAAAAAAGAATATGTATACAGTATATATTGAACTATTCTTTGCAGTAGTAATATTTGATGAAGCCAATGAAAGAAAATGGTTGTGTGCTGTGATAAGGGCTCACATATGGAATTCACCCTTGAACAGTAGCCGTGTGGTATCATTGTATGACTCCTACACTAACTTGCACTCTAAAACATGCCCTCTTTATCTCAAACGTATATGAGACTCCCAAAGCACTGAATACTAGCCGAAAACCCTTGCACATACACACTCAAATATGCAGAAATGGATGTGAAAGTAAGCCAGCTAACTAAAAATATCTATTACGTATTAAAAGGGCAGATAACTGTGAAAGAAACCTGGCAATTGTAATGAAATTGTTCTAGAGCGTGAAGTCTGGACGAAAGAGTTAATGTGGATGGATTGTCCAGCATTTCAACCAGGACTCTCCAGCCTTGCATTACACTAATAGGTGTTGAGTGACCTGTTGCTGAGCAGCACTCTCACTCTGTCACTTCCTTTAAAACTGTCATCAAGTCGTAAATTACTCTCAGGACGAGGAGTGATGTTGACATCTTTGTTTAGCCGACACCAGGCGAGGGTTGTTGGTTGAATAGGACTAAAAACAACAAATATAAAGTAAAAAAAAGCTGAGAGAGATATTGGCACGTGTGTATTGGCGTTGGACAGAGGTTGAACGAATAACTAAATATCTGCAGTGTGGTGTGTGCTGTTGATGGGGCGATAAATGCGGTTTGTCAGGATATCGCCTTGGCCGGAGTAGCTGTGTGTCTCACTGTCTGTCAGTGCTGAACAGGAGATACAGTGCTAAACAAACATGCCTAGCTGGTCGCCACAGGATGTGAAGTCGAGTAAAGCACACGGTTTCCTCTTTCTCTCTATAATAAAACCTGGATCCCAAGTGAACCAGACAGTTTTGATGTCAGATAACTTCACATATCCCCCACTCTTAGAAAAGTATCTTCCTTTGCCCTGACCATCACTGACCGTAGAGAAAAACAGTGAAGACTGTAGCTCAAAGATTCCTTTAAATTCTTCCTGCCCACCGCAGAGTTCAAGGCAGCAGGGAAGTGAATGAGCTTAGCAGGTTTCCAGGTAGGAATGAAGATGAAGGGTTTGTGTATTGTTCACTTTAATATATTTGGGAAAACACAGGCTCACTCCAACTCAATCAAGTGTGAGAAAACAAAACATACTGCACTATAAAGTCAATGAACACTCATTGCTATTCGACCAAAATGCAAAACACTGTCTTATAACTTGTTTAATATGCAAGGATGCTCCATACAGCCAGACTGCAAGGGTTTTCGTGTTCTGATAAACATGCTGGATTGATGCTGGTCACCTTAACTGATGTGCTTATGGTCTGCACAACTTCTTTGGTTCTATGATGACACAAAGCAGGAAGTTCAAAGTACAATGAATGAGTTACAAGTGAGTAAAAGATACAGTAACAATGTATCACTGTTTTATATCGCAATAAACTAAATAAAGAATCGCAGTGTATTGCGACCCATATGCTGATATAATATCATATCACAAGGTCTCTGCTGATTACCATCCCTATGAAGAGCTGGAATTTTGAGATGACGCTGTCTTTCTGGGTGGTGTTTGAAATGGCTGATGCTCTCTCAAGATGGAAAAATTTAAAGGATGGGTTTTTAATAATAATAAAAAAAAAAATTAAAAAAAGCAAACCGACTTCGGTGTGACAAACATTTATTTCTCTGAAATCACAGGCTGACAGTGTCCGCCACAAAGTTGAGAGTAAGTGAGAGGAAACCGTATCCTTTTAGAAATTTCTTTCTGTTCAAGTACTAAATGCTTTGTATAATCAATCTGGAAATGACATTAATCCTAAAGACATGTTTCAAGGTATATAATGTCGTGCCAGTAATGATGATGAGACCAAAAACACAGCAAAGATAGCTTCAGCCTCTTAGCCAAGAAAGCTGAGCGCCGCTCGTCTACTGTTCTGATTGTTGCCAAGTATGGTAAGAGTTCTTTGAAGAGGCTTTGGTCAACAGATGAATTGGTCAAAATGTTCTTATTTGAGTGCACTATGTAAATGGATGGCGATGTTTTTAAGCACTTTACACTTATGTTGCATCTGAATTTTACTTTAGACCAACCGCTGGAGTAGATCTGTCTGTATTTTGAATCACTTTTCCTTTTAGTCTCATTTAAAGTGTTTAGAGAGTATGACTCAAGTTGCCTTGATTCAGCAGGTCATTTTTTTTAGTAAACAGATTTTTCTAAACAAATATTGGCATGAGGAGCAGCTTACAAAAAAAAACACCCTAAAATCAATACATTATGAAACCTAAACAAATTTATCGAGATGAAGAGAGACAGAAGAAGGACGTTGCTAAACAGAAGTCAAATTCTTCCCATTTATTTTTCCCCCCCTCATTGCATTTTCCCTGCTTCTTGCAGAGACTTTTAATTTTCTCTACCTCTATCTCTCTCTCTCTCTCTCTCTCTCTCTCTCTCTCTCTCTCTCTCTCTAACTAATTCATTGAAAAGACTACTTGCATGTCATTTCCACTTTTAATTTAACATATGAGGACTCTTGACTTGAGCTAATAGCTTTTCCTCAAGGGCATAATTCAATCTGTGATGTCCACCATCAAAGCCGCTCTGCATTACAGTCCTAGGCAAAGAAGAGGTGGCAAGGGCAGTGGTGGCTCAGCGGTTAAGGCTCTTGGGTTACTGACTGAAAGGTCAGGGGTTCAAGCCCCAGCACCGTCAAGATACCACTGTTGGGCCCTTGAGCAAGGCCCTCGACCCAATCTGATCCAGCGGCGCTGTTTCATGGCTGACCCTGCGCTCTGACCCCAGCTTTGTTGGGATATGCAAAAAAAACTGCATTTCATTGGCTCTGTACCTGTACTCTGCACAATGACAATAAAGTTGAATCTTAATCGGGGGGAGGACGCCTTCATTAATTTTCAGAGTATTTTCAGCAAAGACGGAGCATTGTCACAAATTACAGTAGTTTAAAGGAATGTATTATTCTAACTTGTTGAGGAACAACTAACCATAAAGTTTCTTAGCAATACTGATTGTTACATTTTTTTTTTTTTTTTTTTTTTAAGTATGAAAATTTCTACACACTTACTGTGAAAAGTTGACAATTGGGCCAGTGTACATCAGGCAATGGGGCCTGTGTTAAAGCAATCTTGAAAGGGTCATGCAAAATGTAGACATATCTCTCAATGACACATTTATTATTGTACAGCAGCTTTACCTCGACATGACTAAGGCATTCAGTCACAGTGCACACATACTGTACTAATAGCAGCCAATAGGAAAGCACTCATCAAAAACTAGAAGAGGAACCAAAACTTTTCCCCTCCATTTCCAGTGTTCCATCTCATTGGAATTTTGTTGAGGAAGGTGCCTGATTCAGTATGATTTTCCTTTTCCTTAAAGTAAAAATAAATGTTTCCCAGCTGTCTTTGATGTATATGTGTGTGTGTGTATATATATATATATATATATATATATATATATATATATCCCTCCAAGTTTAAGTGTTGTACATCATCATTCTGTTCACTTCACAAATGGCAGATGCGGTAGCTTTAAACTTTGGTCCAGACCTCTCTGATATTCTGAAAAGAGATTTGTAACATGTGGCCCAATACTGTACAGCCTATACTCTAATTGTCTAGTGTTTATACATAATTTTGTTTAAAGCTAATGGATATAACATGCAACATCAAATGACTACAATGACGTCATTCTGACCCTCTGTCAGAAATGCTCAGATTTGGAGCTGCCCCCCTGTTCAATGACTTGCTAAAAAATACAAATAAGCATTCCAGAAGGCCAGTTTGAATCCTTATATTTAAAGAAGGGCTATGAAATATACAAGAACATCAGCTTAAATTGGGTAGTGCAAATACAAAACACAAGCAATAGTACTTAGTTTTAAAAAACTTAAAGAACTTTTCAACTTTATGAAAACTTTAAATTTTCTGACTTTATCTCTCCATTCTTTTGCTAAATATGCATTACTTAATAATTTACATTTTACATTTCAAACGTAAAGTAACTTTCTCCAACTTTGCGTCTAATAAAGCTGAACTGAGTTTTTCTCCATATACACTCAGGCCAATGATTATATCATTATCCAATTACTTAATAAAACTGTTACACAAATTAAAGGGGCAAAGCAGATGAATGACTGCAACTGCATCCAATACATCTGAAGCATCAGATGTAGCGATCATTCTTTTTCCAATGTCCTTATTCCAATGTCACTAGCCAATAAAGTAATAACGACAACAACATGAATGTAACAAAAAGGCATTTTTTCCTTTTCTTTTTTTTCTTCTTTCGAACAAACAATCTGTCATCTTTGTTTGGGAAAAACGAAGCAGGGAAGGAGAGATCACTTTGAAGAAAAGGTTCATTTAAACTGTAGGATGGACTGACAAACAGAGCTTTGATGTTATCCAACATAACAAAACTAAATATTTTGTGATGAACTCAGAACAAAAACTCCATTCTCTCTCCCATGAATTTAGTGACACCAAAGCAGAATATTCTAACTTAAATGAAAGGCTGATGTCTTAGAGCTTTACATACGACAAACAAAATTTTTTTTTTTCTAATTCCTACTATAACTTTATTTCTTCATTGGCATGTAATGTAATAATTTAAATATCCTGCATTTTCAAATGACACAATGGTCTTTTATGTAACTTACATTGCAGTATTATTTAATAGGCAACACTTTTAAATCAAATAAATGAAGTTAGCAATGAAAAATACACAAAAGCTTATGTGGCAATAGGAAATGGGGCAGTACAGTCAAATAGCGAACTCCACATACAGAAACATAAAAAGCGTGCTAGATAAACTAATAAAAAAAAAGTACAAAGTTCCTTGAAATAAAATAAAAAAAATTGAATGAATGCAGTCGATTGTTGAAGCAAAGACAAAAGCATGCTAGAAGTGAATTGGAAAAACTCACCATGGAGTTTTTATAGAAAAACATCCTGCCCCAAAGAGGTAGGGTCTTCATGGCGGGACAGATACACAGAGATAGATGGAAAAAGCATTATTATTATATTATTTGATTGGGCAAACAGTTTTTATTGATATTTTAATAGCAAATAACTTTAAAGCCATACAATGTTGTATTTGAACGTGTCTTTATTTCCAGACCATCAACATAAAATATAAAGTTATTAGCAACTTGTTATCAACATAAATTGTTAGCTCAATTTTCATCAAACGCCTGAGGATAAAGTGAAACACTAGAGGTATGTATGAGTTAAAAGGCATTAGGTCAATTTCCTGGTCTATTCTGATAGAATAGACCAATAGAAATTGAACATGCATAGAGGTTTAAGTGCTCGTCTTTAAAATGAGATGTGAGTGTCGTATGTTTAAGAGTTAATAGAAAGGAGTGGGGAAGTGGATCCCTGATCTTCAGCCAAAGCAATGGATGACTGTAAACATTTACAGCCAATAATGTTTTCCCAAAAGCAATAAAAAGGAGATGAAATCCAACTTCTGCTACCCTCTACCACAAGAATTCATACACAGGATGGTCCACTGAATGAGTTCACTATATAGAGAATCACAGTCTGTAAAACAAAACCTTTTAATTTATATTGAAAATATAATGAATCTTTCCTGCTTTTTCCTGGCAAACACAGCTTTTTTATCAATACAAATTTTAAAGATCAAACAAATGCACTAGTCACAAGAGAGATCAGCATAACATGATTAACAATGGTCATTGTAAGTTTAGCATATGATTGCCATTGTGTTTGACATTTTTTAATAATGAATGAATTGTATTGCACACAGGCCTTTTGATAATCAAAAATCACGAATAACATACACAATCAAACCAGCGGGTTGCACAAGTGGCACAGTACTCTTCTCCCCTTGGGAAAGACACTTTAACTGAATGGACTCTGTAAATATCCATCTGTGGAAATGGATGGACGCCAGTGTTAAATGAATGTGTTGCCATGGAGATGGAAACACGTTAAAGCCCAGGTTTATTTAGGAGCCCTGATGGCTGTTTCGGTGTAAGTGTGATTCTGGGATAAGTTCAAACAAACAGTTGAATTGCAAGATTGTATTAGAAAAAAGTATACCATACAAGTATACCATCATATGGCACGATCATACACTTTTAATAAGATCAGACCTGACTCTAAACCATAACAATAACATAAAAGCAAGTCAAAAAGCAGACTGAGTGTAACGAGGGTCTTAATTACTGAGAAATATTTACAGGGAACACAGGGTACCTTTTAGCAGAAAGTCAAGAGTAACATGATGATAGCCAGTGGTCATCGAGGGCAACAACCCCACTTCAACGGAATAATCTTTCACACATTTATCTCTATGCTCGAGCCTAATGCTGCACTTTGAAAGCCATTAAAATTAGGTGATTTGCGCAAATGCTTCACGGAATGACATTTAACATGACTTGGTAGCACCAGAGCCCTCTAAGCTATTCCTACACTCGTTACTGCCCTATAAGACAGTGGCACAAAAGAAGCTCAATTCATGCATTGCAATAAGCCTACCACATCTGTAAAGGTCAGATAAGGCTCCCTTGTGCCAATCTGATCCAACAACCCACACAATAAATATATATAATGTTTAAGTAAACATGACATAAAAGATCAATATTAAGCACTTTCTATACCGAATAAGTTAGTTTAGGAAT
The DNA here is from genome assembly GCA_032164185.1 of Moxostoma hubbsi. Lineage (NCBI taxonomy): Eukaryota > Metazoa > Chordata > Actinopteri > Cypriniformes > Catostomidae > Moxostoma > Moxostoma hubbsi. The sequence continues at coordinate 24,082,195 of JAVLUX010000030.1, read as the reverse complement.
GAACTTGAAAATATCAAGTACATTCTACATTCACCCATGTGATTGTTTATCTTTACAATGTGTCATCATGTCTCAATCCTAAAGTAGAAAAATTTGTCATATAATATTTGCTAATTTGAGTAAATTTCACAGGTAAACAAAATAATTAAATGTTACTTAACTTTTCGAATTATCCAACTGGGCTTGGATAATTAGTGATCTTGCAATGTTTCACAGTTTGCAGGCTTATTAACATCTTTATTTTTATGTTCAAAAAAGTTATCCGTTTATTGTTTTTTGCACCAAGTGTTGACATCTGCTTTTGCAGCTCTATATATTGTTTCTGAAGTCAGTAATGCAAGAAGTTGTCTCAATGACCTCATAGCGTGCATTAAGCTTCCCCGTGGCAGGCTTCCGTATGTCAAATGGTAGATGATTTGCTGTAACATGTTTTTGTAAGGAAAGTTCAAAATGTGACATGCTCTAATAATATGTCCTTTAAATTTGAAAGTTTATATACCATGGATTTCATATTTGTATGTAAAAGTTACTATGTTCAACAAAATATTTAAGTTCAATTTACTCTAATCAATATTGTGTCATGAAGTTAAGTAGATTTTACTTATTTACTATAAACTTATTTACATTATACCATTAAGATTTTCTTAAGTTAATCTTACAAGTGTATTTTTCTTTCAGCGCATTGTGAACTCCTGGACTGCCTTAGTACATCAACATGGCTATATGACTATTTCCGTTGCCACCTTGAAAATCCGGTAATCTACTCACCCACTTGTTGTTCCTGTACGACTTCCTCTCTTCCATGGAATACAAAAGATATTACTACTGAAAGTGTCACTCACTTTAAAACAGAGGATGTCAGTCCAAAACATCCGCTTTTTGTGTTCCACTGCAGAGAGAAATTCAAGGATTGAAACGAAATGAGGGTAAGAGTAAAGAATAAAGACAAAATTTTTGGGTGATCTAAGAAGTCCAAATCCTTTTGAAGTATTAAGGTTCCTACACACTAGAGTTGACATAAGAATACTGCAAACTTATTTATTTCAAAGGGAATGATGTGTCACATCATGTCTTTTTAAAGCGATGACAAGTGGAGTAAATTTTAACTTTGCAGCACAGCAATCTGACATAGACATCCACTGACCAATGAGAATTTCAGATAAGTGGGTTGAGCTTTTGGAAATTAAATTCACTGTATTCTCACTTGGTATCAAAATAAGCCTGCTCTTTCCACATCCTAAAAATGCTTATTAATGCACATCCTTAACTTATCCATCAAAAACTCCGTCAGAGATGTCTATATTGTGTAAGTGCCCTTACCTTAGCATTAATACTGCACTATACCTGAATAAAAGATCTAAAAATCTACATCAGAATGCACACTGGTTGTAGCTGTGGCCTAGCAGGTGGCACACATGCTCGATGTTGTGCCATGATGCTAATGTGGGCAAATCTTGTTGCATTGTGTCCCATTTAGCTTAAGCCCCATTCCATTTTCTTTCATCTAAAGGACTCAAATATCCTCCACCCATTTACGTGAACACAAGCTCAATTTTACACACCATTTCATTCCAAAATGTGTCAGAATTCAATTCTTCACAAGGGTGCTATAGCAGACATTAATATAACATTTCTTAAGTCAGTTTTTTCTTTCAGTTCAGCTACTGTCTGATGGAACAACAGTTTGAAGAGAATCTTACTGAGCAAGTTTAATAGTCAACATTTCGCTACCTGACAGACATTTGAAGGTAACACTATTGCCCTTTTGAGTACTGCCTTCCACAGTAAAGCAAGACTGCAAGTTAAGTATGTACAATGTGACTGCATGCATGCAATGCTTTGGCCGAGCATTTGCATCTTCATTTGTGTACTTGCATAGAGCCTGTTTCTGGCCTAACGTGACAAGTGACAAAAAGTAACAAGTAACAAATGTAAGTGTGTCCTCTAGAAAAGGCTTAAGTGAAGTTCCCAAACTGTTTCATCAAAAGGGAATCAAATCAAGACTATGTTAAAAGTAAGTTAAGCAACTGGTGTGCTCCACAGCTATGATTGCCTACAAATATCTGTTCATTCATACAGGAATGAATAAATCTGTACAGTGTATACAAACACACACAAAAACAAATCAATGCAATGGCCCACACAGGGGTACAAATTTGCTTTTTGAGCATGCCCAGTATCATTCCCCTGGAGGTAGAAGATCGGGAAGGGGGTTCAACCTGCATTCCCCCCCGCACCACTCTGATTCAGGTGCGACGCCAAACGTCCGGTTGCATTAATACCAAGACTCCATTTGTAAGGCGGACACCTCCCATGTGGTGACCAGGTCTCTACCCTCAGATCTGCAGCTCTCAGAAATGTGGCTGGGGAATGGCAGAGTTTTTTTGGTCATGTTGATGGGCAAGGAGGATATGAGCTAAGACAGGAGGGTGCAGTGAAACAGCTGACTGACTGACATACACACACAGATGCACAACACGTTAGCACAACATGGGTCATCTCTTGTTGGCCACCACATATGCTTGCCTCAGCTAAGTAGAGAAAGACAGACTGAGAAAGAAACAAGGAATGAAATGGGACTGCAACTTGCTACTGCTCTGTCAGTGCAATAGCACAATGTGTAGTCTTAGAATGTCTGTAGAAACAAGCCATGTAAATGGGGAGTGAGAGCATACAAGGTTTGCACGCCCAGAAAGCAAACCAAACACAACCCTAAATTATTCAAACTTCAAACTGATGTTTCTGATGTGCTGATGCTACTTTAAATAAATAAATAAATAAATAAATAAATAAATAAATACAAAATCACACTGGCCCAAAACTAGATGAGCGAGGCACTTAAAACAACCTTATTGCAAAGTGTTATGCGTGACAATGAGCTGCAGGGCCCCATCAGCCTACTCACTGACCCGATGTGCCACTGTTTCGTTAGCGAATTTCCTATTCAAACTTTCAATTTAAATACAAATAAACAACTGGAATAAGTCATAATTATGTTGAGTCAGTATGTAAATGTGTACTGCAGTCATCGATATGGCAACCAGTCTTTACCACTGTGTTCATATTACATGGAGAGTGACCGCATGCTATATGTCCAGTAAATGTAATACATCTGGTTTGGGGATAAGGACTGTGAACAGCAAAGATCCATATGCATGAGAAAACAGGTTTGCATGTTTGTGTGCATTCAAGCAATCATTTGGCAAATGATGGTTTGATGACACTTAAGTATGTCCTGTACAAGTCAAGAGTTCATGCAAAATCATGGCGTGTTTCAAATTTCTGACACGATCTCTGACACGGTTCTCGCAAATGAGAAATGGGCGAATGCTATTGCCCACACTGCCTGATTAATAGTCTTTGACCCACTTTATCTAAGTGTCTTAAACTATAAAGTGGGGCCACAACAATCTATTAAGATCTAATCAACCAGGCCAGGTCTTTCCAGTTTCTAATAAACAAACACTCTGACCTCAAGTATCAAAATATTAAGTAGAAGCTACTGCAGAAGAAACCACAAATTTTGAGGACATTAAAGACATAAAGGGATAGTTCACCCAAAAATTTGAATTCTTTCATTATTTACACACCCCTCATGCCATTCCAGAAATGCATGACAAAACATTTTAGAAGAATATCTCAGCACTGTAGGTCCATACAATGCAAGCGAATGGTAATAAAACCTTTGTAGCTCCACAAATCACATTAAGGAAACAGAAGTTATCCTTAAGACTCCAGAGGTTTAAACCAAATCTTCAGAAGCGATATAATAGGTGTGGATAAGAAACAGATACAAATTGAATCCTTTACTTATTCTAAATCTCCACTTCTACCTTTACATTTGAAAGTCACATGTTGTGCCTGTTTAGTTAAAGTAGAGATATACAGTAAAAAAAAGGACTTAAATATTGTTCTGTTTCTAACCCACTCCTATTATATCACTTTCGAAGATATGGGTTTTAACACTGGGACATTTGGATTACTTTTATGATGCCAAAGGTCTGATCACCATTCAGTTGCATGGACCTATAGAGATGAGATATGTTTTCTAAAAAAATCTTTGTTTGTGTTCTGCTAAAGAAAGAAAGTCATACACATCTGGGATGGCATTAGGGTGAGTAAATTATGAGAGAATTTTCATTTTTGGTGAACAATCTCTTTAAAAACTAGGTAGATCAAGTTTAAGACCATAATTTGTCTTGCACTTCGGTTGGATTCCAGTTGCAATATTGAAATAAATTGTCATGTATGATGATATACCTTGAAGAGTTAAAGAATGTGTAGAAACCCACCCAGTGCGCTTGGTGATGGTCCCCAAGGTCATCGGCTGCTTGATCTGTGCCAGAGGAAGCAAGACAGTCAAACTGGGTAGGGGGGACAGGCGTGGGTTACCCATGTTGTTGTTGAAGTTGTTGTAAGATTCTTGACTGGTGAGTTTGGCTGTGATGGAGATGAAATCAAACTGTGAGTTTATATTCAAATTAACATAAAAATATATTTAAAACTCAGAGGCACTTCAGAAGAAAATCAAAGCTTACACATCTCTTACAGTTCAAATAAAAAGCTGTAAACTCATCTAATGCTCTTCTATACTTACCCGAGTACTGCAGACCTGCTCAACAAGCAGCTCAACATGCAGACCTGTCTACTCCAATCAACAGCCTCTTTGAAATGTACCACTCCAATCACTATACCTACATTCAACACATTTTGCTTATGCTAACACTTTGTATAAAAAGAGATTATTCAGATGATAGTTCTGGTAATGGTGTGTTTATGACTGTACTTGTACTTGATATGGAGGCTTACTATTAACCTTAAGAGGTACGTTTTACATGTCAGGGACTATATCTCCAGTCGGAATGATGGTACCGATTTCTCTTAAACAGTGTTTAAAGGAGATTTGTTCTTTTAATATTTTTGTTATGGATTAACCTTTTCATTAAAGCATATTGCACAGTCATGGCTGAAGGGGTTTCAACATTCTTTAGCCATTACTATATTCACAATACAGCACCGACCATTTAACCTGATTTCACCTTAAACGTTAAATAACTTGACCATAAATTTGAGTGAAACAAACTTTACATTGGTTGTTTGTTTTCATACGTCACTTTTTATTCATCTACAAAATTAGGGCTTATTTAACTTTTGATCCATTATTCTAACAAAAACATTATCTACAAAAATAACAAACCTTGCGATGCACACTTCACAAATATTGAACAAAAAGTCGAAGTACTACTTTTAATTTTTTATTTTTTGGACCAACCCCAATATTCTCAGCGAACATTTTCCTTGGTTCTATTGTAATATCACGGGGAAGAGGGTTTTCAGACAGCAGGAGAAATACCTGAGACACAAAACAATGATTATCTGGGGGCAAAAGCATTGAGAGCAGCCGTGTCACATTGTTGGTGGGGTTTTAGATCATTAGCCAGTCTCTCTGTTTCTCTGTAATACCCAGAAATTCTGCCTTTGTGATTAACCAAAGAGAGGCCATTTAGGCCTCATGGCCCTCGATAAAGGCCGGCTTTGGCTGGAGACATAACACAAACCCCTGCGCCATTCCACACAGGGCCCAGATCTCAAGGGCCCTTCACATTTCAAAACCACTACACCCCAAGCGTAGCCACCTTTTGTGTGCAAGAGCAGCAGAAAAGAAAAGGAATTTGAACAGGAAGCAGCCTGAAAACCCATAATGGTGCTTCTGACAAAGAAGAGGAGTAGAGGAAGAAAAATCTTAATGAATTTAGCATCTTTCCAAGAAGGACACACTCTCCTGCTCTACAGTCTTGGCACATTTTTTTAACCCCCTCTAAATCAAAACCTGACTCGCCTGTAAATACAAACGCAAACAGAGTCACACCGGCGAAGCTTAAGTTCTCAAAAAGCAGGCACCTCGCTTAGCCACTGTTCGGATGTGGCGGATAATGTGAAACTCATCGTGGAATGACAAAAACCAGAGTGTAGCAGGCTTGGCTGAAACCCTCAAGAATGGAACGTCCGAGGGAAGCAAGGCACCTGGTCAGTCAAAATGATACTGCTTATAGAGCCGTCATTTGATTAATGGCTCATGTGTGATGGCCTGCGCAGTGATACATGACAAGCCAATGGAAAGAAGGTCCGTGAATGCAAATCCACAGCCATCGCAGGCCTAACTCCAAGAGGCTGGCCAGGTCACCCTGTCACCTGACCACTCTGTTCAAGCTGACTTTGAACCATTTGCATTTTCTTCTAATGGCACAGACCTGGGCGACCTATCACTAATATCTTGTTTTTCTCGCCAATGCTGTTCTATTTGCATCTAATAAAACAATGAACACAACCATTCCATCTAGATTTGTTTGTAGACTATTTGGGTGATTTGCAAGAAGAAAACAAAATAAAAAAATAAAACAAGAGAGACACATGCAATCCATAGCCCATTTTAATTGTATAAACATTAATCTGAATAGAAATTATTCAGAGTAGGTGCCATATTGAATATGTCCTGATTGAAAGCGAGGCTGTCAAGGAAATGTAAAGTACAGAATGTACAGTACCTAGGTGTCGATCATTCAGTGACAAAACATTAATACTTCATATAAAGAAAAAATACATGGATTACTTCAGAAATCATGGATTGCAAGGCTGGGTATTGATTTAGTTTCCGATTCACATACTCTGCATTAAATTTTAATTATTTGATTAGATTCTAATTCTGATTCATTTGGGTATATATCACTTATAATGTCCAGTTCAATTGCTATTGGTTTAGCAGATATAATAATCAACAACCAAAACTGAAGAAAACTTTGAGTAAAAGAAAAACAGCAATCTTGGGATTTTAAAAATCGATAGCAGGCATAGTTCAAATTCAGTTCACGATTAATCGGAAAAATCTATATTTTTTACCCAGCCCCAACAGACTGTTATAAATAAACATGACTTTGGTCATTTAGATAGTACAACACACTGAATAGACAACACATCTATCGCTCAAAATTTCTTCGCTCAAACGTGAACAACAACTATTCAGTCTATGCTAACTGAGATCTAAAAGATGCAGCCTTGACTGGTGCCAATGTGAATAACATTCCTAGGGACAGAATATCACACGGTTTGACACTCAGTGTCAAATGCTGAGAAATAGCTGGGCTTTAGCCCGGTCTGGTGGAGCATCTGCGGAAGACCAGCATTTCTGAAAAAGATTCCCAGTTTGGGAATACTTTATGATTAATTCTGTTACAACCATTCATGTCTTCTGTGCTCATCCAGGTTTCCCAGACATGTTCCTGTAAGAGCGTAGTTCATAGGTGGTAGGGATTAAGATGGGAGGGTGGAAACAAGGGATGAGTGGAAAGGAAAAGGAACAATGGCAGTGCCTCCACACTCAGGGGAAGGCGCTGTCATGTCAAGCCTGCCTGTGCCAATTCCCAGAATTATCATTATTAAAATACACACTTTGAGAGAAGTAGAACTAGAAGTGGAAGGGGAGAAAAAAAGAAAGGAGAGAGGCCAGAAAGTGCCTGATAAAAGCAATCCTGGTGGACAAAGTGAAAACAAATTAAAGGAACCATTATAAAATACAGATGCTGCAAAGAAAATAAACTTGGAACAAGATTTACTGTTTTCAGAACAAATCAGACATTGGTGGAAAAGACATCAGTAGCCATTTCTGTTGGACTGCCTTTGCCTCCATTTTTTCTTTCTTCCCCTTTTTCTCCCCAATTTGGAATGCCCAATTCCCAATGTGCTCTAAGTCCTTGTGGTGGCATAATTACTCGCCTCAATTCGGGTGGTGGAGGACAAATCTCAGTTGCCTCAGTGTCAGAGACGTCAATCTGCGCATCTTATCGCATTACCGTGGAGGCTTCACGTTATTCTCCATGGTATTCAAGCACAACTCACCACGCACCCCACCGAGAGCAAACCGCATTATAGTGACTACGAGGAGGTTACCCCATGTGACTCTAACCTCCCTAGCAACCGGGCTAATTTGGTTGCATAGGAGACTTGGCTGGAGTCACTCAGCACACCCTGGATTCGAACTTGCGACTCCAGGGGTGGTAGTTGGCATATTTACTCGCTGAGCTACCCAGGCCCCCCTTTGCCTCTGCTTTTTACAGCATTTTCAGGATTGCAGTGTATGTGAAAATGGCAAACTGCCAGTCTTTTCCCCAACAACTAGTGAATGAAAGTGCTTTTAAAGTGACAGCAGAGATTTCCCCCTGCAAAGTTTTTGGGTTGTAGTACATGCTTTTCCTGTAGTACAGCATCCACTTTAATGAGCAGAAACACTATATGAAACTTCCTGACTGTTACCAGATTTTGTGCCTTTCATTGCGAGGACGGCAGAACTCAAACAAAAAAGTATGTTTTCTATTTGCCTCGTTCCATCTACTGATTTCATTGCAGAAGTTGCCGTCTGATTACAAGCTATTACATCATGACAAAAGTTGCATGATCGTATAATTCTGCATAATAGCAAAATAGTAAGATCTCAAAGAAAATGTGAAAGCACTCAGGCACATAATTTATTAAACAAAGTATGTCCAAACGTCCCTCTATGAGGCTGTCTGAAATCAGATACAATAGTTTACAAAATATCAGCATTTACAACTCATCAGAGGAGCACCTTGGTGGTGACAGTGGGAATCTATACTCTTCTGTGGCTCAGATAACAGCCTTACTGAAACCATATGTGCGTGAGTTTGTTTGCAAGGCAATTGGATGTGTGTGTGTGTGTGTGTAAGGAGGAAGCTCTGGATGTTTCACCTCAGACGAGCAAACTTCGCAAACTGTGCATGAGAAGATGAACAGGAAGGCGTCCGCCGAAGCAATCAATGCACCTCACCATGTGGCTCTGATCAAGAGTACGTAATCTGATCATGTCAATTTACTTATGGGTAAGTGGGGACCATATTCTCTGCTCCCAGTCATGAACGTTGCAGTGTCATTTCAGACATGTCTAAATTAAATATATGCTGGTCTGTTGATGGAAAAGGCATATTTTACTGAATAAATTGGAACTATTCTTATCCGTTAGTAAATAAATAATTATATATATATTAACTGAAAATTATAATTGGACAATTTAAAAATATGAATAAAATGTATAATAATGGAATCTAATCAAGTAAAAATAAAACAACTTTAAAAGCAGTGCGACTACACCACAGTGTAGCAGCAGCTGAACGAAAAGGAAATGTATTAGAATTCCCTGCTTCATGTGTCTGTGCCATGGATGTGTTAAACAGCATTGACAAATCATGTTTCCTTTAATTAATGTAAAAATACATAATATTCTAAGCCTCAAAATGTATAAAAATTTCCTAGACCTCAAATGCTATATTCAATATCCAAACACACAAGCGGTAAGCTTACCCTGCCTGGACCAAGGACTATTTTACTTATTAATGTAATTAAAATATCCAGTGTCCAACTTCAACATCCACCCTGCGCAACTGCCAAAGTTCATAATTACAACTAACATCTATAAACTAAGGTGATTTTGTCTGGTAGAAGCTTGAAAGCAACCTGGAAAAAATCTGCATAAATATAATTTTTTTTTAAAGCCTACAATAAGAAATTAAACACTAGACAATTCATAATTGCAGGTCTTGATTTGAAAATATGGCAAAACATACACATCCTGGCATAAATGAGAAATGTAATCCATCTATTTGCTTACCATAAAATTATATTGTACAAACACAAACATTTCAATGCTTTCATTTGCTCAGTGCCATTTGTGGTTTTGGTTTAAGTTATACGTAAAATGAGCTTGGCAAAAATATTTAGTTCATGTACAAGTCTGCAAAAACAGCCATTGCAATAGCACAAGAAAATATTACAAAATAACACAATATACAAACGTGAAATACACAAATTCTGAATCATGTTTGCTGTCAGGGAATGGAGGAATGCTGGACTGCATCATGGTACAGAGAAAATATCACTGTGGGACAGTGCAGGGTCTCGGGTCATGAGAAGTGTCAAAATCACATTTCCTCACAGTGGGAAAGGGCAGCGAATCATCATGGCTCACTCTGCCTGATATAGACACGCCATCCCACTCGAAAGGTTTTCGCATGAGAGTGAAACCAACAAAAAAAACATACCAGGCCACCCAGCCAAACAACAGTACAGCCCCAATGAGATGTTTACAATCGCTGTGCCAGGGGGCAAGACAACTAGTATGTTAGTAGGAGAAGCTAATATAAATTAATCAGAAATCCTATTATTTCTTTAAAAATATAAGTAGTAAAATATATATTATAGAATCTAAAAATATAAGCTAACCATTTTACACATTACACCCTGATATTAGAAAAATGTCCCGTGAAATAGGGAAAACAACTTAATAAACTTCTTAATAACAATAGCATTATAATAATATAATATAATGTATTATTATATATTTATACCAGAAAATATCTACTCTATATATATATATAAGTATTTAATAAGTATAAGTATTATTGTACTAAATAGCAAAAATAAATGAAAAAAATATACATAATTTATATTAAAATAAAATGATAATCAGATTTTTTAATTAAAACATTACATTACAAAATCAATAAATCACCTACAAATATATTAAAAGCAAATTAAGCAAATTATTGTTTTAAGCAAATTATATAAAAATCTAGTCTTTTAAGCAGAAGCCTCAGAGGAAACGTTGATGTTTACTTTTAAGAGGAGGACAAACCACAGAGTAACTCCAGCCCTTTAGTTGGATTAGATTCATATCAAGACAAAACGTACTGGCCTGATTCTGGCACAATTATTTTTTCCTCTCTCTGCCAGTGGAGTGGAACAAGCACTGGTGGCTTCATCTGAAACTGGACACTAATAAAAAAGCTGGGAACATACCGCCACACAGAGGCCTTGAGAGGTACTGCATTTAGCCAAGCTGCAGGAATACACAACACTTACGAAACCAGAGTAATAAATCTTTAGGATAGGGAGTCTGAATGGGACAGTACATGATGCAGGGCTGTGGTATGTTGAAACAATTGCAGCACTTTGATGCTTGGACTGATTGCATGACTGCTGTTTGAGAAGAGGAGCTGAGCTTTATCTTTAACAGTCAGAGAGCCACAGTGACTCGACTCAAGGTTGCTATGATGGAATTTAAGAGTGTGTGTGCAGTGTGTGACACAAACAAGGGAGGAGACAGTTTGTGATTACAGAGAGTGTGTTTGCTGGCCCTGACTGTGCAGATCAGATCATCAGGCTGTGTGTCCGACAGAGAGAGAGAGATACACACACACACACACACAGAGAGAGAGTAAACGAAAGAGATCTGTTGATTGTAAATGATTCGTCACAGGACACACAGTGAGTGTGACATGCTTTACCGCCACTCTAGCACAGATGAAAGCAAAGACTTCTACCTTCCTTTATAGGCACCAAAGCCCTTACAACAAGAATTAAACATTAAATGGTAGATGGAATACCGTTTAATCCCATACTCCATTTGAGTTTAGCATCAGATATATGGCTTAAGCGTTACACACAAATATACAGTGGGGTTCAAATGTTCAGTGGATAAATTAGCATTTTGTTTAAGAGCTTTTTTCATTCCAAATTATATTATCAGCATTAAAATTGTAAGAAATACTGAATTGAATAAAACAGGGATGTCAGAATTTTGTAATATTTAGTATGTCCCCTTTGCTTTTATGAGAGCACGCACTCGGGAAACCTTATGATTCAAGGAAATATAACCTTTAGATAAAAAAAATTTAACATCATCAATAAATAGTGACTCTTAAATGTTTATAATAGATATATAAATATCTTAATATATTGTAGTAATCTTTACAAATAATGTTTGTTATGCATTTTACATCTTAACATTTCATTGTTTAAAATTCATCCCAATTCTAAAACTTTATTTAGAGGTTTAAATGAGGATTTTAAAATCTGGACTCCGACTTTTGGACTACACTGCATGCTATCAAGTAAAATACAAGGAAAATGTTTCTGACACACAAAGCAGAATTTCCATGGACGGATTTGGTCATGCACAGTTGGTCGGCATCTTCTTTTATAGCCATGGTGTTGAGGGAAAGCATCCATGATTGCCTGTTTTTTTTCTTTACCATGATGAATAGCACAAACAGGCGTTACAGATAAAACAAAACCCAAACAAGCTGTAAGTTGTCTTATAAATGACTCAAAGGAAGAAACTATTTTTTCAACAGAGGATTAACAGTTTCCTGTTGCACTCGGTTTTCATATAGTGTATATATACGGTTTACAGTGTGTGTGTGTGTGTGTGTGTGTGTGTGTGTGTGTATATATATATATATATATACACACACACACACACACACACACACACACACACACACACACACACACACACAGTACTGTGCAAATATTTTAGGAACTTCTGAAAAATATTGCATAGTGAGGATGTTTTAAAAAATAATCCCATAAATAGTTTTCACTTATCACTTAAACTCATACAAAGTCCAGTAAACATATAAAAGCTAAATCCATATTTGGTGTGACCACCTTTGCTTTCAAAACATAGGTACACCAGGACACAATGTAATCTCAGACTGACTCAATGTTCAGTGGGGGACTCTGAGGGGGTCATGCCATCTGTTGGTTTCGAGGCTGATGTTTGGCAACTCGAACCTTCAGCTCCCTCCACAGATTTTCTATGGGGTTAAGGTCTGGAGACCGGCTAGGCCACTCCTGGACCTTAATGTGCTTCTTCCTGAGCCACTCCTTTGTTGCCTTGGCCGTGTGTTTTGGGTCATTGTCATGCTAGAATACCCATCCACGACCCATTTTCAATGCCTTGGCTGAGGGAAGGAGGTTCTCACCCAAGATTTGATGGTACATGGCCCCGTCCATTGTCCCTTTGATGCAGTGAAGTTGTCCTGTCCCCTTAGCTTAGGTTTTTCTGGATATTTTTGTTGTTATTCTGTCTCTCACTGTTCAAATTAACCTACCATTAAAATTATAGACTGATAATTTCTTTGTCATACAAAATCAGCAGGGGATAAAATACTTTTTCCCTCACTGTATGTGTGTGTATGTATGTATGTATGTATAGAGAGAGAGAGAGAGAGAGAGAGAGAGAGAGAGAGAGAGAGAGAGAGTGCACGAAAGATATTTAACACTCACTGTACCAAATGTATCATAAACAAACACATTATAGTGTAATTAAACCAATCAGTGCAATATTGAGCGCTGCGGAACAGTCTCCAACCGCGCAGAGGCGACGCTGAGCACTCACAGGAAAACAGAGCAAGGGTGTGATGTCCTGGTGCTACAGTACATCAAGCATGTTGTTTTATTTTCGCCGACATCACCATGCAACTCGGTGGATTTGTGAGGCAAAAACAGCAGCAGTAAGTTTAACAGCCACCTCTCCCAGCCGGCACAGCGCGTGACATGCACAGCATGAATAAAAAAATAGCTTATTTAAAAAACTAAATCCACAAGAAACCCGCGATTACATGAGACTTATAATTATCTGCTTTTGACTTCAAAATGTAAACAGCTTTGAGAACAACACTTAAGCACATGTTATAAGCCGGTAATAATTGTGGTAAAGTTTACATGCAAAGTGAAACGGGGAAGAGGGCAAGAAAAATGACATATGCCAATCGATATGTGTTTAAGCCATTAAATAATATTGGATAATGTACACATCGTATTTTTTTCCACCACAAAATTTGCTAAACATTTGTGGATGCTCGTATATATGTGTATGTGTATATATGTGTACGTATATATATATATATATATATATATATATGTATATGTGTATATATATATATATATATATGTATATGTGTATATATGTATATATGTATATGTGTATATATGTATGTATATGTGTATATGTATGTATATGTGTATATATATATATATATATATATATATATGTATATGTGTATATATATACTGTATGTATGTGTATATGTGTATATGTGTATATATGTATGTGTATATATATATATATATTTGTATATATATATATATATATGTGTGTGTGTGTGTGCGTTCAAAAGTTTGGGGTCACCCAAACAATTTTGTGTTTTCCTGAAAAGTCACACTTATTCACCACCATACGTTGTGAAATGAATAGAAAATAGAGTCAAGACATTGACAAGGTTAGAAATAATGATTTGTATTTGAAATAAGATTTTTTTTACATCAAACTTTGCTTTCGTCAAAGAATCCTCCATTTGCAGCAATTACAGCATTGCAGACCTTTGGCATTCTAGCTGTTAATTTGTTGAGGTAATCTGGAGAAATTGCACCCCACGCTTCCAGAAGCAGCTCCCACAAGTTGGATTGGTTGGATGGGCACTTCTTGCGTACCATACGGTCAAGCTGCTCCCACAACAGCTCAATGGGGTTCAGATCTGGTGACTGCGCTGGCCACTCCATTACCGATAGAATACCAGCTGCCTGCTTCTGCTCTAAATAGTTCTTGCACAATTTGGAGGTGTGTTTAGGGTCATTGTCCTGTTGTAGGATGAAATTGGCTCCAATCAAGCGCTGTCCACTGGGTATGGCATGGCGTTGCAAAATGGAGTGATAGCCTTCCTTATTCAGAATCCCTTTTACCCTGTACAAATCTCCCACCTTACCAGCACCAAAGCAACCCCAGACCATTATATTACCTCCACCATGCTTAACAGATGGCGTCAGGCATTCTTCCAGCATCTTTTCATTTGTTCTGCGTCTCACAAACGTTCTTCTTTGTGATCCAAACACCTCAAACTTGGATTCATCTGTCCACAACACTTTTTTCCAGTCTTCCTCTGTCCAATGTCTGTGTTCTTTTGCCCATCTTAATCTTTTTCTTTTATTGGCCAGTCTCAGATATGGCTTTTTCTTTGCCACTCTGCCCTGAAGCCCAGAATCCCGCAGCCGCCTCTTCACTGTACATGTTGACACTGGTGTTTTGCGGGTACTATTTAATGAAGATGCCAGTTGGGGACCTGTGAGGCGTCTGTTTCTCAAACTAGAGACTCTAATGTACTTATCTTCTTGCTCAGTTGTGCAACGCGGCCTCCCACTTCTTTTTCTACTCTGGTTAGAGCCTGTTTGTGCTGTCCTCTGAAGGGAGTAGTACACACCGTTGTAGGAAATCTTCAATTTCTTAGCAATGTCTCGCATGGAATAGCCTTCATTTCTAAGGACAAGAATAGACTGTCGAAAGTTCTCTTTTTCTGGCCATTTTGAGCGTTTAATTGACCCCACAAATGTGATGCTCCAGAAACTCAATCTGCTCAAAGGAAGGTCAGTTTTGTAGCTTCTGTAACGACCTAAACTGTTTTCAGATGTGTGAACATGATTGCACAAGGGTTTTCTAATCATCAATTAGCCTTCTGAGCCAATGAGCAAACACATTGTACCATTAGAACACTGGAGTGATAGTTGCTGGAAATGGGCCTCTATACACCTATGTACATATTGCACCAAAAACCAGACATTTGCAGCTAGAATAGTCATTTACCACATTAGCAATGTATAGAGTGTATTTCTTCAAAGTTAAGACTAGTTTAAAGTTGTCTTCATTGAAAAGTACAGTGCTTTTCCTTCAAAAATAAGGACATTTCAATGTGACACCAAACTTTTGAACGGTAGTGTATATATATACTGTATGTGTGTGTGTGTATATATATATATATGTGTGTGTGTGTGTGTGTGTGTGTGTGTGTATATATATATATATATATATATATATATATACACACACACACACACACACACACACACAGAGACACACACAGAGAGAGAGAGAGAGAGAGAGAGACAGAGAGAGAGAGAGAGAGAGAGAGAGAGAGAGAGAGAGAGATCAGCCACAACTTTAAAACCACCTGCCTAATATTGTGTAGACAGTTGCACACACACACATGGCCAAAAGTTTGGAACAATGTACAGATTTTGCTCTTATGGAAAGGAATTGGTACTTTTTTCACCAAAGTGGCATTCAACTGATCACAATATGATGTGGACAGTCTAGCTGATCCCACAAACCTCAAATGGGTTATTTATATGTTTTCCGATGTCTGTGTTTCTTTGCCCACTCAACCTTTTCTTTTTGTTTTTCTGTTTCAAAAGTGTCTTTCTTTGCAATTCTCCCCATAATGTCTGCACCCCTGAGTCTGCTATTTACTGTTGTACATGAAACTGCTGTTGAGCGGGTAGAATTCAATGAAGCTGTCAGTTGAGGACATGTGAGGTGTCCATTTTCTCAAACTAGAGAAAGTGAACTTATATTCTTGTTTAGTTGCACATCTGGACTTCCACATCTCTTTCTGTCCTTGTTAGAGCCAGTTATGCTTTGTCTTTGAAGACTGTAGTGTACACCTTTGTATGAAATCTTCAGTTTTATTTGGCAATTTCAAGCATTGTATAGACTTTCCTCAAAACAATGATTGACTGACAAGTTTCTAGAGAAAGCGGTTTCTTTTTTGCCATTTTTGACCTAATATTGACCTTAAGACATGCAGTCTATTGTATACTGTGGCAACTCAAAAACAAACACAAAGACAATGTTAAACTTCATTTAATGAACCAAATAGCTTTCAGCTGTGTTTGATATAATGGCAAGTGATTTTCTAGCACCAAATTAGCAATTTATCATGATTACTCAAGAATAAGATGTTGGAAAGATGGCAGCTGGAAATGGGGCCTGTCTAGATTTGATCAAATGATTTTTTTTTCAAATAGCGATGGTGCTGTTTTTTTACATCAGTAATGTCCTGACTATACTTTGTGATCAGTTGAATGCCACTTTGGTGAATTAAAGTACCATTTTCCTTCCGAAAATGCTAAATCTTCCAAACTTTTGGCCGCCTGTGTATACTGTATATTACATTAGCTAAATGGCATCAAGGTTAGCCAAACATTAGCTAAACAGCATCAAGAACTACTAAGGTTTTTAAAACACAATCTTGTTAGCTGATGAGGACCACCATAGTACAGACGACCAAGTGCAGAGCAGCAAAAAAATAAAATAATAATAATAAAAAACTTATTTTCCATTGCACTACTCACATCCTCACACACAGTCATCAAAGAGCTTAACCACTGTACAGCATGGTTATCTTTAACTAATTGAAAGAAAATCATCGAGTACAACAACAGTGGCAATTGAATAAGCATTAACATTCACGTTCCTGGTAATACAGACAGATAGAACAATTTACCAGAAAGTTATCTCCTAAACTTGAAACTAATAAATTAACTGTCTGTTTGCACTGAACAAAGAATGACTTGTTGATTTATCTAACAATACCAAGAAACTCAGGAGAGGGAGGATGTGGCTCCTAAAATATAAAGGCAAAAACCCACAGATAAACTGGGAGAGGAGAAAGCCCGATTGCGGTTTCTATTTTTACAGAGTACCAGCTTTGAAGGATGTGTCCTTCTCTAGTTCCTTCGCTAAATCAATGAGTTGTCTCAGCAGACAATCGCAAGCCTACTGTTGTGACTACTGTGCAGCAGCATTTCTTATCAATTATATATTTCTGCCAGCTCCTTTCAAGCTCATATTCCCCAAATTTAACAAAACATAAGGAAAAGCAAACGGAAAAGGACACTGATAGCTTTTTGTCTTTTTGTGTCTGATAACTAACACTTGTTGCAAAGTTTGCAGAAAAGGATTTAATAGTGCAAAAACTACAAAAACTATTCTGATGATTTTTTTGATAACGCAAAATGCAGTTTCCTTGGAAGGAAAATGTCAAACAAATATATTTGGAAGAAATCCGGTTGTCTTCATATTGTTTAGCAAATAAATGGTGCTGTCTTTCAATTAGGATACTTTTTTCCTTTAATTCAATTTAAAATTGTGTCAATAGCAAAAAACTTTTATTCTAATATATTAGGAGAATTGCTTTTGTTTACTTCGGCGTGAAATTTAACATATTATATAGAGAGTATGAAGTGTAGTCATCAAGTGATTTTGTAATACAGCTGAACCCTAAAGAAAATAGTTGAGAAATGGAGCAAAACAATTCAATAAATGGTTCGAAAATTAAAAAGTGTGTAAATATTTCGGGCAGGATATATAAGTGGGTCAAGCACACCAGCTTTAAGTATGAGCCCATAGGAGAGGCCCTTAGGGATCTCAGAGAAGTGCAGACAACTTTGTCTCTTTTCCCCAAACCGATTCATCTTAATTCAAAAGCCACATCCTGCAATCCTCCCGTCTTTTGGCTTAAAGAATTATAGAATGATCCTTGAGGTTATAAAATCTGGACAGTGCAAGTTTGGCTGAATGGTGCACCGTTCCAGGCTGCTGTTTCGTAGATTCCTCATCCTGTTCCCAGTCCAAAAAAATGTCACCTCAGAACCCGTCACAGTGGCTCAGCAGACTAAGGCTTATAGGACTAATTGTTGACAGGTGGTTCTAATGCCCTGCTTTGAAAACTGAGTCTGATTTACGACAGTCTATTGAGGCTCACTTTCACGGCTGCTAGTAACCATTTCTACACGAGACGACATACATTCCCGCACTGTGATGTCACAGCCTTGCTCGACTCAAAGTGGAAACAGACAAAAAGTTACTAAAACATTTTGAGACCACACCAAAAAGATGAGTTATGGGTAGAGCTGTCAATCTTAATAAACAATTTACATTATGCTGATACGTTTTTAGAATTAAATTGCAAATAAATCGCATCCATCAATATTTCCTTAACAATGTCTCCCAAAAAAAATTATTCCAGGACATTACACAGTATTATGGAAGGAACAGAATCAAATAGACTTTGTCAGGGAGCATGATTCATTGCATTCATATATTTTTAATTTTATATATTTGTTTAATTTAAGATATTTAAATCAACAGACAGCCCTGTCTGCCATAATTATATAATGTTTATCTTTATTTGGGTTAGGGCTTTAGATATACTGTATTTGATTTGTTTGTGAAAAATTCAAGTAACTACAGTATTTGACATGACAATTATTTTGACTGAAATATTCATTTTAATTTGACAGCACTACCCATAACTCATCTTTTTGTGAGGGTGCTGCTTCAGACACACTGCCAGAAGCCAGACAGGTTGCTGGAAATATAAAACAGGAAGTACCACTGTTAGTGAGGTGGCCAGCACTTCAGCCATAATGTGTGGTACAGCCATGGCCAAAAGTATTGGCAGTGACGTAAATGTTGTGTTTTTCAAAGTTTGCTGCTTCAGTATTTGTAGATTAATTTTTCACGTTTCTACGGTATATTGGAAAACAATGATAAGCATTTCAGGAGTTATAAAGGCTTTTATTGGCAAAAACACACAATATATGCAAAGAGTCAATATTTAGTGTTGAACATTGTTCTTCATAACCTCTGCAATTCACTCTGGCATGCTGGATATCAGCTTCTGGGTCAAATCCTGACTGATGGTGATCCATTCTTGCCTTATTAGTGCTCGGATTTGATCACAATTTGTGGGCTTCTGCTTGTCCGATCGCCTTTTGAGGATTGACCACAGGTTCTCTATGGGATTAATATCCTGGTGTTGCCTGACCATGGATCCAAAATTTCAATGTAATGATCTCCGAGCCACTTCATTATCACTCTTGCCATGTGACACAGTGCTCCATCATGCTGGAAAATGCACGGATCATGACCAAATTGCTCCAGGATCATTGGGAGAAGTTGCTCTTGCAGGACGTTTTGATACCATTCTTAATTCATGGCAGTGTTTTTGGGCAGAATTGTGAGAAAGCCCACTCCCTTGGATGAAAAGCAACCCCACACATGGATGGTCTCAGGATGCTTCACTGTTGGCACGACACAGGACTCATGGTAGCATTCACCTTCTCTTCTCCGGACTATCGATTTTCCAGATGTCCCAGACAGTCGGAAGGGTGCTTCATCAGAGAAAATAACTTTGCACCAGTCTTCTGCTGTCCAATCCTTGTACTTCCTGCAGAATTTTAGTCTGATCTTGATGTTTTTCTTGTTGAGAAGTGGCTTCTTTGCTGCCCTTCTTGACACCAGGTCATTGTCCAAAAGACTTCGCCTCACTCTGCGTGCAGATGCACACACACCAACCTGCTGCCAATATTGAGCAAGCTCTGCACTGATGGTGACACGATTCCGTAGCTGACTCCTCACGAGGAGACGGTCCTGGCACTTGCTGGACACTCTGGGACATCCTGAAGCCTTATTCACTGCAGTTGAACCTCTCTCCATGAAATTCTTGATGATCCGGTAAATGGTTCTTTCAGGTTCAATATTCTTTGCAGCAATTTCCTTGCATGTGAGGCCATTTTGATGCAAAGCAATGATGTCTTTCTTTAGAGGTAACCATTGAGACCAAAAACACAAATGACTGGAAGCACTTCTTCCATCCTTCTATAGCAGTCTGCTCTTATAATCCAATCAGAATGATAGAGTGATTTCACCTGACTAGCACTCATTCACACTTTCCAAGGTGCTGCTGATATGATTAGTGAAATTATGTTAGCTGGTCATTTTGTGCCAAGGCCAAAAAAACACTGATCACTCTGCACAATAATCTAGAAATAATGTGAATCAACAACTGAAGCAGAAAACTTAGCAAAACACAACATTTATGTCACTGCCAATGCTTTTGTGGCTGTGGCTCAGGTGGTAGAGTGGGCTGTCCACTAACCACTGGGTTGGTGGTTCGATTCCCGGCCCACATGACTCCACATGCGGAAGTGTCCTTAGGCGAGACACTGAACCCCAGGTTGCTCCCAATGGCAGGCTAGCACCTTGCATGGCAGCTCTGTCGTCATTGGTGTGTGAATGTGTGTGTAAATGGGTGAAAGGGACACAGTGTAAAGTGCTTTGAATACCGCTAAGGTTAAAAAGGCGCTATATAAGTGCAGACCATTTACAATTTGCAGAACATTTTGTCCACAGCTGTACAGTTTGTTAGATGACTTTGAGTGACAAGAGTGAGTGTCTTTTGAACCCTTTGAAAGGGCTTTGCAAACCACCCCATAGGCAACCAGTCTCTACCGTCGATATCATTGTGGCACATTCAACATGTACGGGGAATTGATTAATTAGACATCTGCTTTGTGGACTGGAAAATGCTGATGGGTACACAATACTCACAGGCATGCTAGCTCCTGTGGCAATCAGCACAGAGATGAGAAACGTCTGTGTGGGTGTTAATCTACGTAACAGTCAGAGGTGGTCAGTGACAGTGTTTGTAGCCTGGGACAGTGTTTGACAAACATCACAGTATTGTGACAGAGGTCAATGGGCTCAACCACAAGGTCTGCTGGAGTGACTTGATTAAGCCCGAATGACCAGGATACACTGACTTACCAATCACAGGTAAAGACAGGTTTTTGTTTTTCTATTTCTGAAGGAGTCCAATATGGCATATATAATTGCATGTGTTTAAGAATAAAGTGTGTTAGCTCACCATGTAGTGGTGATCCAGAAGGGCTACTAGAGAGGCCAGGAACGGGGCTACATCGGCCGCTCTGTTTGCTGCTTAGCTCCTGTTCAATCTCCTCCAGTCCAGCGCTTTTCTGGAAACGGCTCATACGATTGACCACACGTGGAGACATGTGGGTGCGTGCACATGGTGCTCCGCCATAAGGGTTGATGGGAAAGACATGTGAGGTGCCACGAAGAGTGCTGATGACCACCCAGCGACAGTCATGGCTGAAGCAGATGTCCTGCACCTAGAGCGATAGAAGAAAATGGGTAAGGAGCTTAAAAACCTTGTGACTATAGAAAACATTTGTGCTGTGTTGGTTGGGGAAACAACTGGATCTATAAACACAACAGGTATACAAAGCATATAGTTTATTAAAACTTCACTACAGGGGATTGGGTGAGAGTAGGATGTAGTAGTTTTTTTTTTTTTTTTTTTACCATGTGCAACCCTGCGTCCACATGCATAAACTTTGTATTTTGGCTTTAAATTCATTTAAACTGACTGAGCAATGTTCGCAACACTCTAGACTGTCATTTAAAGCGCTTCTACAGGCACACAGCCAACAAAAGTGCCTCTGGTAAGAAACCGCTTTAAGTTTTTTCGTTGAAACCTGTTTGGGTGTAAAGAGTAGCGTCTTTCGTTTCGTTTGATATGCTGCTTTAAATTAATTATTTTTCATGTGTCAGTGCTCTGATAAACAAAATGTCCACATTTGTGTATTTTGGGACATTATTCCCTCAAAAGCTGAAAAACAAGTTAGCTACTTGGAACAAATATCAACATTAACACATCAGTGGGTCATTTAACTTAAATTTTGTTATATTTCATTTTAGCACTGTACAATACAGTTCTATTCATTAACATTAGTAAATGCATTCCTATATTTACTGTGCATTTTCACATTGAGAATCAATGGGCTTATCTAAAAGCAGATAACTGTTGCTTTCAGAGGCTTTATATGAAGTTAGGATTAAAACGTGCATTTCAAACTGTTCTGAGACCAGTGCAGGCAGACAGCACACTGGAGGTTAAGTAATTCACTAAATAGGGAGCAAAGAGGGAAAGGGAGTATCCTTGAGATTTTTATGCAGCTAAGTGCATTAACATCCAACTAAAAGTTTAGTTTCAGGCAGCAGATGAAGTTTGGACCACTCAACCTGTTTGGCAGACATGGGACAATGGTCATCAATACTTAGTTTCAGAATTTATCATGCTTAATTTTATTTTAACATGGATGCAGGCGACCAAGTGATACTGACCATTACTTTAATAAGAATTATTAATTCAGCTTTAAAGAGAATCAGCTGCAATGTCTTTAATGTCTCAAAAACATGAATAACCAATGCTCCTGGAAACAAATACAAAACAAACAATACAAAATAAAAACATATATATAGCTTGGTATGATTTAAAATGTCATAACTTTGTCCAGCTGTCCACATATGTGGACATCAGTTTTTAGGAAAAACTATTTTCTCTAGATTTTTACTATTTCTAGACATTTTTTACTTATTTACAAATCATAAAGGGAAATGGAAAATGCACACAGCAGTCACGCTCAGGTCTCAGGATGTCAACACATTACAGCAATGCCTTCCTACTTTCAGAGACTTAAGGAATGCATTGTGTCTTTTCTTTTTGTAACTCATAGGTGTTGTTATATTTTCATAAAGTTTCTGGCAAAGAAGAACAGATAAAATCTTTCAAAAATGTGTCACGGAACAGTTGAAAGGAATGAGAGAGAGGTGTTGATAATCACGCCAACGTGTTGGGCGGAGAAGTTCCAAGCTGATCACCAGATCTCGTTATCGACTCGAAAAACCTGAAATTTCAAACCACTGACCTCAAAAGCATCATACCCACACATTACCACAGCGTATAGCACATCCTGTGCATTCTAATGGGGCATAAACATAGGATGCATTTTTGTGTTCTGTTTGCACTATTTTTAGCACTATCAGTGCTATCAGTGTCTTCATGTGTAAAATAGATGATATTGGGTGCTGTGTCATGTCCCACTATTTTTCAACACCTCACAGTGTTGTATTTTTATGACGCTGTGCAAAATTAAGACTGACTTTAAAAAAAAAAAAAAAATCAAGAACCTTGTATTCGGTTTCATTCGGTTGCATACTTTAATTTCGACACAAGAACACTTGTGAACAACTCTCCACACAGATCTCTAAATAGATGGATGGACAGTTGCCCAAGAAGTGGTCCAGATTAAAGGAAAACCAGGTAGATAAACCAGAACAAAATATTCAAAGCATGTATGTATATCAAGGAATCTTACACTTGGAATTACCACAGGTCATCAGCAAGGTACACCTAATAGCTTTTTTATGGCAGTTCTTTTTATTGATAGTTATCAGTTACTGGAATGCAACTGTCTGATCTGATTCTAGGCCATTCTGCACTATCTGTCTCAGATCAGTTTAAAGTGTGTAGACACAAATTCAGAGAGGAGCGATGACTGAAAATCAGTGACCACTTCCTGGTCAGAAGTGATACCATTCCACTTCATTGTTTGTATGTTTTTTTTTTCACATAGCGCCTGATCCGTTATGTTATCAGTGAAAAAGATGCAGAAATTAGAATTATCAGGTGACCAAACAAAGGAGTGCAGATGGATAATTTACTCATCTCATATGACTTTCTCTCTTATGCAGCAGACAAAGGACATGTTTTAATAAATATTGTGTTCCGACTTTTCAGTACAATAGCAGTTGATTGCTACTCACTTTAAAGCTTTTAAAGGGACCCCAAAGTATCAAAAGTAGTTAGTGCGGACTTCCATTGTACTGAAAAGATGGACTGGTATTTTCATTAAGCCATCTCCTTTGTATTCTGTTTAGGAAAGAAAGTCATACATGTTTGGACCAACATGAAGGTGAATAAATAATGAATATGTAAATCAATTTCCATTTTTGGGTGACCTATCCCTTTAATTAGGGAGAGGGAACAAAACAAATGAGCTTTTTGGTCAGTCAGGTACTGCTAAAAACAGCTAAAACAGAGTATGGCCGAAGGCGATGATGGCCATCAGTGGTGGCTCACAGTATTTACCTTCACACACAGTAAGGTCAGTCCTGAGAGCAAACTGGTAGTCAGAACAAGCACCGTCAGTCAGCCAGCCAGATAAGGCTGGGTGCCTGTGTCCACTCACAAGGCATTATCACTCCTTTTATTTGTTCAGCTCAAGATAATGCGTCTTGGAGGGTGCTTGCTTTCTGCAGTTTGTGATGTTTACAATGCCAGATCAAAGTCAACGCATGGCCAGGCAGCAAACCTGGCATGAGCCAGTGACACATTAACCATCTTTCTCATCTCAGCAGAGCTGCAGGCCACCTGTCCCCTGTGCTCACAGAGGAGTGGAGAATGAGAATGTTTTACACACTGTTCCAGATGACTGCCATGCCTGGAGGTGCTAGCTAAGGTAATCACACCTTCACAATAAGCAGTAGGAGCGAGAGGAACTTAAACATCACCCACAGGCCAGCACCCAGCCTGCAAATGTGCATTTTGTGACCAGGCACAGAGTGCACTTGAAGGGTAAAGGGATAAAGCAATATATGAAAAAAGAAAAGCGATAAACCTCCTGAAATAGACATAATATAGAAAGAGCAATACGAGTTAAAACTACAAGTCTTCCTTATAGACATAACACCTGACTTGGCTTTAAACAGTTGCATGGCACTCATAGGCAAATAATATATGAGGAAAGAGTTTTTATTCCAGTGTAGTGTTAATATTTGTAATGTAAAAAAGGATTTAAACTGGGGGAAATATGTCTGGCATGCTTTTAGAGATCAGGCTGAGACAGAATGTGTCAGTGTGAATGTGAGTGTGTGAGTTCTACGAACTAGAGCAGAGATCAGGTTTGTGTGCGTTTCCAAACATGACACAAGCCAAGAAAGTAAGGGTCTATGCCCTTTCGGGATAAATATTAGTTCTACTTAAGCAAATAAAACCTTACAATTTGCCAGCTAAAGGAGATATTCGGGGGGGAACAGCTGCATGGCTAAATGGATGAAACTGCTTTTAGGGGAGAGGAAAATTAAATCACTGCAGTTATTTCCCAAAATGATTTGTGCAATATCCTAATAGATCACAAAAGTAAATTAAACTTTAGAGCACCCAGATAGATTACCAACCCTTGGCAGTCGCTAATGATCAGATCATGTCCTTAGATGTCCGCTTAAACTATTCAACTATTCAAAAAGACCTGTACACTTTATAGTCTTATTCTCACTTTAGAAGTTAATAATTACAGTGACAAATAAAAACAAACAGAAAATCATCTAATTGGTAGTTGACATGAAATGTCACAGATGGATGAGTCCTGATTTGTGACATGCTATATTTAATCTAAAACACTTTTTACCAAGATTTGGTTCATTTTGGTATAGTTAGAGGCATGCTGTTTTTATGACTTAATATTAATTGAGAGACTAAGGTGTATATATATATATATATATATATATATATATATATATATATATATATATAGTTTTACATTGTTTTATAATGTTTATTTTCATAATACATTTGTAATATATATACGTGAAAACATGTCACTACTTCGCGGCACTCTAAATGAAATTGAGATGGCCTGAATTTGGTGACCAGAATTTTGAAATGATGACCAGTACACCACCGCAATAATATAAACTTTTTCATACGGATTAATAAACATTTTAACATTTCATAAAAACGTCCATGTTATTTGCCAACTACTGAAATACAAAGCAGTGTCAGGCCTTTGCAGTACAAAAAGATCCCTATAAATAATTACAAATAATAATAATCTAGGGAAAAAAAAAAAAAAATACATAAAAAACATTTTAATGGTCAAAACGTACATTTAAAGTAGGGCCCATTTTGAAAATCATAATCACCAAAAGCTGAAGAAGCTAAAATGCAACAAGCATCTAGCTACCTATTGTAGATGGACACAATCAGAAGTCCAGTTCTGTTTCAGATAAACCTTAAGTTGATTCTGGAACTATCATTCATATAGCTGTGCTGAAATGTAAAAAAATAAATAAAATGCAGGCACTTCTGTGCTTTCAACAGCCTATTTACATGAATTAAAAAGAGAGTGGTTCTGAAGACGAAGGATGTTGTACTATGGTGACCCAGTGGGAATGTCCTCTGGCCACGACCTCATAGCCAAAGATATTGTGACAAGCCCCAAGCTTGATCCTGAGGTGCAACAGTAAAAGCTCCGTTCAGGAGCACAATCTCACCAACTCTCTGAGCTATTTTTAGCAACTTTTCTTAAGCAATTTCTTTTTTTTGCAATCTTGGTGATTGAAAACACATTGGAAAGACTAATAGTTTCAGGTCTTCGGATTCCAGAGTGTTGAAAACTAAACGTGGGAGCCACAGGCGAGGAAGTTTCAGAATAAGCGAAGATGTACTGCTGAGAACACAATGATTTCATGTGGGTCAACGTAATTTTGTTTTGTACTGGGGTTCTCAAATGTACAAAAAATCATATGCTGTGACAATGGAAAGCTCTGATTTTCTTAACCTTTGTAGTTTAAAACAGTTGAACAGTAACTAGATCTATAAAAAAACCACAAAAGAGCATGTTAACAAATACTAAAACAAAAATTTAAACATTTTCATTGACTGAAATAAAGCCGAAAAACTAAACTAAAACAAAATTTTCATGACTCTAAAACCAATAAAATAAAATGACAACGCATTCAGTTTTGTTATGAATAAAAAGGACATTACAATATGTGAAACATTAACAACCTGTCTTCTTAAAACCTGAAAATGCTACTACTGTAGATAGCAATAACACTGAACGTCCCGATGAAATTTAACGACATTAAACTAATTTAAATTAATTAATTTTCCAGACTAAATTTGGCAGCCCAAAAATAATAAAACTAAACTAAAAATCTATAGCTATTAAAACTAAACTAAAACTATCATATAGTGAAAACTAAAAACGAAACTAAATTGAAATGGACATATTGAAATTCAAAATTCAAAACTAGAGTAACCCTGACTTGTATTACCCTACATCCTCCAAAAAAACCAGAGCTATTGCAGACAGCAGTGCCGTCTTCTTCTGTGTGTGGAACTCAGTGGTACCAAGACTCCTTACTTGACAGTATTTAGACAACACATAGGGATTCACGGACGATGAAAAGCATGTTCATATTGTGCATTTCCAGAGATGTATAAGCACAAGCAACCGTAAACAGTTGTGGGTGGCCCAACGAGACTTTAAATGATTATGCTAATGATTAAAAGAGTCCGGAAAGGCAATATTTCACCTCAATAACTCCCCCGAAAATAGCGTGAGTGTACATAAGCATGTGTATGTCAGCGAGGGATGGGAGGGGGAGCTTTGAAGTTTGACTTAATATCCCACACTGCCCATGTATTATTTCAATGCAAGACAGTTTGTTTTATTGTTGATACATCCTCTATTAGGAGGATACAGATTTATGTGTCAGAGTTTGTGCATGTGTGCTAAAGATGAAGAGATTGGAAAAAAAATAAAAATAGCAGATGGGCAGCATAGTGAGTACCGTGCCGCTTACGAATCCCAAAGAAAAGGTTTTTATGTAAATGTATGTGAATGTGTACACATACTGTATTTTCTTACCTTAGCCTCAGTCTCTCCTCTGTGAAGGGTGTACAAATGATGAACCGCACTTTGGGAAGATGCCCATGGGTGAGTCAAGATTTTAAAAACGTGGAAGTCATGGCCAAGTGTGTCTGCAGTCACCAACAACATACCTGTAGATCAGAGAAAAACTTCCAATCATTTATCAATTCACCAAATGGGTTTTGATTGAAACTAAATAATATAAAATAAATAAAGCAACTCTTCCCATTTTTTTGTAATCCAGGAAGGAGCCTAATCCTTGCACTTATAAAACTAGACACAGCCCAACAAGTAACAGAACACAGGTGTCACAAGACAAGTTGTAGTTTCTTTTAAACAAAAAATGTGGCACTCATGCACGAGACGCAGAAAAAACAGCAAGACGCGGCACAAAAGTGCAAGATATTCGTCTAGCACGTTTGTATTGAAAAACAATAGAAAATGACAGTGTGAACATCCCCTAAGTGTTTAACTATCTTGGGGGTTCAGCATTTGGGGACTGTTAATGTGTTACAAATCAATTACATTTGTTGGGCAATGTTCCGGTCTGGAAGTTGATCAGTGCTGCCAAGCGGCCTTGTGATCTTGTTCGCGTCATATCCCCATCCTCTTTCCCCTTGCTTCTTCCCATTCTCTCCTTATTATTCCAATTAATAAAAGTAGTAGAACAATTTAGGAATTTACAAAAATCCTATTTGCAACAATGCTTCATGAGAAACTATTCTGGGCTTAAACTTAACTGAGAAGAACATCAAGTAAAAAAAAAAAAAATGGCACCCAGGCCGCATTCAAGGACTGAACATTTCATGAAACACATTTACATGGTTGTAAAGGGCAATCATGTTCCATAGCCCTTCCACTGCAATTTGTGTTCTAGAATAAACTGCAAGCCAAGATCTTCCCTCAGATGGAAGGGCTGAGATTATGTGGATCTGTTTTAAACACAACCACAGGAGAACCCAAGTGGAACCTCTAATGACAGAGACTCTAATTTTCCCACTTTTATTTGAAGTTATTGAAACTACAGTAATTATAAGGTCTTACTGTAAACAACACACTTACTAAACCACGCCAGTATAAAACAAAATCTAACCTTCCAGAAAATGCAAATCCGCATACAACTCATTTTTAAAAGCAGTGTGACAGCTCTACAGGCTATTTTTGAACAGACATGAAAGTCAGGTCACCACTGCTTTGGAAACTTTCTCCAAGACTAAGATTTAAAGGGATAATTCACCCAAACATGAAAGTTCTGTCATCATTTTCTCACCATCTTGAAGTTCCAAACTTGCAGGACTTGCGTTATTTCTTTATCTTCTGATAAGACGCAAGGCAGAATGTTAGCTTCAGTCACCGGTTATTTTCTTGTATAGAAAGTTTTTTAAAGTGAACGGTGACTGAGACTAACGTGCCTAATATCTCCTCTTGAATTCCACAGATGAAAGAAAGTAATTTCAATTTGGAACAACATGAGGGTAATAAAATGGATAAAAGGAATTAATTTTTGGGTTAACCATTCCTTTAAGAAGGATTTAGCCTTTTCCTCTCAAACTGACTGCTGCTTTAACATGTCAATAACTAGCAATTTTCCAATGCTGAATCTTTGATGCCAAGATCACAGAGGGGATTCATTTGTGGCAAGTCATTATTGGGTGGTCTGAAAAATCAAAAAAGAAGGTTATTGTTGGAAGTTTAGAAGAACTCACAAAAAAAGGGCAACAGCGGAATCAAGGAAGTCGTAGATGAGCTCATCCACCCTATTTTTGCCCAAATGGTATTTTAGTTTTCACACTTAGAAATATCATCTGCTTGAGGTGTGGCTTTGCCATCTCATCGAGCAGTAAGAAAGGAAGCAAAGGGGGATAAGACTGCGGCAGCAAAGGAAGGGTCATGCTGAGATTGCACCTATGAAAATAAAAACAGCGAATTGTCCAGTGAATTAGACAGTGGTTAGCTATTTATGCAGTATCAGAAAACTAAACCAAGTTACAGCCTGGCCATAAACTAACCCACGCCCAACATGAGGTGCCAAGCCACAAGAAGCCTTTGCGTCAACTGGGAATACATAGAAAAGAGTGACTTCTAATTATAGAGGCTACAAACGGAAGCGCAGAGTGATTAGGAATTTAGGCGCTGTGGTATGTTTATCTGGGAGCTTCCTCTCCCTCACCCTGCCACCCTGCAGCTCGCTCGTGCTCACCCTGGCTTTGACAAATGATGCTTGGCCAGCTTGTATGGACACAAGTATGATGATGGTACACTCTGTTCTCCAAAAGCCAATGGAGACTGGAAACTCAGCGGTGGGGCTTTTGTGGCCTTGTTGAAATACAGAGCCTCACGGAGAGGCGTCAGTTGGTTAGCCTGTGGGAAACTAAATTAAAAAGGAGCACTTCTCCATGCTGGTAAGCTGCCATAAAATTTCAGCAACCTGAGATGTTTAAGCAATCTCTGACACATCCTATTTATATCACTCTGACCTCAAGGCAAAAGTGTGATTTATGACTTTTAGAGAGAAACATCAAGCGTAAGAACTACTCATTTGCTGTGTGCGCGCACGCAATATAAATCTGTCTCCCAGTGGGGTTTGGAACCGAGAACCAGTTCTTATTTGGAACAGGTTCAATGAAAAAAATATATCGAAATCGTATGACTTATGTCCATCATCCATTTTTCTGATGATGCGGACGGTCATCGCACTAAAATACTAGCGCTATACAGCAGTAGTGGTGCCCATCTACTGAATCTACAGCACAAAACAGTCATTCTATTAAACTGAATGGGAGAACGGATGGGTCAACGGATGAAGTCCCGCCTTACAGTAAAAGAGCCAATCAACTTTTAGATACAATGTATCTACTGTCAATCAACTCGAGAATGTCCATGAGTATTAGCTATACAAGCTGTAAAATTTTTGTTTTTTAGTATATTAAGAGGTAAAAATTACCATTTATGTCCTTTGATCTTAATCGTGACTAACCGTTTTTGAGATTTCAGTCTTTCCCCATTCAAGCAGATAGGAGCTGCACTGGAAATAGCCTCCCAAGAGCGTTCCAAAGATGGCTGACAGTGGACTAACTTACTAGAAAGACATTGACACAGCACAACAAATATAATCCAATTCCCAAACCAATGACTCTAGTGAGCTGGTTCATTGGAATCAAGAGCACAAACAACCAGTGTGAACAGTGCAGTCTTAAACTGATGAATATTAAGAGCTGGTACCATTTGAATCTACAGTGCGAGACACAAAGCATGGCCAGTGTAGTGTGTTATCCTATTTAATTACACAGTTATTACATTAAAAACTAAATGAATCTCACTGAGCTGGAATAGAACTTCCATCAGATCCATCTTAAAATGAAGCAAGAACTGTTACAGTGTTATGTTGTGATTTTTCTTGTACTTATGGCTCTTGACACATCATTATAGGTTTGTTTTAAATCAGTAAAATATATATATATATATATATATATATATATATATATATATATATATATATATATCAGTTGAAGTCAGAAGTTTACACTTAAGTTGAAGTCAGTAAAACAAATTTTTTAACCACTACACAGATTTACTATTAGCAAACTATAGTTTTGGCAAGTCGTTTAGCACATCAACTTTGTGCATGACAAGTAATTTTTCCAACAATTGTGTACAGATAGATTGTTTCACTTTTAATTGACTATATTACAATTCCAGTGCATCAAAAGTTTACCTTCACTAAGTTAAATGTGCCTTCAAGAAGCTTGGAAAATTCCAGAAAATTATGTCAAGCCTTTAGACAATTAGCTTCTGATAGGAGGTGTATTGAATTGGAGGTGTACCTGTGGATGTATTTTAAGTCCTGCCTTCAAACTCAGTGCCTCTTTGCTTGACACATCATGGGAAAATCTAAATAAATCAGCCAAGACCACAGAAAAAAAAATTGTGGACCTCCACAAGTCTGGCTCATCATTGGGAGCAATTTCCAATCACCTGATGATACCACGTTACACACAACAGTACGCAAGTATAAACACCATGGGGCCACGCAGCCATCATACTGCTCAGGAATTAGACACGGTCTGTGTCCTAGAGATGATTGTAATTTGGTGCAAAAAGTGCAAATCAGTCACAGGTAGGAAACAAGTACACAAGTATCAATATCCACAGTAAAACGAGTCCTATATCGACATAACCTGAAAGGTTGCTAAGCAAGGAGAAAAAAGTAAATGCTCCAAAACCACCATAAAATGACAGAATAGAGTTTGCAAGTGCACATGGGGACAAAGATCTTAATTTTTGGAAAAATTCCCTCTGGTTTGATTAATAAAAATGTAACTTTTTGGACACAATGACGATCATTATGTTTGGAAGATAAAGGGTGAGGCTTGCAAGCCGAAGAACACCATCCCAACTGTGAAGCAGCATCATGCTGTGATGGTGCTTTGCTGCGGAAGGGACTGTTGGACTTCACAAAATTGATGGCATCAAGAGGAAGGACAATTATGTGGATACATTGAAGCAACATCTCAAGACATCAGCCAGGAAGATCGGTCGCAAATGGGTCTTCCAAATGGACAATGACCCCAAGCATATCTCCAAAGTTGTGGCAAAATGGATTAAGGACAGCTAAGTCAAGGTATTGGAGTAGCCATCACAAAGTCCTGACCTCAATCAGAATCGTTATGAGGAATCGGAATCATTAAATTACTTACGATTCCCATTTCTATTCATGAGACTTAAAAAGTGGTGCCCATGGCTTCCCTTTTCATGCTCTCTGGCTGTGTTTTGTTGTTTTCAACTAAACAAGTCTTTAAAAATAAAACATCTGCTAAATCCCATCAAAGCAGCAATGTTTTATTTCAAAAGTGTCCGAGTCATTCTGCCTGACCAACTCCAATGATCTCAGCATCCCAACAAGGGCTGAGGCCTCCAACTTGGCAAAATCACCTTTGAAAAAAAAGGAAATCTCAAATTATAAACATGTGGATAAACCTTAAAGGGTGAGCACTGGGAATCGGTGCACTCCAACAGCAGAGGCACGAACTCTGCACAATTTGCAAAGAAAAAAGAACAAATAAACATATCAATCACTGAGCTTTGTCCTTGAGGTTGCCTGCATCAGTTGTAAAAGCACAACCCCACGAATGAGTGCCTGCATGTATGCTTATGCTTGTGTTTGTGGTACTTTATGATTCCATTGGACAGCCACTCTCGTCACACTGCATTTTTGGAGGTGTTTGTTAAAGCTATAACACACGCACACACACGCACACACACGCACGCACGCACACGCACGCACACACACACGCACACACAGGGTTGCACATCTCACATCAAAGCCACCCACTCAACCCTAGAGCAAGCAACACTCACTTAGTCCAGAGGCCACCTTCACTCCAGAAATCAGATAACAGTACTAGGGAGAGGAGGAGACTGGCATGGGTCAACATGCAGTCAATAACTTGTTAATCTTTTACAGACCAAGTGAGAACTTCTAAATGCTAGGCTGTTTGATCCCAACCTGGAGGCAGCTTTAGTGTGTACGTGTGTGGAGCAGAGGATGGGGTGACGAATTGGGGCCTGGCACAGTGACTGCACAGTGTTTCGCGGTGAGCCAGGCAGATGTAATGCCGTCTCCAGTTTCCATTCCTCTGGGCTGCAAGGATGACTGCTACGGATTCCAGAAGGGGCTCGCGAGCACATAACGCAGAGTCGTGTGGCTACAGATACTGTTTATCTAGGCACGTTGGTACCAAGGATATGCGCTTTAAACATTGTACACTGCTCCTGTGGGCATGCTGGCTTTGAGACACACTCAGCGCTCTTAACTACA
This sequence comes from Moxostoma hubbsi, assembly GCA_032164185.1. Taxonomy (NCBI): domain Eukaryota; kingdom Metazoa; phylum Chordata; class Actinopteri; order Cypriniformes; family Catostomidae; genus Moxostoma; species Moxostoma hubbsi. The sequence goes on along the minus strand of JAVLUX010000030.1, from coordinate 24,048,330 downwards.
AAACCACATCCACAATTCAATTGAGAGCTTTGTGGAAGGGAGGGGAAAAACAAAGTGGGAGGAGGAAAAAAGGTGCCCACGGATCATTTGATCCACATTCAAGTTAACAAAGGAAAATGTTTATGTATTTGCTTTACAGCCAAACCACCTGTAAGCACTTGAATATTAATAGATCATAAAGGCCTTTTCTCGGTAGGAGGCAATCATTACATTCATACAACACTTCAGCGAAATTTGGCATCTAGAGAATCAGAGGAACTAAGGTGACAATGAGGTCATGTTCATGAAGGATGGCAGGGTAGGTTATTGCTAGGTCCATATGGAATTTTCACACTTTTTCAAATTTTCCATGATTACTCGGGGGGTAAAATCTAGTAAAATGTGTCTTATAAGCATAGCAACCACCTAGCAACATCCTAGCAATGCACTAAAAACCACTCAGAACAACCAACACCCAATCTTGTTATCACCCACAGTTTTCTATGAAATTCTATACAGGCCCGAAATTATTCCAGTACGTTCTCAATGTTGGTCTAACTAAGTACACAAAATGCAATTGATGCTGGACAGCAGCACAAATCTATTTCATGTTCAGTGGTGGAAAAGTGCAGTCTCCTTTGAAAGCTTAGTCAGTCTAAACAGGCCTTTGTTGGATTTTTTTAAAAGCATAAAATAAATGTGCTAAACCCCAATCTCTAGATAGGAGTCTGACTGTAGAAAATAGGAGTACAGAAAGAGAGTAATCCTTTCTCAGGAAACAGACATTTGCTATAATCTCTTTCCATTTCAGTGCTCAAGTTCTGTTAGCTTATTAATTCTCTGAAACATTCACCACAGCAAAAAAGATTTCACAATTTTTTATGCTGTGCTTCAGTGTTCATGATGTTAATTCAAGAGATGAGCTTACGATTTATACAGGACAATGGATGATTCATCGTAGCTGAGGTGTTTGGAAACAAACGTTGGATGGAGGCTAGAGCCAACCGGCTAAACAACCTAACACAACTGCTTAAAAGCCTAGGAGTGTTAAGGCATAAAACTGTCAGCAAAAATATGGTCCACATAAGCAAATTTTCCTACAAAAACAAGCTAGAAACTTGTGGTGAACAAAAGAAGGAACTCTAGTCAGGTCAAGAGTCTGTGGAGAGGAATGGGACGGGGGGAGGGGGACAAGGGAGGATGTTTCCATTGAAGCCTTAAAACCAAAGTGTCTGACCAAGGTTTTACAGCTACAAACTGAGGTACTGACGTCCCAAGACACTGGTTTTATCACCTTTTGGAAACATAAAAAGGCCCAGAGCAGGCATTTTGTTTTCTTGTAATAACAGTTAATATGTCTGGAATTTTATATTTTCAACACTCTCTACTGATCCCTTGGTTGTTGAAACAAGGGCAAATCATACACATTTATACAGATATAGACATTTACGGACAAATGCATTCCTACAATAACGTATTGTCTGTTAGTTATCATGCTACTACCTACACTGTAGGTCTTGGTCACACCCTCTACTAAATGTCAACCCTTAATTTTAGCTCAAGGAAAAAGTGACTATTACGAGATAAATCAATTACCATCCGAATAAACAAAAACAAATGTGCAAACACATACTTTTAAAAATAAATAAATACATACATACATACTTATACTGTACATACTTGGAGCATCAAATGAAAAAAAATCTAAAATAATGACGTAAAAAAAAATTACAAAATAATTTACTAGAGCAGGGATTTTAACAGCTTTTGTGAAATATTTCTCTAGCTGGAAAAAGGTACTTGGGGGGGATATATGCACATTATCAGATTTCATAATGCCATTATAAAAGGGCTTATGCTCCAGGCAAATTCCACTATAATGTCCCACTTTCGCTTGCAATGTGCATTAGCAGGCGACATCTCAGCCCAGACCCTTAATCCCTACCGATTGTCCAACTGTGCTCAGGCACGGCGCAGAATGGAATCTGATACACAGTCAAAGCTCCATTGAAAATACACAAACCAAAAGTCTGAGAACACTAGCAAAAATGTATGTTGTGTTTTTCTAATTTAAAACAAAACATTTGATTACAAATGTACATATCGGTTATCTGAGTTACTGTAGACTTTGTCAGTTCGAACCAGTCTGGCCATTCTCAGTTGACCTCTCTCATCAACAATGTGTTTCCATCCACAGAAGTGATGCTCACTGGATGTTTTTTGTTTTGGCACCACTCTAAGTAAATTCTAGGGATGGTTGTGTGTGAAAATCCCAGGAGATCAGCAGTTACAGAAATACTCAAACCAGCCCATTTGACACCAACAATCACCCATCCGATTTTCTAATCAACTGTGTGGCAGTAGTGCAGTGCATAAAATCATGCAGGAATGGGTCAGGAGCTTTAGTTAATGTTCACATCAACCATCAGAATGGGGAAAGATTTGATTTCAATCATTTCAACAATGGCATGATTGTTGGTGCCAGACTGGGCTGGTTTGAGTATTTCTGTAACTGCTGATCTCCTGGGATTTTCACACACAACCATCCCTAGAATTTACTTAGAGTGGTGCCAAAACAAAAAACATCCATTGAGCATCACTTCTGTGAGAGAGGGCAACTGAGAATGGCCAGACTGGTTCGAACTGACAAAGTCTAAGGTAACTCAGATAACTGCTCTGTATAATTGTGGTCAGAAGAATAACATCTCAAAATGCTATTCTGAGATGTGGGTTGGCACTGCTTTGGCAGCACAATATTAGGCAAGTGGTATTAATGTTGTGGCTGATAGGTGTATATTATTAGATTAAACAATGAGTGAGTGTTAAGCGAAACTGAACAATGTATATGAATCTCATTTTTTAAATGACAACATGCACTTAAACTGGCCTAGACTCCACAAGTTTATATAACCTGATGATCCATGTTATCCCAACATGGTTTGATCATGTTCCAAAGAGATTCTTGGGTAAAGATCGGACCTTTTCTTAAAAAAAAAAAAAAAAAAAAGAAGAGAGTTATCTGGGTCAATGTCACAAAATTGCTTAGTTCTTAGTAACTTGATTAGTGACTAGTGTGTGCGTCTCTCTAATGTGTCTATTAAATATGAAAAAAATATTTTTCAAAATCCATATTTCAAAGTCCTATAAACTTTTCTTCATAGATCTTGTTCTTGCTATTCTAAATTATTTTTTCTTTTTCTTTTTCTTTTCTTTTAGTCTTTCTTAATAACGATATCTAATTGAAGACACTACAGATGCTGGCTGTTTGTTTGTGAGTGACTCACAATAATCACAGGATTGGTTGCTGGTTCCAAATCCGCAACAGACAGCCAGACTCTTCAGGTCAACCATCCCCTTTAGAAGCCCGCTAGCAAACACTAGCCAAAATGAACTGGAATAAACTAAGCTGCCTTACGAGATCAGATAACTTGATGCTTATCGGTTCTGTGATTGAGTGGTATTACAGTAAGTCTCATGGGCCATAAATCCTGTCCACCCTTACACTGCGCGCGACTGTATCCTTACATCAATTTCTCACTCTATTATCGAATTAGGAAAGGAAACAATAAGTATTTAAAAAGCTAAAGTGTGTACATTTTCAAATGTAAAACACTTGCTCCTATCCAAGCTTAAAGTTTGAGCTCAATTAATGGCATTTGTGGCATAGTATTAATTACCAGAACAAAATAATTGAGTTTTTCCACCTTTTCTTTACAAAAAAGTAAAAAAAAAAAAACTGCGTTTTACAGAGGCACTTACAATGGAAATGAATGGGGCCAGTCTGGAACTGTTAATGTAGTTAGTTTTACAACATATATGCAATTTTACAACATTGTTGCCATGACAACATAACACTGTAAACCCTATAGCAATGAACTACCATAAAAATTACGATTTAAACAATTTCACAGCTCAAATAATCCAATAATACAAGTTAACAGAACAATTAAAGTACATTTGTTAAATTATAAGCTTCAAAACTCATGACAAAAATTTGACCAATTCACTTCATTGCAAGTGCCTCTGTGTAACTTGTATTGAACCCATAATATTCATTTAATACACAGAGACAACTATAGTTAAACCATTCCCCAAGTGTAAACATTGTGGCTCTGTGGCACTATCAAAACATTGTTTCGGTTTGTTTAAGCATCCTGATCCACAGCAACATTGGCTCGACCAGTTGCATTAGTTTGGGGCGGGAATTTTTGGTTAATGTCACCTTTAATGTTTTACGGGAATGGCAACGAGACTGTGAGGGATAGACTTAAGGCCTGTTCACACAAAGAATGATTACTATAATCATAAAATGTAAAACTATAACGATACAGAGGAACGATATTGTTGGAATCACTTTCAGATACATTTTTTTCCAGCTGAATGAAAAACATTGACAGCCAATCAAAACCCATCCAACTTTAAAGGGCTCGAGCCGCAAAGTACACTCATCTTTAAAATAACACATTCCAGCACTGGATCGCCACTTATTTTTACACACAATTACGAAATGGTAACTCCTGCCAGGCAACATTTTTTCAGCATTTTTCTTCAGTATTAACAGAGATGAATAAAAGGCATTAAGGGCATAAATTTACCTCAGGTATTCAGTGCTAATGTTGACAACATTGTCTTGTCTCCTTTGAAATTGTATGCATCTGTTTTTATTTTGGTTTCTTTGCAAAATGTAGAGCAGAAGCTGTGAACAAAACTGCAGTACGCAAAACAAAGTTATCATCTGTTGGGTGTGGACGCTAATATAGTTATCTTTATAATTATTGTTATAGTTATCATTCTTGGTGTGAACGGGCCTTTAAAAGTCTCTTCAATGGGCTGTTAAGTGTTTTGTATTGTTCCAATGATGAAACATTGAAAACAAATCTTCCCAAGAAAACATCTTTGCTGTCAAAAATCAAATATAGCACTGTTGTGACTGTGAATAAGATCTATTCAGGAAAACAGTTTGAAGACAATAATTTTTCAATTCAGTTTTTTTTTTCAAAATTACACACTTCAGCAGTAATATCCTCAGGAGAGAGAAAAGAGCAGAGCAGGACAGAGAAAAACAGATACTCTGGATAAAGTGAGTACTGTGCACCGCTTCTCAGAGCAACATCCTTTAATTATGTGACTATGAATAGAACCTCCTACACCACAGCATAAGCGCCAGCTACTAGACTGGCCGCCATTTTCCACTCACCCTTTAGTTGTCCGTCCAACCCACACTATTGAGATGTATTTCTTGCATAACTGCTTTATGATTTTTTTGGTCTGTACATTCCAGTCAATTTTGAGTCGCCACATTGTTTCTTTTCAAGCCGGCCTTTACCCTCTATGAAATCAAAACACTCCAGATGGAGCTGTGGTTGGCCCTGTGGCTGGAGTGACACTTTCCACTGTGTCTTCAAATAGTTCATTTCGGACAATTCCGGCAAAGCAGCAGAGGCTAAACATCTCACTAGTTAAAAATCACACCGCATTTCACAATGCTGAATGGCCATTTCTAGCAAATCTAAAAGAGCTGTTTTTGATCATGTGTCTAATGATGTCAGGAATGACAATTACAGCATAGATGCAAAGGCAGCTCTTCGGGAATGCTCGGCTTGACCTCGTTAGTCAGCATCTAGGGGCTCTTTTCTGAATCAAGGACTAAGGGGATTTTTTCCAGCCTTTTTGGTGCCAAACAATTTCAGAACTCAAAACAATTATTCGAGCCCTTTCGATTCATGCCTGAGCAAATAAGGTGATAACAGACACATTCCATTATTTCTGAATAAAGCTGACAGGTGGAAGGTTAAACTGTTTGAAGTTTACAGCACCCCGCTGTTATCTAAAACAAGCCGCCCAGAGCACTCTCCACATGAGGGCAGAGGATGTCTGCAAAGGGCCGCACTGGGGGTTAGCACTCTAGGGACCTAGGCTGGGGCTTCCCTGGGCTGGGACAACAATCTTCAGTGAAAGAGAATCCAAAAACATTCAACCAATCCTCCAAATGAGAGAGCAACCACAATTTGTGATTCTCACACACACACACACACACACACACACACACACACACACACACACACACACGTTGGATCTTCATAATAAGGATTTCTTCCATTGGCCAAGTTGGGACGGTAGTTCAGATTTGTACTTGACCTGCCAATATTTTCATTAGCCCCACCTTAAAATGTTTTTAAAGGGATAGTTCACCCAAAAATGCAAAACAAATCTCTCTTCATTTGTTTGTATGGACCAACGGAGCTGAGATATTCTTCTAAAAATCTTTTTTTGTATACTGGCTAGGAAAGAAAGTCATACACATCTGGGATGGCATGAAAGTGAGTACATTATGATAGAAAGTTTATTTTTGGGTTGAACTATTCCTTTAACATTTTACATTTAGCAACATATTTTCATATTAGTCAGAAATAAAGAAATGTATATTTTCTTCAACTTTGTTTCCTTTAACAAAAATCACAATCATTTATTAGGTTTTAAATCAATATTCAAAATTTGACAGCTATACAGCTATAAGGGTAGCTATATATTTAAAAATGCACGTTTATTGGGAAATGATGGCCTAAAAAGATTTGTTCATAATTCTATCACAAATCATTCTCGTAATTTCGACCACATGTATCTAGAGCAAGAAAACTTTACTTTGGTGACAAATTTAAATGTTCAATCCATCACAGAAAACCAAATGTTTACAATTGCAAGGCATGAAAACACAATGGGCAATGGTCATTGGGCCATCATTTTTGTTGAGCCCTGCGCGTGATTCTCTACAAGATCGATAGGATAGTTATTTGCTCAAATCTGTTGTTCTGGAAACCTTCAACTCTTTATTAGATCAAAGAAACGATTTGCACTAATATTTGTCAAAGTAATGTCCCTGAGCTCTTGTTAAGTGTTAGGCCTTGATTGCTGTCAGTATGTTTGTCTTGTTCTACATTCCAAAGCAGATTTCTGTAACTGACATATACAGATAAAATGACAGCAGGGTTGACAGTCACTGTGCAGTTAACCAACTGTTAGTCTGTGCCACACACCAATGGGGCAAAGGTTGCTTGCAGCTCTGAGGTTTAAAGGTTAACCAATAGCACCACCTAGAGAAAAATATGTTCTGTCCAATGTCAGGACAACATAATTAGTCTAATTCACTGCCTTTCTTTGCTATTATATCACACAGGATTTTGCAAGTGCTTTAATCAAAAGCACTGGAATGTAACAGTTTGCACAGAAATCTTGTTCTATGATGCTCATAAGCAATATAAGAGCATGCTACTTCCTAACTGAGAGGGATGGCTAAAGAGTGTTTAGTACATTAGCCCAAAAACAGTGATTTTCCCATAGGTATACTCTCCTCACAACTACCTAACATAAAACCATTCATTTATTCATGAATCACAATTCACAGCATTTTTGGCCCTTTCTTAAAGCAAGCAATCATCCACTAGGCTTAATCCTCTTCAATTAAACAATTTAAACACACCAACAACTAAACAGTTGATTCTGGATATGTGCCCTTTCTCTGAAGATCTAGCTGTAGCTTTCAGATATTTGTTTGATTTAGTTTTTAAAAATGATTATTTGCATAAATCCTCTTTATAAATTACTACACCTCAGCTCAATTACTACACTTCAGCTCCATCATGGCTCACCGGCATGAGTTTTGTTTCTTGTTGGCATCAGTTCAATACTATGTGGTTAAGGTAAAACATCCATTAGTAATGTTTTGATTTACGAAGACATGCAACATTTTCTTATGTTTTAATAACAACATGCACAAAACATCCGAACCTGGAGGTGCACGTATACAATAGCATATCCTCAAACAGTCTCCCATAGTGTCCCGTATGCAGAGTTTACACTACACGATTTTAGGACCGATTTTCACTTGCTGACAGTTTTGTGGAGATTGCTGACAAAAGCCCGAAATCACAGGCAAATCAGAGCTCGCTCCCGTGAGTGATGAATTTTTTTTATTATTTTTATTAAACCTTTATTTAACCAGGGAAATAAACACATTGAGATAAATATCTCATTTACAAGTGAGCCCTGGCCAAAATAGCAGCACACAATATACATAACTACATGAAACAGATTTCACAACACACACATATATAAAAATAAAACAAGATTAAACGTTAAGAGCAAGTGCAGACAGATTTGAGTAATTTGTTTAAATGTAACTTGAACTCATATACTGAAATAAGTTCATCAAGTTTCAATGAACTTTGGATCTCATTCCAAGCAGCTGATGCACTATAAATAAAAGCAGTTTTCCCAAACTCTGTCTTCATTAAAGGAACATTTAACAGAATATATCTACTTGAACGTAGATTATACCCTTGACTATTAAAAGTTAATAAGCTATTGATATATTGAGGAAGCTGGCCGACTAATACCTTGTATACAAGTATGAGCCAGTGTTTGTACCTTCTTATGTGAAGTGAAGGCCAACCTACCATTTCATACAGTGCACAGTGGTGAGTGTGATATTTTGTGCAAGTTATAAATCTTAGAGCAGAGTGATAAACAGAATCCACTGATTTTAAGAGAGCTTTAGTGGTATTTCTGTAAAAAACATCTCCATAGTCTAAGATAGGTAAAAAGGTAGATTCCACCAACTTTCTCCTGGCTGACTGTGAGAAACATGCACTGTTCCGAAAATAAAAGCCCAGCTGTAACCTTAACTTAGACAACAATTGTTTAACATGTAACTTAAATGATAAGTCCTCTTCCAACACAAACCCTAGGTATTTGTAAGAGGAGACCAATTCTATAGAGTTACCCTGCAAAGTATAAATAGGTGGTGGAGAAGAATCAGTCTTTTGTTTCCTAGAAAAGACCATATATTTTGTTTTCTTATCATTTAGAACTAATTTTGAATGAATGCAATGTATGACATATCAAAGACGCACTCTGAGAGAAGCGCCGACACGTCGCCGATGTCAGAGAGATATCTAGCATGTTAAATATCTGGACCTGTCTCCGATTCCAAATTGCGCAATGTGAAATGTGTTTTGACTGAATACAACTGCAGCACTGACCTACAGCCAATGAGAGAGCAAGAAACGGAGCACGGGAAGTTTCAGTGGGAGTAGTCCTCATGTACCAGAAACAGAACATCAACTAGCATGGCTACGGTTTCAAGAAAGTCTCATTGGACCCAAGAAATGTAGGAAAAATTAGTGGAACATTGGCAGGAGCACCAGTGCCTATTTGATGTTTCGTCTGAACTGTACCACAACTGGGTGGAGAAAGAGAAGAGTTGGAGAGAAATTACCAGTTCTCTTGGACAGTCAGGTAAACAAATAGATCGATTTTTCAGTAGGAGCTACTTTTTCATATTGTAACCAATCAAATCTTACACATTATGTAAAGGCGATTAAAAACATACATATCATATTCTGAAATGCATAACATGTGATCATGTATTTGTTTTCATATCTCATATCACTTTTCGTGTGTACTCTATTGTGAAACGTAATTTGGAGTCCAGGCAGAGTTGTCAGGGATTCATCAATAGTGAAATGTTTTGTAATGTGTACAGCCCTATCGCCGATTCCTCGTGTAATTTGAAAACCCTACTTCCATGACAAGACAGACAGTCTATGAAAGTTGTGTAGTGTATAGGAGGCATTAGGAAGGATGACAGATATTTGAAGGATTTCACTTAGGTCAATGGTTATCAGCTGCTTTCAGCACCATCTTATTAGGAGGGCCCTCAACCTGCGACACACACACACCTCACAATGAGCTATTGTGACTGAACTGGATATCCGGAGAAACAAACATATCTATACATAAAATTGAAAAGTGATCAGATAATTGCTATCAAAATGAGCCAGGGCACTCGTTCAAGGTCAGGTTGAGGACATTCCTGTCCTGGTTTTATTATATTCATCCATAAAATCAAATGGTCGGAACCATGGCCTAGCAGTTAGCACACATGTTCTAGACACACTGAGTCATTGTGCTCAAGCGAAAGATACACAGGTTCGAATCCAGCCCACATCATATCCCTATTAATATAAAAAGTTATAAAAATCCTAACTATAAAAAAATAATGTCTCTGATGATGACTAAAGCATGTTGTGACATGGCTGACAAAGTGATCGATTAATTATGAAGCTGTCTCACACCTTCTAAATGGAGCGAGGACTTCTCGGGTCTTCTCTTCTTTGTGGGTTGAAACTGTACCTGTTCAGTGCTTGGGGTATTTAATCTAATAGAGATGGAGGGCTTTGTTGAAGTCAATACATTTCAGGAGAGACTGACATGAACAAGATCTATGAGCACTAAAGTTCCTTCAGAGTGTTAACTCTTTAAAGAGGAAAGAAAGAAAGAAGGATGGGTAGAGAGGAAAATGACAGTGACTGATGACCAAGCATGTCAGAGGAGGACCTAACCCTTGTGCTTGAGGGCAGGTTCACCAGCTGATGACTTTCCATGGCTGCTTCTCTGAACAATAGATCTCAACACAATCAAGGGCCAAGCAGACAGTGACTCTTGAGGAACAAAATAAGCTGACATGCAAAAGGGTGACATGCCGGACACATTAACCTCGTCCTTAAATTAGCCATATTTCTAAATTTCTGTAGCATTTATTGTCTAAAATCCACTTTTAATGTTACACCACTTGTAAAGTTTTCTTGTAACCAAAAGAAAAATTAGTTTTAAATGACCATTTTCCACCCTTTCCCTAACCATTAAAATTAGTCAGCCTGTTTTTGCTACTTCACCTAGAACACTTGGTTAATGACACTACAATGTCAATTTGACCTCTAGGTGCCGGTATGTATGTGCCAGTGGACATATGATAATGTGCACATGGTTTAGACATTAATACTGTGAAGACTTCTAAATGACCCATTTTTGCAGCTTGGTTTACATAAAAAAAACTGGGTGGACTAGTGTGGAGCTTTGCACTGTGAATATTAGTGCATTTCTAAAAATACACCAAACTTTTTTTTTATTTAAAAAGAGCATGAAATATCCATAATAGAGTGGAGTACAGTTTTTGAGAAAACTAGTGGAAAAGCTTTAATTTGCCTCAATTTCTAATTTAATACGAAATGTATTTGCCATGTTCCACTTTTGCTTTAATGAAAGCATGCACTTGAACTGGCATGTACAACAGTTGATTTTTGTTATCCCAGCATGATCTGACTACATTCCAAAGAGTATCTTGTGTGCTTCAATGGAAGTGCCCAAGTGTCTGGGAGCTTTGTGCTTTGGTAGGATCCAGTGAGGCATCACAGTGAGGTGTTCACTTACCGCTTGGATTAAACGCCATGCAGGATATAGGCTTATCATGTGCTGGAAAATGTGCAATCACTCCCTCTCCGTCTGAATCCTCGCTAACTAGAACCTGAAACATAAACACACACAAAAACATAGTACAACTACAGTAAGTTGATGGAGTCAAACAAATACAGACTGACTTCTTGTTTACCTCACGTCTCAGTGTTTTAGACACATAGTTGGTGATTGGCGCTATAATGGCCTGTGCAATCTGATCTTCACAGTTATGTAAGATGCAATCACTTTAACGAAGATGTGGTTTGGCATTTTGTTTAAACAAAGTGTGTTCCAAGTTATGTTCCATTGTACTGACCAAAACTATGATGCAGGATTGACATCTATTCGCCCTATTATATTATAAAGCCCTAAACATGTATTTTAAAGTTATGAAATGTAATGTACAAAGGAAGATTTTAGCTTAATAGTTTTATATTGTGTCATTGAGCAAGGCACTTAACTCCAGGTTGCTCCGGGGGGATTGTCCCTGTAATAAGTGCACTGTAAGTCGCTTTGGATAAAAGCGTCTGCCAAATGCATAAATGTAAATGTAAACGTAAATATGAAATCCACACAAAAATTCTTTAAAAGATGTTTGTGAATATGTTAGTGTTTTATTAACAGCTTCAACCCAAAACTCAAACCCAAATGACTATTGTGATCAATGAGTAAATTCTGCCAAACCCCACAGTGCAACAGCTCTGCATCTGAAAGTAAGAAAAAGTGATGTGTTCAAAGAATTTAAACACACACACGCGCGCGCACACACACGCACGCACACGCACACAAAGCAGGAGGAAATAAATATAGTGTCACTACAAGATTTCCTATCCAGAAGAGATTAACAGCTTCCAGAGCGGGAACAATGACCAGTAATTCATCCATTTATGTTACAACAGGAAACTTCCATGAAGATACTGAGAAATTCATTTCTTCAGAATAAGCTTCATAGCTTTTTCTATGTTATTAGTATTATATGTGAAGAAAGAAAGAAAGAAAGAAAGAAAGAAAGAAAGAAAGAAAGAAAGAAAGAAAATTGCTCCACAAGGGGCTATTCTCTGGTCAGTGGCCCTCTGTTAAGTTTGCTCATGAAAGAGATTATAACTAAGCCCATGAGACAGCCAGAGAGAATAGTGATAAATCAAAGAAGTGTTGCATTAAGGAGCAAGGCAGCTTTTAATAAGATCCAGTCCAAACAGAAAACAGCCTTGCTCTAAAACCCAGACATTTATTTCAGACTGCAAAAAAATGCCACCGTGACACAAACCAGATCACTTTTATTGGGGGCAAAAACAGACAATGTTGTTCTGTACAAGAATATACTATTGCTTTGGAAAAGTATTAATGTATGAATAGCTCCAAAGAGCAAATAAATGTCTTGCAGGAAATAAAAGAGTTGTGAGGAGAGGATGATGATAATGAAGGGTAAGGGCATGTCCCCTGAGAGTGGGGGGAGAAAAAGAATAGAAAACACCAGAGATAATTTCTTGTGTCATGGGAGAATGGCATAGACAGTAAATTCCATAAAGCAGTTTTATATGAATGCCACATACAGGAATAATCTGCTTTGGGAGGAGCCAAGCTTCTTGTGAGGTTGGCTCTGGTGTGATGGACCATTGTCAATGCAGATCTAAATGCAGGAAACCACTTTTAGAGAGGGATTTTAAAGTGTTGACTCTGGCGAATCAGAGCAGTAGGGGTGAATAAATAAGCAGAATAAATCACACCTCTGAATGAGGGTAACATGTAGGTCGGCCAAAAAAGACTTTTTGGGGAATACATGATTTAACTATCATATTTTTTAGAGCCCACAAAATGGAAGGATCTATTTACATGGGTCAGAATCAACAGTGGAAAAAAGGATAGCGAAACCTGTTCCAACTTAACCTCTCTCTGTGAAAAAATCCTTGAACAGGAGAACTGCAAATTTTAAAGCTAGCCTTTAACCCGAGTACTCTGTTAATGTGAACATGTGCCAGAAGAACACCTAGAAGTGCAGGGCAGCAGGAATATAAAGCTCACGCGGTTTATAGGACTGTCAATTTAACACATTCATTTGGTTAATTATTTGAATACATACATATATGCACACACTTGGACAGACCAGACCAACAATTAAAAAAATAGTGCAGATGGAATGTGTAGTGTGTGAACAGACCCTATGGGCCAGTAAGGCTACTGTTCAGTAATTTGAATATAAAACAAATATATTGACTTGTAAAGACACTTTTTGTCTTCAATACATTACTCATCTGTAATAATAATGTAAAATCTTTGAATTACAAGCAATTATATCTGATTTTTTGTAATTAAGTTAATTAAGATTTTATTCAAATTCAGGTCTTGGTAGGCATGAAAACAAAGAGTAGAGCAAAGCAAAGCGGGAAACAGCCACAGGAAGTGGCTCAAGCATGAACTTAGGAGACCAAGTAGGGTGGAGCATGTGCTCTTACGACAAGGTGATGACAAACCCCTTTGGGCTATAAGTAGCTCTAATAGTGAATGAGTTATAAATGGGATTAATGGATTATTTATCTCAGAGAAAAGGGGAATGACTCTGGGTTTTTTTGGGATCAAGATCAGATGGGTGAAGAGCGTACTCTAAACAGAGTAAACATAGGTGTTGTTGCCAATGATTCGCCAGGAATTGTGTCATTCACAGACCTTTGTTAATAACACTCCTTGCCCTTATGATACTGAACAAACCCTGAACTGTACAGAATAAAATGAATAAGTGAGCGTTTTATACCTGCCCCTCTCCCACAGTGTGCATATCTATGATAGTGACCACGCCAGGCTGGTGAGGGCTGCGGCGCGTGCAACTGTGGGCAGTGCCCTCTTCGTCAGGCACCCCTGATGGTAGTGTTCCAGCGAGCTGGGTCACGACCTTACCCACCATGGTCAGGCCCGTCTTCAACGTCTGACAGAAAGCAAATGAAACAAAAATTAGAACAACTTAAGAACCTTTGTACTTTGTTTTGTTTTAACTCACAACAGCAATCAGATCTTTAAAAGCTAATTTAATCCTTCAGGGTGTTTTTTTTAAGGGTTAAAAGAAAAACTACTTTAATTCTCTGAAAAATTTATGCCAACCAATCCTAAGTATTATTGCAACACTCAAATCAATATCGCAAATAAAGATTCCCACATCCAGAGATTCTGTTGAGCAATTACCAGAAAAATATGTTTATTTTCAGAAAGGTGTGTAAAAGCCGGTAAGTGTTTGTACGAGTGTGTTTCTGTTTGCTAAATGACATGAAATGAGAAGAGATGTGCCATGGCATGGCTCAGCAGCAGTCTGGACTCAGACTCATCTGGTGCAGTGTCTGCCACAAGTGGCCGCCCCTCCCCTCACCTCCCCTGATCAATGGGGACTGTTTGGATTAGCACTAAAAACTCTAACTGCAGTGATTAGAAAACACATTAGTGTTGATCAATTAGGAGGCAAACGGTTCTCTTAATAATTGATGGGGCAAGGCAATTTACACACAGTCAGTTAGTGGGCTTGTCAGAGCATTCTCCAAAGGGCCCAACAAACACAGGCGCCACAAGGTATTGACGTTGCCGCTTGGCCTGAATACCTGATTAAGCTCTCCGGGCCTTGGCAGACAGACACACATACAGAACACATACAAACACTTACCCACACACACACACTTACATGGCACAGCTCACTCCATTAAGTGAGAACTAGAGGAGACTCTACTTAAGCTGTGCTATCCACTTTCCCTAAACACAGTTTACAACTGCATAGGTCCGAAAACAGAACCCTGAGGCACCCCACTCACACAGACTTGTTGCTGCCGCAATGACATCTCTTTTTTTTGCCCACATCAAACTCATTTACACAATTTAAGACTCGCAAGAATTCAATTTTCCAAAAGCCCCCCCATTTGTGATTGGGTTACAGGATTGATGGGAGATGGCCCCGCTGGCCCCCAGATGGCCGCACTCAGAGCCACTCAGCACAGCGACCATGTGTCAGAGCAGAGGATATGGTTATAAATCACAGCCCCGTCTGCAGACGGCCTGTCTACGTATCAAGGCTTTTTTAACCTTGTTTTCCTCCCTGCTAACCTTTGCTGTGTTCTTTTTTTTTATGTATACCATTAAGGCTAATGGCACTTCTCTCACGTAAGCCGTTAGCGCTCGTTAGGCAGTGATCAAGCCAGTGGCCAGGGAATACAGATGTGGGCTTAATAAATCAATTAAGTAAGCAGGAGAGAAGACTGGAACCATATGAAAGG
Organism: Moxostoma hubbsi; assembly: GCA_032164185.1. Lineage (NCBI taxonomy): Eukaryota > Metazoa > Chordata > Actinopteri > Cypriniformes > Catostomidae > Moxostoma > Moxostoma hubbsi. Next base: position 24,032,812 of record JAVLUX010000030.1, on the reverse strand, counting down.
TTAAGCACCAAGGTTCTGGCACAACTAAATGAACTCTAGTGGGTCTTAGAAGCACTCCGGACAATGTTGAGGCTACTCTGGGACTCTGATGCTACATGTTGAATAAAATGTGTAGAAGACCCCACAATATGAGCTTCAATTCAAGCAGAGCAAACAGGATAAAAAGTGTGGCAGAACATACACAAATAAATGCACAAAGCCAGCAAACATTAGGTCCAACATCATTCTTACAATTTACAGCACAAAGCTCTGTTAAGCTGCAGTTAAAGCTCTTGCCAACACAAAGTTTTTGAAAAGATACTATGCATAAATTAATGTGAGAAGACTTGCAAGATTTATAGACCACTTGGCCAATAATTGCTGGATATAGATGATCATTATGAATTTCCTTGAAGTTCTGTATTATTTTTAAAAATGGCATTACCAAGTTTGGCTAGTGAAAACTTTAGAACACATGTATGAGATGCTAAAATGAATCGATCGTTTCATTGGCATGTAGAAAGTCAGCATTCACATTATGGTGTGTTATACAGTGGTAATACAGGTATTTTAGATACTTAAGCTACATTTAAAATGTATGAATTTCATTGCATACAATAAAAAAAAATATCAAAAGTGGTATCCGCAAGAATTATGCTAGACCTACAGGTGTAGTGTAGTCTGCCATACATAAATTGTCCAAAAACTTTGCCTTTTTTCTCCACAGAACAACATGAGGGTAAGTTGAAGGTAGTAAATTATCCCGTAAATTGTCCAAATAATCTTGGATCTACTGTACATTCTGTACTGTACGTTCATTGGTGATGTGGTGGCAGTGAGGAGAGTGTACTCACTTTAGCAGCACTGATGACAGTGGCAGTGTAGGACTGGGCATTATCTCCACAGGCCCCACCACGGGACTGATGACACCGGATCAGCTACACACAGACACACAGACACACACAGAGAGAGAGAGAGAGAGAGAGAGAGAGAGAGAGAGAGAGAGAACTAAGACACATTATCAACCAGAACCTTTCAGCTCCCCAGCACTCATTAACCCACAGAGGACTGTCACAGCCCGCGCCAGGACGTCTGCAGGCAGGCACGGTGAGTAAGAGGAGGAGGAGGTTGCCATTAGGACAGCAAATAGTTCTTCAAAACCCATTCTACGATACACTCTCTCTAGGGTCTCCGTCCCAGACCTATTCAACACTTCAGCTGCCATTGGCCAGAAACTCATTACCTTTACCCAGACACACTGTCCCATCTGTCCATTATTAGGCAGCAACTGGTCTCTCGAAGGCAAACAAACCGCACCCATTAGATGAATGACAATGAATCAAGGGTCTACTTAATAATAATATGTCACATTACATTGTTTGTTCCTGTCCATTTGATGTAGATTGTCTGAATAATGATCTGCACAACAATTTGTGACAAATTTTTAAAAACATCTTGGAAACAACATAATTTCAGTTGTTGAATTTTTTTCAGAAAACTGTTCAACTTGCCAGTGTGCATGTGGATCTATTTAAAATGTTACCTTGTTCTCGGCATAGGCCAACCACCGACTTCCCAGAGCAATAGGGTTAAAGTTGGGCCCAGGACATGGGTAGCAGCCTATAAGGTAAATACACAAATGTAGCAAGAGATTAACTAAATGACAGCACACAAGTAATCCATCATCATGTCAGCATCTTCCTATGGACAGTGTGGATGTTGTTTCACAGTCTAGTGTTTTAGCAGAGCTTAGGGTTAAAGTAATACCAGAGGTTAAAAAAGGGTTATGGCATTTTGTGATGATAGGAAGGCTCCTGATTATTAACTGGCAGACAGATTGACCCGTAAGAGCAATAAAGCCATAGTAACTGTATAGAATATACATGCCATCCTTATGTAACTATACATCACATGTGGAACACTTACAGAAGTGGCAAATACGCACGCAAATGCTCATCAGATAAGGTCCTAATACACTAAAACGCATTTAATAAGCACTGAAATGCCAAACCTCTTTCTCTATCCTCACAGGCAAACACAGAAAGTTAACACAAATGCATATCACTGTGTGAAGTGTGCTGACAGTAATTTATAGCATAGAGTTGACATAAAATACAGGCAGACAGTAATTTAAGGTGTAGATTCAGGATCTGAAACTCGGGTGAATGGGGCTTGAGGTAAACCACAAGCACAGAAAAGCAAAAGCCTTTTGTGCCTTTCCAAGGCAGAGGGAGCCAATGTAGTGAGATAATGTATGTTTAGCACATCCTGTTTGCTGGGCTGGGGTATTATCACCATTGTTCTGTGATTTCACATTAATGTCCTGTCAGAGAGAGAAGACCTCACTCAACGCTTTCAAAATACATAAAATTGATGAGAAACAATAAACAAGCTGCCATTTCAAATCCCAGTGGAGTGCCAGGTTTAATATAGTTTTTCATTTTTTATTTAGTTTTTATTGCAATCTCATTCTCAATTTGTCTTTTTAGTTTAGTTTCATTCGTTTTTAATCTATGAATGTCCAGTTTAGCTAAGTAATTGTTTTCAAGTTTTTGTTATTCAGAATATTTCTTTATTTCAGTTTTAGTATTTTAGGGTTGCATTAATTCAATACAAATAGTAGCGGAACATTTCTCACTGCCAAATAGTGTTATTGCAATCTAGTAGCATTTTCTTGATTAACAAAAGGCAGGATGTAAAGGTCTCAAATATTATATGATATGATATAATATGGATCAAAAACAAAACAATATGTTATATATTTTTAATATATTTTTATTACATGAACATTAATTTTAGTTTTTCAAAATATGTTAGTGTTTAATTTTATTTCAGTTAACGAATATATTTAAATGTAGTATTCATTAACGCTGAAAGAAACTGGTGCATGCTGTATTTAATACCTCTTTGAAGAACAACTTCCTAGCTAATATTGTTAGATGCCTTCTGACTGTCACTTTAAAAAAATCAGTCTAGTCTTAGTCTTTTTATGTTGAGGATGCTTTAGGGATGCGATTAATGATGTAAGGGGTAATTGGCCGCGCCCGTTTCCTGTGCCACAGACATTGACGGGGAAGTCAAATAGACAATGAGAGCCATAAAAACTAAACTAATGGCAATTTGCAACAGACGATTGCTTAAGTAGACAGCAGATGCCTGGTTTCACATAGTGACATGAGCAGGTTATTCAACTAAAACTCACAGAAATGATCCATGGAGATCAGTTGTGAAAAGGAGATCTGGGACAAAAGTCCCTTTAAGGCAAGTAAGTCCAATTGCTGTTGATATTGACAACACCCCCAAGCAGCTATTTTCTGAGATGCAAGTACAGCTCCTGCAGTATATTGAATGGGAAAGACCGAAATCTCCAAAATGGTTTGCCAAGGTTATGTAAAATAAAAAAAAACATATTTAAAATCTGACTTATATCTTAAATTGTGCTTACTTTGCTCAAATCATGCAAAAACTTTTATTGTATAGGTTAACTGTAAGGCAGGACTTCCAGTGCTTCAGTCGCCATATTGAGCATTGCAATGTATCCCATTTGTTTTATAACAAGTAGTAAATCTCAGCTTATAATGTCTCTGGCTTGGCACAAAAGAGTCCTCTGGACTGAGGTACTGCTGAGAGACGTGGTCTGACCTGGAGAAGAGGAAGTGATTCTTCTTTGTGTGCTAGAGCTGAGTGATATTATGCATTGGTTTGTAATTGTTTGGCCTGTTTGATGGAAGTTTGAAACAGAGGGTTTTGGGTAATGTGTAGTTTTGATGCATTGTAAAACAAAGGCCATTTGTATAAACAAGCAGGCCTGTGGACTTGCAGATGAGCTTTGATATCGATAGCCCTGCGGAGTGACGCAGGGAAAAACGGCTCCATTTGGTGTGACAGCACGCATTGAGATAACTCGTACAAGGGGGTGCGGGTGAGCGGGGTTTTAATTAAGTCAGTGTGTGAAAGGGATTAATCGAGACTGAATTTCCTGTTTGCAAGGCTGCAGATCAAAGAGGCTGAGAAAAGTTGCGTTGGAGACTAGAGAAGGTCAAGAAGGGTCAAGTTCAGCAGACACATCTATAATCTAAAGTACTTACTTGTGACAAAGAACTTCTTCATAAAGGTACAGCTGTCAAAGGCAGCAATCTTTTCTTGAAGACTAACAACAAGGATCCTGTGGACATCCAGGGATGGAGATCGAGATGAGAAAGGAAAAACGAGACAAAGAAACTCCTTATTACACACTGCCATTCACATGTATTCTAATTTAAAACACATTTACAAGAGAACAAAAACTTAATGCTTCATTTAATAACCAGGAGATAACATGTATAAATGCACCTTTTGTTGCAGTGTAGGTCATAGATGGGTGTTTTAAACTGTATGGACTTGACCATCTCTCCTGTTCTCAGGGAATAAAGGTCCACACAACAATAAGGGGGACTTGTCCTACAAAACACACAAATTTGATTAGCTAGACTACTAAACAGTAGCCTGTGCCATGTCCCGATCCCATTCACTCTTTGTACTATTTCCATCAACAAAAAGTTGCAAAAAGCCCAAAACCCAATAAAAAAAATACACATATTTTGAAGTGAGAGTGGAACCAAATGAAAATGTTAAGAATTTACAAAGAGCCGCTGCAGCCATTACTTCCTTCCATTCCTCAACAATGCAATTCAAAGAGTTTTGGTGAGCATTATACTGATTTGCACTCTCTCTTCATCAGGGAGTTTGGAGCTAAGTGAAAGTGTTGGCAGCAGCTGGTAAGAAACACAGACATTAATTGTCATTAGATGTTCCTCATTCGGCTGGTACAGCCTGGTCTGCCATATAAACCATCTTAATGGAATGTTTCTGGAAAGATGCTGTGCTGCTTTCCACAGGATATTACTCACTACAGCTATATGTATTGCATCAATACTGTCCAGTCCAATGAATCAAGATCAGAATACCAATCTCAAGAGTCAAGCATTCTGTCTGAGCCATGGCTTACTGTACTGTACATATTGTAATTCTTTGATGCTAATGCGGATGAAACATATTCAAGTTCAAGTCAAGTTTTCAACATATTCTGAATAAAATGTGAGTGGTGCTTGCCAGTGCAAAATTTGCCGACCTGATGCCAGGGTGTTGCAATGTGATTGCTAAGGTGTTCCGAATGTTTTTTTACCATGTTGCTATTCAGTTCCTATGGTGTTCTGGGTGGTTGTGTACTGGCCCAAATTAAAACATCCCACCCAAGTCTACTCTGGTCCCTCATTGAACGAAAGTTGGATATGTTGCCCATTTTGGTCCACAAGCTAAAAATCGTCCAATAGGGTAAAATAATAGCAGCACAACTCTTCTCAAGAAATGATTTGACGAGTTACACTCCAAAGTTTCATACTTGAGGTTAGGAGTTTATTCAAAGTGGTGGGTTTGCTTAGTGGTGCTTACTAGTCAGGTATTCTACAGAGAGGATGTTATGGGTCTAACTACAGAAAAAGCTGGAACTGATAATGCCAGGCTAAGACAATGGCTCTGAGTTGATCGAGCACTCATTGTAATTGAAGATGATCAATAAACTGTGCTTTATTGACAAAACAATTGCCTTTGGAAGCACCCACTAATGATTTCACTCTGTCTGACTCTTAATTCGACCGACTGTCTGACGCTTCACAAGGAGTGATTATATCGTGCATCATGGATTCTCATTAATACACAGTTTAGCAATAAAATTTGCAACATTATAGTGTTGTTGCAGTATTGGCTATGCTGCTAATGTATCCCAGCTCTTGAGAAAACAAGCGATTCAGTCTGCTGACTTATGTTCTGATGTCAAAAATGGCCATTATAAAATTGATAGTTCCGGTTCTGGATTCAGACTGGTCAATTCAGCATTCCAGCCATACTAAAATACATGCTATAGAGACAGCTATGGCGCAAAACACTTGTTCACCTAGCAAGTTTGAACAGTTTTGACAGCACCCATATGGGCCAACTATTAACCCAAGTCTACATTTCAAGGACTACATCTTCAAGCAGAAGGATGACACTTACTGTACCTATAGAATTTGCTTAATGCAATGTTTTTATTATGTACTAACTAATCATTTTATGAAAGCAATAAGGAGCCATTCAGACAGAGACTCAAGAGATTCAAGGCCATTCTTATGTAAAAAGAAGTTGGCAAAATAAATACAGTAAAACAAAAGTCAGGTGTCTCAAGATGCATTTTTAAAAGCTGACGTTCTTTTTTTGACTTTTTTTAAACCTGTACTGGCAAATAAAACACATGGCAATACTGCGTGAGTTGTAAGACATGGTGCAATTGTCAAAGACGTCTATCTAGCACATTTTTCATAGAAAAACAACTGAAAAACAGTGTAGACAGATGAAAAACACATCAGGTGTGAACAGCCCCCAAGGCACTCAATTTCTCTCAACTCTGTAAATAGCATTTCCTCTTGTATTGCTTGTTTCCTCTTATTGCTTAAAATTCTCCCTTTTCTTTCCTATACTTTTGTTTATTTTGGAAAATATAATTATATTCCTCATTCATAATTCACATGCATGCAAACACTAAATAAATCAGTTTGGGCAGTGTGTTGAGGAAACAACTCTTTTAAAAACATGCACATATCATCCGAGACATCAAACCATAAATTGTGGAACATGGAAGTCCTTAAACCATAAGAAAAAGGATGAGTTCTGATTCTGAGTAATGAAGAGCTAGAGAGGTTTTAAATTTGTCATTACTTTCTCAGACAGTGATTGATCTCTGAATGAAACCGTGACAATAGCGATTCCAGCCTGTACTTTGAGTTGGTTCCCAAACAGCTGCCCTTTGAGCCAATTCTTCTCAGTTCTGTGGCTCGAGGTCAAGATGGACAGATTGAGCATAATGTTTTTAAGATAGCATGATAATGTCTTGGGAGCAGGAGGCTTGCTGTGTGTGTGGTAGATGTCCCATGACCCTCGCACAGCAGTATATTTAAAGCATTCTGAATGTTTGGATGGAGGCCTGGGGTCAAGACTGCAGCTGCGGTTCAGTGCCTGAGATCAATCAGTGATGGAATCATCCCACAAGTAAAAGTCCTGCTGTGGCCATTTGGTATTGCCAAAGCAGAGGAAGCACTCTGTAGCAAAGCTTGTATTCTAGGGATGTACAAACCTATATCTATCATAATTGACAAGTTGGTGGGTTGTCTAAACAAATAGTCAGCTAGCCTGTCTTAAAAGGTGTTCACACAAAAACAAAAAAAATTGTCATTTAAAAATCACCCTCATGTCTTTCCAAATTTGTATAACCAATATTCTTTTTTCTAATTTTGTGTTAAAAGGTGAGGCAGGCAGTTCCTAACATTGTGCTTATATACACAGACACACACACATATATATATATATGTGTGTATATATATATATATATATATATATATATATATATATATATATATATATATATATACACGTGTGTGTGTGTGTATATATATATATATATATATATATATATATATATACACACACACACATATACATACACACATACATATACACACACACACACACACACACACACACAGTATATATTGTTTATGTTCAAGGCAATGGATTTCTTACAAAAGCAGTGTTTTGATGACTATAGCAGTGCTGCTTTTAAGCGGATGAATTTAGAGAAATATCTCAGGGATAGTTAAATGTCATGATAGCATGCCAACTAAGGATGTCCCAATACACTCAGATACCAAAAACAACACCGTCTGATGTACTTACTGTATGTCATTTTGTAGAAATTCAGCACATATATTTAAATCATGACATGAAATAATGTGATTTTTAAAAATCAAAAGGCTGTGATTTTAAGGAAATAAATATATAGTGTGCATGTGATATGCACTTCAATGAAAATGTGTGAAGCCTACTGCTTATACACTGGAAAATAAAAAAAAAAAATCACATAATAAGAATCAAATGTGCTCTTGTGTAGAAGATTACTAACAGTAGAGCATGCATTCACTATGCACAGCGCATACAGAATACCTATTTATTTATGACTTTATTTTATGATTCTTCTATGAACACCCCCAACCCTGTGGGAGATTGTGTCTGCAGTTTTAGCCAGAGCTGGATTACATAGTGCATGTAAACGACACAATCCAGTAAGCTGTTGCAGCCACCGCAGACATGAGCCTCTGCCCAGAGCTGCATCTCTAAATCAGCCAGCTGCCAGCAACAACCCTGTCTTAGAGCCACATCACGAAAACAAACACAAATACAGAATCATAAGCCAGAATACTGGACAGTCCAATGCCTAGTGGCTTACATTAAAGAAGGAAATAAAACAGTGAGACTCTGTTTATGAAGCCCTTCAGTCACGCCCTGCAAGTGTATCAAAACGAGTCTGCAAAAACTATTAGTCTGCATTTCTATTCTCCATTGTTGTCTCAGGAGAGACATGGCTATCTACAAAGAGATCATCATCACAGCTAAAAACCCCTCTGGATTCAAGAACTGAGATTAATAGGGGCATTTAACTTCTCAAACTTGTCCTAGAGGCACTATTCATTGATTTCAATATAATCTGGGTCAGATCAATCCAATTTAAAGTGTTTTAGAGCAAATGTGACACAAATGATATGCTTCCAGATTGATTAATGGGACAATGATAGTCTTGAAAAAAGAATCATCAAATTGGTCACTCCAATTGTTTGCCTTTTTGCATTGTAACTAATGGCTTGGTTCTAATGGACGCGGTGCACAGTCAACATAATAGAATTTCCTCTCACTGAGAATCAAGAGTTCGATTTGAAAGCGTCTGTAAATTTCAATTATCATTATGAAATCATATCAGAGTTTCAGTGCAGCACACTTTTAGGTGATATTGAGCATAGATATTATGACCTCTCACTCTCCCTACTTTATCTATGTCACTTTCATCCTGAACATTTCTTTAGCAAAGGGCAAGTTGGTACATATATCAGATTTGATTAAGATAAGGTCATACAAGTTATCAGAATTTTAAGAACAAACTGCAGAGAATGGGAATGAGCAAAAAGAAACAAAGACAAAAAGAAAGAAAGGAAACAACCACGTTTTCCCACCCATTTGTCTCAAAATCAACCATGATATTTCTAACTGAAACACACTCTTACTTGTAACTAACATTTATTTTTTAAATTTGGCCTGTAAAGATAACGTGGAAATAAGTCCATATTCCGAATTTGAAAGTCAAGCTACTATGCATAATGGAAGTGTTTGTGACCTACAAACACAAGTTCACGTCTGCCAAATCCAACACTCTTCATTTGGAGTGACATAACTTCACAATGCTTCAAACCATGAATATCCACAATCCCAATTATGCATCTAATAGCAGGGTACAATCTCACAAAATTTCCATAAGTCACACCTGCAAAATTCATCTCTACTCATCATGGTTCTATAATAAAAAAACGGATATTTCTGAAATCAGCCTCTCCCATCCGATATGGCGACCAGATCGGAAAAGTCACTTCTGAGTAGAACATTACCAATTTTTTTCGGTTAAGGTTTCATCTTAATTTTAGCAATGCACATGATTACAATTGTTATTACCCACTTTATGGCATTATGTCACGAGCTGACCAACTCATCACTTTTATAATCTCATAAACCTTTTAATGTCTGTATTTCAGCATGATTCCGAACCCTGTTAAGTTCCCTATTTGGTGCTTTTTACATTGCGAGGCTTTAATCATTTCACTAACCTGAACGGAAACTGACAAGGGGAAGCAAATATAAAATAGGAAGTCTGGAATGATGTGCGAGGGAGTAAATCTATTTACAAGGCAACATCCTAAAATTTTGGCTGCAGCCACTTTACAAGCTTTCTGAATATGAATTTAACTATTACATGCTCTGGAAATGCAAAACAAATACTGTGTTAACTTAAAAAACCATCTGTCCTTCTGAGAACCCCAAAAGAAACATAATGAGGAGCTTAACTCACCAACAAAACTCAATAAACGTACCATAAATAAAGTAACAGGACAATGTTTAAGTCTGTTCAAAAGTTTAAGCGCTTAAAACTGTGATAAACCCATCCTGTGAGACATTTGTTTTGAGATGAGGCAAGATATGGACCTTTTTTATTTTCCTCTTAGGCTTTTTGATATCATTTGAGAAACATGGAAAACAGATGCTTTAAATGTGAGATGTTCCTTTTCAAAAGGTGTTGGAGGAAAATAAAGGAACAGACAAATCGCAACTCTGATCTCTAAACCGTGATAAGTCCCTTGAGCCAGCCGAGTATTGATTTATAACATCTATTTCCAAGTATGACAATGTAAAAACACAGATGAAAACAATTACTCTATTTGTATAGACAACAAGTGAGGTGGGTGGTAACAGGCATTTTCAAAAAGAAAAAAAATGGTCACAATTTTGCACCCTCTCTCTCTCTGCCCCTGTCTTTCTCAAGCCGAGCTTCAACACACAACAAACGCTGGCCACATCACAGGCTTCTTGAGGCCTGAGGGGGCCCTTTGATTCCAGCACGTCGTGGGCATTAGCGGGAAAGTAATTAGGGTAAAAAGTTCAACCGCAGCTTCATGTCTGCAGCACTGCCAGAAATATATTTCCTCCCCTTTCACTGGGCTCTCCACAGATTCGCATGCATATTGGAAACACATTGAAATGAGGAGCCTGTTGAAGGAGCCATGGTGCTCTTGCACTGGTGTTTACAATGTTTAATTACTGAAGGATAGAACAGATGCTGGGAAGCGAGATGGACAGCGCAGGTCAGATTAATGAACAAACAGCTTTTCTTACCTCTCTTTTAAATTTCCTAATGTATAGTAAAGCTCCGAGTGTGGGTTATGGATTTAATTGTGGCAAAATCCAACCATTTTTCTTAAATAAATCTACTGTGAGTTTAGAAAAGGAGTATTATAGATTTTAAAGATAAAGTGTGCAATTTTTAGATGTAAAAATACTTTCTACAATTCGAGTTCAGTATGCAGAAATAACTAAAAGAAAGGCATTTTTTGAGGTAGATTTCCCAGAAAAGTGGGAACTATGTAATTCTGGCACTATTTAAAAAAAAAAATGCTATTTGAGCATACTAACCACCCCAAAACAACTACATTGGCTCGATCAAAGGCATGAGTTTGGAGGCCGGATAATCTCTTTGTCTTTCCAATGGTAGATGGGAGGAGTTTTCTGTAAACCTGTTTATTTTTTAAATTCTGTGGTAACACTAGTTGTGCAGAAATGACTCATCTTCAAATAGTCATGTGTTTAAAAGTATGAGAAACAAAGTCTTATAAATATCACTTAAAAAGTTGTTCGCAACAAAGCAAAGATTGAGTCTTTCTTTCTAAGATAAGCAATAGGCCCATTAGTCCTAAATTTGCCCAATCATGAAAAGGATGATGTTACATGTCCATGTGCCTCCTCTGCAATTAATCAGAAAGATAAGGAGACGTACACTCATGGAAAACCGATCTGAGACAAGTGTCCTTGAAAAACAGGGAAAACTTCAAAGCCACGAGGTTCCCATCCTCCGAGAACTTGAGTTATGTGGCCATTGAGTCGGCATGAAAGAGCTTACTGGGATGATCTGAAACCAAATGATGCACCTGGCCTGAACTTTCCAAATAACTTGAAGGGTGGAGGATCCATCATGAGAAGGAAATACATTTATCTTTAACATGACTGTAAGAGTAAGGATTGTGTCTGTCAGATCTATCAGCAGATCATAACGCCTACCTCAAATTACACTGAAACATGAGGCAAAAGATAGATATGGTAAAACAGGACAAATGTCTGTGAAGAAAGAGAATGAGGGAGAGTGAATGTGTGTGTGTGTGTGTGTGGGAGCGCTAACCTTTTAATATTGCATTTTCACCCCCTGAGCTTCCAGAATAAAGAACAGAACATCTCTGATGATACATGACCATAAAGAGGTTTTATTTTATCTAATCTTTTATAATGTCTACATAAGAACCCAAAAGTAAACACTGGTTTTAAAGCAGACTCATGTATCAAATGCAACAGCAGAGGAAGGAGACAATTGGACCTTTATATATTGTGCGTGGGCCAAAAAACAGACAATTGAGTCAGAGGCATGAGAGATGGCAAATGCACTGCAAGATTATGAAATGTTACCAACACCCTGGGAGTGAAACCACAAGTTAAAAATCTAGAAAAATGCAAACAAACATTTCAGCCACTAAATATTAGAACCTCCCTCGTACCTTTTGTGAAAACAATTGTTCACCCCCCCCCCCCCACACCCCCCCACCCCACAAAATACAAAAACTCTTCTCTCATTTACTCACCCTCATTTCGTTCCAATCTAGCATCATTATATTTATTCCATGAAACACAAAAGGAGATGTTAGAGCTGATTTATTACATACAAAACAAGTAGGTCTTCATGCAATATATATATGAATGCAAAATAGATATAAGAGCTACGGCAGGTGGGAAGAACATCACTGAATAATGAGCTTAATTTTGATTGGTTTTTAAAACAAAGCTAAACAACTTAAGAAGCTTTGGAACATAGTGCTCAAGTTGTTCTGATAAATCTATGCTTTTTAGTCCTACATAATAAAGTCTGGCTGTAAATTGTTTTATTTTTATATATATATATATATATATATATATTATACACACAAATAATACAAAACAATGACCATCCACATATGTTGTATGGAAAAGAGCAGCTGGAACATTACGCCTAACATATCCTTTTGTGTTTTATGGAAGAAAATAACTTAATGGATATATTTATAACAGGGGAAAAAAATATAATAATGGATATTAAAAGACAAGGGGCAGGTAAATAATGACAAAATGTAGATACTGAGATGTGCACCACACACAGCCACCACTAGACGATATCAGTGCACCTCTTCTGATCACAACACAACTGCATTCACGAGCCAAGAGATCTCACAATTCGGGGTGTGATGGCAAGAGAGTAACAGGCTCATGGGCTCTAAAAGCATCATTTCCCAATCCCCTTTAATCCACAGTCTAATACAAACGTACAGAGATTTATAATTTAATACATTTAAGAGGGATCACTCACATCTCAATAAAAATGCAATGAAAAGCACAGCTTAATAGCACAGTAGGCTTTAGGTAAGTTGCTTTTAAAAATAGTCAGTGGAGAACTCTGTTTCCGTCCCACCAAGCTATTGTCTAATTAATAAGCGGGCAGTGGGTGCCAACAGGATTTTACATGGATACAGCTTTGGGTTATGACAATTAGGGCCATGGTAACAGATCTAGGTGATAACACTTGGCTTTCTGTGGTGCTGAATGTGAACAGAGGGGGAGGTGTCCTGGGTCTCTTCAAATCAAAGCATACAGTGGAGCTCTTCCACTATCCTAGAGCCAGGCAATGGATTGCTGATGTGAAAAAATATGCTCTACACTTGTAAGAAGTGGATAAGCAGGGACCTGGTGATCTGAGATTATATCGATATCTGAGTCATATGTTAATAATGCAATTCAGTATTTTTTTATTTATTACAATTGGAAACGGTGATAAAATGCGATCCGACTCGATTGTTTCTCATTCTTCATTTGCACAACAAAGTTCTGGGCTTCTTAGATGCAATGTGGCAAGATTCCAGCGGCAAGCTATCTCTCTGTGCAAACTGAATGCAAAACTGCTGCATGATGCAGCAAAAAAATTACAGAACATATTTGATGTTTAATGTATTGTTATGAGAGGCCACATTTTGGACCAATAAGAGTTTACAAATGGGCAGTGCTACCCGGCGCAACACTACAGAAATATAAGCAATCAGAATGTGCTGTCGCTTGTCATGTCTAGATAGGACAAAATTGTGATCTCAGTGATTTCGACCATGGCATGATTTTTGGTGCCAAATAGGCTGGTTTGAGCATTTCTGTAACTGCTTATCTCTTTGGATTTTCAAGCAAAACAGTCTCTCGAGTTTACTCCAAATGGTTCCAAAAACATCCAGTGATAATCAGACCAGGCCATGTTTTTCCAGTCTTTAAATGTTTAGTTTTGGTGAGCCTGTGCCAACTGCAGCCTAAGATTTCTGTTCTTGTCTGACAGAAATGGAACCCGACATTGTCTTCTGCTGTTGTATACCATCTACCTCAAGTTTGAACATATTGTGAATTGTGGGATGCTATGCTGCTCACTACAATTGTACAAAGGGTTTATCAGAGTTCCCGTAGCCTTTCTGTCAGCTCAAACCCATCTGGCCATTTTCAGTTGACCTCTCTCATCAACAAGGCATTTTCATTCACAGAACGGCCGCTCACTGGATGTTTTTTGTTTTTGGCACCATTCTGAGAAAATTATAGAGACTGTAGTGTGTGAAAATCCCAGAAGATCAGCAGTTACAGAAATATTCAAACCAGCCCGTCTAGCACTAATAATCATGTCATGGTCGAAATCACTGAGATCATATTTTTTCCCCATTCTGATGGTTCATGTGGCTGATTAGATAATTGCATGAATGAGTAGGTGTACCTAATAAAGTGGTCACACAGTAAATAAGTGGTGCTGAATTGTTAATTTTTATTGTATTTATTTTTTTGCAAAAATATATTAAAAAAAAAAATATTTTATATATATTTATTTATTTTTTTTATTTTTTTTTCTTGGAATTATAATATCAACACAGTATTATCGATTATCCCCCCACCTCTACACCCAGGAGGACCGGACCGTCATCTGAACCTCCATGTGCTCTTGCCCCTGTCAGCAGTCCAGCTCTAATCTCCACAATGACAGAGGATTGCAAAAAGCCAAAATACATCAACATCCTCTCCATGGTGATCTGGAAATTTGAGGGGAAGGGAGAGAGAGCACTGTTTTCTGCCTGTCCAATGACTTAATTTCTCCACAATCCAGAGAACAAAACAGGCCTGTGGAGGTCTGAACTTTTACCCCTAGAAAACATATTCTCTGAAGCAGCCACAAATGGTTAAATAACACACTTCGATATGCATTTGGTTAGAGAGAGAATAGGCACAGGAATATAGTGGTTTTAATACTTGTAGCCTTGATTAAAAGTAACAGAAAATAATAAGAATGTTACAGTGGAATATCAAAACCTTTCCAGATACAATTGGGCGACAATGGCGGATTGAATAGCACATGCTAATTTGCTATGCCTACCGGTACTGTAACACAGCACAAGTGGTGGCATATTTGCTTTGCTGTCAGGATATTTAGCAGATCCATACATTGTTTGGACTTAAGACATAATCCTCTCCATTGATAAAATTATGTTGAGTGTGTCTGGCTAGGAATCTGCAATGAAGGATTTAGCACACATGCTGTTTTCCTCTTTCTGGTTTTCCTTTAATTTGCAAATCTTGTAATCTAAACTTAAAGCTGAATGAACTGACTTCTAAACCAGCAGTGCTATATCGGCCAAGACAGCAATCTGTTTTCCATTTGAGTGTCAAGACAGCATCCACACTAGCGGTTGACAAAAGCTATTATTTCAAAACGATTATATACTAAAAATCATGTGAGGAATTTGGTAAGTTTATGAACCATTTCAGTAAGTGGAAAGAACCGAGCATGGTTCAGCCTTTCATAAAAAAAAATACAAAGCTAGGCTATTTACCAAACACTTCTACTGGAACACAGCAGCGGCAACACCATTCACCCAGAGGGAGAGGGTTATGGTTTTCAACACGAGGCATGTTTTCAGCATTATAACAACCATTGCTGGAGTACAAAGCCAAACCGTCAGAGCCTGTCTCCATGTCAGGGCGGACACAGCGCATTTGGCTGCATAAGCGCCGGCAGAGCAAAGAGCTCCAGTCTTGGAACGGCTGGGACAGTGGTCTCCATCAAAGTGTGCTGAAGACAGACTTGCTAACTCTTTTTCCTCTGGAGGAAATACTGAGTTAAGATTTTCAACAGCACAGAAGAGTTGGGGTTAAGAAGTGGCAAAAGTAGCTGAGGGGAGGAGAGGAGACAATAACTGATCTGCCCCGTTCTTTTTTTTTTTCTCCCTAAGGGGGCACATTTCTGACAGTCAGTTCCTGTCAGGGGTGCAAGGTTGCAAGTCGCCCTGTGGAGCCAGCTGGGTCCCTTTCTAAGCCACTCCCTGGCACCATCAGAGGAGGCAAGAGGGCTTTGATGCAGGTTATAATGTATAACAAATTACAGGTTTTAAAATGTACTTATGATTTGTACCTCATAAGGTCTAAATGTTACATACACACACTGAGGGCTATGGTTTGGGTTCCACCGCTCTTAAAAATGGGAAAATGTCATAAACCGGAAAATGAAGGAAAAATTCTATTAGCACATGGACTTTACCTCATGAAGAGTTTTACATGTCTCCTCTCGTGTTGTGCATGCCAGGAAACGGATACAAGCTTGTTATAGCCATGAAACCATCACTTGTGGAAAAATGCAAAGATTTTAAAGCTTTTGAACTGTACACAACCTCAACTGGCCTTTCTCAAATGAAAGATACAAAAACCAGGCTGACCAATCGTTTTAACCCTATAAAGCTAAAATGATACTTTAAATACTTTGTTGAAAAACCTGTATGCAATGTGCTAGATGTCTTCTGCAAGAATACCTAATATAATTTCCAAAGTGTCACTGTGATGCAAGTCTTTTTGCTGTAAAATCTTTGCTGATTTTGACTAAGTAAAATTAAAAATAATGTTTATATTATTACCGTTTTCTCAAAAGGAGTTTTGCTGAATCGAAGCAACTTGCGCTTGGTTAAAAATACATTATTTAATAGAAAAATCTGGTTGAAACGCATCCATCAAATATGAAACAACAGGTTAACGTATATCTCTCAACCATAATCTCTTTCCATTCATTCCCACCACAATAAAAAAAACAGAGAGCTTTGTAAATACTGATATATTTTCAAAATATATTATTATATAAAATTATATTATGCCTGCTCTGTTGTTATAAAGATTGTTTTACATAAAAAAAAAAATTAAAAAAAAAAAAAATCAACTACTTAGAGAATAGATTAACCACTAAAGATGACTGCATGGACTTTAACACAAAACTTTTAGTTCATACAAAATCATTTTGTTTAACCACTGACCCATGACACTTAGTTTACTTGTTTTAAACACTAATCTTCCTAAACGTATAGAACTAATATTGGAATTATATTAATTATTTTCTTTTATAGCATAATTTAATGTACATCTGCTTTAAAACAATGCCTGTTATGAAAAGTGCTATACAAATCAATTTGACTTGACTTTTACATTACAAGCTATTATGAAGTCATCTCACTATAACCTCCAAAGACACAAAAAATAATAACTTTTTATATGTCAATATAGGGTTGTGTGCATAAAATCATACAATAAATGTTTTTGGAAACAAAAAAAATAATTATATTTGATTTGATGTGCTGAATTGTAATGTCATACATTTCTATAGAAGGAGAGGAGTTGTCAAAGCCAAACTCCCAAACATTTTGGTATCTCTGAAAAGATACCCAAGATTCACCACTGTGGGATGTATAGGCAAAGATAAAATTAAATAATAAAAAAAGAACTTTAAATCCTGATGTATAAAATCTGATTTAAAAAATTACCATCATATAGACTTTGTCTATAGGTTTAAAAAAAAAAAAAAAAAAATTATATTACTGAAATATATATATACATTTTTTTTTTTTTTTTTTCCCCTGGCTATTATCTCATGTCAGGTTTTATATATGGTTAAAAAGTTTAAAATAGACAACACCTAAAAGACCTAACTTTACTTTCCGAAGAAAAGAAAAAAAAAATGCAAAAAAGTGCACCTTTAAATTAGGTTTCAAGCTGTGCACAATTCTTTCACCGCTGATGACAGCTAATTACTCTTCAAACATACTATTGGGTTAAAAAGAAAATAAATAAAAATAAAACTGCTTTGGATTAATCTCTTCTGTTAGTGTCATGAGCCCAGTCTTATGTTGAAACACATGTGTAGCTTGAATATAACCAGAAAAGAACATGACCCATGAAAATGAAAGCTAAAACACCATTTGAGGCACTAGGTAGGCCCAGAACACAGTGGAAATGACGTTGTTGCTGTGCACTCACCCCGAAGAGCCCGTACTCTTGCACACACCGAGGAGGGGCCGTTTCTCAGCAAAGCTGTCAGTATTGAGGGAACCTGCAGCCAGAGGGACAGAAAGGCGAACGTTAACCACTGCCCCACATAAAAAGGGACATTCATTAGCCACCCGCAAGTGAGGCCTGTTGTCTCTCCACCAGAGCCACCCACCAAAAAGCATCTACTGCAATAGGAAGCGTATTGATTGCATTGCAACTAATGCTCTTTAATCAAATTATGCCTAGAAAATGTCCTCAAAAATTCAAAACAATCCTTTCCTGTCAGCTTTGACATGCGCACACCATCTCTGACCACAGAATAATGCTCTGGTCCACACGGAGACTTGTGGGATCAAATTAAATTAAAATACCAGCATGCAAGACATTAAATGGAGACAGAGAACAGAAACGCCACCCAGCGCAATGTGTTGTACACAAACCATCTCCACTCTGACTCTAAATGGAGAAAGCCTTCAAAGCTTTTGGAGGAGTCTTTTGTCTGAATGGCTTTAATTTCGGGGGTTCTGGGGAATTAGCGAATGGCAAAAGGCTGGTAGGCATATTTTGGGTGGAGAAAACATGCTGCATTAAGTTTACGGATCCCATATTTATCTAATTCTCTTGATTTTCAAGAGATGGGGGAAACTTCCATTCATGCCCAGAGAGATGTTATTTGGGTGTCAATGCCATGACACTAATCAGCTCCAGGAACATACGGCCCCTGTGGCATGGCGTGTGAGTGCAAATGTGTAATTCTCAAACCCTTAACACTTTAAAAGGCCTCTTCTCAGTCTTCAATTCTCTGTCATCAGTCTTTGCGACTGGGCACGATATCCAGTCATGATGCAAATATGATGGGCCTCTAAAAGACAACAGATGCCTTCTATTTGAAACTACAATTAAGACAAGAATCCCACCCCGCTATTCTCTGCCTGTAGTTGCGAGCGGCAGCTTCGAAAGCAACTGGACTTCGAGACGAGTGGTTTTCATTTGTATTTAGCTAAAGTTTGCCTGCTTTCAATTTATGCTGAGAAATATTGAGGGAATTGTTTTCTGGAAGACATAACTAATTTCCTACACTTCAGTGAACAGTACATTTATAGCAGGGTCATTTACGAGTCCGCTTTCATCAGAGGGAGAAATTTAAGCGGAAAGGAAGGGATTGCAGATTTTAGTCAGCTCTAGATATAATCATCCGTAGTTGTCACCTGGAAATGAATCACTACAAAAACAGCGGCAGAAGTCAGAAACTGAATGGATACAAAAAAAACAACTTCCTCCTTTATTCTGGGAAAGACCTTGCCTTATTAGAATTGACACCTATTTTCAGGACTTTCCAAATCCGCCCACCCAGCTAAAACAATTACTCTTTTTAAATCCCACTACAGTATGACACTGTTTGCGCCAAACAGATCACAATCAGTTTCCCCACTAGTGCAATTCATTTGATTTAACAGAGAATCGTTCTCCTCATGTGTCGGCTGTCTGCTGCTTCTCATTAAGACAATTCTCTTTTATCCAAATCCAGCCCGCGTTCAATGACTTTATTGTGCAATATTGAAATCTGCCGAAAGGACAGAACACAAATTCTGAACATAAATGTCACAAAACAATACCACACAGTGCATTTTTTACTTGGTAGTATTTGTCCTTTTGTTTTTACATTTGAATATTACCATGCTACTTATTAAGTTAGGGATAAACAAAGTTGCTGCACTAATGATTTGAATGATTCTGACTGAATTTCATTATTCTTTTAGAAATAAAAAATCCTAATTGATTAAGTCAAAGAAACCATGCAATACCACAAAAAAGGAACAGAAAAATTAAAGGCAAAGCATGCAATTTGGTCAATGTTAAAACCCATCTTCCATAAGCGTAGATTTGGGAAACTTTCAGAAACTGGAAATGTCCCGATTAGGGATGGGGTATATGGTTCTCATGATTCGGCTTGATATACGATATGAGGTTTACGGTTCGATAATATCTCGATTCGATATAACACTTAAATGACAAAGTATGGCAGAAAACTGTGTTTATTTATTTATTGTGTTTAAAATAAATCTTAAAAATGTAAGTAATAAGAGTTTCTCATTCCTTTCACTATAAGAAAAGATCACAAACAAATAAGCCTGCAAAATAGTGGGATTAATTCAGGCTGATCAGGTTCAGAACAAGCAATAGAAATGTTCCCCAAAAAGTATGTGAAAGTGTATATTTATTTATCTATTTTATAATTTGTTGGTCTTGATTACTATAAAATCACATTGTATCTTTTTAAAAATATAAATATTCTACTTTCTATTAATTAATATTATTTCTTGAAATTATACTGTATACACAATATAATTATGATATGAGCCGTCAACGTTGAATAATGTGTACATTTACAAGTAATAACATTAAGTTTACATTCATTTGTATAAAAAACGCTTTTAAGTTATTTTAAGAGTTTAAAGTGCATCTCACAGACTCACACAAGTGTTGCAGTTCATTTAATAATGAGATAGGTCACATTTAAGCACATCCATGCTTTTTGTGATCAAAACTAATATACATTTGTGCTTTTTTTATCTGACTGTAAAGAACAAAAAGGATGTTAAAAGACACATTATTCAATTAGTGGAGTGCAGGATCTCATCTTTGATGGATACACAAAAGAAATGGACATTGTAATCTCAAAAACCTTTCAACAAAACAAGGCAATTTTTCAGGTATTCTAGTACTTAAGTTTTAAGAGCTAAATTCAAGCACTTTAAGCCCTTCAAGGACATTGTGGGTACCCAGTAAACAGTGTAGGGTAAAATCAAGCAAGAGACAGGGGTGTTAGATTGGTCATTTAATTTATGATCACATGGACAGAAAACAATGATTAAAATTACGAAATAACGAGTTTTGCCTCGATATGGTTCATAATTTTTTTGGTTTGCAATATATCGAAATTCAATATATCATCCCATCCCTAGTACCGACCAACATTTGATGAATTTTACCTCATAGAAAATAAACACCATTGTCACGCAGGATCTATTAATTACTTATCTTTGATTACAGCAAAAATACCAAAAAAAAAAATTATTATTCATTTTCTTGAGATTAGACGTTCAGATTTCCATTTGTATCTTACATTTGATCCGTGAATTGTATATATTTAAACAAGCTTACTTTTATGTATGTCAAATTATACAAGTTTATCGCATATCACATTTTTACTCAATATTGTGCAGTCCTAGTGGTCAGTTCTAAACCGGTTTATTCTTCAGAATAATAAAAGAAAAAGGCTAATACTCAATAGGGTGGAGCAGAGAAAAAGATACTGAGACTTGTTATCTAAGGAAACGCATGTAATTTGGCTATATTACAAGATAGATTTTTCTCACATTTTTTTACTGCATATATTTTTAACATTATCCTCTTCGCAATATGTCCCTACCAACTTTAAAATCAATCCTACACCCTTGCCTTTTCCCTATATCAGCTTAATATACTGTCAACTTTAAATCATTTGTAGGTTTATTTCCTCAAAAAATGTGAAGTATAAAATACCAAAACATTGCTCTGTTTGTCTGAGCATTCCAAATAGCCGGACATGGCAACAAAAAATGCCATGAGTTTGCGGCAGGACTGTCTATTTTGTCTAACAAATAGCAGAAGGCAAGAGAAGAGTTTGGGAAGCCCATTGTAATATATCAGTCATTATTTTAGCAATTCCGTTTGGTAACATTGGAGGTGCAAAAACTACACACTTCACCTTTACAAAAAGGGATCAACATCAACATTTAACCATTACCACAACTTGTTAGGTTTTGTGAATATTAGTTTAGTGAAATGTAGCATGCATTCTTTTTTTGTCCTTTAAAAAACATTGCTTGAATACAGGCATGCAATTGCCAATGAGTGAGCAATGATAAAAGAGAAGGGAAATAAAACTCAGAGGTCTGCAGTTCCACTCTGCCAGAGTGCTGGTAAAAGTCCAGCCAGCCAGCTAACAGCTTACCAACATAATTGTGAAGGACTGATTTTAATATTAGGATGGGAAAACAGCAGGGATCTGGCAAGCTCTCATCACTATTAAGAAACAGAAGGTAGTCTTTAATTTAAATATGATATATGGAAAAGCCAGAAAGGAAGAAAGACATGGAACTTTATATATCGTGCCACATTTTTGTCTAACTTAATCCGAAAAAGCATGTAACTGCAGAAAACTGATTTTACTTACAAATTTCTTGACAAATGGCAGTGCAAACTTGACATGTAAAATAATGTACCGTTTATGTAACGTATGACAAGTGAAATAAATCTAAGCATAGCGGAAGATCACGCTCTGTCAACACATATTTCAATTTGGGGGTGTACAGTTACTCTTGACAAGCTGAAAATTAAGATGTCACTGGAATGTTGAATTTGCAATAATAATTCAGAGCACCACAATTTTACTTACAGTACAGAACACTGATGTACAAGACTATGAAGTACAAGTCAAAAGTTTGGACAGTTGAATGTGAAATATTTGAAATGAGTTTTGTAGACAAATACAAGTAGTTTAGTAATATAGGATTTATTTATTCATGAGAGTGGAATGTCTGTGTGAATTGTAGAGATTTAATCTAGTCAAAGTGTCCCTACTTTGAATAATTTAAAATATTCAGATTGTTTGATAGTTTTTATCAAATTGATTACTTACATCTTTTAATATTTACTTTTTATTTCAGAAATGTGGAAAAAAGTAATAACATAGATTGAGTAGAAGTGGGTGTGTCCAAAAGTTTGACTGGTACTGGTTTATCATTTTTGGCTCTGACAGAGGGGGGAAACAGGCAGTGGGAAAGAGCTCTTCCTACCGGGTGACTGACACTCACTGATTTGAGGGGCAGGCAGAATCCTGGCCGTTCGCACAGGCCCGTGCCGCACAGAGAACAGCTCCTGTGCCTCCCCATTCAGCTGTAGAGAGCAAAAACAAACAGGATCACTAAAATGACAACTGAAAGTTATGTGGAGGGAGATTGGGGGGGGGGGGGGGGGGGGGGGGGCTGGGTAGCTCAGCAAGTAAAGATGCTGACTACAATACCTGGAGTCGCAAGTTCAAATCCGTGTAAGAGGTTGCACATCATAGAGGTTAACGGGACTGTCTCTTATTGACAACAGTGTGATGCATGTCAAATAACAGTAGAAAACGCAGCACTGGCTCAGTTATGATGTTTTATCTTTTATTTGCACATCGTCTAACACATTCAGTTTCAAAGTGTTCACATATGAGTCATATGAGTCAGATCAACAGCCATGATGAATGTCCTAAATACTGTGGAATCCCATTGAGCATTAACAGACATGAAAGTACTTGTGTGTGAATAACACAATGCACTATTTGGTCTGCAGTGGCTGTGATGTGGTTTGATAATGAGTCACCCAATAACTAAAAGATAAACACAGGCATCTGTGGGCAAACCAATGTGAGCCACTACAAAAAAACAAAAAAAAAAACACAGCCGTGAAATGTTATCTGATCTTTGAATATAAACGTAAAAAAAAACTCAATTCTGACACATTGACTAACGTGTTCTTAAATGGCATTTCAGTCATTGGGCAATATTTTAAAAAGTCTCCCGAAATTAAAATTCTGTCATTTACTCACCCTTATGTTGTTCCAAAACTGCATGGCAAAAGGAGATGTTAGGCAGGATGTTTGTCTTGGTCACCATTCACTTTCTTTGCATTTTTTCCCTATACAATGAAAGTGTATGGTGACTAAGGCTGATCATTGTGCCTAATATCTGCTTTTGTGTTCCATAAGGGTAAACTCTCCCTTTAAGTTTTTCTTAACACCAGTACATACCTGTTCCTGCCCAATGCTGTGATACTTGTGTAAAACAGTGTAACTTTGCAAGAATAATCAGAATTGCCGATTAACGATGCAACTTGGGGGCAAAAAAGTGGTTTTGAGAAGTAAAAGAACAACAGGGACACAAATAAAGAGATATGATCACAATGTATGACAACTAATCAATTCTAACTGTCTTCACATGAATGGGGTGGCTTCAACCAACAGCTAAATAAAATCGGCAGTAGCCATATCACCCTGTAGCTCAAGAACGGTCGCCCACTGAAGCTAAGCAGGGTTGAGCCTGGTCAGTAGCTGGATAGTAGAACTACTGGGGAAAACTAAGTTTGCTGCTGGAAGAGGTATTAGGGAGGCCAACAGGGAGTGCTCACCCAGTGCTCTGTGTGGTTCCCAATGCCCCAGAACAGTGATGGGAATGCTATACTGTAAAAAGGAACCATCCTTCAGATGAGACGTTAAACCGCATTCCTGAATCTCTGCTGTCATTAAAAATCCCAGGGAACTTTTCTTAAAGAGTATGGGTGTAACCCTGTTGTCATGGCCAAATTCCCACCATTGGCCCTTCTCAATCATGGCCTCCAAATAATCCCCATCCATTAATCGGCTCTATAACTGTACCCTCTCCTCTCCACCAATAGCTGGTGTGTGGGGAGCATATTGGCTGCATCCCATAATCCAGGTAGATGCTGCACACTGGTGGTGGTTAAGGAGAGTCTCCTGTTCACTGTCTAAAGCACTTTGAGTGAAGTGTCAGAAAAGCACTATATAAATATAACGTTCATTTATTCATTCATACCATGCATTCAATAAAATTGCGCACCCCCCCCCCCCCCCAAAAAAAAAACAGCTTGTCCATGGCTAACTGGTCAAGGCCAATATCCAGGACCAATACTTACCAGCTAAATTTTATTGAGCTGAAGCCCCAATACAAACACAAGTCAAATTAGTCTTAATAACGTAATTTCCAAACCGATATTTTAATAAACAGGTGAAAAGCATATCTTGTTTAGCTCTTTATCCAAGCTATTGGATAAAGAGTGATTTTTAATGTGTCTGTATGCGTGTTAAAATACAGAAGACATCCTTTATCACATTACTGGACATAATCTATGTGTCTTAAGCAGATAAGCTCACAGAGGATGATCGCTCTTTTGCACATTTAGTAGTTTTTTTTAAAAACTAAGAATCAAAGTCATGTTTTTATTAAAAGTGCTCAGTGTAGTCTCTGAAGCTGCCAAGTGGGAGATTAATATGGCATCTGCAACACTGTACATTTGAGGTGAGAGTGAGAGAGACAGAAGGATAGAAATGAGAGAGATGAAATGCACATGGGACACCACGTACAAAGGCTACTAAGCAAAATCCCCAGCTGGCAAATGGGACAGAGGAATAATGGAATTTAGCGGATTGTGAGGTTTACATTAATGCAAATGTTATTGTGCATTACCAGACTGTTCATCCTCGCTTTACACAGCTTTAGTGATGGCATTCATCACCAGCCTCTGAGCTATTACATTACTATATATCACAGCAATATGCAAAAGTGAAGCTTCTTTTTTTCCCCTGTTTGTTTGTTTTTTTGTGGTCTCTTTCTAATTTCATTCAAATGGATACTGTGTAGATGCTAGAGAGAAAATGAGTTTTGTTAATCTCCAGACACTCTGTGGAATCCGATGGAATTCAACAGATCAGACTGAATCAACACCATCTGGACCGGAAAGAGAAGTGAGCACTGTTTGTATTTCTTAGAAAGCAGACAGCATCTGAAAGCACAATGTTTCATTAGCAGAGCAGACAAAGCACATGTGCAATGACAAATCATTACATGAAAAATAAAGCATTGTAAAAAGCTAAGGCATAAATTAAATCAAAACCTGTCATAAATTATGCTATTTAGCCTTCAAAGATTCAAAATACTTAAATCAAAGCTTTTATGGCACGATACGATGAAACACGATGCAACCAAATTGAGACGCTCCAAGAGCATCCATCTGACGCATGTGTATACACTAGACAAACATTTTAAATAGTGCAGACGGAAAGCATCCTGTGAGAGTTTGACAAAGTCAATTAAAAAAGTGATTGCTGAATCCAGTGATCTAGACAAGGCCAATGTTTTCTTCTGTTCAATTACATGGAAATAAAACAAACAACATATTGACTTTTAAAGCCACTTTTTGTATTATTACTCATCTGACACAATATAATAAATGTGTAGTATCTGAACTAATATATATTTTATATGCTTCATTTTGTCACTTAGATCCAAAAATACATGAGGTATAATCATTTAAATGATTTAGTGTAAACAACTCAATGTGTTCCTAGGACAAAGTGCAAAATATAGAGTATACACATACATACATTAAAATATTTATAATTTTATTTAAATTTCTCTTTATTTGGGGACCTTTCTTAGCAAATACTTAAATATGGGAGTGATTCTATTAATTAATCATCACACCACATAATAAATTATTAAAAACTCTTCGATTGACAACCCTAATAAAAAAGTAATGAGATCTATACAAAATTAAACTATTCAATATCAAAATTATTAAATTAAAAATACATTTTACAAAACATTAAGCCTACACAAAGTACTCTATTTACTATTTGAAAACAGAATAGTTAACATTGAAGCCATCTTCTGTTCTTTAGCCATGTGCCAGTGTGATAAATGTCTAAATATCGGCCAATTAATAGGGCTTCCACAGCTACTCATTTTTATAAGTTGACTTATCCAGAAAAAGTCAACTAGTCAGCGATTCAATGTTTACCTTATTTAACGGCACACTGTGCCACATCAGCTGTCTAACGACCAACTGGACTGTGTCCCACGCAGCTAACTATCCAAATGAATGCAGACCATTGCAGAAGTCCGCCAAGCTGTGTTTATAATATGAGGTGAACGAAAATTTTTCCAGTTTCACTTAATTTTCAAATTCTCATAATTCCAAATAAATTTGGTCATTAAAGGTCACCATACAAAGAAATAACAGGCAAATAATCCAGAGCATAGTTTGTTGAGAGGTATTTACTTCCTGTTGTTGTCAAGTTAAGTTTTTTGATTAATCAGTACAACCCCTTTCGTTTAATCCACCTGGCCAATATATTTGTCTATCACTGTTTAGGTATGAAAAAACAAACCATTCAAAACACATCCACAGTAAACATAGGGGATGCTTTATTAATAACAGGCAACAGAGACACCTCCAATGGACTACTTGTCATCCCTCTACTCCAACACCGCTTCAATTAGCCCCATCTAATCTGCTTGCTATCTCCCGCCAGCCAGCAACACCTCCATCAAAGATCTTGCTCTACTGAGGTGTTAATGCACAGGAACACACACACACACACACACACACACACATGTTCTATGGTAACACCTACTACGTCTACTCTTCCTCCTCCCTCCAATGCCATTATGGAGGGTGTCAGCTTAGCAACTGTCACAAACACTTTGGAAGCAACTCATGGCTAAAAAAATTTAATGCTTTGAACACAACAAAAACAGTGGGAATGTTCCTCCACAGAATATCAACCTCATGTCTGTGCTCATGCTCATGTGCATCTTAAGTTATGATGTCTTATTTACATTTCTTCTTTTAAAGTAACACCGCTCAAGTGACCCGTCATGCCCTGACACATATCCCTCCTCTGGATCGTGTTAGGGCTTGAGATAACATTTTAAAACAAATCTTGAAAAATAGAATCTGTCACAACTTGCATATCTTAATTAATGTTTGATTGAAACAACCTTTAAAATCTAAATTCTACTCATTACAAGACATTAGGTCCAGGCTTTTTTTTTTTTATTAGAAGTAATAGGCCTTTGTATATATATATATATCGTAATTTGTTACATTTTGTTTGACATAACTTAACATTTGTCTTCACACCATGTCACCAACATTTAAAAACCTATTCGGGGACAATGTTTTTCCTTTGTCTGTGGTGACACCAAGTGGTAAAAGAAACTAAAGCAACCAAATGACAGAGCAAGTCAGCAACAAACCAATAGGGAGACCAGACACCTATGACAAAAAAAAAAAAAATCAAAATGTGTCCCGACTGTAACTCCATCGGAACGCCGGACACTGCTTGTAATTCTGGACTGTCCTGATTTTAATCGGGACGTCTGGTCACTCTATGGTCAACCAATGGTAATTTTATCAAGGAGTACAGAATGGGCAGTTCCAGCAAAATTCTCCTGTTTAGTTCCAGCTCTGAACCAACTAAAATCTTCAACTTGAAAATCAGAGCAGGATTTCAACTGAAGTCTGGAATAAGCCAGGTGGATTATCTTTAAAACTGACAGGCAGGACACACTGTTCAACTATTCACACATCAAGTAAATTAAGATTAGCATACTACAGAGGCTCAACTTGACCTTCCATTTTAAGGCTTATGAATGAACCACAACAGAGTCCAATAATGCCCACTCACTCTTTCTGCCTTCTCGGTTCCGGAAGTATCTTTTGCATTAGTTTTTTCCACAGGGATTTCATAATCTCCTCTTCTATATAAATCATCCTTTTCTATATAAAAAAAGCAACAATCAAGGTTACAGTTAGGCACTTTCAATGCAAGTGAATTTGGCCAGTTTTGGAGGGTTTAAAGGAATGTGAAGCTTATCATTTTATAAATGCACGCACATTAATTGTTCTGTTCAAACTCATGCATTATCTGAGCTGTAAAGTTATTTAAATTATCATTTTTACAGTAATTTAAGGCTTTGTTGACAATATATCACAGCAACGAAGTTGCAAAATTGGCTAACTTCACACAGAAAAGATAAACAAGCAAATTACCTCTCTAAAATCATGATTACATGCATATTGCTAATGTCGTATGGCTATACTTTTGAAAAAGTGAGTATTTTAATATTTATGGATTGGCCCCATTCACTTCCATTGTAAGTGTCTCACTGTAACCCAGATTTTTGATTTTTTAAATAAAAGGAGGGATGAGTCTAAATGATTTATGTGGTTATCAATATTATGCCACAAATGTTGTTGATTGAGCTTAACTTGTATTGAACCCAGAATATTCATTTAAAGGTTTAGGTTATATTAAAAATTAATTCTCCTGTGGAAAAAAAATTAAAGGGATTTTTACTTCCGGAAGTAGATTGTTGCGAATCAGTCACGTAATCAGTCATTTTTCTGGGCTTCTTCCGGACAGTGTGTACCCCTGAGCCTTTTAAATATCACTGTATCTCCAGTTCCCCAAGAGTCTGAAGTGGATGTTGTTCAATGGGAAAACACCAGAAAACATAAGACACACTTCAAAACTTTAGATAACGCTGGCTGTTGCTTAGGAACTGATGCATGTTTTTCTCAAGCATTTCATGCTGTCATGTGTTTATTGACCGTGTAAAAGAGAATCAAACAAACAGGTACACAAACACTTCATTTTGTGATTTGAGCAGAGTGAAGAAACTGTGTCGAGCCCCGCGTTTCAGAACATATCTTCCGGAGGGACAAATAAATGTACATAATGTGAAGGGATTGTCAATATTTTTAATTCAAGAGTGTAAAATTAAGTGTGTACTTATACTGTATCTGTGATTATTAGAAGAAATGGATTGGAATATCTAGCTATGAGCATGTTTAATATTTAGTGCATCATTAATCATCATTATGCTAATCCCGTGCAAATCAACAGCAAACATTACAGATGTTAGCAGTAATAATTACTTTACAGACATATACCGGGAAAAGTAATCCCGAACAAATAGGGCTATATAAAGATTGATTAAGAGAGGTAGTGGGACAAACAGGGTGTGGTGCAGGCAGAGAGACTGCTTAAAATGAACTCACTGATATGCTCCAGATCTGCATTCCATCAGTGTAGCCAATCATCAGGCAGAGAGGAGGGTCAGTGCTGTTGCCGTGCATCTCTTGGAACTCAGGTAAACGGGCCACATCTAGACATATAGAAAGAAAGGTTAAAGCAAAAAGCATTGTCAAATTAACAGAAGTAGCACAATTTCATCACATGCAACACATTAACGGTCAACACTACCTGGCTCTTAACGAAAGCTCAGAATAAACAATCAGAAAAACCCAATTTGGTGTGTGTAATGCAACCAAGCCTCGCTATACAGCCAAACTGAATAAGTCAGATGGGAGTTGGATGTGTTAAATTGTGTATGTGTGTGGATGTTTGAATAAAGTGAATATAGACTTTGTTCACCCAATATTAGAAGATAAATATGTACAACAGCAGGAGCTGCAAACTGATCAGTTTAGAATGCGTTACATCCCATCTCACTACATGTTTCTACTTCTATTAGTGGGCTCTTTTTTCATGTTTCCCTATGTATAATTGAATGAGAGAGCTATTCGTATAGCTAAAAGGAGCATCTCAATCACATTACTTTTTCTTTCCACTTATAAACCACTCCAAAACACTGAGTATCAAGCCCTCAAAGGCATCTATGAAGAAAATTTCTTAGATTTCACACAAGTTACAAATAAGATATGTACTGAATAATACTAAAGAATTACATGTAGTTGCTGTGTAGGTATTGTGTACAATTGCTTGTAATAATTACACAGTATTGTTATGATTGTTAATGGCATGTTTTCCTACACATCTCTTATCCCCTTGTGATGAGTATTAATCTACAACTTATCCAACATGTTATGCCCTTAAACTGCCAAACACAATATCAATCTTTGGAGGATTGTCTTAAAATGATCACAAAATGGGCAATGTGACAAAGCATACAGCAATGAAGCCTGCATCAAGCTGCCATATAAATTAACATAATAATTATTTTACCAAATAAAATTAACCTACCATTGATGTCTGCTTTTTCAAAACGGACCCAAACGATCTTTTCTTTTTCATCATTTGGTGGTGTCCCAGTGTACGCCTGCAATTTCAGACAGAGACAGAGATTTGCATTCAGACTAAACATTTATGTAAATGCTATATTTTCAGTTGTTCTTACTTTTACAGACAATCACTTATAAATCCAATGTATCTCAATTATGAGAAAAGAGCATGATCAGAAATAAGGTGTTGTGAAAGTTTGTTAACTGTAATCAATTTGTTGACAGGTGCTCAATAAACAAAAATAAAAGTTTAATAAGAGTTTTTTTATTATTATTATTATTATTATTATTATTATTGTTGTGCATTTTCACAAAAGTGACAAATATAAACTCTGCTATATTAAAATAGTTTTACAACAGCAATACCTTCACATCATGCATTATCCAGAGGTCAACATTAACATACATTTTTTTTATGTTTAAACTAAAATCAAAGCAAACAATAACAGAAGATAATAACATATAATTACCTGAGGGACTACATCCTGTAAGAATGTAACTACACTTTCCATGTAAGACTGCTCTCTGCAAAATAGCAAGATTGGTTCTCATCAACAAAACCATAGAAAAGAAACATCCAGTTGTACCTAAAAGTTTGCTCAGTACTTGTAGTGTTTCTGATGATGACTGATATATATTTATTTAGTAAAATACTGAACATGGGATTGGCTTTTCAAATGTGAAATCATTCACATTTCATTCAACAAAACAAATAATTAATTTTGCTCTTACGTCGCAGCCTGTGCTCGAACCACAACCCCACCAGCACAGCGGCTCGGTCTGCGCGGGGAGTCAGACGCCATTGCAAACTACTCAGAATCCTGTTCGGGAAAAAAACATGAGCAGATACAGAGATATTTTTTGTCTGATCATTACATAAAAATAAACAGCACTGCAGAGATGCCTCACTCTATGTGACATTCTCATTACTCCAAATTTTACAAGTGGCAGGTTTTTCAAGAAAAGGAGATGTTAGGCAGAATGTTAGGAGCTGGGAGCTTCAGTCAACATTCACTTTCATTCCATCTTTTTTTTATTATTATTATTATACACAATTCAAGTGAAGAACAGTCACCCTAACATCTTTGGTGATGAGCAACAGAAAGGTAGTCATGCTGGTTTGGAACAACATATGGGTGGGGAATGATGACATCATTTTCATTTCTTGGTGAACTATCCAAAGTAAACAAATGATTGGGTACACGTGTGCGCACATATGCGCGTGGTTCAGTTCAATCTGCATCACAGGCGCATTCATATAAATTATTGATCCTGTAAACAATCTATACCACATACTTGGTTTTTACAGCATGAATAAGGAAAACAAAACATTTTGTGATTTTAAACCATCTCAAGCTAGACGGGCTAGTGAACTGAACAGTATGCTGCAAATACCATCACTCCCACCAAAACAATGCCAGTAGTTCTGGAGTCTGTTATATTTTAACATAAATGTAACCATATTTAATGTGAAGTACTGTCGAAAGATACGTCTTGAGTATCATAGAACAGACTGGCTCTTTTAGTCATCTTATAAACATATCAACATAACTATCTCAACCGTATGTCTGTTACTGTTAGCTTAGCCAATACTGCTATCTGCCATCATAACGCTTTAAAGACAAATAACTAAGCAATGGCAATAACTTAAATTACTTTCTGAGAAAATAGGTAAAATATGACAGAAATATACAGTTAAATGTTTACTGAAGCAACATTTATACAAACCCAAGGCTTTTTGTTTTGAATTCGGATCAACAGAGGTCCTCACAAATCGCTACAGTACACAGTGCGGCTAACATACAACTGAACAACAGATGCATTGACCAATCAGAGGTGAACGACTGAGACGACTAGCCAATAAGATTACGATAAAGGTGGTCACTTTGAAAATTCTGGCCAATCGAAGTTGGAGAGGGTTGTTTGGGGTTTATTGCTCAATGAAACTAATTTGACGTGTCATGAAAATGGACATTCACGTCATGGTGGAGTTTCATATAAAGCGAGATTTGTTTCTTTGGCGCTCATATTAGCACGTTTATATCCTAAAATGAGGACTGTTAGAGACAGCAGCCTGGATAACCTGCATGTTACGTCACGTCACGCTGATGTGTTTATTTACATCGAAGCATCGCGTGATCACAAGCCGAGTTACTTCGCTTAATCTCGGCTTCATTCGGAAAAGCGAAGCGGACATGAATGGATAAGTGGATATAGGGGTGGGATGATTGGCAGATTGGAGTAACATTGAGAATAAACATGAGGGTAAATTTTACAAACCACTGGAGTCTTATGGATTAACTTTATGCTGACGTTATCTTCTTTTTGGAGCTTAAAAGGCATGACCACCATTCACTTGCACTGAATAGACCTACAGAGCTGAGATATTCTTCTAGAATTCTTAGTTTGTGCTGAGAATTTTCATTTTTGTGCGAACTACTCCTTTAAGAAATGATTTGATATACTTTAAAAGAATAGATCTTCCTAAAATGAAAATTCTCTCATCATTTATTCACTCTCGTGCCATTCAAGATGTGCATGACTTTCTTCTGCAGAACAAACGAAGAATTTTAGAAGGTTTTAGCTTTGTAGGTCCATGCAAGTGAATGGTGACCAAAACTTTGAAGTGGCCAAAGCGTTGAAGTTTCAAAAAGCATAAAAGTAATATACAACTCTAATGGTTTGATCCATGTCTGAGAGAGAAGACATGGATTAATATCACAGGGTTAGAAAATGAATGAGAGAATTTTCATTTTTTGGTGAACTATTAATTTAAAGTTCAAATAAATGAATGATCATTAAAGTAAATCAGTGTAAAGAGTTATTTTATTGACCTGTTTAAGCATGGCAGCACATTCAGTTTAGAATGATCATTTATTTTATTATGGAAAAAAGTAGAACATCAAAATGTTATTAAAATCCATGAAAACAGTCAAACAACTGCATGTTTAAAATCCAAAATGCAAAATTCATAAAGATCATGCTTACATTTAACATTACACTTTATGACACAGGGTTTAGATTTGATAACAGTATCCACTACATATGATGAATTATTCTCTTTGTTAGGTAAAACAATGTACAAAAATACCTATATCATTGCTCCCAGAAAAATCTCTTGAGTTTAACCATTTTTGAAACAGGTGACATGTAAAATGCATGGAATTATCTTCTCAGAAGATATGTTTTCTTTTCTGGTATTTTTTCTTTTTAATTATTTTTAAGTGCAAAAATACCTATTTGATCAATCATGTCTACCCGAATGAACTGACGCATAACAACATTGAAATACATTTTTTAAACTGATTTGGAATAAACAGCAAACACACATTAGAAGAAAAACTAAAACCAATTTAAAATTGAATTAAACAATACATTATATTTTTGAAAAATAATGAAAAGACAAAGTATAAAAGCTTAAAATAACATACACTTAAACATGGTTTTTTTTCGAATGGTAGAGAGCATTTTTAACATGGTTACTTGCTTCAGGATTTGGTTTCTCAGTAGCTTATATATACTATAATCAAGACTGACTGTCCATTGTGAATGTAAGATTGTACTGTAATAGGAACACAAATGTCAACAAACACATACAGTAGTTTTTCCGTGCTGCTGAAGAGGAGCTTGGACAGTTTCAGATTGTTTTTGACCCTTGCCGCTGGGCTGCTGGCTCTGTTTTTGTGGGGATATACATGAGGACTCTATATAAGTGGAATGGGACAAACTACGACGAGGCTTCTTCCCTACTGGTCTGGATGAATCATCTAGCACCCGTTTGCCTGTAGGTACTCGGACACAACTGGCCTCATTATCCAAGGAGTTATTACTAAGGCCTTTGCAAGGCAGGTCATCAGTGTTTGTAAGGCTATCAGAAGGTGATTCGGATATTACACAACTGCTTGTCTCACAGGTGCTGTTTTGCTGCACCAGGGTTGGCTGGAGTTCACTTGGAGGTGAAGGTGCATCTTGCAATTGAATCTAAATCAAAAGAGGAAACTTTATGAAGCTTGATGCAATGCAATACAATAACCTTGAAAAATAAAGCAGGCTTTATCCATTTTTGAATGGACATTGCCTTTATGCAGGTTATCCCTTTATCAGGAATTGTATTGTTATAGACAAACAGCAAATTGTAAGCTGTCCTAACCTGAGTGGACACAGTGTTGGAGCAAGATTTAGGAATGGAGTAACACTTTGGTCCCTGCTGATTATACACAACCTCATAAGGTGGCAAGCTCTCTGAAGATGTCCTGAATGACTCCAAACAGATAACTATGACGCTGGTATTATCAGCCCGGAGCATGCGTTGACGCCATCTCAGTAAGGCATGATTTACCAGCAGAACGGCATTAGAAACATTTTCATTTTGGTTCTTTGCCTGTGGGAAAATACATTTATATATGATTATTTATAAATCACGACCTATCTTGAAATCTTAATATCAACTGTTCCAGACATGTTGTGTTCACCTTGGCCTTGTCATTGTCCTGACAAATAGACACAGCCTCCTGCGCTGACACCATGTTCCATAACCCATCACTTCCTATAATGACATACCGGTGCTGCTTCAAATCCAGCTTGATAACAGCAGTATCAGGCTCTGGAGAAACAACAAACTCTCCACTGTAGAAGTCGTAACTCCACAGATCACCTAAACGCACATGGATTGAGGTTAAAGTGCATTAATACATATGAAAACATAAAAAATTGTTTTTTACATTGGTTACAACAGATAAGTGTATACATAATAGGACATTATTTCTCCATTAACTAACCTGCACACAACATATTAAACTGGACACTTTGTAAGGCTTTGGTGGAATTATATGGTCTATTAAACCTGGAGCTGCTATCACCTACAGGAACTGCTTGACCTTCATCTTTATCTAAAACTTTGCTAAACTCTATTTTTAACCTCTAAAAAGCCTGTGTTGCAATTTCATGTTTTGTTTGTTGTTGCTAAAGAACAGAGTTTATCATGGTGTCATGTTGCAATTTGCAACCCTGCAGACCTGGTTGCATTATCTGTCCATCAAGCGTTGCAAGACAGTTGACAGTCTCTGCTGATTTGTCTGATGTTTTGAAACTCACACAACATGCTAATAAGTTTTTATTTTTAGTTTAATCTGATTTGTATGATGACATTAAACTCAAAAAAACATCCCAA
This sequence comes from Moxostoma hubbsi, assembly GCA_032164185.1. Classification (NCBI taxonomy): domain Eukaryota; kingdom Metazoa; phylum Chordata; class Actinopteri; order Cypriniformes; family Catostomidae; genus Moxostoma; species Moxostoma hubbsi. The sequence continues at coordinate 23,996,913 of JAVLUX010000030.1, read as the reverse complement.
TCTCTGTTTTTATGTTTATAAACAACTAAAGAAATAATACAGGTTCAAATAATCTGACTTATATGATGGCCTAAAACACAAGCAACATTCTAATTACAGTTTTATGTTGTTTATAAACAAAGCTTATCCGAGTTCAAACACTCGGAAGTGTCAGATGTTTACTCAACACTCAAATCACTGTTTTTGATGTTTATAAACAATTGAAGCTTTTATCCTAGTTCAAAAACTCTGTAGCGTCTGATGATTTGAAACTCACTTTCTAAACTTCATACTCTGTTGTTTATTTATACACAATTATCCAGGTAAAATAGAATTAACAGGTTAAAATAATGTGATGCAGGTACATCTTAGCCATCTTTGACAACTTACCAAGAGCTCGGGCCACGGCAAGGAAAGGGATATGATCGATAACAGTGCTCCTCCTCACTGGTCCATTGTGGGTGAGTCTGGGTCTCTTCCACACCACCCTATTGACTCCAGACTTTTTAATTACACTGGAGGAGAGATGTAAAAATTTTCTGTAAGGTCTCAGCATAGTAACTGTTTTATATAAAAACCTACTGACCAAACCTAAACTTGTATCCTTGACTATAACTATAGGCCAAAGTATACTGCAGTTGTGCACGTGTCTCCTGACCTCTTGGAATCACTATGAAATTTGTACGTTTTTAAAAGATAATGAAACTCACCATTGATGCTAAAATATAAATAAAGACATTTATTATGCTACAAAATACTATTTATGTTTAAAGAAATGCTATTTTTCAAACTTTGTACATTCTTGCAGTCAGTTTTTTTCCCCCCAGATATTCAGGTGAAATTAAATCTTGTTTTCTGTAGCACTTCTCAAACATGTATTTTGTTTGTAGGACTCTTTCACGATCAAACATGTCCAACAGCTCAACACCTCAAACTTAGACTCATTTACAACTCAATCTTTTGAGTCTGTTTGCCCATTCTACCCTTTTCTCCTTTTTATTTAAATTAGCATTTTCAATACTGTCCCAATTTTGGGGGGATTAGGGTTGTAATTTGCAAAATTACAAATGTTTTTGGCAGAATTTCTGATCAACTGAATGTATCCTTGGTGAACAGAAGGTGCAACAAAAATGTCTCAATGATGTATAACTTTCAAACGGTAGTATATATATATATATATATATATATATATATATATATATATATATATATATATATATATATATATATATATATATATATACATACACACACACACTACTCATATCCTCAACATTACCCCAAACAATCATAAAACAAATCTATAGAGGAAAAACAGTCCAACAGGCACTTGCAGAGGGGGCCACATTCCTTTTGTGATAAAATGTTCTGTATTGAATTGGGTTTTGTATCTTTTGACCCCGTAAATAGTTGTGTACTCAATTTTCTGTGTATTCAATTTTTTTTTCACTGGGTTACAAAATTATTTTGGTGAAATGGAAATTGTCAGGAGGATATTGTATTCCCCCAACACCCTCCACTGTACAATTTTGAAGTGACTGCCCCTCAAAAAAGTTTAGAGCCCCTAAATGAATGGTGCCTAAAGATATATTATCACATTGGCATGCTTGTTATGCTCTCTTTTTTTAGCCTAAAAGACAAAGAAACACCCTAGCCAGAGATTAGATTATGTAAATGTGGACAAATGTTTCTGCTTATGCTGACCCATTTTCAAGGCTCTGGGTGCATAAACAAAAACCAGTCAAACCACAGTGAATACTGTTGGTGTTATATGTAACTATAATGACTGTGATGTGTATTATGATTATGAATGATTAATCCAAAAAAAAAGAGAGCTACATGAAAGTCTACCATCAAATTGCAGAATAATTTCTTCCAGCTACGTAGCAAGCAAATAACATTCATGTCTTGCACAGATTCAAAACAGACTCACGCACAGTGTACACATTATTTATTCAGACTAGTTGTGTTTTAAACAACTCACCTGCCACCAAGTCCCTCTATTCTCTCCCTTTCTTTGGGAAGTTCAGGTTTATGATCCTGTGTAATTTCCACTGCTCGGATGAACCCGTCAGAGGGATCATCCTGCACCCCCAACACCACAGCTGAGTCCCCAACATGGGCCACATACATACGGTCATGTCGGATCACAACAATACTGGCAGTTGTGCCTGATGTGCTGGGAAGTCCAGTAACGGTCTTAGGCCATTCCGCTGCATTCACAAAACATAAGTCAGACACGAAAGGTTAGGGTAAACATCTATTTGATTTTGAACCCAAAAGAATAAATTGGTCATTTTTGCCCAGTGGTACATAAAAATGTACAGTTTTCAGGAGGAGGGGCTGAGATTTCTATTTGCACAGTCTCATTCAGTTATCCTGCCACTCCATTACAGATATGGAACAGTTGTTAAGTGTGGCCTGCAGGGGTTGTGTAAATTCTTTTGGCGGATGCATTTACAGTTAAGTCAGTAGAAGAAAACAATTCCCTGTCTTTGGTCAGTTAGGATCACTACTTTATTTTAAGAATGTGAAATGTCAGAATAATAGTAGAGAGAATTATTTATTTCAGATTTTATTTCATCACATTCCCAGTGGGTCAGAAGTTTACATACATTTTGTTAGTATTTGGTAGCATTGCCTTTTGGGTAGCCTTCCACAAGCTTCTCACAACAAGTTGCTGGAATTTTGGCCCATTCCTCCAGAAAAAAACTAGTGGAACTGAGTCAAGATTTAGGCCTCCTTGCTCGCACATGCTTTTTCAGTTCTGCCCACAAATTTTCTGGATGACCACTCCAATACCTTGACTTTATTGTCCTTAAGCCATTTAGACACAACTTTGGAGGTATGTTTGGGGTCATTGTCCATTTGGAGGACCCATTTGTGACAGCTTAAACTTCCTGGCTGATGTCTTGAGATGTTGCTTCAATGTATACACATAATGTTCCTTCCTCATGATGCCATCGTTTTTTGAAGTGCACCAGTCCCTCATGCAGCAAAGCACCCCACAACATGATGCTGCCACCCTCGTGCTTCACGGTTGGGATGGTGTTCTTTGGCTTGCAAGCCTCACCCTTTTTCTTCAAACATAACGATTGTCATTATCGCCAAACAGTTAATTTTTGGTTTCTTCAGACCAGAGGACATTACTCCAGAAAGTTTGTACCCATGTGCACTTGCAAACTGTAGACTGGGTTTTTATTGCGTTTTTGGAGCAGTGGCTTCTTCCTTCCTGTGCAACCTTTCAGGTTATGTCCATATAGGTCTTGTTTTACTGTGGATATAGATACTTGACCACCTGTCTCCTCCAGCATATTCACAAGGTCCTTTGCTGTTGTTCTGGGATTGATTTGCACTTTTAGCACCAAACTACGTTCATCTCTAGGCGACAGAATGCAACTCCTTCCTGAGCAGTATGGTGGCCACATGGCCCCATGGTGTTTATACTTGTGTACTGTTGTTTGTACAGATGAATGTGGTATATTCAGGCGTTTTAAATTGCCCCCAAGTTTTTTCTGTGGTCTTGGCTGATTTATTTTGATTTTCCCATGATGTCAAGCAAAGAGGCACTGAGTTTGAAGGTAGGCCTTAAAATACATCCACAGGTACACCTCCAATCAGAAGCTAATTGGCCAATTATCTCAAGGCTTGACATAATTTTCTGGAATTTTCCAAGCTGCTTAAAGGCACAGTTATCTTGGTGTCTGTAAACATCTGACGCACTGGAATTGTGGTATAGTCAATTAAAAGTTATACAATCTGTCTGTAAACGATTGTTGGAAAAATTACTTGTCATGCACAAAGTAAATGTCCTAAACGACTTGCCAAAACTATAGTTTGCTAATATGAAACCTGTGGAGTGGTTAAAAAGTTTGTTTTAATGACTTCAACCTAAGTGTATATAAATTTCTGATTTCAACTGTATGTTGCAACCCTACATACTTTCAAATGTGTCATTATTCAAACACATCAGCTGGTAGAACTCTCTGCCTTGCACCTTCTTTACAACAATCAAATCCTGGTCTAACCTGTGCTATGATGCTGCCAATGCAGTTTGTCAATTACATAACTTACGTAATTTCTTCCACATGGCATGGTGACAAGAGATGAAACCCTTTCGCAAAGCCGCACAAACCTCGTCGTCGTCCTTTAACCAAAAGCCTCTTTGTTTTTTGATGTGATCCCACAGATAGTCTCGGGCGAATCGCGCCGCGTCCGGACCCCCGTGGCCGTCGAAAACGGCAAACAGAGCCATATCCCGCGGCCGACGGATGTTTTTGGACGGGCGTGCCGAGCGCATGGATGCTTGCTGAAGAGCTGAGCCAGCATTATCTTCCTGAACATAAGTAACAGTTATAGATCCAGGGATATAGTCTTGGATCGAAGCGTCAGGGTTTTTCCCCGCGGGAAGGTCTTTTGATGGTGACGCGACCTCGCCACGTTCGGCGGCGTTCAGTTCATCCTCACTCGGCTCATCCTCCTGCTTCATCGTCACCATGTCCTCCATGTATTTCCTACCGCCTTGGTCATAATAAATACTTGCTCGGCATGAAAATATCCCATCCATTGTTTGTTTGGACAGAAAGACCGGTTGTGAAGCAGAGGTGTTCAGGCAAAAGCACTACTCAGGCCGGGTGCGGGTTTCCCTCTTTGTTTACCTTCGATGTTGTGGGCATGCGTAGAATCCCCATGACGAATTCACATAACTTTCAGTTATTTGACCCTTTGATGGAGAAGAGCAAAAACATTTTGAGAATGTCCTAACACTATAGAAACATACATCAGAAATATAAATAAATGCATCTTGGTTATGTGTAAATGACCACATATAAGCATACTACCATGTAAAAGTAACAGATGAGGAGGGCATTAATGTTGAAATGGCAACAATTACATGGTTCATTTTGAGTTTCAGAATGTTTTGAAGTTTTAATTTTGAACTTGTACATATAAGCATAATGCACATGCTGAATGAGATGATTCACCCAAAATGAAAACTCCCATTCATGCCATCCCAGATGTGTATGTCTTTCTTCTGCTGAACACAAAGGAAGTTTTTTGGAAGAGTATCTAAGCTCTGTAGGTCCATACAATGCATGTCAAAAGGGTCCAAAACTTTGAAGCTCAAAAAACACATAAAGGCAGGTGAAAAGTAATCTAGATGACTCCAGTGGTTAAACCCATGTCTTAAGCAACAATTTGATAGGTATGGGTGAGAAACAGATCAATATTTAAGTCCTTTTTAACTTTAAATACTCCTCTCTGCCCAGCAGGTTGTGATATGAATGAAGAATGGGAATCGTCAAAAACAAAAGAACTCTTTGGAGAGAAGAGTGGTCCCTCAAACCAAGCCCAGAATGTAGCTATACAATTTAAAGAATTATTCCAAGTTCAATACAAGTTAAGCTTAATCAAAAGCATCCATGGCTTACTGTTGATTACCACAAATAATATATATATATTTATTTGTGGTAATCAATTTTTTTAAATCGAGGTTACAGAGAGGGTCTTACCATGGATGTGAATGGTGCCAATTTTTGGAGAGTTCAAAGTCATAAATGTGTAGCTTATAGTTTTATAAAAACACTTGCATTAATTCTCCTGTTTAAACACTGCAAAGTAGTTAACATTGTTTTATAGTCATTTTTGTGTTTTATGGTTTACATTGTTACACTGTAAAAAAAATAGCTGTAAATTACAGCAATCTACTGTGATTCTTAAATACAATAGTTTGCTGTTAATACATTCTGGGAGATCAAGCGCAAGCTCACTGTTAACTAAATAGTTTTATGATAAAAAGCTGTTTTATGCAAGGCATTAGGGGAAAATTAACATTTAAAATCATGATATCATCTTGGCGAAAGCTATAGTGACATTTTGAAACATATATTTTAAATCCCCCCATGAAAATGTTAGTTTGTGGCACATGGTTAGTGTTCATGATGTTTCTGACCAACACCTCTGCTATTTATAATCTCACGTCAGCCTTCATTTCTCTGTTTTATGAGAAGTCAAATAAAAAAAAAAATCAACCTTTGAAGCAATGTACAGATTAGCTGTACAATGTTGCCAGGATTGAACAGTGTATTTTTTTAAAATGAAAAACAACAAACTGTACACATTAAAATGACACCCCTAAGAAATATCCATAAGCCTTTGTGCTTGAAAAAGTAGCCTATGCTTTGGCAATGCATTGGGGCTACAACATTTAAAAAAATAAATAAATAAAAAAAAAACAAGCCAAACTTGTACAAATGTTTTTATTTCGACTTAATAGAAGTCTTAGTTTAATTAGTGTTGTTGTTTTGTTATCAATAGTTGTTTTGTTTGAAGTCGCCATCATGTTGATTAGTGTGCTCTTGAGCTGGCACATTAGACCTTTTATATTACGATAAAGTTTTTCCAACAATTTATGTTTAATAAAACGTAAGTTATTGCACTGTGATACAAGGAAGACAAATCTAAGATCAGTCCGAATGTCTGATCCTATCTTATAAATGGAACTATACGTGTCAACAGGGATGCATTTCACATATCAACATAGAAGCAAAAACAGTAAAGGCTATTTCTGCTAAATGATACCAGAAAATTGATTGTTTGATGTTTTTAAACTTACAGTATAACTAGAGATGGGCGGATCGATCCTAAAATTATCGATACATCTGATACTGATATTGTATCAAAAATATCGATTCTAAATAATGTTTTTATTTTTTAACCAGGGATAAAATTATTTGGTTACTACGAACAACAATCTTAAAATTCAAAGTGAAATAAAATGGATTAGGCTATATTAGCAAATACTTGACTAGACACAAGCAGACAAGCGCTTGCACCGTCACAAGACTCGTTCAAACAAGAGAGATCAGTGCCTTGTAGAGGTAATGATAGAAAATCAGAGAAACAGCTTCTGGTGTGTAGTCTAGGGTATACGCATGCATACGTCGTATGCCCTCCTATCTGTTTTAGGATTTTGCGTATGCCCACCTGAAATGATACAGATGGCCACCAGAACAACGAGCTTTTGACCCGGAACTTTTTCGATCTAATAAAGCGATGCCGCAGCACCGTTGAGTGAATTGTGTTTTATTATTTGTATTTTTTTTTTTTTTTTAAATGTACAGAGATTATCTCTAAACGTGCATGCACTGAGGAGCACTGGCAAGACAGACAGTCGGACTATGCTGATCCACCAATAAGAACGTTAATTTCAGATACGATTGGATATTTGTTAACCAATCATATTTTCCGTTTCAGTAAGAGGCGGGACATTTCCAGCGTCTGACACACGCCCATGGAGAAACTATAATTTGCACTGCATATTTATTTCCCTGCTAAACGTAAATATATGTATATAAATTTAAATTTAACTTATGCAAGTAAACTTTGTGAAAATACTGCATGTTTTTTTTGTTTTTTTTTGCCCTTTACTGCTGTCCGGTGGTGACTGTCTCGTGATGTTACAATAAAGTTACAATGTTACAATAATATTTCTAGGTAGGAAAAAATGTCACTATATATAGAAAAGCACATAATAGTACTGAACCCATTGTTTTACAACAGTTATATTGTAGTAATAACCATGGTTAATTGTGTGGTAACTATGGTTTAACTAAATACCATGGTTAAACTATAGTTACGGTAGTGAAATTGTTAATTTTTGTAAAGTTAAAACAGAAGTCTAATCATTTTCTCTTTGGCTATAAAAAACAAAAAACCAATGACTTGAACAATGATTAAAAATATTATTTTAAATTACCCATTTTATCCCAAATAATCGCAAAAAAAAAAAAAAAAAAAGTATCGGTACCGACAATATTGGACTTGAAATTGTTGATATAGGATCAAAATGAATAATAAGTGGTATCGCTCATCCCTTACAAGTAACTTAGACTTCAACAAAAACAAAATAAACCATTAAATAGTAAAACTCTAAGTAATGCCGCAGTGCATGCTGGGAACATAGCTGTTAATTTCAACAACAGTAGATATTATGTAATTTGACAGCGATATACAGCTAAATTACAGTTGAATACTGTAGCTGTAAAAACTGTATCTTGCTGTTTATTTCAGCAACAGCAAGACACTGTTTTCTTTACTGTTTTTTGACGAGAAAATTTTAACAGTGTACTTAGTCCATGCAAGGAGGTTGTAAAACTGGATATAAGTTTACACCGAAAAGGTTAGTAAGGGATTTTCACAGTAAAATATTGTTGAAATGAATATTGTTTACATTTTGTAATGTAAAAATCTTTTATTGTTCACGGATTGGCCCCCATTCACTTCCATTGTATGTGCCTCACCGTAACTAAGATGTTTGCTCTTTTTTTATTATTTTTAAAAGAGAGACAAGTCAAAATTACCTTTTGTGGTAATCAACATTGTGCCAATTTGTCAACTGAACTAAACTTGGAATATTCCTTTGAGCTTTGTTTTAATGCGTTTATTTTAAAGCACGTGGAAATTATTTAAAACTTACATTTTATGACCGTTTAGTAGCACATTTTCTGATGTCTACAAAGCTGTATTATTCAACATTAAATTACCTGTATTTTGAAATGACGCCCAATTTGAATCTCAAACCCCAAGCGGAAGTGAATGCTAGAGGTAACGGAAGTAAAAGTCGTTGATCGAGTGCACCTCACAAGCCGCTTTCATAGGCGCCGGGTTTCCAGAGGTAAAACAACGTAGAGTTTTAATGCCTTGAAGCATTTATATTTATATCTGCATGTTTTTGATTGTATTTCCAATTGCCTGTTGTCTTAATCTGTTTCACTTTACATCAATTTAATCTGAGCTCGGCTGCTGAATTGGATAGATTGACACTTAGCAGCTCCTTTGATACCGATACGTTGTGTATAACTATGGCATGTCACACTCTGTTGAGACGTTATTCACACACTGTTAATGTTTTCAGATAGATAAGATGATACAGAGCTTTGTACTGTCTCATAATAGGGCTTATGATGATGGGCTTATGATGGCAATGCCAACCACTCTCCTATAATTTTTTTTATTTGCCCTGTTAAGGTCATAATTAGGTGTATAATTAGCTTAAAAATTTGCCCCTATAGTTTAAATCATAAGTCTTTAATATTTTCATGCCATTGGTTGATTTGTCTCCTTATCATTTACCTTTGACTCTTCTCGTTTAGGTTACGGGGCCGAGTTTCTTCAACTCTCCACCGCTTCAATTTTAAAACAGGCTTCCAGCCATGGTGAGGCTCACTATTATTGTATCTGTATTGTAGACAGGATAAAGAGGTCCTATAAAGTTATTGTTATTTGAGATATAACACAATAGCCAAAAGTATGTGGGGACCTTTTCTAATTAACAGATTTGGCTATTTCAGCAACACCTCTTACCAGCAAGTGCATAACATCAAGCATACAGTTATGTGCCTTATTTGGCAAACATTTTCAATAGAGTGGGGCACGTCTTTTCTTTTCCATCATGACAATGCCCCTGTGCACAAAGCAAGGTCCATAAAGAAAAGGTCTTTGAATGAAGATCTTGACTAACTTGCATAGAATCAGCAAGTAGGGAAATAGTAGCAGCAAAGGAATTAGCAATGTCCTATTAATGGCCATGGTTTTAAACTTAAAGGAGTCATGACATGCCTTTTAATTTGTTCCTTGAGGTTCACTAATTAGTCATGTTTTTCACATTAAAAAAACAAAACAGTTAAATATTTAATTTCCACCCTCATTGTCCCTCTGTCAGAAATGATCGGTTTTGGTGCTGCTTCTCCTTTAAGACTTGACAGTAAACGGCCACTGTAGTGATCGGCTCTTTGTTCTTGACTGACCTGCTCTCTCATTGCCATCTCACTGCTCACTACTACTGGGCAGGGCTACGGAAGTGATAAGGTAAAGTAGGCATTGATGTGTTATTGTGGAGGTGGTTAAATGCAAATGTTTACCACAGTGTGACATCACAATGTGGAGGATGTAGAGAACAAGTAGTTTTGGCAGCTTGGTTTCAATAAATGCTCTTTTTGCAGTGAGTAGGAAGTTATGAGTTCTGAAACTTACAGTACGTTTTTATTGTACAATGACCATGATATGTTAAAAGATAAAGGAAAATTTGATTCATGTCATGACCCCTTTAATGAGTCCTGCTCACCTGTAAGATCATTAATGTTTTTTCCCTGTCTCTGATTAGTTTTCTGGAATTTTGCATCCATGTGTTCTCTCTCTTTCTCGCTCTCTTTCTCTCTCTCTCTCTCTCTCTCTCTCTCTCTCTCTCTCTCTCTCTCTCTCTCTCTCTCTCACACTCTCTCTCTCTCTCTCAGTCTGCTGTGGTGGATCTAAAGACAAAAGAGGAGAAGGATGCAGAGTTGGACAGAAGGATCGAAGCTCTACGGAAGAAGAATGAGGCTTTGGTCAAGAGATATCAGGTGAATTAGTGCTGATATTTGATACACTGCCACAACCTTGCCCGTTTGTTTATTTTCTCTATTTTTCTGCCTAACATATGTTTACTTTGATGTGACATGCATTCGTTGTTAAATCAGGCCTTGAGATGATCCGATTCAAGGCTTTTAACTCAATCTGATTTTATTAATTTAGCTTGCTTGTCTTTCTCTTGTGTCACCAGGAAATACAGGAAGATAAGAAAAAGGCAGAGCAAGAGGGCATCGCCGTGACAACGACTCGCAAACCCCGCCCTCATGAGCCTGATTCAGAACGGAGAAAGGTGGAGAAGGAGAACTTCACTGTGACAGTCGACATTTCGAAACCAACTAGGGTGAGACAGATTATATCAGTATATTTTCACAGCATGGCCATTTTACATTATGCCCTGTCTTACAATTAAATTATTTGCTTTTTGAGGATGCTGCCAATTAAACATCCTATTCCTCTTAAATATTTTCTGCCATTTCCATTCAAGTCAGGAAAATAAAGAGCTCTGCTTGACTGACCCTTCGCTAAGCCCCGCCTTCAGGCCTTTCTGGACAATCCTGTCTTAGTGACTGTTACCCCGCTGCCATTTCTCTGACAAGCGTTTGCCTTTTTTAAAATGAGAGCCTATGGGTGTAATGTGTGTTTGAGTAGTTGTGAGTCACTACGTGACCACGAGGACTTAAAACAGCATTGGAATTGGGCATTCCAACTTGGGTGAAAACGGGAAAAAAATATATATATATTATAATTATTGTGGCTCATCTGTGTATGTGGGCTTATTTAGATGACCTGCTCCTTTATTAATTGTAGACAATACAGAGAGTTAAATCCACACATCAAGTTTGCTATTGAATAACCTCAGATCCACAATGATTAGCATCAGCTCAAATGTAGAGAGCAAGAGCCTGTAGAACTCCTATCCTAATTGCCACTGCCATTCCTCACAGCTCTTGAGGATTTTAATTTCCCACCTGGGGAAGGCTGAGATGAGCTTTAGGGTATTTTAATCAATACCTGTAGAGGTTCTGTGGTTGACAGATGGGCAATGCAGCTGTTAATGGGCCTCCCATCGTAGTCTGTGAAGGTCATACTTTCAATGTCTGGAAAGTGAGATCTTAGTGATTTTCCCAGAAATGAAGTTGTTGAACGAGACTTAAAGACAGACAGCCATGAGGGTTGTCCCCTTCTAAAGAGGCTAATTTCCAATTATTAAATGGTTCTGTGTCTCATGAAGTGAACTGAATGGAAATGTGTTAGTTTCAGTTCCCATGCAGGTGTCCAGAATGACAGGTAGAGATTATCAGATTTTAAGTTGTCATATCCAGTAAATATTGCATTTAGATTCCGAGCACATGTTCATAAGGCAACAAGTTTCAGTTTTTAAATGAGTTAAACATCAAGTGGCCATCAATAGACAAGTTCTAGTTTGTCATTTAGAGCAGTGGTTCTCAACTGGTTTTGCTTCAGAATACAGATTCGCAAGTGGTGAGCTGACTCTAGAATTGTTTATCAATTAAAAGTAATAAA